>JAAXCT010000105.1:0-1313589 GCA_012490785.1 Eragrostis nindensis | reverse complement strand
TTAACCAGCTAGCTAGCTAGTAGCAGACTGAACACCTCTGACTGAACCTTGGCCGTGTTACGTACTGCTTCGAAATTCATCAGCGCTACGCTTTGGACTTTTTCCAGGTGCGCGCGCGCGGCGCCTTCATCTCTACCGCGGTGGCGCTCGGTGCTTGCATCCATCATGGGCTGCCGCCGTCGTCTCGCGCATCACCTGAGCAACGACGCCCCTGCCTCCCGCAGGCGCAGGTATTGACGCATGCCATGCGCCGGCCGTCTGCTCTCGACGGCGGCCGGCGTCCCCATGTTGGACACCGACATGCATGCTCTAGCGCCGCCGCCACGCCATGCTCTACCGCGATCAGTCACCCTCCGCCCTTCCGGCAGTCCGAGACGGGGAAACAGATGGCGACGGCCAGTCAGGTTGGCCCTTGGCGGATCCGGGCCTCACGTGTCCGATCGGATGGCGCTCAGCAACCCAAGGGGCGGTCGTTATTTCAAATAGCGACCACCCCCGGCCCCGAAAAGAGCCGGCTCCCCTGCTTTGTGCCTCGCCGGTGCGCGTGCAGACGTGTTCCCGCTGGTTGTCGCCGCCCGTCGTTCGGTGTGTGGTGCGCCACGCCACGTCAGACATTTGACAAGCCAACACGAACAGAGAGCTGCGCGCGACGACCTAGACGAGACCGGAGCGCTGGCCACACTGACGAGGCCAGCCACGACGAACGACGGAGTTGAAGATGTATGACGTCTGACGCAAGCTCCGCGCGCGCGCTCACCCTGACGGCCCTTTCGCGCGCACCAGGGGCGGTAGGTGTTTCGTTCCCCGATCGATCAGAGGGCCAGGTGGCAGGCGACGCACAGGTACGCGCGGTGGCCATCGCCTGCGACGGCCATGGCCATTGGCCGCGCCGCGGTTGAGGTCGAGGCACCGGTCTTGCGTGCTGCGCCCCGCGAAGAGGCCCGGTCAGGACTGGAGCTTGTCGAGGTGCATGCGGAGGAGAAGCCGTTTCAAGAAGCATGGAGCTACCGCGGACAGTCCGCCACGAGCGATTTCCGTTCCGGTCGCCGCGCGCTGGTGCCAATGCCAGAAGCAATTTGAAAGGAGCAATATCTATTTGCTCTTATTGAATCTTGATGCCTTCTCAACTGCAGTCAAATCAGCTTTTAAGGTGAAGCCTAAGATGCTCTCGACTTGCCAGAGCGCCGCGCATTGGGTCTAAGGAACGGCGTTGCTGGTCATGTTTTGTTGGCCCGGCATTGGGTTGGGACAACCCTGCATCGATCTACTGATGCCAAAGAGAATGTTCTTCACTTACATGCATCGGCGTAGTACGTGCGCTTCGCTTGCTTTACAGCGCAAGACGCTTTGCAAGAGACAGCGAGGCGCGTCGCCATCGCACGCCGCGGCGCCCTTGCGTCCAGATCCTCGCCATCGCTGCGCCCTTCGCGCGACTGGCTCGCCGCGGAACATCGACCTTAACGACGCGCGGTCGCCAATCCGTTCGCCCTCCCCCGTCATGGTATGGTACGTCTGTTTCGAGCGTTCGCCAGCCAGGAGCCTCTCGAGATGGTCGGGAAGGAGGACCTATTTGATCGGAGAGCCCTGGGACTGCAGGTTCCGTTCTGAGTTGACGAAGCCGGAACGGGAAGCGCTAGCTGCGCGGACTGAGTTGACTCGCCGGCGCCGCCAAGGACAAGGCGTCCTACTTCCTACATGCGCACCGGGTTGGTGGCGGCCGTCTGCTCTCGACTCTGCCGGTGTCCTCATCTTGGAGCAGCTACGGCCATGCCCCTCGCGCGACCAGTCGCCTCCGCCTTCCCGGCAGTCCGAGACGAGAAAAACGGATCCGGGCCTCTCGTGGCCGAACGGACGGATGTCAGCAACACAAGGGGCGGTCGCGAACACCCCCGACCCTGACTGAACAGAACAGCGCAGGCTCCCCTGCTTGTGCTCGGTGCCTCTGCCGCCGGCACGCGCAGGCTGCCGACGCGCGTGCAGTGCAGACGTGTTCCCGCTGCCGCTCGCTCGCCGCCGCCGTCGTTCGGGTGACGGCGCGCCACGCCACGTTTGACAAGCCCCCAACGCGGGCGCAACCCAGACCGTCCCACGAACCGAGAGCGCGCGCCGACGACGACGACGGCGAGACAGGAGCGCTGGCCACCGAAAAGCGTACGCAGCGCGCGCCGCGCTGTCCCATGACCACTGCTGTCTATGGGTTCGGGTCTGATTTTTAGCCTGCTTGGCCTGCACTCTATGGGTTGCCGCCGGCGGCGCATCCATCATGGGTTGCCGCCGTCGTCTCGCGCATCCTCCATCTCTGGCGCAGCGCTGAGCCCTGAGCGACGACGACCATGCCTCCCGCAGGAGCAGGTATCGACGCATGCCGTGCGCCCGCTGTCTGCTCTCGACGGCCAGTCGGTCGAGCTCCGGCGCCGCCGCGATGCCATGCCATGCTCTCGCGCGACCGACCAGTCACCTCCGCGCCCTCCCGCAGTACGAGACGACGGGGAAACGGCGACGACCTATCAAGTTGACCGACCCTCGGCGGATCCGGCCTCACGTGTCCGATCCGATGGCTCTCAGCAACCCAAGGGGCGGTCGCTATTTCAAATAGCGACCACCCCAGTCCCTGAACAGAACAGAGCCGGCTCCCCCTGCTTGCCAGCTGGTGCCTCGCCGGTGCGCGTGCAGACGCGTTCCCGCTGCTGCTCGCTCGCCGCCGTCGTTCGCGTGTGGTGGTGCGCCACGCAACGTCGGTCGACGCCGACGCTTACATAGACCACGGCACCGGAACCGACAGAGAGACGACGACGAGGAGACGGGAGCGCTCGCTCGCCACCGACGAGGCGTCCCCATCGTTCGCGCTGTTCCATGAGTCCATGACCATTGCTGTGATGCTTCAGGTCTCATTTTTACCGGAGCACGTACTGCAGGTTGGCCTGCTGCACTCTGCGATCGGATGAACAGAGTTGCTGAAGAAGTAGCACACGCAAGCAAGCAACTCTGCGCGCGCGCGCTCGCTCACCCTGCAGACGCGGACGCCCTTTCTCCCCGCGCTTGCGTCGAGCGGACGACTCTAGCTGGCCAGTACGGCGACAAGGCGGGCTGGGCACCAGGCAGGGACGGTCGGTGTTTATCATATGTTCGAATTGATTCAAGCGCAAACGAAGATACCAGTACTATAGAGGATCAACTGGAGGGTCCGAGACAGACATGGGGTTTCGAGGAGGTACGTACGGTGTTTGACCCTGCCGTCAGTTTACGGGGTCATGTCGGAGGGGTTGGATTGGAGTAAGTGGCGGTGTGTCCGTGTGTTGGATCTGCAGATTTTCGTCACCATGTTCTGCCCAAGCTGACCTTCCCCGAGTTCGATGGTAAAAGTCCTCGCATCTTGAAAGAACAAATGCCTTTATGTACCTCATTTGAGTCTACAAGATCCAGAAGGTGATGTGGGTAATAGTAGCATCACACTAGATGCATGTTTAGAGCATCTCCAACCGTTATGTATAAGCATATTCTAAATCTTACTTCAGGATGTGATCGATAAAAATCTTCCTCCAACAGTTACCTAAATGCACTCTCTATATTTAGGGTGTGTTTGGCAGGGCTTGGGTTTATTCTGAAACCAGCTTATCCTGTGGGTTATATGTGAAAACAGCTTGTCATGGCATGACCTAGTGGAAGCTTTTAGATAGTGTGGGACTGGTTTCTTCTTCCTCTTTAGATCAGGTGGCACGCTGTCCTCCAACCCAACTCCCTCAACTTCATCTCCATCTAAATCTGTCATCGCCCACTCATTGACAAATCATCACCATGTGCTTCTCACGAGAACAGGACAATTAAATAGCTAACACCACGAGATAAGCACTCCTCCTGCCGTTTGTTTATCTGAACATGTACTCCTGCATCACTGTCTGGAAGTACTTCTGCACACTATACGCTTATCGTACAAATAAAATATAAAATAGTACAACTACAACACAAAGGAGAAGGAGCAGCACGCATCTGCAGTCACGTTGATGTGCAGGTGGCAATGCAATCCGATCAAGCCAATCGACTGATACTAAAACCGATCTGATGCCTGAAGAACCGACAGTAAACAGTAGGACGTGTAGTTCTACTTTCATCTAGGCTGGTCATTTTTGTGTATGATGGTGCTGAAGAGGCTGGATGCTGGAGTGTCCAGAATGCATACAGCGATGATTAAGGATATTAAACGGCTCTCTTTTGACCTCCGTGTTCAGTTTAAGCATTGTGCAACAGATCAGTGTCACTTTAAGAATCCACACCCAGTTAGGACGGGTCAGTGGCTGTGTGGTGAATAGTTGTGGTTACCCACCCACCCAGGTTTGATGCTTGGCATTGAATTCTGGGTGTCTCACGGAGGATTATCCCCACAAAATAATCTGCATGTCTTCGCGCGTGGAGCCATAATACGAGTGACATGCGCAATAAACCCTGATGGTTTATAATGATCTTTCGAAGGATGTGAGCTTATAAGTTGTGTGTAGCTGAAAGACTAGTCGTGTGCGTGAGTGGGTGTTGGTGTGTACAGGTGACGTGAATGAGTGTGTACACACATGAACAGATATTACAGATGTACCCACTTTGAGAGGCTTAAGAATTAAAGTTCCTAGTGAAAGGAATTTCTGGGGCAAATTATAGTATTGTGAAAGTGATGACGGTATCTGCAAAAAACTGGAATTATTCATGATACACGCAGTTCACCTGCCATTATAGAGTATCGACAATAGCAAAATGATATCCTACACAAAATCATGACTCATCTAATTAGATTATATTCAAGATTGTATATTGTAGACGAAAAGGAAATCATTCAACAAATGCACCGTCCCTCGTGGTTTATATTATGATAATACAAACTAATGTCAAAAGTATGACCGATCTGGATTCAAGTACTCAATCAATTCATACATTCCTGAGTTGATTGGACACAGAAGAGAAAATCAGGATTGGTTTTGATTCTGCACTAGAGTCAAAATAGAAGACTCATGGCCACCATAGGTTATCTTCCACTATTGATGCATTCATAGTGACGTATAGTTCGGTACAACAACCAAAAAAAGAATTTACTCTATTTTTGAGTCTAAATCGTAGGGATTTTCGAGGGGGGGGGGGGGGGGGGGGTTCTATTATTGTAGACTCAAAATCAATTTGGAGGACGACAGATAGGCAAGCGAAGAGGTAGGTGGTAGGCAATGACAAAGGTATGATTTTTGACAATTTTGTTAGCATAGTATTGAGTAAATGTTGTGCAATTGATCTGTTATTAATTGTAATATTATAATATTAGATATCAATTTGATGAATCTTAAGTGTTCCAACTTTTTTATTTTTTTGTATGAAACATTGGACTTATACGTAACATGTACAAGGTAATTATTGGTTAGAGCACGGTTTAGAAGCCGCCCAAAAAATTATCACCCATCCATCGAAACAAGAAGATTCTAATTTTTTGGGATGATTTCATATTGAAATTTTAGTTTTACCCAATCCCATATCGTCCATGTTAACAGTCCGAGGAAGTAAAAACACAGGGATATCTTTTCGATTATTTGATTTACCGCTAACTTCTCATAATCCACAACAAATTATCTAAGCCAACTCAGTATATTTGATTTTTACATGGCACATATGCACACATCATTTTGGTTTTATCATAGTACGTATGGAAATTCGTTTTCCTTCATGACTTTCTTTTTTAGTGCGCGGACTATGGTCGGTTATACAGTTGCATTAATCTTACATAATTCTCTCTTTTTTCCAATAAAATTCTAATTGCTACTCTGTTCTTAAAGTGAAACTATCCTACCAAAGTAGTTCTATTTTGAGCTTACATGTGACTTTGTAAGTGAACTTTTTATCCCCACTACTAAGAAGGCCAATATTTATAAGTGACTTTGCAATTAGTAAATATCTTTGGCTATCCTAAAATTTCTATCCCTATTATTGGACAAACTAAACAAGGTCTATAATTGGAAAATATTTTGTTTAATTAAAAAATTGACCTTATGATGCCGATAGGCCTGTTTTACTTTGCTTAGTGCTCGGTATTTTTAACAGTAAAGACGTCAATTAATTCCTAAGGCTACAACCAAGTAACAATGGACAATTCTAGAAGGTTTCGTGATCCATCAGAACAGTCATCACCAGCTAGCTATTTGTCTATTTCTTGACCCACCAAATGCAATTAACTCTCTAATATGTAGGAGAGGGGCAAAGGTGTAACAAGGAAGTGTGGACTATCTTGAAAGATCAAAATCCAATCGAAATGCTTCTCGTATCTAAGATGTAAAATTTGGAACCAAACCATAATACATTTCTTTTCTTACCATATTGTTTTACACTAGTTGTTGACCAACACTCAGGGTTGGATGTATATAGAGGCCACATAATACTCGATCCGAAACTCAAATCAATGTTGATATATATTGAAATAAATAAACCTAAAAGATATTTGGGAGAAATATTATTCAGTCTCAATGGTTTTCTCTGCCAATTAGGGCAGGTACAATGGTTTGTCTCATAGCCCGTCTCATAATCTTCAGACGGTTTCATCAGACCACTTGTACAATGGGTGATTGTTTTAATTGTCTCGTAGTAATTGCATTTTCCCTTAATTTGTGGGTGAGCAAAGGAATATTTATGAGTTGCATGGCAACTATAACTCGTACAATGGTGTGTAAGTCGTCTCGTACTCCTAAATTTTAGCGCATGAGGTGGTTGCTTCGCGAAGCAACCATCTCTTTCTCTCACCACTCCTCTCTCACCACCCTCTCTCTCTTCCACCTCATCAAAAATTCTATATAAAGTTGCATGAGACGGGCTATGAGACTGCTTACGTGTAGCAATGTACCTGCCTTAACAGGGTTATAATTCTAGAAAATCCTTTTTTTTTGTTTCATCTCGCATCGGTATTTGTTTGATCTTCCCTTAAAAAAGTATTTGTTTGATCTTAAACTTAATAACATAATTAATGTTGTACTCTCTGTCCATATTTTGTTGCAACTATTGTGCACTTAGTGTGTGGTCATCTCATGCGCGGGAGCATCAGGTAGTTGATTATTTTTGTATTCCACACACCATTTTGCTTCCCCCTCTAGAACTTCTCTACGGCCGCCTGTCCACTGCTTTCCGACTGTAGGCAACCATATTGTACTGTGAATGCGTTGGCATCAAGTGCCCAAGACAAGAATGCATGGGAAGGAATGTTCCTAGATAGAAATCCTGACTTGGCTCAAGGGCGTGCTGACTATATCACATATAGGTGTCCTGATAAAAGGCTGGAATGTAACGTTTCGTTAGTATAAAACGAGGAACAATGAGTTTACCAGGAAAAAAATTCTATACAGCCGGTTCGCAAACTGACGCTGTACGGCCCCGATCCAGATAGGTGACGCGTGTACATCGCGGGAGATCGAACGGCACCAGGGTTCGGCTTCCCCATGCAGAATTCATCGGCTCTTAGCCTCTCAGGTGGAAGGTAGCATCGGCTCGGCTCCAAAACGTCGACTCCTTTGCAGTTGTTTCTCTCGTCTAGATCTGCCGTCGCCTCTCTGGATTGCCGCCGCCGCAATTGTCGAGTCAAAACCCGAGTCCGTCGAGTTCTTTGGTGCCGCCAGGTCGAGCGCACCAGCGCTTTCAGCAATCTGCAATGCTTCTTCTCCATCTTTCAAACTTTATACCGATTGGGATGATAGAACTGCCCAATTCTGCTTTTGTAAATCGATCTCTTGACACAAGAACACCAACTCAGCTGTAATGATATGCAATTTTGAAAGCATTCTTGCAGCACGTACAGGGGCCAACTCGGCAATAACATCCAGATGCTCGACAGCTCAAAGCGTCTTTGATGTGCCAAATAAATATGATTTGTATAGGATTGCTGGTGTGACGCATGCTCTGTAGCTGATTGCATTGAGGAAACTGCCCTCCTTTATCGCTGCCCGTCGCTCGCCTAGGAATGCGGCAGCATCTCTACCGGCGAGACCAATGTTGCAGGGAAGAACCAGACCACCGGTCCACCACCACCGCGGCGCGCGCAGGGGATCGATTGTGGGCAACGCGGAGCGGGTCACCGCAGGCGAGGAAGCTTAAACGGAATCTAGGCCGTCGCGATTCCATGTCGCTCTTGGCAGCGCAGGTGAACGCGGCCACGGCAGCCAAGACCCTCGGATATTTGGCTCGCTCGCCTGGAGCCAAGTCTAAGGCGAGCTGCAAGGGCCGAGCCATGCGCGTGTGGGAGCCGAGCGATTCGTGGTGCCGTTCGATCTCCCGCGATGTACACACGTCACCTATCCGGATCGGGGCCGCACAGCGTCGGTTTGCGAACCGGCTGTACAGAATTTTTTTCCGTTTACCAGATGTAATCTACGAGCTTTTGATGACGAGGCACTTGATTTTACCAGACGTAATCAACTCGCCATGTGGGACTGTCATTCGAAAGCCGCTCTCCTCTCCATCCACCCGGCCGGAGGCGCTCGCTGCATCTCTCTGGGTTGACGCCGCCTCGCGCATGCCATTCGCGTGCTGTCTGCTCGCGAGCGATTGGCGGCGCCCTCATCTTGGAGCAGCCAGCGCGCTTGCCGCCGCCGCCCTGCATGCTCTCGCGAATGCGACCAGTCACCTCCGCGCTCCCGGCAGTCCGAGACGAGGAAACTAACGGCGACGGCCGGTCAAGTTGACCCTCGACGGATCCGGGCCTCCCGTAGCCGATCGGACGGCTGTCAGCAACCAAGGGGAGGTCGATATTTGAAATAGCGACCAGCCCCGGCCCTGAAAACAGAGAGCCGGCTCCCCTGCTTGCTTGGTGCCTCTGCCGGTGCGCGTGCAGTGCAGACGTGTTCTCGCTCGCCGCCGTCGTTCGGGTGTGGTGGTGCGCGCGCCACGGCACGTGGGTCGACCTCCGCCGCTTACATGGACCACGGCACAAGGCATTTGACACAAACAACGCGCAAGCCAGAACGTCCCCGGAACCGAGAGCGCGACGACGGCGACGAGGAGGAGACCGGAGCGCTGCTGGCCGCCGACGAGCGTCCGTGGCGCCGCGTTGTTCCATGACCATTGCTTTGTTGTTATTTCATGGTCTCAGCGGGCTGTCCTGCTACAGTCTGCGTCTCTGCCATCGGATGAACGGAGCTGAAGAAGTAACCCACGCAAGCTCCGCGCGCGCTCACCCTGACGCCCTTTCGCCCGCGCTTGCCACGGCGAGCCGCGCGCCAGGAGCGGTCGGTGTGTTCGTTCCCTGACCGACCAGGGCCAGGTGGCAGGCGGCGCATAGGCATCGAGGCGCCGAAAATGGCCGCGCCGCGGTGCCTGCCGGGCGCGGTTGGCATCGATGCGCCAATCTTGCGCGTTGCGCGTCTGCGAAGAGGCCCGGCCAGGAGCAGAGCCTCTCGAGGTGATTCTGTTCGGAGAACGGACTGCAGGTTCTGAGCGACCAAGGCGAACGGGAACGCGCCAGCGCCGGACGACGTAAAGGGCCTAGGCAACCGCATACGTATGCAACTCCGATTAGTAGTATACACGAGTACCATATACGTATGCAACTCCTATTGGAAACAAATACATAGCCCATAAAATCGCGGAACACCCACGGCAACTCAAGTAGACTCCAAATATTCAGCTGCGGCGATCAACTCAAGTCGACTCCGAAATTCCCCTCCGACACCTCGCTATACGCAACAAATCGCCGAAACCCTTTAACTATTGACAACCATGGCACTGCAACAATCGGCGGCGATCAGCTTCGCCCCGTCCAGCGCCGCGACCGCTCTCCGATCCATCACTAGAACGCGGACCGCCGCCGCCGTCAGCTTCTCCCCGGGTAAGAGCGGTAATCAAGGAGAAACCAGGAGGAGCCTGCGGCTATTATGCCGCTCGAGTCGCTCGATGCCGACGGGCAAGTGGTGGTCGCCGCAGCTGCGGCCGGAGGACCTCGTCGAGCCGACAGGGCGCGGCGAGGAGGAGGTGGAGGCCATACGGGACGCCATGCTCCGGGAGCCCCTCCGGCCGATCTGGCTCGCCGCGCAGGAGATCGCGGCCACCCGCGGGAACCTCTTCCGATGCCGGTGCTTCCACGCTGGCATTGTCACAGGTACGGCAGTCTGGCAGAAGCACTCTTCCCTCTGCTTCCTCTGTTTCAGAAACGACTTTTCTTCTTCTTTAAAAAAAAAATAAAAAAAAAATAAAGGCATAGCAATTTCAACAGGCTTATGAGACCACAAATCTTGCTTGCACCAAAGCCCCACAATTGTACAACATACCCTGACGCATGAGTTGCTCAAGAGAATGATCGTGTGTTGATGTGCAGGCTCCTTGCTTGTTGTGGGCGGACTTTGCCAGCTCTACAGAGTGGCGCCCAACCTTTTCATGGACATCGTTCTTGCATACATGTTCTACAAGTTGAGTGTTCTTGCAGCTGACCTGAAAAGAAGAGGGAAAGACAACACCATCTGTGCCCGGATACAGTGCGGTGAGTTCGGCAAATTGCTCGTACAACCCTTTTTTGCAAAAAAAAAAAAAACCGCTAACTTTTCTTTAAAAGAATCGAACTCATATTAAAGAGCTTATCCTAATAGCTATTAACCTAGTGTAGAGATCGACATAATGAGATAACTTTTCCGTAGTTCAGTCGATTTTATAGATCGTAGTGTAATTCACATTCTCAGAAAAATCTTAACTGCTTTGCTCTGTATCAGATGATAATACACCCTATTAGTTTTATTTTGATTAATTCATGCCCTGGTATTCTCCCTTCAATACAGTTAACTGGTTGTTTAGTTTTCACCAAATCAGAAAGCATTATGGGTATACATACACCCATCAATTTTGGCTTCTTGGAGGCCTTTCTCATCTAGAAATTATCTTAGTTTTGCCACTACTGTGTCGTGAGCTATGCAGCCATATGAACTTACGAATTTTTTTTCTCAATGCAGCCCTTATTGTTATTTTGTTCCACAAGTGCAATAATCCTACCAAGGTACAATTTCGCGGGAAAGCATTTACATATTGACTTAACTCCCTTTTACTTAGGCTCCCATTCTCTAGATGAGAGTTTTCTGAAGATGACAATTGTCAGTCATGTTCACTAACAAACCTTTTTTTGTTTCTGTATGTAGGACTTTTACTATCACTTCACGGAGTATATCTGGTTAGTATTTTCCGTAATTATTCTTATGTTTTTGTTCATGCTTAGGTTGAAGTTTATTCATTTATAGTATGCTTTGTTCGGTAGATTCCATGACATGTGTGGTGTATTACTTGATCTGAGTGTGTATATATGTAATGGATTTATATGCTTGTAAGTTGATTTCTGCTCTGTCAAGCGTTTTTTGTTTGAGTTTTAATCCTAAGGATCTGTAAGCTGCTTCAATGCATAATCCATCAATTTTTTATTTAGATTAGATGGATTCTTTAGTTTTTTAATACATACAAATCTGAATTTGGTGCTTATGTTAGCGTCGAACTACCAACCTTTCTCTATCATTATACCCCTTGTATATGTATTAAATGCACATCTTATTCTAAAACTCATCTCTTGCAGGGCAAAGGCTTTTGAGGTGTATTCATGCACTGTGTTCTACGAATGTTGTGGCGTCAAGTATCCAAGACATGTGCTGGAAGCAGTGTTTAAGAAAATGCTGGAAATCATAGGTCGCCCGATAATGGCGTTAAAGCTCAAGTTTGATGGAACAAAATGAGAAGCCCAAGATAGACAAAATGAGAACTTGATTACTCAGTAGGCAATCAATATGTATCCATAGAGGTGATTAACTTTATAATTTTTGAATGTGTCTGGAATTATTTGGTAACAGAAGGTTTATCCAAATGTAACACGTGTGAAGTGAAGTAACTGAAGTTGATTAATGGCAAGTATCATTCCTATTGATAGCCAAACAGTAGCACGCAGCTGATGTCATTCATGGGAGGTACTGCAAACCAGTCAACGTTGGCACAAATAAGTTAGAAAAAAAATAGAAAAACGGGAGCTAATGTTTGTACAAGGATCACTGCTGGACCATGGAATGCTGTCTGGAAAAAGAAGTAGATCATCACAATTCATGTGATTGTTTCCACCCATATTAAATTGAAACCTCCAACGACAAGTATCGGTATATCACTAGCAGAATTATTTGGTGCCAACCATGCATCTAGACTTGAATGTACAACTATCACCATGTTGATGCCTGATGTGCCCAGCAGTTTAAATGCACCTGCAATCTGTTTTTCTCAAGTTCTGATGTACCTGATGACCCCACGAGTAAATAAATAATGTAGTGTATATCTTTCTGCAAACACAAGCAGAAACTGCAGCCTATAAAACTGTCCAGATTGTAATGTCAAAATACTGGAGCCTGAGTACATTCTGAAACATTATACACAATAGATCATCCAACACCGAAATTCAGTAAAACTGGACCCATGGGAATGGTCAGCAAGCATCACTTAATCAAATTCAAACATAGCATATAAAGAGAACAGAAAAGATTTTAAGAACGCCCAGAGATAGAAACAAAACGATTATCTACCAAATATAGTACTTTTTCTATACTTTCTTAGGAGTGGAGTATTCAACACCTTTTCCTTCTATCTGACCTAACATTTGCTTTCTATAGTAAGCTAACATTTGTCCTTGTCTTTTCACCTTTCATTTCTCCTATTCTTTTACTTCAGGCACAGCCTTCGCCTGAGTAGTCTTTATCTTCTTACGATAGTACTCGGCCAATTCATTGATTTCCTTTGCAAGTTTCAGAGCCTCGTAGATAGCCTTGATGAGGGCCAGCACTGTTATAAGTGTAGGCAAATGCTTGCCGCTCTCACTCATAACACGTGCGATCAATGGAAACTTGGTGAGAAGCATAGGCACAATCTTCTCTTTCACGATGGCATGCGACTTTGCCACAAGGCATCCGAAATGATTGTGTAGAGGAGGTGATTATCATCGTCAGCCTTGCTGACACCTTCCCTTGCATCTCCGGACTTGGCCTGGACTGGCCTAGCTAGCTTGCGATGTGGGCGTGCCC
The DNA here is from genome assembly GCA_012490785.1 of Eragrostis nindensis. Lineage (NCBI taxonomy): Eukaryota > Viridiplantae > Streptophyta > Magnoliopsida > Poales > Poaceae > Eragrostis > Eragrostis nindensis. The sequence goes on along the minus strand of JAAXCT010000105.1, from coordinate 1,300,561 downwards.
TGTTAAATAGAAGACATGCAGAATCAATATCTACACAAAATGGATAATGGCACATTTACTACGAAATAACTACCAGAGCAAAGTCAACTTTCAACAATTTTGGTAATTTGTTCTGGATCCAAAGGACTACAATTTGGTTAATTCTTTCAACAAGTTGTTTTATACGAATTATAATAGAAGCATAACGGATTACAGGCATAAGCTGGTTTCTGCTAGAAATTCACATTAAAAAAGGAATAGAGGTGCAACAACATAAGAATTCTATGAAACTAGCTAATCTAACTTAAAGTAAATGCAATCAAAGACAATGTTGTATAAGAGTAGACAAGTAAAATATGCCTCTTAGGCTTTTGATCCAAGCAAACAGAATGCTACATCACTATAAACTGGACTTTAAGAACCACAAGCAATCAGTGGTAATGCACTACAGGATATAAGCAACAATATTGCAACATCTATACAGTTAACAATATAACATAAGACTGTTTTCTTTCACGTATTTTAACTTTCAATGAAAGTTAAATGCAACAAGAAAAAAATCAGTATCCATCAGGTGGACGCAAATGCATGCTGGTCACTTTTACACAAACTCAATCTTTTCGACATCAATTAATATTTACACCGAAGCCACTCAGAAACCACCATGTTGTTGCAGAAAAAAAAAAGCAGATCACCTAGTCACATCATATCTGGATTTTGGAGTACAAACTCTCCAAGGATCAAGTCCAGCGTGCCTAATTGCCTACATTGCAATGGTGCATCGAAGATAGGAGATAAATTTCACTTGCAAAATGCACCATTATGTTCATTCCGATCAATGTTGCATTATATATCAATTTACTAACTCCATTTGACCGAACCTAGCAGCAAAGTTGCCTAGCTCACTCAAATCGGCGTTAAAGATACACAAGTTAACTAGACTGAACCACACCAACATTCAATTCACGCACAGGCACAGCTCAAGACGCCATGTTGCTGTTGATCCATTCGAGTACAGAATGCTACGTCACTATGATATGAACTGGACTTTAAGAACCACAAGCAATTAGTGGTAATGCGCTACAGGATATAAGCAACAATGTTGCAACATCCAAACAGTTAACAATATAACATAAGACTGTTTTCTTTCATGTATTTTAACTTTCAATGAAAGTTAAATGCAACAAGAAAAAAATCAGTATCCATCAGGCGGACGCAAATGCATACTGGTTACTTTTGCACAAACTCAATCTTTTCGACATCAATTAATATTTACATCGAAGCCACTCAGAAACCACCCTGTTGTTGCAGAAAAAAAAAAAGGCAGATCACCTAGTCGCATCATATCTGGATGCTGGAGTACAAACTCTCCAAGTATCAAGTCTAGCGTGCCTAATTGCCTACACTGCAATGGTGCATCGAAGATAGGAGATAAATTTCACTTGCAAAATGCACCATTATGTTCATACCGGTCAATGTTGCATTATATATCAATTTACCAACTCCATTTGACAGAACCTAGCAGCCAAGTTACTCAAATCCACGTCAAAGATGCACAAGTTAACTAGACTGAACCACACCGACATTCAATTGACGCACAAGGCACAGCTCAAGACGCCATGTTGCTGTTGATCCATTCTAGTACAGAATGCTACATCACTATGATATGAACTGAACTTTAAGAACCACAAGCAATCAGTGGTAATGCGCTCGCTACAGGATATAAGCAACAATCTTGCAACATCTAAACAGTTAACAATATAACATAAGACTGTTTTCTTTCATGTATTTTAACTTTCAATGAAAGTTAAATGCAACAAAACAAAGTCAGTATCCATCAGGCGGACGCAAATGCATACTGGTTAAATTTTGCACAAACTCACTCTTTTTGACATCATTAATATTTACACGAAGCCACTCAGAGACCACCCTGTTGTTGCAGAAAAAATGGGGATCACCTAGTCACATCATATCTGGATTCTGGAGTACAAACTCTCCAAGGATCAACTCCAGCATGCCTAATTGCCTACACCACAATGGTGCATTGAAAGTAGGTGATAAATTTCGCTTGCAAAATGCAGCATTATGTTCATCCCGGTTAATGTTGCATTACATTTCAATTTACCAACTCCATTTGACCGAACCTAGCACTAAAGTTGCCTAGCTAGGATTCTTGAAAAAACTCTAGGGAAACAAAGAGAACCCTAGGGAAACTGGGGAATTCCAGTAGTGTAGATCAATCAAATTCGTGTCAAAGATACACAAGGTAACTAGCCTAAACCACACAAACATTCAGTTGACGCACAGCTCAAGACGCCATGTTGCTCCCAAGCATCAAATTCTTCATTTCAAGTTAAGAAGGACGAAGTTGCTTAAGAGTAATGCGTGATCGATTTTACCGGAATGCCGAAGGGCGCGGCAGCGCGGGCAAGCCCGTGGGGTAGGAGAGCGCGGCCAGAGCGCTGGTGCGGTTGGATCCTCCAGAAGAGCGCGGGTGCGGGTGCGGGTACTCCAGGGACGCGGCTGCAGGGAGGAAGTGAGCCGAGTCCCCGGACGAGGGAAGCTCATCGGGGAGAGCTCTGGTGCGCGCGCGGCCGCGGCCGCTGCCGCCGGCCGACTCACCCCACCCACGCGCGACCAGGGAAGAGGGAGGGGCCCCAAGGGGTGCGCGAAGTAGGAGACCGCATGCGCCGCGATGGCGCGGGAGCGAGCGCGGGCACCGCCGCGGTTGCCGGTGGAGTCCCCCCAAGCGCGCGGTACCAGGGCGGACGGAGAGGCCCCGAACGGGTGCGTGAAGCCGAGCTCCTGGGCGACGATGGCGAGGGCGCCACCGCGGACACCGGCGGAGTCGCCCCACGCGCGCGGGACCAGCGCGTACGGTGGGACCCCGAGGGGGCGCGTGAAGCCGGAGAGGTCGTCCGCGGCGACGGCGAGGGCGATGGAGAGGGCGAGGGCGCGGCCGCGGCCGCGGACGCCGGCCGAATCCCCGCTCGCACGCGAGACCATGGCCATCGCCCCGAGCTTCATGCCCTTTCTCGTTGCAGGAGGCGAAGGCGAGCGCGCGGAAGCGGGCGTCCCCGGTGTCGCGGACGCAGGCCGAAGCGCCCCACGCCGGAGAGCGCAGGGAACAGGGAGGCATCCCCGCTCGGAGGAAGCGCGCGAGCTCGACGGGGAGGAGCGGCGCCGCCGTCGTCGCGGCGAGCTTCACGGCGGCGAAATGCTCCCGGAGACGTGGACGAGGGGGGCGGGAGTGGCGGTGGTTGTGGAGTGGAGCTGCCCGGAGGCGGGGAATTTTGGAGATCGCCGCGCGCGAGCAGCGCACCGGAGCCGTTTTTATGTGGGCCCGGACGTGAGCTGGCATCGGCCTCCGCCGTTCGATGACGGTTTGGATGGAGCAGAACGTTTGGAGAACAAATTTTGGCAAACCCATGATGCTGTGTAATCCACGTTGGCACACTGAACTTTCATTGGGCGCCACATCATCAGCTACATGCCCTAGCAACGACATCATCCTATATTTCCTCCGCACTGTCGTATCCTTCTCTCAAATTTTAATAAAGAGTGAAATGCACTGGCGGTCCTTAAACTATTTCAGGTGTGTCATCCAGGTCCACAAACTCTTAAACTGCACATCCAGGTCCTCAAACTATCAAAACCGTTCACCGGCAGTCCATACCGGTTTTCGGCACGGTTTTGACTTTGAAAAATTGCAAGAAGGCCCCCAAATTTACCTTTCTTCCCGCAACGCGAGCCCTCACCTTAAGTCGGTGCGCCTCTAGACAGCTTGCGGCTGCTTGTGTAGCAGCGTGGGTCGGAGAGGGCGATAGACACGAAGCGGAAGGTGATCTCCAGTGTCTACAGCGCCAGCTTGACCAGGCACTCGCCGGGCCACTTCGGGAATCACCTAGCCTGCCACAGCCTTGACAGCTCCGGCATGCGGTACTGCTGAGCGAGCTGCTAAGGCCGAGGGCTCGCGTGCAAGAAGAATAGTAAACTCGGGGAGCTTTTTGCATTTTTCAGAAGTCAAAACCGTGCTCAAAACTGGTATGGACTGTCAGTGAACGGTTTTGATAGTTTACGGACCTGAATGTGCGGTTTGATAGTTCGTGGACCTGGATGACACATTTGAGATAGTTTAAGGACCGTTGGTGCACTTCACTCTTTTAACAATCCCAAAAGACAGACATATATTTGGTTCGGTAGGATTTGCATATGAATTCCGCCGAATAGATGGTTTACGTGAATGTTTTGTTAAAAAAGAAACATGTGTAGCAAGTTGTGTGTATCGGGAGATGTTATGGCGTTTGACTCTCAAAGTCGATTCTCACACTTCCTCGAAAAAAAAAAGTTGATTCTCACACAGTTGTATCAAAAGTTGTTTTCGGAGAATCTAAAATGAATGTCTGTGTGATTATCTGAAAATGAATTAGAACGACGATCGGTGGGAAAAGTATATTCCCGTCCTGATTGCAAGAGTTTATCCGAAACCACTTCTCTTTGCAAAGCTTTGTCAAATACGACTGTCATCCTAGAGCGTCGAACTTGTTTGGAGCAAATCGAAGATGCCAATGGCTTAATAGTAAGGGCAATGCCCCTCGCAAAAAGTATATATATTGTTTGTTTTCCTAATAAGTTAACATCTTATCTTATTAACAAATCACGTTGAATGGCAACGGTAGGGGCGGAGCTACATGAGCTCATCGGTGTCAGCTGACACCGATGACTCCCGGCAAAATCAGTAGAAAATTAGTGTTAATCACAGTTCACATAGGGTGTTTTGGTTCTGGGACGGGACGGGGACGGGACGGAACCGTCCCTTTTTTAAGGCGTTTGGTTCTGGGATTAAGAGGGATGAAACCGTTCCACAGGAGAATATACCTAAGATTCGGGACCAACTCATCCACCCAAAACTGCCGAACCAACTCGTCCCTCTTCGACGCCGTCTCGTCCCGTCTCGTCTCTTCTCGGTGCGCGACGCAAGGCTGCTGGCGGCGCGGCAAGCCAAGCTCGCAAGCGCGCGGCGGCGTGGGGTGTCGTGGCTGGAGTGCAGCTGGAGGAGGTTGGGGTGGGCGAGGCGGCACATGTTGACGGCCGGCGCGGCGGCGCACCAGCCCATCGCCGCTGGTGGACATGTACGCCAGCCACGAGCGCGTGGACGCGGCATGGCGGATATTCGATGCGGTCGTCGGATGGGACCGGCAGCTCGGGCTACGCGCAGGCCAGCATGGACGAGGACGCGCTGGCACTATTCGCGTCAATGGAGGCCGAGGTCGGCGTCGTCCCCAACGAGACCACCATGGCTGGCGATCTAATTGCACACGCATGCATTCGTCCATGGTTAATTGCGCACGCCTGAGCTGCAAATTGACTTTCCCAATCAATTGAATTTAGCAATTGTTTAGCAATTGAACACGTCGCACATGCGTCCATGGCTAATTGCAGCAGGGCAGCGCGGTGCAGCAGCTCGCATGCTCGAGGGCGCAGCTGCGGCGTCGGCATCGTGCGGCGCGCGCGGCTCGCGCTGGGCTTGCGCGGATGCTGCTGTGGCTAGTTCCATTCACCTCAGGCAGCCTAGCAATGGAAGGCAGAGCAATCTGAGACATGGATGGAAGGCGTTCGACGAAATGCCACAACGGTAGACGAGGCAAGCTAACGGAACACAAGAGACGGAGTTGGTTGTCATCCCTTCTCATCCCTCCAACCAAACTGAAATAGGGACCGTCTCATCCTTCTAACCAAACATAAATGGAATGATTCTATCTCTAAAAATAGGATGGTTTCGTCCCGTCCCACCTAGTCCCGTAACCAAACACACCCATAGAAGCTGACCCCGTTGGCCAAGTGCACTGACACCGGCGACCTCGGGCTCTGGCTCGCCCCTGGGCAACGGTGAAGATCGAAGAATGTCGGTTACTAGAATCGTGATTTGCCATCCACAAATGTACTCGAATTGAGTTTGAAGCAAACCTATACATACGCAGGAATGACGGGGTGGGCCCGGCCGAATATGCGTCGCGCGTGCGATGGGTTTGGAGGAGGCTGGACGATTCTTGGAGAGAGGGTTGATGCAGCTGGGCCCTGCGGATCATCCTCCTCCTTTGCGACGGGGATAATTGCTCTCACACCATCCAAAAAGTGACCATCTCCAATACCCCATTAGTAACGGAGCTTTCTCCTCAACACCACTACTAGCACCCCTATCCCTCCAAAACCAACAAAGACCGGATCTCAATTTCCTCTGCCGAGATTGCCCCTGCCTACCTCGTGAACAAGCAAAGTCAAAAGAATTCGGAAAAAAAACAAATCGAGGGCAGGTGGCGCGCACTGCCGGACTTCAGGGAGACATGGGCGGGAGAACGGCGGCTGATGGCGCAGGAGCCCTCCGTGCGGGCGCGGGTGTCATGCCAAGCGACGGTGAGCGCCGTAGGGGAGCAGCCCGCGGATCGGCTTCTTCCCTGGCGCCGTGCGTGCCCCGCGCCGGCCTCGCCTGCCGCGGCGCGCGCCGACCTACCGCCGCCTCGCCGCTGAGGCGCCCACCCCGCGCGCGCCGTCCTGCTGCCCTGCCGATCCTCCTGTTCCGCTCGCGCCACTGTAAGCCGCGTTCCCCTGCGCCGCTGCCGTCGCCACCCTCGCCCAGATCTGGAGGCGCGGGCTCGTCTGCTCCCCTGCCGCCGCGTCGTCCGCGCGGCTCGCTTGCTCCCATGCCGCCGCTTCGGGCGCGCAGGCGGGCTCCTCCGCCTCGGGCATGGCGCGCACAGGCCGCGTCCGCCTCGTCTCCCCCTCCGCACCGTCGCCCTGTCGATTTGGTTCAGATAGGTTCGAATCGATCGTCGGTTCACGGAAGCGAGCGAATAGGCAGGGGCATTCTCGGTACAGAAAAGTGGAATGAGGCTGGTTTTGGTGTTTCGGAGTGGCGGCGACGTTCGCGAGTGGTGTCTGGGAGAAACGTCCTTTACTAATAGGCTTTAGGGGATGGTCGCCTTTACGAGTGGGGTGAGGGCAATTAACCCCTTTGCGACGCCAGGCGCTGACGATGATGCTGCGGAGATGCGAAAGCGCGCGTGCCGATGGCAGAGGAACGGAGAAGGGAGAACTGCGAGCTCGCTCGCTCGCGCGCACCTACGAGACTACGAGAAGCGGAGCACGACGGCTCGTCGACTCGAGATCATCGATCGACCCACCCAAGTTTTCGGGATGTGTGTGTCGAAGGCGTGGCAGCATTGTGTGTGAGCTCCGATTCGATCGATCCCACGGATTTGACTTTGTCCGAGCACACCGGCGGCGGCGCACGCACGCACGCACGCACGGCCGCTGCCGCCGGCCTTACGATACGTGGTCGCGATCCACGGCGAGTCTGTGCACCACGTCCTGGGGAGACAGACACCACGGTCTCGCTCGCGTCAGGAGTCGACGAGACGCGTGGCGGCAAGGTAACTAACTCCACGGAGATTCTCTGCTTTTGGAAGGGATGAGGATCGGCGGTGGGGCCCGCAGCCCACTTGCTCTCGCGAGAACCACGGAGTCGAAGCCGGAGCCGGACAGTCCTCACGCGCGCGCGCTCTCTCTCCAAAGGCTCGATGACGAGCGGGCCCTCTTTCCGCGGTGGGGTCAACGCGGCCCATGTGTCAGTTTTATGGCAAGACGCTGAATGGTGGCACGCGGGGGAATGGGTTCGAGCCCTGGAGGTGGACGCGGCGAGTCGTTCTTGGAAGGACGGCGGGTTTGGTGATGGCGTGCGTGGGTCTGGCGCCGTATGCGTGTGTGAAGCCAAGAATGACCATGATTACTGATGCTAATTCTTCTTTCTTTTGCGGATAATTACTGACGCTGCCTTTTCTTTTGCGGATAATTACTGATGCTCATGGTGAGCCCTGTCGGAAGAAACCGGGGGAAACGTAGTACTAGTACCACATGCCAGCTAATTAACGCGATTTAGTCAGTCATGCTCTCGATCGGCAGCTAATTAACGTGGATTGATTGTAATTCTATCGATCCCACAGCTAACAAACTCGCCGCCGGCGAGCACCCGCAGCAGCGCGCCATGTTGCGGCTCGAATCGGCTGGCTCTACGGCAGGGCATCTGGCCCGCGCGTGCCACGGAGGATGGATGCCACGATCAGGGGCAACAGCTATAACTGCCGGCTCCCAGAGCACAAGTCCGAGGCAATTCAAGCACCTTAAGTCTCGACAAATGATACTCCATCTTCTTTGGGGAAATATTCAGGACGTACGTCGTTCTGTAGCACAATGAAACTCGTGTGGCCGCTGAAACTACATCATGATGCCAATATCCGCGTTTTGGGGGTACCCGGAGAGATTCATAAGAATCGAAACAAAATTTGAATATAATGAGCGCGCATAAGTAAGATTAGAGTACCAACCGGAAACTTCCTTTCGACATTGGCGGTGATCCACTGCAGTCTGCACCCTTTTAACATCTCGTCGTTTGATCGGAATTACCATCCGACTGATCTGAGTGAGAGTCAAGAGTAGCATGGACGCATAGTCGCATACGCACGTGCGTCAAACGGTACGGGCAACAAAGCGTGCGCGCGCGCGCGCGGCAGAGCATTGCGGGTTCTGGCGGCGGTCTGGACCCACGCGTGGCGTCGCAGAGTTTGCCCAAGAGCACCGGTGCTCCGTGTTCGGCACCTCCAATTTGGTTCTCTCGACGGGTGGGTCCGCATGCTATGGTGGGTACAAGTGGCCTGCACTTTTTTTAATTATACAGTACAACTCAGATAATCACAACGCATGCACACTCACCCAATGGCGGAGCCAGCGGGTAGTCTAGGTAGGCTTAGGACTACCCGGCGCTCGGCGATTTTGCTCAGTCAGAGCATTGTAGATACACTGTTTAGCCCTACCGTTTAGCTACTGTGCCTACCCAAACTCACTATTCTGGCTCCGCCACTGCACTCACCCCTATGAACGCGCATACGTAACTCCTTTTCGAAGACTAAGCTGACAAATCCTCGAGATTGACGAAGCCTCGCTGTCGACGGCCACGCCGCCTCCCGCTGAACGCACAAAGCCGTTAAATCCTAAAAAATTTGCTCCTACGGGGAGTCTGAACCCAGGATCTCAGGTGCTACTAAAACTTTTGTAACCACTAGGCTACAAGCTCTTTCCCTAAATGGCCTGTACGTTCATTCCATTGTCGATCAATAAGCTAGGATCATTTGCTCAAGTGTAAGCTAGGATCATTTCGCAAAAAGTATTCCAACGCAAATCGCAGAATCGACAGGTATGAAAACAAAATGGACAAATAAACTGCCACAATCTCTTGACAAAAGCAAAGGATTGTTTTTTCTTTCTTAGATTTGACTCGCCATGAATTAACAAAGTCAAGCTTTTTAAGGTCAATCACGTGAGATTTTATGCGCACGTGTCAGGTCATGACCTTCTTAGACTACTCACAGTGGCCGGTGCTGAAAGGAATTTTTGCTTCCCAGCACGATGCTCACCACTGCAAGCGATGCTTGGAAACAAAAAAACTCAGCACCGGCGCAACATGTATCGATGCTCAAAGGATAAAATAATATATACAGCCAGCATATCACGTGAAAGAGAGAAGGAATTGGAGAACGGATAGGAAGAAGGTAGACTGACACACGGTCCCACTCTCATCTGGGCATCGACGTGCATCGCTGTGAGTCTCAAGGATTTCTCAGCATCGGGTAGATGGGGCCCGTGATTTCATTTTTCAGCATCGCTGCTGCTGTGGACAGTCTTAGACTACCCACAGTGGTACGTGAAAACGATGCTGAAACGCTCTCTTTCTTCTTTCGGCACCGATGCAGACCACTGCAGCATGCGATGCTGAATGCCAATTTCCGTTCTCCCGATCATGTTCAAGCACCGATGCTCACACAATAAAATAAGAATATCCAGCGCCTGGGCCGTTGGGCGACTCTCTGCATGGCGTTTGCCTCTGCTCTGACGAACGGACCCACATGTACCTTGACATCGATGCTGACCGCTGCGGGTGTTGAAATTTTTTCGGCATCGTCGTGAGACCCTCCACAGTGTACTGTACAACCGGTGCTAGAAATCATCTTTCGAGTTTTAGGAACCGCTCCAGACATTGTGCAGTGCGGTGCCCGCTCGCAGCCGATGCCGGAAAACGGAGAGCGATTCCTGCTCAGGAACCGGTTCCAACTCTTAGAATATTATTTTCTGGAACGAATGCTCAGACGTCTGTGTGGCGAGAGACATACCAGCCTCGCGCATGCTCGACTTTGTTTCATTGTTTAGTTGACTGGTGGGTCCAGCTAATCCAAGCCTCACACTGTGCTACAAGAGCGGTGCCCGTTTAGACTTGTGGGCCGGTATTTTTTTCATGGAGCGCTCTACACTGTGGAAGGCCTCTTGGAGCCCACAACTGTGTTTTTGAGCACCGAAACCATTGTGGACAGTCTTAGCATCATCCAACCATGAACTTATTCGCGCACAGCAATGTGCAGCCGAATTAGCAACAAAGTCGAGCATTATTTATCGGATGTTGCGCATGTGTTGGTTACTACTGGGCAGAGTTTCCTTGATGGCCAAAGGTGGCCATGCCCCCCCCCCCCCCCCCCCCCCCCCCCCTCTCTGATTGAAGCTCGGCCACTAAATGGTTTGCACCAGAACTGTTGAAAGAAAAGTGATGTGAGACGTCAAGAGACATGACATCAACTGAATATTCGACTAAAAAATGCCAAAAAAAAAAAAAAAATCAGCAAGAGACTTGTAGACCGCTTTCTGAAAATTTCAATCATGCAATGCTGGCAGTGGGTATAGCTTGTGAATCGACATTTTAAGTATATTGTTCCTCAACATTGTCTACTATCCTCTTTCAGAAGATGTCTTCATGCAGGTAGCTTGCAACAATTTTTAGTATCGACGGAGAAGGAAACGAGAGGAAAACCTGCTTGGGGTGGAGGCATTGGCATGGCAGATGAACATAGGGCGCCTTGAGTGCACTAACCTTGAGTCAGTGTTTACTCCAGTGCGATGGCTTGCCTAGCTTGATCTCCAGTTTTTGTTCTTAGAACTATGGGGACCAAGCTAATGTGAATATGTGTTTGGTTGGTTTTACTGTCGTTCATTTTGTTTTCTGTTCATATTTTCAAAATAGTAAGGTTAATATTGTGGTCCTCTTGCGTATAAAAATAGTAATGTTCCTGCAATGTGAGCCAGGCTGTAATTAACTTATGTTTATGTGATGATATTATAGCCATTGCTTACAAAATGGGTGCTGGTGACAAAATTAGCAGAGGTTTTGATATTAATATCTTGTCAAAGGATTGGCTGGATATGAGGTGTGCAAATGATAAGCACATTTTAGCGTTGTTTGAAACCCCTGGCAACACAATAAAATTTTCCTCCAAATTTAGCTGTTTCGACCACCACAGCTTATAGCCACACCACCTTCCATCTAAAGCTAAGGAGCAGAAATTTTTAGATATTTTTGGTTGCTCATACATGGTTTTTTTTTCATGTGAATTAAGTTGCCCATAGTTCAAATGATCTTGTCAAGTGATGCAATTTTTTGACAAGTGTGTGACGCACGTGCATTGGCACTAGTGAATGAGACAGAGGGAGACTGGATCTTACAAAAGAAATTAACCACGAAGTCGTGTCAAAGTTGCAACGACATGTCATCACATTGGAGCAGCTTAACTCTGTGTGGGCTTTGGCTAATCCAACCGTACCTAGTTTACCATGACTGAAGTTCCATACACAAGGAGTCTGAAAAAGGTGAAATAAAAAACAGGCCTTCTAGTCGAGTGGATTGAGTAGAAACAAAGAGGATTCAATACCGTACGCATGTCCTATGCCCTTGCAAATGGTGACTTGATTATCGACTAAAATCATGTATCGTCACGATCAGACCTCCCTGGTATGCTTTTAATAGGAGACAACAATATTCACATCATCGTTCCTTGTTACACTAAAAAAATCTTCAGATTTCAGCCTTTTAAAAGGTCGCCTATGATTGCAAGCATTACCTTGAACCGATTCATGATTGCTATCAAGATTCCTTCCCATTCTTGTCTTGGATACTTGACGCCAACCCATTCATAGTACAGTATGCTTGCGTACACTTGACAATTAATGGTCCTGCAGTAGACGAGTTATAAAACAAGATTAAATACATATGTATACTAGGGGGAAAAGAGAGGGATATAAACGTTCGTGCTAACATAAGCACCATGCTGAATTAGACAACAAAGAAAAATAATTACACCTAAACAAATGAGGTGCGCGACAAACCAATCTATATATCCACATAAACGTGTATGAAAAAGTACTACATAAATATGGATGTATGGAGTGTACAATCATATGACCTTATGATAAATTTGTGCTCAAACAGGTACTTACGCAAGTTGAAATGAAACGTAACATGCTTTTAGAATTATAAACAGCCTCAACGCATAACCTTCTTACAAGAGCAGACAATTCAGATTGAATAATATCTCTTCTAACATATTCTGTTTATTATTATATATTAAAAATTTGATTTTCTGATCAAAATATTATGTGGCCTGCATCGGACACCTGAACTATATTTGCGAAATTAATGTGAAACACATATCTATAGAAAAATGCGGTCATGGAGAGAAAAAAAAAAGAAAATATATTATGGTATGTTCCAGATATTTTCAGGATCCAATTACACACAAGTTCCTGAAGCAAAATGCTCCTTGTATATACAACAATTTAAAGCACAAAATATATGATAAATACATCTACCGTGGAGTCTACAAAAAAATAGCAACCACGAGCCATTGACCCAGTTCAAAATAAATCAAAACTTATTGCGATTACCAGAGAAAATCCGTGAAGCGGTAGTAAAAATCCTCCTACAAAAAAGAAAGACAAGGTTTGTTAGTAAACATACTCCTGTAACAAAGGGAGTTAAGTAAGATGGAGGTTAATTATTAAGTCTTACCTTGGTAGGATTGTTATACTTCAAGGACAAAATAGCAATCGAACTGCATTGGAAAACAAGAGAGAATGATGTAAGATTGATGTGGCTGTATAAGTTCCACATCTATGCGTATTTTGGTAAAACAAAAGTTATTTGCGGATATAAATGATTTGTGCAACGATTAGCGATTTTTGATAAATACTTTAAAGCCAAAGAGCTGTATGGAAGGACAGCGCATCTATATTTAAAACCAACGGTGAGCTGTCTTGAAAGGTTCTTTCAGTACGTATTATATGTTTTTATTTTACTTGCATATATTGTGGAAGCAGTAGCTAAGGTAGTGAGAGGGATTAACTCTAGCTTTGATGTGAGCTATATATAGGACAATCTAGCAGATTTTGCCGAAACAAAATTGTAGCAAATTCTTGAACTCTCACCTTGTTGCATCCGTGTACATATGTTATTCGCTCTCCCGTTCCTACTCAGGTGTGCTGCCAAAACACCCAACTTGTAGAATATGTACCCAAGAACAATATCCATGAAAAGGTTAGGTGCCACCGTGTAGAGCTTGCAAAGACCGGCCACAAGAAGCAATGGACCTGCACACAAGTAATAAATAAACTCTCTCTATCTCTCTTCAGCTTAAAATGAGCCTAAGTGCAGAGGCTTTAAACAAGAGTGTTGTAACTTGCGTAAAAAAATTGTCAGCACTAAAACTTGGACTCGTATAGAAAATGGCTATGATGCCCCCCAAAAAAAAAAACTGCATCATGTTAGGTAAAGAGGATTTCCTTTGTGTCGTACCAGACACAATGGCGACGTGGAAGCTTCGGCAGCGGAGGAGGTTTCCGCGGGTGGCCACGATCTCTTGCACGGCGAGCCAGACGGGTTGGAGCGGGTCCCGGACCGTATGGCCTTCATCTCCTCCGCGCCCTTCCCCGTCGGCTCGACGAAATCCTCGGGACGCATCTGCGGCGTCCACCACCTCTCCTGCAGATCATGATGACCTGATGAACAGCATAAGCGCAGGCTGCTCGTCGACTCCTCGCCGGCCCTTCCCCGGAAGAAGCGGACGGCGGTGCCGGCGCCGGCCCTACACGCGGTGGCGGATCGGAGGCCGCCGCTGGCAGTAGGGAAGAAGAAGTTGGTGGTCGCCGACGACTGTAGCGCCATCCGGTTTCGGCGATCGAGTGTTCACCGCGGAGAGGGATAATCGACGATGGAGGAGGAGGGCGGAGTGGAGAGCGGAATCGGCGGCGACGATGGCCCATCGTTCCGATGTGTCTCCGTTTATTCATTTTATTTTTATTTTTTTTAATCTCTTGTCTCCGTTTATTCATGGTGTTGAAAGACACGTTCGTGTGATCGTGTCCGTCCCTTTTTTTTTTTTTTTGAGAATCTTGTGTCCGTCCTGTTTCGTACGCTTTCCCGGTAGGGGCCGGCCGGCCGGCCTGCCGGCAAGCGTGCTTGGCCCATAAAGGACTCGCTTTTTGAAGTCAAACAGGATTCATCAAGTCTGTAAAGTCCCATTTTAAGTCCAGAGAGATACAACGGTGAAGAACCACAGAAGGATGAGTCGCGTAGGAGGCCTCGTCGACTAGGATTGCTTGCGTGCCGCGTCCAGCCGTGGCGTGGTGAACGCCGCTGTGGTGCCGGCCTGGCACGGCGGCGGCTTGACCCCATCTCCCTTGTCTCCTCCTCATCTCGTCTCATGCACGCCATGCATGCCGCCCAATGTGTGCTCTACCAGTCCGGGAACGGCGTGGGCACGCGCATGCAACCGCGCCACGCTCGCTGTAGCCGCGCCGGCGCGCTCCATCTCCCGGCTGTTACCTGGGTCCACTTGGTCAGCGGCAGTAGATATCATATCGCGCGGTGCCGCGACAAGATCCGTTAGAGCGGCAGGGGGCGAGTACGTGGCGCGTCGTGTGTGACGCACGATGAGTGTGGACACGACGTACGACGCCGCTTGGCTTGACGTACGCCCAGCCCAACCACCGCGCCGGCCGGGCCGGCCACGACACGAGCAGACGGCGGCGGGCCGCGGAGGGCTCGCCGGCAACGCTGCGGCGCTCGCCGTCGCTCCTCGACTGGAACAGCTAGCTAGCTAGCTAGCGGCTGCTGCCGGCCGGATCCGGGCGCGTTTGGCGTCGTCCGGGACGGCGGTCGGGGCGACTCTGGCGACGCCGCGTGCGTCAGTCACGGGACAGCAGAGTAGACCCGCAGCATGGCGAGGCCGCCCGTCGGTCGAGGGACACACGGAGGTGTTCGATCCGGTCGCCGCGGGACGTACGTGGCGGTCGCCTTCGCAGTTTGGCACGGAGTACTGGCGGGCGGGCTCCCAACCTGCTG
This sequence comes from Eragrostis nindensis, assembly GCA_012490785.1. Lineage (NCBI taxonomy): Eukaryota > Viridiplantae > Streptophyta > Magnoliopsida > Poales > Poaceae > Eragrostis > Eragrostis nindensis. Next base: position 1,285,311 of record JAAXCT010000105.1, on the reverse strand, counting down.
GCATGTGCATGCATGCGGCAGTGCGCTGCCTGCAAGTCTCGACGCGGATGCATCCTGCTCTGCACGGCGCGCCAGCTGGAGGCGGGCCGGGGTGCGGTGATGCCGCCGGCCGCGGGCAAGGAAGCTTGGAGATACACAAGTCGCACGTACGGCAAGGATGATATGCATGGATAGTTCACTCAAAGGCACCCATATTATTTCTCTTACGATTTGATCATGATTCATGAGCCCAAACACACGATCGATATATACGTCTCCGTGCGCTCAGAAATAAAAAGCTCCCAGCTGTGTATAGCTAAGAGCATGATTAATCAACCACGCACACATGCATTGCCAAAGTGAGCAAAATATTTATTTAGCAGTCCATAACATACTCAGCTCGATCAGGGGCTAGTAGTACATACATACATACATACATACATACATACATACATACTACGTGAACATTATTTAGTACATATACGTACGTGCACATGCATGCATGGTATAAAGAGTGTTGATCAGCTCGAACACAGCACACTCAACTGGCATCTGCGACGACGACATGACGCCATTCAAGTTTTTCTTCTCTCACCTCGAACTTGAGATCATCGGTACTGACACCAGAAAAGATGCCGTCGTGGAACTCATGATCAACTACTTCGCCGTTCAAGAGAACATCCCTCTGCTTGTACGAGTAGGGCACATCGCAAGCGCCCTTGGACGCAACCGCTCTTACCGTCAATCTAGTATACGCAGACACGGGAGCCGTGTACTCGGTCGTACGCGTTATAGTTTCGGTTGCGGTTCCTCCCCAAGTACGCGAGTGGCTCCCTTCGGCGGAGAGCTCGACCTTCCCGTCAACTATCCACGGAATCGGGGCCTTAAATGTTGTCTTCACCACTCCCTTTATCGAAGAGGTGATACTCCAGGTTTTCGCCTCGGTATGTGTGTACGTGAAGGGGAATTTGACCGTGTGGGCGGAGGCGGTGTCATTGTCAAAAGTTCGAGTATCCACTTGGCTCACCTCCTTGGTGTAAACCCGAGCTTCACCGAGGTGGAACTCGATGTCGTAGATCAGGCGGCTGAGGACCGGCTCTTCCACCCGCATCCTTGCAGATTGCGTGACGGAATCGTCGCAGGCGCTGAGGCAATCTCTCTTTGGGAAGAAGAAGGCCTCATCTGTGGGTAGCCTCTTGCAGATCTTGTTGTTCCCCTTGTTTCGGAGTATGATGAAGCTGGCCCCGCCCTCGTCAGTGTCGTCGGCGATCACCTGGAACAGTGTGTCTTCACGGTTCTCGTCGTCCGTGTCAGCCCGGATCCAACTTGTGTCCAGCCTCCAAAACTTGTTCACGTGATTGGACTTTATGCGAACAGTCCCATCATCGTTGGTGAAACTAGTGTGCACCACTCTTGGATCACCCACCATATCTTCGGATGCAAATCGTAGATATTCCTTCATAGCGGTGCTAGCCTGGGAATAATAAATACCGGGAGAAAGAGCAACGCCCAGTGTGATGTGTACACCGAGGTACTTGCCATTGTCGCCTTTGAAAGCAAGATATTTAGGCAACTGCTTCTGTTGCGACAAATCAAGAAAAGTGAAGGAATTTTCGGCCGCATCAGCCTCTCCATGTGCAACATGCAAGTAGGGACGATGACTGGGGGTATCAGAACTGGGTAGAACAGCAGCACATTTTCCTAGTTTACAATGAAGGAACCTGCAGCCATACATGCGTAATAATTAAATACTAGTCATATCTATATATTTTAGATCAGCAATCAAGGTAATCGCAAAAAAAAAAAAAGATCAGCAATCAAGGAAATCAGAGAAGTTTTGCATCTGGATGGGAATTCCACTACAACTTTGTGGAGTTTAAAGTTAATTTACCAATTGAGATGAAATTATTAATGATGATTGAGTTAAAGTCATACAGTTGTATACTACCCGTTATTAGAGTGTTTTTTTTTTAAAAGAAAAATTCTAATCGCTGGGGGATTAGAGTTTAGTTAAGGGTTGGTCGTAATTGAGTTAAATTTTTGCTAGGCCTGATTTTGAAAGGTGAGCTTCGTTCAGCTAAGAGCTTGACGAGATTTTGTAGCTGTAGTGTTGAAAGTTCATATATATTCGACTAATAATATATGGTTTACCCTAAAAAAAATGGGCTGGTACATGCAAAGCTTAAACACGGCAGTTGTCCTGGCGCAGAGCCGCCACTGTCAACAAGGCACTCAAACATATGTCCACCTTCATTCACTGTGTATCGTAATTGATCTCTACCAGTCTATCTATGTGGACGCCTCTCGCAAACAAATGTATTCCAATGCAATAATATAATAGCAGTGACTCGAAAAAATATAATAGCACTGATAATTTCCTTTTGTAAAGTGTTTGTTAATTAGAACCTGATGGATCGTTCCTCATGCTCGGTGGCAGCGAGGATGTGGAGTTTAAACAAGGTGCATGACGTCTTGGATAGGTCCTCCTCCGGCTCATCGGCGGTGCCAATGATCCAGCCGCCCTGGCGCCCTCGCAGCTGCTGGGGCACCCAGTACTTGTTGTTGTGGCAGCATATCACGTGCATGAGCCCGGCGTCGGCGTCATGCTCCTTGGACGCCTCCAGGTAGAATCTGCAGCGCGGGTTGTTTGCGCCGTCGCCGCCGCCCCCGCCGCCGCCGCCGCCGCCGCCTAGCTGGACGACGACGCCGTTGCCCTCGTCATGCACAGAGCGCAGGTAGCAGCTACCGTGCCGGATAGCCATGCATTTGGGCAGCATCGTATTTTTATTGCCCAGCTGCTTCCGTTGTTCTCTAATGCAGTAGAATGCGCTAGCTGGTCTGTGGCTTCTCTCAGCTCCGTTTGCAGTTTACTTATAGGAGGGAGGTCCCCTGTCAGAAGAGGGATGACGATACGAATATCCATGCCTTGGCTCCTTTTTAGTATTTTTGAGCAATGATTATTCATGCCTTGACTGCTCTCACATGCAGAACTATGGCACGAAGCTGCAACTCCGTTTATGTGGACGCCCACGTCTCGATATTCATCGCATCTTGCACCGACGACTCGTTAAGCTCCTTTCAGGTGGTTGTGCCGGCCAAGCATTAAACTATCGTACTACTACCAAGTTGCAGCTGTCTCCGGTCCAACAAGTGGTCAGGTGTAGACATGGGGGATGCTATTGCCATAACGCTCAAATTGGAATGCGAAACGTGGAAAGCAGCCCCAAACACCGTCGGACCACACAAGTTGCGTCCACTGATTCTACTCGCAGCATGTTGTCTTGTTCTGCGTGAGAAATCAAACTCGAAAGCAATGGATGATGAAAAGATCTTAAATTTCCGACCAGTGACACTTGCATGCGTGACAGAAACAAGTGAAGCGCCGGAGTTTGGCAATGCACGCGCATCCGTCGAAAATTTAAAGAACCGGCCGGAGTTTGGCAATGCGCATCCGTCGGGCCGTATGTTTGGGCATGGTACGGCACCGACGGAGACGTCAGGAGTCCAATCCCCTCTTGGATATATGAGCATGTTTAATTTAATATAAAAATAAATCATGAACATGAGCAACAGATAATAGATTAAATTAAACAAGTCTATGCAAGATCTAAACAAGTCTACAATAAAAGTAAACAGAGCAAGACCTATCATATTTCGCGGTACTCCATTATTATCTTAATAAGAGCTGACATGAAAATCGTTTGTACATATAATAATTTTTATGTGCAATCATAAAAATAAAGATATAATGATGTCACTATCCGCATATGTCTATATCTTTTGGCTACTGATAGTGCAAGGGGCCCTGCTAATTCGCGCGCGCGCGCCAGGAGGGCTGCGCGCGCACGCCTTCCCTCAGCCCCGCAACTTTCCTTTTTTGGAAAGTTTCATTCCCACCAACTTTCCGTTTTGGGAAAGTTTCGGTGTAACTTTTCTGGAAACTTTTGTCTTCAAAAGTTTCGGTGCAACTTTTCGAGAAACTTTTGTCTCGAAAAAGTTTCGATGCAACTTTTCGGAAAACTTTTTTCTCAAAAAGTTGCAACAGAACTTTCCGCCTAAACTTTTCTCCGCCCGGGCCCACCCACGTGCGCGCGGCCCCCGCGCTCAGAGCACGCGCCCTGCGCAGTGCGCGCACGCGCTCAGAACAGCAAAATCGTAGTGGAAGCATAGAACACCTTCAAATTAAAAAGGTCCTTGCCTTGGACTTCATGGCAGCCGTTGGTTGGCTATACAACATGATCAAATATAATTCGCAAAAAAACTGGACACTCCAAAACAATAGCGATTTTCTTGTTATTTTTCGTTACGTGCCTCAATCTGCTTACTAAACATCTTATACACCATAATATACAAATCCAAACCTACCGAAACTAGTACTAATATAAGTACATAAAACTAGGGCACATCACGTGTCCAATTATCGTTTTTGCTAACTGCGTCCGAACGTACGTGCAAACCTTGATGGCGGCGACGACGACGGTACTGCCCGCGCCGTCCACGGCGCCGGCGGACTCCGACGTCGCCGGCAAGATCGTGGGGCTCGATTACGACGACGACCACGTCCTTTTCTCCCCGGCCCTCCGCTTCGCCGTCACGTCCAGACCTTTCGGCATCGGCACGAGCCAGCAGGACACGGACGACTCCCGCCGGCTCATCGCCGCCGTGGACGCCGCCCTCGCGCTGCGCGGGCATGGCGGCGACGTCGACGAGCTGGAGATCAACTTCGTCTACGGCGCCCCGTGGAACAGGTACCACGACGCGCCGCCGTCCGGATCAGGACAGTACGTGTGCCGGCACGGCCACGCCGGCGACATCACATCGGAACACGTCGCCTCCTGGCTGCGCTTCGCCAAGCGCCGCGTCACGGGGCGCTTCACGCTGGCCGTGCCCGTGCTGCCGCGGCAAGCGACTACGACGAACGCGGCGGTGGTGCCCGAGAGGAAGCTCGCCGCCGAGCTGCCGACGTCGGCGAGAGCCGAGGCCATGAGCCTCACCTTGGGCAACGCCAGCCTCACCGTCCCCGCCGCCGGCGCCTTCAACGCACTCGTCGACCTCGCGCTCACCCACGTCCGCATAGAGCCGGGCAGCGCCGACGAGCGTAACCTCGGCCATCTCCTATCCGCCGCCTGCTGCCCGCGGCTGCGGCGCCTCCGGCTCGAGTACATCGCCGGGCTGGCGGCGCTGCGCCTCGCCGGTGCCGCTGCCACGCTCGAGGAGGTCCGGCTCGACCACGTCCGCGACATGGCGACGCTGGAGATCGACGCGCCGGGCCTCCGGGCGCTGCGCATCACCGGCTGCTACGAGATGGTGTCCGACGACGCGGCGGCTAGGATATCGGCGCCGAGGCTCGAGACGCTGGCGTTCGCCGAGACGTGCCGGCCGGAACGCCTGCGGTTCGTCGACGGCGCGGCGAGCGTCCGCCGCCTGGAGGAGGTGTGCCTCTGGTCGCACTCACACAGCCAAGCCCCCGGCGAGGACTGGAATGGCGGGTCCGTGTGGCTCTTGAAGAACTGCACGGCCGTGGACAGCCTCGACGTGCACTTGGCGTTGCAGTATGTACGTATGCGCATGCCTTCGCCAATAATATTTCTCTGCCTTTTTTGCTATGCATTATTTAATTTGCGAACAATTTTGTTGTTTGCGCCGGACGTTGCTTTTTTTTTGTCTATTATAAAGTTGAACTATTTGGTCCCTTTTTATTTATATAAGACATTTATGTAGTGCTATTTAATTTGACATATTGTAGTAACTGTAAAATGTATGTGTACCTTGACAAAACGAAACTTCACATGTACGTATTCTTCTTCTATATTATATTAACTTATTATAGGTGTTACGTATGCTTTGCTTTCGCAGCATCCACCGGAGGGAGAGGACATTGGGGACGAGCTAATTGACCTTGTGCCACAGCTTCCCAACATTGTCAACTTGACCATAGATGCAGGGTGCCGGCACCTTGAACCCAGCGCTGCCAAACTGATAGCAAAATGTAGCCAAATCGAATGCCTCTCCATTGAGATCTGCTTCCCGGTGAGTAGTCAAAATTAAGCTAGTTTATATATTATCAGAAATATTTATCTTGAAATAACCCCATAATAATCTTTTTTTTTCTCCCAGGAGAGTTCCCAAACCCTTTTCATTTTTTAATTGTATTGGTTAACCCTTTTCTTTGTACTGATCTTACAGTGCAAATCATGTGCAAGACCTAATTGTTTCACCAATTGGGAAGATGGCTGGAATGCCGAGAAGATCTCACTTAAACGCCTTCGAGAGGTCACGATCACCAACTTCTTGCCAATAGACCATCATCTAAGCCTCGTGCGGCTCATGGTTGCGAGCGCGCCTAAGCTCGAGAGGATGACTGCGAAGCTGCACCCCTCCGCCAGAGAGCAAAACTACATCATGCCTTGCGACGATAGAGGACATTGGGCTCCTTGTGTTAGTACATACTCATCGGGTGGTCATCGTGTCAAAGTCCTCGAGTGGACATCAAAAAAGAAAAGAGGTGATCAGGATTCCGATAGTTTTATATTTTCCAAGTTTTAGGACATTAAATAGGTTGCTATCCATCTCGTTAATATGAATTTTTAGTATGCTTTTTAAGCTATTCATTAGGATTATTACGGTCTATACTGAGAGTGTTCTCTTTGGTGATGCAAATTCATCTCCAAGATATTCGGTTAATTCTCAATCACTTTTACAACTCTTGGAGTTGATCCAACCATCTGGATCTCTTTTTTTGCTAAATCTATAAAGGGTCACATAAATAGATAAAATATTCTAGCTTCAATAGAAAATTATTTTCCTTTAATAAGAAGAGTACTGCTAATGTGCATTTAATATGTTCCATAAGATATGATCAAGGAATATATAACATCCTAGCCACTAAATGTTCCGGCTTCAATTAGATTATGTTCCTTTTCACAAATAAATGTTCCACATAAATATATTTTATGGCAAAATTTACTACAACACACTCGAAAGGTGAGGTTTTGGCCACAACACACTTCAACTCTTAATTTTAGGCGTGGCACATACATGAGTGGTTTCTCAGCTGCAGCTGCAGCATAAACAAGGGAATGGTTCAGGTGATGGAGCTGCTGTCGGAAATCTGGCTTATACTAATGTGTTGTCGATTTGATTTTTTTGAGACGAAAGAAGAAGTGTATTAAATCATAGCTGAGTACACCATCACGTTACAAGCACACTGAAATACATGCATGACATATATCTAGAACCCAATCATCTAAATTGTACTTACACTTTGTATAGTCCAAAAACTCACCTCCAAACTTGTATGACGAACCGTATAGATGACTGCAGGCAAACACTCGGCAAAAATCCAGAAACATATGCCCAACGAACGATAGCCAACCTTCATGTAGGCGAAGTAGAGAGACTTCTTCTTTCTTATGTCTACCTTCTTCTTCTTTCTGCCACCGAAGAAAAAGATGGACTGATCTGCAACTTATACTCTCTAGTCCTTCATTGTGGTCAGATCTAACCACAACAAAACAGAGAAGAGACCGGAGAAAATTATTCCATAACGACGATATCATCTCCGCCTTGATGTCGCCATCCGGAAAGCTAAGTCTCTATGTCATCGAACTGATGAAGTTGCTGAAGCCGATGTCGCCCTAATCTTCAACAAAGCCGCCATGGAGAAAGCGAATCCACCCTACCCCTCGCCACTGGAGAGGAGGAGAAGATAAATCCCCAGTACCAAAAACTTGGCATAGAGAGACCCTAACCCTAAAACACTCGATCTATTAAAAAAACTAACAAAAATGATAGATCCCCACTCCCTTTGGCCTCCGGCGAGACGCTGGAGGGCAAGGGAGGGGGACCAACAGGGATGGATGCAGAGGCGGCGGAGACGCTGGGGCAGGAATCGCCTTTTTTACTCGATGAGCAAGGGATTGAGAGTAACTCATCACACAAACATTCCCTAGTAGTTGTTATTGGACATCACAACCTTCCACATCTGCAGGGCGGACCGAGAGAGACCATAATGTGTTGTAGACCGTTGTAGTCACCTGAAGTACCTGACGGACGTACACGTAAGCCAGAGGGGGCAATGCACCCCCCCCCCCCCCCACCCCAGTTTAAGTGCAGGAAAACTGGTATTTAACAAAAATATTACTCCCTTCAGTTTTTTTTAAATTATATGGCACGATCATATTTTTTTTTGAACTTTGACCAACAATATATAATTAATTAAGTAATTAACTAATGCGAAATGAATGTCGTTAGATCCTCGTCAAAAGAACTTTAAGATTAGCTTATACATTTAGTTATTTGCATAAATATTTATAGATAAGACGAATAGTCAAAGTAATGAAAAAAGTTTAATGATGTCGCCGGTGGCGGTCGGTGCAGGAGGGGTTGCCATTTCCGTGCGCTAGCTCAGCTACCTAGCTCCTGTGGCTCTCACGTTTTCAAAGCAAGCGAGAGACAGCTGCCGGGCTGAACTTTTTTTTGTCTCCCCAACCTGATACGTGCTTAAGGCGACGATGCGAACTCGCGGCTGGTGGCCGACGAGCACGAGGCGGAGGGTGCTCGTCGCCGAGCCGCCGTGCTCGGCCAGAGCCGAGGAGAGATGAGCTTAACACTCGGCAAGGCAACGCTCGAGCTACCCCTGGCTGCAACGCTGGCCACCACGTCGTGGAGGAGGTGTCCTCCTTGTTCTGCAGGATCTCCTTAGCTTGTTTGCGCTGCAGGACAGCGCCATGGGCAACTTGCCCAGCCTCCAGACACTCCATGGCGTGCAGCCCTATGGCTGGGGCGGCGGCAACGACAAGTCGCTGGCGGGGAAGACGTACACATGTTCGGATGGATCATGGAACCTTCTCGAATGATCCATCGTTTCATTTGTTTTGTACTGCATATATTAATGGATCAATTGACTTAGTTAACTATTAAAATACCAAAATAAAAAAGACTTAAATATGGCCTCTTACCATCACAAAGTCAAAATATAACTAAATAAACGTGATTAACTAATAATAGGGCTAGAAATGTTTAGGATAGCCAAGTGGTCACCTTAGAACCACCAGATATTTACTTATTCTTCAGTTCAACTATAAATATTAGCCCTTGTTAGGAATGGGGAGAAAACGTTAATAAACACGACAATGTATTCCTAAGTACAACAACCGCGTTGCAGCTCTATGCTATTGCTTCAAGTGAAACGTACAACATGTTATTAGATAATGAAATTTCATCTACAATCTTGCATCGACAAAAGTTAGGAAAATCAGAACACAATCAAATATAAATGTATGCTAAATATAATATCTTGGAATCTACCAAGAAAAAATAGCAACCATGAGCTTAGATGATGAACAAGCTAGCTTCGAAAATAACCAAAGCTTATTTCAACTAGTAACCAATGAAACTTTTGTAAATATGGTTGACAATTAATCCTCTTGTAATGATAAGGAGATGAGTAAGATTAAGCTTATGTCTTTATGATCTTTTTCAAAAGTTGCACCTTGGTAGGATTATTACACGTTATGAGTAAAATGTTAATTAGATCGAGATTGTGTTTAGAAGTAGGAGATTGGGTTCAGTTTGGCAGGTCTGTTCGGTTTTCTTCTGTTCTGTCAATGTTCAGGTGTGCTTCCCATATGCTTGATTGGCCATGATTTAGCCGGAATCCCAGACTGGCAAGTCCATCTATGAGATTATGTGCACTTTCAAAATTTTCAGCATCATAAGATTGGTGCCTATGCTTTTTAGATAAAGGGAACTCTATTTCATCAAGCAAATGAAAATATACCGATCTCTCCATCGTCCAATGGATTTAACCGTTCGTTATTACAACTTTTCACTATGTGTAGACTCCGTCTACCCCATAGTACACAATTGAATTGCCAAATAAAAGGAGAAAACATAGTAAACAGTTCATCTTAACACAACTTATGACTAAACTTCCACCCATTTTTTGCAAAGATATCCATTGTGACTACCTCCAAAAGTCGGCATGCTTTTAGCATGAAAGTTCTCCCCTTCTCCTTTTAAAAAAGTGACTATGTTCTCATCTAAAATGTGCCCTGTAAATCACCTGCATAGGAGTTAGAATAGCTTTCTTTTCAAAAACAACATCATTCCTGCTCAACCAAATAGCCCAACAAATTGAACTAATTTCAACAAAAATTTGTAACCTTTCAATGGGCCGAAACCTCCCAATCCAGTTACCAAACATATTAGCAATACTAGTAGGTGGTTTTAACCCAAAGAAAGTTCAATCAACCTCCAAATTAATCTAGCAAAACTACGTTCGAAGAACAAATGTTGTATAGTTTCTAAGTTACTACAAAAAACAACATTTATGATTTCCATGCTAATTTCTTTTAACTAGATTATCTTTTGTAAGTATAACTCCTTTATGCAAGAAGCAAAGAAAAACCTTTGTTCAAGAAAAACCTTTAGCAACCTGTGAAGGTCCGGCTCCATTACATCGGTGGCCTCGCTTCGCTGGAGCTGGACGCGCCGGGCCTCCAGGCGCTGCGCGTCACCAGCTGCTACAGCAGGGGCGGAGCCCAGTGGAGACCATCCTGGGCTCCGGCCCCCCCTTGCCCGTGACCAAAATCCCAGGATGTTAGCTCATATTAGCACAAGCACCATTCAGCCAACATGATACTCATGTTTCTCGTTGAAGCAGATGCAAAGCGCGTGGCTGTAGAAGCAGGTACATCGTTTTACACTCTTCCATCTCGTCTTCTCCACTTCATGTTTCTCGTTGCGCGGTTCACAGTTTTCAGCAGGAGATTGTGTCTTGACTGCGCTTGGTCAGCAAGTGGCACAAAAAAAAATTCCTAACCGATAGTGCCCAAGGCCGCCAAATTGGCAAAGCCGGTGAGCCATGCGGAGGGAGTTTTGTCTACAGTAGCAATCAGCCCCCCCTTGGTCTGAGGTCACGCTCCGCCACTGTGCTACAGGATGGTGGACGAAGACGCGACGGCGAGGATCTCGGCTCCGAGCCTCGAGCTGCTCGCGTGCGACACCATGTGCATCCCGGACCGCCTCCTCTTCTTCCACGGCGCCGGCAGCGTCCGACGCCTGGAGAAAGTCTTCCTGCGGTCGCACATCTACCTTGCACATTGCACGCTGGAGCCATCTGGCTCCTGCAGAACTGCACCGCGGCTGACAGACTCGACATATATAGCACTGTCACCTGCACAGGTATACGTACATACATGCATGCTTTCAATTACTTAGTTTTTTTAGCAAAAGAAAAGTTACTATTGTACTTTGTTGAATGCTGCATAAACTAATTTTTCCGGCCCCCTGATCTGGAATCAGATGAAGGAAGGACTGGATACTGAGGAGACGATGAGCCGTGTACCGCAACTTGATAACATCATCAATCTGGCCATCGATATCCACCCCGGGAGGTGGCACAACCTCAAAGCTACAATTGCCGACCTCATCACCAAGTGTACCAGACTGGAACGCCTCTCTATCGACATCAGCTCCGCGGTGAGAAATCTATAAAAGGATTTGTACATATAAAATTCTTCTTCTGAAAGACCTAGCTTGCTCCTTACATGTCATCGACAAATTAACAACCCTTGGCCCCTATTTACCTTGTTGTATCAATCTTATTTACAGAACGACTCATGCTCAAAACCTCGTTGCTTCTTCAACGGGAAAGATGTCGAGAAGATATCTATGGAGCACCTTCGAGAGGCAACCATCACCGGCTTCCATCCATCCAAGTACCACCAAAGCCTCGTGCAGCTTATCATGGCAGGCGCGCCTGCACTCGAGAAGGTGACGCTGGAGCTGTTCGTTGGCAAGGAGCTACACGAAGACATCCCTTGCCACAGGGGGCGCTGGGCTCCTAGTGTGATTGAACACTCACCCAAAGGAGCTCGTACCAAGGTGTATCAGTGGACAGCAGACAAGAAAATGGAAGAAGAAGAGGGTTCAGATGGTCTTGTTTTATCCACGTTTTAGGGCTTCATATGGTTGCTAGCTAGTCAGTAGTAAATGGCTTTATTTCGCATAGATAAAGATCGTTTCAAGGTATTTGGAATACTGGTGAAGTAGTGATGATAAGAAGTATTGTGCAATTCCATTTAATTGTCCTCGTAAACTCTTGCTGGGCATGCATGCAGGGATTAGCTAGCCCCCCCACACACACCCCCACCCCGGAACTCAATGGAGAAGAAGGGGAAAATGAAGAGGAAGGGGGCTGCGGGAAGAAGGGAGATGAGCCTCTCCTTGCCTGTGGTCCTAGCTTGGTCACTACTTCTCCGCCACTGTTTTCCTCATGCTGCAAATGATACAAAGCCAGGATGTTTCTAGAATGAGATAATTGACTCTGTATTGTAGTTGGATGGTAAATGTCTAAACCGTGGACCTTTTAGTATCGTCAATAATATTGTATTGCTTCATTTCTTCAAGTGAAAAGTACAACATGTTATTAGATAATGAAATTTCATCTACAATCTTGCATCGACAAAAGTTAGGTAAATCAGAACATAATCAAATATAAATGTATGCTAAATATAATATCTTGGAATCTACCAAGAAAAAATAGCAACCATGAGCTCAGATAAACAAGCTAAAGTAACCAAAGCTTATTTCAGCTAGTAACCAATGAAACTCTGTTTGTAAATATGGTTGACAATTAATCCTCTTGTAATGATAGAGATGAGCAAGATGAAGCATGTGTCTTTATGATCTTTTTCAAAAGTTGCACCTTGGTAGGATTGTTACACGTTATGAGTAAAATGTTAATTAGAATCATATTGACGGAAGTTGAATTACACCTAGGGGGACTCCCCCGGTACCAAAAATTATTACCAAAATATTTTACTTTTGGTACAGCTTTGTGATAACTATTGGTAAATGTTTTTGTGCAACTTTGTGGTTACTTTTGGTAGTAACTTTGGTATCGTGCGCTTGGGGTGACTCTGCCGGTGGCTGCGGCGGTGCCCGGCTCGTGCTATCTTTGCGCGCGCTCTCCTACCTGACACACCCCCTTGGGGTCCCTCCGTCCGCTATGGTCGCGCGCGGTTGGGGTGACTCCTCAGCCGGCGTCAGCAGCCATGGCCGCAGCCGTGTCTGCATTAGAGCTCTCTCCGCCGGTGACCTCTCTCCGTCCGCGGACTCGACGCACTTCCTCCCGGCAGCGTGTCCCAGGAGTACCCGCACCCGCGCTCGTCAGAAAGAGCCGACCGTGTCAGCCCTCTGGCCGCGCTATCCTACCCCCACGCGCTTGCCCGCACTGCCACGCCCTTCGGCGTTCTGGTACGAATCGACCGCCGATTAACGTGTGCAATTTTTTAATTGCGTATTGCGATCCCGATTTGCCTATGGTTTTGTTTTAGAGGTTCACCTGCGTGCCACCTGCTTATATCGTTGTATGTTAATGGATTGTGAATTGTCTCACATTGCGATCTGCACATTGCTACTGTCAGAAGACCCATTGCTAAAAAATTAAGAGTTTCCTATATTTTAGGGAAACTACGGTAGGTTACCTACCTGAATTCACTCATTTCAGGTGAATTGATATGTCTTAGTTCAAACAATCTAATGTAATAGTTCGACCGAATTAGCAACAAAGTCAAGCATTATTGACCGGATGTTGCGGGCTTGTGCCTCCAAGGATCTTTGATTGATGTGTTGGTTACTACTGGCGGAGCTTTCTTGTGGCCAAGGGTGGCCATGCCTCCCCTCCTTCCCAGATTTTGACTGTGAAGCTCCGCCACAGCACCAGAACTCTTCAAAGGAAAGTGATGTGAGACCGGAGACATGACATCAAACGGAATATTCAGTTCAATCTCAGGTTCCTCTTTCTTTAATGAATGAGACAGAGGCCGGGAGACTTGGATCTTTTGAAAGAACCATGAGGCAACGTCGTGTCGAAGTTGCAACGACACGTCATGACATGGCAACAGCTTAAGGCCCTGTTTGGTAGGGCTCTGGCTCCGGCTCCTCGAGCCCTGCCAAACGCTCGGTTTGAAGTACGCTCCATTTGAAGAGCACCCAGGAGCCGCGGCCAAAATGAACTGCGTGGTGAGAGCCGAAAAAACTTGCTCCCACCTGCTCCCACTCGCGTCTATGTGGAATGAACCTCCCCCCTCAAGTTCATTAAGAATTACCCGCAAATGCCATTATGATGGTCGAACCTGTACGTTTCTTTTCCTCGCCGCTCCTCCCTCCCATCTCGTTGCATGCATGCTGCTGTTCGACGAAATGCCTGAATGCTATTCTATTTTCCTTTTGCCTAGGCATGGTGTGACCATGTGTGATCCTAATCGCTTTGAGAAAGTTTGTGAACTGGTAAGACAAACTGAGATGAGAGAGAGGTGCTATGAAGAGCAACAAGAAAGTATTTATCATATCTTATTTTTTTTCATAAATTAGTTATTAGAGGTGTGAAAATACCAAAGCAATTGAGTTCAACTAGTTAAAAATTGTTTTTTGCCAAGTCAAAAAAACAAGGGCATCATAGACATTTTTCTCCTTCATCCACCATACACAAATCAAGAGGAGCCATTTTACCAAACGTTTTCTACATAGGAGCCATTTTCATTAGAGGAGCCGTTTTATAGAAGAGCCAGAGCCGGAGCAGGTTTTTGAGGAGCCGGAGCCCTACCAAACAGGCCTAACTCTGTGTGGGCTTTGTTGGCTAATCCAATTTACGCAGTTTAACGTGACTGAATTAATGTCCATGCACAAGAAGGACACCGAAAAAGGTGAAACAAATGCAGACGCCTTTTAACGTCGAGTGGATTGAGCAGATACAAAGAGGATTCGCCACACCTAAATTCACTGTAAGAGGCGTATTTACGTACCTAACGGTTACGCACTGAAAAAGCATACTAGTAGGAGTATTCACAGTTACCAACTGCTGAACTGCGCCCTGATTTGCTTCCCTCTCCACCTCCCCGGCCCGTGCCTTCCTTCCCTCGCCACCGCCGGCGCCAAATTCCGGCCCGCGCGGTAAGTTACTCACCAGCGCTGCCCCTGCTGACCCTCTCGCGATCGTAGCTGCAGCTAACCTCCGTTGGAGTTTCATTTCCGGAGGCGAAACCTGACCCTCATCCGCACGTACACGCGCATCGCATCAGTGCTTGATCGCATCCGAAATCTCGCCTGCACAAGCGCCACCCCGCCGCAGATGTGCAGCACCAATAGCCGCCGGCCGGTTCGTCAGCGCGCGCCCCCCTGATCGGCGAGCCGCACCATGGAGGCCAGCGACGAGCTTCACTTGCCACGCCGTGTGCCGGCGCCGCGCTGCCGTTCCCAGCTGACGTAACGCCGGCGTCGCTCTTTTTTTAGATAATTGAAATTGTTTACAAGTTTTCGGCCTCTGCACAGCACGCAGCTCGGTTTTTGTTTTTTTTCATTATTACAAAAAAGGTGTCAACAAAAGAAGCCCAAGTTTATTATTAAATCTCCAACCGTGAGAGGCATAGAGCTCCATTGCAGCGATCTCCAATACTGCACTCACCTCTCTGGCTCTTATCCGGTCTCTAACCTTCTCATGCTGCAGCAGCTACCTCTTGATGATAAGAGTTTACGCCGGCTCACGCCAGTTACATCTTTGTGCGTGGCGCGTTCCCAGCTGAGCTCACGCCGCGCGCTGCCGTGGCGCCGCGCACGGAGAGGTGGTCAGGTAGCTAGCTCGAGACACGTAACGATCTACGGCACTAGGCGATGAGCCGAAAGCACATAGCAGAGGCATTCCCGGTAGCGAATCCCGCGCGCGTGCCAAAACAGTGTCATCAGCCAAGATAGGCGACGCCCGTCTGGATCGGCCCGGCCGTAGCAGATCTGGGAACAATGCTTCTGTCTCCGGCAGGCCACGACGGCGATCTGGGAGACGACCTCTTCTCGGTTGTTCAGATGCACTCTGAGCATCTCCAGCAAGGCCCCTAGTTGGGCCTCTACTCTATTATTTAGGAGCTTGAGCCAAAAAATCATCTCCAGCAAGGACCCTACCTGGGCTCTCATTTTACATGCCCTCTCAAACTCCATCTCCAAGCCCCCATTCCTGAGGTCCTCCCATCCTCCCTCTCAATCGTGGGTCCTACTTTTTTTTTTCTTTTCTTTTTTCTCTCTTCTCCCTCCTCCCGCACGCCGCCGCATCTCACCGGGCGCCGTCGCCGCCCCAGGCCGCCCGCGCCCCGACCTACTCGCTGCCCGCGGCCAGCGGCCGTGGCCCTGCGACGCCACGCCGCCCTCGCCGGCGCAAGCCTCCCGCCTCCCGCATGGAGGATTCCACATCAACTTCGGCCTTGCGAGGTGGACCGCTGGCGCCGCCTATCGCCGCGACAAGGGCCGTCGGCGCCGCCTACCTTCGCGAAGAAGACTGCCGGCTTGGGATGTACGTCATGGATGACCCGCGGACGCCGTTCCCCATCTCCGCGCCGTTCCCAAGCTCCTCGCCGTTCCCATCTCCGCGCCGGCGCCCCGCGCCAGCTCCGGCAGCGGCGCTCAACCTCCTCGGCCGTCCGTGGCTCCATCGGCAAAGAAGAAGCGTGCTCCCTTCCTCGCGCCGCATCCCCGTTCAAGAGCACCACCTCCCAGCTGCAACCCGCAACCCTGGCCGACAGCACTTCCTCCAGGCGGCGAGCTACCACATCGCCAAGAAGCTCCTTCCCAGCTCCTCAACGGCGACCCTGACAGTTCCGGCTTCCATTCATCGTGGCTACCAGTCACTGCCTCCGCTGCCGCCTGGGACACCCGCGGCACTGCAGCATCATCAGGCGGCTACGTCGATGGTGACTTCAGCCCCTCCCGGTCAGCACTCTTCGATTGGACCCCCGACAACGCCGCTGAGGTAACAGTCTTCTGAATTTGATTGCAGCCTGTTCCTGTGATATGACATGGACTGATTGTGAGCAGTGTGAGCAGAGGTTCCATGCAATTAGATGCTGCAGCTAGTTTTGCTCCACACTTGGCAATAATATCGCAAATAATGCTGCAGATGTTTCCTGGTTTTAAACTGAATGTGATAAACCTGCAGTCATGCTTGGTTCAATTGCATCCTTTTTTTCATAAAGAAATGAAGCTTGTAGACCTCAAAAGAAATGAACAATCTGAGCCAGGGATGCTTCTACATATCTGATATTCTGATTTGTATGACATGTGTCCACTGACTTGGATATTTTTATAATCTGAGCTCAATATTCAGTGTGTTGCTTTTTTGTTTAGCTCCTCAATAATATTTCCTGTGATATGAGCATTTGCTTTTCTTATTGCCACATTTAGCTGTCTTTCAGATGTGGAAACATGCAGGACCAACAAATTTGTTCAGATATTCAGTGCAGTATTTAGAGTATGTGTTGCTTTATATAATGTGAGCTCAATATTCAGTGTGTTGCTTTTTTGTTTTTTGGGGACTGGAGGGCTTCCTCTTCCAGGCATGTGAATGAGTCCTTGACTCCTTCACAAATCTGAGAAATCATTTGTTTGGAAGATTGCAACTGCTGATTCTAGGAAGTACTAACTGACTGGGCTTTGTTTTTTTATCTAAGAAGAGCAATTGGTTGTATTTTTATATAGGAACCATCAGTTTAGTAGAAATATGTGGAGGCTGTGTGCAGTGGTTGTATTTCACAAATGCAACAGTCATTGCTGGGAGTACATGTTCAGTTCAGTTTCTGCAAGCAATGCAGTCTTGCTGGGATGTGGTCTTGCTGCAAGAAATGCAATACAGTCTAAAATCAGCATTTTGTTAGGCCGAAATGCACTTGAAACCTGAGTTGCAGTTTAAAATGGTGAGGCAAAGGACTACACTTGAAACCTGAGTTGCAGTTTCAGTGTGTCTACCTGCCTGAAATTCACAAGAAGATCGTTCTCACTAAAAGTGACATTCTCTGGTTGTGTTATGTTTTACCAACTGAATTGTGGATGGATCAACACAGGTGCACCATGCCTGATAAAGTTCAGGTGTTCCATACATGAATTTGCCAGCAGATACTGATAAACAGTAACCTGCTTGCCGTCTGTTTTCTTCCAGATGATGTACAGTCTGACAAATCCATGAATTCCTATTTGTTTTACTGTATTCAACCTGACAAATGGATTTTATGTTTACTTAGTTTTATCTGACTGCTTTTATACAAGATGTCCAGCTGGAAGTTTAATGAATTCAAATTCATGAATTTTGTGACATAACTAATTTCTGTTCTCTCATGCATTGTAGGATCCAAGGCCTTCTACTTCACAACTACAGCCTTTCATGAACCTTCTGACCCAAAAAAAGGAGCATGATTTGCAATTACTCATGCAAGAGGATGCCACTCCAAACAAACATCAACCGAGGCGAGGCGAGGCAGCAACTACATCCTTCAAGAAGACATACAACTCTGCAAGTCTTGGATGAACGTCAGCAATGACCCTATCGTAGGGACTGACCAGCCCGGAAAAACCTATTGGGAAACGATAGCTCATGATTTTCATAGAAACAAGGACTTCGAATCAGATAGGACTGCAAATTCTCTAGAGCATCGATGCCAAACTCATAGTAAAGATTGCATGAGGTTTCATGGCTACTTTGAAGAAATTGAGCGCTGTCATCCAAGCGGTGTCCCATACCAAGAACACCTACTTATCCTGACACTAGTTCTGTCACTTGGTTCATATCTCATCATTGCTACGTATCTAATCATGATCTTGATCTTTGTTGCAGATGATTCTAGCACAAGCTCTCTATGCATCCAAAAACAGTGGAAAGCGCTTCCCATTCGTAGATTGCTGGCTCCTAGTAAGACATTCTGAGAAGTTTTCAGCACTACATAGCCTCAACAAAGCCAAAAACAAGAGGTCGTCCAAGTCATCAAACCTGAACCTCAACATACCGGCAGGAAGTGAAGGTGATGAAGGAGGACAAGACACCATCCAAGCTCAAGAAAGCTCTTCCAAGAAACCCCGACCTCCAGGTAGAAAGCAATGCAAAGAGAAGCTTAAAAGAGGTGAAGGCGAGGATGACGAGTACAAGGATATGATGAAGAGTTTGATTGAATTGAAAGCCAAGGAAATGAAGAGGAAGGAAGAGGTGGACCAACGTAAGATGGAGCTCGAGGAGCGTCGCTTGCAGTGGGAGCAAGAACAAAAGATCATGTTCTTTGATGTCAGCAAACTGGATCAACATGGTAAGGCATATGTCATGGCTAGGAGAGCTGAAATTGCAAGAATGGCAGAGCTAAGGGCCAGTCTTGGTGAGAGTGGTAGTGTCGGTGAGAGTGAAGGTGCTAGTGCTCATTATAGCTCTGTGTGAGATGTTGTAATAATTTATGAACGATGAGATTAATCATCAATAAGAATAGAATTTGATTGGGCATACAAGGATCATCAACAAAAGATCATGTTCTGTTTATAACATCAGTAGCACATACAAGGATATTATATTAGAAGCTTTCTCAAATGACGGCAGTACATATTAGAAGCTTTCTAAAGCCTTAAAGCTAAACAAACTAAAGCTATACAATGATACATCAACACTTTTATTTTAAGAAAATAGACAACTAACTAGAACTGTGGATTGCTCATAAGTGCTCTACGAGGTCATCTCGTAGTCACTCATGTGACGACTTATCCTCAATCTCCTGGTGTATCTTCAGGAAGTTCTCCAGCACGAATGGATCACGGTGTTCGTAGTCCTTTGGTTTCAACACCGGAATACCATTTTGCTCTTGGTGATAGTTGAAATCCTCCTCCTCTTCTCGCTCATCCTCAATTATCATGTTATGCAACAGTACACATGCTTGCATTATGTACCAAAGTTGTTCCTTACTCCACAATCTTGCAGGACCCCGCACCATAGCAAAACGAGCCTGGAGCACCCCGAATGCTCTTTCAACATCTTTCCTTGCTGATTCTTGTGCTCCTGTGAAGTTAATTTTCTTGTTGCCCTGTGGATTTCTGAAAGCTTTGACGAACGTTGCCCAAGCTGGATATATCCCGTCGGCCAGATAGTACCCCATGGTGTACTTGTTTCCATTGACCATGTATTCTACTTGAGGTGCTGTCCCAGAAGTCAGACTCTGGAAAAGTGGAGACCGACGCAAGACATTCACGTCATTCAGAGAATCCGGGAGGCCGAAAAAAGAATGCCAGTCCATAAATCTTTAGATGCCACAGCCTCAAGGATCATGGTAGGCCCGTCCTTATGCCCTGTGTATGCACCTCTCCAAGCTGTTGGGCACTTATCCCATTTCCAGTGCATGCAATCAATAGAACCAAGCATGCCTGGGAAGCCTCTTGCACTATTAACTGCCAGTGTCTGGGCATTGGGGGCCCTCAAGTATTCTTCACCGAAGACTTCGACAACAGCTTGCACAAAATGATTCAAGCACTCAATGATGGTGCTCTCTCCCATCCTTACGTAGTCATCTAATGAATCAGCCGACATACCGTAGGCAAGCATCCGAACGGCAGCAACGACCTTCTGAATAGGAGAGGCACCAAGAACTCCAGTGGCATTCGGCTTCTTACGGAAGTAGTCATCATGAGCCTCCACTTTGCTCACAATCCGTAGAAAGAGAGATTTGGACATCCGAAATCTCCTTCGGAAATGCTTCTCACTGTATACACATTGGTCGGCGAAGTAGTCCCAATAGATGCGATCGTGACCACCCAGAATATCCCGTGGCAAGTTGTGGCGTCCGGGCAGTGATCCACGAAACTTCTTCTTGCACTTGCTTCTCCTCGAGCCCTCACGAAGACCCGCAAGGATCAAGAGGTCGTCAACATCGGAATCGTCCTCTTCGTCTTCATCCCACAGTCGAAGACCTCTAGTTTCAGGATGACTTGACATATGCCATAGGAACAATAGTTCAGCCAATTATAACATGGAAAATAAACAACGCTTGATTCAGAAAATTGCTTGATGCCTACAGACAAATTAAACAAGTTCAAACTGAATGAGCCAATATTTTCAGTGTTGTATAGCTTCTATCAGTGCCATGTCAGTTTTAAACAGTAACCTAGTTTAGAAGTGAAAGAAGAAAGTTTCAGAAACTATATGTGACCTGCAACTGCAAGTATGTAAGAGCTCAATTCAGAAAAAAAAAGTATCTAACAGCTGCAATTGCTGTCGTAAACAATACCATTGCACAATGCAGTACTATAATCTTATTCTTTGTCTGACAATTCAGTATGACACTTTCTCTCAAAAAATTCAGTATGACAGTTTCTCATTGCTTTGTTTGCTAACGAAATGGTGTTACATTATGATACATTCTTTAGAATAGTTATCCTACATTTAGTTGATGATACATTCTTCTTGATCTGAACTCTCTTCAATCAACCGTTCAAGTAAGGCATTTTTCGAAAGTAAAGGGAACTGCAAGAGATAGATATGGTCAGGGAGAAAAACAGTCAACCAACAGGCAATGCTCTGAAACAGTTTCTGACTGTCATACTGAGTTTTTGACTGACCATGGCGGAAAGCTCTGAAACAGGCAATGCCATGCTTTGGATGGAGGAGGAGGAGAAGGAGGAGAAGATCCGGACCTGAGCTCAGGTGCGTCGTCCACAGCCACCTGGAGCAGGCGGACGGCGGGCGGGCGGCATCGCAGGCGTCGCGGGCGTTGGGTGCGTCGTCCAGCTCGGGGTGGGCAGGCGGATGGCGTCGCAGGCGGCGGCGTCGCGGGCGGGCGGCGGCATCGCGGCGATTGGGCGGCGTCGCAGCGGGCGGCGGCGCGATGAGTAGGCGGGCGGCGTCAGGAAAGAGATGGATCGAGGAATTTTTTTAATCTGACTGATAAGTCCCACATGAAATAGGGTCTTCGGGCCACAACTGCTGGAGTTGAAGCAAGTTTTTGGACCCTTTTTTCCATGCCGGTCTGTAAAATGGAAGTAGAGGCTTTGATTTAAGGGCCTTTAGAGATGCTCTTACACGGTGAATCACCAAAAACGCGACACAGTTCGGTGGCTCGGATGCCTGCCTGACCGAAATTCAGTGAGAAAATCTCTCCGTGTCACTGGCTCTGGCGCATCTCCGTGGCTTGTACGATTCACTCGCCAGGGACGGAGGCGAGAGGTGTGCTGGAGTGACCCTCAGCCTGCGATGGCCATGGCTGCGCCGCGCTTCCGCCGGCGGCGCAGTTGGCATGGAGGCGCCGGTCTGCGTGCTGGGCGTCGCGAAGGAGACAGGAAAGAAGCCCTCAAGGTGCACCGGCAGGAGGATCCGCTCGCAGGGCGGAGCAACTTCGTTCACTCACGGCAGCGCCTGTCAGCAGCCGGCGGACGGCGGACGGCCGTGGCGACGGTGCGTGGTCGAGATTTCACTTCCCGACAGAGTGATGGCTAAATGGAACAGCGACCACCCTTGGGATAGGAGCCGTTAGATCGAGACAGGACGGCGTGGGCCGATATGCGGCCCAACTAGCCCAGCCCACCTTATTTCGGAGGCCTGACGAAGTGGGGAATACAACGGCGGCGGCACCGCCGGCGACCTGCAACCACGGCACAGCCGGTGGCTCCGTGCTCGACGACGGCGAGACCTCCTCCGGGACCCATCCTTCTGCAGTTCTTCTCCGTGGCCGACCTTAACGTCCTCCCTGTTCCCTGCAGACATGTATTCCTCACCCTCCCGATGTCCCAGGTACCAACACGACGACTGTCTCAGTTACTAGGCCTGTATCTCAATCTGTTGATCGTGGTGGTTTTACAATTTATACAACCACTAAATAATGATACTGGCTGTCTGGCTGCGAGTAGAAAGATTCATCTCAGAAGCTAAGGCCGCGCACCCAAGCAATTGTGCGTCAAAGTGACAAAATAAACGAACTGTACGCAGGCTGTACATTCCTGCAGTGCAGAGCGCCAACAGCTGAAACGATCATGTCAAATCAGAGCAGGGAGTGACGAAACAATCGAACACACAAGCTTGGTACAAGCACCCATGGTCTCGTCCTACGATCGACCAAGTTCGCATGTCTGAATGAACTATTTTACTGGTAACATTAGCAGACTGAATTAAGAAGCATTAGCACCGCCTTCCAAAAAAAAAATAAGAACAAGAAAAAGAAAACACAGTTCAGTCCAACGCCTCTTGGTGTTACTGCTGCAAAGTTAGCCATACGCTTTTTTGTGGATGTGCTGTTTGTGTTGCTTCAGTTACAAGCATCTCATACAGTCATGCGTGCTGTGTCTTTTGCTGAAACAGAGTGCTGGAATTTTTTGGCTCCATGACAGAAGCAGCATGTGTTGGCTGTTCAATGGAAATCTTGCGTTCATTGATCTGCGCAGTCGTCCCATGTCCCAGTGCACAAGTCATCCCAGCCCCATCTCGCATTACGTTGTGGGGGCACAATGATGATATGATCTTAATTCCATGTACAGTAATGTCCACATATAAACAGGTCCAAGAAGTCAGGAGTTAGTCAAAATAGTCAGGAATAATGCGTTGGCGACTTGGTGAGGCCTGAAACGCGCCGAGTGACGATCAAGGACGAACAGTAGCACAAGACAAGAGCAGAGGAGGCGTGGCTAATTGCTGAAGCTCGCGTACGCGTACATGGAACAGAAACGGAGCATATTATCACAACAAATGCAACATATATCACTACAAGAAACAAACTCTTTACCGACAGTCATTCATGAGGTGGCCAACAGTTTTCCATCTCCTTAGTATGTTACATAAGTGGCCAACAGTTTTCCAATATAATTTCACATATTTCCCAACAGTTTAGACAATTTCCCACAATACCATCTCCAACAATGTCATTCCCGACAATTTTAAATATAGCTAACCAAATACACTAGAAACTGTTGGCCATTTTAAAGAGTATTGGGAGGAAAGATTGTCACTTTTTGTAGTGTCTGACCCTGCAGAAGGGAACACATAGCAATGGAAGCCGTCATCGATGACACGTCGATCCATGCGTGCATGTCGATCGCCAACGACGGTGAGGAACGGCGGATCGGCAGCCGAGTTATAAGAACCACGCTGCTGTTGTTGCGTGCCTCCAATAGGAGATTCTGTAATGCTGGCACTTGTCCAAGATAGGGCTGAAAACGAACGAAAACGGTCGGAAAACAGCTCAACCGTTTCCACTTCTACATTTGCATCACCGGACGAAAAGAAAACGGAATAGCCGGTAACGGAAACGATCGGGATAGTTTCGGTCGTTCGAAAACGAACCAATTCGGACGGTATATGTCAGAATCGGTCGGTAACCGGAGATAAGGCGGGAACATCGACCTAACATAACAACATGTATATCAGCAGCATGACATCAATCAATCGATCTGTACATCTAATTAATCAATTGTACATCAGGTTCGCTGTTCTCTAGCAAAATTCTAAGGACGAGGCAGGTTATACGATTGGTGTGGGCTAAGTGTGCCTTCTGCTCGTAAGGTAGTGCTTGCTCACCGCGGTGGCAGAGGTGTCATCTAAACCTTGCCCTAACTGCATCGGGTTAGGTAGTGTATGGTCTGAGCTTCATGCGCCAAGTGTTTAGTCTGTAGGATGAATATCGTATCCTGCTTAAACATGATCAAATTCGGGATGTTACCGTCTAAAAACGGGATCCCGCTTAAACGGACGGAAAAACGCCAATCCGTTTCCGTTCTTGTATACTTTTTTTTTCGTTCTGTTTCTGTACCGTTCTGTTTTTTTCCGACAATACGAAAACGATCGAAAAATATGAGAACGGTAGTCAAAAACTGGACCTGCTAGTGCACCTGGTGCTGCGCGGCGGCTCGCTGCCTTCGAACGTGTTCAGCGCGCCGAGCCTCCGGCGGCTTCAGAGCCTGAAGCTGCTGGGGTCCGCGGACGCGACGTGGTCACCTGATGGGCCCATCATGGAACCTTCTCGAGTTGTCCATTGTTTCTTTTGTGTTGTAGTAGTATATATTAATGATTCAATTGACTTAATCAACTATTAAAATACCAACAAAAACTTAAACATGGCCTTTTATTAGCATCGTAAAGTCCAAATTATAACTAAACAAAATGTGTTTCCAAATGAAGCATGGTTAGTTTTTACTAACAGTAGGGCTAGAAGTGTTTAGGATAGCCAAAGTGGTCACCTTAGAATCGAACCACCAGATATTTACTTGTTACGCGCAGCTATAAATATTAGCTCTTGTTAGGAATGGGGAGAAAACGTTAACAAACACGACAATGTATTCCTAAGTACTGTCTGGTACTTTGCTTCATTTCTTTATGTGAAAATGCACAACATGTTATTGGATAATGAAATTTCATCTGCAACCTTGCATTGACAAAAGTTAGGCAAACCAAAGCATAAATCAAATATAAATGTGTGCTACATATAATATCTTGGAATCTACCAAAAAAATAGCAACCGTGAGCTCAGATGGACAAGGTTCGAAAATAACCAAAGCTTATTTGAACTAGTAACCAATGAAACTCTGTTAGTAAATATGGTTGACGATTAATCCTCTTGTAATGATATGGAGATGAGTAACATGAAGCTTATGTGTGTATGATCTTTTCCTAAAGTTGCACCTTGGTAGGATTGTTACATATTCTGAGTAAAATATCAATAAGAATCTTATATAGGGAAGCCAAACTATTCTTTTGGCAAATTTCTAAGAATGAGTTTGGTTAATTTCCTAATGTAACTATGAACATATTAGCTTGACACTTCATCAATGTTATACTAGCATAAGCTTACATAAGGAAATATGGAGATTGTCCATGTTGGTAAAATGTTACCAAAGCTGGCTAAGGATGGAAAAGATGGACACAACGGTCCAAGTCATATTTGTAATGCTAAGATGTGTAGCTCTTCGATGAGTGCATAATACAAATGTCCATGGAAGTCCAAGTCCAGTATCTTCTCTTTAAGGGATCAGATAATTTGGTTTCGAGCAATGTTCGCGAGACAACACGCTTAAATGTGGGAACCATTTCTAATGAATTTAGCCTACAACATT
The DNA here is from genome assembly GCA_012490785.1 of Eragrostis nindensis. Lineage (NCBI taxonomy): Eukaryota > Viridiplantae > Streptophyta > Magnoliopsida > Poales > Poaceae > Eragrostis > Eragrostis nindensis. The sequence goes on along the minus strand of JAAXCT010000105.1, from coordinate 1,259,448 downwards.
ACTTACCATCTTGAAACTCCAGCAAACATCATTCTAGCTTAAAAGATTAATATTATCAGGCGCTATCAAGAAGATCAAAACTGTTGGTTAAAGGAAAACCTTCCCTCGCCTTTCTCACAAAGATTGCACGAATCCTAGCCGTTGCGATTGTAACTGCATTGAGAGAAAGGCGGATAGAAGATAGAAGCATTGTAGAAATTATCACCTTGATATAAAATATGGATCACATATTGATGCAGTCATGTTACATGCTACGTATAATTATGATTTAGGTTCTGGTCTGGATAATGTTTGCTGCTCCATCACCGGTGCTTGTGCCTTGTTATGAATCCAATCAGGATCAAGTTGTGATTGACACTTGTTACTATATGTTTTTGCTCCCGCATTGCATTGTGTGGCACAATGTAGCAGGTTGTAACTGCATTGCACAGGCGATTGCTTCATAATTCATGTTTAAACAATGAAATTTGAATCAATAAGTGGTCAGGCTTCACCCATTTCCATTCACTTAACTGTTTTCAGTTCAGAAGAAAAAAAAAGGGTCTCTGTCCACTCCCAAACGAAACCTGATATAAATTCCTAATCCTCGGAGGTCGAATCGGGCCCCACATGTCAGCCGGCCAGACCACATCCCGTCCTGACCGCCGCCTTCGTCCGGGCCTGCTTCCCTCCCTCTGCCCTTCACACCGAGGAGAAAGAGGAGCCACCGCCTCCTCTCTGGCGACCGCCACGGCGGCGCGACCACCATCTGTTGAAGAATAGAGCCTCAATGTCCACGGCCGCCGGCACAGGTCTCCGGCCAGCGCCGCGGTGGGGCGGCGCGCCGTCGCACCGCCGGCTCGTGGAGCAGCACCTGGCCTCGCTGCCCCACGGCCTCCCGCGGCTGCGCCACCTGCAGGAGCTCCACGCACAGCTCCTCAAGCAGGGGCTGCACCGCGAACCGCACGCCGCGTCGAAGCTCATCGCCTCCTACGCACTCCTCCGCCGAGTCCCCGCCTGCCGCCGCGTCTTCTCCGCCGCCGCCGCCGCGGCGGCGCTCCCGAGCAGCGCGCACGGCGCCGGCGGCGGCACCGCCATGCTCGCCAACACGCTCCTCCGCGCCTACGCGCTCAACGCCCTCCCGCACGCCGCGCTCTCCGCGTTCGCCGCCGTGCCGACGCACCAGCGGGACAGCTTCACCTACTCCTTCCTCATCAAGGCGCTCGCGGCCGCGGGGCTCGCGCCCGTGCGCGCCGTGCACTCCCACGTCGTCAAGGTCGGGTCCGTGGAGGACACCTTCGTCGGGAACGCGCTGATGGACGCCTACTCCAAGAACGGCGGGTTCGTGGATGCCAGGAAGATGTTCGACGAAATGCCGACGCGGGACGTGGTGTCCTGGAACACGGCCATGGCCGCGATGGTGCGGCACGGCGAGGTGGCCGGCGCGAGGAGGATGTTTGACGAGATGCCCGAGAGGGACACGGTCAGCTGGAACACGATTCTGGACGCGTACGCCAAGGCCGGGGAGGCGGAGGAGGCCTTCGAGCTGTTCCAGCGCATGCCAGAGAGGAATGTGGTGTCATGGTCGACGGTGGTGTCAGCCTATTGTAAGAAGGGCGACATGGATATGGCTAGGGTGATGTTCGATAAGATGCCGACCAAGAACTTGGTCACGTGGACTATAATGGTGTCAGCATGCGCGCAGAAGGGTCTTGTTGAGGAGGCTAGTAGGTTGTTCACGCAGATGAAGGAGGCCGCTGTGGAACTTGATGTAGCTGCTGTTGTGAGTATCCTGGCTGCTTGCGCTGAGTCTGGGTCGCTTGCCCTTGGGAAGAGGATTCACCGGCATGTCCGGCAGAGAAAGCTAGGGAGATCAACCCATGTGTGCAATGCGCTGATGGACATGTTTTGCAAGTGTGGGTGTGTTAACCGAGCCGATTACATCTTCGACAGTGAGATAGTCGAAAAGGATACTGTGTCATGGAACACCATAATTGGAGGGTTTGCAATGCATGGGCATGGAGACAAGGCGCTGGACCTCTTTGCTCAAATGAAGCAGCAAGGTTTCCACCCTGATGCGGTGACTCTGATCAATGTTCTAAGCGCTTGCACACACATGGGGTTTGTAGAAGAAGGCCGTCGGTACTTCGCCAGCATGAAACAGGACTATGGTATTGTGCCTCAGATAGAGCATTACGGTTGCATGGTCGACCTTCTTGGCCGAGGGGGGCTCATTAAGGAGGCTGTCGACCTGATCCAAAGCATGCCTTGGGAGCCTAATGAGGTTATATGGGGTTCCCTTCTCAGTGCATGCCGACTGCACAAGAACGTGGAGTATGCTGAAATGGCAGTGAATGAGCTGAGCAAGCTGCAGCCCTCAAATGCTGGGAACTATGCTGTCCTTTCAAACATATATGCGGAGGCTGAGCAATGGAGTGACATGGCGAAGGCGAGGATGCAGATGAAAGAAACTGGGTCTCAGAAAACCGCAGGCTCAAGTTGGATAGAACTCGATGAATCGTTCCATGAGTTCACAGTTGGGGATAAAAAGCATCCCGAGTCTGACCGGATATCCGAGATGGTTGATAGGCTGAGTTTGCATGCCAAGAATGTTGGATGCGTTCCAGCAGGCCATGAACTGCTTGTGCAATGAGTCGTTTGCTGAGGGCATGCTTGTAACTACATAGCAAACGTGAAATGCATTGACATTGCATTGCAGGTCATGTAATCTGAAGAAAGGAGAGCACCAACTCCAGTGAAACTATGGCACTGCCAGCAACCAAGAAGATGCTGCGGCATGGTAGAGAAGTTTCCATGATGGACTGGTACGCTCAGATTCAGACATTAAGTCCTTCCATTTCTCAGCGTCTGCACTTCTGCCATCAGCTTTGCTCTGTTAATCTGCTACTGTGACGAAAGCTGGTGACGAGAGGGACTGTCAATACACTGTCATTACAGTGATAGGTTGGTCAAATTGTTCATGGCCCAGTACTTTCAATTCCTCATGATGATCTATAGAAGATTTAGTAGAATTAGGATCTTCTAAAAATACATCAATTGAAGATGGCAAGACTGTAGGTTCAGCGTACCCAATTTTGTATGTTCATTATGACAACAGGATACGACTGTTTGGCTCTAGTTTTTATGTCATCTGTGTAACAGACGTATGAATGTGGGAGTAGAGAATCTTTTAATTAGGTTTGAATATAGGCATCTGAATTTTGTGCTTGGATGGAAATAAAACAAATTGCATACCTAAAATTTCATTGTCTTGGTAGCTCTTCTGTTTATCCTCTTGTGATTTGAGGACAGTGCTAAGAACATATGGCCAAATTTAGGTTTATGTGTAGTTTATGTTAAGTGTGCAACACGATATTCCTTTTGCAGAAATTTGTGTAGTTTATGTTAGCTTTTGCCTTTTGGCATGTTTCTTTGGATCTGGAGATGTACCTAACCTCAATATCTTAAGTTATCATTAAAATTTCAGGAACTTTAATAGATAAGTTACTAGGTTCCTGTGAGATAATCAAAGAAATGGCTTCAAAAACTTATGCATACTAATTTATTTATTCAAATGTTTTTTTTAATGAAGTGAAGGGGGCGCACCTACAGATTAAGATAGTACCTCCGTTCTTAAATCGATGTCGCTGTTGACGTTTGACCGATCGTCTTATTCAAAATATTAGTCCAAATTTGCAAAATTATAAGTTATGCTTAAACTTTCTTTAGAGATAAAACAAATCATAACAAAATTATGATAATTTTTTACAAGTTGTCCTGAATCCATTGTTGTAACTGATCAACTTGCGATGCTTTAGCCCGATGAACAAAATTTTGGCTCTGCAATATGGCACCGTAAGATCAATGTTGCCAAAAAAACGTATCATTTCTGGATGTGCAGCCCTAGCCCCTAGTTGAATACTCCCCCATAAGATCAACTGCATACCTAAAATAAGTTAATTATTATATTAATCTCAGAAAAATTGTGCAGCCCTAGCCCCTAGTTGAATACTCCCCCGTTCTTAAATTGTTGTTGCAGTTGACTTTTTGAGTTACGCTTGACCAGTCGTACAAAATATTTTAAAAATTATCATATATTTTGTTATGATTTATTTTATCATTAAAAATTAAAACATAACTTTTAATTTTGCATATCTAAGCTAATATTTTTAATAAGACGAACGGTCCAATATAAGTAATTTAGAAACGGAGAGAATATAAGATAATTGTCATCAAATGTTCTCTTTCTGTTTGACAGGTCATCAAAATGCTAATGCTATAAATATCACGCCATTGCCCAATATACGTACTACTCCTACATGGATTCGATAAGCCACAGCACGGATTCATGTACTCGTATGACTTGGCGCAGCCGCAGAACATCACTGAGGAATGGGGATCTCAGGGCATTTGGTCGGCATATAAAAATGAATGAAAAGGCGGAAATGCCCCCAGCAGATCTCAGAGACTGTCATTTTCCTGCCCACCGTCGTCTGAAAGAGAAGGGACACAGGGATGTGTGCAACCATAAACAACGAAGTAGCCATCCATCACGTGACCATGGATTTGAGCTTACCTCGCTTACCTATGGAGCATTAGCCTATCTACACTCTAAAGACTTTTGAACTCTGGACAAGGTAAATCTTACTGCTAACATTTCTGATTCAAGCCTGTCAAGAGAAAAGAAAATATTTTCAGAGTTTTTCGTATTGAACTCTTTCATTGCGAGGAATCGCAGCAAAATGTTTCAATTTCAGAACTGGACATTCCACGTCCTTGAGTTCACAAAAATTCCACAAATACACCCTCTTACTCTGAACAACCATGATTTTGGCTAGCTAGCAATAAATACAAACATCTGATATGAAATGTTTAATTGAAATGCCTCAGGATGTTGGATATGGATGGTGAGGTTGGAGGTATTTGACCTTTTAAAAAAAGGACCTTCAAAAAAAGTTTGGAAATATTGTCATGTTCACAAAAATCAAGTTGCCCGGTAGTCAAACTTTTGTCCAAGAAATGGAACAAGAATCTTCTTCACGGATCCCTATGGAGGGTCATGCACTGTAGCAGCTGTGACTGTGAGAAGCACCTTTTTCCAAGCCCTACTGGGGAGATGCTCTGTTCACTCTACTGTCATGTTTCCGGTAACCTGCTGCTCCTGCTGGCTGCTGCAGCTCATCAGACTTTTTATCGCCTCGTTGCAACAGTACGCTTCTTTCATCGACAGATTTACGCGTCCAAGGAACATCCTTGCTGGTTGGTTATACTCGTCACTGATCTTTGGTGATACTACATGGACAGTGACAACACAATTGTAGAGAATCTTTCCTTGTTTCTTTTGTTTTTAGGAGGAATGCACATGGGTCCAATGCCAAATTTCAGTGGAGCTACAAACATGAGTTTGTGTGTTGACATTTGCCCCCAATAGAAGTTACATTGTGCAATGACAGAAATAGTTATGTTTGACAATGCGGAAGATTAAGTTCAAAAATAGTATAGTCCTAAGTCAAATTTTTTGAACTTTGACCAACAATATCTAAAATATATTTTATTTCAAAGTAAGATAGTTATATATTATAAAAGTTCATTTCACGATGAATCTAGTAAAGCATGTTTATATTGTCAACTCTTACGGTTTTTTAAATATTATTGGTTAAAGTTTAAAAAGTTTACTTAGGATAAAACTAGATGTACACTGAAGTATATATATATATATATATATATTTGCAAAGGACTAGATTATATTCGTGGACGGAGGGAGTAGTAGCATGTGGATCAGGGTTTGATAAGCATCCAATTGAGCATTATTTGCATAAATCCTCTCAAATTTTAACCCATTTCAGCCGTTTGATGGATGTTTGTCCTTGGCTGGAAGGTTTGACTAGTACAGTTAGGCACAGGTACATTAATGCATCCGTTACGCAGCCGTAGAAACAAATGAATCGAAGAAACGGCCATTGGTGACCTGCCGTTGACTCCTGTTACAGATATTTTATTTTTGCAAAAATTGTAATCCTAAATATGCCTAATCCAAGATTACCACTTGCATGTCCACATCTTCAAGATGATGATGCATCACTTTCAACGCTAACAACATCCACAGTGTGGAGAGATAGGAGACGCTTCGGGTCTCCTCCTTTTCCCCTTGCTACAGTTCCAAGAGGGCGAGCGAAGGGCGAACTCGGTTCCGGCGTCGAATTCGCCGCGTCCCCCTCGCCTCCGGTGGCCTCGTCGGCGCCGGAGGGTGGGGGGACCGGCGGATTGGATGTCCGGTGTATATACTCCCTATAGAACTTAGGTTGTGTAGGGTAGGGTTAGGTTTACCTATGCCGGCGGTTCGGCATGGGTCCGGTTTCCTCGGCTTCGTCTCCGGCGAGCGACGGCGGAGGTGCGAGAAGGTTGAGGACGGGGCAACCTGTGGCTTCTTCTTCTCGTTCATCTTCGGCGGATTCCCTGCTTGCGCAAGCGGCGACGGCCTGAGGTTTGTTTTCCTGCTTTCTTGCGGAAAGGAGGACATCTTTCGCATCTCTGGAGGTGCGCTTGTTGTCTGCGTTGCTGGTGTTTCCAGTGATGCTGGACTGGTGGTCCAGTCGTCGGCGGCGTCGCCGGCGGCAGTGGACTACTTTTCCCCTTTTCTTCTTCGTGTGATGGTGGCCGATTTTCGTTCATCGCTTATGATGCGTGCTGGAGGAGAGTCCGGGCGCTGGCTCTTGCGGCAGATCCAAAGAGTGGAGCCGTCGACGGAGGAGGAAGGTGGAATTGATCCGGCCGTGGTGCTCGTCGCCGACGGTCACAAGCTTCTGGATGGAGCTCGATGTTGGGGGTTACTGTTTGTAATTTCCAGTAGGTCCAGGGTGTTTCTTGTAAAACTCCAGGGATGTACTGTGATTTGTGCTTAATATAATCCCCTTTTCGCAAAAAAAAAAAAAAAAAAAAACGCTAACAACATCCACGAAATGTTTGAAAGCAGCATTAGTTGTGCGTTTCTCAGTCGCCACCTGTCAGGCCGGGACAAGAACCGTGGTGCTGCGGTTTGTTGTGTGTGGTTGTGTACATGTAGCAGAAGAGCGGCATTTAAGATCTTTAGCGGCATTTAAGATCTTTCCGCCTTTCCTTTCTATACACTCCAATCCAGAGGCAGGAGGAGAGAGAAAGGCATGAGGGAGAGAGAGAGAATCTCGCAGGTGTGATTTGTCCAAAAGACTGAGCTCACACAGGAAAAAAGAAGCGAGGAATGGGAAAGGCAGGGAGAAGCCCCTAATTTATGGCTTTTCCGCCCACAAAACCCAATGCAGAGCGTTGAAGTAATTTATGGCTTTTCCGCCCACAAATGCCCTTCTCCTATCCAACACCAAACCGGGCCAAGGAAAACCAATGAGAAATACAAGATGCGGCAGGGAATAAGAAGACCAGAAGTTGACAAACTTTTCCTGTTTTCGAGAAGGCCTTTCGCTCGTCCAAGTCCTCTCCTCTGCAGTGAGAGAAACGGTAGAGGCGAGAGAGAAGGAAGGTTGGGAGGGAAGGAGTCGATGAGAGATTCTCCCCCAATCTTCTTCATTTGAGTGCCAATCTAGTCTCTATTCTGCATCTGAGGATTTTATCTTTGTCCATGTGGATAGAGATGGATTAGTATTGTTTATGGGTGTTGCTGTTTGTTTGGTTGGCCTTGTCTCCTTGTTTGAGGAAGTGGGGGAAAGGTGGAATCTTTTGTTGGATCATGGTGGTTCCAGGGCGGCCGGTGGGCTTCTCCTTGTGACATGGTGAGCTCAAAATATTCTCTCCAGTTCTTGGCTTCTCTTATGGGTTTCGACGTCGCCATTTTTTCGGGGGAGGCCAGAGGTCTCGTTCTTGGGTGTTTCCCATTTCTCTGGGTCATGCGTTACCATGCCTGAGATTTTGTTTCCGCAAAGGATTCCTTCTTCTTGATTTTGGATTTATTTTTTCTTGTTCGACATTGGCAGAAAGGATGCGATTGTTCTGATGCCCTTTCCGTTTAATCCTCCGTGTCCCTTCTTGTTTCCGGCCGCCCCGTGTGCAGCGATTAACCCTTGTTCAAGTGTGTTTGTGATGTGAAATTTTAGATTTCTTTTTGCGGAAAGCTCTGATTTTTGCTTTCATCATTTTATTTTTCGGAATCCCTTATTACTGCACAAATTTTGGCCGTTCGTGTGCCTTTTATCCTTTCTTTTTTGGCCCCTGCATTTATTTTCCTTCTCTTTTCTGATGCCCTCTTGTGCTGTAAATACCAAATTACAGGTCTCTTCTTGTGGACGCAACCTGGACTTTTCTTCTGCTGATGATAAAGATGAACTGAATAAGTCGGCATTGATAACTCGATTTCTTGGAAGCTATACAGAGGCTCGATAGAATCTGTCACTTGCCGTTGTTTTTCTCACAAGCACTTTGTAAGTTGGGGCAATCATTGTTGTCGATTTCTGAACTAATGTTTGTTTTTATCATTTTCCCTTGAGAGGATGCTTGTTTTACTTCTTGTACAGAATTGTTCAGGTGTCTATTAAAGCAATTTTATTTTCAATTTTATTGTTTTTAGTATGCATGAAACAAAGTAGGCTTCCTTTCCTTTCCCATGTCCGCTTACTTCCTGCCATTGCCAATTTTCAGGTCTCTTTGAGGTACATTTTCCTCTGCTGTGAAAGGAATAGCTGAATAAACAGATTGAACACTCTGTTGTCCTTGAAACTGTAGAGACTTGGTTCGCAGATTGTTCCATCCAGTACTGTTTCACATCTAACCACTTTGTAAGTACTAGCAGATACATTGCACGCTGGTCCCAAAACTATAATAACACTCATTTCAGTTCTCATGTAATTTTCCGGATGGATGTCAGTTATGAAATTAATTGGGAATTGCATCTGTATTTGTATCCCTTATCTGTATTTGGATACTCTGGGTGGTTGATACTTTCTTTTGCGATAAGAAACTAGTGCTGGACCATGTGTTCCTTATCTGGCTTTGACGAAAATAACGATTTGATTGATAACCATTGTTGTAATTGTGATTTTTTCCCCACCTATGTCAGTCATTTAGTAAGGGAGCATAAATAACGGTTATGATTGATAATTCTGAGAAACAATAGCTAGGTTTAGATTGCAAACTACAGTATAGAATACAATTGCCTGTTGACGCTCAACATTCCATCAACAGATGATAGTTTCTTCTGTTGGTTTTTCTGGTTGTGCCAAAGTGTATATGGTGTCTGATTATGACTGAAACAACTGTCAGTGGGTAGATACACTTTAAAATTTAACACTGTTTTACCACCTTTTCCTAGTATTCGTTGATTTTGGTGTGTTAAGTAGATCAGATCTTTCTAGAAAATTATTATCATTCAGGCTAGATAACATGTTTATATTTTATCAGCTGGCAGTGTTAAACCTATTACTGTGGAGTTTTTTTTTTGGATAATAATGTTCGTACAATGGCTGGTGATTTCTAATGAATGAAACAACTTTTGCTTTTGTGACTTCTTGCATCGAGCAAAGACGGTATCACTTCAGCATATCATTTACCTATAGGATGAGATTTGTAGGTCTTGTGGTATTGTCTATTTGTCCATTTTACCATGTTTCCCTCTTCTCTGAATGCTTGGAATAAAAGGACAATTAATCGTGTGTTTTTTGGTTCAAGACATTTCTCTCACTATCTAAATGTGACTGGTCTCCTAATTGCTCTTAATTCTTCTGTCAATTCTTGTCAGGGATGGGAACAAAAGTTGAGGACAAGGCCTGTATTCCTGGGTACTTTGACATGGCAGATTCTAGTGTAAACTCGAATGGCAATGTGTTGCGATACTATGAGAAGAGCAAACAAAGTTTGTGTATCAGTGACAAGTTCACATTTATATCTGCAAATGGATCAGTACATTACGATAAGGAAATGCTAAAGCGGACAGTGCTTGCACATGAAGCTACATTTCAAAAACAGGTATATTTTGAAGATGCCATGGCTTATTCTTCTTGGTGTTGTTTTCTTTTTTGGGTCTATATTTGCATTGATTTCCTCGTTTCCTTAATCATTTTGATGTCTATGTAGGTGTATGAACTTCACCGTCTGTATAAAATTCAAAAGGACTTAATGGCACAGTTCCAAGGAGAAGAGTTCAATAGTCATCCTAGATATGCAGATACATTACTGTCAAGGTCCTATGCATCGCAGGTACAACCGGGGGATGTTAAAGGAGTGTGGCAAACCAAAACTCCTATTTCTGATCATGATCTTAAGAAGTCATCCATAGATTTCATAAATGAAACTAGTTCACAATATAGTGTGAACAGAGCTTCTTTGAGACCTAACAATGTTAGGTTCAAGAAAATGTTGGACCTTCAGCATCCGGCAGATGTATATGATAATGGTGACGATGATGTGGAGATCCTGGATGAGAAGCCTTTGAAAAGTTTGCCAGGGACTAATGTTCCTGTTCGTGGTGGAAATTTCGATCTTAATATTGGAAATAGTGAATCTAAACATGTGGAGAAGAGTTGGACCACTGAGATACAACCACACAACTCAACTGTACACATATTGAATAAACCAGTCGAAGGGTCATCTAATATGTATGAGAAACAACGTTATTTATCACAGGGACTGAACTTGAACCTTCTAGCTTTGCAAGGCAACTCGAGAGAAAAGCATGCTGATAAAGCATCTGGTTCATGTTTCTTTGGTTCAAATGAGGAAGGGAGGCACATCAATTCATTCGGATGGAGAAAGGAAGGTAAGGTTTCTATACTTGTTCTTTCATGCAATTTGTGTAGATTTTTGTTTAAATCTACTCCTAGTCATCAGAGCACTCTGTAAGCATAATTTTACTCACCCTTTTCAGATCCAAACTCCAGGATTGAATGGTTGCAACCAAAACAAAATGGTAGTAATTCCTCAGTGGGGCGTTACTTGTACAGCGATACTTCCTCCAATCATTTAATCCATGCACCTCCTCTCTTCAATGATGCACTGAATTCTCCGTGGCAAAGCAACAATACGAGTTACTTGACTAAGGGTCATTATGGTATCTCAGTGGGTTCTACTTCAAATACAACATATCATCATCCGCTGAAGATTCATGGAGAGCCACAATTTTGGAAGCCAGCCCCAAGCCAGAAATACCTTAAGGATTTAAATCTGAATGATATGCCAGCTGATACCACTGCCACTTGGGAACAGGGAAGTGAGAATTCAATGGTTGATACCTCTAGGTTCGGGAGAGAAACCAGTCAACCTGATGAAGTCACAAGTCCCATTGAGTGGTGCAAATGACCTTTCCCAGACTTTTCTCAGTTCAACACTGCATTCGGAAGACAGAACACTCACAAGAACCCCCAGCTTCCCCATCAGTGCTGCTGCTGCTGCTGAAAAAGATTCCGGGTGCTCACCCGCTCTAGAGTGTGACATAAACATTGCAACATTGATTAAGCATGACGCTGACAAGGAAATGCAACCCCAAAGCGAGAATGCCAATTCAAGTATTAAAAATCTCTTTGACCTGAATGAAGCATTACCGATCATGGATGACCCAGAGATGCAATGCGAATCAGAAGGTGACATTTCTCCCCCTGAACCTGATGATCCTTCAAGGGATTCTCTTGCTATAACTGCAGCAGAGAATCTAATGGCAATATGCAACGATTGCGTTCAACCAGCATCTCCTGAACTTGACACTCTGCAATGGTTCGCTGAGCTAGCTACATTGAAGGAGAACACGATGTGTGAATGTGACAACGACAGTGAACATGATTTTGAGGCTTTGACACTGAAGCTGGAAGAAATCAAAGGTTATGAGTACCATTCAACACCAAGAAGCCAGGAGGGTGACAGCAATGATGGCCATCGCTCCGCAGCTTCATTGCTTGTCACAGGACCTCGAAGCAGCAAAGCGCGAGGACGCCCTCCAAAGAAGAAAAACTTCCAGAAGGATATCCTACCGGATCTCGCATCGTTGCCAGAGCAGGAGGTATCAGAGGATCTTTGTGCCCTTGGAAGGTCAAAGCCAGCGAGTTCGGCAAAGCGAGGAGGCCGTAAAGGGCGACAACAGAGAGGGATGCGCCGGGCAAAAAGCGTGGCTGTCCTTGTGAAGGAGGCCGAGGTCAGCCTGTCACCGGCGCCACCACCACTTGTCACTGCTGACTTGGAAACTGATGAGCCACGGATAACTAGGTGGGGAAGGACGACCAGGCGCTGTCGAAGACCGAGATGCCCGCCAGCGAACAATGCGTCATTGCATGTAGCTTGAGTGAAATTTTTAGGTGCCTTAGCTGATGAGACTTAATTAGAAACACTGTTTTTTTGGTGGAGTAACAAAGAATATGAGCAACTATTAGACTAAAAGTAATCAATCAAATTTGTACATGCTTCTCGGCACTAATTTGCTCCAGAAACATGCATTAGATGATCACATTGTGCATCTCCTTGAATGAACTCTAATTCTAGAAAGAAATGCTCCTGGAAAGTGAGCCTTTCTGTTAGTAGACGCCTGTGTTTCAGGTTCCAGCAAATACATTTGAGCTCTTCTTCAAGCTGGCATGTGTAAAGATTATGTAACGCTTACTAAGGGCAAGTGTCGTTCTGTATTCTTAATTGTGCGCAACGTGCCCTCAATATGTTTCAGATGATTAGAACTTTGTGATATTTTACAGCGAAGTCGTTGACCTAAAAGGTATGAAGTCATTTCCTTATTATTGTTCCTTTTGTGAATACTCTTGAGTTCTTTTGGCGATGTTAATGATAGAATTTTGTTATTCACATGTTCTAGTGTTTAACGTCAATAAAAAACATAAGGATCAAGCGACTTTGGGCTTGATTTGTTTTTTCCTTGGAAAATGAACCCAGCCTATTTTGATTGTCCCTGGTGTGCGTTCAGTCGCATCTGACTCGGCTCTGCACTTCCTCAGTATTCCTCTGATTTAGTACATATATAGTCAGGACTGCATTGCCGTTCCCCAAGGTCTCTAATATCAACTTTTGTTATTCCTTAATCTAAGAATTTTGTAGCATGTCAGCGTGATCTCCAACAGTCGATATGGCTAGTAATATCAACGTCTTTAATAATTGATTTATTTAAAAACATGTGTCGCCAAGGTCTGTAAGAAATCGAGAGTTGATGTTTTCACTTTGCTGTTAAGTTACTCACCGTTTGTCTTTTATGCTTATATCTGTGCAAATATCTAGAAATATGTTACATGCTCAGTGTACTTACGATAGAACAATGTAGTGATATTATTCTTTTTGCTCACTTAACTAAATGTTTGAGAATATATGTTAGTCAAAATTTGGACAGCAAAATTCAAATGATTGACAGTTATTTGAAAAGGAAGGTTTAGTATTCACATCATTTTCCATGCAGACAGATTGTCATGAGCTCCTCTGATACGATTCTGCTGCAAACTCTAAGAGGATGGCCTCAAAATTTCATAAAATACGGTGCAACTCTAATTTTGTCTAGGCAATGGTTAAAAAAAAAAAAAGTCTTGAGTGCACACATCCTATAATGACTTATAATTTTAACAGGAGGTACTACAAGGTTGCACGCATCCAAACAACTTAGTGCTGCCCATCGTAACATGGAAGCACCAATTGCACCTGACTTGCCAGGACCTGCTAGTTCTTGAACCAATATTTCCACCTGTCGTGCGATGCTTGGATAATGGGTTTGTCAGTAGTCCTAAAAGGATCGTCGAAGTTGAAGAAGATGAAAGAGAAGGTTCAAGCACTACTGAAGTTCAGAGAACGTGGTTAAACACTTAAACTCGCTGCCATCCTTGTGCCACACCGCCACACTGATTGCAGTAATTCATGAACGCACACGACTTGCGATTAACCCGAAGGATTTTTAAGCACGATAGTAGTACGTTGGTGGGGCCAGGGAAAGAAAGTAAAGGCGTAAAAGAGTGATGGGGCATGTTGCATGATGTCTTCCCAATCAAGTCTCGTGCTCTTGCTTCTTTTGATCACTGAAAAGACTAGTTAGGAAAGGAATGCATCTGCAATTCTTCTGCAGTTCAAATATTTCCTTATCTATTAGTCTTCTTATTATTTCTCCGTTGTGATTTTTTTTCCGTATTCAGCGAATTTACGTCGGTGTTGTTTTGGCTTTGACATTCATCTTGATGTTTTTAGGCTCGCAAGGAGTACAGAAAAGGCATGGATCAAGCACAAAATGCTGGTGATTTGGCTCGAGTTTTCGCTCAAAAGATATACCATAACCTGACCCAAGGATCGTACTTCTTGGCTTATGTTCAGTGCTAGAGTTACATGCCACAACACTGCTGCACGTTGACAAAGAGCTCAACTGGCTGCAACCAAAAGAGAAGCAGCATGATCAGTCATATCTTGCATCAAGGTATGGCACAAAGCAGAAAAGATTCAGTCGTATGATCCTATCTACTGTCTCCATGCAATTGCCCACGGGATCTACGCTTCTGCACACAGAGCATTGATGCATGACAGTATGAGTGGCCCCTTCCGTAACAAAGGCAAAGGGGCAGACAACTGGATCCTACCTTGGTGTGCAGCCTAACAGGCCCAAATGTCAGTGACTTGTTATAAGTATTCACTAGGAAAGCATTGTGCTTAGAGCAAAAACACCAGGCACATAACAAGAACCACAAAAGAGAAGACCTCCTCAAAAGGATTGACGAGCCACTAGCTAGAATGAGTGGACTTTTTGCCTTGTTTGCACCCTTTTTTCTCATATATAGGTCAGTCTTTCCCCCCCTTTTTTTACAGGTGCCAGATTTCGTATGGGTCATTTTGTGGTCCTATGGTCCTATGCACACCTGCATATGCAATGGGCCATTTACTTTGTACTTTTTTGGGAGCCAATGAACAGGGACAATATGTAAGTAGTAGTCAAGGCCAAATAAATTCCTTCTACAGAAAGAATGAACCGCTCGCTTGCTAACCATCCTTCCAAGAACTGTCCTTGCAGTGCATTGATCATAATTCACTCCTAGTTAGTGTGCACTGTCAAGTCCTGTGAACTTCCCATAAATTTCAAATCCCATCTGGAAAACAAAATTCATGTTGGTTTGCTAGAAAAGAAAACTCTCGTTCATTTTTAACGTGCGCCTCAATTATTTATCATGTCTCATGTATTTCATTATTAATTTAGAATTGAAATTGCAGTTTATGAAAAGACGCAAGGCTCTGCCAGAAAATGAAATATATGATTTATTTATTTATTAGATAAGGCCATACATAATTATAGGAGATAGATATATATAATAAAGCAAAAAAGTCGTAATAAATCTTGAGATAAGTAAACATGGATAGTTCAAATGCAGAGGCATGCATTCATGAATGGAACATAATGTACACAAGGACATGGCATAGTCACGGAAACAAACATCACTCCACCAACAAAATGGGATCTAAACCTAATTGTTCAATGACCAATTGTACCTAACATCAGCACCATATCTCACCAAATATCTCACAATCACAATAGTCAAACATTCTCTCCCGTACATCGCTCTCGCTTACAATGGAGTGGTGTGCCAAAAGAAAAAAAAATAGTTATACAGAACATTGGTGGGGTACAAACGTTGTAGGCATATATCCTTTTCTGCAGACTTGAGAAAAGGGAAAATAAAATAATAATACGGGTCAAATTGTTTGATCAAACACTTTTCGTCTTTACGATACTAGTTCGCCACTTGATGTCATGTTCCTTCCAAACAAACCACCTTTCTCCTATGCTCGTCTTTGTATCAACCACATCATCGCAAACAGCACTAAACCATTATATGGCAATAAATAAATAATTCGGAGCTTTAGCAATGGCGAAAAAGGAGAGAGAGAAATAGAACACTACTGCCCTAGTGCTTTAGCAATGGCAATAAATAAATAATTCGGAGCTTTAGCAATGGCAATAAATAAATAATTCGGAGCTTTAGGTGGCTAGGCTTTCAAATAAAAACGGCTAGTACGAGATGCCCATACTGCCCTAGTGCCATAAACATAAGCACATGAACATTTGCCGCCGAAAACCAGGACACCACGTTGCTACACTTGCACACACATCAATTCCCTTTGCACTTGTACCATCCCCCCAAACAAATGTATTCTTTGACAAAAGCAACAACGCATCCATCTACACGTAAAAAAAGAATTCAAGGATTCAAAGTTTCCACAGCAGCAGTAGCAAAAATTACCGGAATAAAACACGCCCAAGCAAATGTATTCAAGCAGGCGTCTGTTTTGGATCAGCTGCACCTGTTCTTACTTTCTTGCTCACTGGCATATGTAGACAGGTTTGTTGCACTTAACCAAAGACTCTCCTGCTCTCTGATGCTCATGATCTCATGTCGCCACCTTTTGGCCATCTTCAGAGGCTTTAGCAGCAGCATCCAGCACTGCACAGGCCATCAGGAACACCAATCACCAGAACTGCACTTCTTCTTCCCCAGGTCGAGCCCAGCACAACAGGAATTAAAGCAAAAGGTCAGGACAGGAGCCTTGAGTCGAGAGCACCAATTAAAGGCAGCAGCAGCCGCTCGTGCCAAGGCCATCTTCCTTCCTTGGATGCTGCCGCCATCTCCTTGCTATCTTTAGCAACTTTGCCTGCATTGCTTGATTGTGGTGTGCCAAGGCAAGGGAGACAGGTCAGGGGAGGAGCCAGAGCAGAGGACCCCCTCCTCCCCTGTTTCTTTCTCCTCCTCTGTTTCTTGGGCCGATCGGGTCGGTGGTTGGCTTGGCCCGCCGGGCCCGCGGCGGCGAGGCGGCCATGGGGTGCGCGGCGTCGCGGCACGGCGCGGTGTCGTCGCCGGGGTACGAGGTGTCGTCGTCGTCGTACCACGCGTCCGGCAGCCTGTCGGCGTCGGCGTCAATCTGGAGCCGGCCGGTGCGGCTGGAGTCGTTCGACGGCCTCGCCGCCGCCGGCGAGGACGAGGAGGATGACTCGCGGCGGCGGCGGGGGCGGCCGGGAGACGAAGCGGCCGCGCCTCCTCCGCCGCGCCGGCGCGTGGCGGGCGAGCAGGCGGCGGCCGGGTGGCCGTCGTGGCTGAGCGCCGTGGCGGCGGAGGCGGTGGAAGGGTGGGTCCCGCTGCGCGCGGAGGGGTTCGAGAAGCTGGAGAAGGTGGGGCAGGGCACGTACAGCAGCGTGTTCCGGGCGCGCGAGCTGGCGACGGGGCGGGCGGTGGCGCTCAAGAAGGTGCGGTTCGACAGCGTGGAGCCGGAGAGCGTGCGGTTCATGGCGCGGGAGATCCTCATCCTCCGCCGCCTCCAGCGCCACCCCAACGTCGTCGGCCTCCAGGGGATCATCACCTCCCGCTCCTCCGCCGCCGTCTACCTCGTCTTCGAGTACATGGAGCACGACCTCGCCGGACTCACCTCCTCCCCCGACGTCACCTTCACCGAGCCCCAGGTAGGAGCATTTGTTTGTTTGTACATTCCGTTCTATATATGTACACACACATATTTGCATATATGTATACATACATATCATGAACTGACAATGTGATGGCAATTGGGCAGATCAAGTGCTACATGCAGCAGCTGCTGGAGGGGCTGGCGCACTGCCACGCGCGCGGGGTGATGCACCGCGACATCAAGTGCGCCAACCTGCTGGTGAGCGACGCCGGCGAGCTGAAGGTGGCGGACTTCGGCCTGGCCAACACCTTCTCTTCCTCTTCCTCGCCGGCGGCGCCTCTGACCAGCCGCGTCGTCACGCTCTGGTACCGCCCGCCGGAGCTGCTCCTGGGCGCCACCGCGTACGAGCCCACCGTCGACCTGTGGAGCGCCGGCTGCGTGTTCGCCGAGCTCCACGCGCGCCGCCCCGTCCTGCAGGGCCGCACCGAGGTCGAGCAGATCCACAAGATCTTCAAGCTCTGCGGCTCGCCGCCCGACGAGTTCTGGCGCCGCTCGGGCGTCGCGCACGCCGCCGTCTTCCGCCCGCAGCACGCGTACCCGAGCCGACTCCGGGAGACGTTCGCGGCCGCCGGCATGCCGGACCACGCGCTCCACCTCCTCGCCACGCTGCTCTCCCTCGACCCCGCCGCCCGCGGCACCGCCGCCGACGCCCTCGACTCCGACGTACGTAATTACAACATTCACGCGGCCATGCCGTCGTCTGTGAACTGAATCGTCTTTCTTGCTGACGCGCGTTGCTGGTTGGTTGCTTGGTGATCATCAGTACTTCAGGACGGCGCCGTACGCGTGCGAGCCGTCGAGCCTGCCCAAATACGCGCCCAACAAGGAGATGGATGCCAAGTTTCGTGAAGATTCTAGAAGGTGCGTACCGCTGCCATCTTGTCTCGCTGTTCACTGCCATCTTGGTGAGGTGTACTTCAATGTTGGAGTCACATGCCATTTTCAGGAGGAGCAACGGCAGGAGCCATGGCGGCGACGCGGCGAAGCGGCTGTCGAGGGGGCACAAGAGCATGGTGCTGCCACAGGACACGAACCAGCTGAGGCACGGTCACGGGCACGGCCACGTCCACGCCGCAGGAGTCGCTCCCCGTGGCCGGCGGCGACGACCTGGCGGCGGCGCGGAGAGACGGCGAGGCGCGGCTGCTCGTAGACCTGCAGCCCGTGCCGGCGATCAGCAAGCGGCACGACCTCGGCGACGACGACCACCTCGCGGCGCCGTGCGCCGGGCCCATGTCCCGCAGCTTCAAGGAGGAGTCGGCCCGGCCCGCGCCGCTCTCCGGCCCGGTGCTGCTCGCCGCGTCCACCGGCTTCGCATGGGCCAAGAAGCCCCGGCCCGACGCGACGGCGGCGGCGGCGGCGACAATGGCGAAGCGGAGCTCCTCCAAGGGGCCGAGGGCCAACAGCACCGGAGGAGAAGCGGACGCCGCCGCCACCGCCACGGCGGCGCCGTACGAGGTGAAGAAGCAGGAGATGATCAAGCAGTGGGCGCAGGTTGCGGATGCCTTCAGCTCATCTGAAGCGCACAACAGCAGCAGGTTCAGGCAGACGCTGGACGTCAAGCAGCTCAAGACCGGAAAGGTCCATCACTCACAGATCATGCTCATGATCCACACTACATATTGCATTGCATTGCAGTGTTGTGCACTTATTTTGTTTCAGTTACTGAAATTTCATTCTGTTGTATGATTTCAGAAGTACAAGGGAAAAGTGGACAGGGTGGACTTCTCAGGGCCGCTGCTGTCGCAGCCGCGGCGCATCGACGAGCTCCTGGAGAACCACGAGCAGCAGATCCGGCGAGCAGGTCGCCGGTCATGGTTCCGGAAAGGTTGGCCTTTGCTATCCCCCTGATGATACACTCTGGTCAAATTTCTCTGAAACTGCCATGGCTAACTGCATTTCGTTGCTTCTTTCTTAACAGCAAGCAAAAGGGAGCAGCATTGACATGGCATGATCACAGGTTATATAGCAGAAAAAAACCACCAATATATCTTCCAAAGGGAAGAAATGTGCAGTCAGATCAAGTTCAAATCATGAGTTCTCTAGATGAGCAGTTGCTTTTATAACTCATGCATCAGGGATAGAAACTGCAGTTGTATTCAGTTTTCATGCGACCAAATCTGCTCTACCTGAACAAACACTGTTGTTGTACAAGTTTTTTTGGTGCTCAATTCTTATAAGATGAATGTGAGGCTCCAAACGTTGTTTCCATGTTCTGTATAGCAAGATTTTAGAGTTGCCAACCACTTGTCAGTTCTGCAGTAAGGATCTGGTTTTGTTTCCCTGAAATAATTGAAGATGGTTCCCACTAGATTCAAGTAGAACTCATTGATTTGTTAATCACAACAAGATTACTCATCAGAAGATTGATAACACATAATTGAATAAATAGATTGGTAAGGCAATGTTTTGATGGCATTCTCAATCCTGATTCGCAAATCAACTCCCCATAGAATTTGACTCGCGAAACCCGAATGCCAAAGAACATGACTATATACGCATGTTTTTACAGAGCGAATTCCGCATAGCGGAAGCACCATGCCTCCCTTCCAAAGGCCAAGCCGCAAGTAGAGCTCAACAAACCCAAAAAGTAGGTTCTTCCCCTACCGCCCCTACCACTCCAATGCTGTACTCTTCAAGCTTCATGGAATAGAGATTGCGAGTGCACGCTACTCCTCTCGGCCAAAACACCAAATTCACTTAACTTGGTGCTGGTTCAATTTGTCAGTCGTCGTCACATGGTAAGAGTGTTGGAATTTGCCCGTTATCGACAAAATCAATCTTGTTTAGCCTTACGCTACACAAGACATGCTCTGGAAGCTCTTCCTGCTTCTGGGCCTGTGTAAACCATTCAACACGTTCAGCTTATCAACAAATTAGTCTGCATTTGTTACTTTACAGGAAGAGAGCATATTGCATATGGCAAAAGTATGAAGTCGCAACTTCACAACTCATAGCTTATAGAACTTGAACAAACAATTTCTAGATAAGTGGCACAGTTTGAGGTTTCTCATTGCCCTTTACAATGACAGGCTAAGATGAAAATTATTCTGAAATTGAGAACATTCACCAGCCCAAGCTTCTTCAAGATATATTAAATTCCAAGTTTATCTAACCACTAGTTCATACGATCCTGCATACTATTGACAACTTTCCCAAGGATATTGAATTCTTTTTTTTTTTGTGCTGGTGTCTAGATGCATAACAAATAAAGAGAGCAAAGTGAATTGTCATTCTACCTGTATGGTTAGACCGAGATCAATCACACCATGTTTCAATCGTTCTCGGAACGCTTCGAGCCCTTTCCTTGAGATGAAGCTAAATCGGTGCACGTCAAGGTCAATCTCCAGGTAATTTGATCCCTGCATATACCCCACAAGTCATGTAAGAGTACATACGATCAAAACAAAAACAAGAACATATCAAGCAAAGCAACACATACCACATAAAAGTTGTGTTGAGGCCTTGAAAGGACTGGCTTTTCGTTGTAAGCCTGCACAAGCTTCCTCTCTGCCGAACTCAGGTTCATATCATCTGGGTTAACAAGTCCTGCTAAAATTTTCAGTCTTTCTCTGAATGGGACTGTTGAGTCTAATGGAAAACCCTTAACCTTTTCTATCTCATCGTTTACAAGTCTCTGAAAATAAACAAGGAAACAAAACTTTAGTAAACTTCAGCCATGGATTCGTAGGTCAGCTATCCGTGAAAAGGGACATCATCCAGCGTTGAAGAAAGTTTACCTTGATGCTGTCATGAAACTGAGGAGAAATATGTTTCTCAAAGTTATCATTCAGTTTGAAATATAGCACTAGATTGATCCCTTCGCCGTCACTATCACCAAGGAACATAGCAGCAGGATATGTAGGCATCTGCGTGGAACACATATTTTACAATCAGTGGAATACTCCAAATGTCAAATATCAAGGAAGAAAAGTCTGATGATCATACCTGAATATTTACGACAAGTAGGGAGGGAATACTCTCGTTTGGCTTTACAGATGGAAGTTCAATATGCTGGGCAATGTGGTGTATTTTCCTCGGGGACATGAATATGTCCACACCAACTGGAGTGTATGGACAACTATCAGGAGCAGGAGACTTCTTTTTGTCCCTGCAAGTAACTCCAAATTATACAAAAATAAAATCAAATTTATGAGACATTGCACGCATTTGTGCAGCAAATCTTACTTGAAAAAAGTTTCCCCTCGCAGTTTGAAGGTTGAAGGCTCAAGCAAAGACCAACAACCTTCTGAAATTTTCTCACTGGCTTGAGGGACCGATAATCCAGCTCTTGGACAGATCAAGTACCTCCTCGAGGAACCTGCAGTTAGATATTCAACATCATCCATGTTTTTTAATCCAAAACACATTGTGAAACACATATGAGCAAAACCTACATATTTCAGTCGTTTGTTCCCCCTCAAAAGATTGCCTCTTGTAAGATAGCCTGACAACGGTTGATTTCTTCTTTTGGCCCCGTGGACTTGCTACTGCCAGTGGCTGGACCTTATTAGCATGACGAGGCGTGCACACGGGTGTCAGACTTTTGAAGATGCTTTCATGAACTTTTTCTCCATCTTTGACAGACTTCAAGGTATTACATGCATCGTCGCCTCTTCTAAGTTTTGTCAGAATTCTAATACCTTCATTTCTTGTCTTTGCTTCCTCAACCATTCCATTAGAGACATCACATGGTTCCGGGTTTGGAAGTTTAAGCCTCTCTGACTCCTGCATATCACCTTGCATTGATCGATCAGTTTTGTTGGCATCTTTCAGGTACTGGCCAACAGCTTGAGCAACACTAGAACCGTCAAAAATCCTCTCAAACTTCTGGATGGCATCAGCAATGGATGAAGCATCTTCGCACTGCATCAATTGTGTACTTGCTGAATTTGACATAGCAGGGAGATCTGAGAGGAAAGATCAAAACCTGAATATATGGTGTCCCAAAAGAAATGACCGAGTAGTACTTGTAGAAGAAATAAAAACAGCTGAAAACAATAAAAACCTCCATTCACACTACTGAAGTCTTCATCAGAATCAGACCCCAAAATACTGAAAGAATCAAACCATGCTTCTTCTTCACAAACAACTGAAAAAATAGAGAAATATGGAAAAATTAGTCCAGATATGTGAAATGTAAGATTTTTGCATTACAAGTGATCTAAAATAAATGCAATTACCGCTTCCATTTTCAGTGTCCAGCTCTTTGTGATGCCACTGCAATTGTGTGAGGTGGAATGTAACGTTTGAGCCATTGGACCTCCGCCGCGCAGCTGCAGAGGTCCCAACATGGACAACTTCTCCAGAAGTGGTTAAGTTCTCCACATCACTGGTGCGTACCATAGGCACATTGCTTAAAATCTTTCCGCGGTAACGCCTGTATACGCAGCACAATCTTTGTGATCTCCGCTTTTTGCTTGAAGATACACAGGCACCCATATTGACTGTAGTTTGTAGGCTGAATTTATTCAGCCCCAAGACGATTCCTTCTTCACTGCATCTGAACAGAATGTAAATTTCAGGAAGCTGCACAGAAACAGAAAAAAATGGAGATTAGCTACGCCTAATTAGAATCTTTTCATAAATGAATTGAGAAACTAAGACATCAATTTTTATGCTTCTTGCATTATAATAACAGCTTATATCACTGAGTAAGATTAGTACTGGAGATGTTGAAAGTACTAAATCCAAAACAAAATGAAAAAGGGGAGAAAACAGGATGCATTGATATGACAAGACGAATAAACTTAACATTGGAATAAATGAGCTCTTAATGTGACTGAGAAAATCCAGAAACCATACGAAGACTTGGAACTGTAGGTACCTGATGGCACACCGGGCAAATGAGCTCAGGAGAGATGCTATTATCGGTGGCCTCCTAATCACCAACGCGCATTCCACTCCCTATGACAGCCTGCACAGAAATCCATTTCTGACCATCAGAAATCATGCATCTATGTTCATAACGTGAGCGGTTGTTTTGCCCAGCATACAGCTACAAAGAAGAATCTAAACAAAATAAAATAAACGAGAGCACTTAAAAGTCCTGAGAAACAACTAGTACTCCAGATAAAAACGATAAACAAATGCGAAGATTCGTCAAAGTGTTATCGCACCTTGAACTCTTCAGCTCACAAGTTGACCGAATGCCCACCTACACAAAAATATTTAAGCTTTTAAGGGACAAAGAACACACAAACCCACACTGTAGATAGAGAAGTACCGATTAAATATTCGTACTGAAACCACCACAAGACCTGGATCTAACTCTTCATCTTAACCAAGAACATTGCTATGGGAGTTTTCATTTTATATTTTAAGTTGAAAAGAACATTTCAATAGAAACAGAAAATGGATAGGCACGGCATGAATCTGAAAGACTTGGATTCACGTCCGCACTAATCCCATGCACGACAGCAGCAAAGGTCCAAACTGAATCAAAGAGAAAAGCAACAAATTACAGGAAAGCAGAGCACTTTCTCTGCTGATAAGTACTTGTAAATCGACCAAAGGGGCCGCACTAGCGCCAGAAGAAACAAGAGATTGCAGCAGAATCCCATCAAGATACCAAAGGCACCTCCTAGAATCAGCCAAACAACTAGTAATTTGGCATTAGCATTAGAACAACCCCGAAACAAACAAAACCGAACGAAAATCCAACCATGACAGAGAAACACCAGTTGTCTCCACCCAGAAGCCAAGCTTGCCGGCTTCATCCCAGAAACACCAAGAATTAAAAGAATCCCAAACCGACATGCCAGACCAGCAAATATCCACCCAAAACTCCCAGAAAAGGAAAAAAAATACGTAACTTTTCTTGCTCGCGAACTCGTCGGTACGCCGCCGGCGACGAGCACTCAACAAGCACAAATTTTCCCCTTTGAAAACAAGATAAACCAAATACAACGACGCAGAGATGAAGCATTACGTGAAGGGTGACCTGAGGAGCGGGCGGGCAGCCCGACCGGCGGCCGCCAGCGCCGGCGAGATCGCGGTGGCGCTTGTTGGCCGGAGCAGAGCGGTGCACGACGAGGACTAGAGGACGGGGAGGAAGTCGCCGAGGTGGTTCATGTGCCTGCGCGTGTGCGTGTGCGTGTGCGTCTACGTGTAGGTATTATACTCCACGTGAGAGAGGAGATTGAGAAGGTTCATCAGAGAGAGAGAGAGAGGAAACGAGTAGGAGTAGGAGAGACAGGGGAAGATGGAGGAGCCTACAAAAACAGAGTTGCAGGCTTGCAGCTCTCTCTCTCTCTCTTCTCTCTCTCTCCCTCCCCTGATTCTGTTGCTCTCGCCTTGGATTTGAGCAGCAGCTCGTTGTAGTATTTCGATTTTAGCAGTGGTGAGAAAAAATAGGCTGTGTCCTAGGCGATGTCGGTTTCAAACTTTTTCCTGTTCTTTACCAAAAAGAATTGTTGCTTTTGTCTCCTTTGTGTGTGTCCGTGCATATGGGGTAGGCTTGTCTTGGCACTGGTTTTTGCAAGGATTTTCATTTTGTGAAGGAGTAAGGTAGCGTTTGGATCCAGTGGGCTAAAGGAAAAGTGACTAATTTTAGTCAGTTCAGGGACTAAAGTGCCAAACGTCCTGACTAAAAAATGACTAAAATAGTTTAGCCCGAGTAGCCCGTCGAGAGGAGCTAAAAGAAGCTAATCGGAAAAAATGACAGCGTCTGCCCTTCTCTTCTCGAACACTCGCGCTCCCACAGGACCATCGACATTCGCCGCCGGACCACGGACCAGCGCCCGCCGCTGCGTCCACCCCCCACCCCCCCCCCCCCCCCCCATCCCCAGCATCTGCGGCGCCGATCAGAAGGTTCCTCCGGTCGCCGCGCCATCTCCCCCTCGCGCCGTCGCCGCCCCAGCTCCCCCTCGCGCAGTTGCCGCCCCAGCTCCCCCTGGCGCCGTCGATTCGATTGACCAAAGTAGTTGTGAATTTGGCCAAAGTTTGGTGGCCGGTGCTGGTAACAGTTCATGCTGCCATGCACCATCATGAACTGGCGCTGAAACTCTGTGAAGATGCAGAGACTTTTATAGCTACTGTTGGGATTAAATCCAGGGGGGGTACTTGATTTCTGGCTAGATGGGGAAATGGGCTTTGTTTGAGGTGGGAGCGTGGGACTAGGGCTGGATTCCACCTGCCATTTGGCTATTTCAGTATCTAATTAAATGTTGTAAATAAAAACTGTCCATAAAAGGTTTCTAAGCCCCCCACCCTCTCCAAACTGGATCGTCTGACTTGCTGCCCATCACCGCCGGGTCA
The DNA here is from genome assembly GCA_012490785.1 of Eragrostis nindensis. NCBI lineage: Eukaryota > Viridiplantae > Streptophyta > Magnoliopsida > Poales > Poaceae > Eragrostis > Eragrostis nindensis. The sequence goes on along the minus strand of JAAXCT010000105.1, from coordinate 1,233,828 downwards.
CTGACACATGGACCTAGGGCCACGCATTACTCCTCTTGTTTTAGAGGAAGGCTTCCTTTGGAATAGAGGAATTTTGTAAGATTTAAATCCAATAACAAAGTTTTCTATGAGGCCGTTTGCCATCTGAAACAAACAATTGTGCAGCTAAAATCCTATAAAATTCCTATGGAATAACTTTCTCATAAGAAATTTGGACTAATTCTGAGCTCTAACATCTTGAAAACTTTTCTTTGTGTCACTATCTCCTCGGATTTCGGCGCTATTTCTATGGTCTGTCCAAACGCTCTGCGAGAAATTTTCCTTGTTCTAAATTCCTGTAGGATTGCAAAATTTTAAGCGGGTAAAGAAATAAATAATTAGCCGTGCAATCTTTGGGGAAAAAAAAGGAGGTAAGTGTGCATGTCAGTATGTCATTCCAGCAGTCCAGCAAAATCAGCAGTGAATTGGCTAAAATACAGCTCAATCATATTGTACAATTATTCTACGAGCAATTCGTAAATACTCCAAAACAGAGTGACGATATATGCAGGAAATTTGCAGCGACAAAAAAGCAAAGGCCGTGGTTTCACTGATTATACAAAGAGGTCCTCCGAATTAACCGTGTGCCGGCTGCATTGCTCGAGAGAAGATGCTGCGGGGCGGAGCTTAAATTAACGAGCCGATACAGAGCTCGCTATCATGACTGGTGACAAAAACGTCGCTGAATCCAATGAGGCGCGCAGCACCAAAAATGTTGCTCCCCTTTCTCTATGCAGTGTACCCCCTGCTGTCCATGATGTCTCTCTGCATCCCAGGGAAAAAATGATGTCATCCTGAAGAGTGTGCCTTCAGCATTTCAAAAACTTACTACTACTAGTACTAGTACTAGGTATTAGTAATATTTGTCTCTTAATAAAATACTTAAAGAGTATAAGACCTTTTTGCAAAATAACAATTCTATTATATAACTTCTATATTTAGATCTACATTGCATTCAAACTATCAATTTTGCAATTTTCTTGCATTTCACAATAATTTCTTGAACAGTTGAGCTCCAAGAAAAACACTACTACTAGTACATTTTTCTCCTACTATTGCATCTTTGCATTCGTTCGTTCAAGGAGTTACATACCACGGCGCCTAACTACACGACCGTGCTCCCTAAAATCACAGAAGTGCCATTTTTATTTTGGCACCAATGTGGGCTCGTGACCATGGTGTTTTGCTGTAACATGTATTTGTTGTACTTGCAGTGCAAGGTAAATACAATGAATATAAAGTGTAATTAGACTGTTATCATTTTCGAAAGTTCAATCTTGATAACATGCATAGTGATTCTTTTACGGAGAAAATATATTGTTCAGATGGAGTAACAAATATTTTACTTGCTGTAATTAAGCTCGTATGAAATTAACGGGGATGTTTTAGTACTACTACGGGATACTCCAAGAACGAGAATGATTAGAAGGAACCAAAGTGTACGAGAAATGGACAAGCAAAATTAATTTATAGGCCTGGCACGTTCTGTTCCCAATTCCCACGCCTGCCTCACTCCCTTGGGAAGCTGTTTCACCAATTGTTCATTTTTATTTCGAAGAAAAAAAGGTTAAAGACCAGGCAGTCAATGCTCTGTTGGCGTAAGGACAGCATCACGAATATTGCTGTTCAGTTCACCGACTAATGTTTCTCGTATCCCTGTAGAGGCTTGTAATAAAAAAAGTGTGAGCCAATCAGAAAATTACACTTGTCTGCTTATAGGAGGATCGATTGACTAGTACTCCCCGGCAAGCTAGCTGAAACAGTGGCATACGGGCACCAGGTGCCGTAGGGACCGTCCGATGTGGTCCAAACGGTCAAAGATGCGTACAATCCTGGGCCCGACCCTTCCGTTCGACGACTGGTCCATGCATCCACACGGAGACCAAGCTATAGCTCGACCAGTGACACAAGAACTGCTACATCTCGCTCGTCAAATTCTCCATTTGGCTGGGCTTCAAAACTAGTACAAGCCAAAAGCAATAAAAGAAAAAGGCTTCTTGTGGCTGTCCAACCCTCCTCATATAGTATCGATTAGATAAGCGGGAGCTATTCTGCCAAATATTAGCAGGAGGTAGAGCCCCAAAGATTATAATTAATCATGCGCCACTAGCTCCCGAGGAGGGACGGGACCGACGCGAGAACCAAATGCCGAGAACACAGGTTATGATAACTAATCATTGTGCATGGTTGTTGACACACGCTGATTTGTTTGATGCGTGCACGTATGTAGTGTGGACTACAAGCTAGCTCGTGGAACATGCGTGCCAGCCATGGCTCGATCATAGGCCGACACTAACAATGGTTTATCAAGCTTCGATCTCGGTGGGTATGATAGTTTTTGTGATTTTGCTCATGTTGTTGGCCATTTCTCTCAACAAACGTTGCATGCTATTAGTTGCAGCACGCGCACTGGCGCAACGTAGGAAGTCCTTCCTGAACAAGCTTTGCTGCTAGTATACCTGTCAGATGGAGTAGACGCAGTCATATTTACTGGAAGAATTCCTTAGGCTATCAGCCTATCAGGCGTTCTATCTGCACTCTCAACGCCCAATTGTTACCTGTTTCTTCATCTGAGTAGTAGTTTGCGAAAGTTCCGTACAAAAGGTAACAATTCATGCCATTTCTTCCCTCGACTTTTCCCTGAAGTTTTTTTTTTTTTGCGAGGACTTTTCCCTGAAGTTTGAACAGTTCATTGTGACACGGCAAGTTTGAATTTAGGCACCGGTAAAAGTAAACGGTCACTTAACATTGAATTGAATGTGCCTAACTTTTACCCGCACATCGATCACATATTTTACCGCTCGCTGTGGCAAAAATCTTTTACCGAGATCGTCCTGCGTCTGCTGTGCCTGCATAACAGCAAGGCGTGCAGGCTTTCTTCTGGATTCATATTTACCGCCGTAAATGGTTTACTCCTATCTGCTCTGCACTCATCCAGTTTTTCAGGACTCAGATTTCGACTGAGCCGGCCCGGCCGGGCAAGCAATCGATTCATGCATGCCTGCCGCTACAGCTGACAATTTTCCTCATTCGTGCACAAGCTGTCAAATGATACGCATGCGTACAAATTCAGTACACGCAAAAATGGCCGGCCCGGTTCCCTTCGGGGCCCCGGGATTTTATCGGGCAAATATCTTACATGGACAATTATTTATGCATGACCGCTAATAAAAGTTTGTTTTTGTTTTTCTCCGTTCTTAAATTGATGATGTGATGATAAATGGTTGAGTGCAATTAATGCTATATGTGGCTACTATCAACTGATCTTGTTCATGCCGTCTTGTTAATAGTACTACTTTTTCCTGCGCTCCGATGGATTCGTGCAATCGTGCATGCACCGATCAAATCACGGGTACGTAGATGGGTTTTTTTATGCTACGTGTAGAATAGTCATCGAGAGCTCCCGTGTCTCGATTCAGCGTCCATCTTCGCAGATCTGTTGTCTCATTCAGTGTTCATCATTTCCCTCCCAATGGTCCCACGCACATTCTATATCGATCTTCTCCAAATAATCAACGAGTAGTCTAAATGTTTTCACCTTTTTACCCTTTTTTTCCCTACTAGGCAGGAAAAAGAATTAAGGGTGGAGCGTGGTGGACCAGGACACGACACCAAAACCATCCGTGTGGAGAATTCATACAGGTTGTGAAAGCTTCTCTCTCTCTCTCTCTCCTCTCTCTCTCTCTCTCTCTCAATGAGTAGTGATGATAAGACTGGTGCTGGTGGTATCATTGTGCTCCTCTTCTACCTAGCTTTTCATAAATAGTTCTTCCTACTTGCAATTATATTGCATTACTCGCTTTCAATGGGTAGGACCGATATATGTGCCACCATTTCACATCAGATCGATCGCATCTTCTTGGGATATCTCTCGCACATCGTCTCCTGCCTGCCTAACCAAGGGAAAAGATCAGATCTACTGTTCCCCAAGAGAGAGAGAGAGAGAGAGAGAGAAGATCGGATCTCTACCATAGGTTGTGGTTGCTACCATGCTTCCAATGTTGGCAGCACAAAAGATTGGAACAAAATTACAATTATATAGCACAAGTTATCATTTACAGTGTATTAAAAGTTGAGATGCAACTGATATTTATTGGTGGAGCAATGAAAAAGAGAAATCAGTATGTGAATACTAGTGGCGGGTTGCATAAATCTTGCTCAAGTTTCGCTAAGTTCACTTTTTTTTTAATGCATCTTGCTCAAGTTTCAATTGCGTCTCAAATTCTGCACGATGATAGAGGATGATATTCTTTGTCCACACATATATACATTCTTGCTGAAACTTTGTATGCTTATTTTTTACATTATTTTATTTGGTGAGTACGACGATGGTACTACTCCCTCCGTCCCAGTTTACTTGGCATCCTAGTCTCATCCAGTTTTCTCAAAATAATTGGCATTCTCATTTCTAGATGCACCTTTCTCTCTTCACAATACACCTCTATCTCTATCTCTCTCCTCCTCGTTTTCTGCGCACATACATTTACTAACTTTTCTTAATCTCCGTGCCGAGAACAAAACGTCAATTATTTTGGGACGAAGGGGGTATATGGTAGCGCGCATATATAGGGAGTGTTCTCGCCTAACCAATGCATTCGTGGTGTGTGTCTACGTAGATATACTACTCCACCACGTCTTGCTAGCTAAACTCCAACTGCGATGCATGCATGCATGGGTACACGAATAGAACGTGCAAAGTATATATGTTATAGGCCGGGGGCCCAAATGATTTGCTGGCGCGATGTGTGGTCGACTATGTATATCTGCTCCCTGTAAAGTAGAGGCAGGCATGCACGCTATCGTACTAGTACGATAGTATGCGTAGCAGTGTCGCGCACTTGCGAACTCGATCAGCCACACGTCCATCCACCACCTTGCCTTTTGTATCATCTTTTGCCACCCTTTTGTTACGACACCTTGGATAGCATGCATGGGCATGGCTTCGCCTTCGCGCCGAAAAGTATACTAGCTGAAAGCTGATCCATCCACACACACGCGTACACACACCGTCCGTTTCTGCTCGCGCCTCGGTCTCTGGTCGAAACGCCTTTTACGTACCGCGATATATGTGCCAGCCACGCACGCATGCATGCTGATGCCAACTTTGAGATTCGTGCCGCATGAAACACGCACGCTTCTCGAGCCTCTGCTGCCTCCTGGTTTCAGCATTTGCATTTCAGGTGGTACGTACGTTAATTCGGTCATTGATCGGCACCGTTCATTGAATGGAGAGTTGCATCGATCGGACGTACGGCTGGCAGTGGACAACGAAAGGAAGAGGGAGAGGTGGACACGTACACTTTGCCGTTTAGAACGTTGTTAATTTGCTTGTGTATTCGCGTCTCTGTTAGTAGTACGTCACTATCGATCAACACAATGATAGGGTATCTCCAACTTTATTGATGGCGCCGGCCGGCTCGGAAAACCTAAAATGACGTTGATCGTATTGTGTTTGATGAAACATATATAAATTGAAGAGGGGGAGAGATGTGCCAAAGAACGTCGGTACACACACCTGAGCTTCAACTTTTATAATTTCAGAAAAATAAGATGACAAATCTGGTCCGATGGCTCTTCTCCACTAACCACAGGCGACGGATTCTGCAAACAACTTTTGGACCGCTACACATCTTTGGACTTGTGATGCACGGATTTTCATTAGTTACAAATAACATGTACTAGTATTGAAGATTAATTACAAGCTAGGAGCGCTGGAGCGGCGGCCACTTGCCACTCCTTTTTTAGACGGTTACAACTCATTAATTATTAGGATCGCTCTCGCCGGCCGGCTGACGGGCCGTGCACACGGTGCAAAAGCTGAGCTTAATCATCTCATCCATATGTCTCGATCTCGGGCTCACAATGCATCAAGAACTGATGGAGGCGACACATGTCGATCTTAGAATGATACGCTTTGGAGTGTAGCGCTGATACGTACTATGTCCTGCAAATTGCACTGAAAGCTAAGCCTTTGCATCTTTTGATGGTTTTTCTTTTGTTTCCTTCGAAGGTGCGTTTGCCTTGGCCTGTGTCACTTGGACCCTGCAATCAAATACTAGTACATCCTCATGTAAGAAAATATATTAGAGTATCTATATGAATTCTCCCCTTCATTTTTTTTTTGCAAAACATCCTTAAATATAACTCACGTGCATGCTGAGTTAGAGACTCCAATTAACTTAGATGAATTAGTAGTTCAACCACAAGAACCTGACTGGTTTAGCTTTAAGTCTTGATAAACGAAGTTAAGAAAATTTTCTGAGTTCATTTATTGAGTACAAAATTATAATAACATTCAATTAAAAACCGACGTAAATGCTCTGCGTACGTCTGAGTTGTGCAACTGCACCGTCCGACTGCATGTATTGCTGGAAGAGCGAGTACTAGCATTGGTGAACTTTTAACCTCAATTGTCGGCAGGCCAGTCCCGGTCGCGTGTGAAGAAGCGGCATGCAGCTTCCCCACTAATTAGCCCGCCATTAATCCCCCAACTTAACTACTCCACCACTAATTATAGCTAGAATAGATCATTCATAGATGATTGTCCCAGCTAAAATTTATTCGAGCCCTATTCCTTCCTGTTTGCAAATTAAAGTCTCGACCGTCTGATGAGCAATGATCGTTGCGTGCTCCCAGTAGGTCGTCACTGAATGTGGCATGCACACACACCCAGTTCAATGCATGATTAAGGAAAAGCTTAGCACATGCTCCCATAGTACAATGAGGATTATATATTCAACTATTCAAGCAATAGCATTGTTAGTTGAGATATTGCTATTAATGTGGTCGTTAGATTAAATATTATCGTGCACCAGTACTATATATTCGACCTTGTGTGTGTGTGTGTGTGTTTTTTTTTTTTTTGCAGTCACGTGGGCAGCGCTAATGCAGCTGGTTACTGTTCTTGCAACAAAGAACTAATTGACCAGAGTTTACATATGGGGTCATTTTTTCTTAACTTCCTCTTTTCCATTGTGAAAAAGAAAAGTGCCACACGAATTATTTTGGAAGTTGCTTGAGTTGCCATGTGACAACCCCTTGATAGTCCTATGGATAATAGTATTGGTTTGGGACCTGAAACTTTGTAGGGTCTACACTCTTTTCGTTTCAATATTTCCTTGATTTATATTTGGACTCAACATATACTTGTGTATATGGACAAGGGCCTACCCCTTCACGTCAGCCCTAAGATAGTCGTAGTGAAGGGCGAATATTATTCTAGTTGGTAGCGCGGATCAATCTCAGCTCTCCATTGATGATTTGGTATTTTGACATGGCATTACATAGGGGGACATTTGCCCCCGTTATTACAAAATCCTATTTAAATTTGGACTTAAAAGTTGTACAGGATCATTATAGCAAATCATTAGTATTAATTCTTTAATACCATTTGTTTAAAAATAATGGGTTAGCTGGGCAAGTATGTTGCACGGTCGTCGTACTTTAAGAAGTTGCAGCTACTCAAAGGTTTATTTGGGTGGCTTTTGCTTTGGCTTATAGCCTCATAAGCCATAAGCTCTGCCAAACAGGAAAAAGCAAAACAGCTTATTGCTACAGACTAGAACAAACTGTTTTGGAATTTGTACTAGGATAAGCCGTTTTGGATAAGTCAGAAAAACTAGCTTTTTGGAGCTCACTCTCTGGATAAGCTGCTTAATAAGCTGTTTTGCCAAACAACTTGACTGAATAAATCAAATATATCAGAATACGCTGATAAGCTATTTTATCAAGATAAGCCACAACAAAGCTATTTTTTGCATAAGCATAAGCCCTGCCAAACATGCCCAAAGTCTTTTTAGTTTCCTATTTGCCAGTAATTGTTAGAGTTGTGTTGAAATTTCTTAGTACTCAAACAAAAGCCCGCTTTTTCTTTCTTCTTTTATTTTCCTTCTGTAGCTTGTGTGTCTTTCCCTGGTGTACTATGGTTTTGCAAGTGTAAAATTACACACATTGGGGAAATTGAACGCAGGTCCATCGATCCGTATAGCTTCACATCTGAAAAATAGACGGGGCAATAATTCGATGGGACATTTGAACTATCCCCACTTTATTTATTTATTTTTAACAATGGACAAGTACAGTTTTTCATGAATGGGAGCATAAGCGAGTGTGCTGGTGATGCTCATCGATCACGTGTTAAGTCTGTGACAACGTATGGCCCGTAACGCGGTTGTTGCATGTGTCATTTCTGATCGAGACCAGTGATCTGCATGCAGAGCTATAGCTCAATCCCGTCAACTCTCCACGTGCACAGATTTTGTTTCCGTCCGTGGTTGGCAAATCAGGTGCGTTGCCGCGGCGATCGGAATTTCGGAACACCTCACCGGCCGGGTGATACTAATGTGACTGGTATAAGTGACCTTACTGGCATTTCAATGCCACAGATATGATGAGACTTGGAGCAGTCATCATCGATGAAACTTTTTCTTTTTGAACGAAACAAATTCAAGGGGGCTCGCCGAGTTCTAAACTTACATTCTATATACAGATTTTTAGTGCTTTATAAGATCAAAATAGTGGAATTTAACTATTTTACAGTAAAAATATATATTATTACTGTAAAAAAACTATTTTACAGTACTGACATTCCAGTGATAATACAGATCAACAGATGAAACTATAATAGGCTCGAGTGAAAAAAAAAGTGCGTGCAGAAATGCTCAAGCTTTTTTTTTTGAGCCAAAGAAATGCTCAAGCTAACCTCTCACTCTTGAACTAGATGAGGCCCACTTACCACTTAAAGGACTTACCACTTAAAGGCCTGCCCTTACAGACCGAGTACTTCCTAATGGGCCATTTTGATCTGTTACTGTGACGGCATCTGAATTAGGCCCATTTTAGGGCCCAACTAATCATACCTCCTTTCTGAACAAAAGCAACCCAACATGCATACCAGCCCATCAGCCGACACACGAAGCCGGCGACTGTGTCAGGCGCGAACCGGATCCCGACGCAACGGTCACCTCGCCGGTGGGGCCCGCAACCCGAAGCAGCAGTTGGTCTCGGGCCCACACGTCATCCGCAGTGAAAAAAAAGTAAAAATTTGAGCAAACTGGGTCGATCTCATTAGATACTCCGTCCGCCCGTACGGGGAAGTGGGAAACGGAGGGGATAGATCACGGTCTTCTTCTCGGCCGCCCGATCATTCATCGTCAACGTGTTTCTCCTCTGTCGCGGGAAACATCAAGCCACCCTCCAACGCTAACCAACACACTTGAACGGCACAGAGGCAACCACCTGGATTTTGGAAGACCAAAAACTCTCCACACAAACTAGCAACTCATAGGTCACTGCAACTCACTGCATCGGGTGAACCTGAGCCGACCCCATCACCACACAGCAACTAGGCGTACCAAATTAGTGGAACAGAGACGATTCAAGGCAATTCAGAATAAGTATTTTTCAATGCTGTTAATTAATAGGCCGTTGATGATTTCTACTGATAATTCATTCACATGAGAACGAAAACACCCAAATTTGAGGGATAGTATACCATGCCTGCCATTATACTACACCAAGAAGAAGAAGAAGCTAAACTGTCTCAGCCCAAGGGTCACACTTCATTATCCTACACACTAAGAACAAGTCTGTCTGACAACAGTGCTAACGAGAAAAGGCAGACAAAAGGGGAAACGGAGCTCCATTGATGTGTGCACCACTTCATCCTTTCAACGCCTCTTTAGATGCCCATTAGATCACCACAGTTGTGCATAAACAAGATGGATCCAGCGAATACACCAACAGCCTTTGCCACCTTCTGTAACACAGGGGAAAGGAAGCAGATCTATGAACAAGATTTGATATCACTGTGCTTGAAAGTTAAACTCTGATTGGCTACCCAAATTAAATCTAAGGTGAGAGACAATTACAAGATTCATTAATGAAATTCAAATGCCAATATACATGGTTGAACAAATCTATGAACAGCAGATTCTATGTGGAGCTCAGATGAGTTCTGAGCTTTGGTTATAATAATGGAAGGAATAATTCTCTTATTACAGTCCAAAATCATTAAGAGTTAGGATATAACGGAAAAAAAAAAGATCAGGCAGGGTTTCTCTAATAGAAAATTGACTCAGATTACATAAATCTATGTTGAGAGAACACAGGGGTCTCTAGGTTATAACCATCATGTATTCATGTATCAGGCAGAAAGTCTTTAGGTACTTTGGCTTTTTCCACACAATCCTGGGTTGTATCATTCATTAGTTCAAATGTTTCTCTAGACCACACCCACAAAACAAAAACTGAATTGAAAGAGCAACCCTATTGCAACGCCACATATTGACCTTAACTTGGTGCTCTGTCGGCAGGCAAATTCAGCTAGCACAGAAGGTTTGTTTCATGATGAAGAACATGGGCATTAGGAAGGCTTTCGGCAACTATGACAGCAAAAGATACCTTTATTTTTTGTAACTACAGCAAGATTTAACGTGTATGTCAGAGAAAATAAATGTAAAAATATGGAAGGTTGGTTTATCGCCTACTACTAGCAGGTGCAGAAATAGCACCAGGCGAGCAGAAAGTCACAACTTGTCTCAGCTATACTAGGCAATGCAACAAGACATTGTCTTGCTTCACAAGATACATTTGCCACTCAAAACAGTATATAAAAGGTATATCACCACAGAAACAGCTACACACCTATATAACAAGAGCACGTAGCTAAAGATTGAATATTCCCTCCATCCTTAAATTGTTGGCCTAACGAAAACAATATGACAATGGAGGGAGTACATTCCTGGGACTCCAACAAGATTGTCAAGATACAGATAGATTGTGTTAAGTTGCCGGCAGACCTCTTTCATAATTAACCATAGAACACGGTTGTATGGCCAGGAGCACAAATTGTGCTAATTCCATCTCAATGGCTTCTTCCAAACCTAGTTACGCACCATCTACTGTCAATTTCAAAACCGCTGGTCAGCACAATCCGCTATCATCGAGCTAGCAAGCTAGTGAGGCACGGACATTGGTACGCACCATGTAGACAGTAACTAGACAAGACAAATTCAACGAGAAGCAGCAAGACAGCTCTGAATAACCTAACAATCATAAACCTAATCCAGTCTTACTCGTTGCAATAGGATACACCTCTATCGATTGGCTGAAGAACAATCTACGATCTGCAGTCACCACCCGTACCTCAAAGCCACGACAAGCAACTCAACCTATGTTCCACTATGCAAAATCATCAGAAAATCTCTCCCCGCTCCAAACAGATTGGCAATACGGCAATACCAACGTGAGAGGGGACAGTTGAAGCCACACTTGCGTAGCTGAGTGCCCAATGAAATTTATTGTCAGAGAGAAAAGAAATGTAAATAGACACAAGGTTTATCACCTAGCAGGGTAGCAGCTGTTGAAATAGAACCAGACAAGCAAAAAGGCACAACTTGTCTGAGCTATACAAGGCAATGCAGTAAGACATTGTCTTGCTTCGCATAACATGCATTTGCAACTCTAAACGGTATACAAAAAGAGTCTATCCCCATATAAAGATCTAGCAATCTCCATAACCATAGGAGTTCAACAATGTCCCAGATAGTGTCAATTTGATCGTGCACACCTCTTTCATAACCTCATTTTACAAGATACTAAAAAAAACATGGTCACAGACTCACAGGGCTTAGGGGAGCACAAATTGTGCTAATTCGATACCCATAGCTTCTTCCAAACCTAGTAACTTCCAGGCCCCCACACAAGCAGTTTTAAAATTGGTCTTCGAAACACAATCCACTATCATCGAGATAGCAAGCTCGTGAAACACATAGCCATTGGAACGCACCATGTAGACAGTAACTGGACAAGACAAATTCAACGAGAAGCAGCAAGACAGCTCTGATATAACCCAACAATCACAGGTCTTACCGAGCCGCTGATGCGTGCCACCTCCTCTGACTTGTTTGCTTTCTCTCTCCTCCTTCCTGCCTCCGCTTCCTTCTCCGCCACCTCAAACACCCGAAAAGAAATTTGCAGCGCGAAAAGCCAGAGCAAAAAAGAAAAAATCGCACCCGAAAAAAAAAGCGAGGGCGAAACCCTAGCCGCGTCGGATTCCGCCGCGCATTGCCGCGCGCGATTCGCGCAGGAGCGTGCTTGGTGGCGGTTGGTGGCGCGGCCGCCGGCTGCGCGGGAGGTGTGCTTGGTCGGTCGCCGTTGGCCCTGGCGTTGGGGGACGCGCGCACGATCGCGGGCTGCGGGGGGGGGGGTCGTGTGTTCGGTCGGTGCCGGCAGCGGTGTTGGTTTGGGTTGGGGTAGGCCGCCGGAGACAGCGGCGACGAGGAGATGGCGCTGTTCCGGAGGCTCTTCTACCGGAAGCCGCCCGATCGGCTCCTCGAGATCGCCGACCGCGTCTACGGTAACCCTGCTCCTCCTCCCCTTGCAATGTTGCTTCAGCATTCAGAATTGGTGTGCCTGGCGCTGTAATCGCGTTAGAGGGGAATTTAGCATTGGGGACCTGTAATTGGTGGTTCTGTTGAATTTAGCATTACCAAGGGAGCTGCTTTTCATGATTTAACTCAACGCGGGAAGAAATTGCTTGGACAATATGTTGCTTTTGTGCCATGAAAATGGCCATGTCCACTGTTCAGTCCGTGTTCCATCAACACTGCATACGGAAGCATTGAAGTGTAAAATTGTGACTTTGTAAATACAATCTGCCTATCAGACCTCACTTATCGATTGTTTGCTGACGAGTTTTCAGTCGGCCACTACGAGGGAGATTTAACATATGCCTAATATGATAACTCTCATGTGTATGTGACAAAAGTTACCACGTAGCACTACCTATATGCCTGGTACTTCCATATCATTGATGCTAAGACTATTGTGTGCATGCTCGACTTAAGTTACAAAAGGATGGAAATAATTGCCCTTTTTGTGCTTTGCAGTATTCGATTGTTGCTTCTCGACAGAAACCATGGACCAATACAGATACAAGAATTACCTGGACGGCATTGTTTTCCAGCTCCGTGATCAGTTTTCAGATTCTTCATTGATGGTGCTCAACTTCAGAGATGAAGGGAAAAGTCTGGTTTCAGGCATTTTCTCACTGTACAGTATTACAGTCAAAGACTATCCTTGCCAGTATTTGGGATGCCCAATTCTTCCTTTGGATATCATATTTCACTTCCTGAGACTGAGTGAAAGGTGGCTTATGCTTGAAGGGCAGCAAAATATTCTGCTAGTGCACTGTGAGAAAGGTGGATGGCCGGTGTTGGCATTTATGCTTGCAGGTCTTCTTTTGTACAGGAAGCAGTACAAAGGGGAGCAAAGAACTCTAGATATGGTGTACAAACAAGCTCCCAAGGAGCTTCTTCAGATGTTAACCATATTAAATCCACAACCGTCTCATCTTCGATATCTTGGGTACATATGCAGAATGGATGATGAGTTGGGGTGGCCTACACAGCCTATTCCATTCACCTTGGATTGTGTGATTCTTCGAGGAGTTCCAAATTTTGATGGTGCAGGTGGTTGTAGGCCAATAGTTCGAGTATATGGGCAGGATCTTTCGAAAGTGGAGAAAAGTTGCAATGCCCATTCTTCTTCATCAAAAGTCAAGAAACATGTTAGGCGTTACAGACAGGTACCACCATGCTTATCAGAATGGTTCTGATTTTTGTTCGAGTTACTCGTTAACTATTGTTGCAGGCAGACAACGTGCTAGTGAAGCTAAATATTGGATGCTTCGTCCAAGGTGATGTCATCCTTGAATGTCTGCATGTGAATGATGCCCACAAAGATGAAAGGTTAATGTTTAGGGTGATGTTCAATACATTTTTCATCCAGTCTCACATTTTGCTGTTGAAATTTGAGGACATTGATGTCCCCTGGAATGGTGATCACCGGTTCACAAAGAACTTCAAAGCAGAGGTATGTCATGATTTCTCTCACATGCGTGGGGAATTTTGTTTCCAAATTGATCAATGTTAATTGTAAGTGCATGCCTGAACCAGGTACTCTTTTCAGAGTTTGATGCTGAGTCTGATGCTTCCACAGAAATAGCACTTGATGACGACGAGGATGATGAGATGGATGCTGGATCTGCTGACGAGTTCTTTGAAGCAGAAGAAATCTTCAGTAACGCGGACTCTCATGAAGGACAGAAGGATGCTGATATGCTTTCACTAGCTTCTACTGATTATACTCCAAATACTGAACCTCGGAATAGCTCACCATTTTCAAATTTTGAGCTGGATATTGACATTGATGAGTCACAAGACAGTCAAATTGATAGCATAGCTTTGTCATTAGAAACAGTAAATGATGAAAGGACATACATATCTGCTGAATCCAATACAATGCTCAACAACGAAGCTGCAGTAGTGAAGTCAAGTTTAGTCGTTGCAGTTGTTGGAGACAGAGACAGTGGCATTTCAAGTTCTTCTACCCACAGAGATGAAAAGGACGACTGCACGTTTGAAATTGGCAATTCTAAGCAGGATACAAGGATGGGTTCTATTCACAACTTGGGTTAGATTGATAATGTGTTGGTAAAGGAGGTGATTATATTGGAAACCAACAGTCCAAAGGACATACAAATGATCAAAGAGGTTATTATATCTGAAGTAACCACTCCCAAACAGGTGGTAGAGGGGAATACAATGAAAAATGAATTAGCTGAGGCAGTCGACAATTCAGAAAGCATTGCATTCGGAGAAGTTGAGAATGAGGAACAACTCAATATTGTTGTCAAACAGGACGATGGAGAAAGTAGGGATGCTACTTATGACAGTGGCAAAGTTATCACTCAAGAAGAAAACAGAAACGAAAAAACACTTAGCATGAACGATACAAATGTACTAGTGCATGAGCCCTCAGATAATAATAACAGGGTGGAGCTTCCATCATCAGGGGAACCATAGCTGTAGAGCTCAATCACTTCTCTGGATTTGAGTTCTGTCGAGAAAGATAGGGAGCAGCTCCATGCTTGCAATAGTAAGGACCCTACAGATCAAAAGGAGGGAATGGATAGCCAGCCCTCTAATATTGCTTCTGTGAAAGTTCTGTCTGAACAATCTATGTTTGCAGCAAGCCTTGCTCCAACTTCCATGAACACAAATACAAATACAACCAATTCATCCAGACTAGTGCTAAAGAAAAAACGTTTTGTTCCTTTGTCGACATGTAGTCTTTTTGCTCCATCATCTCCTAGGCGCAATCTGCTTCGCTCAGCATCTACAGATTCGTCCTTTTTATCTCCCATGCAAAAAGAATCCAAACAAAATTCTGTTGCTTCAACAAGTGGAATAGATGCTTTAGCTTCATCTTCTGTTCCTCCACCACGTCAACCCCCTATATCCCTGATACCATCAATCAAAGTACCATCTCTTGTGCACCCTCCTCTTCGACCAATAAAAACTATTTCGTCTCTTCCATCATCTTCATTTGAAGCATACATAGATATGTCAATTTCTTCGTGGGCAACATTGCATGAGAAACACCAAAATCATGTTAAACCTCATCCTCCCCCAATACCGCAACCTCAATGTCTTCACAAATCTATGCCACAGGAAAAAGATCTGCATTCAAGTAGTCTAACTTTACCTGCATCAAACACGTATGCCCCTCACCCCCAACGACTGCCACCGTCCCCACCTCCACCATCACCTCCACATAATTTGTTTACTCAAAGTGATTCGAAGATCCCAACATCTGAACATGAACAAAAGGGAGATGATGATTCATGTTCCTCTGGTCCTGATTGCAGAGAAACTGTTCTAGACTTAGGTGATTCCTCTCTAACTTCGCCCTCTAAAAGTAGTACAGATACAAAAAAAAGCCCCTTAGGATCCTCTAGTTTTGTGGATGAAGAAGTAGCAAGTAGACCTGATATACTTACGGGTATGGATGCCCCTCCAACTACTAGTAAAGATACAAAATCTTTGTTGCACATGGTGACCTATTCTCCACCACCCAAAACAATAAAAAGCACACCAAAACCACCTACACCCCCACCTCTGCCTCTGGTACCACCTCCGTCAACATTACCACAACCAATCACATGCAGTAATAGTGGATCAATACCACTGGTAAACTCGAATTCATATTCAGATTGTCCGTGTAAAGAACCAGTAATGCTACCTGAACAAGAATCCCTTTCCCCGCTGTCATACCCCAGTTCTGGAATATGTTGTGCATCCAGTATCAATCCCTGGATCAGTAGCTGATACGCACAAGAACACAGATATGATAATCAATGCATACTTCGAATGAGTAAATAAGTATGTACCTGATATAGCACCTTTAGTGGTGGTACGACAAGGATTCAGACCATCCAAGTTCTTCCAACCGACTACCGGTGAAACAGACAGCGGAAAATATGAACCAAAGACACAAGCAGACTTGAGAAGTAGAACCGAAAACCAACACGTCGTCGTCTTTTACGAAGTCTTCTCCTGCCTAAACCAACAATCGCAAACGCGTGAGTACATAAGGTACTCAACAAGCCCTAACACAATGGGTAAATGTATGCAGGGATATAACCAAGGTTTAGGCTAGGGTTTACATAGCGGCGAGAAAGCCATATTTATGCAAGGGTTGATTTAAAAGCAAAGCCAGTTGCAACTACAGTCAAGATTTTTATACTTGGCATTTAGTGGGGTTGTTTGGCCCTGGGGGAGATGCAATCCGTCCCGCCAGTTCCCAAGTTTTAATGCTGGCCGGAAACCAGCGCACGGTTCCACACCGGTGTATTCCAAAAACACGCCAAGGGATAACACACACCGTTATACTAATCTTGTGTGGCCAAAGCTTTCGCGTCGTCCATTGCCGTGGAACGCGGCTATCCGGATAGATTATACACTCTACAGAGGTTGTACACGATTCCCCACAAGGTACACCTGTCCTCCCTGATATCGCAGTTTGGACAGGCATACTGAGGTCCCGTACCTACTTGGTGTCACCGGCATCCACCCACGGAAATTCATCCAACCAGGGGCTTCATCAAATCATATCATATATAAAGGCCTGAAAAGTATCCATATGCCGAACCCGCTTCCCACTGTCCACGAGTCTTCTCCTGGCTTCCGCTGCAACTCCTGCCTCCGAGTGGGATACCGGGTGAACACTATAGTAGGGTGTGGTTCCAAATCTTTCCCATACAAGACTTGTGGCTGTACGAAGGGTGCTAGGCCAGGCGGCACAGGAACCGGTCCTTATACGACCGAAGCAGGCATCTTCAATAGCTATCCTCACAGAGGAGTCGCGTCCCAGAGATAGCCCTCCCCACTGAGGACTACCTCGCCTGCTCCCGCCAAGTAACATCCCCACTAGGAGTTTCACAAGTTGTCACTAGTCCCACCCACAATTCATATTCACACTCACACCACCAAGCACTCACACATTTAACACTAAAAAGCATGTATAGCAAGATTAAATTAAGTACTCATGTGTAATAGTCCTAAGCAGCATGGCATTCCAACATATCATTAAAGAATTAATGATGTTGGTCCCTAAGTTTAACAATGGAAGCAGGGTAAACAATAACAAGGCATGGCAATCAGCAAGTACTTAGGACATACTAAGCATTTAAACATCATGCAATTTATAAAGTGGGCTCTAATTAGGATTATTTGAAATCATAGGATCAATCATGATCAAAGGGAGTTAGGGCTTGCCTCACTAAAGTCTTCTTCTTCAAGTCCTCGTAATCCAGGTCCTCAGATCCTTCCTTCAAGCTTGAATCTTCTGAATCTTTCTTGAAGCTTGTATTCCTCTGGCTCTTCCGCGTAGTAACTCGTGTGATCTAGCGTATCAAAACATTACGTATAAACAAACTACCGCGAAAGCAATAAAGATCGAAAAGAGTCAAATAAGATCTAATTAAACTCCAATTAAGAACCGATGGAACACCGAAGAGACACAAATCATGTATGATGCATCAAGTTTTACTTTAGGGAAGGTTTTATTATCTTAAGGCTAATAGGGGTGATGCATCGAACACTAGGGCTTTTGATGTGCATGAGGGATGCTAAACACAATGAAGAGTGCATGAGTGTAGGTGAAGTAGAGACAGCGTGTGTACGTGTTCTTTGTACATTTGCGACACGGAGGCTTTATATAGGTTGTAACCTATATAAAGGTTTATGCAACAAGTATACATGTGCAAGGTGTGTTACTTTAAATACTTACCTATAGATTAAGGTATTACCTAATAGTTATTAGCTATTACATTATCTATTAAATTAATTACTAAGACTAAGCTATTAGTTATTTGTCATGAGCAAGCGCATGACGTGGTACGTGCTCGTGATTATGCATGACATGAGTGCACGGCTACAGATAAAATACCACAATTAAATAAGGAAAATTAAATTAGCAAAGCACAATAACTCCAATAAGCTCCAATAAAGATGACATAAGCAAGAACAATAAATCGACAAGGCTCAGTAAAGATCGATAATAACATCAGGATAGATATGGTCGAGCGATGATTGACTAGGTTAGGGTTGGAGTTGAGTTGCGATAAGAGAAAGTTGATGTGCTTTGATGCGGAATGATATGACTAGATCGGTTAGGCTTAAAGCTAAAAGATGAGCGAGCATTTGTGGTATGCGCGATTGACGTCGTATGATTAGCCGAGAAGACATTTATTGGAGAGAGTATGGAGTTTGGGTTTTGATGGCGTGTAGATGTATTATACAGCCTCAAGATTAGTACCAAAGGGTACTACGCGTTTCTACGAACGCGTGAGCGTAAGAATCGCTCAAAACGGAGTTATGGTTGAGAAACTGCGGAGATTCAAAGATTTGGGGGCTTATTGTAATTAAAGAAAACGTTCAGGGGCCTGTTTGTAATTACAGAAAGTTTAGGGACCTTGGTGCAAAAAGATAGGGGTCGAAAGGTAATTACGGGAAAGTTCAGGGGTGTTTCTGTAAAAATACAGGACCTAAACAGAATTATTAAAAAGATCAGGGGCTTATCTGTAAAATTACCGGAATTATTTTCTGGATATTCCGGAATTATTTTCGTATAGGAAAAGATGGTGAACTGGGTTCATGGTGAACCAAGGGGTCCATGAGTCACTGGTTCACGTGAACCGGGTGCACGAAAGATAAAAGGAGGGAGGCTGCTGACTGTGTAGGGAGACCGAGTCAAGCGGGCCCCGCAAGACGACGTGGCACGCCACGTAGGCAGGCGGCGCGACGCGGTCAAAATGTGGCCGGAGCAGGATACACGCGGCGGCGCGTCGCCGGAATCCTCGCTGCCGGCGTCTAGGATGGACGGCGGGCGACGAGAGCTCGCCGCGGAGGACAAGCGTGCCACGGCGGAGCTACGGCCGGGTGATGTCGTCGTCGGCGCGCGGTGGAGCGTCGGCGAGAGCTCGCCGGAGTTGATGAGGGCGGCGGCGAGCTACGGAGAAAGGCGAGAGAGAGAGGGATTTGGCGGCACTTGCGGGAGCGAGAGGGTGCGCACGTGCGCGGCGAATGCGAAGCACATCTCGGCTAGGCCGGGCGCGGTGAGGAAGGCTGCCGGCGACGACGTCGCGCGGCGGCAGGCGGCGGCGCGTGGTGCGGGGCCGCGTGCACGTGGAGAAGGAGAAGGAAGAAGGGCGCGTAAGGGAGAGAGGAGTGAGGGAAAGCTCACCGTGTGCTCGACGGAGTCGTACGGGCGCGGAGACGAGCGGGCGGCGACGGCGCGCGGATCTCGGCGGCGGCGCTCGACGGAGAGAGAGAGGGAGTGCGACGCGTCGAGTTCGCATCGGCCGGGCAAGTGCGCGACGACGCGGCGAAGTGGGGCGGCAAGGCGTCGACGACGGGCTCGTGGCGGAACGGCCGGCGACGAGCGACGGTGTCGGAGCGGAGTGCGGCGGCGGCGGCGCGCGGCTAAGATCTGTTGTCCCCGCGTCCCCAGTGCTCTCCGAGCTGCGCGGAGGGGCGCGGACGAAGCAGGGGAGCACGGCGGAGCAGGGCGGCAAGGGAGGAGGGGAAGATGGAGCTCGTCGGCGGTGAATCGAGCGTTGCCGGAGTTGAGGAAGAATTGGGGAATGGGAAATTGGGGCGGCCGGGAGCTCGAGGAGGGGAAAGGAGTGTTTCGCGAGGAAGAGGAGGGC
The DNA here is from genome assembly GCA_012490785.1 of Eragrostis nindensis. Taxonomy (NCBI): domain Eukaryota; kingdom Viridiplantae; phylum Streptophyta; class Magnoliopsida; order Poales; family Poaceae; genus Eragrostis; species Eragrostis nindensis. Next base: position 1,213,754 of record JAAXCT010000105.1, on the reverse strand, counting down.
GTGGTGCATCGATTTTTTTATAGCCGGCGCGAGGCGGTTGAGGCCGGGAGCGGCTTGTCTTGGTCATCGCTCGTCGTTGGCTCGGTCGTCGCCTTTGAAGGCTGACGAGACGCGACGAGCGGGGGAGGGATGGACGTCTGCGCGCGATGACGAGGGCTAGAGCATGGTTGCAGGAAACTGGATAGGATGGGACGTGGGAGAGGCTGAGCTAGGGCGACGTCATGACATGGGAGTTCGCCGGCCTTCGCAGTCTCGGCGGCGGGTCAAGGAGAGGGGGCATGGGCGCTCTGCCGCGATGACGAGAGCGAGGGATGGCTAGAGCTTCGGCGAGGAGACGGATCGAGAGAGAAGCTCGCGTGGCATGACGATGAAGCATGGAGGTCGTCGGTCTTCGAGGACCATGGCGCAGTCGTCGGTCAGAAGGGGCATGGGCGCGCAGCTTCGATGGGACGAGGCGACGAGTTGGCGGAGCTCCACGTGACCGACACGACGGGACGACGAGCCGGTGACGAAGGGCGGCGTCGGCGGTATGGGCGCGACCTGGGTGATGCGACGCGGCATCTTGACCGAAGGAGAGAGGAGGAAGAAGGGTGGAGACGGGCCGGACTGGGCTGCTGTGGGCTGAAGAAAAGGGGACGCGGCCCACTGGCGGCTTTCAGTGAAGAGGAGGGAAGGAAGAAGTTGGGCTGGGCTCGATGGGAGAAAAGAAATGGGAATTCGGCCCGAGCGGTTTAGGAGAAGAGAATTGGGTTTTCTTTTATGGAATTAACCAGGAACTCAAATTTGAATGGGAATTCAAATTTGACAGAGAACAAAATCGAACAAATACACAAATGAAACCAAGAACTCCAGAAATGCATATGGTGCATTTTGTGCAAGTTTTAAAAAGTCAAAATTTTAAATTCAAGGTGAATTTGCTAGAGTTTAACCAACAATTATTTTAGTTTGTTGTAAATTCGAAAAGTTCAAACTTTTAGTGCATTTTTTAATGGAAGCAAACACTTGAGCATAAGTTTTATATTCCAAAAATTCTCAGATTCAAACTATGTGTGAATTATTTAGTGAATTTTATTTTAAAAAATTCATGGCAAGGTAAGAGCGAGACAAAAATTTAAATTTAGAGTGATTTTTATTCCATTTTGCTTTGCTTTAAATTTTGGAGTGTTACAGATCTACCCCACTTAAAAGGAATCTCGTCCTCGAGATTCGAAAGAACTTGCGGATGGTGTAGAACTTGTCTTGCGTCTTCTTGCTTGATGGTGGTAACATCCAAAATTGTCTTCGAGATTTCTTAGTGCTGAGGCGTTGATTGCAGTTTCTCTTCATTGTAGGAGTACTTGAAACTGTGGATGGACATGGCAGAGCTTCTTGCTTCTGAGGATCTTCAGTGTTGTTTGCTTTAGCAGTGGACAGTAGACATGAGGTTTTGATTTCAAGGCTATTGGGCTAGCCGACAGAAAATCCTACCCCACTTAAAAGGATTTTCACTTAGGGTACTCTCGTTGACGTTCTGCTGTTATACCACAACGGAATCTTAATCCTTGTGTCCCAACATAACAATCCATGGCTTTCATAAACGGTAACCACTCCGAGGCATATACTTAGTCTCTCATAGAAAGGGTTCTCCATTTTCGTTACCATAAAGGTGGGGGCACCTACCCCACTTAAGATTCTTGACCTCAGATTTCTTAAGACTTAAACAACCTTTTGAGTGACTGATCCATTCAGCGTGAAACTTTGTCATGGTTGCAGAGACGTAGCCGACGTACAACTTTACCAAAAACTGTATCTCTTGATTTTTCTGATGTTGACGTTACCGACATGACCCTTTTCCAGGTTCGACTGGGGTCGACTTGGTCTGCTAATGTGGAACAGATGTCTGGAATCCTCTAGATCAATACCCAAATGTTTGTGTCTTGACACCTTCTTTATAGTTATTTTGGATCTGACTGTCCAGAAATGGCTCAATCCATGAGGTATTTAACTGGCCTCGTTTGGTGAAGCGGGATTTGGCTGCTTGAATTTTGACGGTAGCTTGATTTTCCTTTTCTTATCCTCATGTAGTTGCAGTGAGTCTTGTGATCCAATGCATCTATCACTTCAACGGCCTTGTCATGGGACTCAAGATTTCCCTTGTTGCTTCATAAGTGGCCTTTTTAACTGTTCTTTCTTGCTCTGTCCTGGTCAGGGCTAGGAAATTTTACAATCCATCATTATTCCTCATACTATTATCTTCGCCTCGTAGAGTTTTGTCAATTCTTGTCATAGCAAGTTCATGGTACCTTGTTTTTCTAATATATACTACACATCTCTGTCCATGGTCTGTTGTTGCCATCCATAGACTGAGTACTGACTTTTGAAGCTTCTGATTTCCTTAGCGTACACTCGTATTTTTGCATTCAAGCTGTCCAAAACAAGTGACAAGTAGTGGCCTCGAGGATGTCTCCTTCTCAGATCTTCAGTTGGTAGCACTCAAGTGTTTAAGTCAATCTTGGAGACAGAGTTGGCTTTCTTTAACTGGTCAACAAATCTTCGATCCTGGGCAGTGGGTACTTATCGTTGCTGGTGACCTCACTGAGTGAACTGATAGTCAAGGCACATTCTGAGACTGTCATCTTTCCTCTTGACGAACAGGACAGGTGATCCCGAGGAAAGAGTTTGATCTGATGAGACATTTCTCCTGTAACTCTGCTAGCGGCTTCTTCATTCTGCTAGTTCATTGGCTGCCATCTGATAGGTTCTCTCGGCTATCGGGAATGGTTCCGAGAATGAGCTCAATGACGAACTTTCTGTCTTGGTCAGGTGGTAGTCCAGGTGACTTATCTGGGAAACTTCTGGGTATTCACAGACTTCTAGTACTTCTTTCAAGGGTTTGTCTTTCAGGTTGCATACCATGGGTGTAGCCTTTGATACTTTTAGTTCACGTTCTACTTTAATCCAAGTCATTGGCGGTCTCCCTCGGGTTCCTTAGTTCGACAAACAACAGACGTCTTGATCTTTTTAGCACTGCCTCTTATAAACTTTCCAGTTGGACTGTGATCCTTAGCTGTATCTGTGTCACACTCCTTGCTAGCTCGATTCTGAGCTGAAAACTCCTTGGCAGCGGATTTATTTGGTAAGGGTTCGGGTATAGGTTAGGAGGAGGCTCTCGGCATTAGGCTGCTCTCAAACTGTCGTTTTTGTTATTATACTGTTTGGTTTGATTAAGAGCACACAATCACAAGGAAACAGAAACAAAGAACAACAAAATCATCGAATCACACAAACAACGTGATTTATTTGTTTTAAGCTGAGGTGCATGCGTACTACGAACGAGGTTTAAGGCTTGAGGGTAGATAGACTATCGATTCTTCCGTTGTCATCACAACTCGACCAATAGTCCATTGACCAAAAAGAATTGAGAGGGTCATGTGACTCGATCGGTTTAAAGGAAAACTACTCCTCACATTTCTGTGTCGAAAGGGCTTCACTGCCTTGATGCCTGATGTTACTTGAGCGTGCAATGCATGACCATTGTGATTCACACGGCATTGAGCCTTTCACTTTTCTTTTTCCAACTCGAACTCTTATTGGAACACAGATTGTGACATAAATCCATGCTTCATTAGGACAAACACTGATGCATTTCATTACTCATAGGAAGGTTTACAACCATATCACAATCCTTTTTAACCGCGTTACAAGGTTTCTTACAAGTTCTGTAGTTACTCCTAGTGATTACTGCCATTCTTGCAAGAGTAACATCCTTCTAAAGGGTTGAGCAGGACTTTGAGGCTATCCTTCCTGCGGAGGATACTCTGAGAATTCTGGCTCAAGTAGCATGGCTGCATACTGGATGTACTTTGTCGATTTCAGGATTGTAAACTTTGACATTATTTGCTGTCATCCTGATTTCCTTGTTCGAGCATTTCAGGGCAATCTGCTGCGAAGTGTCCACGGTTCCGACACAAGTAACACTTCTGATTTCTTTGTGGTACCTTTCGGTCAACCTTGAGTGGCGGACTTGTGCCATTTGGATCATCATGCACTTTGGTCAGGTGGTGAGGGATAGGCCCTTGTGCTGTACACCTTGGCTTCTTGATCTTTGCAGATGTAGCTTGATGGTTGTTCTTCCTTTTCCAGTTGAAGCTTTTGTTTGCATTCTTGAGATGCCGGGCTTTTGTAACATTGACGACTTCCTCATTGATCTTCTTTATGGACTCTTCTAGGTTACTCAATCTTTCGAGTACATTGGCGATGGTAGGAGTTGATGTCAGGTCTGTACTGTCCATTCTATTCCAAGCTCTTTGCTCCGGACGCTCTTGTACTGAAGGTTGAATCTTTCTAGGTGGAGCTGGAACTTGAGGCACATCACTCTCCATTCTGGCTATTGCAGCTCTTGCTTCATCGCTTGGTCAGAAAAAGAAGCAATTGGCGTCCTTACGCCCACAGTTGTAGTAACAGAAGCATGTCTCCAAGGATCTGGTATCCTGAGCGGCATGGACACTCTTCATTGGGTTGAAACTCCTGCACAAAGACACTTCTGGATGAGACTCTTTTCTTGAGGTTGACGGGGAGGAAAGCAAAGAATTTTAACAGAAGAGGGGAAGGTTATATGGAAGGTTTTGTAACTAGTTTTGAAAATAGACATTTTCGAGCGTGACAAATCCTAGGTTTCCGTTCTACAGTCAAGTATTGCTCTGATACCACTCTGTCATACCCCATTTCTGGAATATGTTGTGCATCCAGTATCAGTCCCTGGATCAGTAGCTGATATGCACAAGAACACAGATATGATAATCAATGCATACTTCGAATGAGTAAATAAGTATAGTACCTGATATAGCACCTTTAGTGGTGGTACGACAAGGATTCAGACCATCCAAGTTCTTCCAACCGACTAGCGGTGAAACAGACAGCGAAAAATATGAACCAAAGACACAAGCAGACTTGAGAAGTAGAACCGAAAACCAACACGTCGTCGTCTTTTACGAAGTCTTCTCCTGCCTAAACCAACAATCGCAAACGCGTGAGTACATAAGGTACTCAACAAGCCCTAACACAATGGGTAAATGTATGCAGGGATATAACCAAGGTTTAGGCTAGGGTTTACATAGCGGCGAGAAAGCCATATTTATGCAAGGGTTGATTTAAAAGCAAAGCCAGTTGCAACTACAGTCAAGATTTTTATACTTGGCATTTAGTGGGGTTGTTTGGCCCTGGGGGAGATGCAATTCATCCCGCCAGTTCCCAAGTTTTAATGCTGGCCGGAAACCAGCGCACGGTTCCACACCGGTGTATTCCAAAAACACGCCAAGGGATAACACACACCGTTATACTAATCTTGTGTGGCCAAAGCTTTCGCGTCGTCCATTGCCGTGGAACGCGGCTATCCGGATAGATTATACACTCTGCAGAGGTTGTACACGATTCCCCACAAGGTACACCTGTCCTCCCTGATATCGCAGTTTGGACAGGCATACTGAGGTCCCGTACCTACTTGGTGTCACCGGCATCCACCCACGGAAATTCATCCAACCAGGGGCTTCATCAAATCATATCATATATAAAGGCCTGAAAAGTATCCATATGCCGAACCCGCTTCCCACTGTCCACGAGTCTTCTCCTGGCTTCCGCTGCAACTCCTGCCTCCGAGTGGGATACCGGGTGAACACTATAGTAGGGTGTGGTTCCAAATCTTTCCCATACAAGACTTGTGGCTGTACGAAGGGTGCTAGGCCAGGCGGCACAGGAACCGGTCCTTATACGACCGAAGCAGGCATCTTCAATAGCTATCCTCACAGAGGAGTCGCGTCCCAGAGATAGCCCTCCCCACTGAGGGCTACCTTGCCTGCTCCCCGCCAAGTAACATCCCCACTAGGAGTTTCACAAGTTGTCACTAGTCCCACCCACAATTCATATTCACACTCACACCACCAAGCACTCACACATTTAACACTAAAAAGCATGTATAGCAAGATTAAATTAAGTACTCATGTGTAATAGTCCTAAGCAGCATGGCATTCCAACATATCATTAAAGAATTAATGATGTTGGTCCCTAAGTTTAACAATGGAAGCAGGGTAAACAATAACAAGGCATGGCAATCAGCAAGTACTTAGGACATACTAAGCATTTAAACATCATGCAATTTATAAAGTGGGCTCTAATTAGGATTATTTGAAATCATAGGATCAATCATGATCAAAGGGAGTTAGGGCTTGCCTTCACTAAAGTCTTCTTCTTCAAGTCCTCGTAATCCAGGTCCTCAGATCCTTCCTTCAAGCTTGAATCTTCTGAATCTTTCTTGAAGCTTGTATTCCTCTGGCTCTTCCGCGTAGTAACTCGTGTGATCTAGCGTATCAAAACATTACGTATAAACAAACTACCGCGAAAGCAATAAAGATCGAAAAGAGTCAAATAAGATCTAATTAAACTCCAATTAAGAACCGATGGAACACCGAAGAGACACAAATCATGTATGATGCATCAAGTTTTACTTTAGGGAAGGTTTTATTATCTTAAGGCTAATAGGGGTGATGCATCGAACACTAGGGCTTTTGATGTGCATGAGGGATGCTAAACACAATGAAGAGTGCATGAGTGTAGGTGAAGTAGAGACAGCGTGTGTACGTGTTCTTTGTACATTTGCGACACGGAGGCTTTATATAGGTTGTAACCTATATAAAGGTTTATGCAACAAGTATACATGTGCAAGGTGTGTTACTTTAAATACTTACCTATAGATTAAAGTATTACCTAATGGTTATTAGCTATTACATTATCTATTAAATTAATTACTAAGACTAAGCTATTAGTTATTTGTCATGAGCAAGCGCATGACGTGGTACGTGCACGTGATTATGCATGACATGAGTGCACGGCTACAGATAAAATACCACAATTAAATAAGGACAATTAAATTAGCAAAGCACAATAACTCCAATAAGCTCCAATAAAGATCACATAACCAAGAACAATAAATCGATAAGGCTCAGTAAAGATCGATAATAACATCAGGATAGATATGGTCGAGCGATGATTGACTAGGTTAGGGTTGGAGTTGAGTTGCGATAAGAGAAAGTTGATGTGCTTTGATGCGGAATGATATGACTAGATCGGTTAGGCTTAAAGCTAAAAGATGAGCGAGCATTTGTGGTATGCGCGATTGACGTCGTATGATTAGCCGAGAAGACATTTATTGGAGAGAGTATGGAGTTTGGGTTTTGATGGCGTGTAGATGTATTATACAGCCTCAAGATTAGTACCAAAGGGTACTACGCGTTTCTACGAACGTGTGAGCGTAAGAATCGCTCAAAACAGAGTTATGGTTGAGAAACTGCGGAGATTCAAAGATTTGGGGGCTTATTGTAATTAAAGAAAACGTTCGGGGGCCTGTTTGTAATTACAGAAAGTTTAGGGACCTTGGTGCAAAAAGATAGGGGTCGAAAGGTAATTACAGGAAAGTTCAGGGGTGTTTCTGTAAAAAATATAGGACCTAAACAGAATTATTAGAAAGATCAGGGGCTTATCTGTAAAATTACAGGGCCCCGGGGATTTTCTGGATATTCTGGAATTATTTTCGTATAGGAAAAGATGGTGAACTGGGTTCATGGTGAACCAAGGGGTCCATGAGTCACTGGTTCACGTGAACCGGGTGCACGAAAGATAAAAGGAGGGAGGCTGCTGACTGTGTAGGGAGACCGAGTCAAGCGGGCCCCGCAAGACGACGTGGCACACCACGTAGGCAGGCGGCGCGACGCGGTCAAAATGTGGCCGGAGCAGGATACACGCGGCGGCGCGTCGCCGGAATCCTCGCTGCCGGCGTCTAGGATGGACGGCGGGCGACGAGAGCTCGCCGCGGAGGACGAGCGTGCCACGGCGGAGCTACGGCTGGGTGATGTCGTCGACGGCGCGCGGTGGAGCGTCGGCGAGAGCTCGCCGGAGTTGATGAGGGCGGCGGCGAGCTACGGAGAAAGGCGAGAGAGAGAGGGATTTGGCGGCACTTGCGGGAGCGAGAGGGTGCGCACGTGCGCGGCGAATGCGAAGCACATCTCGGCTAGGCCGGGCGCGGTGAGGAAGGCTGCCGGCGACGACGTCGCGGGGCGGCAGGCGGCGGCGCGTGGTGCGGGGCCGCGTGCACGTGGAGAAGGAGAAGGAAGAAGGGCGCGTAAGGGAGAGAGGAGTGAGGGAAAGCTCACCGTGTGCTCGACGGAGTCGTACGGGCGCGGAGACGAGCGGGCGGCGACGGCGCGCGGATCTCGGCGGCGGCGCTCGACGGAGAGAGAGAGGGAGTGCGACGCGTCGAGTTCGCATCGGCCGGGCAAGTGCGCGACGACGCGGCGAAGTGGGGCGGCAAGGCGTCGACGACGGGCTCGTGGCGGAACGGCCGGCGACGAGCGACGGTGTCGGAGCGGAGTGCGGCGGCGGCGGCGCGCGGCTAAGATCTGTTGTCCCCGCGTCCCCAGTGCTCTCCGAGCTGCGCGGAGGGGCGCGGACGAAGCAGGGGAGCACGGCGGAGCAGGGCGGCAAGGGAGGAGGGGAAGATGGAGCTCGTCGGCGGTGAATCGAGCGTTGCCGGAGTTGAGGAAGAATTGGGGGAATGGGAAATTGGGGCGGCTGGGAGCTCGAGGAGGGGAAAGGAGTGTTTCGCGAGGAAGAGGAGGGCGTGGCGCATCGATATTTTTATAGCCGGCGCGAGGCGGTTGAGGCCGGGAGCGGCTTGTCTTGGTCATCGCTCGTCGTCGGCTCGGTCGTCGCCTTTGAAGGCTGACGAGACGCGACGAGCGGGGGAGGGATGGACGTCTGCGCGCGATGACGAGGGCTAGAGCATGGTTGCAGGAAACTGGATAGGATGGGACGAGGGAGAGGCTGAGCTGGGGCGACGTCATGACATGGGAGTTCGCCGGCCTTCGCAGTCTCGGCGGCGGGTCAAGGAGAGGGGGCATGGGCGCTCTGCCGCGATGACGAGAGCGAGGGATGGCTAGAGCTTCGGCGAGGAGACGGATCGAGAGAGAAGCTCGCGTGGCATGACGATGAAGCATGGAGGTCGTCGGTCTTCGAGGACCATGGCGCAGTCGTCGGTCAGAAGGGGCATGGGCGCGCAGCTTCGATGGGACGAGGCGACGAGTTGGCGGAGCTCCACGTGACCGACACGACGGGACGACGAGCCGGTGACGAAGGGCGGCGTCGGCGGTATGGGCGCGGCCTGGGTGATGCGACGCGGCATCTTGACCGAAGGAGAGAGGAGGAAGAAGGGTGGAGATGGGCCGGACTGGGCTGCTGTGGGCTGAAGAAAAGGGACGCGGCCCACTGGCGGCTTTCAGTGAAGAGGAGGGAAGGAAGAAGTTGGGCTGGGCTCGATGGGAGAAAAGAAATGGGAATTCGGCCCGAGCGGTTTAGGAGAAGAGAATTGGGTTTTCCTTTATGGAATTAACCAGGAACTCAAATTTGAATGGGAATTCAAATTTGACAGAGAACAAAATTGAACTAATACACAAATGAAACCAAGAACTCCAGAAATGCATATGGTGCATTTTGTGCAAGTTTTAAAAAGTCAAAATTTTAAATTCAAGGTGAATTTGCTAGAGTTTAACCAACAATTATTTTAGTTTGTTGTAAATTCGAAAAGTTCAAACTTTTAGTGCATTTTTTAATGGAAGCAAACACTTGAGCATAAGTTTTATATTCCAAAAATTCTCAGATTCAAACTATGTGTGAATTATTTAGTGAATTTTATTTTAAAAAATTCATGGCAAGGTAAGAGCGAGACAAAAATTTAAATTTGGAGTGATTTTTATTCCATTTTGTTTTGCTTTAAATTTTGGAGTGTTACACCCGCATACTTCTCTTAAAGGACATGAAGCAACAGGTGAGTTGTTGCAATCTCCTATTGCTGTTGAATCATCTTCATCAGAGCATTCTGAGGGTACGGTTCAACCTATGTCTGAAAGTACTGAAGATGCAGCTTTGGTTCTCTCACCTTCTACACCTGAAGCACCTGCATATTCACCATCTTATGATGTAACAAATGTTCCTTCAAGTTCAACATCCACAGAGGAAGTACCTTGTGATCTGCCTTTAGATCAAAGAGATCTATCCATTCATTTGGAGCCATCTGAAGGGGTATCAAATACTGAAATAATCAACGGAGTCTTGCTCTCGACAGGTGATGGTAAAGACCATGGAGGCCTTTCAATTCAACCACCACTGCCACCTGAAGTGCCTCAGCCTAGAGAACATATTAAACTTCCATCTGCTCCTCCTCCTCCCCCACCTCTGCTGCCGCCACCATCTTGTCATGCAAGACTTGTATCATCTCCTTGTTTATCTGCACCTTCTCCAAGAGAATATTCTGAAAATCCACCTCCTCCTCCATCTTTTACTAGAGAATTTTACGTATCTCCACCTGTGCCACCACCTCCACCTCTTATCCCTTATCGTCCAACTCGCCCTAGAAAACATATAACTCCACCTCCATCGCCTCCTATAGATAGAGAAAATGGTAATTTGTCCTTCGCCTCCACTTTCACCAAGATATACTATACCTTCACTTCCACTTTCACCAAGACATAATATATCACCACCTCCACCACTACCTTTAACTGAGCATGGAGATGAAGGTGTAATTTGTCTCACAAAAGGAAGCCAATCTTCACCACTATCTCCTACTTTTGAAGGTGCAGAGAAAATTCCTACTCTTCGTGTAGGAATTGTGGAAATTCCGCCACCGCCCGCACCTCCTCCTAGAGGCCATGAAGGAGCTCTAGTATCAACTCCCAAATCATCTCAGGGTATTCCACCTCCACCACCCCTAATAGGAGGGCTAGGAAGAATTCCACAATCATTTGGATTTCAAGATAGAGATTCATCATCGCAAAAACCTCATGGAGGATTGGGAGGGGCTTCACCTCCTCCACCAGTGCCACCACCACCACCACCTTTCTCGGGATACAGAGAAAACCCACCATTGCCAAGTGGAGGGGCTCTACCGCCGCCGCCACCGCCACCACTGCCACCTCCGACAACAAATGGAGGGGCCCCACCACCGCCGCCACCTCCTGGAGGTTTCATGGGGGCTCCACCGCCGCCGCCACCTCCTGGAGGGTTCATGGGGGCTCCACCACCGCCGCCACCACCTGGAGTGTTTGGAGGAGTCCCCCCTCCTCCACCGCCAATTGGAGGACTAGGAAGGAATCCACCACCTGCACCTCTAGCTGGATTTCGAGGTGGAGCTCCGCCTCCACCTCCTCCTCCTGGAGGTCATGGAGGAACTCCACCGCCACCACCTCCTAGAGGACATGGAGGAGTAGGTGGCCCCCCTCCCCCTCCCGGTGCACCTGCTCCTCCGATGCCTCCTGGAGCACCTGGTGGGCCTCCTCCGCCACCAGGAGGTAGAGGTTTGCCTACTCCACCTGGTGGAAGAGGACATGGCCTTGCCCGCTCGTTGGGATCAAACTTATCGACCGCAGCACGAAGGTCATCTCTAAAACCCCTGCACTGGGTCAAAGTGACAAGAGCAATGCAAGGAAGTTTGTGGGCGGAGCTACAAAAGCAAGCAGATGCTAGGTACTATCAGCTGTTCAAATTTTTGTTTACTAAAAGATATATATCTCTTCCCCACTTTTTTGTGCTACATTTGTAGTGGAAAATGCACTGATGATTACATTAAAATAATTTAAATCAAAGTTTTCTTACCGAGTTATTTCGAGTAGCACTCAATGTATATTTCTCAGTCTTATTATGCTAATGGTGACATGGTATATGCAGCCATGCTGAATTCGATGTTAAAGAACTGGAATCTCTGTTTACTATTGCTCCAAAGACAAAAGGTGGCCCAAAAGCAGACGAACGTGGAAAATCTCTTGGATCAAAAACGGACAAAATTCACCTGGTAATTTTCTCAAATAATTAAATATACTAGACATTGAAAATTTGGGCAATCTTGAGTTTCATATAGTTTCTTTTTGTTAGTTATAAGAGTTGCATGGAAAAGTCTTGTGCATTTCATCATGACTCTCTTTATTGGAATAATGCAATTACTGTTCAGTTTGATAGTGTGTTAATTACCTTTGTATCCAACCACTAGTATAATACATGTAAGGTCATGCTGAAAACCAAAGTATGACCATTTCTCCTGGCTACCTCATAGACATAGAGCCATAGAAAAAAAAATCTGAACATGTAAATTGAAAGTCTTTTCATGAACAAAACTTTTTTCTTTTGGCCATTTGGTGTAAATGAGTCAGTTTTAAAGTTATTGGAGTATCCATGTTACAAACAATTAGTGGATATTACTTATTGAATCTTCTATGCCCAGGGCTTCTTACGAAATGTATGAAAAGTATAATCTAAGTTTTTCAACTCCTAACTATGCAATTTGGGAAAGTGAATATGTGGTGTTTTTTGCACTTGGCTTCGTTTTTACAGCCCATTTTCATTGTATATCAAAGTTCAAGTTTTTTGTCATTCATGTCGTTTTTCACTTATGACAACAGAAATCATTGTGTTGTCATTTCCCCTTCTAAATGTTCCGTTGGCGTCTTTGAAAAATCCACAGGTTGATTTAAGATGGGCGAATAACACAGAGATCATGTTGACTAAAATCAAAATGCCGCTCTCTGATATGATGGTAAGTATCTTTCCACTAGCTATGGTGCATCTTTGCATTTCTTAAGCCACAAGGTATATATGTCATAATTTGAAGGGAAGGCCCGTTGATAGTTTGTATATATCTTCCTATTTTTCCTATGGTAAATTTACACAAAACTTAATCCCAGTTTAGAAATGAGTGACTAAAGATTAAATAAGATTTCAAATGCACGTAGTTTTTTTTATATCGATTAGCTTAATTTCTCTACTTATAACAGAGTGCTGCGTTAGCTTTGGATGATTCAGTTTTGGACGCTGATCAAGTTGAAAATCTCATTAAATTTTGCCCAACAAAAGAGGAGATGGAGCTTCTAAAGGTTGTTTTTGTATTAACACTTCCTCAAATTTTTTCCTGTGTCCTACTTTGAATTCTTTTCTTCCATGAAATGCTTGCAAAAATAAGGTAAATGATTTTGCACATTTTTGTCTATCAGAACTACAGCGGGGACAAGGAAGCCCTGGGGAAGTGTGAACAGGTAAGCCTCCAGATTTATTTTACAGCTATAATCCAGGGCAATTAACATGTCGATCTAAGTTTTCTTCAAATGATACAAATGAAAATTAGAGTATTATGTGAGTATAACGAGCTATGTGTTCAACATCATTTACCTTACTGGCCTCTCTCTCTCTCTCTCTCTCTCTCTCTCTCTCTCCTCTCTCTCTCTCTCTCTCTCTCTCTCTCTCTCTCTCTCTCTCTCTCTCTCTCTCTCTCTCTCTCTCTCTGCAGTTCTTTCTAGAGCTAATGAAGGTGCCAAGGGTTGAATCTAAGCTTAGGATATTCGCTTTCAAGATTCAATTTCAGTCACAGGTCATATCCTGATGAGATTTTTAGAATCTGGTCATTAAGTTTTTCATGGCTGCAACTCTTCAACTTTCTTCTTTTCCTCTTAGATTAGGGATGTTAGAAAGAATCTGCAGACTGTCTCTTCCGCTTGTGAGGAGGTAATTATTACTACTGAAGTTTCTTTTATTTGTTTTTTTTTTCACCATTGTCTTTAGAGAACTCATCTCCAATATGCCAATCAGCTCAGAAGCTCTGAGAAGTTGAAGGTGATCATGAAGAATATTCTGTATATGGGGAATACATTAAATCAAGGAACACCAAGAGGTACTGAACTTTGGGTTGTTGATGTTGTGAGCCTCTTTAAAATTACGTTTCAGCACTGATGTATAGATGAAATGCATCAAGGTTTCTTCATGTATAGTGTTAGGATGAAGGATGCTCCAGAGATCAACCTATTGTTTAGTGTTATCTATCCTTGTATTGCCAAGAAAATAAGTTCTGTAGTTGGAACAAGGCAAACTAAATTGGGCAAATATCATGGGTTTATATCTACTTATTGTATCTTAAGGGTCTGTTGGTCACCAAGTAGTTTTAGTTACCTATGCTTTGCATTATCCTTTTTGAAGAAAGTAACAGTTCATGCTATTTCATTACAGGCCAGGCTGTTGGTTTTCGCTTGGACAGCCTCCTAAAACTGATAGAGACCCGTGCCACTAACAGTCGAATGACACTAATGCACCTTCTTTGTAAGGTACGGAGATAAATGTTCAAATATATTAAACTCCTTAAATTTTTTGTACATATGCATTGGGCCATATTCACCATGAAAAGTGGCATGTTAATTTGGCAAGATGATTCTTCATGTTCTACTTAGTTTTACTCTGTCATATGTCATGCATTATTTTACAGAAAAAAATCATATAAATGTAATTTATCATCAAGAGCGTATGATTGCCCATTAAATTCCTGTCAGTCAAAGACATATACGGTATATGACTACTAACTGAGTGCTAGACTTCCCTAAGATGGTACAGATGATAAAGGAAACTCAAACAAAGAAATAAATCAATCTATTCTACCAAAAAAAAGTTCAACTGTATTTAATTTTAACTTTTGCAGCATGTTTTATTTCATTGTCCCTTTTCTTACCCTTTTTTTTTAAATCTTTTATGATCATTTCAACCATTTTTCACGAAGTGGTATCACAGTAGCATCCTAAGGGATAGTACTGCTGGATGTGTTCTAATTATGTAAAGAATACATCATGTCAATACATTTGCTTATTTTGCATTGATACAGTATTTCACCAAGACTTAATGACTGGTTTAAATGTACTTCAGTCCCTTGCAGAGAAGTCACCGGAAGTATTGGATTTTCATGAGGATCTTGTGAGCTTGGAAGTTGCCTCAAAAGTAATTCACTTCTCTGACTTGTATGAATAAATTGTATTGATAAAAACTTACTCAGGATTATGGAGTTATTGTAAACAGTTACAACTGAAAGCATTGGCTGAAGAACAGCAGGCAGTCGTAAAAGGGCTGGAGAAAGTTGAACAGGAACTGACTGCTTCAGAAAATGATGGACCGGTTTCTGAGCTTTTTTGTAAGGTATCCTTTCAAAATCTCTTATGATGTTTAGAGCTCCTTTGTTTTTTACAGTGTTTCTGCCTTTCTGGTCGAGGGGTCCTTCATATTCTCTCGCATGATTCAGACTTATTTATTGATTGATTCATTACATGCAATGTAGACTTTGAAGGAGTTCATTGATGCTTCTGGTGCTGATGTACGCTCCCTATCAGCATTGTATTCGGAAGTAGTAAGTCATTAATTAACCTCCTTGCTTCACTATGGACATTATGCACTTAATATTCACCCCTTAATAAGAAATGCAGATTCACTTGTAATTTATTTTGGAGGGCAGGGCAGAAATGCAGATTCACTTGTAATTTATTTTGGAGAAGACCCTGCTAAATTTCCTTTTGAGCAAGGTAATATTCTGCAGATTTCCATCAGTAGAAATTGTTTATTGGAAGTGTTTCATTCCATTTTCATTATGCTTGTAATTTTTATCCTTGATACATCCGAATTTATGTAGAAGGAACAAGAGAATATGGATTTTTTTTCCTGGATTGGCTTAAAACGGTGTTAGTATCTTGCGCTCACTTTCAGTTGCTTTGTGCAAAAGTTTATAGACACCTGAAGTCCAGATATTGAATCCCAGCTGGATACTTTCAATGTTGCTCAGGTTACTCTGAGGTAGACTAGTCTGTATAATATAGCTTTCCCAGTTGCTGTTGCAGTTTTATAGGCACGTGTTGGGACTGCCGTGTGTGTAACCATGTGATCTACTTCTTGCCTGACTTGCTTCTATGCTTCAACATTTATCTTTTTGAGCCTGTGAATTATGAAATCGTATATGGATCTGTGACTTTTAACAGTTCCCTCATGTGATTTGGCTTTTATCTGTTCTCCGTTTTACCCCCAAAATTTGTTAGCAGTACACTGCTTGCCTTTCCTCAACTGCAAACAAAGCATGTATTAGATAATTATCTCTTTCGTCTTACTCCTCCTGAATTTTTTAAAAATGCAGTTGCTTCCACTCTTCTAACCTTTGTGGGGTTATTTCGGAAAGCTCATGATGAGAACCTCAAGCAAATTGAGGCTGAGAAGAAGAAAGCCCAGAAATAGGCTGAAAAAGAAGCAAACCAGGACAGAACTCCTGTAAAATCGAAAAACGAGTTTGTGGACAGATCACCAAGATCACCATCGCCCTTCAAATGATTTCTACGAAAAGTTTTATATGGTCATCATTTCTTCATCGACAAATGCGACACCACTGGACAGTGCAAAATTTCACAGAAGCGTCCAATGGTTACACAAATGCATGAATTCCTCGTGGTCCTCTTATGCTTACATGACAAGGTAACTAATAGATACGTACTATATATCATGCTTGTTGTAAGAGCTGAAATACACTCGTTATTGCTATCCTAACATATATCTGTTTTATGCAGATACTTTCGATTGAATATCCATGACAGATAGATAATGACACTGTACAAAGCTAACGCAACTCCCAATTAGGCTCTTCTATATGTACAGTTCTGACAAGATTTTTTTTTTTCCTTTTCTGTTTATACTAGGAGCAGGAGTAGGGTGGCGGTTGTAAACTAGGAAATAGGAATGTAAGAAATGTGCATTAGGTCAGAAATCAATAGAAAAGGTTTAGTGTTACCAGTTTTGTAACCTGCTATGAGTGTATAGCCATGTTTTCTTCACAAATTATGGATCACATCACAGTGTTTGTTCATGGCCCCTCTCTTGGGATCTCGAGATCGTCTAATATCAGACTAAATGAGCTTCGGTGTTTTACTTCATGGTGTTTCCAGCGAAATAAGAAAAGGCCATCCGTTTGTTGTTTGAAATGCATTCCCTTCTGCCATCTTCTCTTTCTCCTATAGTTTTTTTTCTTCATGGGACTAAAATAATGAACAAATAGTGCACGAAAAGAAGAAAGAACCACCTATCATACTTTAGTTGCCATCGTTGGGTTGAAAAAGAGGAGCTAGCACGCTGAATATATACCATAGTAATCGTGTGGTGATTGGATCGATCTTGCAGGGCATAAGTTCCTGGAGTAACAAAAGGTCCACTTGAGGGCATAATTAAGGTGACTTGCCATGTGCATTCCTCCTTGTGCGGAGAGGGGCTGTGGGGCATGTTCGGAAGGCTTCCTCCGTTGACGGTGGCCGTGGTCTCGTCGGGCCACGCCAGGTAGGCTGGGATGGCTTGGCCGCTAAGGTGAGAGAGAGGAGGAACACGCGCTATAGCGGAGAAGGCACACGCGGCTTCGATCATCTGGGCGTGTGAGTGGGAGAGAATAATATATATAGACGAGGAAAAATCTAGCTTGCATGGCAACGATCATATCACCCACTGACCTTCGTGGACGGCATAAAGGCATATACTCGAATCTGAGTTGCATCAGATTGGGTTGCAAAACTTGTTCCATCGGTCGGTCTTTTTCGGATGGATCAATGAAACTCTTGTCGGCGCCCGTTCTTCCCTTTTTCAGTATTCAACATAACCCCGTACTAGCTATACCGCTTACAACACCCATCCTCTTCTCAGCTCATCATCTGAGTCTGATCACTTTAAGTACAATCCCCTTTCATTGGATGAAACTCCAGATGAAACAGCCGCCAGGTTGACAAATGATTGTGAATCCTTCACGCTCTGATGTTGATGCGGTCTCACGGCTAGGGCACAAGATCCTGAGGTCCATTTGAGGTCCATAGCGTCGTTCCTCTTTGCGCGGAAAGGATGATGAAGTGATCTCCATTTGAGGTCCATAGCGTCGTTCCTCTTCGCGCGGAAAGGGAGGGAGGATGGGTCGGGTCACGTGGACGGTGTGGACGTGGTCAGGCCAGCATGCCCCGGAGCTGCAAATGGTAGGTGGCCTCGCAGCGTGAGAGAGGAGGCCTGACAATGTGGCGGATTGACTCGTCATCGCACAAGATCCACCGGGGGCACGATCTGTGGCTCCGAACTCCTCGCCGAAGGTATTGGTTCCATCTGACGTGTGAGTGGGATGGGAGAACATATGCAAAGCGGGACTATCTTGAAGCAATCTACTTCTATACCAAGGTATGAAGCAATCTGATATGTTTTACTTGTTTGAAACAAATGAAAACTTTGCAAGATACATAGATGATTTTTTATGCAGGCAATTGAGGAAGATCCTCATGATGCGACATTGTTTGCCAACCGGAGCCTATGCTGGCTGCAGATGAGAGAAGGGGATCGAGCTCTGTTGGATGCTCAACAATGCAAAACAATGGAGCCTCGTTGGTCGATGGCATGGTACCGTGAGGGCACGGCTCTCAGCTTGCTGAAGGTATAGTGGACACAGGAGAATACAAAGCAGCATCGTCCAGTTAGCTTTTCATTATCTCACCCTGATGATATAGTAGAGGCTCGAGGGACCAGACGGGCCGGGTTACTCGATCGATCGCCAAATCAATTACTATAGTTTATTCGCCAGTTATTTTTTAAAATTATTACTTTTTGGATGTAACAGAAGTTTGGGGATTACAAAAAAAAAAGGTTTTGGGGGTTCCTAATGGGTTTCTAGCTACTTTTGCCTCTTGGAATTACTTATTCTTCAGTTTTTTGAATAAAGGGAGTTCTTACAGCCCGTAGCCCCCCGTACCATATATACCTCTCACAACCAACAATCCTCCTCTTGTGAGTTCATCTCAACGATCGAACAATCAACCTGTTCTTGCATACTGATCCGTAGATCGAAATGGCATCCCAGCAGGGTAGGCTGATCCAGCTGATCGCCGAGGCCAGAAACAACCCCGCGAAGCTGCCGGCGGCGTTGATGTCGCTCGGCGTCGTCATAAGCGCCGCGGCGCTCGCGCTCATCATCTTCAAGGCTCCGGGAGGCGTTTTCCTCCACCTGCACGGCGCTGCGCTCGAGTTCGTGTACTACGGCATCCTCATCGCCGTGGCGTCCTTCGGGCTCGCCGAGGCCTCCTTCGGATTCTGGGTGGTGCCGCGTGACCCGGTCGGCTGGCGCGACGCCGGCAAGGCCCTGCTCTGGGCTTCCCTCGTGGCTTTCGTCCTCGTCGCTGCTCTCGGAGGCCTCGCCTTCCTCAAGTAGCGCGGTATGTAGTCGAGCTAATTAATAGTACTATAGTATTGTTGTGTCCTTTATGCATGCATGCACTCCATCTTTCAAGGTTCAGTCGTACGTGTGTTTTGCCGTGCTGTGTTTTAGGTTTCTTCCTCAAATGTCTTGTCTGCTTCAAAATTTTCTAGCCCCCACTCAATTTGATTGATCGATGATTTTTTGTTTTGCGAATTTTTGACCGATGATATTCGAATAAGGCCTCAGTGTCATGTCTATGTGACGATCGTGTTTGTCGACATAATTTTTGAGATTTTTCAGAGCAAGATCTGGATTGTCTGATTTTGCTTGTCCTGTGTGTGGCTGTCTTCTGTATCCCCTTTATTTGTCTCCGGGGAACAAAAATTACCTTTGTAGTCCAAAAAGCTGCATTTATTCTTCCACGGCCACAAGGATGCATCAATTGTATGTTGCATTATATTTCATTTTGCCATTCCAACTGAGGCAAACTTTTTTTGTTGTCTTCCAGCATGTATAAAGAGACAAAAATCAAACTATGGCGCCATAAGTCTTCTAATCTTGTCTTGATGAGCCACCGTTGGAACTTCTGTCGACTAGTTCTTCAGATGTGAGTGCACGCCCCAAATAATGTAGCAGCATCAGTTTCCAATATCAATCTGTTCATTCCCAATTGTACAGCTCGTTCCAAAAACTCCATACATCTCCCAGAGTTTCGGCCTGTAGCGCACTGGCGGCTCGATTGATTTTACCGGCTGCTCCCTCCAGGAAATTTCCTTCACAATCTCAGGCCACAGCTCCGGTCACCGTGCTTTGTCTCTGCATAATCGGATGTATCCACATTTATCTTATAACTACGAGAGGATGGCGTGTCCAATGAGGAATGGCTGCTCCTGCTGCCGCTGGTTATTCATTCTCTAGCTTCTGAATCTCCATCATGCGATATGCAGCTGAGCTGCAATTTTCTGCCACACTTGACATTCACTCACCAATATAGCTTTGTTTCGTGCTGACCACCATCTCCAGAGCCAGATGAACACCTTGTTCTGTACTTCCTTTGATCCCAGATGTTAAGGGTATAGTGTCATTAAGAGTCTTTAGTATTAGAGAGTCATTTTCGTATTGTACTCTTGTCCTCCTATTGTGACACCCCAGGTGTCTCATTTCATTTTTTTTCGCAATGTTAGTCACTGATGTTGGGTTGGTGAAATGAGAATTTCAAATTCTTACTGCAAACCAATTATTAAATTTGCTCATAAACCGAATTGAAGTCAAATTTTGTAAAGCAAGTCAAAAACTTTCAACAGAACTAGGTGAATCCAAAAATATATGTGAAAGGTGTTAAGGAAATAAAAATCTAGCCAAAAGATCAAAATCATTATTCATTAGGAAGTGCCCCAAATAAGTAAAGGAAGTTTAAATTTTAAACAAAGTGTTTGAATTTCAAATTTCTGAAAGTTTTCATCAAATTGAGATGTCCCTTGCCCTGTACACGTGTCAGAGAGGAGCCAGTAAAAATCTGAGTATTTTTGGAGTTCATCTGCTATTTCTTTTGGATTTTACAAAGGAGTGGCAATTTTGCAAGTTAAAGAAAAACCTGGCGGGTCCCACTGACCAGCTTCACTCTGTTTTCTCTCCCGCTCTCGATCTTTCACCGCCGACCACCACCTCCTGCCTGCCTGCCTGCCGCCGTGTCCATCGCCCAACAGTCCGGATGAGCATCACGACCGAGCCTCGAACTCTCCTCTCTCTTCTCACTCACTCAGCTCTCTCGTTCTCTCACTCTCTCTCGTTCGCACAAGCCGCCATGGCCGCCGTCGACTGAAGCCCGCCGCGCCGCCGTCGCCCACCATCCCAACCCCAACCAACCCTGCTAGAGCTTCGCCGTGAAGTCCTTGTCCACTCCCCAGAGCACCTCGACGTCGTCGACAAGTATCTCGGCCGGAATCGACGATCTTCTTCGACGAGCCGTCGCCAACCCTAGCCTACGTCTCGCCGGAATTCGTCTTCGTCGGTGAGACTCTGACCGATTCCTTGTGTTGGCTAGCTCCACTCATCCTTGCGCACCTCTGGGTCATGACCTCGTCGACGTTTGTGCAGTACTCCGCCCGCCGTAGCCTCGCCATCATCCGCCGCCGGACCGCTGCACCCGAGCTCCGCCTCGCACGGTGTCCCGTCACTCCGGTGAGCCTCCAGCCTCGCCTCCTTGACCGGCGCCTAGCCTATGCTTCACTGGTGCTCACATGGGTACACGTTCACGTGGACTTGCCCTCCTCACCGCTGGCGAGCCGCGCCATTGTTTCGCCGCCGTGCGCGCCGAGCGCGGCCAGAGCGCGCTAGGGTTAAAAGTGTTCAGTGGCATACTTGTAAATATTAGTGAACTTTGATTAAACTTCAAAAATCGATATAAAAAGATTCTGAAGTCCAAAAATTGTAAAATAAATTTTGTTGGATTCAGATTGACAAGATCTATCCAAAGAGCATTAGAGTGATCATTGTTCATACATGTTATGTCCTGAAAATTGTTAGAAGTTGAACCCTATTTAACCTTGTTTAATTCATAATAAATGATTTACTTATCCAAAAATTGCAAACTAGGGCTTGTTGGAATCCTTGTGACATGCCCTTCACAGTGGTCTATGATGTTCATCTTGTTTATGTAAAGAGAACTAATTATGAATTTCTCTTTGATAAACTTGTCATCTTCTTAATAAATAATCTAGTCACCAAATAACCTTGAACTGGTGCATGCATGTTACATGGGTGAACACCTATCACCATGATTTTTGGGTTTGACCAGAACTGTTCATCCAAATTTTATAGGATTTATTCCTTGTTGTAACTAGGTTTTGCCCCTTAAAATAATTCTTTTAAGCATAAAATAGGTAAAATAAAGTGTTGATCTGTTCAAGCATGTTAGTAATGATAGTGAGTCACTCATGTCCAGAAATGCATTAAAAAGATTTATCATGATTTCTTTAAGTTATTTTAAGGATAATATAACAAGATAAGATAATAATGTTTCATGGGAGTCAATGAAGGAAATACTTCAGACGAAAGTAATAAACAATTCTAACCTAATTTCAGAACTGAACCTCACATTTCAAATATGAAACCAAGTCATTCTCATTGCATTACATATTGGTTTATATTCTCTTTGCATCTTCATCCAATTGACATATATCACATTATAGGAAACGACCAAGATTTTCAGAAGGATCATTCCACTGAGGAAGCTGAGCCTGAAGTGACTAACATTTCCTCTGTAGATCAAGGCAAGCCCCGGTGCATCCTACCCCTTTTGCAAATATTTTTGTTTTCTAGGAATAATAATGCTAGTGAGTCTAGTATGTTTGTTGCACTTAAGTTTATAGGAGTTGTTTGAAAATCCTCCTGCATGTGCCCCAAATGTCCTATGTTGTTTAAGTGTCTATCCTAGTAGCTCGGTAGAATACTTGCTATGCTTAGTTAAAGTATTTCGTATCGATCAAGTATTATATTTCGTGAATAAAAACTTGGTCACTAAAGTTGAAGATAATGGAATGAGTTTATGTTTATTGTGGAGACCGGGCAGGGATATTGCATGTGTAGGTTGCAGCAACTCACGGAGGGGTTGTCTGTTGTAGCCCTGCCTAGTCGATTAAGGACCGATTCGTTGTTGGCCCCTTGATCAAGCATTGAATAGTACCGGAGGCATACTAGTGAAATGGGCACTAGGAAACCTATGTAGCATGTATGGTGGCATCGTTGGTTGGTACCCAGTCCACTGGTTGAAAGACACGCTGGGCGTAGTTGGGCAGGTTTTGGCCACGACGGTGGTAGGACGGCTGCCCAACTCCTTGCACTGGACCCTGCCTTGGTGTTTACTGTCTTGTGAAAGGTTGCCGTATATGACCATCTTGAGTGGTGCATATACGTCGTGTACTTCGGGTTTTCCCAGCTGGTGTAAATCGATTGCAATCGCTGTCCCTCGCAGTAATGAGTACCGCTTGTGAATTGCGCCTTCACGTAGCACATGATAATTGATACTTGATGATGATGAGATGAATGTTTGTTTTGCTGAACTACTGTTACAGCTATATATTTATTTACTGTTCAGATCTCTTATTGTTTCATATGTTTGTTTTAGTCATGCTCACATATATTCCTGTTTAAGAACTAAAACTTGGCTGAAATGTTGTTAGAAAAGTTTAGTATGGCTTAGTGCGAGTCATTTAAATTCAGCCTTCCTATTGTCGGCCTTTGCATGTCTAGAGTTATTTGACGGGTAAGACTTGCTGAGTAATTAGTACTCAGGCTTTGTGCCTTGTGGTTTTCAGTTAGTACAGATGTGGACCTTCCTGAAGGAGTGCTTCCGTGGGACGAGCAAGTCCCCGATGGTTGGACTGCTCATTGGGAGTCAGATGTGCCGCCGCAGTGATGGGGGTTGCTAGTGTGGTAATCCAGTGGGCTAGGATTATCACTTTTGCTGTATCGTGAGAGTACTTGTAGCTCTCGTGTATCTGCTCGTGTTTTACAAACTTGCCGTTTCGCTTCCGCTGTATCTTGTCACTTAATTATGTATTGATAATGTAAAATATGGATCGAGTGCTTGTATTATCTCGTGTCTGCTTAAACAGCACCGTGGGACAAAGATCCTGTGGATCGGACTGTTACAGCTGGTACCAGAGCCGGTTCAAGATAATACAAACGTTTAAACGCCATATTTTGAAAACTACGTTATACGGTGAGGATACGTTAGTATTGCCCATATAAGGATGTTAGTGTCAAGGTGGCAATAGGAGTTGTTTGTTACTTTTCTGTAACGACGCATCGACGCCCAGGTAAGAAGGTAAGTAACATGCATGGCTCAGGAGTTTAACGAGCTGGACTCGTATTGTGGGGGGTGTTATTGTTCCATGAGCTGTTGAGTTCGTGAGGAGGCGAGAGGTGTTGAGATTGTTTGAGCCATGCATTACATTCTGTTTTCGCTGACCATCGGCGTGAATGATGGCGTCACCTGTGTAGGTTGTTTGAGGTGGCGATGTGTGTTTTTCTGCAGGTACACTAACTACGTTAGAGGTCACACCGTTTGCTAGACTAACACGGTTGAGAGACGAGTATGCCACCGAAATACGTGCCGATATAATGGCATTATTTTCTTTTGGTGAGGAACGAATAATTAGGTTAAAAAAATTGTTGCATCATGGCATTCTTAAGTTTCTGAACTAAAATTTTGCCTTATCTTGATCACTCACCTCTGTGTAAAGTTGAAATTTGCAAACTTGAAAGAAATCGAATTTGAATGGACCTATATCAAATTAACTTGTACCATGTCCTGTTCTGTCCAGAATCTGTCCTGCTGAGTTCCCAAGTTCAAAAATTCATAACCTGAGCTTCTCTGATCCAATGGAGGTGTTCTAATACTTGTTGGAAAGCCCTGCTAGTTATCTTTCACTTCCTGGTGGTTTCCAAAAAGTTTGACACTTGGTGTGGTCTCTATGACCAAAAGACTAAGTACCTGTCATCCTGTTGTCCAGCAGGAAGCAATCCATTCAAAAATCCATAACTCTAGTTTTATCTGGAGTTTGGTCAGGTTTTAATACAATCTGGAGAGCGTGTGAAATCTTCTTTCATACCCAAGTGGTCTCATAGTATTTCGAGTTTTGATGTGCCCTGTAGATCAGAGTTACTGAACTCATGTCAATCTGCTCTTTCTGGGAAGTGGTTGATAATGAAAAATTTGTAACTCTTGATTCTGTGATGCACTAGAGGCCATTGAGCACTTGCTGGAAAGCCCTGTGAATTGTCTTTCAGTTCCAGGTGGTCTCATATGCATTGGAATTTTTGTTCATTCTGTAGAGAGAAATTACTAAGGTGCTGTCAGTCTGTTTTTCTCAGTAGAACAGTCGACTTTGAAAAATCATAAGTCTAGTTGTGCTGGGAGTTTGGGTGAGTTTAAACCCAATCTGGAAAGCTGGAGAAAATCTCTGTATCATGGTGCCAAGAATCTATTTCGATCTTCAGTTATGATAATCGAAAACTGTACATTTCCAGATACGGCACAGTTTTGACTGCTGTGATTCAGCAGCATGTTATTGTTTTTGGGTTGCTCCTTGAAACTGGAAAATGTGAAATATGATGTTATTGAACTATCTGCATGTATGTCCAATTATGTAGCCTACTTATTCTGTGGAGGAAAAGATTTGACTTATTCAAATTATGTCCTTACAGATGGCTGCTGAAAACAACGACATGCTCGTTGCCCGTATCCATGAGCTTGAGCAGCAGCTAGTGGATATGGAGCGTGAACATGCTGAAGAAGTTCAGTACCTCAAGGATAAGAATGAAGTTTCTGAGCTGGAGTTAGAACAAGCTCGCAATGTTGCTCAGTATTATCTAAACAACGCGCACGTTTTCGAGCATCACCTTGCCCAAGCTCATAACTTCATCCATGAGCTTCAGAATCAATTGGAGGTTGTCATGCATGATAATCAGCAGCTGTTAGAGCATCAGGCAGCTGTTCAACCTCCACCTGCCGCTGCTAACCAGCCAGAAGAAGTCCAGGGTAACTCGGGAATGGATTATGAGGATCTTCCGACTCCAGAGCCGGAGCCTTCTCATGTGGAGAGTTGTGCTTCATCGACTCCTACTCCGAGGGTTGCCCCTAACAATGAGGAAGCTAGTCTCGCTGCTGCTATGCGAGAGGCCTTCCAGAAGCGAGGCTATAAGGGTCACTAGCTTATATCCCCGAGTGGATTAAGAAGATAGATGCTAAGGTTATCTTGTAATATAAGTAGTACCTTGTAGTAAGTGACCTTATGCAGTTTTAGATCTTTGTAACATAGGTCGTGAGTAGTAGGTGGCTTATGTACTGTAAAACCACTTGTGGATCAGTGGTGGTGTCCACAAACGCTTGGCTAGTTGTCGACACCGGTGGATGTGCGTAGGACACGTCTTTTGTTAACTATTATACAACCATGTAATCCTGCTGTTTGGCGAGCTTAATGGAAATGGTTGTTGTTTGCTAAGACTGTCTGTTATTGCCATCCATTATTCTATACTACTACTCTTAATGTGGTACCAAAGGTATTTTATTGAGAGGTGATTAATGTGTATGAATCTTCAATTTTTGCATCATGGTGAACACTCGTCGTACCGACACACCTGAGGGTTCACAGTCCAGGAATCCTGAGCCTCCCACTTTGGCTGAGGCTATCGCTGCACTCTTTGCATCCCGTGCTGAAGAATCTGAACTTCTATGTCAGATTGTGCAGAACACGTCCCGCCCTGGTGGACGTCCAGTTCATCATGATCAGCCCCGACAATGCTTGTACACGGATTTCTTGGCTACTCATCCGCCTACGTTTGAGCGTGCCAGGGAACCTCTTGATGCTGATAATTGGTTAAGGGTCACTGAGAGTAAATTTGGTCTTTTACAATGCACTGAACAACAGAAGACCCTTTTTGCTGCACAACAACTTTTGGGGCCTGCTAGTGCTTGGTGGGCTAATTATGAGGCCTCATTTCCCGCTGGTCATCAAGTGCAGTGGAATGAGTTCAAAACTGCATTCCGTTCTCATTTCATTCCAGCTGGTCTTATGCAGAGGAAGTTTCAAGAATTCTTAGACTTGAAACAAGGAGGGAGGGGTGTCCTCCAATATGCTGAAACCTTCAACCATCTCTCCCAGTATGCTACCTCCTATGTTGATACTGAAGAAAAGAAGAGGACTTCATTCCTCCGGGGCATGAATGCCAAGCTAAAGGAGCGTCTGACATGGCAGATCACTGGTACTTTCAATGATCTTGTTAATGCTGCTATTATCCAAGAGGACGCAATGCGTCAAGTTGAGGATGAGGAACGAAAGAGGAAGACTCCTCCAAATGCTTCTGTTGGACAGCCATCAAAATCTAGGCTGGTTTATGTTTCTCCATCCGGACAGCGTTTCCGAGCACCACAGCAGCAGCAGTTTTATCGTCCACCGCAGCAGCAATTTCCTCGACCACCACCACAGCAGCAAGGTGTAGCTCGTGGTTCTAACCAGCAGCAAAATCAAGCCCCACGCGCTCAACCTTCTTCTGGAAGACCAGGAAACAACAATACTTGTTTCAATTGTGGTCGCTCTGGTCATTTTGCTCGGGATTGTAAGTTACCTAAGGTTAATCCACAACAAGGCCAGCCATCTAATACTCAGAAGAATTCAGCACCACGCAAAGTTCAAGTGAATTACACTGCTGTTGAAGATATTCCACAGGGAGAACCTGTGTTGACGGGTATGTTTTCGCTTTACCGTCAACCTGTTTTTGTTCTTTTTGATTCCGGTGCTTCACATAATTTTGTTAGCATGAGATGCATACAAAAATATCATCTCCAAACCAGTCCACTTAAACCACCATATCAGATCCATTCTCCTGGTGGTCAAATAATAGCTGATCAAATTCTATATAAGGCTCCTTTAGAGCTTAATTGCAAGAGTTATTTTACCGACTTTATCATGCTTCGCAATCAGAAGATAGACCTGATATTAGGCATGTCTTGGATGAATTTCCATAAAGCTATGCTAGACATTGCACCTCGTATTGTACACTTGAACTCTCCAATTCATGGTCCTGACTCAATTCCCTTGTGTTCGGATCCACCTCAAAATTCCGTCATCAATAAATTGGAGGGAAAATCTCTGGAGGATATTCCTGTTGTTCGGGAATTTCCCGATGTATTTCCGGATGATATATCTGGCCTACCCCCTGATCGAGAGGTTGAGTTCAAAATTGAATTACAACCAGGTACTTCTCCAATCTCTCGTCGACCATACAAGATGGCACCAAAAGAATTAGCTGAAATGAAGACCCAAATAAAAGAGCTACTTGAGAAGGGTTTTATTCGTCCAAGTTCTTCACCATGGGGTTGTCCAGCCATTTTTGTGAAGAAAAAGGATAATACACTACGTATGTGTGTTGACTACCGGCCATTAAATGAAGTCACCATCAAGAATAAATATCCGTTGCCCCGGATTGATATTCTCTTTGATCAATTGATGGGTGCTAAAGTCTTTTCCAAAATTGATCTTCGCTCCGGATATCATCAAATAAAAATTCGAGCAGAAGATATTCCAAAGACCGCCTTCTCCACCAGATATGGGCTATTTGAATATCTGGTAATGTCATTCGGGCTGACCAACGCTCCTGCTCACTTCATGTATCTCATGAATTCAGTGTTCATGCCCGAGTTGGACAAGTTTGTGGTGGTCTTTATCGATGATATTCTAATCTATTCTAAATCTGAAGAAGAACATGCCGAGCATCTCCGTATTGTGCTCCAACGTCTACGAGACCACAAATTATTCGCCAAATTCAGTAAGTGTGAATTTTGGTTGAACAGTGTACCATTCCTTGGTCATGTGGTTTCTGCAGAAGGCATCTCCGTGGATCCAAGCAAAGTACAAGATGTATTGGATTGGAAATCACCCAAGTCAGTGTCTCAAGTTCGCAGCTTTTTGGGACTTGCTGGATATTACCGGCGATTCATTCCTAACTTCTCTCAACTGTCCAAGCCCATTACAAGGCTGCTGAAAAATGATGTGAAGTTCAAGTGGGATGACCGCTGTGAAGAAGCTTTCCAGAAGTTAAAAGAATTATTAACCACTGCTCCAGTCTTAGCTCAGCCAGACACCACTAAATCTTTCGATGTTTATTGTGATGCTTCTGGAACAGGACTTGGTTGTGTGCTCATGCAAGATGGGCGCGTCATTGCTTATGCTTCCCGGCAATTGCGAAAGCACGAAGAGCATTATCCGACTCATGATTTGGAGTTAGCTGCAGTGGTCCTTGCACTGAAAATATGGCGCCATTATCTACTTGGAAATTTGGTGCACATATATACAGATCATAAAAGCCTCAAATATATTTTCACTCAGTCTGATCTGAACATGAGGCAACGTAGATGGCTCGAGTTAATCAAAGATTACGAGTTGGAAATTCATTACCATCCCGGTAAAGCCAATGTAGTCGCCGATGCACTGAGCCGTAAAGTGCATTGTAATAATTTGATGCTGGACTTTCTAGATAGCACCACTGAAGATGAGATTTCAGAGCCGAGTCATCATGTTGTGCCCAGCCTTGTCATTCACAAATTGGCTATTCAATCTTCTATCCGCGACGAAATAATAGTTGCTCAAAAGAATGATTATGATATAGCTCGCGTTAAGCAGAAAATAAAAGTTGGCAAGGCTAAAGGTTTTCGACAAGATGCCAACGGTGTCCTCTGGTTTGATAACCGTTTGGTTGTACCCAGGGATTTTAGCCTGCGTCACAAAATTCTTGACGAAGCTCACCATTCCAAATATTCCATTCATCCTGGCAGCAACAAAATGTATCAAGACTTGAGGAAGAACTTTTGGTGGATTAAAATGAAAAGAGAAGTGGCTCGTTATGTCAATAGGTGCGATACTTGTAGAAGGGTCAAAGCTGATCATCTGAGAAAAGCAGGCTTGCTCCAACCATTAAGCATTCCTGCATGGAAGTGGGAAGATATAAGCATGGATTTTATCGTAGGCCTTCCGCTCACCTCTCGCAAGCATGACTCGATTTGGGTCATTGTGGATAGGCTTACAAAGTCAGCACATTTTATACCGGTCAATACTCGCTATAAGGTTCGGCGATATGCAGAGCTTTACATAGCAAGAATTCTATGTCTGCATGGTGTACCAAAGACCATCATTTCTGATAGAGGTTCACAGTTTGTTAATCGTTTCTGGGAACAACTCCATGCATCTTTGAACACTACTTTAATTCGGAGTTCTGCTTATCATCCTCCTACCGATGGACAAACTGAGCGTGTCAATCAAATATTGGAAGATATGCTCAGGGCTTGTGTTTTGACACAAGGTGGTAATTGGGATGAATATTTACCTCTCGCTGAGTTTTGCTACAACAACAGTTATCAGGAGAGTATAAAAATGTCCCCGTTTGAAGCGTTATATGGTCGAAGTTGTAGAACTCCACTTAATTGGTGTGAGCCCGGAGAGAGGGTGATTTTTCGTCCTGACATTGTAAAAGAGGCTGAAGAAAAAGTCCGGGTTATTCAAGCCAATCTTAAAGCTGCAAAATGTCGTCAAGAAAAATATGCCAATCGACGACGCCGACCCTTATCTTTCGATCAAGGTGACCATGTTTATCTCCGAGTATCCCCTATGAAAGGTGTTCAGCGTTTTGGGGTCAAAGGAAAGTTAGCGCCACGGTACATTGGTCCATTTCCAATTATTGAGAAATGTGGTCCTGTGGCATACAAGCTTCAATTGCCTGCAAATTTATCGGGTGTTCATGACATCTTCCATGTCTCTCAACTCAAGAAATGCCTTAAGCCTCCGGTTGACATTGTTATGGAAGATGTGGAACCTCTCCAATCAGATTTGACGTACTCTGAATTTCCAATCAAAGTCCTCGATGAAAAAGAATGAGTGACTCGGAAAAGAACTCTCAAGTTCTTTAAAATCCAATGGAGTAATCATTCGGAAGATGAATCGACTTGGGAGACCGAAGAATTTCTGCGTACTCATTACCCAGAATTCTGGTCGTCACTCTCAGGTATCGAAATAAAACTTTTCTGATGATCTACCTTCCCTAAAACTTGCCTTGTCTTTAATCTCGGGGCGAGATTTCTTTAAGGGGGGAGGGTTGTGACACCCCAGGTGTCTCATTTCATTTTCGTATTGTACTCTTGTCCTCCTATTGTGACACCCCAGGTGTCTCATTTCATTTTTTTTTCGCAATGTTAGTCACTGATGTTGGGTTGGTGAAATGAGAATTTCAAATTCTTACTGCAAACCAATTATTAAATTTGCTCATAAACCGAATTGAAGTCAAATTTTGTAAAGCAAGTCAAAAACTTTCAACAGAACTAGGTGAATCCAAAAATATATGTGAAAGGTGTTAAGGAAATAAAAATCTAGCCAAAAGATCAAAATCATTATTCATTAGGAAGTGCCCCAAATAAGTAAAGGAAGTTTAAATTTTAAACAAAGTGTTTGAATTTCAAATTTCTGAAAGTTTTCATCAAATTGAGATGTCCCTTGCCCTGTACACGTGTCAGAGAGGAGCCAGTAAAAATCTGAGTATTTTTGGAGTTCATCTGCTATTTCTTTTGGATTTTACAAAGGAGTGGCAATTTTGCAAGTTAAAGAAAAACCTGGCGGGTCGCACTGACCAGCTTCACTCTGTTTTCTCTCCCGCTCTCGATCTTTCACCGCCGACCACCACCTCCTGCCTGCCTGCCTGCCGCCGTGTCCATCGCCCAACAGTCCGGATGAGCATCACGACCGAGCCTCGAACTCTCCTCTCTCTTCTCACTCACTCAGCTCTCTCGTTCTCTCACTCTCTCTCGTTCGCACAAGCCGCCATGGCCGCCGTCGACTGAAGCCCGCCGCGCCGCCGTCGCCCACCATCCCAACCCCAACCAACCCTGCTAGAGCTTCGCCGTGAAGTCCTTGTCCACTCCCCAGAGCACCTCGACGTCGTCGACAAGTATCTCGGCCGGAATCGACGATCTTCTTCGACGAGCCGTCGCCAACCCTAGCCTACGTCTCGCCGGAATTCGTCTTCGTCGGTGAGACTCTGACCGATTCCTTGTGTTGGCTAGCTCCACTCATCCTTGCGCACCTCTGGGTCATGACCTCGTCGACGTTTGTGCAGTACTCCGCCCGCCGTAGCCTCGCCATCATCCGCCGCCGGACCGCTGCACCCGAGCTCCGCCTCGCACGGTGTCCCGTCACTCCGGTGAGCCTCCAGCCTCGCCTCCTTGACCGGCGCCTAGCCTATGCTTCACTGGTGCTCACATGGGTACACGTTCACGTGGACTTGCCCTCCTCACCGCTGGCGAGCCGCGCCATTGTTTCGCCGCCGTGCGCGCCGAGCGCGGCCAGAGCGCGCTAGGGTTAAAAGTGTTCAGTGGCATACTTGTAAATATTAGTGAACTTTGATTAAACTTCAAAAATCGATATAAAAAGATTCTGAAGTCCAAAAATTGTAAACTAAATTTTGTTGGATTCAGATTGACAAGATCTATCCAAAGAGCATTAGAGTGATCATTGTTCATACATGTTCTGTCCTGGAAAATTGTTAGAAGTTGAACCCTATTTAACCTTGTTTAATTCATAGTAAATGATTTACTTATCCCAAAATTGCAAACTAGGGCTTGTTGGAATCCTTGTGACATGCCTTTCACAGTGGTCTATGATGTTCATCTTGTTTATGTAAAGAGAACTAATTATGAATTTCTCTTTGATAAACTTGTCATCTTCTTAATAAATAATCTAGTCACCAAATAACCTTGAACTGGTGCATGCATGTTACATGGGTGAACACCTATCACCATGATTTTTGGGTTTGACCAGAACTGTTCATCCAAATTTTATAGGATTTATTCCTTGTTGTAACTAGGTTTTGCCCCTTAAAATAATTCTTTTAAGCATAAAATAGGTAAAATAAAGTATTGATCTGTTCAAGCATGTTAGTAATGATAGTGAGTCACTCATGTCCAGAAATGCATTAAAAAGATTTATCATGATTTCTTTAAGTTATTTTAAGAATAATATAACAAGATAAGATAATAATGTTTCATGGGAGTCAATGAAGGAAATACTTCAGACGAAAGTAATAAACAATTCTAACCTAATTTCAGAACTGAACCTCACATTTCAAATATGAAACCAAGTCATTCTCATTGCATTACATATTGGTTTATATTCTCTTTGCATCTTCATCCAATTGACATATATCACATTATAGGAAACGACCAAGAAGAGGATTTTCAGAAGGATCATTCCACTGAGGAAGCTGAGCCTGAAGTGACTAACATTTCCTCTGTAGATCAAGGCAAGCCCCGGTGCATCCTACCCCTTTTGCAAATATTTTTGTTTTCTAGAAATAATAATGCTAGTGAGTCTAGTATGTTTGTTGCACTTAAGTTTATAGGAGTTGTTTGAAAATCCTCCTGCATGTGCCCCAAATGTCCTATGTTGTTTAAGTGTCTACCCTAGTAGCTCGGTAGAATACTTGCTATGCTTAGTTAAAGTATTTCGTATCGATCAAGTATTATATTTTGTGAATAAAAACTTGGTCACTAAAGTTGAAGATAATGGAATGAGTTTATGTTTATTGTGGAGACCGGGCAGGGATATTGCATGTGTAAGTAGCAGCAACTCACGGAGGGGTTGTCTGTTGTAGCCCTGCCTAGTCGATTAAGGATCGATTCGTTGTTGGCCCCTTGATCAAGCATTGAACAGTATCGGAGGCATACTAGTGAAATGGGCACTAGGAAACCTATGTAGCATGTATGGTGGCATCGTTGGTTGGTACCCAGTCCACTGGTTGAAAGACACGCTGGGCGTAGTTGGGCAGGTTTTGGCCACGACGGTGGTAGGACGGCTGCCCAACTCCTTGCACTGGACCCTGCCTTGGTGTTTACTGTCTTGTGAAAGGTTGCCGTATATGACCATTTTGAGTGGTGCATATACGTCGTGTACTTCAGGTTTTCTCAGCTGGTGTAAATCGATTGCAATCGCTGTCCCTCGCAGTAATGAGTACCGCTTGTGAATTGCGCCTTCACATAGCACATGATAATTGATACTTGATGATGATGAGATGAATGTTTGTTTTGCTGAACTACTGTTACAGCTATATATTTATTTACTGTTCAGATCTCTTATTGTTTCATATGTTTGTTTTAGTCATGTTCACATATATTCCTGTTTAAGAACTAAAACTTGGCTGAAACGTTGTTAGAAAAGTTTAGTATGGCTTAGTGCGAGTCATTTAAATTCAGCCTTCCTATTGTCGGCCTTTGCATGTCTAGAGTTATTTGACGGGTAAGACTTGCTGAGTAATTAGTACTCAGGCTTTGTGCCTTGTGGTTTTCAGTTAGTACAGATGTGGACCTTCCTGAAGGAGTGCTTCCGTGGGACGTGCAAGTCCCCGATGGTTGGACTGCTCATTGGGAGTCAGATGTGCCGCCGCAGTGATGGGTGTTGCTAGTGTGGTAATCCAGTGGGCTAGGATTATCACTTTTGCTGTATCGTGAGAGTACTTGTAGCTCTCGTGTATCTGCTCGTGTTTTACAAACTTGCCGTTTCGCTTCCGCTGTATCTTGTCACTTAATTATGTATTGATAATGTAAAATATGGATCGAGTGCTTGTATTATCTCGTGTCTGCTTAAACAGCACCGTGGGACAAAGATCCTGTGGATCGGACTGTTACAGCTGGTACCAGAGCCGGTTCAAGATAATACAAAAACTACGTTATACGGTGAGGATACGTTAGTATTGCCCATATAAGGATGTTAGTGTCAAGGTGGCAATAGTAGTTGTTTGTTACTTTTCTGTAACGACGCATCGACGCCCAGGTAAGAAGGTAAGTAACATGCATGGCTCAGGAGTTTAACGAGCTGGACTCGTATTGTGGGGGGTGTTATTGTTCCACGAGCTGTTGAGTTCGTGAGGAGGCGAGAGGTGTTGAGATTGTTTGAGCCATGCATTACATTCTGTTTTCGCTGACCATCGGCGTGAACGCTGGCCATCGGCGTGAATGATGGCGTCACCTGTGTAGGTTGTTTGAGGTGGCGATGTGTGTTTTTCTGTAGGTACACTAACTACGTTAGAGGTCACACCGTTTGCTAGACTAACACGGTTGAGAGACGAGTATGCCACCGAAATACGTGCCGATATAATGGCATTATTTTCTTTTGGTGAGGAACGAATAATTAGGTTAAAAAAAATTGTTGCATCATGGCATTCTTAAGTTTCTGAACTAAAATTTTGCCTTATCTTGATCCCTCACCTATGTGTAAAGTTGAAATTTGCAAACTTGAAAGAAATCGAATTTGAATGGACCTATATCAAATTAACCTGTACCATGTCCTGTTCTGTCCAGAATCTGTCCTGCTGAGTTTCCAAGTTCAAAAATTCATAACCTGAGCTTCTCTGATCCAATGGAGGTGTTTAAATACTTGTTGGAAAGCCCTGCTAGTTATCTTTCACTTCCTGGTGGTTTCCAAAAAGTTTGACACTTGGTGTGGTCTCTATGACCAAAAGACTAAGTACCTGTCATCCTGTTGTCCAGCAGGAAGCAATCCATTCAAAAATCCATAACTCTAGTTTTATCCGGAGTTTGGTCAGGTTTTAATACAATCTGGAGAGCGTGTGAAATCTTCTTTCATACCCAAGTGGTCTCATTGTATTTCGAGTTTTGATGTGCCCTGTAGATCAGAGTTACTGAACTCATGTCAATCTTCTCTTTCTGGGAAGTGGTGGATAATGAGAATTTTGTAACTCTTGATTCTGTGATGCACTAGAGGCCATTGAGTACTTGCTGGAAAGCCCTGTGAATTGTCTTTCAGTTCCAGGTGGTCTCATATGCATTGGAATTTTTGTTCATTCTGTAGAGAGAAATTACTAAGGTGCTGTCAGTCTGTTTTCTCAGTAGAACAGTCGACTTTGAAAAATCATAAGTCTAGTTGTACTGGGAGTTTGGGTGAGTTTAAACCCAATCTGGAAAGCTGGAGAAAATCTCTGTATCATGGTGCCAAGAATCTATTTCGAGTACCGCTTGTGAATTGCGCCTTCACGTAGCACATGATAATTGATACTTGATGATGATGAGATGAATGTTTGTTTTGCTGAACTACTGTTACAGCTATATATTTATTTACTGTTCAGATCTCTTATTGTTTCATATGTTTGTTTTAGTTATGTTCACATATATTCCTGTTTAAGAACTAAAACTTGGCTAAAACGTTGTTAGAAAAGTTTACTATGGCTTAGTGCGAGTCATTTCAGCCTTCCTATTGTCGGCCTTTGCATGTCTAGAGTTATTTGACGGGTAAGACTTGCTGAGTAATAGTACTCAGGCTTTGTGCCTTGTGGTTTTCAGTTAGTACAGAGGTGGACCTTCCTGAAAGAGTGCTTCTGTGGGACGTGCAAGTCCCCGATGGTTGGACTGCTCATTGGGAGTCAGATGTGCCGCCGCAGTGATGGGTGTTGCTAGTGTGGTAATCCAGTGGGCTAGGATTATCACTTTTGTTGTATCGTGAGAGTACTTGTAGCTCTCGTGTATCTGCTCGTGTTTTACAAACTTGCCGTTTCGCTTCCGCTGTATCTTGTCACTTAATTATGTATTGATAATGTAAAATATGGATCGAGTGCTTGTATTATCTCGTGTCTGCTTAAACAGCACCGTGGGACAAAGATCCTATGGATCGGACTGTTACACCTATGACTCTCTCATGTACCCTTATATATAGCTTCCTTGGGTCTAGATTATAACACAAGTGCTATTGATAACATGGTATTAGAGCCAAACTAGGGTTAGGTTTTCTACTCTCCACCCTAGGCGATATTTCATGATAGTTGTTGCACCCAATCTGCAGTCTAACAGCTGTAATCACACATTGTTATGGGCTCGAATGAGACCGAATGATGAGGAGTCGACGACGGCCCGCGATACGGCATGGATGGGCCATAGGCCCAGAGGAGGCCGGCCGGCCGCGTGCGGGGGGGGGGGGGGGGGGGGGGGGGGGGGGTTGGTGTTGCTCCTCCTCTAGTGGCTAGGCTGTATCGGATAGGAATTGAGGATTAAATCTGGAAGGTGGAGTCAAATTAGAAAAATAGAGATAGAGTCGACTTTAGATCTTCTTATAGACTTTTCTTGTTTATCAAGTCGAGTCATCTATAAATAAAGGGGTATGTAACCAGATTTAATCAAGTAAAAAAAGAGTTTGCTCCACCAATCTCTCTCTCTCTCTCTCTCTCTCTCTCTCTCTCTCTCTCTCTCTCTCTCTCTCTCTCTCTCTCTCTAGCCGCTGCCGCCCCCTACCCCAACCCTAGCCGCGTGCCGCCATCCTCCGCACCACCCTTGTCAAAGTGATCCTGTACCATAACATCATCCAGGATCTGCTAACGCCAACATTCTCTAGCTCCCTTGTACTTCAGAATAGATATGTTTTTAGGGTATACTTGAAGATAGATGACCACAATCTTCGTCAAAACGTTTGCATAAGGAGACAAAGTATCCTGCTTCTTAGTCCCAAAAGCTGCATTCTTCCACGACCATAAGGATGATGCAACGTAAAGTATCCTACTTCTTAGTCCCAAAAGCTGCATTCTTCCACGACCATAAGGATATGAGTCTATGTTGCCTCACGTTTTCATTTTGCCATTCCAGCTGAGGCCATTTTTTTGTCTTCCAGCATAAAAAGTCAAACTGTTTTGCCATAAGTCTTCTAATCTGTCTTAATTAAGCACCGTTTGAGCTTCTGTCCAGTTCTTCAGAGTTCGAGTGCACGCCCCAAGGTAGCAGCATCAGTTTCCAATATTATTCTGAACATTCCCAGTTGTACAGCTCGTTCCAAACTCCGTAATAAAGCTCCAGGAGTTTCAGCCTGTAGTGCACTGGCGGCTTGACTGATATTACCGGTTGTTCTCTCCAGAAAATTTCCTTCACGACTTCGGGCCACAAAAGCCCAGCAACCGTGCTGTCTCTGTATTATAGATCTATAGGATGAATCCACATTTATCTTATAACAATCATATATATAATATGCAGCTGAGCTGCAAATTTCTGCCACACTTGCCATTAGCTCACCATTATAAGCTTTGTTTCGTGTTGACCACCATCTCCAGAGCCAGATGAACACCCTGTTCTGTAATTACTTCCTTTGCTACAAGATTTTCATGATAGTTAGCATTATAATAGCTGTAATCACACACCCTCCAGTTCCTCCTCACGCCAACATTCTCTGACTCCCTTGCACTTGAAGAATAGATTACCACAATCTTCATCAGAATGTGAGCAAATATAAAATATCTAATTTGGCACCTCTTCTAGCTAAATCTCGCATGCAAATATCAGAAACCAGTTGTTCATTGTCATCTCAACTGGTCAATAAGTTATGACACCCTTGTGAAGATGGAAGTACCTCGTGAGTGGCCAGGTTCCTTGTAGTTCCACTTGGAATCCATGGATCATTCCATAGGTTGATGCTAGCCCCATCACCAACTCGCCATATAATTCCTATCTTTAGTAAATCTAAGCCCTGTAATATATCCACGTATATGATATTCCTTCTCTAGTTCTCTGGCTGTGAAGTGTAGATTGTCTAAATTGTGAAATTTCTTGGCCTTCAGCACTTCCCCACATGATGGATCCGCCTGTGTTATAAGCCTCCATGCTTGTCGTGCTAACATTGCACTATCAAACAGATGAAGATCGAGGAATCCTAACCCTCCTTTAATTTCTTCTTTGATCTAGTGAGTTTTCCCGGCTTAGCCAATGAATCTTGTTCAATTTGTCCTGTGTTGACTCCACTAGTACCGCCCAATCATCGTACTAATTTCATCACATAACCTTTTAGCCAGATCAAAAACAGCCATGCATGTCATATGTTGGTATGGCCTGAGCAACAGCTTTCGAAATAATATTTTTTCTTTTTTTCTAGCTTTTGACAGAAGCTTCTCCTATCAGCCCTGTATTCGAGCCCAAATCATTTCTTAATAAACTCCAATATTCTTTTCCTTGATTTTCCAACAGATACTGGGAAACTCTAACACCTTTCACTTGTTATTTTTTGCAAGTGCATCTCTCATCTTATTCTTTACAAGCTCTCCAGTATTTGGACTAGGTTGACCATTTGGCCCAAGACTCTCTGTCATAAGCTTCCAAAATATGTCTCAATTCACTTGCATCAGCCTGCCTTGCCCACAGAAGTATCTGGAAAAAAGGAGTGATTAAGGCCCTGTTTGGATCCTCTAGCCGGCTAAAATTAGCGAACTAAAACATTAGCCAGCTAATTTTTTAGCCAACTAATTTTAGGAGATACTTGTTTGGATCCTTGACTAATGTTTCTGGTTTTTAGACTTTTCTTGCCGTTTTAATGTGTTTCTTGCCTTTTTTATATGTTTAGTTGATTTTAGTAGCTTTGAGGTGACTAGGGGCTAAAAGTTTAAGAGGGGGTGGGCTAAAAGTTTAGGAGATTTTAGGAGGTTATGTTTGGATCCTAACTGACTAAAATTAGCCATCTACTGTACAAGTTTAGGAGGTGGATCCAAACATGGCCTAATTCTGGGGCATCGTACCTTGAATCTTACCATTCACTTTAGCTTTGTTGTAACAAGTACAGCAATCCCTCTGCATAGATGTCGAATAGATATGGTAAATGGTGATAATGGATCACCCTCCCGTAGACCTTGCTGTGGTAAAATCATTTCAATATATTCACCATGAGCACCACAATAGGTCCGACCCACTTGGTACAACTCATGTTAGACTAGCGTGATTAGCGACTCAGGAATCACGACTTTGATTTTCAGGAGCCGAGCAGCCGTAGATCAACCAGAGTCGTAACAAAGTCAACTGGGCTGGTCGGACCTATAGTATTTTCCATTCACCATTGAGGTTAAGGCATCGATCTCTTCCCAACGCATGATCATGAAGATGATCTGCCAACTTATATATTGATTTTGCAGAAAACAATCCTTTAGCATAAAAATGCAATGCCATGCAGTCACTCATATCTTCATCAGTTGAAATCAGTAGTATCTGTTGCTCACTAATTGGCTAAAAGATGTCAGAAACTAGATGTTAATTCCAAGTTTCCAACTACTAGTATTTGGGTCAATAATTTCTGAACCCGTGTGAAGTACCTCAGGGAGTAGCTTGTTTTCTTGTAGTTTCACTTGGAATCCATCGACCATTCCATATGTTCATGCTAGCCCTATCTCAAATTCGCCATGCATATAATTCCTAAGTAATTCTACACTATAATATATTTCTCCATTTATCTTCAGTGTTATGCTGTGGCCATCTGGCTAAGTGAAAACGATATTATATTTAACAAAGCTCCAATGAAATATATATGCAGGTACTCTATATAGGGGAACACACCGGCCACTGAAGACTGAGGAAGGCAAAGATTTGATGAGACAAGCATGTCATCTAAGCTGTGTGTATTGGTTTTCGTGTGTTTTGAACTCTAGTGTGTGAGACGCATGCAGATAAAAGTGTTGCATATATGTAATAAGCTGGATGTAACGTCCAAGTGATCGTGAAGGATAGGTAAAGTGTAGAATGTGTAAATTGTAAAAGTATACTTGGCCTTCGACACTTGCCCACATAAAGTATTTGTATGTGTTATAAGCACCTTAGCTTGTCATGCTAACTTTGCAATACTAATGATGAAGATTTTGGATCCTAACCCTTTCCTTGGTCTAGTGAGTTTTTCCCAGCTTAGCCAATGAATCTTGTTTGATTTTTCCTGTTGCCTCCACCATTATCACTCAATCGTCATACTAATTTCATCACATAACCCTTTAGTTAGGTAACAAATTGCTCAAACCATGCCCAAAGAGATAATTTCAGACCTTATAAAGCATGATGGCCAACAAATATGTCTTGAAGGAGCATCATGGTCGTCCCCCAAGGGTGGTTGCATATAAACTTCTTCATGCAAATAACCATGAAGAAAATCATTCCTAGCATCCATCTGAGAGAAGTATGTTAATAACAAAATGAGCTAAATCTCCACCTTGGCTTGTTGAAATTTCCAACCAAGCCGAGCCAAGCTTCGAACGAGCTGAGCCAGCTTGCGAGCAACGAGTTTTTCATCCATCCCTAATGGTATAGGGTTTAGGGATGATATTGGGTTGGAAGTTATGGGGATGGTATTGATGCATCTGAGCATCATTAGTGTTGCGTGGAACTGAAGAGGTAAAGTTCGGTTCGCTATATTTTGCTGTTAACGTAACGTTGGTGGGTCCCATGGTCTATGTTAACAATTGCCCTCTCTCTCCTCGGTCCTCGTTTGTGCATCTCCTGTGAAAGCTTTCCTCCTCTCATTCCTCATCGTTTTCTCTCAAAATTCCCCTTGTCCCTTCCAAATCCAGCCATGTTTCATCAAATCTATGTTGAAAGTGAGCAAATCAGGTCCTTCTAGCAGTCCGGATCTCATAATCTCCCTCGTTTCCTCCTCAAGGTGTCGCATCTTGCCGCCATTGAAGCCCGTGGAGCTTGAGTTCGTAGCTAGCTCCAAGCCTATGGAGCAGCTAGCTGCCTAGCTAGCACCAATCCAATATAGAATCTCCCTCATTTCCTCTTCCATCACAAATGCCCATCCTTGGCTAAACAGCTCCAAGTGAGGCAGCGGAAGTTGTGGGGCAATAGCCAGGAGAAGAAACAAATTTTTTATTCGCTCGAGTCAAACCGAGTTTGGGGGTTGATTTGCATTCTGACAGCAACGGTTCGATTTCGATCTTCTCCACGGTTCAATTTTGGGACACACTTTGGGTGCTCTAATCATTGATTGGGATAAGTGGGATACACACATAACGGGTGTGGACTCTGTAGGAGAATACGAGGAATGTGTAGGAGGGTTAGGGACCTAGGGTTTGTTCTCAATAATGTTATATCACGAGAAATACGAATGCGATGTGATGATGGAATCAAAACAACAATAACCCTTTCTCTAGACTATACCTAGAAAAACACACTCAACTGATTGAGATGTCAGCTTAGTTTGTTCACAAGGGGCAACCAGAACATAGCAACTGCAATCATTGGGGGGGGGGGGGGGGGGGGGGGGGGGGGGGGAGATAATTCACATACTTGCCAAAAATTTGGATGTCAGTTGTTAGCTGTAATATAAACCGGTTAAGGAAAGTATTGTCTCCCTACCATTTATGGATTGTGTAGACTGGGCCACGACATGCGAGGCGGAGCACACAACTCGCCCTAGTCACTATTATTGACCATAGGTATAGGGTCATCTTCCAAGTGAATCATATTGAAACATGATAATGAAATTTCTACACAAAAGTATATTATTGATAATTTTGACCATCAATATCGGTAGCAATTGCGGTGTTCTGTGACATGTTGAAACCATACTTGACCAATTGCAGCAGAAGAGATGAACAAGGAGCAGTGTGAGAATGAAGAGTAACAACACAACCATACTTTGTTCATGTTCTACAAGGGACAGATTTTTGTTGCATCTGAACCTTTGCTTAATTGTATCGATAACCATTTGTTTATATTTATGCGTTTTGTGCTGTATTTTAAGTTGGGAGCATGCGTTGGAAGTGGAACACCTCATATTCTCTCTCATGTTTCACACCAAGATGGAGCAGAACAAGGGACCATAAGAGTCACAAAATTAGAGTACAGGGCCACACGGCACAGCTCGCAAATCCTCTAGTCAGGCAGCATCGACGAACAGTGTGATGAGGTGAAGACACAAGATGGAGAAGGACTGTCAAAGATGACGGCCGGATCAGATATAGGTGGTGGCTTGATCCACTGTAGGTGACGAGGTTTTTGGCTGCCATCCACAACACGCCACGCCAAACATTTGGCGGCCACGACAAACCATCTGAGCGTTTAAGAAACTACGGCTGTCATAATGCTTTTAGTTCTTTTTCCCGCGGCTAGTTCGGCGCCGTTTTTCCCTGCCGAACCATTGGCGCAGCAGTGGCGGTGGCGTGGCTGTATGGTGATGTGCATCCTGTAGATGACCTTGACGGGAAAAATTGACAAAGCCGCGAGGAGCCATAATGGGCGACTTTGAAACGGCCACGAATAAACGAGATATGGAGACACGACGACGGCTGAAGATGCGACCGCGACAGCGGCTAATGTTGGCGACCTCGAGAGGAGGCCGTGATGGCAGAAAACAAAAGGTAACGGTGAACAAAAAACGGTTTAGTGTATATTAGATTAGAGATAAGATTAGTTAACCCTAACCTAACCTTGATTCCATTATACCCTCGTTAGCAGTTACTAGAGATTAGATTTTAGTTTAAACCAACCTAATATGACCGTTTGCTACTACTTAAAAAGTTGGGTCGTCAGCCACAAAATTTAAGCTTTCAGTCGTTTGAGTTCATGTCAATTTCATGTCAAGTTGGATTGAATTCAACTCAATTGTCCGAGTTCAAGTCGAATTCAACTTCGAGTTCACAAATAGGCATATGCCCCCAAGATCCTTCCATTGCTCCTACCAGCACCAGCACTTTTTCCCTTTTCATTATTTTCCCCTGGCTGGCTAGGAGGGGTGAGTTGAGGGCCGAGCCCACTCAGTGAAGTTTTTTCCTTTTTTGGAAACAAACCATTCAGTGAGGTGGGCAGGCCGAGTGGCCATAGTTTTTATGTAGGTGTCGGGTTTTAGATTTTGGACGTATTTACGTCCATTTAAGTTTGGGGGTTTTACTATTTTATTTTTAAACTGGTTTAGAGTGTAGAAGAAAATAATTAAAGTCAAAATAAATTAAGAAGGATTTTCTGGAAACTATCTTTTATAATATTTATAATTTTGTAAGTTATTCTTGATGTATTGATTTTTTGATTGAAACTCTTTTTATATACTTTCACACGAAAAACATTAGGGGCCTCAATTTTGTGTGTGCAGTACAGGAAAATAATAACTACTTTCGAATGCCGAATGTATGATTGGATAGCATTTAAATTTCTCCAGCTTAATTGCGTGTTGTTTTGTAAACTTGAATAAAAAATATATTTTCGACAAAACCCACTTTTCCATTAGTTTTTTAAAAAATGACATGAGGGTCTCACTTGACAAGTGGCTATGGGACCAACCATGACAGGTGAGCCACATATATATGCCAGGTCATAAAATTAGAGGTAATGGCTTTGAGATGCATGAACAAAATATGCTTCAAACATGCAATTTCCTAGCAACCTTAAAGATACAATATATGTTATATTTTAGAGAAGCCATATTTATTTTTGGATGTAATATACACTTCACGTGCAACATTTGATGCCTATCTTACGGTCCTGTGATGCTATATCGGCCGCCATCTGTTTCTTTGGCCCATGCCATAGTTTACCCGCAGCTTCTTTTGTTCCTTTTTTTTTGTGCCTTCGAGAGACCCGCGACAAGGACCGACCCCGTTGTCCCCATGGACATGCAGGGCTGCATCTTTGAGTCCAAGACATCTGCCTTTCTTCTTCTAATTCGGTTCGATTATGGGCCCATTTGGCATAGCTTTATGGAGCTAATTATCAGGCAGAATCTGTCAAGCTGTACCAAACATTGTTTTCGGAGGAGAAATGATTCTAGAATGACTCTGAAAAAGGTATCCTCTCCTAATTTTGTGAGTGATTTTCTATCCAATTATAAGATTTTATACTAGATAATTGTAGAGATTTTATCCTAAAAAGAGAACCACATCACTTCAGAGTTAACTTCTCATGAGAATCGCTTCTAGAGAATCTGTACCCAACATGCAGTAAATTATAGATGCCATGGCCCCTGATCCGTTGTGCCCCTGATTAGTTGTTTCATGTTTTCTTTAAAATGTTCCAATACCTATTTTAAAATGTGCGAGGAGCTGATGGTAAAAGTATCGGTTGGGTATTGTTCTGTATTGCTTAGTTATTTGCTCTACTGTATTTCGGCCTTTTATTAATTTATTGATTATATTAATATTCTTCAAAGATTTATTCAAAATTGTTCTCTTAGTATAATATGTTTGTTCCATGATTTATTTTAAATTGTTACAGGAGGGTAGTATAAATACATTACTATATCTTTTGTTCCACAAGTAACTTCAAATGTTCCAGTGGCACTAACAGCTCGATGCTCTGTTTTATTAATTGCGTAGGAACATTTTAACTTTTGAAAAGCAAACCTTTATTAGCGTTTATTGCAGTGGTCAGCGCGAAAAGAATCTGCCAAAGCATGTTGCATATTTCGAACCTTGTG
Source organism: Eragrostis nindensis (assembly GCA_012490785.1). Lineage (NCBI taxonomy): Eukaryota > Viridiplantae > Streptophyta > Magnoliopsida > Poales > Poaceae > Eragrostis > Eragrostis nindensis. The sequence continues at coordinate 1,168,943 of JAAXCT010000105.1, read as the reverse complement.
GGTTTCTTTTTTCTCCAATGTAGAAAGATAAGTTGGAAACTTAATTTGGAGCCGAAAAATTCAGAGAGATAGAGAGATGGAGATGGATGGGATGTACCGATGGGAATGGGATGGATTCCCAGGATTGCTAGTCCAGCTTCTAAGTTGAAGATGATGATGAGCCCGGAAGCTTAATTTCTCTGCGCGCGTGTGCCTGGCCACCGGATGCGACGTCTGTCACTAAGCCGCGCGAGATGTTCCTATAGCCCCTCTCCCGTCCCGTGCATATTCAGCCCTAGCACATGTAGCCACCAGGTTAAGTACGTACATATAGCTTCGCCAGTGTGCTGTAGTGCCCTGCCTTGATGAAGGCAGTGTAGTGGTTTACCACGTCGATCGGTGAACGTCTTCCCTGGCAGCTTGGCTTATTGGTGGTGTTTATTTCTTGCGCCGTCCAAACACGAGATGACCACGGACGAGCAGGCATGGCGAGCTGCACGAGCCCAGCCTTGATGAAGCCAGTGTCGTCGTCCACGAGGGCAGATGTCTCTCCCGGCAGCGTCGCCGCTCTGTCGTAACCAAGAGCAGCACGGCGTCGACGACGGCAGCAGCTGCACCTCCATCCACGACAAAGCTACAACTTCCTGTTGGTGTCAGACGACACCAATGGATTTATGAAAATCCTATGTATAAAATGCTAACAATGGTAACGACACCAGTTAAAAACGATGCTAATATATACCGTCAAGCTAGCTACGAGGCTGGCTTCGCCCCTGCCTCCATCACCTTGGCCGCTGTCTGAGCCGACTGCCTGGTGGTGAAGGAGAATAAATACAAGGTAAAAGGTGTGGGGCGTTTGTGCTTGCTTTGTCCTCAGACACTTGGAGAAGCCTTCCATACAAAATTATTTGAGCTGGCAGGAATCTTCAGAGTCCTTTTATTAAAATAAAACAAAATGTTCAGTGGGACTTATGAGTCTATAGATAAAGGCCTCCAACGAATAAATGAGCGAAACCTGGCCGAAGAGGGAATATAAGGTGGAAACTACACAATCATGAAAACTCAATTAATAAGTTATAGATAAGCTTCAGAAATTTCTAACAATTTGCATTTATGTAGATGAGATAGAAATACAAAAATTTCAACCTCAAATACAACTTTCATTTTTTTAGACCACAATACATCTACTTTTTTTTAGAGACACTAGACTAACAAAATTATGTTGAAAGAGAGGGAAAATGCATTCTTGTCCTTGTGCACCATGTTTGATACTTTCTTTATCTTTCAGGACTTGCAATTTCATTTGTATCTTTGTCTCTACCTCATCTGCATATGCAAGTTTTCAGAATATTTTGAAGCTTCTATACACATTTTGGTGGTGTTTCCATGATAGCACCTAGTGGATGGTTTCCCCTGCATATTTCCCCCGCTGGAGTAGGCTGCAGCACACGAGGCGGAAGTACACACTCTATATGCCCTCGTAGCACCCTGCTTTGAGATTCATGCAAGGTGGGAGCCATACAAAGAATTTTGAAATAAAATAAATTAATTGTTGAGCCAATATTTTTTAATCTTATGCATACAAAATCACAAACAAATGGCCCTCAACTGTAGAGATTTAATGGCAAAGATTAGAAAAAAAGTGCAAGTTACTTTGAAAAAAGTTTTTCCTCTTAGACCGCATTACAATTACGGACCTATTGCATTGGGTGCTCACAAACTAATAAGCACCCGACAGCCATGTAAAAAGATAGGTCCCATTGGACCAGCCATGGGAACGCCGGATCAAAGAAGCCGCCAAATCAACGATCCACCGTTGGTGGCCAAATCAACGATCCACCGTTGGTGGCCATTAATTAGTATACTAGGAGCATCTTCAAAAGAACCCCACTAAGTTGTTTCTAAGCATTATTTTTTTACACCTAAAATATTATTGAGGCTAATTTTTCTCCCCTCTTCCAACATATCCCCTTAAAACCTCTTTTTGTGATTACCCTTAAAACTCTTTTAACTGGACCACGTTCGCATATAGGGCCACTATAATGTTGCTTCCCTTGAAAGGAGAAGGATTGAGCCTCCCAAACAGTCCCCTATTTGTAACTACAGACGAGGGGAATTCAGGGGACGTCAAAATGTTGGAGTATATTTTGGGATTCAGTTGGAGGCTTGCTTGGGGCTAAACCCTAATATGTTGATTGAGTGGAAGTTTTGGTTTTCTCTTGGATGCACGCTAACAAAAAGTTTCGATGCTTCTGGTGCTGATGTAGGCTCCCTATCAGCATTGTATTCGGAAGTAGTAAGTCATTAATTAACCTCCTTGCTTCACTATGGACATTGTGCACTTAATATTCGCCCCTAAATAAGAAATGTAGATTCACTTGTAATTTATTTTGGAGGACAGGGCAGAAATGCAGATTCACTTGTAATTTATTTTGGAGAAGACCCTGCTAAATTTCCTTTTGAGCAAGGTAATATTCTGCAGATTTCCATCAGTAGAAATTGTTTATTGGAAGTGTTTCATTCCATTTTCATTATGTTTGTAATTTTTATCCTTGATACATCCGAATTCATGTAGAAGGAACAAGAGAATATGGATTTTTTTTTCTGGATTGGCTTAAAACGGTGTTAGTATCTTGCGCTCACTTTCAGTTGCTTTGTGCAAAAGTTTATAGACACTTGAAGTCCAGATATTGAAACCCAGCTGGATACTTTCAATGTTGCTCAGGTTACTCTGAGGTAGACTAGTCTGTATAATATAGCTTTCCCCGTTGCTGTTTGCAGTTTTATAGGCACGAGTTGGGACTGCCGTGTGTGTAAGCATGTGATCTACTTCTTGCCTGACTTGCTTCTATGCTTCAACATTTATCATTTTGAGCCTGTGAATATGAAATCGTATATATATCTGTGACTTTTAACAGTTCCGTCATGTGATTTGGCTTTTATTCGTTCTCCTTTTTACCCCCAAAATTTGTTAGCAGTACACTGCTTGCCTTTCCTCAACTGCAAACAAAGCATGTATTAGATAGTTTTTAATGTATACCTCTTTCGTCTTACTCCTACTGAACTTTAAAAAAATGCAGTTGCTTCCACTCTTCTAACCTTTGTGGGGTTATTTCGGAAAGCTCATGACGAGAACCTCAAGCAGATTGAGGCTGAGAAGAAGAAAGCCCAGAAAGAGGCTGAAAAAGAAGCAAACCCGGACAGAACTCCTGTAAACTCGAAAAACGAGTTTGTGGACAGATCACCAAGATCACCATCGCCCTTCAAATGATTTCTACCAAAAGTTTTATATGGTCATCATTTCTTCCTCGACAAATGCAACACCATTGGCCAGTGCAAATTTTCACAGAAGCATCCAATGGTTACACAAATGCATCAATTCCTTATGGTCGTCTTGTGCTTACATGACAAGGTAGGAGTAACTAATAGATACGTATACCTTGTCATGTAAGAGCTGAAATATGCTCGTTATTGCTATCCTAACATATATCTGTTTTATGCAGATACTTTCGATTAAATATCCATGACAGATAGATAATGACACTGTACAAAGCTAACCCAACTCCCAATTAGGCTCTTCTATATGTACAGTTCTGACAAGATTTTTTTTCCTTTTCTGTTTATACTAGGAGCAGGAGTAGGGTGGTGGTTGTAAACTAGGAAGTAGGAATGTAAGAAATGTGCATTAGGTCAGAAATCAATAGAAAAGGTTTAGTGTTACCAGTTTTGTAACCTGCTATGAGTGTATAGCCATGTTTTTTTTGTTTTACTTCTTTACAAATTATGGATCACAGTGTTTGTTCATGGCCCCTCTCTTGGTATCTCGAGATCGTCTATTATCAGACTAAATGAGCTTCAGTGTTTTACTTCATGGTGTTTCCAGCGAAATAAGAAAAGGCCATCCGTTTGTTGTTTGAATTGCATTTCCCTTCTGCCATCTTCTCTTTATCCTATAGTTTTTTTCTTCATGGCACTAAAATAATGAACAAATAGTGCACGAAAAGAAGAAAGAACCACCTATCATACTCTAATTGCCATCATTGGGATGAAAAAGAGGAACTAGCACGCTGAATATATACCATAGTAATCGTGTGGTGATTGGATCGATCTTGCAGGGCATAAGTTCCTGGAGTAACAAAAGGTCCACTTGAGGGCATAATTAAGGTGACTTGCCATGTGCAGATTTGACAGGAGTAACATGATCAGATTTGACTTGTGCGGAGAGGGGCTGTGGCCTGTGGGGCATGTTTGGAAGGCTTCCTCGCTCCGTTGACGGTGACCGTGGTCTCGTCGGGCCACACGCCAGGTAGGCTGGGATGGCTTGGCCGCTAAGGTGACAGAGAGGAGGAACACGCGTTTCATCTGGGCGTGTGTGTGTGTGTGTGTGTGTGTAGTGGCAGATGTTGTAATTGTCCATCATGTTGTAATTGTCGATCATGTTGTAACTCACGGGGCAGATGTTGCAACTAGTGTGTGTTACGTGTTGCAACTGGGGTCTGTGCAGATGTGAACTAAAGTGCACATGCCCGCAGCAGTATATATATATATATATATATATATATATATATATATATATAGGGCAGCGCTAATTCACACCCTGGGTGTGAAATATTATATCACACCCCAGTCATATCCCCACCAAAGTGGCTCAACCAACCGCATCAAAGAGGCCAGCGCCCACCTGCATGCGTGCGTCCATTTATAAACCCATTAATGCCATTCTTAATTAGCCCTTAATTGCCTGCCATGCTGATCAGCCAATTAATTAAATTCATGCTGGACTATATTTGTAATACTACTCTTTCCTTTGGTAGCCAATTAGTTTTTGTTTCGTTTCTCTTTCCTTGCATCCGGTAAGCAGTGCTCAAAACGTAAATACTCCAGATAGTTGTGCTCACTATGCATCTCCCCAAATATTTTAAGGATAAAATAGTGGCATGTGTGAACACAAAAATTCTTTTGTCGATCTGCAACCCGTTATAACCATATGTTTTTTTTTTCGGTCATGGCGCTGTTGGTTTTTACGATTTCAGGTTCCATGTCTATTTTTTCTTGTGACAAGTTAGTCTGCGTTGGGTTTTCACACTTAGGTGAATGCTTATTTATGATTTGATGCATATTTTGTGATGTCATGAAGTACGATTGATGGATCGTGCATGGAACAAGATGGTCAACAAACCTTTTGCACCTTGATTGATCCACTCACACGGTACACGCATCATGCATGTGCGTATTTCCACGTGACAATTGCACAGAATATTTCCCCATGCAAACATGCCAAAATAGATACAGATTTGCTACTTCGTACACCTGAGAGATTTTGCGTTCATCTCTGTTACCGACCATAAAATTGTTTACATATAACAGTAAATAACATTATAATTTTTACGATCACATCCTTGATATTAAAGTTTTATTTTTTAGTTCATCTGGTAGGCAACCTCCTATAAACCGTGAACCATATGATTTCCGTGTGTTGTCTTGCTCTATGTCTGAACCTTTTTCCCGTAGGGAAATAATATGATTATAAAATGGGCATGAGATCACAAAATCTACACCAAGTGAAATCATAAAAATTGTTATCCTGTCAACAAAAACCAAGGCCCATGATTGTAATATCCTTCCTCAAAAGAACAACACTTGCCAATATAATCACCTTGTTCCCTCATGTGTGTGCAGAACAGGAAAATTAATTCGTTTCCTTTGGCATCTAGCAATCAATCACGAGAATACGATCTTAATCAAATCACAACTGTTCAACAATCAAATCAATGGAACACATTAGAGGAAAGGGTTATTGGTTGAAGTTGATGTGAGCCAAGTGGCTGAATCCCAATATTGACCGCAAAAAACACAATTGGCTGAACATAAAAATATTATTTTTTTGCGACCTAGATTTACAATCATAAGATTGCAAATATATAATTGCGAAACACAGTATAAGTTTTTGTGACCCCAATGTTTTTATTGTTGTTTTTGCAACCTGAGGTGGATATTTTTTTGAGCCCATAATTCTTGACTGGTGTCAAGTGATAAATTATGGACAATATAATTGCAAAATCTGTCTATTTTTTGATACGGGAAAACACGAAAACTGGCAAAGGGCTGTTCCATTTTTTTTCTTTGTTATGCTGGACGTGCTTTTTATACATCTACTAGTGTAAACAGTAAAATCTTTTTTATGAAGTAGTAAATATTTTTTTGTTGAATCGCAACTAGCTATAAAATGATTTCAATCATAAAAACTGGGTAAATTTTGCTATTTCAATAATTGTGAGATACAGTGGAGTACATGATTGCAATCACAAGCATCAAGTATTTTGCGAGTCAGCTGACCATATATTTACACTTGGGAGTTCAAATTTCAACTAAACACTTGAACGCCAATTAAAAATTGTATACTATTGATTTGAGGATTAGACGAGCGGAAACAATGATTTGTCATGCTTGCATCCATGGTGACTTCTAGTACTGGCGAGATACATGGACATGACGCCGAATCAAATGAAATGCTCATTCCAATATATCTCCAGGTTAGCTTTCTCGCCTCCAAGCTGTTGTGCACAAAATCGAAAAAGCATAAGAAAATTTTCACTAGACGGACACATAGATGAATGGAACGGGATCTGGTCACGGGGACTACGCTGCTTACCTGTTTCCTGCTGATGATGTCTTTCCTACGCGGTGCCCAGGGTGGCCATGATGCAAGGAAGGCGATGGCTAACAGGTATATGATCTTCCCAATGATATCTTTCCACCGTACGTAGTGCTCATCATTCTCCACCAACTGCCGCAAAAAAATCGCACAAAACGATCAGATGGAAAAAATGAGAACGGCAATGTGGGAAATGGCCACGGCAGTCTTACATAGTTCTGCTCCGTGCTCCCGTCATCGTGAGCTCCGGCCATCGGATCATCGCCGCGTATTGTGGTCTTCGTTGAGAGAGAGGATGCAGATCGAGAGAATATGAGAATATGCAGATCGTATCACCGGCCACGGATCACGCATTTGAGAGAGAGTTAAATAATGGTATGGTTTGCACTGAATTGGAATGCATTAACCAGCCATAATTTTCTTTCCCCAATCAATGCGTTTGTATTAATGGGGGCGCGTTAATTAAAAGCTAATGACCGCGGCCTGCTTGCACGCACACACCCATGCCTGGGTCGGATTGGGCAGAATGCGGCTGGTGTGTGAAATATTATTTCACACCCAGAGAGCTATATAGGGGTACTATATATATATATATACTGACCTTCGTGGACGGCATAAAGGCATATACTCGAATCTGAGTTGCATCAGATTGGGTTGCAAAACTTGTTCCATCAGTCGTTGTTTTTTGGATGGATCAATGAAACTCCTGTCGGCCGTTCTTCCCTTTTTCAGTATTCAACCTAACCTAGCCGCCCCCGGGTCGTCCTCGGGCGATTCGGGTGGCGATACACCGCCGCCACACCAAACCTCACAATCTCTCCCCCTCCCCTGCCGCCGCCGGAGCTCGCAAGCCGGCACAACCCGGCGAACGGCAATGATGGTGGCGGCAGGGCCGTCGATTCGATCCCTAATCGTTTTCCCAGCATATCCTAAGGGTGGCGAGGGCAGCCGATCATCGTCGCCGGGAAGCTTGCTTGCCTGCGTCATCGGAGCTGGCGTGCGGCGGTGCTGCTGTGCTGAGGCGGCGGCCGCGTGATCTGTCGCCGTCGCGGCGTTGGCAGCGTGGACCATCGCGATCTCGCGGTGGTGCCCGGGCGATCTGTCGCGGTGGTGGCTTGATCCACTGTAGGTGACGAGGTTTTTGGCTGCTAGCCACAACACGCCACGCCAAACATTTTGCGGCCACGACAAACCTTCTGAGCGTTTAATAAACTACGGCTGTCATAATGCTTTTAGTTCTTTTTCCCGCAGCTAGTTCGGCGCCGTTTTTTCTGCCGAACCAATGGCGCAGCAGTGGCGGTGGCGTGGCTGTATGGTGATGTGCATCCTGTAGATGACCTTGATGGGAAAAATTGACAAAGCCACGAGGAGCCATAATGGGTGACTTTGAAACGGCCACGAATAAACGAGATATGGAGTCACGACGACGGCTGAAGATGCGGCCTCGACAGCGGCTAATGTTGGCGACCTCGAGAGGAGGCCGTGATGGCAGAAAACAAAAGGTAACGGTGAACAAAAAACGGTTTAGTGTATATTAGATTAGAGATTAGATTAGTTAACCCTCACCTAACCTTGATTCCATTATACCCTCGTTAGCAATTACTAGAGATTACATTTTAGTTTAAACCAACCTAATATGACCGTTTGCTATACTACTTAAAAAGTTGGGTCGTCAGCCACAAAATTTAAGCTTTCAGTCGTTTGAGTTCAAGTCAATTTCATGTCAAGTTGGATTGAATTCAACTCAATTGTCCGAGTTCAAGTCGAATTCAACTTCGAGTTCACAAATAGGCATATGCCCCCAAGATCCTTCCATTGCTCCTACCAGCACCAGCACTTTTTCCCTTTTCATTATTTTCCCCTGGCTGGCTAGGAGGGGTGAGTTGAGGGCCGAGCCCACTCAGTGAAGTTTTTTCCCTTTTTTGGAAACAAACCATTCAGTGAGGTGGGCAGGCCGAGTGGCCTAGTTTTTATGTAGGTGTCGGGTTTTAGATTTTGGACGTATTTACGTCCATTTAAGTTTGGGGGTTTTACTATTTTATTTTTAAACTGGTTTTAGAGTATAGAAGAAAATAATTAAAGTCAAATAAATTAAGAAGGATTTTCTGGAAACTATCTTTTATAATATTTGTAATTTTGTAAGTTATTCTTGATGTATTGATTTTTTGATTGAAACTTTTTTTATATACTTTCACACGAAAAACATTAGGGGCCTCAATTTTGTGTGTGCAATACAGGAAAATAATAACTACTTTCGAATGCCGAATGTATGATTGGATAGCATTTAAATTTCTCCAGCTTAATTGCGTGTTGTTTTGTAAACTTGAATAAAAAAATTATATTTTCGACAAAACCCACTTTTCCCTTAGTTTTTTAAAAAATGACATGAGGGTCTCACTTGACAAGTGGCTATGGGACCAACCATGACAGGCGAGCCACATATATATGCCAGGTCAAAAAATTAGAGGTAATGGCTTTGAGATGCATGAACAAAATATGCTTCAAACATGCAATTTCCTAGCAACCTTAAAGATATAATATATATGTTATATTTTAGAGAAGCCATATTTATTTTTGGATGTAATATACACTTCACGTGCAACATTGATGCCTATCTTACGGGGCAACGTATCCTATGAGAACCAGATTCGTGTGAGAACTATGAGAACTCCAATCTGGGCCACAAGATCTTGATCCAAGGGGACGCATAGGGAGAGGTGGGAGGGGGAATTTGCAAAAGTATGATTAAGTGGGTGGTGATTTTGCAAATCCCCCCTCCCACCTGAATTCATGTGCCTCATCTCTCCCACCTGAATTCACGTGCCTCGTTAGATCAAAATCACCGCCCACTTAATCATACTTTTGCAAATTCTCCCTCCCACCTCTCCCTATGCGCCCCCCTTGGATCAAGATCTTGTCGCCTAGATTGGAGTTCTCATAGTTCTCACACGAACCTGGTTCTCATAGGATACGTTGCCATCTTACGGTCCTGTGATGCTATATCGGCCGCCATCTGTTTCTTTGGCCCATGCCATAGTTTACCCGCAGCTTCTTTTGTTCCTTTTTTTTGTGTGCCTTCGAGAGACCCGCGACAAGGACCGACCCCGTTGTCCCCATGGACATGCAGGGCTGCATCTTTGAGTCCAAGACATCTGCCTTTCTTCTTCTAACTAGTTACTAACCCCGTGCGACACGCACGGCAAAATATTGTTCCACGCGGTGTCACGGCATGAAACACAATTTCAATATATTGTTCTGCCCAAAACATCATAGCCTTGTACAAAAGCATTAATAATATGATGTTATTTATTGTTTCTATCCAGACAATTATAAGATGGTATAATATATTGTTGAAGCAAACATAGCTAAAAATCATTTAATATATTGTAGAAAATCAAAACATTCACATAATATTCCATGCGGCATATATCGTGACGTGTTCTTATGATATCATGAATAACAAAAATATATTTTAAAACGGTTTTATGATATCACAATAAAGAAAAATTAACACATGATTAAATATATATTTCAAACAGCAAAAATCAACAAAATGGATGTTTGATGTTTGCCCCTTTTTATTTTAATATGACAAAAATATGAGCACATGTAATTTAACAAAGATGTATACAACACCATTCATAATTTATACTAAAATGATTAAAATACAATAATGGAATTTTAACACTAAATCATTCCCTACTACTACTCCTCACTTTTTTCTATAGGGCCAGCACTGACAAATTCATTCGTAACGTTTCGAATATTTAGCCTCTCTCTACATCATATTGTCAACTTAGAATACAAAACTTGATCTGATCATCATGTGCAACGCGCGCAAGATATATACGACATATTTTATATTTGTGATTTTGTAATATTTAAAGATGTTATTCTTATAATACTGGGCCACCATAAAAAGACATCATTACAACATTCATATCAGCTAGATGTTTAACAGAACTGAACTGCCTTGTTAGCACACGCTAAATAGTTTGATGAAGACACACCAATAATAACAAAACCTCATCATCTATAAAACAAACGATTAATCTTTATGTTTCGTGTAACCATATGTACTACAAGTATTAATATCTACTACTACCAATGCACGTGTGCCTAAAAGATCAAAACGATATTTACAATAGAGTTGGTAATATAACATAAGTGGACAACAAAAAAACTGTTACATGCATTTCAGTTATTTACAAAACATGCATCGATGTAGGTGCACATGTATTTCATTCCATGTAGGTGTGCATGTATTTCATTCTTAACGCGATATTTCAGATGTACCAAATAACAAACTCTAAAGTTGATAACAACTAACATTTTAATTAAGACGAGACAATTTATATCCATATGTAAGAAATGCATATAGAATAAAATGAACTTTGTAATATGACAATGGCAAAGGGTCTTGATTTAAACTACGCGCGAAAATCAGAGTACATTGATTTTATTAAGAGGATTGATAACTGATATCACCCAATGACAATTTTATCTCTAATACTACAATAGCATTTACCTATCAAGATCTATCTATACATCAGTTTTATAGATGAACCTAAGTTTCCGATTGACAGGAAATGTAAAAATTCCAATATATATTAATAACAAGCATCACTAAGGAAAACCAGAGAGAGATGTCAAACTTCTCGATCTATTGCTTTACCAGGTCTTTATCTTGGGCTCATACAATTGTTGTAGCTCTCGACACCACGTGGCACATCAGGCAAGAAAGATTACAGGGGAAAGACAAGTCACGATGCTAAGACAAATCGGACGACCAGAACTGCATGCAGAAGAAATTCGTCAATGCCTCCATGGCATACCTTCTTCTGACAAGCTTCCCTGCCTGAAAAATAAAATTCACAAAAGCAACAACAACCATTGCCAAGGCCACGATGGTGAGCAGGTCCATCCGTGAAGTGCAGTTGCTCCACTCTCCCACTACTCAACGTGGCAACAACAGAAAAAATGATAAAGAGTATTAGAAAACAAAAATAATTACATAAAAGCAGGTTTCTTTCCACCTACTCACCAAGCATTTTGCTATGAAGAAGCATCTTTGGTAATCTCTACCTTTTATCATACACATACAGCTACATCTATCTCTATGTGGAAGCAACTACTGAGACAAGGAACCCAACATTAATTTGTAGCATCTTTTTTTTAACAGGTATGATCAATCGAGAAAATACCTGGCAAAAATAACTGAAACCAGAATTCCTCATAAACAAAAAAAGAACATAATGAAAAAGTGCTTGAGTTAGAAACCAAGATCTGATGAAATTCCTCGGATCCTCTTGTTCTTCCCTCTCCACTCCCTTGTGAATCCCTTCTCACTTATATGCGCAGCACACCAACACACGATGAATGATAGCGAAAGATGCTAACCCAGCTCCTAAAATTACCAACTTAAAGTTGTATGCTCCAGCAAGCATATGGAAAGAAACTGTTTTTGTGAGTCATCAAGTCACTCATAAAAACAGTTAAAAATTACCTAAGCGAGATAAATGTTCAAACATGGATTGATCAAGATAAATCCATGGCAACAAAGCAAACATCATGGAGACTTTTCAAATTCACTCCCATTTCTGAAACAATGACAGTAGCAACAAAATGATTTAACTTCTGGATGAAGCCACCCAGATGATAAAGAGTCAAAGAAAATTTTGAGGAAATCATAAAAATATATTCCTTTCGGTAGCTTAAAATAGGAGTGCGATTGAGCAAACCTTTTAATCTGCTGAGAACTTCAATTTCTTGCTCCGCTACATAACCCTCCTTTGCATCCAAAATAAATGGAGTAGTCTGAAAAGCCTTCAGAACTTCTATATCTGAATGCGATTTTTTTCCCAACATTGTTCTCCAGAGTTTGAAACCCTTGGCCCCGATATTTTGCAGCTTCATTTCGGGTTACGATTGGAATCTATACACATCAAAACAACAATTCTGGTCAAGGTATACGTATGTACAAACTTGGATTCAGTGCAGATATGATGATATAACAATATCAGGATGTCCGTGGTAACACAATCTAAGCAGCAATAAAATTACCATTACCCATCGAGAAAACTGGGATATGTTGTAAATCATGTCAGTTCGTAACAGTAGAATCTGGACATGTTTCAAGAAAATATATTGGAAGTCTTCCAAAAGTACTAAAATGAATTATCAATTTTCCAACAAACCAACCTTATGTCTGAGCCAGGATCTTCTCTAATTTAGGATGTAAAAGAAGTCGGGCCTGTAATTAATCATCATAGGCAGGTCATATGGGTTTTCAAATAGAATTTTCCAAGCATGTATTAGCGGTTGTAGCCTCCTCTGTTCAAGGCCTTAAGAAACAAGGGCGCTGACTACAGATTAGTGAACCTTGAAAAGGCTTACTGGCTATAAAAGTTGGTAATCACACATATCCCTGCATGTTCTTGCTTTGCAATATATTGTATACCCTTTATCTCCAAGGTAGCCTGCATGACAAAGCAGAGTGGATCGCCCTAACAATTGTTTTCCATAATGACCTTCTATGTCATCTGCACTTTCAGCACATACCCATCAGAGAGAGAGTCAGAGATGACTGGCAGTGGATCCTCTACCTCGCCCCGCAGCCGCAGCCCGCCTCCTGCCCAACAATCATTTTTGTTTGTTGCTACAATAGACGCAATTGCGATCTTAAGTTTCATATATACTTGTGAAAAAAAAATCTGCATCTGAAAAACAAAAAGCTCACATGTGGCTGCTTGTCGCTCCTCCCTCTACATATATGGAGTGTTCACAAAAAAAAAGGACATTTGGAACATGGATAATCATGAGAAGCATTGTTGTCATTACTCACAGACATACTAATCTGAACATTGTAGAAAGTTTTTTTTTCTATGCCAACCTCTTTATGCAGAATTCCACATCAATTGGAAGAAAAGAGGCAATCGATAATAAGAGCTAGCTCCTACTGCATCAACACACTGCACTTCTTAATGTCTACCAGAAATTAAGTGCATCAAATTTGTACGGACCTCCACTTGTAACATTTCCAGGTTTAAAAGCAATAAAAAATTGTTTGTTGCCATCATTCCTATCAAATAATCTACCGAGTGTAGAACAAATAGAGAATAAAATTCCCCCAGGAGTATAGCAGTAAGAATTGCAGGCAAAAGATAGTTAAAAAATAAACTGAAGAGTAGGATCATGAACACCCAAAAAGGTTAAACATTTCACTAAAGCATGCACGTAGAAGTTTCAGACCAAAACATGAACATAAAAAAACACATACCATTTCTCAGGTATTCAGAAGGTGCATATGCTGGGTCTGTGCTATAGTTTTTCCTATCCCTATTGTTTTTCCTTGCCCGATATAGTATTGCATTGTGCAGAAAAAGATAGATGCTCCAATATATATTGTTTTTCCTATCCCTATACGGGAGTCTCTGTTTGACAGTGGAACAATGGATTCATTCATACTATATCCATGTCCATTTATTTGAAAATTTCTCTCAGATAACAGGATTATGAAATGTAAATAAAGTAATGCAAGAGGTAAATACAGTTGGATGACTTTACCACGGAGTAACAGAGGTTAAAAATGCAGTAAGTTGTATGACTGCAACAATAAAATGACGAGAGCTTTTCCATCTGACCTGCAAGAAGCAGATAGCTGAAGGAGGAGGAGGAGCACAGTACGAAACTTCCATGGATGGAGGAGTTGATGGCAGTGTAGGAGGATGAAGCTGGCGCCACTGCATGCCCCTTCCTCTAGCGTCACTTTGGAGCACGCCGGATCACCAGACACGCAGCTGCCACCATCCTAGCAATAGAGAAACATGCAGAACCAAATCGCACAACCAAAGAGATGGACAGCCATACTATGCAAAATCGAAGGAAGAAACGGTGTAAATCTGACAAAACCAAATCCCCGCCTGATATAGAGAAATTGGGGGAAACAAGAGATTGATGCACAAGGTGCACACGGGTGAAGCCCAATCATGGCATCCAATTTGTAGTACAGAAAATTTGGGGGGAAAGTAAGAAATTGAAGCACCAGATGCATGGCCGTGGAGGTGCCAAAGAGGAGGAGGTCCACGGAGACATCGTGTTGTTGGGGAGGCTGCGGGAGGAGGCCGTCGTCGTCCCTGCGCCGCTTGAGGTCATCGGCGGGGACGAGCTCGAGATCGTCCCCATCGCTCACCATCGCCTTGGCGGCTCCGCGCAGCTGTCGCTCGCCGCTCCGCTCCGCGTCGCTTCCAGCACTCCAGCCCGGGCGCCGCCGATCCTCCTGGCTCCTGCCATGTTGAGGTTGACCGTGAGTGGCGGCGCATCCATGATCTCCAGCGATGGAAGAAGGGAAAGGAAAGCCTAGACGCGTGCAGATTTGGTAACAACCATCAACGATGAAGGAAAGGGAAATTTGGAAATCGGAAATCTTCCATGGAATGGAATCAATGGATCGCGGGAGGAGCGGGCGGGTGCTGCCGGCGGGTAGAGCGAAATCGCTGGTGAAAAAAAATAATCGCCGCACCCGGGAGCGTAACCCCTTCGTAACATTTTTCAATGTAAACTGGGTGTAGCACCCTCTTGCTAACGTTACGGTCCCACCGGCAGGAGTTGAGGACTGTAGATCAAGGGTTAGAAGGTGGTGGACCCAATTAGATCAAGGGGAGATTTAGAGGATGGGTAGACAAAAGTTAGGTGAGGAATAATTGGTCGCACAACTCGTGCCTTATTAGTTTAGATTCGGTTCGATTATGGGCCCATTTGGCATAGCTTTATGGAGCTAATTATCAGGCAGAATCTGTCAAGCTGTACCAAACATTGTTTTCGGAGGAGAAATGATTCTAGAATGACTCTGAAAAAGGTATCCTCTCCTAATTTTGCGAGTGATTTTCTATCCAATTATAAGATTTTATACTAGATAATTGTAGATTTTATCCTAAAAAGAGAACCACATCACTTCAGAGAATTAACTTCTCATGAGAATCGCTTCTAGAGAATCTGTACCCAACATGCAGTAAATTATAGATGCCATGGCCCCTGATCCGTTGTGCCCCTGATTAGTTGTTTCATGTTTTCTTTAAAATGTTCCAATACCTATTTTAAAATGTGCGAGGAGCTGATGGTAAAAGTATCGGTTGGGTATTGTTCTGTATTGCTTAGTTATTTGCTCTACTGTATTTCGGCCTTTTATTAATTTATTGATTATATTAATATTCTTCAAAGATTTATTCAAAATTGTTCTCTTAGTATAATATGTTTGTTCCATGATTTATTTTAAATTGTTACAGGAGGGTAGTATAAATACATTACTATATCTTTTGTTCCACAAGTAACTTCAAATGTTCCAGTGGCACTAACAGCTCGATGCTCTGTTTTATTAATTGCGTAGGAACATTTTAACTTTTGAAAAGCAAACCTTTATTAGCGTTTATTGCAGTGGTCAGCGCGAAAAGAATCTGCCAAAGCATGTTGCATATTTCGAACCTTGTGGGTTTCTTTTTTCTCCAATGTAGAAAGATAAGTTGGAAACTTAATTTGGAGCCGAAAAATTCAGAGAGATAGAGAGATGGAGATGGATGGGATGTACCGATGGGAATGGGATGGATTCCCAGGATTGCTAGTCCAGCTTCTAAGTTGAAGATGATGATGAGCCCGGAAGCTTAATTTCTCTGCGCGCGTGTGCCTGGCCACCGGATGCGACGTCTGTCACTAAGCCGCGCGAGATGTTCCTATAGCCCCTCTCCCGTCCCGTGCATATTCAGCCCTAGCACATGTAGCCACCAGGTTAAGTACGTACATATAGCTTCGCCAGTGTGCTGTAGTGCCCTGCCTTGATGAAGGCAGTGTAGTGGTTTACCACGTCGATCGGTGAACGTCTTCCCTGGCAGCTTGGCTTATTGGTGGTGTTTATTTCTTGCGCCGTCCAAACACGAGATGACCACGGACGAGCAGGCATGGCGAGCTGCACGAGCCCAGCCTTGATGAAGCCAGTGTCGTCGTCCACGAGGGCAGATGTCTCTCCCGGCAGCGTCGCCGCTCTGTCGTAACCAAGAGCAGCACGGCGGCGACGACGGCAGCAGCTGCACCTCCATCCACGACAAAGCTACAACTTCCTGTTGGTGTCAGACGACACCAATGGATTTATGAAAATCCTATGTATAAAATGCTAACAATGGTAACGACACCAGTTAAAAACGATGCTAATATATACCGTCAAGCTAGCTACGAGGCTGGCTTCACCCCTGCCTCCATCACCTTGGCCGCTGTCTGAGCCGACTGCTTGGTGGTGAAGGAGAATAAATACAAGGTAAAAGGTGTGGGGCGTTTGTGCTTGCTTTGTCCTCAGACACTTGGAGAAGCCTTCCATACAAAATTATTTGAGCTGGCAGGAATCTTCAGAGTCCTTTTATTAAAATAAAACAAAATGTTCAGTGGGACTTATGAGTCTATAGATAAAGGCCTCCAACGAATAAATGAGCGAAACCTGGCCGAAGAGGGAATATAAGGTGGAAACTACACAATCATGAAAACTCAATTAATAAGTTATAGATAAGCTTCAGAAATTTCTAACAATTTGCATTTATGTAGATGTGATAGAAATACAAAAATTTCAACCTCAAATACAACTTTCATTTTTTTAGACCACAAGACATCTACGTTTTTTTAGAGACACTAGACTAACAAAATTATGTTGAAAGAGAGGGAAAATGCATTCTTGTCCTTGTGCACCATGTTTGACACTTCTTTTATCTTTCAGGACTTGCAATTTCATTTGTATCTTTGTCTCTACCTCATCTGCCTCCAATGAATAAATGAGCGAAACCTGGCCGAAGAGGGAATATGAGGTGGAAACTACACAATCATGAAAACTCAATTAATAAGTTATAGATAAGCTTCATAAATTTCTAACAATTTGCATTTATGTAGATGAGATAGAAATACAAAAATTTCAACCTCAAATACAACTTTCATTTTTTTAGACCACAATACATCTACGTTTTTTTAGAGACACTAGACTAGCAAAATTATGTTGAAAGAGAGGGAAAATGCATTCTTGTCCTTGTGCACCATGTTTGACACTTCTTTTATCTTTCGGGACTTGCAATTTCATTTGTATCTTTGTCTCTACCTCATCTGCATATGCAAGTTTTTAGAATATTTTGAAGCTTCTATACACATTTTGGTGGTGTTTCCATGATAGCACCTAGTGGATGGTTTCCCCTGCTGTAAGCTTCATGACCATTGGAGCTAGGCCCTAAGGTATGAATGTTTCGGTGATAGGATGAGAACCATGAATGCGACTAACACTTTTTGTGAGATCTTATAGGTCACATATGAAGAAAGCTCCGTCCGTTGGTGGTGAATGCCAACACACCATGAACTTAATGAAAAGGATGATTGGTTGCCTTCATCGTCACAAGAACGGACTTGATGGAGTCGCGGAGAAGATATGGATCAAGACTAAGGACATGCCAGATCCAAGCGAGTGTTGCTTGGTTAGATGTTAGCTTGAGTCCATAGGAAAAACCGGACTATCAAGAGGGATCGAGGTGGTTCTCTTAGTGCACACTAGTTATAGAGATCATTGGATGCATGGTGAGTCTCTCAGGGGCTAGGGTGGCAGAAGAGGATTGAAGGAACCAAGAAGATCAAGTTTGGAAGAAGAAGATCAAGAAGAAGATCGAAGCTGCGAAGGCAGAAGAGACCGGACAGTACGGTCATGGAGACCGTACAATACGGTCTACAGAGGAAATCCAGACAGAAGAGCTGAAGTTTCTGGAAATGGAGAAATGGAGACCGGACAGTTGACCGGACAGTACGGTCCAAGGGACCGGACGGTACGGTCTCTATTGAGTTTTCCAGACAGAGAAGCTGAAGTTTCTGGAAGTTGAAGAATGAAGACCGGACAGTTGACCGGACAGTACGGTCCTAGAGACCGTACAATACGGTCTACTTCGAGATGAGGAGCAGCACTCCCTGGACGCCAGTCTGGTGAAGACCGGACAGTACGGTCTAATGGAGACCGGACAGTACGGTCTATTGTACGGTCATCACGCAGACTGGGTACTTTTGGACAACGGCTAGTTTGAGGTTGGTGGCCTATATACCGGTTGTTTACCTCTTTGAGGTGCTCTTGGACCCAGGAAAGAGGGGAGGTGCTGCCAAGAAGCCAAGAGGGAGAAGTGTGAAGCACTTGAGAAGGATTTGGAGTGATCCTAGTGCTTGAGAGAGTAACAAGTTGCATCCTTTGATCTCTAGGCTAGTGTGTGCTTGAGAGAGTCATCTAGGGCTGTTACTCTTGGTCTATAGCAAGGCCTAGACTGGTTAGCCATCGGTGTTGAGCTGTCCAAGGAGATTGTGGAAGCTAACATAAGTTTGTACACGGTCTTGGAGCTTCCCGTGCGAAAGAAGCATCACTAGTGGAGCGCCCTTTGGCACGCATCAAGTGCGGAGCCTTACCTCCGGAAGAGTACCCGGGATCGAGCCCGGCGGGACGTGCCCGCGACTTCACTCGGAGGGTGAAGTGTGCTCTAGGAGGGATCGCCATCGAGCGGAGGGACAGGGTCGAGACTCCGGCGGGAGTGACCCAACGTGGAGTAGGGGAAGGCGCCATCCTTCTCCTTTACTACTCGCATTTACTTATCGCACTATATATGATTGCTTGTAGTACTTGAGTTGTGCTCTTATCTTGCTTGTGTGTTTACCTTTGTACCTACTAGCTTCACTAGGTTTGCTTGTTTGCCTTGCTCGTGTGCTTACTTGTTATAGCCTATCTAGTTGCTCTAAGGACTCTACTTAGTGTGCCTAGTATCTAGGTTGCCTTGTTCTCTAGTTATCTTGTTGCCTTGCCTTGCCTAGCTAAAGTCTTCCGCTATCTATATCTTGTGCTAGGTTGCTAGTGTGGTGTGCTTGTGTTATCTATATCCACTAGCTATATAGGTTAACGATACTCCTAAGTGGCTTTACCTTGCTACTAGAACTACTTGCTAGGAGTTGTTTAGGTGAAAGTGTTTGGAAATAGATTCTAGAGTGCACCGATTCACCCCCCCTCTTGGTCACACGATCCTTACAAGTGGTATCAGAGCCAAGTGCTCATTATTAGGGCTTTACCGCCTTGAGTCGTGACCGGGATCGTGTGTGGGAAAATGGAGTCCACTCATGATGACGTTTCTAACACTTCCATCGCCTCTACTTTGATTGAGCCTTATGATTGTGTGCTTAATGGCATTTCCTACTATGATGTGCGTGATGAGTATGATGAGCTTGTTTTGGATGATAATGAGGATATCACTAACTTTGCATCTCGTTTGTATGTCCTTGCTAGGAAACTCATGACAAGAGGCTATCCTTCTATTATGCACAAGCATGTTGTGAAGAAGCTTATTCGATCTCTACCACTCGCACGGTTTGGTCTTCTCGCTTTTGCTCGAGTGAATGAGTTTGTGAACATGCCCTATGATGAGGTGGTTGCTATTCTCTCCTCTCTTGAGGAGGATATCAAGAAGGGCAAGGATATCTCTCGTGCAAGTGACAATCAACACATTGAAGCTCAACCTCTATCTCAAGCTCAATCATCTTCTCGTGTTGGTGAAGGATCTTCCTCTCGGGATCAAGAAGATGGATATATCAAGTTGTGTGATGAGTTGGATCACATCTCCATGAAGCCAAATGAAGATCTTGTTGAGTTTGCTCTTCGAATGGATTCTCTCATCAAGAGGATAAATGAGAACAAGCTTTGGATCGTCACCAAGGAAGAAGGTCTCAAGAGGTTTCTTGATGTTCTCCCGAAGGACAAGTATGGTGATCACATTGAGTTTGAAAGCTTCGAGCTCAAGTCCTACTCAATTGAGCAAGTCATTGAGATCATCACAAGAAGAAGAGCCCGCTCTATGCTCTCTAACACATTCAAGACCCCAAGTGATGATGAGGAAGAAGAAGAAGATGATAGAGTTCCCGTCTTCTATTGTGATGATGATTATTCAAGTGATAGTGATGATGAGCCGAAGCCTATCAAGGAATATCCCCCGGATGGAGATCTCTTACCTCCTTTCTATGAAGACTACTACAACTTGTATGAACCGGGTCTTGCCGGTGGAGCTCACTATCTTCTACTTGACATGTATGATGAATTCTACAAGAAGAGAGAAGAAACTTGGCTTGAGTGTTGAAAAAGGCTCCTCATATTGTTTGCAAGAGTCAATTCTTTGAAGGGAAGGAGAAGGTTAGTGATGAGAGTGCTATAAGGATAATGTTGTCTCTCCTCCCCTATCATCGGAAGGTCTATGTCCTAAATGATATTGGTGATGATATTGATAGGATGCCTCTTAAGGAGGCTATCTTGATTGCCTTATCCTATGAGCACCAAATGTACAACATCCTTGAATACTTCAATGCAAGTGATGAAGCGGAAAGATTCCAAGCCTATCCTCTTGGGAACCATGTCCTACATTTGGGATATGATCGGAGCATGTGGAGACACAATGGAGTCACCAAGAAATGATAGACACCTTGGATGCATTGGACTTGGACTTTCTCAATGGAGTTCCTATGGCATACATCAAGAGCATCAAGAGCATGAAAGAGGTAGATAACATGTCAATTGACCCTTCTTTTTGCTTGATGGCTACTGTTGGCGGTGCTGATCACTCAAATTTTACCGCCAACACCATTCAATAAAAGCCATCAAACAAGAATAAAACGAACAATCTTTATTGCTAATGGCTCTCCACAAGTTTTGTTGGAGTATTTGAGTGCAGGGAGCAATATGGAGAAAAATCACAGGAAAAGAGGGCCAAAGCCCACCGGCCGGCCCAATCATAGGCCGGCCGGCCTACTCAGGCTCCCGATGGGATCAATCTTCCTTCCAGAGGCCTTCTGCTGCTTCCCCACGTGGAACTCAAGGCCCAGCCCAACAAGGAACAACCGTCATTCTAGAACATGGGCTTTTGGGCCTAAACTTGAAGGCCACTCCAATTCTGCCGCCCCCATCAAGTAGCTGACCTCCGAACCGTCATCAGGAGCGAATCTGAGACGTCCACACAAAAGACGGTGGCGAACCGCCATAATCAATGGCCGGCCGGCCACCCTACTAGGCCGGCCGGCCTACCTTTGCGCCACCGCCACTCCATCTTCGGCTATAAGATGCACACCGACATGAAGACCTTATAAATACCCCCGGCTAGCTTCAGAGCAACTCGCACCTGGAGATACACTTAAGTTAGTCATTAGTGAGTAGCGAAGCGCTGCTGGTAGTGAGTGAGTGAGTGAGAGGCTAGGAGAGTGAGTAGTCCCGGAATGCCGGGACTCTACTTCTTTGGCGCCTCGGGTATGCTCCTCGCCTGGGAGTAGTCGTTCGAGTCTTCCAGGCCGGGTAACATGTAAGGAGATTATCGGTCGGGCAATAAAGTATGGTATTCTTCTCTATTTATTTATGGGTTTCAGGTATGCTTTAAATATTTATTTATTTATTGCATAGACTAGCTTATTTGGATGTCCTCGCTAGTTGTGACGATAGGTGTAAACGTGGTGTTTAGACCTAGAGTTATCCCTGATTTGCTCTTAACCCCACGGAGGATGGTAGCCGCGAGTACGTGTGACAGGCGTACCGGTCTCTGTAATCCACCACGTCCGGGTTCATGTCTGTAGGGCTTTCAATAGCAGGCGGATTCCCAAAGTAGTTGAACCTAATTCTCGGGTTGCTGCTTTGGCACGTTTGTGCCCCGAAATAGATAATAGAGAAAGGACCATACCAAGTTGCCCAGCTGTATAGCTCCTTGACATTAGATTACCTGGCTCGAAGACCTTTTTATTTATTGTTGCGCTCTTGCTCCCCTATGCCACCTTGATCGGATAATTATCTAGGATAGAGTTATTAGTACACTGTTCGTTCCCTGTGGATTCGATACCCTAGGAATACTCCTCGTGGTGAAAGCTACACCGGTATCCGTACGCTTGCGGATTAATTTCTGTTAGGCCTTAGGACTGCCAACAAGCTTTCTGGCGCCTTTGCCGGGGAACGGTAAGCTGTGCTAAAACTCGAACCTAGAGTCGTCCGTTTAAGGTTTTTTATTTTCTTTTCTTTTTATATTTTATTTTGTTTTTCTTTCTTTTGTTATCATCACACCATGGACGCATCGTCGATCTTCGACGCCTCTGCTCCGAAAGGAGCACTATTGGGCCTCCACCAGCTTCCAAACCAATCACGGCTTCAAGCTATGAGTTTCGACCAGAGCTGATTGCATTGGTAAAAGGATCTGTGTTCCATGGGGAAGATCATGAAAATCCGTACACACACATACGCCACTTCGAAAGGCTCTGCTCCACAGTGGTGACATCTGGTGTCCCGCAGGACAGTTTTAAATGGATATTATTTCCATTCTCCATCACTGGTGAAGCAGAACTCTGGTATGACAGGCATGTGAGTGAAGCAAATGGAGACTGGATTACCCTCAGGAAGCTCTTTTGCCTCAAATATTTCCCTCTCTACAAAGTCATTGCTCTTCGCAAGAAGATCATTGCCTTTGAGCAGGGCAGTAATGAGTCATTAGGAGCTGCCTGGGACCGCTTCCTGACTTACACTCACCAAGGGCCAGATCTGGAAATTCCATCTCCGATCCTCCTTCAACACTTTGCAGCAGGACTTACTCCGAATGGCCGTAACTTCTTGGATACAGCCTCAGGAGGATCCTTCTTATACAAGACAGCTAAAGAAGGGTTCGAAGTTCTCGGAAAGATCCTCAGCAACCTGGACTCCTATGAAGCGTGCGCCCCTGAAAAGCCAAAGAAGAGACACATGCCATAGTTGAGGTACCTTCAGCCAGCCCACCAGAGGAAAAGAAGGAAGAATGTGTAGTGCAACCCCAAACAGAACCTCCTCAACCACAGCCAGCTCCAGCGGCAGCACAAGATTTATTCTATGTCTGCCCGTCGAATCCAACATTATTTCAAGACAGCCAAGTTCTCTCCGAAGGTCAGAAACAAGTTGACTCCACACTCCCTCTCCTGCCATATGAAGAGGAGGTGGACCTGTCCAGGTTTGGAGACACAAGATTCTACCCTGCGGAGAAGAATTGTCATGTCGACAGGGTTGAACTTGATGAGCCAGATTTGGAGGATAAAGCAGGGCAAGAAGAAAGGCTACAACAATTGTCTGCTATCTTCAGCGAGGATTGGCTCCAAGAGACTGAATGCTCAGGCGAAGTGGTCAAGATAGATCCAGAGCCTGATACCGTTCTAGTCACATGTAAGCAAGTGCAGCAGATTAAGGCCGGCTACGACTTGAAAGCCAAGATAAATATTCTGTCCAGGCAGCAGGCCCAAATGCTGACAGTTGCACCGTTCAGCCTGATTCCATCGAAGAAAAGACTGATTTACCAGAACAAATGCTACCAAGCTGAAGGCATTTGGCAAGGATTGGAGGTAGAAGTGAATGGGCAAACCTTGCTCATGAACTTCCACCTTTTCGAGATACCTGACCAAAGCCTCTTCCTAATTGGGACCCCAATTGCACCCCTCACGAGGATGAAAAGTGCACAAGAAGCATTGGATGTGCCAATGGGAAAGAAAAGCTTCACCATCGACTTCAGACGTGCTCTTAACACAAAGGCGGAAGCACAATCTGAAGGGATGAGTGAATACACAGCCATAGAGGAAGCTGCAGCCGTCGAATTCTTAGAAGCTTCATAGCATGATATCGAGGAAGACGTACAGTACTTCAATGAAGACGAAGATCCTTCTCCATTTGTTTCACTAAACAGGCAAGAAGAGACAGCTCCAACACCCGTAGAGCTCAAGCCGCTGCCTCCAGGTATCAAGTACAGTTTATTCTTTCAAGATCAAGGGACGCCTGTCATCATCAGTGACAAGCTATCCGAGACGGAAGAGAAGGAACTAGTAGCCGTGCTAGAGAAATATCGATCAGTGATAGGCTACTCACTGGCAGACCTCAAGGGAATTAGCCCAGAATTCTGCACACATCGGATCCCAATGGAGCCTGACCATAAGCCCGTTCGTGAGCACCAACGACGTCTGAACAATGCCATGAGAGAAGTAGTAAAGAAAGAAATTTTGAAGCTTCTCAAGGCAGGGATTATTTACTCCATTCAAGACAGTTAATGGGTCAGCCCGGTTCAGGTAGTGCCAAAGAAGGGAGGGATGACCGTTGTGAAGAATGAAAAGAATGAGCTGATCCCTCAGCGTACAGTGACGGGATGGAGGATGTGCATCGATTACAGGAAGCTTAACAAAGCGACCAGGAAAGATCACTACCCACTCCCGTTCATTGATGAGATGCTCGAACGGTTGGCGAAGCACTCATTCTTCTGCTTCCTCGACGGTTATTCAGGGTACCATCAAAGACCTATCCACCCTGATGACCAAGAGAAGACCACCTTCACATGTCCATATGGCACCTTCGCCTACCATCGGATGTCGTTCGGATTGTGCAACGCACCAGCCTCATTCCAAAGGTGCATGATGGCCAGCTTCTCCGACCTGGTCGAGAAAATAATGGAAGTATTTATGGATGATTTCTCAGTCTATGGGGAAACATTTGGGCGATGCCTCCAGAATCTCGAGAAGGTACTCCAGAAATGCAAAGAGGCGGATTTGGTTTTGAATTGGGAGAAATGTCACTTTATGGTGATAGAGGGAATTGTCCTAGGACATAAGGTCTCTGCCCGAGGGATTGAAGTTGACAAGGCCAAAGTTGAGGTAATTGAGTCACTTCCACCCCCGAGGAACATAAAAGGGATCCGCAGCTTCTTAGGACATGCCGGTTTCTATAGAAGATTCATCAAGGACTTGAAAACTCCAAAACTCCAAAACACCATAACTCCACAGGGACGTTGACCGGGGGCTCCACAAGCTAGATGTAATCACCATGTCTGTCGTAGCAATAATCACCGCCATCCTCTGAGCAGCATTTCATGTTTGTATGGGAGATAGCAAGTGTGAGTACATGTCGTACTCCGCAAGTGGGGGAAAAGTATGACATGCAAGGTAATAATGAAGAAAGGCTACACATGGGCTTATTTGCATAAATGCCAAACTATACGTAAGATATATTTTCAAAAGCAACCTATTTTACTAGGTGATATGATACGACAAAACAAACAATTAAATCAAGATAAATCATTATGAAACAAACCACTATTATTCTAGTATTCACACAACCATTATCCCAAACTGATGCACACAAAGCATTCCATCAGTCAAATCAACCAACCAAAACACATTATCGAACTGATGCTCCCAGAAGACTCCATCAGTTCCCCCGATGCTCCCAGAAGATTCCATCGGGCGTTGGTGCTCCCAGAAGACTCCACCAACACTGGTGCTCCCATGGAAACCATGTTCCCAAAGACTCCACCAGTCAATGATGCTCCCATCGAACCAAACAATACTAGTGCTCCCATTGAATCCATGATAATCCAAAGACTCCACTAGCCATTGATGGTCCCAAAGATTCCATCATCGTCAAAACCTTAACAACAAACAAAGTTGATGCTCCCAGAAGAACCCATCAACCACTGGTGCACACGAAGCAATCCACCAGTCCTAAGTTCCATGTTGCTAAAAAGATTACCATATTATTAAGTTGAAGTGAACCATTAGTCATGATTAACAAGATTAGGTGTATGACTCTAAAAGCATGGCTAAGCATTTACTAACAACACAAAGACCAAAACATCACAACAAGGGCGACAAGGAATGATATGGAACAGGGAATAGACTCATGGGATTCAGTATTAAACAAGCATGCATGTTTGAAAACAAAACACTTCAAACATAGGATCAATATGGTCAAGGACACTTGCCTTCCTCTTGCGGTTGCTCAGTGGTGACTTCGAAATCTTGATCTTGGAAGTTCACGTACAAATCGTCTCCTAATTACCGCAAAAAGAGAAAGCACAAGAGCACAAACAATAAGAAACAGTACACCAAACAGTAACAAATGATTATGAAAGCTGTACTATGAGATAGTACTCGTCTCTACGATCGCGTGAGCGCAAGAATCGTTAAAAACGGAGTTACGAGTAAAAAGATATGCTAGTTTGAAGTTTTAGGGATTAAATTAGAAAATCAGAAACGTTTAAAGGGTTAATTTGTAAATACAGAAAGATTTGAGGACTTATTTGTAAATATGAAAAGTTTAGGGACTAAAGTGTAAAAGTTAGGGACTAAACATAATTTTATGAAAGACCGAGGGCCCAACTATAAAATTACCTATTCTGAAAATTGAATTGATTTAAATAAATCTGAAAGGTAATTTTTTTTAAAAAAAACTGTGAACCGGGTCCATGAGATCCATGGACCGGGCTGAGGCCAAGGTCCACCGGTCCATGATGGACCGGTCGCCGGAGTAGGGCGGCGGCTCGCCGGCGTTGATGCGACGCGGCGCATGCGTGGCTGAAAACTCATCGCGAAGAGCGTGGAACGACGGGAGCGACGTGGCGTCCTCACCAGAAGGGTCGTGCGGAGTCGACGAGGTCCGGAGAGCGGCGGTCGACGGGGACGGGTGACGGCGGAACTTCGGCGGCGACGTACGGCGGCCTGGAGCTTCGGTTCTTGTCGAGATCAGGTGGAAGAGGGGCGGTGCAACATGGCAGTTCTCGGCGTCCAGTCGGCGTCGTCCGGGGCGGCTTCGTTCGGCGCGACGTCGAGCTCCAATGCGCCGGCTATGGTGAACGGCAGCGCGAGCTAGGGTTTGGGCGCGGGGGCGATGCGGCGGCGTGGGACGAGGAGAATAGAGGCGGCCGGGGCGGTTTTATAGGGGCGGCCGGCTTGGGGAGCAAGGAAGGGAGGGAGAGACCGGGGCGGAGACGGCTCGGCGATAGCGACGGTGTCCCAGCCGGACACGGCGGGGGAAGGAAGAAGAGAAAGCGGGCTGGCCTTGCTGGGCCGCGGGGAGAGAAGGAGTGGGCCGGAAGAGAAAACAGACCGGGCCAAGGAAAAAGAAAGAAAAAGAGGAAAGGAAAAAGAAAAGAAGAATGGGCTAGCCTAGAATCGGCCCAAACGGCTGGAAGAAGAATTTTTCTTTTCTGTTTTGATTTCACAAACCATTTTCCAAAACCTTTTTCCTAATTGAATTCTACACGAATTTAAATTCATTTTTGCACACAATAAAATCCTAAATGCATTTCTAGACAGCATGAATGCAACATACACCCTATTAACCTTATATTTATTTATTTATTTAGAAATAATTTTATTTACCTAAATAGATGTGATAACACTCAAGTATTTAAAAGCAAAATTTTAAACTACTCCAAAAAGTTTCAAAATTTAGTGAAATTTATTCACAAACCAAAATTTCAAATTTGGGATGTGACATGCTGTCAAGAAGCCAAGAGGGAGAAGTGTGAAGCACTTGAGAAGGATTTGGAGTGATCCTAGTGCTTGAGAGAGTAACAAGTTGCATCCTTTGATCTCTAGGCTAGTGTGTGCTTGAGAGGGTCATCTAGGGCTGTTACTCTTGGTCTATGACAAGGCCTAGACCGGTTAGGCGTCGGTGTTGAGCTGTCCAAGGAGATTGTGGAAGTTAACACAAGTTTGTACACGGTCTTGGAGCTTCCCGTGCGAAAGAAGCATCACTAGTGGAGCGCCCTTTGGCACGCATCAAGTGCGGAGCCTTACCTCCGGAAGAGTACCCGGGATCGAGCCTGGCGGGACGTGCCCGCGACTTCCTCGGAGGGTGAAGTGTGCTCTAGGAGGGATCGCCATCGAGCGGAGGGACGGGGTCGAGACTCCGGCGGGAGTGACCCAACGTGGAGTAGGGGAAGGCGCCATCCTTCCGAAACCACGGGAAAACATCATGAGCATTCTCTATCCCTTCTCCTTTACTACTCGCATTTACTTATCGCACTATATATGATTGCTTGTAGTACTTGAGTTGTGCTCTTATCTTGCTTGTGTGTTTACCTTTGTACCTACTAGCTTCACTAGGTTTGCTTGTTTGCCTTGCTCGTATGCTTACTTATTATAGCCTATCTAGTTGCTCTAAGGACTCTACTTAGTGTGCCTAGTATCTAGGTTGCCTTGTTCTCTAGTTATCTTGTTGTCTTACCTTGCCTAGCTAAAGTCTTCCGCTATCTATATCTTGTGCTAGGTTGCTATTGTGATGTGCTTGTGCTATCTATATCCACTAGCTATATAGGTTAAGGATACTCCTTAGTGTGCTTTACCTTGCTACTAGAACTACTTGCTAGGAGTTGTTTGGGTGTAAGTGTTTGGAAATAGATTCTAGAGTAGAGTGCACCGATTCACCCCCCCCCCCCCCCCCCCCCCCCCCCCCCCCCCCCCCCCCCTCTCGGTCACACGATCCTTACACCTGCATATTTCCCCCGCTGGAGTAGGCTGCAGCACACGAGGCGGAAGTACACACTCTATATGCCCTCGTAGCACCCTGCTTTGAGATTCATGCAAGGTGGGAGCCAAAGAATTTTGAATTAAAATAAATTAATTGTTGAGCCAAATATTTTTTAATCTTATGCATACAAAAATCACAAACAAATGGCCCTCAACTGTAGAGATTTAATGGCAAAGATTAGAAAAAAAAGTGCAAGTTACTTTGAAAAAGGTTTTTCCTCTTAGACCGCATTACAATTACGGACCTATTGCATTGGGTGCTCACAAACTAATAAGCACCCGACAGCCATGTAAAAGATAGGTCCCATTGGACCAGCCATGGGAACGCCGGATCAAAGAAGCTGCAAAATCAACGATCCACCGTTGGAGGCCACTAATTAGTATACTAGGAGCATCTTCAAAAGAAACCCACTAAGTTGTTTCTAAGCATTTATTTTTTTATACCTAAAATATTATTGAGGCTAATTTTTCTCCCCTCTTCCAACATATCCCCTTAAAACCTTTTTTGTGATTACCCTTAAAACTCTTTTAACTGGACCACGTTCGCATTTAGGGCCACTATAATGTTGCTTCCCTTGAAAGGAGAAGGATTGAGCCTCCCAAACAGTCCCCTATTTGTAACTACAGACGAGGGGAATTCAGGGGACGCCAAAATGTTGGAGTATATTTTGGGATTCAGTTGGAGGCTTGCATGGGGCTAAACCCTAATATGTTGATTGAGTGGAAGTTTTTGGTTGTCTCTAGGATGCACGCTAACAAAAAGTTTAATGCTTCTGGTGCTGATGTACGCTCCCTATCAGCATTGTATTCGGAAGTAGTAAGTCATTAATTAACCTCCTTGCTTCACTATGGACATTGTGCACTTAATATTCGCCCCCTAAATAAGAAATGCAGATTCACTTGTAATTTATTTTGGAGGACAGGGCAGAAATGCAGATTCACTTGTAATTTATTTTGGAGAAGACCCTGCTAAATTTCCTTTTGAGCAAGGTAATATTCTGCAGATTTCCATCAGTAGAAATTGTTTATTGGGAATGTTTCATTCCATTTTCATTATGTTTGTAATTTTTATCCTTGATACATCCGAATTCATGTAGAAGGAACAAGAGAATATGGATTTTTTTTCTGGATTGGCTTAAAACGGTGTTAGTATCTTGCGCTCACTTTCAGTTGCTTTGTGCAAAAGTTTATAGACACTTGAAGTCCAGATATTGAAACCCAGCTGGATACTTTCAATGTTGCTCAGGTTACTCTGAGGTAGACTAGTCTGTATAATATAGCTTTCCCCGTTGCTGTTTGCAGTTTTATAGGCACGTGTTGGGACTGCCGTGTGTGTAAGCATGTGATCTACTTCTTGCCTGACTTGCTTCTATGCTTCAACATTTATCATTTTGAGCCTGTGAATATGAAATCGTATATAGATCTGTGACTTTTAACAGTTCCGTCATGTGATTTGGCTTTTATTCGTTCTCCTTTTTACCCCCAAAATTTGTTAGCAGTACACTGCTTGCCTTTCCTCAACTGCAAACAAAGCATGTATTAGATAGTTTTTAATGTATACCTCTTTCGTCTTACTCCTACTGAACTTTAAAAAAATGCAGTTGCTTCCACTCTTCTAACCTTTGTGGGGTTATTTCGGAAAGCTCATGACGAGAACCTCAAGCAGATTGAGGCTGAGAAGAAGAAAGCCCAGAAAGAGGCTGAAAAAGAAGCAAACCAGGACAGAACTCCTGTAAACTCGAAAAACGAGTTTGTGGACAGATCACCAAGATCACCATCGCCCTTCAAATGATTTCTACCAAAAGTTTTATATGGTCATCATTTCTTCCTCGACAAATGCAACACCACTGGCCAGTGCAAATTTTCACAGAAGCATCCAATGGTTACACAAATGCATCAATTCCTCATGGTCGTCTTGTGCTTACATGACAAGGTAGGAGTAACTAATAGATACGTATACCTTGTCATGTAAGAGCTGAAATATGCTCGTTATTGCTATCCTAACATATATCTGTTTTATGCAGATACTTTCGATTAAATATCCATGACAGATAGATAATGACACTGTACAAAGCTAACCCAAGTCCCAATTAGGCTCTTCTATATGTACAGTTCTGACAAGATTTTTTTTTCCTTTTCTGTTTATACTAGGAGCAGGAGTAGGGTGGTGGTTGTAAACTAGGAAGTAGGAATGTAAGAAATGTGCATTAGGTCAGAAATCAATAGAAAAGGTTTATTGTTACCAGTTTTGTAACCTGCTATGAGTGTATAGCCATGTTTTTTTTTCTTTTAGTTCTTTACAAATTATGGATCACAGTGTTTGTTCATGGCCCCTCTCTTGGGATCTCGAGATCGTCTAATATCAGACTAAATGAGCTTCAGTGTTCTACTTCATGGTGTTTCCAGCGAAATAAGAAAAGGCCATCCGTTTGTTGTTTGAATTGCATTCCCTTCTGCCATCTTCTCTTTCTCCTATAGTTTTTTTCTTCATGGCACTAAAATAATGAACAAATATAGTGCACGAAAAGAATGAAGAACCACCTATCATACTTTAATTGCCATCATTGGGATGAAAAAGAGGAGCTAGCACGCTGAATATATACCATAGTAATCGTGTGGTGATTGGATCGATATGATCTTGCAGGTTATAAGATCCTGGAGTTACAAAAGGTCCACTAGGCATAATTAAGGTGACTTGTCATGTGCATTCCTCCTTGTGCGGAGAGGGGCTGTGGGGCATGTTCTGAAGGCTTCCTCCGTTGACGGTGGCCGTGGTCTCGTCGGGCCACGCCAGGTAGGCTGGGATGGCTTGGCCGCTAAGGTGAGAGAGAGGAGGAACACGCGCTATAGCGGAGAAGGCACACGCGGCTTCGATCATCTGGGCGTGTGAGTGGGAGAGAATAATATATATAGACGAGGAAAATCTAGCTTGCATGGCAACGATCATATCACCCACTGACCTTCGTGGACGGCATAAAGGCATATACTCGAATCTGAGTTGCATCAGATTGGGTTGCAAAACTTGTTCCATCGGTCGGTCTTTTTCGGATGGATCAATGAAACTCTTGTCGGCGCCCGTTCTTCCCTTTTTCAGTATTCAACATAACCCCGTACTAGCTATACCGCTTACAACACCCATCCTCTTCTCAGCTCATCATCTGAGTCTGATCACTTTAAGTACAATCCCCTTTCATTGGATGAAACTCCAGATGAAACAGCCGCCAGGTTGACAAATGATTGTGAATCCTTCACGCTCTGATGTTGATGCGGTCTCACGGCTAGGGCACAAGATCCTGAGGTCCATTTGAGGTCCATAGCGTCGTTCCTCTTTGCGCGGAAAGGATGATGAAGTGATCTCCATTTGAGGTCCATAGCGTCGTTCCTCTTCGCGCGGAAAGGGAGGGAGGATGGGTCGGGTCACGTGGACGGTGTGGACGTGGTCAGGCCAGGATGCCCCGGAGCTGCAAATGGTAGGTGGCCTCGCAGCGTGAGAGAGGAGGCCTGACAATGTGGCGGATTGACTCGTCATCGCACAAGATCCACCGGGGGCACGATCTGTGGCTCCGAACTCCTCGCCGAAGGTATTGGTTCCATCTGACGTGTGAGTGGGGTGGGAGAACATATGCAAAGCGGGACTATCTTGAAGCAATCTACTTCTATACCAAGGTATGAAGCAATCTGATATGTTTTACTTGTTTGAAACAAATGAAAACTTTGCAAGATACATAGATGATTTTTTATGCAGGCAATTGAGGAAGATCCTCATGATGCGACATTGTTTGCCAACCGGAGCCTATGCTGGCTGCAGATGAGAGAAGGGGATCGAGCTCTGTTGGATGCTCAACAATGCAAAACAATGGAGCCTCGTTGGTCGATGGCATGGTACCGTGAGGGCACGGCTCTCAGCTTGCTGAAGGTATAGTGGACACAGGAGAATACAAAGCAGCATCGTCCAGTTTAGCTCTCCATTATCTCACCCTGATGATATAGTAGAGGCTCGAGGGACCAGACGGGCCGGGTTACTCGATCGATCGCCAAATCAATTACTATAGTTTATTCGCCAGTTATTTTTTAAAATTATTACTTTTTGGATGTAACAGAAGTTTGGGGATTACAAAAAAAAAGGTTTTGGGGGTTCCTAATGGGTTTCTAGCTACTTTTGCCTCTTGGAATTACTTATTCTTCAGTTTTTTGAATAAAGGGAGTTCTTACAGCCCGTAGCCCCCCGTACCATATATACCTCTCACAACCAACAATCCTCCTCTTGTGAGTTCATCTCAACGATCGAACAATCAACCTGTTCTTGCATACTGATCCGTAGATCGAAATGGCATCCCAGCAGGGTAGGCTGATCCAGCTGATCGCCGAGGCCAGAAACAACCCCGCGAAGCTGCCGGCGGCGTTGATGTCGCTCGGCGTCGTCATAAGCGCCGCGGCGCTCGCGCTCATCATCTTCAAGGCTCCGGGAGGCGTTTTCCTCCACCTGCACGGCGCTGCGCTCGAGTTCGTGTACTACGGCATCCTCATCGCCGTGGCGTCCTTCGGGCTCGCCGAGGCCTCCTTCGGATTCTGGGTGGTGCCGCGTGACCCGGTCGGCTGGCGCGACGCCGGCAAGGCCCTGCTCTGGGCTTCCCTCGTGGCTTTCGTCCTCGTCGCTGCTCTCGGAGGCCTCGCCTTCCTCAAGTAGCGCGGTATGTAGTCGAGCTAATTAATAGTACTATAGTATTGTTGTGTCCTTTATGCATGCATGCACTCCATCTTTCAAGGTTCAGTCGTACGTGTGTTTTGCCGTGCTGTGTTTTAGGTTTCTTCCTCAAATGTCTTGTCTGCTTCAAAATTTTCTAGCCCCCACTCGATTTGATTGATCGATGATTTTTTTTTTTTTTGCGAATTTTTGACCGATGATATTCGAATAAGGCCTCAGTGTCATGTCTATGTGACGATCGTGTTTGTCGACATAATTTTTGAGATTTTTCAGAGCAAGATCTGGATTGTCTGATTTTGCTTGTCCTGTGTGTGGCTGTCTTCTGTATCCCCTTTATTTGTCTCCGGGGAACAAAAATTACCTTGTAGTCCAGAAAGCTGCATTTATTCTTCCACGACCACAATGATGCAATCAATTTTGCATTATATTTCATTTTGCCATTCCAACTGAGGCAAAAAATTTTTTGTCTTCCAGCATGTATAAAGAGACAAAAATCAAACTATGGCGCCATAAGTCTTCTAATCTTGTCTTGATGAGCCACCGTTGGAACTTCTGTCGACTAGTTATGTGAGTGCACGCCCCAAATAATGTAGCAGCATCAGTTTCCAATATCAATCTGTTCATTCCCAATTGTACGGCTCGTTCCAAACTCCATACATCTCCCAGAGTTTCAGCCTGTAGCGCGCTGGCGGCTCGACTGATATTACCGGCTGCTCCCTCCAGGAAATTTCCTTCACAATCTCAGGCCACAGCTCCGGTCACCGTGCTTTGTCTCTGCATAATCGATCGGATGTATCCACATTTATCTTATAATAACTATGAGGAGGAGGGCGTGTCCAATGAGGAATGGCTGCTCCTGCTGCGCTGGTTATTCATTCTCTAGCTTCTGAATCTCTATCATGCGATATGCATGCAATTTTCTGCCACACACCAATATAGCTTTGTTTCGTGCTGAGACCACCATCTCCAGAAGGCAGACGAACGCCTTGTTCTGTACTTCCTTCGATCCCAGATGTTAAGGGTATAGTGTCTCCTATTAGGAGTCTTTAGTATTAGAGTCATTTTCATATTTCATATTATACTCTTGTCCTCCTAAGACTCTCATGTACCCTTATATATAGCTCCTTTAGAGCTAGATTATGACACAAGTGCTGCTCCGTGACATCAAGGATGAAACTAACATGTGGACAATGGCGGGGCCAAGGAGGCTAAGACAGCTACTGTAATTACCGTGAGAGGGCATGGTAGAATCTGTTTGTAACCGGCGCGAATGGAACTTAAAACA
Organism: Eragrostis nindensis; assembly: GCA_012490785.1. Classification (NCBI taxonomy): domain Eukaryota; kingdom Viridiplantae; phylum Streptophyta; class Magnoliopsida; order Poales; family Poaceae; genus Eragrostis; species Eragrostis nindensis. The sequence continues at coordinate 1,133,954 of JAAXCT010000105.1, read as the reverse complement.
CTAGCCTCGGCCAGAGCATAGCATTGTACTTGTTAATTTCCTCTTCTTAATACAATGACGCGTAGTTTTCCTGCGTGTTCAAGAAAAAAAAAAACTAGAGTTAGGTTTTCTACTCTCCATCCTAGGCGATATTTTAATGATAGTTTCTGCACCCAATCTGTAGTCTAACAGCTGTAATCACACATTGCTATGGGCTCGAATGAGACCGAACAATGAGGAGTCGACGACGGCCCGCGACATGGCATGGATGGGCCGTAGGCCCAGAGGAGGCCGGCCGGCTGCGTACAGAAGGGGGGAGGGGGGGGGGGGGGGGGGTGCTCCTCCTGTAGTGGCTTGTAGGGATGGCAATGGTACATTACCCACTGGGGGCGGTGCAATGTCCCCATCCCTGTCTAGGGTTTTATACCCAGTTCCCATCCCTATACTCACCTAGGGACTCAAATTTCGCTCATCTGGTGTGGGTACCCATCGGGTTACCCATACCCATTAATTGGCATCACAAAAATTCATATCGGAATGATTAAATTGTTCAAAGATAAATAAATTTAACCAGTCAAATGCTAATAGTTCACACAATCAAACGCTAATAGTTCATAGCACTTGACTACTTATTAAAAATACAAAAACTAATAGTTCATGACACTTGGTTACTTATTAAGAATAAAAAAATTGCTGGCCTGTTGCACTGCAGTGGAGCACGTTGATGCCTCTGATGAACCCACATGTCATAGTTTTTGTGGGGCCTCATGGGTAAACGGGTATGGGTTGCAGGAGAATGGCTCCATACCCGTGGTACCCAATAGGTGACAAAAATGCCCATTAACAGACCCATAGGCGAGAAATAGATCCAAACCCGCACCCTAATAGAGAAAAAACCCATCAGGTATCGGATGATGGGTATCCATTGCCATCCCTAGTGGCTAGGCTGTATCGGATAGGAATTGAGGATTGAATCTGGAAGGTGGAGTCAAATTAGAAAAATATAGATAGAGTCGAGTTTAGATCTTCTTATAGACTTTTCTTGTTTATCCAGTCGAGTCATCTATAAATAAAAGGGTATGCAACCAGATTTAATCAAGAAAAAAAAAAAGTTTACTCCACCAATCTCTCTCTCTCTCTCTCTCTCTCTAGCCGCTGCCGCCCCCTACCCCAACCCTAGCCGCGCACTGCCATCCTCCGCACCACCCTTGTACCATAACATCGTCCAGGTTCTGCTAACGCCAACATTCTCTAGTGCCCTTGTACTTAAGAATAGATATTTTTTTTAGGGTGTACATGAAGATAGATGACCACAATCTTAGTCCAAAAAGCTGCATTCTTCCACGACCATAAGGATGAGTCAACTGTATGTTGCCTCACGTGTTTTCATTTTGCCATTCCAGCTGAGGCATTTTTCTTTGTCTTCCAGCATAAAAAGTCAAACTGTTTTGCCATAAGTTTTCTAATCTGTCTTAATTAAGCACCGTTTGAGCTTCTGTAGTTCAGTTCTTCACAGTTCGAGTGCACGCCCCAAGGTAGCAGCATCGGTTTCCAATATTATTCTGTACAGTCCCAGTTGTACAGCTTGTTCCAAACTCCATAAGAAAGCTCCAAGAGTTTCAGCCTGTAGCGCACTGGCGGCTTGACTGATATTACGGTTGTTCTCTCCAGAAAATTTCCTTGACTGATATTACCGTGATTTGTCACTGTATTATATAGATCTATAGGATGCATCCACATTTATCTTATAACAATCAGGAGGACCTGTCCAATGAGTAATAGCTCCTGCTCCCGCTGGCTTTTGTCTTCTGAAACTCCATCATATATATAATATGCAGCTGAGCTGCAAATTTCTGCGATATCTAGTGGTATTTTAGTATATACTAGTCGGATTTAAAATACCACTAGTATATACTTCAAACTAGTATGGCTGCCCGCGCATTTACATGGCTAGAGTTGATTGTTTTCACAATGATAATAGTATAAAATTTATAAACTTGTATATAGGTATTTCATGATATTTTATAATAAACGTTTATATGCTTTCTCCTACGGTCGCATCCCTCGCCTGCTCGTATTGATGCTCAGCTAGTTGTCGTCTTAGCTTTTTGTCCGGCTCACTTGTTCCTCTAGTACACTTTTGCCAACTCATTATCCTTCCCGTCTACTTGTCGCCCAATCTGGCAAGGACTACTACCTTCACGCGTCATCTTCCTCCCTCGCCTTCCTATACTGGTAGGTTGGTCATCTTGTTATTCAGATTGCTTGCTCGTTGCCCTCTCATTCAAGGCTCTTCCCGTCCTTCTTTCTAACTTGTTTTTCGGTTCTCTCACTCGTCCTTACTCTGTCCTCATCATAGCTTGTGTTTTCAGCTTGCCTACTCATCACGTCATAATTTAGCTATTTTAGACTCATAATGGTATGGTGGGAAGATTAGAAATAAGAATTAGGGATATTTTTAGCTATCTTTTATAATCCGAATTTAGTTATTTTTTGGACTTATAATGGAATGACTGATAATTTAGAAATATGTATGAAATGTATTTTTGATTATTTTTTTATTATTTCGAATTTAGCTATTTTTTGACTCATAATGGCAAGGTGGGTAATCTAGAAACAGGTTCGAGGGGTATTTTTGACTATTTTTTATTATTTCGAATTTAGCTATTTTATAAATATTTATAGGGGGTTTTGTGACTAATTTTTTCATAATGGCAGTAGTGGGTAATTTTCTCTTCTTATTTTCTCAGATTAACGTGGAATTTCTAGCATTTTAGAGCGAACGTGGTGGCTCTTTTTCGTCGTCAATTATATATATAATAGATACCACTAGATACCACTAGTATATACTGGGTAGTATAGGGCACCGTAAAACTTCTCATAAGTTATGACACCCTTGCGAAGATGGAAGTACCTCGTGAGTAGCCAGTTTCCTTGTAGTTCCACTTGGAATCCATGGATCATTCCATATGTTGATGCCAGCCCCATCACCAACTCGCCATATAATTCCATCTAAACCCTGTAATATATCCACGTATATGATATTCCTTCTCTCGTTCTCTGGCTGTGAAGTGTAGATTGTCTGAATTGTGAAATTTCTTGGCCTTCAGCACTTCCCCACATGATGGAGATCCGCCTGTGTTATAAGCCTCCATGCTTGTCGTGCTAACATTACACTATCAAACAGATGAAGATCGAGGAATCCTAACCCTTCTTTCTTCTTTGATCTAGTGAGTTTCCCAGCTTAGCCAATGAATCTTGTTCGATGTGTCCTGTGTTGACTCCACTAGTACCACCCAATCATCGTACTAATTTCATCACATAACCTTTTAGCCAGATCAAAAACAGCCACGCATGTCATATGTTGGTATGGCCTGAGCAACAGCTTTCGAAATAATATTTTTTTTCCAATTTGGACAGAAGCTTTTCCTATCAGCCCTGTATTCGAGCCCAGATCATTCCTTAATAAACACCAATATTCTTTTCCTTGATTTTCCAACAGATACTGGAAAACTCTGACACCTTTCACTTGTTATTTTTTGCATCATGGGCAGTGCATCTCTCATCATATTCTTTATTTATACAAGCTCTCCAGTATTTGGACTAGGTTGACCATTTGGCCCAAGACTCCCTCTCATAAGCTTCCAAAATATGTCTCAATTCACTTGCATCAGCCTGCCTTGCCCATAGTAGAAATATCTGCAAAAAAGGGGTGATTAACTCTTGGGAGCATCTCGGCACACTATAATACCTTGAATCCTACCATTCACTTTAGCTTTTTTGTAGCAAGTACGGCAATCCCTTCTGCATATATATATGTCGAATAGATATGGTAAATAGTGATAATGGATGACCCTCCTGTAGACCTCGCTGTGGTAAAATCATTTCAATTCACCATGAGCACCACAATAGGTCTGACCCACTTGGTACAACTCATGTTAGACTGGCGTGATTAGCGACTCAGGAATCACGACTTTGATTTTCAGGAGCCGAGCAGCCGTAGATCAACAAGAGTCGTAGCACAGTCAACTGGGCTGGTCGGACCTATAGTATTTTCCATTCACCATTGAGGTTGAGGCATCGATCTCTTCCCAACGCATGATCATGAAGATGATCTGCCAACTTATATATTGATTTTGCAGAAAACAATCCTTTAGCATATATAAAAACGCATTGCCATGCAGTCACTCATGCATATCTTCATCGGTTGAAATCAGTAGTATCTGTTGCTCATTAATTGGCTAAAAGATGTCAGAAACTAGCTGTTAATTCCCACTATTAGTATTTGGGTCAGTAAGTTCTGACACCCTTGTGAAGTACCTCAGGGAGTAGCTTGTTTTCTTGTAGTTTCACTTGGATCCATCGATCATTAATGAGCCCTATCTCAAACTTGCCATGCATATACTTCTTAAGTAATTCTACACTATAATATATTTCTCCATTTCTCTTCAGCGTTATGCTGGGCCATCTGGCTAAGTGAAAATGATATTATATTTAACAAAGCTCCAATCAAAATATATATACAGGTACTCTATATATAGGGGAACACACCGGCCACTGAAGACTGAGGAAGCCAAAGATTTGATGAGACAAGCATGTCATCTAAGCTGTGTGGTATTGGTTTTCGTGTGTTTTGAACTCTTAGTCTGTGAGATGCATGCAGATAAAAGTGTTGCATCTATGCAATAAGTTGGATGTAACCTCCAAGTGATCGTGAAGGATATAATAGGTAAAGTGTAGAATTCCTAAATTGTAAAAGTATACTTGGCCTTCGACACTTACCCACATAAAGTTTTTATGTATTATAAGCACCTTGGCTTGTCATGCTAACTTTGCAATAATAATGATGAAGATCTTGGAATCCTAACCCTTTCTTTGGTCTAGTGAGTTTTTCCCAGCTTAGCCAATGAATCTTGTTTTATTTTCCGTGGAGCTTGAGTTCGTAGCTAGCTCCAAGCCCATGGAGCAGCTAGCTGCCTCTAGCTAGCTCCAATCCAATCTAAAATCTCCCTCATTTCCTCTTCCATCGCAAATGGCCATGCTTGGCTAAACAGCTCCAAGTGAGGCAGAGGAAGTTGTGGGGCAATAGCCTGGCGAAGAAACAAATTTTTTTATTCAGTCGAGTCAAACCGAGTTTGGAGGTTGATTTGCACTCTGACAGCAATGGTTCGATTTCTCTTCTCCACGTTTCGATTTTGGGACACACTCTGGGTGCTCTAATCATTGATTGGGATAAGTGGGAGACACACATAACGGGTGTGGACTCTGTAGGAGAATACGAGGAATGTGTAGGAGGGTTAGGGACCTAGGGTTAGTTCTCAATAATGTTATATCACGAGAAATACGAATGCGATGTGATGATGGAATCAAAACAACAATAACCCTTTCTCTAGACTATACCTAGAAAAACACAGTCAACTGATTGAGATGTCAGCTTAGTTTGTTCGCAAGGGGCAACCAGAACATAGCAATTGCAACCAAAGACTGCGAGATGATCATTGGGTTGGGGGGGTACAAAAAGATGATTCACATACTTGCCAGAAATTTGGATGTCAATTGTTAGTTGTAATATAAACCAGTTATGGAAAGTATTGTCTCCCTACCATTTATGGATAATGTAGACTACTGGGCCACGACATGCGAGTCGGAGCGCACAACTCGCCCTAGTCACTTCACTATTATTGACCGTAGGTGTAGGTGGGTCATCTTCCAAGTGAATCATATATTGAAACATGATAATGAAATTTCTACACAAAAGTATATTACTGATAATTTTGACCATCAATATCGATAGCAATTGCAGTGATCTGTTACATGTTGAAACCTACCGGTACTTGACCAATTGCAGCAGAAGAGACGAACAAGGAGCAGTGTGAGAATGAAGAGTAACAACAACAACAACCATACTTTGTTCTCAGTTCTACAAGGGACAGGTTTTTGTTGCATCTGAACCTTTGCATAATTGTATCGATAACCATTTGTTTATATTTATGCGTTTTGTGCTGTATTTTAAGAATGGGAGCACCGGAGCACCTAATGGGTTGGAAGTGGAACACCTGATATTCTCTCTCGTGTTTCACACCAAGACGGAGAAGAACAAGGGACCATAAGAGTCACGAAATTAGAGCACAGGGACACACGGCACAGCTCACAAATCCTCTAGTCAGGCAGCATCGACAAACAGCGTGACGAGGTGAAAACACAAGATGGAGAAGGACCGTCAAAGATGACGGCTGGATCAGATCTAGGTGGCTGCTTGATCCACCGTAGGTGACGAGGTTTTGGCTCCCAGCCACAACACGCCACGCTAAACATTTGGCGCCACAACAAATCTTCGGAGTGTTTAAGAAACTACGGCTGTCATAATGCTTTTAGTTCTTTTTCCCGCAGCTAGTTCGGCGCCGTTTTTCTCTGCTGAACCTTTGGCGCAGCAGCAGTGGCGGTGGAGTGGCTGCATGGTGACGTGCATCCAGTAGATGGTCTTGATGGGAAAAATTGACGAAGCCGCGAGGAGGAGCCATAATGGGCAAGTTTGAAATCGCCATGATAAACGAGATATGGAGTCACGACAACGGCTGAAGATGCGGCCGCGACAGCGGCTGATGTTGGCGACCTCGAGAGGAGGCCATGACGGTGAACAAAAACGGTTTAGGGTATATTAGATTAGAGATTATATTAGTTTAACCCTAACCTAACCTTGATTCCATTATACCCTCGTCAGCAATTACTAAAGATTATATTTTAGTTTAACCAACCTAATATGACCGTTTGCTATACTACTTAAAAGTTGGGTCGTCAGCCACAATATTTAAGCTTTCAGTTGTTCGAGTTCATGTCAATTTCATGTCAAGTTGGATTGAATTCAATTCATCGTCCGAGTTCAAGTCGAATTCAACTTTGCGCTCACAAATCGGCATATGTCCCAAGATCCTTCCATTGCTCCTACCAGCACCAGCACTTTTTCCCTTTTCATTATTTTCCCTGGCTGGCTAGGAGGGGTGAGTTGAGGGCCGAGCCCACTCAGTGAAGTTTTTTCCTTTTTTCGGGAACAAACCATTCAGTGAGTTAAACTTGTTTTAGAGTATGGAAGAAAATAATTAAAATCAAAATAAATTAAGAAGGATTTTCTGGAAACCATCTTTTATAATATTTATAATTTTGCAAGCTATCTTGATGTATTATTTTTTTATTCAAACTTTTTTTTATATACTTTCACACGAAAAACACTGGGGGCCTCAATTTCGTGTGTGCAGTACAGGAAAATAATAACTACTTTCGAATGTCAAATGTATGATTGGGTAGCATTTAAATTTCTCCAGCTTAATTGCTTGTTGTTATGTAAGCTTGAATAAAAAAATATATATTTTCAACAAAACCCACTTTTCCCTTAGTTTGTTAGAAAATGACATGAGGGTCTCACTTGACAAGTGGCTATGGCCTATGGGACCAACCATGACAGGTGAGCCACATATATGTGCCAGCAGGAATGATATAAATTTGTGACATTTCTTGTCAAAAAATTGGAGGTAATGGCTTTGAGATGCATGAACAAAATATGCTTCAAACATGCCATATTTATTTTTGGATGTAATATACACTTCGCGTGCAACATTTGATCTTACGGTCCTGTTATGTTATATCAGCCGCCATCTGTTTCTTTGGCCCGTGCCATAGTTTACCCGCAGCTTCTTTTCCTCCTTTTTTTTTTTTTTGTGTGTGACTTCGAGAGACCTGCGACAAGGACTGTCCCCGTTGTCCCCAGCAGGGCTGCATCTTTGAGTCCAAGACATCTGCCTTGCTTCTTCTAATTCGGTTCGATTAATGGGCCCGTTTGGCATAGGTTTATGGAGCTAATTATCAGGCAGAATCTGTCAAGCTGTACCAAACATTGTTTTCAGGAGGAGAAATGATTCTAGAATGACTCTGAAAAAGGTATCTTCTCCTAATTTTGTGAGTGATTTTCTATCCGATTATAAGATTTTATACTAGATAATTGTAGAGATTTTATCCTAAAAAGAGAACCACTTCACTTCAGAGAATTAACTTGTCATGAGAATCGCTTCTAGAGAATCTCTACCCAACATGCATGCAGTAAAATATAGATGCCATGGCCCTGATCCGTTGTGCCCTTGATTAGTTGTTTCATGTTTTCTTGAAAATGTTCCAATACCTATTTTAAAATGTGCTAGGAGCTGATGGTAAAAATATCGGTTGGGTATTGTGCTAGGAGTATTGCTTAGTTATTTGCTCTACTGTGGGTGTGTTCGTTTCCTCGTGCTAAATTTTAGAGGGTTTTTTCAACGAATATTGTGATTACAAATAAAGTTTAATTACGAAACTAATTTCAGGACTCCGCTCGAATTCGCGAGACGAATCTAATGAGGGTAATTAAGGCGTCATTAGACGATGGTTACTGTAGCATCACTGTAGCAAAACATAGATTAATTAGGCTCATTAGATTCGTCTCGTGATTTAGAGGGGGGGTCGTGACATAGGTTTTGTCATTAAATTAATAAAATATTCTTAAATAGCAAGATTCTCTTTGATGTGATGGGTGCTAAAATTTATAGGGGTGTTGCCGAACGGGGCCTGTATTTAGGCCTTTATTGTATTGATTATATTAATATTCTTCAAAGATTTATTCAAAACTGTTCACTTAGTATAATATGTTTGTTCAACGATTTATTTTAAATTGTTACAGGAGGCCGGGTAGTATAAATACATTGCTAAATCTTTTGTTCCACAAGTAAACTTTAAATGTTTTAGTGGCACTAACAGCTCGATGCTCTGTTTTATTAATTGCGTAGGAACATTTAACTTTTGAGAAGAAACATTTATTAGCGTGTATTGCAGTGGTCAGCGCGCAAAGAATCTGCCAAAGCACGTTGCATATTTCGAACCTTGTGGGTTTTTTCTAACGTAGAAATATAAGTTGGAAACTTAATTTGGAGCTGAAAAATCCAGAGAGATAGAGAGATGGATATGGATGGATGCATGTACCGATGGGATTGGGAAGGGGATGGATTCCCAGGGTTGCTAGTCCAGCTTCTGAAGTTGAAGATGATGAGCCCGGAAGCTTTCTCTGCGCGCGTGTGCCTGGCCACCGGATGTCACTAAGCCGCGCGAGATCGATGTTCCTATAGCCCCAACCCAACTATTAGATTTCCATCTTATATTTACTAATTGGTGGCTCCTTTTGGAGCCCTCACGTTAATCGGAGAAAAATCCTCTAAATTCTCACAAAAAAGCAAAACATCTGGCCATTAGTTCAGATGATGAATAGGCCATAACCGTTGGATCCTTGGTAATCCTTCCCCCTTCTCCTCACGCAACCTTCCATGCTAGATCGTGAGGGCCAAATCTTTCCCACCCATCCACACGTGAACTTCCATGACAGATCGTCGTGGCCAGGATTATTTTTGATCTCCCGTCCCTCACGTATTTTGTGATTACTCCCTTGCAGATCCATGTAGACCAGAGCACGATGATCAAGAATCAATCCGATCTTATTATCTTTGATCTTCCTCCCCTCCCTCAAGTGTTTTCCGATCGCTCCCTTGCAGATTCATCTTGACTGCTTTGCGATTTCAAGTTCTTCTGGTATGAAATCCCTAGACTCTTGACGTTGATTCATTGTTCAACTAATGGCTCGATTCTGCTAGGAACATAACAACTAGCGCTCACAATCCATCACCGTTCTGCTTGGATGCATGTCATGGCTGGAAGGTTTGTATGTTAATGCTGCAGAGAAGGACAATAGAAGTAGTTGCAAGCAATGCTGCGGTTCATGAACGCACTCAAGATGCCTTCTAGCAAAACCTCAAGGTGAGACCCGTGTCCCTAATTGCATCTGGTGACCGAAACGCTCAATCTTAGATGCGTTTTCAGATTTATCGGTGAGTCAGGACCTTGAAACCTGCAACCTGTTGTCAGATTTGTTGGTCGCCGCTATGGAAGCCAGACCTTGAAGAAGCCGAGGATGCGATCTGGCTGCATGAAGGGATTTAAGATTATCTGCCTAGCATTGACGAACTGAAAACGTGGTCAGACTACCGATCCGATCTACTAGCGTTTAAAAAGGAGCAGCTACCCTATGGTCTCCGATCTCCCTTCCACGGGTTCTGGGCGCCATCATGTATGTGACTTGAAACTGTCATTGTGGTCGCGTTCTTGCCTGTGAGGTCAAGCAAACCAAGCAAGCCAGTCAAGTTCAACGCTAGGACATACAATTAATGGCTGAGTCATCAATATATAGTATATATTTAATTTCTCTATGATTCACAAAATAAGAAACATTAATAGCTTTGTGCTCTAATAATTGATTTAGTTGGTCATATATTTCATAAAAGCTTATGTAGTGTTCTATGATTATTAAATTAGATCTGAGAGCTACATTCATACTTTTAAATAAGAGATGATTATGAGTGCATAGTTAAACATGTTCAATATATTGTATATTTTATCTATTGTTGTTTTAAGTTGTTGATCAACTGTTGTCTGAGTGAATTACATATTAGGATTCAGCATGTTCAATGAACATAGGTCTTGCTTCCATCTCACTTATTTAATTCTTTATTTACTGTAACAAGTATTACCTATTAGATTAAGTGAATTGACTTCCGACTCCATGAGAATTGATTGTATGCATTTTAGACAAACAGACTGCACTTTAATAAATATGAACGATCACCAAATAGTTGAAATCTTTTTCTCCCTCTTTTTAAAATGCTTTTATATTGTTTTATGACCAGTAAATTCTATTGGGTTCCTCGCATGTTAAAAAAATTCATTGCTTTGCTTCTACAAAAAGAATTTAGGTTCCTTTATATCTATTATATTGTGCCATAGCAAATTCTTCACTCCATTTGTCCCATTTTCTTAACTCAAAAGTTTTACTTATTTTTCACTACTGAATCAAATGAAGGGATATCAGTATGTCAAATCAATGATTTATATGACTTTATCATTTTTGGTCTGTCGAGCTGGACATTGTCTCTAGATGAAACACTTTGTATTTTAGATTTACAAAGATAATTAAATTCTGTATTACTCTTTAAAGGTTTTTCCCAAGTCAGATCTCTGTTTTTTTCCTTTTTTTAATCGATCTTGATGCTATCTTGGAAGAGGCATTTTACAAGATTGTTGAGAAAATATGGATTTTGTATTCTGAAGAGTAAAGTGCTTCTTTCTTCAGATATTTTCTTTCTGCTATATGGTGAGTTGCTCATGTGTCCCTTTTGTTATCCACTATTTCCTTGCGCTGCAGCTTGCTTCACTGGTAGTACTTTAGTTATAAACTGATTATGAATAGGCTTAAGTGTATGATGGCCTTTTTCACGTTTCTTTCAGGTTAATCTTTAAACAAAGATATGTGGATGAAAGAAAGTTATAATGCACTGACGAAAGAAAGTTCCGATGCACTATGTTTTCTCCTTGCTAACCGTTTGATTTCCGCCGAATGTCAGCTTGACAACATTGTATGTAGCCTCCTTCCCCATGGTAAGTCTAATTGCTCTTTTATTTTTATAAATATTCGTGCTTCAATTGATTTATTGATCCATGTTATTATTTCTTCATTATTTAGACAAAGCAAGCCAAGAAAACTCTATATGTTAAATATTTTGGGATTATTATAACAGTATGAATTATGACTCCTGTATTATGAATGCCATGTTACGGATTTGACTTATTCGAATAAGGATGTATACCAGACAGGCATTCTCCAAAAAAAGGAATTTGTAAAAATGCATGCCTGTGTGAATATATTAGCATTATATTAACATAAGTGATAAATATCAGAAGAACAAAAGGTCTACTAATCTTAATAGCCCAACATAGCAGTTGTGGGGTGTGATGCTTCCAAATTAAAATTTTCTATAGAATAAAAGGTGAAGTATCTAACTCAATCTTATTACTTTTGGAACTAAAGTTGCGTTGAACAAAGACTGCACTTCTTCAAAAATTTTGGTTACGATTTTGAAATTTGTAGAATAATCAAACAGTGAGTTCTATTTAATTCATTGGAACTATTAATTTGTTTTGTAAGCTCAACTATTCAGAAGATTGTGTTCTAAATATGTATGTAACCGTTTTATACTCAGCAAGCCCTTCAACGTGTGCAGTGGTGGGCAAGTGATTTCCACTTTACATGCTATTATCCCATTTGTGGAGGGTAAAGAAGAAATTTTAATTCTTATAGATATATAAAATAGAAGCAGTTTTAATTTCGAAAGCTACCAATTCAGTATGATTGTGCTCAATCAAAATGTACCGATCTATGATCACAACAGAGAGTTACTGAGTGTATAAATGTGTTATTTTACTATCATTGGTGTGCCAAAAAAATATAATATGGCTTTATAAGTGGAAATGTTTTTTCTACTAATCAAGTTATAATGGTTGTAGTACTTTAAGGATGGTCGGGAACAAAAAATCATACCCAACAAAAAAAATATATGAAATCTGGGATCACATAATTTTGTTAAGCTTAAATACAATATTTGAATTGCTAGCCCGTGCAAGCATTGCACGGGTTGACGGGCTAGTATAACTAAATTAACCAAAAAATTTGTAAATGAAGTGAGTAAAAATTCAAAACTAAGATTGCTCTTCCCTCCCGTCCCGTGCATATTCAGCCCTAGCACATGTAGCCACCAGGGTAAGTACGTACGTACACATATAGCTTCGCCAGTGTGCCGTAGTTGCCCTGCCTTGATGAAGGCAGTGTAGTGGTTTACCACGTCGATCGATCGGTGAACAGCTTGGCTTCTTGGTGGTGTTTGTTTCTTGCGCGGGCTTGTGGACGCAGCAGCTAGCCGTCCAAATCCGAGACGAACCCGGACGAGCCCAGCCTTGATGAAGCCAGTGTCGTCCACGAGGGCAAATGTCTCTCCCGGCAGCGTCCGGCCGGCGCGTTACCGTGCTCCCGCTCTATCGAACCAAGAGCAGCACGGCGGCGACGGCGACGTACGGCAGCAGCTGCAACTCCATCCACGGCAAAGCCACAACTTCCTGTTGGTGTCAGACGACACCGATGGATTAATGAAAATCCTATGTAAATAAATAAAATGCTAACAATGGTAATGACAGACACCAGTTGAAAACGATGCTAATACCGTCAAGCTAGCTACGAGGCTGGTGGCTTCGCCCCTGCCTCCATCGCCTTGGCCGCTGTCTGAGCCGGCTGCCTGGCGGCGAAGGAGATAAATAGGAGGTAAAAGGTGTGGCGTTGTGCTTGCTTTGTCCTCAGGCACTTGGAGAAGCCTTCCATAGCAAATTACTTGAGCTGGCAGGAATCTTCATAGTCCTTTTATTAAAATATAAACACAATGTTCAGTGGGACTTATATTAGGAGTCCATAGATAAAGGCCTTCCAACGAATAAATAAGCGAAACCAGGTCGAAGGGGGAATATAAGGTGGAAACTACACGATCATGAAAACTCCATTAATAAATTATAGATAAGCTTCAAAAATTTCTAAAATTTCAAGCCCAAATACAATTTTGATTTTGTTTTAGACCACAATATACATCTGCCTTTTTTTAGAGACACTAGACTAAGAAAATTATGGTGAACGAGAGGGAACATGGCGAACTAAAATATAGTAATTGTTGAGCCAAATATTTTGTAATTATTAGAGATATGTATCTAGGTTAGTTAGGCTAACCCTGATCCTTTGAGATCGTGTCGTATTCTTGACTTGTTGTACAAGCAGCGGTATTCACCGCCTATATATGTGATCGCCCAGGCAACACCAGCCGTGAGGCGTTTTCCACAATTCCACCGTAATGCCGAATGCATACGAAAGTCATAAACAAATTGTCCTCAATGGTGGTGATTTAATGGCAAAGATTAAAAAATGCAAGTTAATTTGAAACAAGTTTATCCTCTTAGACCGCATTACAATTATGGACCTATTAGATTGGGTGCTCACAAGCTAATAAGCACCCGAGCAGCCATGGGAACACATAAGCAAAGAACCCGCATATATCCAAATCGATGACTCCACTGTCCGAGGCCTTTAATTAGTACAGTTAGAGAGCCTCAAGAAATTGTTTCTAAAATATTTTTTCTGGATACCTAAAAAATTGTAAGGGCTAATTGTTTTTCCTCCTCCAACAGCTCCTCTAAAAATGAATTTGAAAACTCTTTTAGTTGGACCATGTCAACATTTGGGGCCAGAATAATGTTGTCGCCTCCCAGCTCTTCCCTTGTTGGTAGCTACACATGCGGGGAATTCAGGAGACCCAAATACGCGGGAATTCAGGAGACGCCAAAATATTTTGGGGTCCTGTTGGAGGCGTCTTTTGGGGCTAAACCCTAATTTGTTGATTCAGTGAAAGTTTTTGGGTGTCTCTTAGAGATGCTCTAACAAAAGTTTCATGCGGAGCTGGATTGAGCATAGAAACCACTTGGAAATATTGATTGAGCGAGTCTCTTTTGGATGTACGCAAACCCCACCCCACCCCCCCCCCCCTCCCCCATGGCTTCTCGACCGCTTTCCAAATAGATTTTCCAAAAGGCCTAACAATATTGACAACAGTTATTTGAACGAGACGACAGTGACGAGGGGGAGCAAACGAACAAATTATTTGCTACCAGTGAGTGAGAATAACCATTAACACTAAATACGCGTAACTATGTTCAGTCATAGACTTAAATTCGGAGGGACAGGTTCTGCAGCTACAAGAAACCTAACTTCTTAGTTATGGTCTGTGCAAATCTATTTTTAATACAATAACTGAACTGGCTTCTAACAAATATACAAATGGCACTCTTACAATATCCACCGAAAGCGGGTTGTGAAAGGTGTGGCAGCGACTGATCCTAGGTGTGATTGGCGCCGCTGCGAGTCCAATGCTTCGGGCGGCTCATGGTGCAAGGGAGAATTCAATGCAAAAGCAATCTGCTAAAGAAAAACATTGTTGAGAATGACATCTGTGAAGTCTGCAAGCACGAACAAGAGGATACTGATCATACCATGTATGGCTGCTCCTTCGCACGGTCCTTTTGAGATGCCATTGGTGTCGAGCTGCCAGCTCAACCAACCTCTGCGCGAGCATGGGAACTCGTTTGGCCTCCGACGACGCCGAGCAAACACAGGGACTGCTTGGATCTCCTGTGTTATTGGCAGTTGTGGAAACGCTGGAACGAAATCGTCTTCCAACAAGAAGCTCCGCCGCTCCCCCGTCTGCTCTCTACTTGCCAGGAAGAAGAAAAGCTGTGGCGTTGCCGTATGTCGCGCGACGATGAAGAGATAGCTAGTGCTGATGTCGCCTTTTTTTCCCCCATGTAGTACAACCTCATGTGTTTTCTCCGTGATCCAAAAATCTTGGTAATTTGTATTGGGCTATTATGGGGCCTTCATTATCCTTAATTAATGGAATCAGGTGGGGAGTTCTCCTCCCCATTGACAGTAAAAAAAAGGTGTGGCAGCGTTTTTGGTATTGTGAGGAGGATATCTAAATCAGCGAATTAATCCACCGTTGCAGGCTTTTTTTTAATAATATTAAACAAAAGTTTGCCTTGGAGCTGGATTAGCATAGACACCATTATTCGAATCGCGTTGCATATCTCTCTCATTTTATTCAGTTTACTTCCACCGAACATTCGGATGGGAGGTAGTGGGATCTTTTTCATTAATAAAAGATGTATTTTATCAAGCAAACGAAAAGCATTCCGGCTTTCATCTAGAGAACCAGAGGCCGTAAAGTTGAATGACATTTTTGTAACATAAGCGAGCAGGCCATTACCTTCGTTCGTTAAGTAAACAAATCAAGCAATGTCTGCTTTGGTTACAAGCTAATTGCCAGAGCTCAAGATTCCTTTTTTTTTAATTTTGAGGGAAAGCTCAAGATTCCTTCTACCACACCTTCGTTAAAGAAAACAAACTTTTAAATAGTCTGCTTTGGTTACAAGCTAATTACCAGAGCTCAAGATTCCTTTTTTTTTTTTAATTTTGAGGGAAAGCTCAAGATTCCTTCTACCACACCTTCGTTAAAGAAAACAAACTTTTAAATCAATGGGAGATCTGCAACGGAAGCGGGGCCTGCCCTATGGTTTGGAAGGCCCTTGGACAAGCTTAGTGTGATGGGACCCAACTGATATTAATTGTTGCAAATATGCAGGAAGTCTAATGTTGATGCTCATGTATTGGCTAGGAGCTCCATTTATGCTGTCCGGGTAGACATATATGGCTTCTAGATCCGCCACCTATAATACTGCTGATTAATAAAATAGGTGGCTATTTCCCTAAAAAAACTTGTAAAAATATTCATTAAATCATTCATAAATTAGGACATGCAAGGAAATAATAGAAAGAGTAAAATATATGAGAAGTACAACAACTTGTGCGGTGAGTGTAAATAGGTCATAAATCTTGTAAAATACTTAAATTGATCATTTAACTTGTTTTGTGGGTGCATTAGCTGGTGTGAACTGGTGGCGACTTGACTGAGCGTGCCATGCTGGCGTCTGTGGTTCGACACGCAGGCGAAAAAGGCCTCGTTGGCAAAAATTTTGCACATGGGACCTCAGTTGCATAACTTAATTGATAACAGTAGTCATTAGTCGGAAGAATTATACTTGCGAATTTGAGTGCCCTAACTGGCGGCGTCCGCCGACACAAATATGTCATCGTCTTGAGATCTCGGCACCCTTCGCTGCCTAACATCGACACCAGTTCAGGCGAAGGCCTGATCTCCCGACGTCTTGGCGTGAGGCAGAGATGCACCCGTGCTACGTCCAACCGCCCATTGGTCACGTCGGTGTGACTTCTCTCACAGACCAAAGCAAGTTTTTTCTAGGCACTTTGTTCTCACTTGCTTCAGGCCAAGCACGCTTAACCTCGAAGTTCTTTCGAGGTGAGCTTCCGAAAAAGAAATTACAACTTGTTAATATACTGTTTGATAAACACATGTGGAAGTTAAAAATGCCCCTTAAGATTAAAATCTTTATGTGGTATCTTAAGAGAGGTGTTGTTCTTACAAAAAAGATAACCTTGCTAGGAGGAATTGGAATGGGAATATATGTTGTTGTTTATGTTCTTGTAATGAAAAGATTCAACATCTCTTTATTGAATGTCATCATGCAAAATTCCTATGGCGTGCCGTTCAGTTTGCTTTTAACTTGTCACCACCTCGTAGTATTAGACATATGTTTGGTAACTGGCTAGCGGAGATTGGTGTTAAACTTAAAAGAAAACTGTTAGTAGGAGCATCTGCTTTATATTGGGCTATATGGCTGTAAGAATGATGTGGTATTTGATAAATCTCCAATCAAAACTTACTTGCAGGTACTCTACCGAGGAACATACTGGCTTCGGTTCTGGGCGCAGCTGCAAAGACATGAAGAAGACAAGGACATGCTGAGAGAGGCGTGTCAAGCATTGGAGGTCTTAGTCATGCAGATTTTCGCTAATTATGGATGGAGGTTTACTGATAGGATTGGTCCTTAATAAGTGGCTCCTCTATTCAAACTATGTTGGCGTCGTCTTTTATTTATGTTGGATTGATGTTGGCAGACGAAAGTGCTGCATGAGTTGTAATAAGCGGCTGTAGCCTCTGTGAGGTCAAGGCCAGGACCTTTTTCCCATTATCTAAAAAATGAGTATTCTATCAATCCTGTTAAACCTTGGGCCAGGATGTCACACCCTTATCATTTGTGATCTGTTCAGTGTTTCACTCTCAACCTTTACAAACATTACGCTACCGTCAAGGAATCATTTAACAGAATGGACTCTCAGGCTTTAACATTCATTGTGTACTATAACTCTTTTTTTTTTCTGAATGCATTGTGTTCTATAACTTGATCGCCCTGCTGCTGCAACCTGTCGCTTCATCTCTGATGATGTGACTTAATCGTCCGCACCGTCAGCGAGTCACTGCCGCCCCTGAAGCAAAACACTGATTTGCAGGTTTGAGGAATGTTGTGAAACGCGAGTTTTAGCAGTACCGAGGGATTCGATGCAAAAATTGTGCCTACAAGGCCAGTGTCAAACAACGGATGCCAACATGACGCAACCAGTCAAGCTGCAGCTGATGTCAAATATTGTAAAATGCTTAAATTGATCATAGAACTTGTTAGGTGGAGCTGATGAGGAATGTTGTAAAATGCTTAAATTGATAATAAACATGAAGGAGTAGGCTGAATATATCCCGCAGTAACCTTTTTTTTTTTTTGAGGATAGTAATTAATCGTGTCATTAGATGAGACTTCCATGAAGTGTATGTGAGACTTCCGGACGATCTCGTTGTAGGGTGTGATACAGGACTGCATGCCATCACCCTACATACTTTAGAATTGAGTTGCAAACACTACACTGGGGCCATTGCAAATTTTCTTCTCTCTAAGACTCTGAGTTAAATCAAGCTACCACCAATTCTTCTAAGGCCAAGTAAAATATTGCCAGCACCTGGATCAATGAACTGACTAAGAACCTTCTTTGTAGCTCAGCTAAATACAATCAACACTTGTGGTCAGTCTCTTAGGCATCAACACACTGACGCAGGGGCGCAGGGCCGGAACTGATCAAAACATGACGTCAGTGCGCATACTCCAATACGAGAAGAGACAAGAAAAGAATAAAAAAGGCACTTATCCTCCCTAGATTTACTTTAATTTCTATTATTTAAGATGAAGCGCTGAAATGCCATGCTCCAGTCATGCATGACACTTTTGAGACGAGTCGAGCATCCAAGTCTCATGCGTACTTATCCTCCCAAGATTTACGGAAAAAGGCACACAGTTCCCGCCTAAAAACGTCAGTACGCCTGCGTGTACGGTTTCGACTCCACAGTAAACTCAAATACTCATAACGTATGCACACTCACCCCTATGAACGCATATACGCAAACCTTACGCTTATGAGTATTTTAGACTGAGCCGTCAAATCCTCTAACCTCTATGAACGCACATATGCAAACATTACCTCTATGAGTATTTTTAGATTAAGCTGCCAAATTCTCGAGATTGACAAAGTCACCACTGACGCCTCGCTGTCGACGGCCACGTTGCCTCCCGCTAAATATACAACGCCGTTAAATCCTAGAAAATTCACTTCCATGCATGGGGAGTCGAACCCAGGACCTCAGGTGCTACTGAGACTTTTGTAACCACTAGGCTACAGCCCTCTTTTAACGTAAGTCGTACTTACTAGAATGGCGTTCAGATTGATTTTGCGCTTTTGGGTAAACTTTATTCCAAACGTCTTATTATGCATTAAAGGGGTGTGTAGCCCTTTCTCTTCTCTTTTTGAGTGATTTATATATACATACAGCTAGTAATATACCTCTTAAAAACCAATCCTCTTCTCAGTTCATTTGAACGAACAACCTGTCTGTGCTCAATCTGTTCTCACGCAGAGTACAAACTAGCAGGTGGCGCGCAAATTACGCGGCTATACATGTTACACAATTTTTATAGGTTCAAACATACGTTTTGTTTTAATTTGTTTTATTATCTGGATAAACTAAATTATGTGTAGTCAGCTTGTTCGCATGATAGTATAGGAAGATTCATACCATGTTTATCTACCGTGACTGCTGACTTGCACAATTCAAGCCCAGGTCTCCTCATCATGCTGAGCCACATCTTTGTAGGTGTTACGTGTTCATGTCACATGCAGACACAAACACCCTAACTCCGCCTTTGCCCAGTTCGCTGTGCCCAAGCTCGCCTTCATTGTTTCTGCTCCACGACTACACGATGTCACTTGCGAAAGGATATTTTTTTTAGCAAATAGATAAGTATTAACACAACAGCCGTGTCAACCCAAGAGCTCAAACTTACTCAACTCTCAACTATTTTCTTACTCCTTTCACAACCACTTTTTGTTACCGTATTTCTTTCCTGGCACTATCGAAGTGCAATGAGTGCTTGTGTTCATAAAGGTGAGTACTCGTATGTGTGTTTGTGAGTGTCTGCGTTTGTACTGTGTTACGTCGAAAAAACAAAAAACCGAAAAAACTATCATTGGTGCAATGCCACTGAAGCTTTATCGATGATAGTTGCTTATGTGAGGTGTCTCCCAGCAGTAACCATCTTCAGTGTACTCTATAGACTATTTAACCAAAGCATCTGAAACCATGTTGTCTCTCTGCTTGCCTCCATAGCATTTGATAGATACCCCACGTCCATGGCCGGAAGTGGCTGATAACCATGCAGTGCTCTGTTCCATCCTTGCTTCCCTTCTCTTCCAATGTTGCAAAGTATGTAACTCCGCAACACATCACCAGACCACTGATTTTATTATCTCCATTCGTGAATCCTGAGCTCACCATGAGAACTCTTCTTGTCGTTCACATGATCCACTCTTTCCTGCATGAAAATCCTTCACCGTTGGCATTTCCAAATGATGCATGTTGGAGCAAGTCCACAACCTCTCACATCAATCCAGCCTAGCACCAATTCTTGACTCGTGAACAACGCCAAAGATGGCACCGCAAGTTCATTGGTCTTTGTGTGCTGTACATGATGATCTCTTGCCTTACATAATTAAGGAGTCATCATCGTGTCAACGGCACTGCGAATGGCCAGTTAGCAAGGTATCCAGCGCCAAATTGCACGGCTAGCACAGCTGTAACTAATATTAGATATTTTAAATTGCATGTAAACTTTGAAAAAGATATAAAATATGTCATATCGATAGAAACCTGTCATTGCCACCGTGGTGGTCTTTGCGCTCCACTCCCTCTTGATCCTTCTCACGCAGAGCTTGCCACATGTCATAGTCAAGATTCTACTTTGTCTCATCATCTAACCCATTATTTCTTTGACCTGATTATCTTAAGATTTGCCCTGCATCAATTGATGATTGTCGTACAATTTTGCCAATGGTGGCCAGCCTTCCTTGTACTGGGGACATGTTATATGTTTTACATACTCAATCATAGCGATCAACATCCGGTGTATATTGTTCCACATCACGTCAGGTCTGGTGCATATATACCTCTAGTGATGAGCTTATTTTCCTTTGCATTAGCTCAGCTAGAGCAGGGTGAACTGAAACCCTACTATTTACTTGAAGTGTCATATCTGAGATGGTCTTGCTTTGTCACCTCATCTCCCAGCCGAAACAGGTGTTGCAGGGCGCGTCAGTCATCCCAGTTTGGGAGATCACCACCCCATCCTTCCCAATCATAATCGCCTAGTACTGCCTGTTTTTGGTGACGCCACAACAATATCCGCCGCTTCTGTAGCTGCCTTGTTCGTAGCTTCCAGCGTCGCTTGCTGCTGCGCGTCAGGCGAACCGGCACCCCTGACGAATGTTGCTTGCTGCTGCTCCGCAAGTCCCTTATCGTCCGGTGACTCGTCGGCGACGTCGACGTCGACCGTCCCGATGTAATCGTCTAAGTTGAAGATGCTGGGCATGCTAGTGTTGAGATAATCCGTCCAGTACAGGGGCAGGGGTTCGCTATCTTTCCATTGCTCCAGATCATCATCGAGAGAGTTTGGTCGGGCGCTGCCGCTTTTAACGCCGCCGCCGATGCTGCATCTTCCCCGTTCGGAGCTTCCAGAGTCGCATCCTGCTGCTCCTGGTCCTGTGGCTTTTCGCGGGATCGATGTTGATGGCTGCTGCTCTTGCGACGCGCCGCTGCCGTAAGTCAGTTCTTGTTCCTCCTAGCCTCCTCCGTGTCTACATATGAATCGTTTATATGTCGATGTTTTATTTGCCTGCGTCTCTACCGTGAATAAAATGAAGTGCCGTTTCTCAGATTGAACTCCAGATGCGTAACGTATTAGGATAGAATAGAATATTTTATTTATTCCTTTGCTGTGCACAGGACTCTTTCCTTCTGTACATAGATTCGTTTGATCTGTAGGAGTTATTTTCACAGTGGACTCTTCCTTTAATCTTGGCCGTTGATTCTTCATAAAATCCAATGGTCTATATTTTGTTCTTTTTTCAATTAATGTGGTAATTTCGTGGCCTTGAGAGCGAACCTGGTGGCTTCTTTGGACCTTCAAATACTAAGATAATAGATGGCGTTCCCGGGAAGACTGATGGAGCTGATCACCGAGGCCAGGCACGACCCGGCGAAGCTGCCGGTGGGTTTGATGTCGCTCGGCGCTCTCCCTCGTCGTTTTCATGGCTCCGTGTGGCGTTTTCCTCGTCATCCTCGTCGTTTTCATGGTGTCGCATACTCCGCACCCATGGTATATCTTCGTATTGTAAGGCCTTTTCTGGTTCAGAATTTCTAGCCCACTCACCTTAACGGGCCTACGCTTAGATCGGGCCGTCCAGATCTTAGAGTTGATTTCTTATTTTCTAAGAAGAGTATAAAGATTTGGATTGTGTGATGTTGCTTGTCTCATGTCAATGACTTTTTTTAAGCAATTTCATGTCAATGAATTGTGTATAGGGATTCATTTTTTTTCTTAGAAAAAAAAAAGAATAGTCTTTAAAGCTGCATTAGTCCTCGAGCACAAGGATGTATCAATTGTACCTTCCCTTATGTTTCACTTTTCCATTAGAAGCTATATATATGAGATATAATTCTATGAGCCATGTTTAAAACATGAGCTAATTTCTTATTTGCCACTACAAGCTGTACTTATCCATTGTTGTCTATCAAAATATATACTTCCCTTCTCTGTCATTGCTTAACACTTTGTGATTACTTTTTATGCCATTTTTCGCTACGTTTCAAAGAAAAACTTCTTTTGATTAGACCCTTTGATCATACAATTTTTTTTTATTTCTTCATTCGCTGGAAAGAAAAATTTAATCGCGTTTACACAGTGTTAGCCTTCCAATAATAGCCTTGAAGAACCAGGCTGCAAAAGGTGGGCCGAGGAAGCATGATAGCCGTTATCAGCCTTACTTCCTGTAAGGTATATATTTCTTTTTTAAAGAAAAGGCCCTGACATGTATCTTTGCCTCCAGTTAAAGAGTTAGACACACTTGTTAATCCCAGTTCTTGATTTTTTTTTTTTTTGAAAATGCAGTACGGTCATGAATGCTCAAATACAACCTTATTATTTGAGACTACTCTTGTGAAGTTCCGAAAAACAAAATTACAGATCACCAAGGTCGCCAGCATCCTTCGCTTACCACGGGGAGTTTCCTGATCAACTAATTATGACCGTATAACCATATTCTTGTAGTACATCAAAGTGATTGTGCGTGTCTTCCTGTCCCAAGCATTTCAGCGATAAGCTAAAACCAGGACAAATGTGAAGTTCAGAGTGGCCCAATGAAGTGTCATGAATCTCATGATCATCTTCACTCTTGCCGGCTTGCAGCCCGGAAAATATGGAAAAAACGAAATGGAAAGATCTTGGAGAATATCAGTTCACTATGACTGCATTCTGAAACTCGACATCTGAGGGAAATTTCAATACTGCTTAGTATCGATTTCCCAACATTTGACGGCATCTCTGTTTAAAATCATAAGAGACGGATTATATTAAACTGACTGACCTGTGATCCACCTAAAAAGACAGACCGACAAAGTATCGCATATGTGGGAAATCGAAACATGTTGATACCTTAGTGTGCAAACTCCGGGCCCAGAGAACAAAAGGAGATGAAAAAGGCAAATGTTGAGATTTATGGGCTTTTAAGCCTATAATAGAGCAATAATTCTATTTAGTCTAGGCCCATAATTAATGCAATAATGGTTTAGTCCCACATGGGATTCCTATCATTAATTGACTCGACTTATTAGGTGGATTTCCGGTTGATCCCCTAGAGAAGTTGAGAGAGGCTAGTGGTGAACCACACGCGCGCGCGCCGCCGCCGCCGCCGAGCCGAGGCGTGGCGTGGCGTGGCGTGGCGTGCGCGTCGCGTCCGTTATGGAAGTTTTGATATATCGAAACGGCGCATCTCAGATGAACCGACGCCTTTTCGTTACGAAGACGTCGCACCTGTTCGTTCGTTACGAAGGGTCGCGTCTGTTCGTTCGAAGGCGTCGCGTCTGTTCCGTTTCTATATATAGCGCCTTCCATACGCCTGAAACGTTCGCTCACTCGCACTCGCATTCCATACTTCCGCTCGCTGTTGCCTTCGAAGACTTCTCCGTCCCGGACTTCTGCGCGCACAGAATCTGGGAGAGCAGGCCTCCAAAACCACCGATCCCCAAGGGACATCTGCCGGGTGTGCGGGCGATCAGGTTTTTGGAGAGCGACAACGCGACTGCTCGCTTTCGATCGACTCCCGGAGCGCGGCGGTTCTGCACTGCGTACAACGTCCTGCATCGACTAAGATCGACTACATCGAACATACTCAAGAACAATGGTTCTTGGGAATGGATCTTCCAGCGCCTCCGGCGCAGGATCTTCCGCTGGGTACGTTCCTGACTTTATGTTCAGTTTATTCATCGCCATCACCTTGTTGGGAAATTTATGGATTAAATTAATTAGAAAATTGCCTAGATTCTTAACAATCCAAAAACCTGATATTAGGCAATTTTCTGTTAACGGTTTTGCTGCTGCACTGAAACCAAACTCTTTTGATGGGTCTTCCTACAAGAGATGGCGTGCTCAGATGGTCCTGTGGCTTACAGCAATGAACTGCTATCACGCCGCGAACGGTAAGCCAGAACAGTTCACTCCAGAGGAGAAGGAACGGTTCAATATGGCTGATAATCTGTTCAGAGGCGCCGTGATTAGCGCTCTTGCTGATAAGTATAAGGATTCATATATCACGTGCACCTCTGCGAAAGAACTATGGGATGCTCTGGACGCTAAGTTCGGTGTTTCTGATGCCGGTAGTGAACTGTATATCATGGAGCAGCTTTTTGACTACAAGATGGTTGAGAACCGTTCTGTAGTTGAACAAGCTCATGAGATTTAGGCTTTGGCAAAAGAACTCGAACCGTTTCCATGTGTGTTGCCTGACAAGTTTGTGGCTGGCGGTATTATCGCTAAGTTGCCACCTACTTGGAGGGATTTTGCTACCCAATTGAAACACAAGAGACAGGAGTTTAGCGTGTCTGAACTCATTGGGACTCTTGATGTTGAGGAAAGGGCGAAAGCAAAAGACACACGTGGAAAGAACGTAGGAGAACCTTCTAGTGCTAATATGGTGCGAAAGGTTACCTCATCAAAGAAGAAGAAGAAGGGGGCTGAGAAGCCTAAGCAATCAACCACTTTTAAGAAGAAAAAGAACAAAGATGGTGGCTGCTTTGTTTGCGGGAGCACTGAGCATTGGGCAAGTGCGTGCCCAGACCGCAAAGTTAAGCAGGAGAAGAAATCTGCAAACGTGGTCATTAGCGAGACTGGAGGGACTTCTGGGTACGGTAATTCTACACCCATTGTCCTTTCTGTTTGTCAAACACCTGAGTGGTGGATTGACACTGGGGCTAATGTACATGTGTGTGCTGATATCTCTTTGTTTTCTTCTTATCAGGCCGGAGTGACAGGAGACTTGTTGATGGGAAATGGGTCACATGCTCGTGTTCTTGGTGTTGGTACGGTCATTCTGAAGTTTACTTCGGGAAAGACGGTGCTATTGAAGCACGTGCAGCATGTCCCCTCAATCAAAAGGAATCTTGTTAGTGGCTCTCAATTGTGTCGATATGGTTATAAATTAGTTCTTGAGTCTAATAAATGTATACTTTCTAAGTATGGGACATTTGTTGGAAAAAGCTATGATTGCGAATGCTTGTTCCGCTTTTCTTTACTTGACAATGTTTGTAATAAGATTGTGAATAATATTCTTACTTCGAATGAGTCGAATGTTTGGCATTCATGACTTTGTCACATTAACTTTGGTTGTATGACGCGGTTAGCAAAACTGAATTTAATCCCGAAATTTGACATGGTCAAAAGTTCTAAGTGCCATGCTTGCGTGCAATCTAAGCAACCTCGCAAGCCTCACAAGGCTGCGGAGGCGAGGAACTTAGAGGCATTAGAACTTGTTCATTCCGATCTATGCGAGATGAATGGTGAATTGACTAGAGGTGATAAAAGATACTTCATGACTCTCATAGATGATTGTACTAGATATTGTTATGTGTATCTGCTGAAATCCAAAGCTTTACATTACTTTAAAATCTATAAAGCTGAAGTAGAAAACCAACTAGAGAGGAAGATTAAACGTTTAAGGTCTGACCGTGGTGGAGAGTACTTTTCTAATGATTTTTCTGAATTCTGCGTGGAACATGGTATTATTCATGAGAGGACACCGCCTTACTCACCTCAATCCAATGGGATTGCTGAGAGAAAGAACCGAACTCTAACTGATTTGGTTAACGCCATGTTAGAGACAGCGGGTCTTTCTAAGGAATGGTGGGGTGAGGCGATTCTGACAGCATGTCATGTCCTGAATAGAGTTCACACAAAGGATAAAAAAATCACACCATTCGAGGAATGGCATAAGAAAAGATTAAATCTCTCATATTTGCGTACTTGGGGTTGTTTGGCCATGGTGAATGTGCCAATCAATAAGAAGCGCAAACTTGGACCTAAAATTGTTGATTGTATCTTCCTGGGTTATGCTATGAACAGCGTGGGTTATAGATTTTTACTAGTAAAATCTGGAGTACCTGACATGTTGGTTGGTACAATTTTAGAGTCCAGAGATGCTACATTCTTTGAGAATGAATTTCCTTCCAAAAATGTACCTAGCACATCTAGTCATGAATTTACATTACCCCATGAGCATTTCATTCCGATAACACAAAATGAGGAACCCCCTGTGCACATTCCTGAGGAGGATAACAATCTAGTCACCCGTAAGGGTAAGAGACAGAGGACTGCAAAGTCTTTTGGAAATGACTTTATTGTGTACCTCGTGGATGACACTCCCAGAACTATTGAAGAGGCATTTTCATCTCCTGATGCTGACCTATGGAAGGAAGCAATAAGGAGTGAAATGGATTCAATCATGTCTAATGGTACTTGGGAGTTGGTCGAGCGTCCTTACGGGTGCAAACCCATAGGATGCAAATGGGTGTTCAAGAAAAAGCTTAGGCCTGATGGTACAATTGAGAGGTACAAGGCAAGGCTTGTGGTGAAGGGATATTCACAAACAGAGGGTGAAGATTATTTCGACACCTACTCACCTGTTGCTCGTATGACCACGATTCGAGTATTACTTTCCCTGGCAGCCTCACATGGTCTTCTCGTCCATCAGATGGACGTTAAGACAGCTTTCCTTTATGGAGAGTTAGACGAGGAGATCTATATGGATCAGCCTGATGGGTTTGTGATAGAAGGTCAAAAGAGCTTAGTGTGTAAATTGTTAAAATCCCTGTATGGCCTCAAACAAGCTCGTAGGCAATGGCACGAGAAGTTCAAAAGGACTTTGATATCGGCTGGCTTTGTTGTGAATGAAGCCGACAAATGTGTGTACTATCGGTATGGTGGGAGCGAGGGAGTCATCCTGTGTCTATACGTTGATGACATACTGATCTTTGGGACCAACCTTAATGTGATTAAGGAGGTCAAGGGCTTTCTGTCCAACAACTTTGAGATGAAGGATTTGGGAGTAGCAGATGTGATTCTTAACATCAAGCTACAAAGAGAAGGCAATAGTGGGATTACTCTTTTGCAATCTCACTATGTGGAGAAGATCTTGAGTCGCTTTGGGTATAGCGATATTCAATCTGCTCCCACGCCTTATGATCCTAGCATGCTATTAAGGAAGAACCAAAGAATAGCAAAGGATCAATTGAGGTATTCCCAAATCATTGGTTCGCTTATGTACCTGGCTAGTGCTACAAGGCCTGATATCTCGTTTGCTGTGAGCAAATTGAGCCGGTTTGTGTCAAAACCGGGAGATGATCACTGGCGAGCTCTTGAGAGAGTAATGCGCTATCTTGAAGGTACTATGAGCTATGGCATTCACTATTCTGGGTACCCTAAAGTACTAGAAGGATATTGTGATGCAAACTGGATATCTGATGTTGATGAGATGTATGCCACTAGTGGATATGTGTTTCTACTTGGAGGTGGCGCTGTCTCTTGGAAGTCCTGCAAGCAGACTATTTTGACAAGGTCTACTATGGAGGCAGAACTTACAGCATTAGATACTGCGGGAATTGAGGCCGAGTGGCTTCGTGATTTCCTTATGGATTTTCCGGTGGTTGAAAAGCCAATACCGTCTATCTCCATAAACTGTGACAATCAGACTGTAATAGTCAAAGTGAACAGTTCAAAGGATAACATGAAGTCGACAAGGCATGTAAAAAGGCGAATAAAATCTGTCAGAAAATTGAGAAACTCCGAAGTTATTTCGTTAGACTATGTTCATACGTCTAAAAATCTGGCAGATCAATTTACCAAGGGACTGTCACGTAATGTGATAAACAGTGCATCGAGTGAGATGGGCCTGAGACCCACTTGATAGGCTGTCATAGTGGTAACCTGTTCTATGCGATCGGAGATCCCGTGAAGTAGAATGGTGAAACAAGCTAGTGACAGCTTAAGAGGAAAGACCATTGACCGGTCTATCTCAGATGTACTTCTTTCTAGAGAACTGTAAGGCAGGCTGGTTTATTAACCTTAATGTGTTCCTAGTGGCTTATGAGAAGCAAAGATATCGTCCTACAGGATATCTTTAAGGAACACACCTATATGAGTTCGACTGCTAGTCACAGTCTATGAGATGGTGGGGATCTCTAGATACTCATGAATGGGCTAGAAGTGTGACTTATATGCTTCAATACAGAGAGGATGCTTTTGGCAACCTAGTATCGGAAAAGGACTTAGGCAAAACCTCTTTCGCACAAAACTGACAATTCAAGGCGTAGTCCATTGCTCAGTTGTGAATAAGGTGTAACCTCTGTTCTAGATGGAAGTTCAACTTAACAGTCTCCATCGAAACACCGGTATATCAAACGAGAGGAAGATGATTTGAGTGCATTCCTTATGAGCTCTAGACTTGGTAGGGATTGTTGAGATTTATGGGCTTTTAAGCCTATAATAGAGCAATAATTCTATTTAGTCTAGGCCCATAATTAATGTAATAATGGTTTAGTCTCACATGGGATTCCTATCATTAATTGACTCGACTTATTAGGTGGATTTCCGGTTGATCCCCTAGAGAAGTTGAGAGAGGCTAGTGGTGAACCACACGCGCGCGCGCGCGCCGCCGCCGCCGCCGCCGAGCCGAGCCGTGCCGTGCCGTGCCGTGCCGTGCCGTGGCGAGGCGTGGCGAGGCGTGGCGAGGCGTGGCGTGGCTGGCTGGCGGGCGAGGCGTGGCGTGCGTGCGTGCGTGCGTGCGCGTCGCGTCGCGTCCGTCCGTTATGGAAGTTTTGATATATCGAAACGGCGCATCTCAGATGAACCGACGCCTTTTCGTTACGAAGACGTCGCACCTGTTCGTTCGTTACGAAGGGTCGCGTCTGTTCGTTCGAAGGCGTCGCGTCTGTTCCGTTTCTATATATAGCGCCTTCCATACGCCTGAAACGTTCGCTCACTCGCACTCGCATTCCATACTTCCGCTCGCTGTTGCCTTCGAAAACTTCTCCGTCCCGGACTTCTGCGCGCACAGAATCTGGGAGAGCAGGCCTCCGAAACCACCGATCCGCAAGGGACATCTGCCGGGTGTGCGGGCGATCAGGTTTTTAGGGAGCGACAACGCGACTGCTCGCTTTCGATCGACTCCCAGAGCGCGGCGGTTCTGCACTGCGTACAACGTCCTGCATCGACTAAGATCGACTACATCTAACATACTCAAGAATAATGGTTCTTGGGAATGGATCTTCCAGCGCCTCCGGCGCAGGATCTTCCGCTGGGTACGTTCCTGACTTTATGTTCAGTTTATTCATCGCCATCACCTTATTAGGAAATTTATGGATTAAATTAATTAGAAAATTGCCTAGATTCTTAACAGCAAATATCCTCCCAAAGATCTACTTTAATTTCCTTCATAGAAATGAAAAAGGAGCATACTGAGCTGAATATATACGGAGCGACAAAAGGAGCATGCATGCAGAAAAAGAGGAACTTTGTCATCATGTGGTAGCTGAGATTCAAGCCTCCAGTCATGCGTAATGTAAGTTCCTGAGTGACAAAGAAATTCCATTTGAGGGACGTTCCTTCTTGTGCGGAATGAAAAGAGAGAGAATATCTGGTGCTCTCATCGGGCGGCCATGTGCTTCTATGCTCCCGTTCACTGAAGAGTCCCACAGCCGGTGCAATCCTATGTGGAAGAAAGAGAAAGCAGGAGAGAGATAAGAGCGAACGAGTGGGTAGACGCCGGCAAGGCGAAATCGTATTTTTTTTTTCTTTCTCAGCTAGCCACCACCCCTCCTCTGAAACCCATCCACACGTTGCACAGGGCATTAAAGAGCTGCGGCCCTGCCACCACCGCTCGTCGTGAAACGCCCGCTGCTGGCGAAACTTTAAGCCCTGCTCTAAACGATACATATCAAAAAATTGCAAATAAAAATAATAAATATGCCACTTCATCATCTTCCATCATCATATAGAAGTTGAGGGGCAATGGTTACTTGTGTAAAATTTTTTTTTTTGGTGAATTCAATACATCAATACTAACTTTATGGCGGATTTTGACATGAACAGTACAACCCGCAACTATTACGCGCATGATTTCTTTTTTTTTTTTTGTTTTCTCCTTGTATAAGTATTCGTTGCGCTCCAAATTTCACATAATGCTAGAGGATTGTACTCTATTTATTCATATTGTCGTTCAAACTTTTTATGCACTTTAGCAAATTTATTATATGGTCAAGACTCAGGAGATACTTTCTCCCCCGCGGAGAAAGAGTACGGTAGATTGATGTAGCTGATCGCCGAGGCCAGGCACGACCCAGCGAAGCTGCTGGTGGCTCTGATGTCAGCTCAACGTAATCCTAAGCGCCGCGCCGCTCTGCTTTGTCATTTTCAAGGCTCCTGTGGCGTATTCCACCGCCTAAAAGGCAGTGCACCCTCATCGCCGTTCCCATCTTCATCCTAGAATTCTCTTCCTCACCCGTGTAGCGTCGGTTGTCATGGATTCCATCTGCACCCCCGACTTGTTCGTCCCCCCAAGACACTTCAGTAGGAGCCAAAGAGCAAACAAGATGCCTTTTTCCTTTTTACAAGTGACATCCCCTAACATTACACGGTACTTGATTAGAATCGAGTTGCATCGGATGAATTTGCACTTCTCTTATTCCGTATGTCTTTGTATAAAAGGGCGCTCACTTTATTCGTTTTTGAATGATCATACATACACATTACGTATAAATGGCGTTCCTGGGTAGATATCCAATGATGATAGCACTTTCGACTCGCCACCACTGTGGAGGTTTCTCATCCTCCATTGCTTCATATTGATGAACTTGGCGATGCTGCACGCCGCCGTCATTCTTTTCATCCAAACCACTAGAGGAACTAATCCTAAACTGATACAATCAAATCTTTAGTGGCAGTCACCGTCGCCGTGAAGCCCCTCGCCACTGCTCCACACCTTGCCCACCCAAATCCGTCTGCCAGAGGCGGATCAGATGCCACAGTCGTCCGAAGCCGCTAGTGGCAGATCTTAGATACCTGCGACTGTTGAAATATGCTCTTCGTCACTGCAGGCTTCAACTGTAATATTGCTAACAACTACTGCCAAAAGCGATTATCTTGTGGGAAGACCTAACCATGTAAATATGGGAGCGGACGTAGTGGATGCCTGTATGTCAGACCTCCCTTCTCCGCCAACAACGAGGCCGCGCCTGAGGGGAGGGAGGTTGCCAATTTGACTTCCGCAAGTTGCGTGCCGTTGCCATCTTCCATCTGATTCTCTTTCCTCGCCTGTGCAGCGTGGTTGTCCTGATTCGATCTGCACTTAGATCGTCACATGACACTTCAGTAGGAGCGAAAGGGCAAACAAAATGCATTTTTTTTAGAAGTGAAATGAAAACGCCTCAGATTACACAGTACTTAATCATCAGGAATCGAGTTGCATCAGATGGATTTGCACTCCTCTTATCCACAAGTCTTTGTGTAAAGGGCGGTCATTCATATTTCTTTTTGAATGATTATATATACTACCCCCACATACGTACAGCCCGTAAAAAAACTCTTGCAAACGGTCCTCTTCTCAGTCAGTTCATTTGAACGAACAACCTGCAGTCCGCGCTCTCTTCTCACGCAGATAGAAACAAAGAATGGCGTTCCCAGCTGGTAGACTGATGGAGCTGGTCGCCGAGGCCAGGGACGACCCGGCGAAGCTGCCGGTGGCTTTGATGTCGCTCGGCGTGATCCTAAGCGCGGCGGCGCTCTCCCTCGTCATTTTCATCGCTCCGTGCGGCGTTTTCCTCCGCCTGAACGGCAGATCGCCCGAGTTCGTGTACTACGGCATCCTCGTCGCCGTGGCCGTCTTCGGGCTGGCGGAGGCGTCCTTCGGGTTCTGGGTGGTGCCACGCGACCCCAATGGCTGGCGCGCCGCCGGCAAGACAATGCTGTGGATCTCCGTTTTGCCTCTTGTCCTCGTGGCTGCGCTTGGTGGCCTCGCGTTCCTCAAGTGACAGTACGTCGTAATTGGCCTGCCATTGTTGTCTCCTCACGTTCCTCAAATGCGTCAATGCATGCATTCCATCAGTCGCACATGATGTGTGGTTCTCGAGGTTTTAGGGGCTTTTCTTTCTTTTTTTTTTCACCCCATGGTATATCTTGGTATTGTAAGGCCTTTTCTGGTTTAGAATTTTGTCTAGCCCACCCACCTTAACAGGCCGACGATTAGATCGGCCCGTCCAGATCTTAGAGTTGATTTCTTATTTTTTGAGAAGAGTATAAAGATTTGGATTGTGTGATGTTCCTGTAAGGTATATATTTCTTTTTTAAAGAAAAAGTCCTGACATGTTTGCCTCCAGTTAAAGATTTAGACACACTTGTTAATCCCATTTCTTGATAAATTTTCTTTTTTTTGAAAATGCAGTACGGACATGAATGCTTAAATGCAGTACAAAATTAAAGATTTAGACACACTTGTTAATCCCATTTCCTGATTATTATTTTTTTGAAAATGCGGTACGAACATGAATGCTCAAATACAACTTTATTATTTGAGACTACTCTTGTGAAGTTCCGAAAAACAAAAGACAAAATTACAGATCACCAAGGTCACCATCATCCTTGGCTTACCACGGGGAGTTTCCTGATCAATTAATTAGTACCGTATAACCATATTCTTGTACATCAAAGTGATTGCGCGTGTCCCCCTGTCCCAAGCATTTCGGCGATAAGCTAAAACCAGGACAAATCTGAGGTTCAGAGTGGCCCCCAATGTAGTGTCATGATCATCTTCACTTTTTCAGGCTTGCAGCCCGGAAAATATGGAAACAACGAAATGGAAAGATCTTGGAGAATATCAGTCCACTATGACTGCATTCTGAGACTCGATATCTGAGGGAAATTTCAACACTGCTTAGTATGTTTCTTTCGGAAATCAGAAACGTAAGATAAAGGACTGATGTATCTCTGCTTTACGTAAGATAAAGGACTGATGAACGTAAAGATTTAGACACATTTGTTAATCCCATTTCTAGATTTTTTTTTTGAAAATGCAGTACGGACATGAATGCTCAAATACAACCTTATTATTTGGGACTACTCTTGTTCATCAGAACCAGATGTCAGGCTATCTCCAATGAAAGCCCTATATAGCCACTTACACCCAAAATGGGTCACAAAAGTGCTAAAACAACTCTCCAACGGATGACCTAAAGTGAAGACCCAAAATGCGATTGATGGAGGTCGCCACGCAAAAATATGTCGCCACACGCTGCGACCAAGCTCTCAGCGCGCTCCTCTTCTTCCCCACCGCGCCGCCAGCTCCCCTCCTCCGTCGCGCAGCCAGCTCCCCTCCTCCGCCACGCGAGACCACCCCGCCCGCCCCCGGGCCAGGTCACCGCCCGCGCGTCGCACGCTCCCTGCCACATCTCCCCTCCCTGCCTGTCCTCTGCCGCCGCCCCGGCAGATCCCCTCCCCCTCCTCCACACGCCGCCCGAGCGGGCTGCGTTCCTCTACCCCGAGCTCGTCCGCCTCCAGCCTCACGGTCGCCGACGCAGCCATGAGCTCGAGATGCGGCGCCCGGGAGCTCGAGATGCGGCGCCGGCGACATGTGATTGATGACGGCGGTGAGCACGTTCACCTTCCAGGCCTTCTTGAGGTCATGGGGCTTCTTGTAGGGGGCGGCCCTGCTCCTTGGGGATGCCGAGCTCCGACCACCACTCCTCGTCGCCGATGGGCCACCACGGCGGGGCACGCCCTTCTCGAGCGGGTAGCGCCGCTGCGGCAGGTCGTAGTGCTGCATGAGCGACGAGAGTAGCGAGCCTAGCGTGGTGTCATGCAGCTCCTGCAGGGAGTGCGGCCTGGCGGCGCCGGGGCGTCGCTCTCGGCGCCCGGGATGGCGTTGTCCGCCTCGTACTTGGCGTGGCGATGGCGGTCGGGCCGTTGCGGGGAAGGGAGGAAGGAGGAAGAAGAGAAAAGGTACTCCGTTGGAGATGGAAGCTTTTGCGTCTCCTTCTTCAAGCTGAGCAAGACCAATTATGTGTTTTTGGTCTCCTATATCGTTGGAGATAGTCTTAGGCTATCTCCAACGACGCCAGAGACCCAAAACGCAAAATCGGTGTGGATGAGCTTTAAAATACAGGACGCAAAATGATGTATCTCCAACGGATGACCGAAATCTCTTCTTCCTCGCGACCACAGGTCCACAGTACGCCCACGCGACCACAGCTCGCCGCCGCCCGATGGCGCGCCGCCTCTTCTGCGCCACGAATCCCCCTGCAAGCTTGCACAACCTCCAGCACCACCCAATCAGACACAAATGTGAGAGAGAGAACTAGACGTCGAGCGACCCGAGATCTCCGTCCCTGATCTGGCGACCCGGCCAACCCTCCGGGCGACCATGGCCGGCAAGGAGCTGAGCGACGACCTGATCGCCTTCATGCGGGAGGCCTCTTCGACACCGACGACGATGGCCGCATCGCCCGTCGGAGCTCGACGTCCTCATGTGCTCCCTGGGGAGATCCGCGCGCGCGGGGGATGGGGGACACCGCGGCCCCCCTCCCGGTCCCCTCCCGCTCGCCGCTGCCATCTCCCCCCTCCCGCTCGACGCCGGCTCCGCCACGGCCCCCTCCCATTCATCGCCGCCTCCGCCACACAGCCCCCTCCCGCTCGCCGCCGCCGCCCCCTCGCCGCGCGGCCCCGCGCCTCCACACCACCGCTCGCCGGAGCTCCGCGCAAGCAGGCGACGCGCGTGCCGCAGGGCAGCGGAGGCGGCGCGCGAGGCGTTGAGCCGGCGGGAAGAGAGGAGAGAGAGGAGGAAGGAGAGGGGAGAGGCTGGGTCGCGCGTCGAGATGATCTATTTGTGTGTCGCCGGGGGGACGGCTCCCAGTTTGGGTATCCTTTTGGGTCATCCGTTGGAGACTTGATTTTACAGTTTCGGGGCCTATTTTGGGTATAAGTGAGTGAATGGGTCATCTGTTGGAGATAGTCTTATGTACCGTAAAACTGTGACACAGAAGCTCTGCAGTTGTCAATGTCTTCCGAAGGACAGAATATGGAATAGGCAAATTCCATTGTCCTATCGTTTTTTTCCAACACTTAACATTGAAATATTTCTGCTTTTTCTTAATTTCAGTCCAGGAGGGCAATTTCCTTCTGTACAGGAGAACAATTTATTTCACCTCAATATATCATATGCTTACCAACACAAAAAAAGGAAATGCAGAACTATCGCTAGTTACTATATTTCTCTGGATCAGCTCTGTACCATTTAATCTGACCCTGTTGATTCTGAGAAAGATAATAAAACCTATGCTGCTGCTATCTCAAGTTACTGAGCCCGAAGCTGAATTTAAGCCGGGAAATCGCCCTTCTCCTCTGGTTCCAGCTCTCTGAGCTCATCCGCCTCCCTCTTCCTGCAGCTCCTGTAGAACATGCAGCTGACGATGATCTCGAGCACGACGCAGAGCGCGTGGATGTAGGCGATCGAGAAGGCCTCGCCGGCGACCGCCGGCGCGAGCCTCCCGGCGTTCCGGCGCCGCGCGACGACGCGGAGCTGGAACAGCGCCTCCGCCGCCGCCATGGCGAGGTTGGTGGGCAGCGCCACCGCCAGCGCGGTGGACACGCGGCCGCGGATCAGCACGCACGCCCGGAGCACGGCGGCGTGGCCGGCGCAGCCGTGCTCCATGGCGGCGACGACGACGGCGAGGTTGCAGACGACGGTGGCCACGCCGACGGCCAGCGAGTAGGCGACGGCGCCGGCGGCGGAGATCGCGACGTCGCAGGCGTGCGAGGTGGCGAGGCCGAGGAGGTCGGCGGCGCCGAAGGCGAGGAGGAGGAGCGACAACACGGCGGCGTTGGCGGAGAGCATGAGGAACGCGTTGAGGAGGTGCGTGGCGGCGAGCGCCGGGTACGCCCGGAGCACGGCACCGCACGGCGGCAGCGCGGCTAGAGCGAGCTTCCTCCGCCGCGCCGGGAGGTCGCCGTCGCCGTCGTCGTCGCGGAGCATGGCGGCGACGCAGGCCTTGGCGAGGAGCAGGAACGTGAGCGCGAGCGGCAGCGCGGCGGCGAAGGTGACCACGGTCTGCGCCAGCTTGGCCTCGAGCAGCGCGAAGAAGGCCGACGGCGGGAACCCCGCGGCGGCGAACACGGCCCGCAGCCGCGCCGCCACCGCGCGCAGCGCCGACGACGACGGCGCCGCCGCCTGCGACGCCAGCACGGCCGCCGAGAACGGCAGCGCCAGCAGCGCCGCCACGGAGCTGAAGCGGTGGTAGCCGTCCAAGAACGCCGACACCGACGCCCGCATCACCTTCCTGGCCCGACCCACCGCCATGGCCGCGCCGTGTCCTCGCGCCAACCCTGCCCTCCTCATGGCGCCAACCTTTCTGGCCTCGCGTTGCCTCTCTTCTTCTTCTTCTTCCTCCTCCCCACCAAGACTGACAGAGACGATGGAGTAAGCTGCAATGCAACAGTGTACTTGCTCTCGGCTTTATGGATTGAGCCGGCCGGGCAGCAACAGATGGTTGGCAAGTCAAGAGCAGGGGAGTTTCAGCGAATGGCTGGATGGATGGACGAGTGATTTACTGGTCACCTACTGTTAACTAGTGATGGATGATGGAACTGACCCTGCAACTGACCGCACACGAACGAACACGGCCTGGTCTTAATATGGAGGACGAGCAGAGCTGGCTTGACATGGCAGTTGAGCTGAAGAGGAAGAAGCAAGCAATTGGAGCAGAGCAGAAAAGAAGCAACACGATCTTTTATTTAAAAAAAACTCTCGGTGATTTCTATGGTGAATGAATTATTATTATACATAAAGATAGTACAGCACGAGAGTACAGAAGAAACATTGCAAGCATTGCTGGTGGCGTCGGTTACAAGGGGTAGCTGGTGTGCCAACGAAGAGAAGGTTCTGCTTCCTTGGATCATATGCCACTCAAAGCTAAATATATGTACGTCTATATTTATATATATGTATGCGTACACAATGCAGATAACTGCTGCCGGGCGAGAACTTGTGAAGAAGCAAAGGGATTGGCAGGAAAACAGCACTACTGAAGCGAGTGGAGCCTGTCAGAGTGTCACTTTCCTTGTTGGGTCAAATTAGGTTCCCGTACCGAATTCACTGACCGTTAGTTTCTTTTTTTTTTTTTTGATAATTTGTTCGTTAGTGGTAGCCAGGTAGGAAGGTCGCAACAAGGCGACGCACCGCATTCCTTGCTGGCTTAGATCATCGGCTAGAGATGGGTTGTTTGGATGGATACGTAGCTTGCTTTTCGTCTCGTGTGCTTCACTTGGAACGGAAGCTACTTCGGACTCATCTGCCACTACTCTACATAGCATGCGTGAGGCCTCCCTTTTTTGTCATCCACCGGATCACTCGGCTTCGATCATATAGACGATAAGCCAGTAGAGATCATCGTGATGGTGATGAGGCAGAGCCCGCAAGGTCATGCGATTTTCTGTGTTTTCCCTTTTTAAAAAGTGCAATACTGCGAATCTTATCCGTTTATTATGCACTTAGATACCGTTAAACTTCGCCGTAGTTGGAGTGAATATATGCGTTGAACCATAAGTGAATTGCCCACATTTTCCTATTAGCTTAAGTTGGTGGATGAACTGGTTGGTGCATGCAACTCAACATGGTATCGAGCCAGAGGTATTGAGTTCAAGTCCTGATGATCGCATATTCCGCTGCGTCGCTCCTATTTCCACGTCTGAGGTCTGAGAGAGCCTCCACGTGAGGCTTTTGGGTGAACTAGTTGGTACATGCAACTCAACAATGTACACAAATTGTAAGTGGTCTTTTCCGACAGTGATAAAAGATAAACGTAATATGAATATTCCAGATAGTCATGCACCTTGCATTAATTGCATGGTCGCATAGGTGAAACACACAATTTATGTACTTTTAAAAAAAAGAAACTTTCATTATCGTAGGTTCAGGGATTAGTTTCCTGGCAAGTTCACGAATTATAATCTTGGACTTTACAAGATTCTTTTTCTCTATTGCACATTCCATTGTTATAGTTTTTTTGTAAGTTTTGTATCGGATGGTAAAGAAAAATTGAGCTTGTACGTCGCCTTAACAAAAATTATTTGGACATGGCCGGCATCCGCTACATCACTACACTTCATCGTAGTCTCAGAGACGATGAGCCAGTAGAGATCGTCCTGATGTGGTCATGTGTTTTTTTTTTAGAAATGAAATTCATTATTCTTAAATAACTTTCAAGTACGAGATGAAATCGTCCTTGAATCTTATATGCTCATGTGTCAACTAAATTGTGATAGACGACGGACTTACTTCAGGTACTCGTATTTAAATTATGAAAATAAGTTTCAGTACATATATACTTATTATCAAGGGTTGTCACCATTACTTGTACTCGTGGAAAGTTGTCACCATTACTTGTTTTCTGTTGCCATGCTCTTTCTTCCACGTGATTATCCATCCAAAGAGAGAGATCCACCAGCAATTAGGGTGGCTAATAAGCTAAGCTGGTCATGTACGGATCACCCCAGCATACACCAAACGCTCCTAAATTCCTCCCATATTTTTGCTTTTTCAAAAAAGGAACAAGCAGTAGTTTTGACTTGGGTTTGTGCAGCATTTGCACTCAAAGTGCAAGTTTTTATCAAGCGACAGACAAAACTGTTCAAAAAATGCATGCACAGTGCATTATGACTTTGTGTCACTTCAGCCTCACTCTCACTTCAGCAGAGTAGCTGACTGGACATGGCTGAGCTGGCACTCAAAGATACTCCGTAGGATGCAATAATGCACGCTGTTGAGTTGACCTAACTGGTAAACCATACTAAACCATCTTTGTTAACAATAATTTAGTAAGTTCTACCAATAAGGAGGTCCTGGTTACGCAGGTTAATTGCAGGGGGCCAGAAAAGAGTGGTTGGGCAGTGGATTACTGGTGGCAAGTCAATTCATTTGGTGGCAAAGCTTAATCCAAAATCAATTTTATAGGCTACATATATCTCTTGCTGTCATCTCAACTTTTTTTGGCCTATTAATTAGTTGTTTCCTTTCAACCATTTCTTTAACTTTGTTTAGTAGCTTTTTCCTCTTACCCTTTAGTTGTTTTGACATGTCAGATCAGTACCAACAAGCTAAGTAATTGGGAATTCTTTGCTTGATTATTCTCATACTCGCACCGTTAAACCGGACGGCCTCCCATTGCACCAATTCGACCAAGTGCTTTATCATCACGGTACTCGATCTATCCAACCATAAGCCCAGATCTCAGTGGCTTACATTTCCAATCTCTGTACCCACATAAAGACATGTATACATGCAATTATGCATACCTTTACCCTTAAGATTCGGAGACAAGGCACGAGCTAGGGCCCTCTGTTCAATCAGGGGTGAGGAATGTTTGAGCCCGGAATGCACGCAACCACATCGTCGCAAGTCGCAACTCGCGAGGACCACTGTCACGTGCATCTCATAAAACTGAGGTTCCATGCATATATATACACATATGATGAACACATGTATCACAGTGAAAAAAAATCATGTGATTATCTGCTCTGATAAATGTTTATTGCATCCCTGTAACTGCATTAGTAATGCGTACTGTAGTTCATTGATCTCCTCTCTAGTGTCGGTCATCTGCCGGTGCTGCTCTGATGGAGAGTGGTTGTCACTACCAAATCTTTCAGGTTGGTGGCATCAACAGGAATACAATTCTTTTTGTTTTCAGAGCACATTAACAATATAATACATGTAGCTGAGATGGCTACTCCTTAACGGTTTCCTTTGTTCACATCACCGTCATCATCATCATACCAGGACGCACATGTCAGCAATTTAGCATCTTGCTGTCAATGGTCTTTTGGGATAGGGACTCTTTGGATTTGGACGCCCAAATATAATTTTGTGCTGATTTCAAAAGTGCCTTTTTTTTTTTTGCAGTATTGTTCATGGCCAAACGTTCTGTTCGGTTGCCAACCAAACGATCAAGTTACTGCTTCTAAGCACTAGCAAGAATTTTAGTTACGGCTGCGCCGCAAATTATCTTGGCGCATAGCTTATTTCTGAAACATAACGTAAATATATTGTTCTTCTGGAAAAGGCAAAAGCTTTGTTTTTTCACCGATATTTTTCTTCTGAAAAATGCAGATAACCCGACAGGGTCTTAAGTTAGGATCATCTCAAGCTAAATGTATTACAAAATTAAAGAGGAGACGGAAAGTTGAAGAAAAGCCACCACAGACACATATATGTATGCAAAATTATGCAAATCTAATCTGACAGCAAATGCTAGCTGCCAGTGTGTGCCTGATGTTGGGTGGTCCACATTACCACTGATGACAGCATAACCACCATTTAATCAGGGTTTGGG
Organism: Eragrostis nindensis; assembly: GCA_012490785.1. Lineage (NCBI taxonomy): Eukaryota > Viridiplantae > Streptophyta > Magnoliopsida > Poales > Poaceae > Eragrostis > Eragrostis nindensis. Next base: position 1,093,218 of record JAAXCT010000105.1, on the reverse strand, counting down.
TAATTGGGCCCTCTTAACATATATCCATTGATGCATGGACTATTTAGTTGCCCTTGCTGGGCACAGGCGCACAGCTGCCTGCTTGTGATTTATTTCCTGGATCATGGGCACTGGGTGAGCAGAGCTGATGCTTTCTTCCAGCTCTTTGCACTGTACTCCCTTCTTAAAGAACTCAGCCAGCAGCACGACCTCTCATTTTCGGCACACTCGTGGTCCATTGAGCATGTTTGGCTGGTCACATCGCCTGACTATGCTGAATTTAATTTTAGTCTCTCTTTACAGTTAAATGAATGTTGCAGCAAGCAAGTTGGCTAAATTATATTCGCTACTCCTTTTTTATTGTTAGAGAAGTAGTATTATTATTACAAGATTACCTCAAAAGGTTAAGTACTATGAGGTTATGCGGAATAATAGCACGTGGCTAGTGCCATATGTATATGATGTATTTCAACTTGCAGAGTGCTATTGCAGTGAGACTCATCATGATTAAAAAATAATACGAGAAGTTGTTGGGATAATATCAAGTTGGGCGGTAGGTCAATGATAGGAGGTTACCCTTCATGCAAATCCAGCCTGCATCGTTACTTCTAATCCATTGAGCAGTTGATTTTGACCATAGCTCGCGCTACAGTGCCGTGCGGCACCCAGGAATCGATCCTGGGCGGGAGCGTCACCAGCCAGTGGCTTTACCACTGCGCTGGGAGCCCCTTCGCCGAAGACGTTTCTCTTGTGTTTGTACATTTTGTTATGGTTAGTTTGAAGCCATTGCACCAATTAACGTAACCATAAACTCTCTTCATATCCCAATTACTACAACCCTGGGCCAACATAATATATTTCACTGATACGGTTCCTTTTTTTCCTACAATTTCAGCGCGCAAAGGCTTCTGAAATTCCCTATACCATACCTGACTACTGCCTCAGCAAGCAATTTCCCTTTACGCATCATGACGCCCAATTCAGGAGTTCCATGCAAGTTTTGAGCTTGGCACGAGCAGCAGTACATTGGCAGCTTGCAAGTTTTAGAAGGCATTGCATTTGTCATGAAGCAGATGAGAAGGCAACATTAGAAGCATGAACGTTCGCGTCTATTGCCATCTGGCCAATCAGCCATCTTGCTTGACACGCTCTAGATTGAGTGAATATGAGAAAGGCATGGTCACTTGGCCAGCATCCTAGCTCCAGTCAACAGTCAAAGGGTCGGCAAACGACCACTTGCAAAGTACGTAACATTTGTAGTGACACAATTACATTGCTATGTGTTATCGACCATTGTATCTAAGCAGCATAGGCACAATCATCTCACATGATTGCCAGGATGATACGTCAAACATAAAAGAAACACGACACACCATGCATTTGGATTCGGGAGCAAAAGAAACTGTCGTCGCTCGAATAATCGAGGGAACGGCAAATATTTGGTTCGGGGAACAACGATCAATCGAGGTATCGATCTAGGGCACCCAGAGAGTTTTTATACTGGTTCGGGCCTCCCGAAGGATAATAACCCTACGTCCAGTGTATGTCGTGTTGAATATGGTGGTGCGTATGCTGTATGTTTCGATCTCTTCTCATCGGAGGGTTACATGTATATTTATAGTCCTAGTTACCGCCTCTAGGAGTCCTTGCCTTGTTCTACAAGACTTCCGATCTGTAGTAACAGATTCGGAGTCTATCTACAAGTTTCCTTTCGTGCGATACAAGTCTTCGGAAAATACCAAACTGAGTCTTCGGGAATATCTGAAAATATGGGTTACGACATAAGCCCCCGAACATGTCACTTGGCTGATTCGTCTTTGATACGAAGAGATCTTCATCTTCATGCGAACTTCTGACAAGGGTATTTTCTGTACTGAGCACACATACTTCAGATATTCTCATCTTCAATCCTTGAGTCATCGGAACAGTTCACCGAACCTAGTCTTCGGAACAACCGGAACCTAGTCTTCGGAACAACCGGACACACAGGTCTTCGGAACATCTGACTGAATCGAGCCTTCGGAATAACTGTCTGATCCAGGTCTTCGGAACAACTGAACAAATCAGGTCTTCAGAATAACAGCAACCGCATTGAGCGATCGGAATAACCTTTCCTTCAAGTAACTTTATCAACGCCAGGTCTTTTAAGAGAACCGTCAATCTAGAGAGTTTGGAGGAAATATTAATCAACTCCCATCCTTATCTCTTTCTTTCGGTCCAGCCATGGCATTGATTCCGCTTCAGAGTTAAAAAGACTTTGACACGACCCTTCGATTCTTGTCCTTATTCTCCAAACTAGGCCCACCAAGGTATCCTCTGGATCCACCGCGTCGCCGCACGGTTCCTCCGGAAAGAAACATAAAAAATCCACTTCGCACTTGACCTTTCGGTTTCCAAAACGCCACCTTTTGGCTATAAATGATTAGGACGGCGGAGCCCCCAAGTATCACTTTCGCATCCACCATCCACCATGGGCAAGAAAAGACCCACCACTCCACAGTTCATGAAGTGGTTCGATGACGAGCTCGCCGGCGGGTCGGGATCCTCCTCCGCGCATCCCGCTGGCGCTCCACCGCCGGTAGCTGCTGCTCCTCCTCCGCTCTCCGCGGAAGATTACGGGCTCCCTCCTCCGAGTCCCCCTCCAGATCCATCTCAGGTCGTAGACCTAGAGGCGGTCACAGCGGGAGATGAAGAGTTCGCGCGCCGCCTCCACGTCGCCCTGAACAAGGGGCCACGCGGGATTTTGGCGGACGCCAAACCCATCTTCCTCGACAACTCCGACGACGATGACGACGACGACGACGACGACAACAGCGACGACGACGAGCCAAGCAAGAAGAAGGCCATGGTCCTGTACAATCCTGGTTGGGCTCCTTGGACGAGCGCTCAAGCCGGATCCAGTCAGGCGGGTGGCTCCATTCCCGTCGCCGCGGAAGATCCTCTTCTTCCTACCGGGGTCATCAACCCGGTCATGGCATTGAACGAGGGTTCTACCCTCTCCACCACCGAGGTGCCCCTCCCGCTCATCACTCATGGTGAGGGCGGCGTAGGTGCAGGCTCTGCTGCTGCTGCTGCCGAAGCCTCCTCTCCCCTCATACATATGAGGAGGACGAGGTTGATGCTGATGCTGCTGTTACAGCTCCTGAGGACGCTGATGATCAGCGGAACTAAGGATAAGGGGATGGCTATCATGCCATTCTCTTAGCAGTAGTCTCGGTTTTTCTTGTTTTTTCTTCTTCTCCTGTTTTATTCTTCTGTCAAGCAGGTCGGAGAGTAGAACCTAGATAGTTTTCTGCATGTCTTGCTTGTAATATCTTTTGGCTACCTCCCGATAGGCCTTCTTGGGGTCGTCCCGGGATGCATCCTTGGAGACATCAAGAGCTGCCTTCAATCCAAGATTATAACTTTTGAATGATATTGCATCTGTGATGTTGGCTTCTCTTTTTCTCTCGACAATGTACGTTGCATGAGTCTTCGAGATAACTAAACTTTAACTTCTCCATGTGCCTCGATGAAACGAGTCTTCGTAGCAACTAACAGATCACTTGGTCGAGAACTCTTCGGGAGTATTACTCAATACGTTTTTCACGCACCGAAGGCTCTTTCCGATCTGGATCGTTAATCGAACATTATTAAGTATTCGGGGCAACTGATCCCAGAAAATATTCCAACTTCTTTCCTCATAACCATGTAGTTATCCTTCCAAAAACCGGGCGCAAATCCAAATGCATTATTTTAATAACAGAAAAGAGCATCACCTCGGTATATTCCGCACGTAACTCAAGGAAGGGAAATCCCGCAATTATGGGGAGGCGAACCGTCACGCCGGGTTTTACTTAAGCCCTTCACGCCGTATTCTTTTTCCTCCATCCTTTAGTCTGCACTCTTTTCCATTTCCTCAAACCCTAAACATTTCACATGGCCGTTGCATCCTCGTCTGCCACAATCTCCGGCGATCCCAACGAGAATCAATCCTCCGACTCCCACGACTCCAACATTTCTCTCACCCAGGCGCAGCAGAAGATGAAGAAGGGAGAAATCCCGAATCTCCAGGAGTACTGGAAGAAATCCTCTCTTTCCCTGGAGTATTTGGATGAACTGGAGAGAAGGGGGATGATCTCGGCTTTCTTTACCTGACGAAACACCGGCGAAGAGGAGTACCATCATTGCAACACCACAGAACTCCCGGTATTTGAAGCTCATCTCATGTGTGGTTTCAATCTTCCGCCCTCCAAATTTCTTGAGCAGATCTGTAGATTTTACCATATTGAGCTTATTCAACTCAAACCCAATGCTGTGATGATGCTTAGCATGTTTGCCATCTTGTGTGAGTGTTGGTTGGGCGTAGCCCCCTGCTTGAACCTGTGGCGCCATTATCACCAGCCCCGGTACTACAAGGGTCAGATGATGGTGTTTTCAGTAGGCTTCGTACTGAGGAACAAAGCTGAGTTCATCCCATATCAGTACAAGTCTTCCTGGAGCGGATACGACACCAAATATCTGATCTTGGACATGGGGAAAAAGAACACCGTGATCAAGCTGGAGGGCTTAATGCCAAACCATGAGAAATGGGACAAGGGTCTTCCGACCTATGTTCCTCGATTGAATAAGATGATAGCCAGGGTCAACGAGTTGATCAAGTTGGGCCTGAGAGGAGAACATGTTGTGGAAGAATTCATCCGAAGACGCATCTTCCCTCTTCAGAAGCGTGATCCACTGGCTATGCATTATACAAGTCCTGGCGAACCTAATTGGTTACCAGCTGGAGGTAGATGTCCATCACTCATCAACATACCAGTATATACTTGATATCTGATTTCTGTTTGATAAGCATGTCATCTTTTTCTCTCCTTTGCAGCTGTCGAACTCTCCGAAGACGATGTCTTCAAGAGGGTGTATGATATCATGGGTACTGGACCGAAGGTTAAGCCTTCGACAGTACCTCTTCCTTATAGTGCAGAAAATCCACCTCCCGAGGTATGTCGATTGTAAATCTCCTCGATTTTCTTGAAGACATATTTTCTGCCATACTGACCTTGTGTTCTGTAGAACCTTTACGAACCTGGCCCCGACGATGTCCAACCTGATGTTGATATAGTCATCGGGGACAGTGATGAAGAAGACAACGGTGATCGGGAGAAGGATACTGCCGTTGCCGATGACGCCACCAGCTCTTGAGCGAAAGGTGGCTGCTGTTGCCGCGGTTGAGCAGTCTGAGGCACCAGGAGATACCGAGAGGCCTGGACCTGCTACCGATCCCACGTCCGGTAACGCTCCGGTGGGTGTCGAAGCCACTAGTCCTCCTCCACCTGCCGTCGAGTCTTCGAAGCCCCCAGCTGGGACGAAGACAAAGACAACGACTCGCAAGCGTTTCCGATCGGCAACTCCTGCAACTCCAGCAGCTCCAGCAATTGTCGCTTCTGATGTCCCTGAACTGCCTCGCGTCGCCAATCCTCGTACTGGCGATCAGGTACCCATCGAAATAGTTTTCGGCAGTCTCTTTAAAGAATTTTCCAAAATCTCTCAAGTCTTGTCTTCCCAGGCGACATCTGCTTCTAGCCCTGCTGCCAAGAGAAGACGCTTCCGTACCAATAGGTATACTTCATGAGTATTCTTACCAAATTCCCTTGCTGTTTGAAATATTTTTGTCCGATCTTATGATGTGTGACCATGCTGTAGTGCTCCATCTTCTTCTGCTGAACCTGTCCCTGCTGTCAACCCTCCGGCCCCGAACGTTCCATCAGCGCCCGAACAGGCCCTAACTGTTTCTGCTTCCGCATCCGGGACAGTTGGGGAGAGCTTAGTGTTTGACAAGCTGAGCCAGGAGGTCGTTGCTGCCAGGCAGTGGCATTTGCGAACTTGCAGGCGCCTTACTGACAGAATCAAACAGAAGGATGGAGAACTTGCCGCTCTTCAGAAGAAACTTTCTGATGTTGAGGCTGCCTATGCTTCATCTGGGAAAGACGATAGAATTCGAGAACTCGAAGCAGCTCTCATTGCTTTGAACAAGACCCATGACGAACAAAGGAAGCTCATACCAGGGAGATCACAGATCTAAAGGCTGAACATAAGGAGTACCTCAAGGATCTGCTTGTGGAAGAGATGCTTTATCGAAGACAGCGGAGGGTAATTTCCCTGTCATATGCTTTTTACTTTTTGCCTTCTGCATATCACTGAAGTAATCTAATATCTTCTGTTGTAGATTTGAGCTCCAAAAATGAAGCCCTACGCACCGAGAACACAGCCAAGACCCAAGTGATCCAAACTCTGCAGATGGAGGCGAAGAAGCTGAAGGAGGCCAACAAGATCCTGTCCGCAGAGAAGGCCAAACTTGCTGACAAGGTTGCTGATAGTTTAGTCAATGGCTGTGCCTTTGCTTTGGCTGCTTTGAAGAACCGTCATCCTGAATTGGATGAGAAGGTTGTAGAACAAGGCTTTACTTGTAGTATAGGTGAACATGATGCACTTGTTGATGGTCTGCTGGAATCAGCCGACAAGTTCATCATGGACTTGAACTTGGATGTATCTCCTTCTGATGAGGAGAGGCCTTGAATTGTTCATAAAACCCTGTAATCGGACAATATTTTGATGCAAGATTGGAGCTCAGGCTCCTGTTAATATGATTTAGATATGCATAGTAGCCCAGCCCCCTGCTTTTTTGAATACAGTTTTAACTGTATGCAGGAAAGCATTATCACTAATATGCACAATCTAAATAACATAGAAGAAAGCATATTAATTCAGTGACGCTTAGCTTTGCCTGTGACAAGCTACGTTTGACCTAATTTTCTGAAATTGCTCCATATCTGGAACTCATAATAGCTGTATAACATTTGACTTTGCACATGGCAAGTTATGTTTCAAGCTAAGTAGTGGGGGTGTTGATCTTGCAACGTGGTCTGAAGTTGGCACTTATAACTCGATGGCTAAGGCTCTTACTTCAGACACTCGGGGAGACTTACGAAACTTATGAACCATTGGCCAAGCTATCATGTAGCACCATATGGCATAAGACTTGCAGTCTGTTGGGTGGTTGATCGTGCAACCGGCCTAGGGAGAGCCACTTATTAACCTCATGGGCTAAGGGTCCCTCGCTAGAACATCATGGGGGTCAATTAACTTATGAACCACAGTGTGGCTAAGCCTTATGACCAATCTTGCCTGAAGAGGCTGTTCGTACCGATGCCTTATAACCCTCATGTGGCTAAGACACCAGCCAAACTAGTAGACCGACCTTTGGTCAGCCTTTGGAACCTTGCACGGCAGTTGGAGAAACTGAACACACTTTATTCATCAATCAATGGATTACACATAAAACTTTCTAAGCTGATCAGTGTTCCATGTTCCGGGCAATATATCGCCGTCAATATGGGATAAGATATAAGCCCCCATGCCAGCATCCTCAACTACTATGTATGGTCCTTCCCATGGAGAAGACAACTTGTGCTTATCCTTGGTTTTGATGTCCTTCTTGATCACCAGATCTCCCACATCTAAATGTCGACCGACCACTTTGCGACTGTACTGCTTCTTCAGAACCTCCTGATAATGTTCCACATTATGGAGTGCTGTGTTGCGTTCTTCTTCGAGGAGCAGTAGATCAACCTCTCGAGAGATTTGCTGGTCGTCTTCATAGAAATTGGTGACCCGATGAGCCCCCAAGTGAATCTCGGGTGGTAGTACTGCATCAGCGCCGTAGACTAGGAAGAACGGAGTTTCCTTTGTAGCCCGACTTGTAGATGTTCGTGCTGACCACAGAACGGTCGGTAGCTCTTCGATCCAATTCTTGCCTTTAGCTGATAGCTTCTCATAGACTCGTGCATGCATCCCCTTCATAAGGATCCCGTTGGCTCGCTCAACGGCACCATTGGTTTGAGCATGAGCCACCGAAGATGTCGGGTGAATTATACCATGATCGGCACAAAATTTCTCAAACGGCGACCGATGAACTGGCGACCATTGTCTGATATCAGCTTTCTGGGAACTCCAAACCTGTGACTATACTCCTCAAGAACTTGACAGAAGCAACCTCAGTAATGTTCACAACCGCCTCTGCCTCGATCCACTTGGTGAAAGTATCGATGGCGACGTATAAGAATTTGTACCCTCCTTTGGCTTTAGGAAATGGTCCCAATATGTCGACCCCCCCAGATGGCAAAAGGCCATGTGATAGGAATTGTATGCAACTCTTGAGCATGCCTTGTACTTTGCCTACTGAAGAATTGACAGGACTTACATGTCTGCACGAGGTGAATGGCGTCCTGCTTCGCCGTGGGCCAGTAGAATCCGTGCCTGAATGCTTTGCCGATGAGAGTGCGATAAGCCGCATGTGCACCGCAGATCCCACCGTGTATATCATGTAGCAGTCGAATACCATCTTCCGTAGAGACACACCTCAGCAGAATCCCATTGAGACCTCTTCTGTAGAGCACGTCGTCAATCAACACATAATGCTTGGACTAGCGGGCCAGCCGCTCCGTGGCCGCATCATCATCTGGGATAGGACTGTTTTCGAGAAACAGGCGAATTGGTATACGCCAGTCTTCGACAGAGCCTTCTCCCGTGTCGATAACCATCAACTCCACTGCGTCATGCGTGCTTGCCGCCGATGGCTTGTGGAGCTTTTCTAAGAACACATCATCTGGGACTGGAGATCGTGATGAAGCAATGCAAGCTAAATGATCAGCGTCACTATTGTCCAGCCGTGGTACGTACTGTACTTCGAGACCATCGAACCTTTTTCCAGCTTCCGAACTTCTTCAAGATAATCGGCCATCTTCGGATCAGAGCATAATACTCTTTCTGTACCTGCCGGGCGACTAACTGTGAATCCCCTTTCACGAGCAGTCGGCTGATACGAAAGATTTGGCAATGCGGAGACCTGTCACAAGGCCCTCATATTCTGCAACATTGTTCGTAGCTTGGAAGAGCAACTGGATGGCATACTTCAATACTTTTCCTGCCGGAGATATGAAGACAACTCCGGAACCGGCACCTTTCAACGTGAAGGAACCATCAAAATACATGACCCAGTGATCTGGATATTTCTTGTCATCATCACCATCATCGGTCCACTCTGCTATAAAATCCGCCAGAGCTTGTCCTTTGATGGCTGTTCGAGGGACATATTCAATCTGGTATTGACCAAGCTCTACAGACCATTGAGCAATTCTGCCGATGGCATCCTTGCAATGCAGAACAGTCTGGAGCGGTCTATCCGAAACTACCTTGATTGGATGAGCTAAGAAGTAATGCTTCAGCTTTCTGGATGTCATCAATACTGCGTACAAGAGCTTCTGCACCATCGGGTAACGTGTCTGGGCATCTTTCAATATCTCACTGACGAAATAAACTGCGAACTGTTTGGGCCCAGTGTCTATTTCCCGTTCAACTGTCAGCGCAGCGCTAACAACTGAATCTGTGGCAGCAACATATAAGAGCAGTTCTTCATTGGGCTGTGGGGGTTTTAGGGTGGGCAAATTTTTGAGATAAGCTTTGAGCTCCTTGAACGCCTCTTCTGCCTGGTCATCCCACTGAGAGCCGTCTTGATTGCGTAATAACTTGTAGAATGGCATACCTCGCTCTCCCGATCTCGAGATGAACCGGTTCAGGGCCGTCATCATGCCTGCTAGCTTCTGGACTTCTCGCCTGGTCTTCGGAGGCTTCAACTTTTCTAGAGCCGTAACTTTTACTGGGTTCACATCAATCCCTCGCTCCGAAATCATGTACCCCAGTAGTTTCCCAGACTTCACCCCGAAGACACACTTGGCCGGGTTGAGTTTCATCTTGTACTTTCTCAGATTGTCGAAGGTTTGCTTCAGGTCTGCCAGGAGATCATCGGACTTCTTGGTCTTGACAACAATGTCATCAATGTAGGCTTCGACGTTCTTCCCGATCTGATCCTCGAAGACTATGTTGACACACTTCTGATAAGTACATCCCGCATTCTTCAGCCCGAAGGGCATCGTAATGTAACAGAATATTCCGAACGGCGTGATGAAGACCGTCCTTTCTTGATCGTCGACATTGAGGCTAATTTGGTGATATCCAGAATAAGCATCAAGAAAACTTAATAACTCACTGGTAGACGTAGAGTCTATAATCTGATCTATCCTCGGAAGAGGGTACTCATCTTTAGGACAAGCTTTATTCAAACTAGTGTAATCGACGCACATGCGCCAGGACTTGTCTGGCTTAGGAACTAGTACAGGATTTGCTAGCCATTCAGGATAGTCTACCGTTCTAATGAACCCGGCTTTGAGAAGCCTAGTGACCTCCTCATGTATGGCGTCGCGTTTATCCGGCGTGTACCTTCGCTGCTTTTGCTTGATCGGCTTGAAAGCCGGGTCGATCCCCAATTTGTGCTCGATCACCTCCCTGGGGATCCCGGGCATATCAGATGGCTGCCATGCAAACACATCGATATTCTCCCGGAGGAAGGCTACGAGCGCGTCTTCCTATTTAGGGTCGAGATTGTCCCCGACGTTAGTCTTTTTGCCGGGGTCGATGAAGCTGAGGCCAATTGGCTTGCTGCCTTTTTTAGCAGGCTCATCTCCTTTCGTGCTTGGCCCGTCGACAGTCTTTGCCGGCGCTTGAGCGACCGCTGTCGACGGAGATGCCGCATCTGAAGCCTTCGTGTCGGTAACTGCTGCTATCTGCCTCTGATCTTCTCGAGAAGTTTTTGGCTGCTTTTGCGAGTCAAGATATTTCGAGTCAAAGTGGCCAGCGATGATCAGCGCATTGACGTCACATCTCACGGCCTGGTCTTGATCGGCGCACAGCGTGATAACACCGGCAGGTCCTGGGATCTTGAGCATGGCGTAGGCGAAATGCGCAGCCGCCATGAACCTGAATAGGAACGGTCTTCCCAGGATGCAATTGTAGGCAGATTCGAAGTCAGCCACCTCGAACGTCAGGACTTCAGTTCTTCTATTTTCTCTCGGGCCCACTGTCACTGCTAACTCTATCTTCCCAAGAGGACGCGAAGACACCCCAGGCAAGATGCCATGGAATGATTCCTCAACTGGTCGGAGAGCGGTGATCGGCAGGCCCATCTGATCGTACGTCTTCTTCATCAACAGGTTGAGACCGCTTCCGTTGTCGATCAACGTCTTCGCGACCTTGTTCCTGTGGATAATGATTTTGGCGACGAAGGGCAACTCTGGGTTGCTCAGCAGAGTCTTCGGGTGGTCATCGGCATTGAACGCGATCGGGGTATCCGACCACTCTAGTCTTCTAGAACAGGGTTCTGCCATGGCCACCTCTCTCTGCAGCTTCTTGTATTGGCTCTTGGACGACAGAGCGGAGCTTCCTCCGAAGATCATGTTGATCTCTGGGTACCTCTCCTCCTCGTCATCGTCATGATCTCTGCGACTTCTGTAGCGTGGGCGTTCATCCCGGTCATCGCGCTCCCTGAGCTCCCGATCTCGGTACTCCCGATCACGGCGCCCACGATCCTGATTATCCCGATCTCGGTGCTCCCGATCTCGGTGTTCTCGATCTTGGCTTTCGCGGCCCCGATCCTCTTCTCTGGTCGTCCGTGAGGTTTTGCCCTCTTCTAGACGCTTCTTTTCAAGCTTGAGGTAATCGAAGCACTCTTCTAGCTCGTGGTTTGGGGAGCGATGAATCGGACACCACTTAGCCACGCCTTCGGGACGACCTCGCTTCTTACGGAAGTGATTGCGATCCGATCCCGACCGATCGACCGCATTCACCTCTCTGTCTTCTGACTTCTTCTTCGGAGCCTTGCCCCGGCCATCGGAGAGGCGAGCACGAGCATCAGCAGCCTTGCCACAGATTTCTGCCAATCGGAACAGCTCTGCAGTAGTCTTTGGCTCGTTCTCCGCTATGGTCTCCACCATCTTCACATCCAAACATCCTTCTTGGAAGGCGAGGACTACTTCTATATCGGAGATGTCTGCAATTGTGTTCTTCATTAGGCAGAAGCGCTTGATGTAGTCTCGAAGATTCTCATCAGACTTCTGTTTAACACCTCGAAGCTGCTCTGGTGTTGCGTTGCGGTTGTATGATCCAAGGAAATTTCCCTTGAAGACCTCGCACAGTTCTGCCCAGGAGTCGAAGTGATATGCCGGGAGGTTTAGCAACCACGACCGCGCTGCTCCGGTCAGGGCGGTGGGTAGATAGGCGCACTTGATTCTTTCATCTCCTCCTGCGGCATCTATCGTCGTGGAGTATATCGACAAGAACTCTTCTGGGTTGATAGTGCCGTCGTACTTGTCGATAGACCCCACTTTGAACTTGGCTGGCCATTCAACAGTTCGAACATAACTACCCAGAGCCCTATACGGGGGCGGCTTAGGAGCCGTCTCTGGGCACGTCCCTCTACGAGCTGGAGCGCCTGGGTTTGTTGATCTGGTTCCCCCCTTGGGGGATTGCCAGTTTGGTTCCTCCGCTGGTTTATCTGATGTCTTGCATCCGAAGGCTCCAGATTACGCCGTCGTCGATTAGGGTGATCGGAAGATGATCCATGCGAGGATGAATCGGCCCTCTGATCGTGGGTAGCCCCCAGGCGTCTGTGTACTGGAGTCCTGGCCGGCACAGCAACATCCTGATCTTGCAGTGGGATCACGCGGTCGGCAAGTTCCACGACTTGTTGTACCATCGGAGCCAGTGGTGTTCCGTCAGGGGCCATACGCGCGAGGGAATCCAACGCGGTTTGGAACCGGACGGCGTCGAAGTCGGGGTTGAGATTTCTTGGCGTCACATTGGATGGCGCAACCGATCGAGATCTGATCGAGTCAATGGTGCGCAAATCGCTGGATGCCTCGTCGTCACGTCCTGCCATGAAGACTTCTCTGGCCGGGTTGTGACCCTGGTTTGGATCTCCGATCTCAGGGCAGTCATCGTCGCTGAAGTCGGACTCGTAATTAGGATAACCGAGCCCGAACCCAGGAAAATACCGCCCCTCGGTGATGTTGAGAGCGATCTTTTGCATTCTCGCTTCTAGGGCAGAGCTAGGTGGCGGATCCAAGGTGGATCCGTCTTCTAGGCGGGTTCCAAACGGAGAGCCCGATACCCGCGAAGCGATCTGGAACTCGGCCGCGGAATTTCGCAGTCCGAATGTAGTACATAGGGCCGCCGGCGTCACACGTGGCGCCGCCGACGAGCTCTTTTCAGCAGATCTGTATGAGGACGGAGCTTTCATGGCCGCCGGGGACGCCTCCTGCGCCACCGACAATGTCTTTTCGTGGAGATTTCCTTCCTTGTCCGCGACGAACGTGAAAGACCCGAACTTGAATTCGGCGCCCGCCGGGAACTTCATCTTGTTCGCCAATGCCATCTGAAGCTCTAGATGGATCCTCAGCGCTGCCCCCCTTCCTGGCGCGCCTCTGTCGTCGCTCGAATAATCGAGGGAACGGCAAATATTTGGTTCGGGGAACAACGATCAATCGAGGTATCGATCTAGGGCACCCAGAGAGTTTTTATACTGGTTCGGGCCTCCCGAAGGATAATAACCCTACGTCCAGTGTATATCGTGTTGAATATGGTGGTGCGTATGCTGTATGTTTCGATCCCTTCTCATCGGAGGGTTACATGTATATTTATAGTCCTAGTTACCGCCTCTAGGAGTCCTTGCCTTGTTCTACAAGACTTCCGATCTGTAGTAACAGATTCGGAGTCTATCTACAAGTTTCCTTTCGTGCGATACAAGTCTTCGGAAAATACCAAACTGAGTCTTCGGGAATATCTGAAAATATGGGTTACGACAGAAACATTTAGGAAAAATACATCCAAATCTAGCTTCCTTTGATGAACATGATCTTATATGGCATATCCAGTGTAGAATCGATCTTATCAGTACAAGCTTCCAGAGCGCCGATCGTTTGGTTCTGGTCTGATGGGCTCCCCGGTGAAGGGATCAAACTTGTAAGGCTCCCCTGTGAAAGGATCAAACCTTACTTGTTGCCGTGCAGCAGAATATTCAGTAGAGGACCTGGAGAGGAATTCAGGGCCTATGTCTGTGCTGTACCCTGCAGCACGCGGGAGTCTTCTTTCCCTAGACAAAACAGCTTCTTCGGGTGATCTTTCAACTTTTGATCTATGTTCTTGTGTGTATCTTCGATCAAGAAACTTTCCAGTGTCGTGTCTCGATTCATGTAGCAATGTTGGTTCTGGGTATCTCATGTCAACTCTCTCTCCTTGTTGCGGTCTTGGTTCTGGGTTTCGTGCCATGGTGGGTCTCTCCTTGTCGCGATCTTCTGCATATCTTCTAATCATTGGCTCAGATATTGATGGATCATCAGCATAATAGGGGGAAGGATAATGCCCTGAGGATCTGTATCCACTGCTCCTGCAGGAAAGAATGAAAATTACTCCAAGCTAGGCAATCAGACCATTTACGGTAACGCGGAACACCTGTCACTGCAGGGATGTGAATGCAAACCCACCCGGATGTCATGCAATCATAATCTTCATGTGGGAAACGCTTGCTATGCATTTCAATACTTCTCGGCAAATATGTTCCATGCACTGTGTGCACTAAGTCAAAGGTCGGAGCCTGGTGCTGCAAGTTAAAAATCCAAAAATTACAAGGCATTCACCAGATAGGAAGTGCTAAAAAGAATATATGGAAGAAAGAAGGAATTACTAACCTTAGCAATTAATGAAGCAAAATAGTCTCCTTTATTGCGCTTATCTCCACCTGATATCAAAAACTGCACAACGAAATATTCATTCTGTTGTCATCACATGTTTATTGTCCAGGATAAATGATGTCATAGTTCACATGAGAGATTTACATGAAACAACTGCACACCTGCTTGAGAATAGCAACAGCAGATGACTCAGGAAGCTCATTGAGGATCTTCACCCCATGGATATCAATCTGAAAATGGCGATGGACAGAAGATGAAACTTCATGGTACATTAACGCAAGAAGATAGTGTAAATGGAGACTTTTCAGTGCAGATTACTTACATCGTATCGAGTGGCAATTCCAAGACGCAGAATGCGAAGTAAAAGCTCCTTGACAGCTGAAGGTAGTGAAATAATAGCTGATTCGTAAGGATCGATGATATCAACCACCTAGGAGGTAACACATGACAAAGGTTTGTAAGGTCAACAAACTAGCTGTACCTCCTTGCTGCAACATAAAATATATTTCCTTCAACTAGGCTATAGCAATGCCTACAGAAACCATACTTTCAATGCCACAAAACTGGTGCTTCAGACTGTTGATGCTGAAACCAGTCAATCTACAGAAACCGAATTGTAAATTTGAAAGACGACAAACCTTTCTAATGATAACTGAAAATTTGAGTGAAAAAATTGAAAAGATTCCAGTAAAAATGACAAAGTGATCGTATGCAAAAGCTGAGCTGCAACCTATCGCTACAAAATTCTTTATTCTTTTCAATGGGCTAGATGATATACGTATTACAGATGACTAGATACACAGGAGCTACCAGTTTGATGACAACTTCAGTTCGAAACAACAGTTATGTATGCTACAAAATGTAACAAGACTTAGACAATTGACCTTGAGACAGTACAAGTGGTAGTTCAGCCGTTTCAGAATAAAAATAATCTTCATTTTCTTTGTTCCGAAAATCCCACTTCTTAGCATCACTGCATCTAAAAGGGAAAATTGCTAAACAGTATTATGGTGGTGACTATCATACATACATCGTTAGATAGTCTTGGAGCTTTCCCTTGACGATCAAATGAACCATGCCCATGTCTTTCATATAAATAATCCGGCCTGTCTCTTGATATATTTGGTCTTCTAGTTTTCTCTTCTTCACGAGTTCGCTTTCTATCATTATCTGCTGCAGGTCGAGCAACTGACACCTGTTGCGACAAACAGCCAAGCCAAATTTGTCAAATTCAAACTCCATAGTAGAAACAAACAAGCAGTAAGAAGCAACCAGCAACACTTAAAAAAAAATGTCTTGCCTGAAGCCTATAAGGTGGTCCTCGATCAGGCCCTCTCACTGTTCTTCCATCCATTTCTTCTATTGCACGGTCAAGTCCCTGCATCGATAAAGTGGTTTTATTTGGTGAGACTCAATCAAATATAGTTATTGAAGGAATATAATTTCACTAAAAGTGAATCACTGGATGAGAACTTGGCCTTGAGGACTAATATAAATACTTATTGTACTACTGGCAAAGTGAACAAATCCAACTGGATATTTTCCTTTCTTTGATATAGCAACCCGTTCCACCTAATTGCACATCACTTCATGGTTATTGAACACTGCATATCAAATCACTTGGTGCAAACCACAAATATGTGAAAGCCGTATTTATACACAAACCTCTCCAAACCGTTCAAAAAGCTTTGTCAAGTACTCCTCATTAACATTTGCTGGTAAATTTCCAACAAAAGCAGTCTTAATCTGGGTTCAAATAGAATAACAAAAATAATCAGAAAACAGATAGATATTTGATACAAGATAAAATGCTTGTGATTTCCACTACCTTGGCCATTTCATCAGCATCTGCATGAGATTCCTTCTCAGCCCAATTTATTGCAGGGTGCAAAATGCCACCCAGCAGAAAATCTGTCCTCGAACCAATGCGAACTACACGTGCTGCAGCCTGTGATTGATAGTTTTCAGGAGGAATGGAGTTAAAGGAAGAAGATGTGTGCAGAAACCGTGGACTTCAGAACATCTTCTCAATGATGATAATAGATATGTCCTTTTCCCACATATCAATGGATAACCTCAGATCAGTGATGACTGATGAACTAAGATCTGATATAGATGAACAGACTTGCATTTCATATTTTACAGGTGTGGTTAATGGCAGCACTGCAGTGGTGAGACTTGCTGACTTAATACAACGGCAGCTCAAGTTGAGACTTGAGAGGACTACGCCTGGTTGGTTGTTGCTGTGCGAAACGTGCCTGAGCCAAGCAGCTTCAGGCGTCCTATTTCAGACGCCTGCGGCTGATGCTGCTGCCTGAGCCAGGCAGCCTGGGCGAGGGCTCCAACCAAGAACGCCCTAACTGAATCAAGTATTCGCTTGTCACTGGCCTCAAAAAACAGTAAGGCTCAGGGTTTTTCTTTTTTCTGTCTGTGTGTGTGTGTGCTAGAACACAAGGAGTATGGCAGTTCATGGAAGCTTGTGGGTTCTGGGACACAAGGAGCAGTGATGAATAGTAGGGGTTTCCCTTACTGTAAAGTTTCAAAAAAAAAAGGAGCAGTGATGAATTGACAACATTCTTTTGATGAGAAATACGGAGTACATGATTTGACAAGAAAAGTCCAAATGAGACGAATATAGATTTCTTCATTCCTGTCCCTACAAAAATGTTTCTCATTTTTCTGATGCTAAAGCTCAAGCCAAATAATTGGAATAACTATAGGGCTGATTGGTTAGGTGCATATGGGGCAACCAGGCCCGCCAGATGCAGGAGAGCCATGTTTGGATGGCTGGAGGCTCCATTGGGCCAGGCCCTGGCGATGCAAGATGCTCCCCTGAGCCTGGCTCCCGGGATGCGGAGAAATCGACCGCTTCTCCAGAGCCTGGTTGGCCTCATGCAAGCGTGTGGGCCAGGGTGCGCGGTCCGTGAGAGCGGAATTCGTGGATGCAGACAACCAAACACCGTTTCTTCTTGGGCCTGGCTGCATGGAGACTGCAACCAATCATTCGCACCTTGCACACATCGAGCCTGGGCCGCGGCAGCCTGGCTGGCGAACGCGAGCCAGGTTCCGCTCGTACGAGAACCAATCAGCCCCTATATGTTTTCGACAGAGTGCCTCACAGGTTTCTAGGAGAAATATGTAAGAAAAGCCTCTGGAGAAAAAAGTAGCAGGCTATGAGCACCTTTACGAAGTATGTGTGGTCCATTACCTGATGACTTCATGTTGTTAACTAGTGACAATTTAGTGACATTACATACCAGAAAAGGAAAGGCATGCAAGTATCCTTTCCAACCACCTAATTAGTCTCTCATCCTCACAAGCAATTGTGTCATCAGACATAGGAGTTGTCACTATAAGCCGTTTATTAAACCAGGCAACTTGGTGCTTCGTATAAATTAAATCTTTCTTGATGTTTCACAGTCCCTTTCTCCTCTCCATTGCAATGAATCTCAGTGATGGAAAGAAGTCCTTGTAAAAGTAGGAATAAGTTAAAGATACAAGATTTGTGTGTGATGGAAAGATGGTATGCAACATACCACCAGTGGTCTAGTGCCCACTTTATCCTTACAAGGAATGGAACAAAGGGATTATCGAAGGCATTGAATATGGGTTGCCCCTCCAGAAGTACTGAACTGTTTTCTTATTGACGCATTGTGCAGATCTAGAACGCAAAGGTAGTTTTATACAGGTTCACAATCAACACTGAGTGTAAGTCAAAAAGATAGATCGCACTGCTTGTCAAAAGATTGTAAGATTGTGTCGGTGATTGGATTCATCATCTGGCTCCTTATCTCAATTAGGAGATGGTAATATCAATGATATTGCAAACACGCAAAAGCTATGTGTGTAAAATCTATCTATTATCTTAATATTTGAAGGTCCAAAGAAGCCACCACGTTCGCTCTCAAGGCCACGAAATTACCACGTTAATCAGAAAAAAGAAAAGCTATGAGGCGTTGGATTTTATGAACATCTAACGGTCCAGATTACACAAAATTACCACGTTAATTGATGGGAAAAAGAAGAAAGATCCGCACCGTAGATTCCGTGGGCCTTAATCATGACCATCGGATTAATGTACTAGAGTTAGAAGCTAATACCAAGGAAAAACACGTACAAATCTTGGACACCATCCTTTACGCGTGTGTCTTATTACTACATATACTTGGAACGATGATGTGTAACCCATGATGCAATTAGCGATGGACGACTAGAACAGCAACCCCAAGTTGGTGAGATCCAGGCAGAACGTGGGGCGAATTTAGACGACGGTACTTAGCCCGGTGAGATGATGAGCCATGGCATCCGTCGAGTAGTCGAGAGGAAATTAAAAGATCTGGAGATGGGTGGAGCACTTGCAGGTAACCCTCGATGCTCATCCAGCCACGTCATTGACCGAGTGGACGAAAACGAATCGAGAGGAGGCAATCGAGGGTTCGGGGCTGAGGAGAAACATACATGATGCAAAACAATCAATCTACCATGTCCGGGTCACCTTACGGCCATCCCGATTCCCCTAAGATCCTATACAATCTGATATGATCCAAGCCGATGAAGAGAAGCTGATATAAACACGTCGGGCTTCATATGTTGGAAGCTTTGGATCGTCTCGCTGGAAGGCAACCAAACGCATGCATCCGAATCACCCGATCGATGATGCAAGCAGAGCAGGGAGTCAGCTAGCATGCATAAGGTCTGGAGGTGCAAGTTCGTGTGCCTGTCCAGGGAGTTGCATTAATTGGACAAAAGATGAGCGTTAGGGGCACCAATACGTGGCCCAAATACGCGCACAAAAACTAGGTGCAGATCGCGCGAATCATATCAAAGACGGACGAATAGCTAGGCCGCTGATGATGCTATAGTCGGCATGCACAAGAGCAATGTTGGCAGTAAGAATCCAAGAGAGGAGGCGTGTGTAGGCGTGCCTAGATGCTGGCACCTGGAGTTGCTAGACACGGATGGCGTGACCTGGCAAATGCGGACAGCAAGTCTGGTCGACGTGGGCATGGCTTTGGAGACAAAATATAGAAAGCGCAGGTCGCACAGGGACAGCACCACCTGATCCACGACATGTTGGACAGTTCGCTGAGCGTCGGCGCAGTCTTGATTACCACGGGAAAGAGAGCGCACACGGCTGCAGTCTGCGCCATGGAGTAGGCTGCAGGCAAATGTGCACATGCATGTGCAGTTCGTTGGTTCTCCATGGTGCCTCAAGGACAGGCCATTGCTGCTCAGCGTGTTGAAGAACAGTGCAAGCAGTCAAAGCAGGTTCTTCTCGATCAGGTGAAACCGCTTTTGTCCATGATAGCAAAATAATTGGTTGTGGTAAAGAGGTTAAATTGGGGCTTTTTTCCCAAAAGATCTTGATAGAAAAACAGAATTATAGCAAAATAATTGGCTGTACTAAAGAGGTTAAAACCGAATTTAAATTTAATCCAAATTTAATTTTAATCAAAATTTGTTCCAAAATTCGAAATTTTAGCTATAAACTTTGTTATGAGAAATCCGAGAGAAAAAGGTCATCAGTTTTCCGATGACCACTGGTAGTTTTTCCAATCCAAAAAGTTTTAGAGCAAAGGGAAGAGACAGGTTCCTTTGAGCAAAGACAAGAAAGCAATAGAGTTCAGCTCTTAAGGCCTCAAAGGATTTTTTTTTAGATGATGGGAAACATCCCAGCCTTGTCCTCACTAGGAGGATAATATCAGTCAAGAAGGAAAGAAACAAACGATTAATTAATCAGAGAAGACAGAAAGATTTCATAAAAAAATAAAAAGTTCAATATGGTTCATACTATCTGGGCCTCAGCATATCAATAACTTGATATTCGAAGAAAAAAAACTAAAGCAAACGTTTGTATATACTCCCTCCGTTTTTATTTATATGACGCCGTTGACTTTTTTCTTGAACTTTGACCAATAATATAGATTTAAATAATTATTTTTTGAATGTAAAATGAATATCATTGGATTCATCGTCAAAAACACTTTAAGGTTAACTTATACACTTAGCTATTTACGCAAATATTTTGAATAAGACGAACGGTCAAACGTAACGAAAAAAGTCAACAGCGTCATATATTAAAAAACGGAGGGAGTATAATGCTAATTTTTGACATATGGCTATATAATACTGTAATTTTTTTTAAAAAAACAACTAAGTTAGTGGAGCTAGCCGCGCAATTTGCGCGGGCCATCTTGCTAGATAGAAGAAAGGACTGCAAATGGGTCAAAGTACACAGCGCAAGGCCAAATATTCTTCAGCTTGCAGGGCATCTGATCCTTGTTTCAATCCGCGCTCTCAGCCATACAAATCTATGTCAATGATGTTGGAACTCCCACCTTCGGTGATTGAAGAACTCGATCTGCTGTAGAGGGCATTCTTGTGAAGAGGACCAGAAGATAAAGCAAATGGTGGCCATTGCTTGCCACTGTGCAAATTCTCGGTACTCAAACAAAAGGCCACGTCTTTTCTTTCTCTGACTGAAGCAGCCACTGTGCCATTCCTTTGTGTATTCTGATTTTGCAAGTGTGAAATTAAAGAAACCGGGCGAATTTGAACGCAATTCCCATCCATCCATTTAGCTTTCACGTCAAAAAAATAGACAGGGCAATAATTCGATCCGACAGTTGAACTGTCCTCACCTTATTTATTTTGAACAATGGACAAGTACAGTTTTTCATTAGCGGGAGCTTGAGCGAGTGTGCTGGTGATGCCATCGATCACGTGTTTAAGTCTGTGTAACAACGTATGGCCCGTAACGCGGTTGTTGCATGTGTCGTTTCTGATCGAGACCAGTGATCTGCATGCAGCTAGCACGATCCCGTCAACTCTCCACGTGCACAAATGTTATATCCGTGGTTGGCAAATCAGATGCGTTGCCATGGCGAGCGGGATTTCGAAGCATCTCACTGGATAATACTTACTGCTTATCAATTTTTGAGGCTTCGAGGGAAATAATCACAAATGCTAAAGCTGCACCTGGATAAGGCCCACTAAGAAGCCTACTCAAGTTTGGCGCCTAACAGTCAAGTAGTCAACAGACCAGGTGCCTTTTAGCCCATTTAGATCCGTTATATCTGGTATCTGGATAAGGCCAATAGTAAGAAATGGCCCAACTATTCTCTTACCTCCTTCTTACTGAGCAAATGCAACCCAACATCCGTACCAGCCCAACAGCCCATACCCAAACCCGGCGAGCAAGGCAGCGCGAACCGGCTCCCGGCGCAACGGTCACCTCGCCGCGGGCCCACAGCCCGAAGCAGCAGTTGGCCTCGGACCCACACGTCATCTGAAAGCTCCGAGCCGAGCCGCTGCTGCTTGCTCGCGTTTGCTTCTTGCGTGCCGCCGCCTCGTCTCCCTTCCGCTTCCTTCTCCGCCACCTCAAACACCCGAAAAAAATTTGCAGCGAGAAAAACCAGAGAAAAAAAATGCAAAAAAAAAAGGCGAGGGCGAAACCGTAGCCGGGCGGATTCCGCCGCGCATTGCCGCGCGCGATTCGCTCAGGTGGTCGGTGGCGGGCGGCGCGGGAGGCGCGCTTGGTTGGTCGCCGTTGGCTGTGGCGTTGCGGTCGCGTTGGAGCCAGCGCT
The DNA here is from genome assembly GCA_012490785.1 of Eragrostis nindensis. NCBI lineage: Eukaryota > Viridiplantae > Streptophyta > Magnoliopsida > Poales > Poaceae > Eragrostis > Eragrostis nindensis. The sequence goes on along the minus strand of JAAXCT010000105.1, from coordinate 1,071,038 downwards.
GGAGCGGCCACTTGCCACTCCTTTTTTAGACGGTTACAACTCATTATTAAGATAGCCCTCGCCGGCTGACGGCCCGTGCACGATGCAAAAGCTGAGCTTAATCATGTCATCCATATGTCTCGATCTCGAGCTCACAATGCATCAAACACTGATGGAGGCGACACATGTCATACTATGATTCTTAGAATGATCCTGCAAACGGATGTTGCACTGAAAGCTAGCCTTTGCTTCTTTTGATGGTTTTTCTTTTGTTTCCTTCGAAGGTGCATTGCCTTGGCCTATGTCACTTTGGACCCTGCAACGGTACATACATCCTCATGTAAAAAATAAAAATAAAGTATCTATATGGATTCTACCCCTTCATTTTTTTTTTGTGAAACATCCTTAAATGTAACTCACGTACATGCTGAGTTAGAGACTCCAACTTAGATGAATTAGTAGTTCATCTTAATTAGTCGACTCACAAGTTTAGCTTGAAGTTTGAATAAATGAACTTGAGAAAATTTTCTGATTTCAGTTTTGAACTACAAAATTGTACTAACATCCAATTAAAAACCGACAAAAATGCTCTGCGTACGTCTGAGTTGTGCGACTGCATGTATTGCTGGCAGAGGGAGTACTAGCAATTAGTGAACTTATAACCTCCATTGTCGCCAGGCCAGTCCCAGTCGCGTGTGAAGGAGCGGCATGCAGCTTCCCCACTAATTAGCCCGCCACTAATCCCCCAACTTAACTACTCCACAACTAATTAGCTAGGATAGATCCTGGGTGATTATCCCAGCTAAAATTTATTCGAGCCCTATCCCTTTCTGTTTGCAAAAGTCTCGACCGTCTGATGAGCAATGATCCGTGCGTGCTCCCCGTAGGTCGTCACTGAATGTGGCATGCACACACCCAGTTGAATGATTAAGGAAAAGCTTAGCACTACGGCATGCTCCCATAGTACAATGAGGACTATATATTCAAGCAATAGCATTGTTAGTTGAGATATTGCTATTAATGTGGTCGTTAGATTAAATAATTATCGCGCAGTAGTACTATATATTCGACCTTGTTTTTTTGCAGTCACGTGGGCAGCGCTAATGCAGCTGGTTACTGTTCTTGCAAAGAACTAATTGACCAGAGTTTACATATGGAGTCATTTTTCCTTTACTTTGTTTTTCCATTGTGAAAAAGAAAAGCGTCACACGAATTATTTTGGAAATTGCTTGAGTTGCCATGTGACAACCCCTTGATAGTCGGATGGATAATACTCCCTCTGTCCAGAAATGTTAGGACTTATTGACTTTCTGACATCGCGTTTGACCATTTGTCCTATTCAAAAAGTTTGTGATAATATTATTTTTTTGTTATGACTTGTTTTATCACTAGATAAACTTTAAGTATGACTTATTTGTTTTTCTATTTTTACAAATTTATTGAATAAGATGAATGATCAAACATGATGTCTGAAAGTCAACAAGTCCTAACATTTCTGGGCGTAGGGAGTATTGGTTTGGGACCTGAAACGTTGTAGGGTCTACACTCTTTTCGTTTCAATATTTTCCTTGGTTTATATTTGGACTCAACATATACTTGTGTATATGAACAAAGGCCTACCCTTCAGGTCAGCAGTAAGATAGTCATGAAGGGCTAATATTATTCTAGTTGGTAGCGCGGATCAGTCTCAGCCCTCCCATTGATGATTTGGTATTTGATGACGTGACATTACATAGGGTGACATTTGCCCCCATTATTACAAAATCCTATCTATTTTGGACTTGAAAGTTGTACACTATCATTATAGCAAATCATCAGTATTAATTCTTTAATACCAATTTGTTCAATAAAACAATGGGTTAGGTAGGCAAGTATGTTGCATGGTTATCATACTTTAACCAGGCTGCTCATACTGTCGCGGATCGAGGTCGTTGCTATTCTCACCAAAGAGGGAAAATGGAGAAAAAAAAAAGTATAAACAAAGAGACATGCATCCATATATGAGGCCGGGCTTTTTGGTTTCCTATATATGTGCCAGTAATTGCTCGAGTTGTGTTGAAATTTCTCAGTACTAAAAAAAAGCCCACTTTTTCTTCTTCTTTTATTTTCCTTCTTAGCTTGTGTGTCTTTCCCTGGTGTACTATGGTTTTGCAAGTGTGAAATTACAGACAATGGGGAAATTGAACGCAGGTCCATCGATCCACAGAGCTTCACATCTGAAAAATAGACGGGGCAATAATTCGATGGGACATTTGAACTATCCCCACTTATATTTATTTATTTTTAACAATGGACAAGTACAATTTTTGATGAACGGGAGCATGAGCGAGTGTGCTGGGGATGCTCATCAGTCACATGTTAAGTCTATGCAACAACGTCTGGACCGTAACGCGGTTGTTTCATGTGCCATTTCTGATCGAGACCAGTGATCTGCATGCAGCTAGGCAGCTAGCTCAATCCCGTCAACTCTCCACGTGCACAAATTTTGTTTCCTTGGTTGGCAAATCAGGTGCGTTGCCACGGCGATCGGAATTTCGAAACACCTCACCGGCCGGGTGATACTAATGTGAGTGGTATAAGTGACCTTACTGGCATTTCAATCGGTGGCGGATCTAGGATTTCAACTATGAGGGTACAAATTTAAGCATATCATCCATCAAAACTTAAATATTTGTAGAAACAACAATATGACATCGTTTTTTCATTTGTTTTGCTCTCTCCTAGGCGTTCAGGCTTAAAATATGCATATTTGATAAGGTTTTCTATGAATATAATATGAGATATGATCTATCTACATAATAGTTTGTAAAAATTTTGGGGTCCGGGCGAGGACGCCTCCGCGCAGCACTCCGCCGTCGCCGCGCCGCTAGCCACCGTGCGACTCCACCCGGCCGCCGCCCAGGTCACCTCGAAACGCCGCGCGACTCCGCCATCCCGCCGCCCATGAAGATCGGCCGGGGTGGGCGGGGATTTGGTTGCAGAGAAAAGATTTTTTTCCCTGGTGAGAGAGGGGGAGAGAACGAGAAGATCTTTCATTTCCTTTTTCTGTGGAGGAGGATGACGCACGACTGTGGGGATTAGATGGGGGTGTGGGACCGGGAGCGCATGCGACAGCTATTTTGGGACAAATGGTTTTGATTAGGGACGGAGGGAGTACCTTGTTTCATGCATGCCGCCTCCTCTGTCTTGTTTGCTTTCTCTCTCCTCCTTCCTCTGCCTCCGCTTCCTTCTCCGCCACCTCAAACACCCGAAAAAAAATTTTGCAGCGCGAAAAACCAGAGGAAAAAAAAAGAAAAAATCGCACCCGAAAAAACAAAAGCGAGGGCGAAACGCTAGCCGGGGCGGATTCTGCCGCGCGTGATTCGCGCCGGAGCGTGCTTGGTGGTCGGCGGCGCGGGAGACGCGCTTGGTGGGTCGCCGTTGGCCGTGGCATTGGGGGACGCGCGCACGATCGTGGGCTGCGCGGGGATCGTGTGTTCGGTCGGTGCCCGCGGCGGTGTTGGTTTGGGTTGGGGTAGGCCGCCGGAGACGGCGGCGACGAGGAGATGGCGCTGTTCCGGAGGCTCTTCTACCGGAAGCCGCCCGATCGGCTCCTCGAGATCGCCGACCGCGTCTACGGTAATCCTGTTCCTCCCTCATTTGCAATGTTGCTTCCGAATTCAAATTTTGTGTGCCTGGCTCTGTAATTGGGTTAAGGGGAATTGGTAGCTTTGTTGAATGTAGCATCACCAATGGAGCTGCTTTTCATGAATTGTTCAATGTGGAAACAAATTTGCTTGGAGAAAAAAAAATGGCACCTTTGTGCCGTGAAAATGGCTGTGCTGATGGTTAAAGCTCCAGCCCGTGTGCCATCACCAATGTATGCGCCAGCATTCAAGTGTAAAAGCTACAACTTTGTAAATACCACTTGCCTATCAGACCCAACTTATCCATTGTTTGCTGACGAGCTTTCAGTAGGCAAGTTGGGAGATTTAATATGATGCCTAATATGATAACTCTCATGTAATGAATGATTTAAGTGTATGTGACAAAAGTTATATGTACTAATATGCCTACTACTTCCGTACCCATGGTGCTAAAATTGTTGTGTACATGGCTAAATTAAGTTCCAAATGGATGGAAAATGATTGTCCTGTTTGTCCTTTGCAGTATTCGATTGTTGCTTCTCAACGGAAACCATGGATCAATACAGATACAAGAATTACTTGGACGGCATTGTTTTCCAGCTCCGTGAACAGTTTGCAGATTCCTCATTGATGGTGCTCAACTTCAGAGATGAAGGGAAAAGTCTGGTCTCAGGCATTTTCTCACTGTACAGTATTACAGTCAAAGACTATCCTTGCCAGTATTTGGGATGCCCAATTCTTCCTTTGGACATCATATTTCACTTCCTGAGACTGAGTGAAAGGTGGCTTATGCTTGAAGGGCAGCAAAATATTCTGCTAGTGCACTGTGAGAAAGGTGGATGGCCGGTGTTGGCATTTATGCTTGCAGGTCTTCTTTTGTACAGGAAACAGTACAAAGGGGAGCAAAGAACTCTAGATATGGTGTACAAACAAGCTCCCAAGGAGCTTCTTCAGATGTTAACCACATTAAATCCACATCCGTCTCATCTTCGATATCTTGGATACATATGCAGAATGGATGATGAGTTGGGGTGGCCTACACAGCCTATTCCATTCACCTTGGATTGTGTGATTCTTCGAGGAGTTCCAAATTTTGATAGTGTAGGTGGTTGTAGGCCAATAGTTCGAGTATATGGGCAGGATCTTTTGAAAGTTGAGAAAAGTTGCAATGCCCATTCTCCATCATCAAAAGTCAAGAAACATGTTAGGCGTTACAGACAGGTACCACCATGCTCAATTTTATCTGAATGGTTCTGATGTTTGTTCGAGTTACTCGTTAACTATTGTTGCAGGCAGACAACATACCAGTGAAGTTAAATATTGGATGCTTCGTCCAAGGGGATGTCGTTCTTGAATGTATGCATGTGAATGATGCCCAAGAAGATGAAAGGTTAATGTTCAGGGTGATGTTCAATACCTTTTTCATCCAGTCTCACATTTTGCTGTTGAAATTTGAGGACATTGATGTCCCCTGGAATGCTGATCACCAGTTCACAAAGAACTTCAAAGCAGAGGTATGTCATGACTTCTCTCACATGCATGGGGAAATTTGTTTCCAAATTGATCAATGTTAATTGTAAGTGCATGCCTGAACCAGGTACTCTTTTCAGAGTTTGATGCTGAGTCTGATGCTTCCACGGAAGTAGCGCTAGATGACGACGATGATGATGAGATGGATGCTGGCTCTGCTGATGAGTTCTTTGAAGCAGAAGAAATCTTCAGTAACGTGGACTCTCATGAAGGACAAAAGGATGCTGATATGCTTTCACTAGCTTCTACAGATTATACTCCAAATACTGAGCCACGGAAAAGCTCACCATTTTCCAACTTTGAGCTGGATATTGACATTGATGAGTCACAAGGCGGTCAAATTGATGTCATAGGCTTGTCATTAGAAACAGTAAATGATGAAAGGACATACACATCTGCTGAAGCCAATACAATGGACAACAACGAAGCTGTAGTAGTGAAGTCAAGTTTAGTCATCGCAGTTGTTGGAGATAGAGACAGTGGCATTTCAAGTTCTTCTACCCTCAGAGATAAAGAGGACGACTGCACGTTTGAAAGTGGCAGTTCTAAGAAGGGTACTAGGATGGGTTCGATTCAGGACTTGGGTCAGATTGATAATGTGTTGGTAAAGGAAGTGATTATATCTGAAACCAACAGTCCAAAGGACATACAGATGATCAAAGAGGTTATTATATCTGAAGTAACCACTCCCAAACAGGTGGTAGAGGGGAATACAATGAAAAATGAATTAGTTGAGGCAGTCGACAATACAGAAAGCATTGCATTTGGAGAAGTTGAGAATGAGGAACAACTCAATATTGTTTTCAAACAGGACGATGGAGACAGTAGGGATTCTACTTATGACAGTGGCAAAATTATCACACAAGAAGAAAACAGAAACAAAGAAAAACTTAGCATGAGCGACACAAATGTACTAGTGGATGAGCCCTCAAATGATAATAACAGGGTGGAGCTTCCATCATCATGGGAACCACAGCTGCAGAGCTCAATCACTTCTCTGGATATGAGTTCTGACGAGAAAGATATGGAGCAGCTCCATGCTTGCAATAGTAATGACCTTACAGATCAAACAGAGGGAATGGATACATCATTAACCAGCTCCAGGAGCCAGCCCTCTAAGTTTGCTTCAGTGAAATTTCTGCCAGAAGGATCTATCTTTGCAGCAAACGTTGCTCCAACTTCCGTGAACGCAAACGCAAATACAACCAATTCATCCAGACTGGTGCTAAAGAAAAAACCTTTTCATCCTTCGTCAACATGTAGTCTTTTTGCTCCATCATCTCCTAGGCGCAATCTACTTCGCTCAGCATCCTCAGATCTGTCCTTTTTATCTCAAATGCAAAAAGAATCTAAACAAATTTCTGTTGCTTCAACAAGTGGAAGGGATGCTTTTGCTTCATCTTCTGTTCCTCCACCACGTCAACCCCCTATATCCCTGATACCATCAATCAAAGTACCATCTCTCGTGCACCCTCCTCTTCGACCAATAAGAATTGTTTCATCTCTTCCATCATCTTCATTTGAAGCATACATAGATATGTCAATTTCTTCGTGGGCAACATTGCATGAGAAACACCAAAATCATGTTAACCCTCATGCTCCCCCAATACCGCCACCTCGACATCTTCACAAATCTATGCCACAGGAAAAAGATCTGCATTCAAGTAGTCTAACATTACCTGCATCAAACAGGTATGCCCCTCACCCCCAACGACCACCACCATCCCCACCTCCACCACCACCTCCACCTAATTCGTTCAGTCAAAGTGATTCGAAGATCCCAACATCTGAACATGAACAAAAAAGAGATGATCCATGTTCCTCTGGTCCTGATTGTAGAGAAACTGTTCTTGACTTAGATGATTCCTCGCTAACTTCTCTCCCTAAAAGTAGTACAGATACAACAGAAAGCCCCTTAGGATCCTCTAGTTTTGTAGATGGAGAAGTAGCAATTAGACCCGATATACTTACGGACATGGATGCCCCAACTACTAGTAAAGATACAAAATCTTTGTCGCACATAGTGACTTGTTTTCCACGACCCAAAACATCACAACATGGCACACCAAAACCACCTACGCCCCCACCTCTGCCTCTGCTACCACCTCCACCAACATTACCACAACCAATCACATGCAGTAATAGTGGATCAACATCACTGGTAAACTCGAATTCATATTCAGATTTTCCATGTAAAGAACCAGTAATGCTACCTGAACAAGAATCCCCTTCCCCACTTACTTCTCTTAAAGGGCATGAAGTAAACGCAGTTGCATTGTTGCAATCTCCTATTGCTGTTGAATCATCTTCATCAGAGCATTCTGAGGGTACGGGTCAACATATGTATGAAAGTACTGAAGATGTAGCTTTGGTTCTCTCACCTTCTACACCTGCAACACCTGCATATTCACCATCTCATGATGTAACAAATGGTCCTTCAAGTTCAACATCCATAGAGGAAGTACCTTGTGATTTGCCTTTAGATCAAAGAGATCTATCAATTCATTTGGAGCCATCTGAGGGGGTATCAAATACTGAAATAATCAACGGAGTCTTGCTCTCTACAGGTGATGGTAAAGACCATGGAGGCCTTTCAATTCAACCACCACTGCCAGCTGAAGTGCCTCAGCCTAGAGAACATACGAAACCTCCATCTGCTGCTCCTCCTCCTCCCCCACCTCCGTTGCCGCCGCCACCTTGTCATGCAAGACCTGTACCATCTCCATGTTTATCTTCACCTTCTCCAAGAGAATATTCTCAAAATCCACCCCCTCCTCCATCTTTTACTGGAGAATGTTTCGTAGCTCCACCTGTGCCACCACCTCCACCTCTAATCCCTTATCGTCCAACTCGCCCTAGAAAACATATAACTCCACCTCCACCGCCTCCTATACCTAGAGAAAATGAAATAATTTGTCCTTCGCCTCCACTTTCACCAAGACATACTATACCTTCACTTCCACTTTCACCAAGACATAATATACCTCCACCACCACCTTTAACTGAGCACAGAGATGGAGGTGTAATTTGTCTCACAAAAGGAAACCAACCTTCACCACTATCTCCTACTTTTGAAGGTGCAGAGCAAATTCCTGCTCGTTGTGTAGGAATTGTGGAAATTCCGCCACCGCCCCCACCTCCTCCTAGAGGACATGAAAGAGCTCTAGTATCAACTCCCAAAGCATCTCGGGGTATTCCACCTCCACCACCCCTAATAGGAGAGCTAGGAGGAATTCCACAATCATTTGGATTTCAAGATAGAGATTCATCATCACAAAAACCTCATGGAGGATTGGGAGGGGCTTCTCCACCTCCTCCACCAGTGCCACCACCACTACCACCTTTCTCGGGATACAGAGAAGACCCACCATTGCCAAGTGGGGGGGCTCTACCGCCGCCGCCACCACCGCCACTGCCACCTCCAACAACAAATGGAGGGGCTCCACCGCCGCCGCCTCCTCCTGGAGGATACATAGGGGCTCCACCACCGCCACCATCTCCTGGAGGGTTCATGGGGGCTCCGCCGCCGCCGCCACCACCTGGAGTATTTGGAGGAGTTCCCCCTCCTCCATCGCCTATTGGAGGACTAGGAAGGAATCCACCACCTGCACCTCCAGCTGGATTTCGAGGTGGAGCTCCGCCTCCACCTCCTCCTCCTGGAGGTCATGGAGGAACTCCACCGCCGCCACTTCCTAGAGGACACGGAGGAGTAGGTGGCCCCCCTCCCCCTCCTGGTGCACCTGCTCCTCCGATGCCTCCTGGAGTACCTGGTGGGCCTCCTCCGCCACCGGGAGGTAGAGGTTTGCCTAATCCACCTGGTGGAAGAGGACATGGCCTTGCCCGCTCGTTGGGATCAAACTTATCGACCGCAGCACGAAGGTCATCTCTAAAACCCCTGCACTGGGTCAAAGTGACAAGAGCAATGCAAGGAAGTTTGTGGGCGGAGCTACAAAAGCAAGCAGATGCTAATAGGTACTATCAGATGTTCCCTCTTTTTTTTTTACTAAAAGATATATATCTCTTCCACTTTTCTATACTATATTTGTAGTGGAAAATGCTCTGATGAATAAATTAAAATAATTTAAATCACAGTTTTTCTTACCAAGTTATTTCTATTAGCACTCAATGTATATTTCTCAGTCTTATTATGGTAACTGATAACATGGTATATGCAGCCAAGCTGAATTCGATGTGAAAGAACTGGAATCTCTATTTACTATTGCTCCAAAGACAAAAGGTGGCCCAAAAGCAGAAGAACGTGGAAAATCTCTTGGATCAAAAACGGAGAAAATTCACCTGGTAATTTGCTCAAATAATTAAATAGACTATACATGGAAAAAATGGGCAATCTTGAGTTTCATCTAGTTTCTTTTTGTTAGTTATAAGAGTTGCATGGAAAAATCTTGTGCATCATCATGATTCTCCTTATTGGAAGAATGCAATTACTGTTCAGTTTGATAGTGTTTTAATTACCTTTGTAGCCAACCACTGGTATAATACATGTAAGGTCATGCTGAAAACCAAAGTATGACCATCTCTCCTGGCTACCTAATAGACATAGAGCCATAGAAAAAATCTGAACATGTAAATTTAAAGTCTTTTCATGAACAAAACTTTTTTTTTGGCCATTTGGTGTAAATGGGTCAGTTTAAAGTTATTGGAGTATCCATGTTACAAACAATTAGTGGATATTACTTATTGAATCTTCTATGCCCAGGGGTCCTTACGAAATATATGAAAAGTCTAATCTAGAACTTTTTCAACTCCTAACTATGCAATTTGGGAAACTGAATATGCGGTGTTTTTGCACTTGCTTTGTTTTTACAGTCCGTTTTCATAAAATATCAAAGCTCAAGTTTTTTGTTATTCATGTCATTTTTCACTTATGACAACAGAAATCCTTGTGTTGTCATTTCCCATTCTAAATGTTCTGTTGGTGTCTTTCAAAAATCTACAGGTCGATTTAAGACGGGCGAATAACACAGAGATCATGTTGACTAAAATCAAAATGCCGCTCTCTGATATGATGGTAAGTATCTTTCCACTAGCTATGTGCCTATGCATCTTTGCATTTCTTAAGCCACAAGGTATATATGTCATAATTTGAAGGGAAGGCCCGTTGATAGTTTGTATATCTTGAACTCAAACTACATTCTATCGGTGGAAGGGCTACCAGTCTATCACAATTTTAATATATATATCACAATCTAGTGAATTTCCTTGAAGTTGTTGGCACATTTAGGTTTACTAAAGTTGCTTCGTTTCTTCCTATTTTTCCTATGGTAAATTTACACAAAATGCATGTAGTTTTCGTTTCTCCCAGTTTAGACATGAGTGGCTAAAGATTATGTAAGGTTTCAAATGCATGTAGTTTTTGTTATATCGATTAGCTTAATTTCTCTACTTATAACAGAGTGCTGCGTTAGCTTTGGATGATTCAGTTTTGGACGCTGATCAAGTTGAAAATCTCATTAAATTTTGCCCAACAAAAGAGGAGATGGAGCTTCTAAAGGTTGTTTTTGTAGTAACACTTCCTCAAATTTTCCCTGTGTCCTAATCTTTGAATTCTTTTCTTCCATGAAATTCTTGCAAAAATAAGGTCAATTATTTTGCACATTTTTGTCTATCAGAACTACAGCGGGGACAAGGAAACCCTAGGGAAGTGTGAACAGGTAAACCTCCATATTTGTTTTACAGATATACTCCAGTGCAATTAACATGTCCATCTAAGTTTTCTTCAAATGATACAAATGCATTTTGGAGTATTACATAAGTATAACGAGCTATGTGTTCTACATCAGTTTACCTTACTAGCCTTTCTCCTCTCTGAAGTTCTTTCTAGAGCTAATGAAGGTGCCAAGGGTTGAATCTAAGCTTAGGATATTCGCTTTCAAGATTCAATTTCGGTCACAGGTCATATGCTGATGAGATTTTTAGATTCTGGTCATTAAGATTTTCATGGCTTCAACTCTTCAACTTTCTTCTTTTCCTCTTAGATTAGGGATGTTAGAAAGAATCTACAGACTGTGTCTTCCGCTTGTGAGGAGGTAAACACTCTAATTACTACTGAAGTTTCTTTTGATTTGTTTTGTTTCCACCATTATCTTTAGAGAACTCATCTCCGATACACCAATCAGCTCAGAAGCTCTGAGAAGTTGAAGGTGATCATGAAGAATATTCTGTACATGGGGAATACATTAAATCAAGGAACACCAAGAGGTACTGAACTTCGGGTTGCTGATGTTGTGAGCCTCTTTGAAATTATGTTTCAGCACTGATGTATAGATGAAATGCATCAAGGTCTCTTCATGTATGGTGTTAGGATGAAGGATGCTCCAGAGATCAACCTATTGTTTAGTGTTATCTATCCTTTCACTACTAAGAAAATAAGTTCTGCAGTTGGAACAAGGCAAACTAAATGGGGCAAATATCATGGGTTAATATCTACTTATTGTATCATGGTCACCAAGTAGTTTTAATTACCTATGCTTTGCATTATCCTCTTTGAAGAAAGTAACAGTTCATGCTATTTCATTGCAGGCCAGGCTGTTGGTTTTCGCTTGGACAGCCTCCTAAAACTTATAGAGACCCGTGCCACTAACAGTCGAATGACACTAATGCACTTTCTTTGTAAGGTGCGGAGATAAATGCAATCCATAATCTGAATAACAGAATACTAGCACGCGTTTAGAAGATAATGTTCATATATATTAAACTCATGTAAATTTTCTGTACACATGTATTAGGCCATGTTCTCGAAGAAAAGTGGCATCTTAATTTGGCAAGATGCTTTCTTCATGTCCTACTTAGTTTTACTCTATCATACGTCATGCATTATTTATAGTAAAACAAAATCATATAAATGTAATTTGTTATCAAGAACGTATGATTGCCCATTAAATTCTTGTCAATCAAGGATATATAAGGTATATGACTACCCAACTGAGTGATATACTTCCATAATATGGTACAAATGATCAAGAAAACTCAAAATGAAGAAATAAATCAATCTATTCTAACCAAAAAAGTTCAATTCCGTATTTAATTTTGACTTTTGCAGCATATTTTATTTCATCATCCGATATCTTACCTATTTTTTTTAAGAAGTCATATTGCATTAGCATCCTAAGGGATGGTAGTGCTGGATGTGTTCTAATTATGTCGAGAATATATCATGTCAATGCATTTGCTTATTTTGCATTGATACAGTATTTCACCAAGACTTAATGACTGGTTTAAATGTACTTCAGTCCCTTGCAGAGAAGTCACCGGAAGTATTGGATTTTCATGAGGATCTTGTGAGCTTGGAAGTTGCCTCAAAAGTAATTTACTTCTCTGACTTGTATGAAGAAATTGTATTGATAAAAACTTACTCAGTATTATGGAGTTACTGTAAACAGTTACAACTGAAAGCATTGGCTGAAGAACAGCAGGCAGTGGTAAAAGGGCTAGAGAAAGTTGAACAGGAACTAACTGCTTCAGAAAATGATGGACCGGTTTCTGAGCTTTTTTGTAAGGTATCCTTTCAAAATCTTTTATGACGTTTAGAGTTCCTTGTTTTTTTGGCTTTGTTATGCCATCGAGGGGATCCTTAATATTCCTCGCAAGATTCATACTTATTCTGTGCCAAGGCACGTTCTCGAAAAGAAAAAAGATTCAGACTTATTTATTGATTGATTCATTACATGCAATGTAGACTTTGAAGGAGTTCATTGATGATTCTGGTGCTGATGTACGCTCCCTATCAGCACTGTATTCGGAAGTAGTAAGTTATTAATTAACCTCGTTGCTTCCACTATGGACATTGCGCACTTAATATTTTGCCCCTTTAATAAGATTCCTACTGATTGCAGGGCAGAAATGCAGATTCGCTTGTAATTTATTTTGGAGAAGACCCTGCTAAATTTCCTTTTGAGCAAGGTAATATTCTACCAATTTCCATCAGTAGAAATGTTGTGGCGGCGCTTGGGAGGAGTGCGCAGGGGTAACGACAGTAACAGATGGGATTGGAGATTAGAACGTAGGACGTAACGAGGAGATGTATTGCTCTCGTCGTGTACAATGGGTGGAAGAGGAACAACTTCTACTGGAGGAGCTCCTTCAAATTTCTTCAGCAATGATACATGGAAGACATCATGGATACGAGCTTTGGCTGGCAGTTGAAGACGATAGGCAACAGCACCGATCCTTTCAGTCACCTGGTACGGACCATAATACCTGGGATCCAGCTTGCACGGGGATGAGGCTGTAATGCCTGTAGCAGAGCGATGATGCAGCCGAAGCCACACCCATTCACCTATGGCAAACTCCAAATCACGGTGCTTGTTGTCATGCTGAGCGCGCATCATGTCCTGGCCTGAAGAAGACGGTCGCGCACCTCGCGGAGGAACTCGTCTCTATCCTGGAGCTGTTGGTCGACCGCAGCAACCCTTGCAACACCCGGTTCATATGACAACCCGGAACGGAGTGGTGCGGATGGCTGTCTGATAAGAAGTATTATAACAGAACTCTGCCCAAGGGAGCCACTGCAGCCAAGAACGCGGTCGATCACCCGCCAGGCACCTCAAATACATAGTGATAACCCAATTGACAACCTCTGACTGCCCATCCGTTTGAGGGTGGAACGCTGAACTGAACTGCAACTGAACACCAGCATGGCGAAACAAGTCAGTCCGGAAAGTACTTGTGAACACAGTGTCGCGATCGCTGACTATAGAGCAGGGAAAACCGTGAAGCTTGACAATGTGCTCAAAGAATGCCCGGGCAACTGAACTTGCAGAGTATGGGTGACCAAGTGGAATGAAGTGTGCAAATTTAGAGAACCGATCAACCACAGTCAAGATCACTGATTTACCTCCAACCTGTGAAGGTACAGGTAGAGGCTGCAATAGCCCGGCAGGATGAAGATGTTCAGTTTTATTCTTCTGGCAAGTAGCACATCCACGAACAAACTCCCTGACCAGCCGGTGAGCATGGGGGTTGAAGAACGAGGCACGAAGACGGTGGAGAGTTTTCTGAGCGCCTTCATGTGCACCATGAGCAGTAGCCAGTATTTGGGGCCAGAGTGCAGACCCATCAGGTACAAAGATCTGGCCCTTGAACAGTAACAGGCCATCCACCTCCTGCCAGGCAGCATCAGCCGAATGAGCCAGGATCTTGGCGCGCAACGCCTGAGCATCAGCATCGGAGGCAATCTCATCTTTAAGCTCTTGAAAGAGTGTGAATGATGGCGCCGACAGCAAGGCCACCTCTGGAGTGTCGGCGTCGCGTCGCGAGAGCGCGTAAGCCACCACATTCAGGCGGCCTGGTCTGTATTCCACCTCCAGATCATAGCCAAACAACTTCGACACCCAAGTAGTGGCGGCGCCTGGGAGGAGTGCGTAGGGGTGATGACAGTAACAGATGGGATTGGAGATTAGAACGTAGGACGTAACGAGGAGATGTATTGCTCTCGTCGCCGGCCAATGAAGCCAGGGCGACCGAGGACAATCCACCTCAACAGGGAGACTGTTTTATTCCTCGATAGATTAACTGAACCACCTCAGCTGCCTTTATAGTTCAGGCGCTGGACTAACAAACATCTGATATTCAGCTAACAAACCAACTAATTTAGCTATCAATCTCCCTGATCTTTATCTACCAGCGGCATTTAGCCACTTTGCTGTTGTGGACGACGACGCGCATACTTGCGGCCTACAAAAGCGTCCACAACAAGAAATTGTTTATTGGAAGTGTTTCATTCCATTTTCATTATGCTTGTAATTTTTATCCTTGATACATCCGAACTCATGTACAAGGAACAAGAGACTATGGATTTATTTTTATTATTTTTTCTGGATTGGCTTAAAACGGTGTTAGTATCTTGCGCTCGCTTTCAGTTGCTTTGTGCAAAAGTTTATAGACACTTGAAGTGATTGTTCCAGAGTGAGATCCGTGGGTAGATTAATTCCTAGCCAGATAAAGTCCTGACATTGAATCCCAGCTGGATAATTTCAATGTTGCTTAGGTTACTCTGAGTTAGACTGGTCTGTGGTGATGCCATAGCTTTCCCAGTTGCTGTTTGCAGTTTTATAGACACTTGTTGGGACTACCGTGTGTGTAAGCATGTGATCTACTTCTTGTCTGACTTGCTTCAGTGCTTCAACATTTATCTTTTTGAGCCAGTGAATATGAAATCGTATATAGATCTCCCTTGTGTGATTTAGCTTTCATCCGTTCTCCTTTTTGCCCCCAAAATTTGTTAGCAGTGCACTGCTTGCCTTTCCTCAACTGCAAACAAAGCATGTATTAGATAGTTTTTAATGTATACCTCTTTCGTCTTACTCCTATTCAAATAAATGCAGTTGCTTCCACTCTTCTAACCTTTGTGGGGTTATTTTGGAAAGCTCATGACGAGAACCTCAAGCAGATTGAGGCTGAGAAGAAGAAAGCCCAGAAAGAGGCTGAAAAAGAAGCAAACCAGGACAGAACTCCTGTAAAATCGAAAAACGGGTTTGTGGACAGATCACCAAGATCACCATCGCCCTTCAAATGATTTCTGCCAAAAGTTTTATATGTTCATCATTTCTTCCTCGACAAATGCAACACCACTGGCCAGTGCAAATTTTCACAGAAGCATCCAATGGTTACACAAATGCATCCATTCCTTGTGGTCGTCTTATGCTTACATGACAAGGTAACTAATAGATACTTATACCTTGTCATGTAAGAGCTGAAATATACTCGTTATTGCTATCCTAACATATGTCTGTTTTATGCAGATAGTTTCGGTTGAATATCCATGACTGATAGCTCATGACACTGTACAAAGCTAACCCAACTCCCAGTTAGGCTCTTCTGTACAGATTTCTAACTAAAATGTTTTATCTTTTCTGTTTATACTAGGAGCAGGAGTAGGTCGGTGGTTGTAAACTAGGAAATAGGAATGTGAGAAATGTCCATTAGGTCAGAAATCAATAGGAAAAGTTTAGTGTTGCCAGCTTTGTAACCCGCTAATGATGAGTGTATAGCCTTGTTTTTGACTTTACAAATATAGATCACAGTGTTTGGGCATGGCCCATGTCTCGGATCAGGGATCTCGAGATCGTCTAAAATCAGAATAAATGGGAGCTTCAGTGTTTTACTTCATGGTGTTTCCAGAGAAATAAAAAAGGATCATCCATTCTTTTGTTTGAATTGCATTCCCTTCTGCCGTCTTCTCTTTCTCCTATAGTTTCTTTTTTTTTTTGTGGCATTGAAGTAATGAACAAATAGTGACACTTTCACTGTAATGCGTAACTCATACATGAGGGCCGGCTGTCCCAACATTTGACGGCATCTCTGTTCAAAATCAGAATAGATAAAGATTAACCAGATTAAACTGACTGACGTGTGATCCACCTTAAAAAAAAAGAAGAGAAAAGTCTATTTTACTCTCCCGAACAATTCACTTTGTTCGTTTCACCTCTAAATGAAATGATGTCTCACTTTACTCTCTCAAACAATTCTATTCTGTGCAATATACACCCTATTGAAGTTTGTCTTTTTTGTTTCTCATCCTACAAGTGGAATTTAAAGCTCAAATTTTGCATGATGTTAATTGTCACAATAATCTATGTCAAAATATTTTTTAATTATTTTCTGATGTTATTTTTATGGATCTAATGTTAATTGCTATTGAACTATGTAAATAGTATCTAAAAAATATGTCATAATTATTTTAATATAGGTTGTCGTGTGAGTTGTCATCATGCAAAATTTGAGCTTCAAATTCCACTTATAGGCCGAGATACAAAAAAGGCAAACTTCAAAAGGGTGTACATTGCTTAGGGGGTGAAACGGACAAAGTGAATTGTTCAGGGGAGTAAAATGGATTTTTTCCTAACAAAAAACTGATTGACAAGTATCGCATATGTGGGAAATCGAAACATGTTGATACCTCAGTGTGCAAACTCCTGGCCCAGAGAACAAAAGGAGATAAAAAAGGCAGACATCCTCACAAAGATCTACTTTAATTTCCTTCATTGAAATGAAAAAAGGAGCATACTGAGCTGAATATATACGGAGTGACAAAAGGAGCTGAGATTCAAGCATCCAGTCATGCGTAATGTAAGTTCCCGAGTGACAAAGGAATTCCATTTGAGGGATGTTCCTCGTGCGGAATGAGAGGGGCCGGGGCACGTTCAAGGCATCCATCCTCCGTTGACGAATTTGAGGGACGTTCCTCCTGCGGAATGAGAGGGGTCGGGCGAGGTAAGCTCGGATGGCCTGAGAGAGAGAGACAGAGGGGCTCGTCTGTGGCGGAGACCGGGAGGGGAGAACATATCTGGTGTTCGGTGTTCCCATCAGGCCGCGTGCGATAAAAATACGAATAGGTATATCATTTCATCCTCTACCGTCATGCAAATTTTAAGATGCAATAGTTATTTTTGTAAGATAAAAAAATTGAATTCAGTAAATCAATAGGAACGTGTCGGGGGTTTGACATGAACAGTACAACCCGCAACTATTCAGTGCACGGTTTCTTTTTTTTTCTCCTTCAAGTATTCGTTGCACTTCAAATTTCACATGATGCTAGAGGATTGCACTCTATTTATCCATATTGTTGTTTAATTTTTGATGCGCTGTAGCAAATGTATATTAGTATAAGGTTGGACCACGGGAGCACCATAAGGTCAGGAGATGTTTTCTCCCCCGCGGAGAAGGCACAAGTGGGCGGAGAATATACTGGACGCCAAGGATTGAGCACAGAGCAGTGGGACTGTCCTGGGTGGTACAAGTTTGGGGTCAGCTTGGCAAGGAGCCAAGGATATATCACCCAGACCTACGTGGACGGACATCACAAACAAATACTCGAATCGAGTTGCATCACATTTTGCAAAACTTATTCTCAGTTCCGAATAACATGTTCTCGGGTCTCACACGCCAGTTTGCAGAGATGACGTTCATATGTAGATTGATGGAGCTGATCGCCGAGGTCAGGCAAGACCCAGCGAAGCTGCCGGTGGCTTTGATGTCGCTCGGCGTAATCGTAAGTGCCGCGGCGCTCTTGCTTGTCATTTTCAAGGCTCCTGTGGCGTTTTCCTCCGCGTAACACTCTCATCGCCGTTGCCATCTTCATCCTATTTCTCTTCCTCATCCGTGCAGCGTCAGTTGTCCTGATTCGGTCTTGCACTCCCGACTTGTTCGTCCCCACGCAGTGGCGGAGCCAGCGGAAGAGTCAAGGGGGTGCTCATCTCCCTTTCTTCTTCCTCCAGCCCCCCCTTCCTCTTCATCTTCCTCTTCTTCTTCCTCCCTCTCCTCCCTACATTTCCATGGACAGCCAGCAAGTAGGGGGGGCTCGAGCCCCCCTTGCCCCCCCCTGCTGGATCCGCCGCTGTCCCACGACACTTCAGTAGGAGCAAAAGAGAAAGCAAGATGCGTTTTTTTTTTTTGGGTGTGTGCAAGTGACATCGCCTAACATTACACGGTACATGATTAGAATCGAGTTGCATCTGGCTCTTGTCTAAGAACAAAGCCTTAACTAGAGATAATGTCAATAAAAGAAAAAAGTTAGATGACCTCTCTTGCCTGTTCTGTCAAGAAGAAGAGTCATGCTGTCATCTGTTCTTTAACTGTGTGGTGGCAAAAAGAGTTTGGGCTGATATTTCTCAACTTCTAGGAGTAACAGTAGGTTCTGATTTTGAAAACATAGCTTTTAGATGGCTTTGCAATAAGAAGTTTATGGACATGAATATGCTTAGCTCTGCAATGTTATGGTCTATATGGAAGTTGAGAAATGCCTTATGTTTTCATAATGTGAGCTGGTCGAGTATTGGGCAAATATGGCAGATGGCCATCTCTATGCTCAAGAACTGGAAGTTGTTGTGCCCGGTCAACCACCTTCAAGATTTCGACTCCATGCTGACCAAGATGGAGACTCTGAGATCAAGACCGGAGAGGCTGCAATGTGGCTGAGGCCATGCGGCAGAAAGATGGATGAGGTGGCTTTTGATCTGGGAGAGCAAGGAAGTCACAAGACCATAATTACTGACCACCAGGCGAGGACGTCGAGGAGCTTTTCTGAGGTTGAGAAAGTCTGGCTGTGGTGATTAGCTCATCAGGGAGCTTGTAATAGGCCTAGTAGTTTCTTCGAAACCTGTATCGCTTTGAGTTTGTGCCGAGGGGCGGTGAGTGCGTGTCAGTGGTGACCAATTCGGATTTTGAACTATAAACCTTTCCTGCCATGTTGCCATGCAATTAGGGAATTTTTTTATGTTTTTAATCTATTTTTAACTAATATTTTAAAAATAACCCGGATGAAACTAAATTTGCGGATCTAGCCCATTTTGTCGCGCCAAACGAACTGGCGCGATCGAGAGGTCAGTCGCGGCAATCAAGTCGGCGCGACGGAGCATCACGTCATTGTTGACTGCCACGTCGGAGCCGGCACCGTTGGTCGCGCCAAACGGTTTGCCGCGACACAATCCCAGTCGCGCCGACCCGATGGGCGCGACACAAAGGCCAGTCCCGGCAACCCGTTTGGCGCGACCGGGAGGGCACTTAACCGCCGCGCGGCCCCGAGCGGCGGCTTCTCCTTTCTTCCTCCTCGGGCGGCCTCTGTTTTCTCTCCTCGACCCCATCGCCCCCCACGTTGCTTCCTCAAATCTGGCCGGTGTAGTGGGTGGATCGAGCCCAAATCGCGGGGCTAGGCCCCCCCAAGGTAACTCTTGCATCCTCTCCAATTAGTTTCCGAAATGTAGTTCGTTTTCCCCGGTTGTAGGTAGTCAGGGTTTAGCATGTGCAAGGATTCATTGTGGTATATTTGGTACGAGTTGAGGTTAATCGGAGGTAATGCATCGCTAGATGGATAGTTTGTGATGTATGATTGACGTGTAGTATGGCTTGCATGGAATTTTTTAGCCAATGGTAGTTAGGTAGATAATATAAAGGCGTATGAGGTATATGTAGATGTATGTATTGCATATATGCGGTGGTAAAAACGAAATCCTTTAAAAAATTTTGTAAATGAAGCGTGTTCATATATTTTAAGGCGGAACGGTGAATCGGAATGATGAATTGGTTTATGTGTATTGGTTTCTTAAATATATTTTGTAACGTTTTGCAGGGAGATGGCTCCTCAACCGCGCTACCGGCTCCTTGACACCGTGTACGATGCCAAGCACCACGCCCACCATCTTGTTGACCTTGGTGAGGTAAGAAATTGTTGTTTACACAAAACGTCATTTAAATTGTATAGAAATTTCGATATCCACCCACCGGAGTGTAACGCAATTTTTTTGCAGGTGCTGAGGCCTCTGCGGTCGCGGACCCACAAGCCTATGCCATAGGATGAGCTCTACCCCGTACATACGACGGGTGGGGTTGCTACCTTTGGCGCGGTTGGTCAATGCAGGAATGCCTATGATGGATGCACCTGCCCTCACGGCACTTGTGGACCGTTGGAGGCCGGAGACCCACACTTTTCACCTGCCTTGTGGGGAGATCACGGTGACTTTGCAGGACGTCGCCATGATCTTGGGCCTCCCAATCAACGGTCATGCCATAACAGGCATGGTGCAGCCGCATGGATGGAGAGACATGGTTGAGGCTGCTTTGGGGCTGAGGCCGCCTGAGGCCGAGGAGGATGTCAAAGATAGGAAGACGACTGGAGTCAGCTCGGCGTGGCTGATGGAGAACTTCAGTAAGCTGCACGCTGAAGATGCGAACGAGTTGTTGGTTGAGAGGTTTGCTCGGGCTTGGTTGTGGCACCTGTTTGGCAGGTTTCTATTCCTTGACGGGAGTGGGAACACCATATCTTGGATGGTTTTTCCAATTGTCGCAGGACCATAGGAGAATATGGCCACGTACAGCTGGGGAGCGGCGGTGCTTGCTTACTTGTACCGGCAGCTGTGCGACTCGTGTCAGAGGACTGGAGGAATCGGAGGCTGTTTGTACTTGCTACAGGTTTGGATGTGGGAGCGGTTTCCCAGTTGGTAAACCTGTCGTGCACCGGTGGAGGTAACGTTGCATGTTGTTAAAGAGTTCATATTTAGGTGCATCATCTTGTACGTTGCTGTTACTAATGGAAATTATGTCTCTATGCAATGCAGGAGTGGGAATTTGAGGATGAAGATTCGTTGCCAACTGTTGGCTTCCTTTGGAAGAATTGCATAAATGTGGTTGGAAATGCGCAGAGGCGTTACATGTCTTACATGAACGAGTTTGATGTATTAACTCAACATCAGGTAACTTTCTAAAACTACAGAATTGAATCTCTTCTGCAGTTAATTTTGCAATTTTCATTTCATAACAAATGCACTTATCAAGCTGAATCTTTTTGTTTAGGTCGAGTGGCACCCTTATGAGCGTGACGAGATACTGCAAATGCACCTCCTTCCTTTGTGCCTCCGTGATGCTGAGTTTTGGAGGTTGGAGCTGCCCCTTATCTTTTACTACGCTGTAGAGTGGCACCTCCCCCAACGCGTCATGCGTCAGTTTGACAGGCTTCAAGTTACAAATGTGCCATGCCCCACAACAAACAAAAGTCTTCACAAGTATGTTCCTGACCTACAGTAATATGCATATTGTTCATTATTTACCCTCAGTGAGAAAGCCACATGTAATGAATTACTCACTTATGCAGGATCAGCAGAAAGAACCTGAGGGGAGCGGTAGACTTTGCGGAGAAGCACCAGCCGTACATTTCGATGTGGGACACATGTGCCCAGCACAAAGTATGGCCATCCGACGGACCGGCACACAGGGCAACGGCGTTCAAGGAATACTTGCAATGGTTGCATGAGAACTCTTGTCTGCACCTCCGCCCTGCTTTCACTGCCGCCCACATTGCGGATCTACCGGACTCTGACAATGATGATGACCTCATAGACGACTACGACGAGGCTACCCGGGTAGGCACTCAATCCGAGAGAGCGCCGCTTCACAACTACACGGTTCGTATTGCCTATCGCTGGTATAACAGTTTCGCGTACCTGTTTTCCTGTCACCGCTGAGTTTGTGTGTTTTTTCATTACAGGCGACTCAACTGGGGCGGCTTGCTAACGAGACGGGGCATGCCTTGCGCCACCCTCAAGGATCCGCGGATGAGTTGGGAGCGCTGGGAGCATTTGCCTAGGTAACTAATGCCAGTATTCTGCATTTGGAAAAATCCACATGCAGTTAGTGGACAGAATTTGTTGTAACTTGGGTTGTTTGCTCCTCACAGCGGGTGCGTCGGAGCTGCAGGCGCCTTGCTCTGGAGTTGAACTGCATTCAGCAAGATGCTATCATGGAGGGAGAAGGATCCGAGAGAGCTCCGTCACGCACGAGGTCGCGGTCCAGCACAAGAACACCGTCTATGTCTACTGCACGTAATGTCGGCAGCACCAGCCATGCACGTGCTTCATCGTCCGAGAGCGGCGATGGCGCCGATGATGATGGGGACAACGATTCTTCTGACGATGACCAGGTTACTTCTTCACCTTCACTGCACTTAAGCATTGTTTCTAATGTCATCGTATAGCAATGTCAGAACGACAAATGAGTGATCTTATGCATTGCATATTTAATGGTTGTTGCAGGAGGAGATTGGATTCTCTCAAATGCCCGATGCGCCAGGCGCTTCACAGCCGTCTCCTCGGCGCCCCCGACCACGAAGAAGGCAGGATGTTTAGAGTGCCAATGTGCTTCCCACTGCCCCCGGCCGTACTAGGAAGAAGAGGAAGCCCTACACTCCCGGTCCATGATTCGCTATTTATCTATGTCCGAACTATGTCTTAGTGTGTCAGAACTATGTCTATGTCGCTTGAACTATGTCTATGTCCCTTGAACTATGTCCTAGTATGTATTAGTTCGCATGTCAGAACTATGTAATATTGTGTGTGCTTTGCTACGGTAAAATGCACTTTGGATGATAGTTTCGGATAATCGATGTTGCATGTGTCACTTTATGTGAGGGTGGAAGTGTTTATAATGACTTCATGCGCAACCTTCGGACCCATGATGTGTGAACGTGGAGATAATTCGCTAGACACCGGATATCGGGAATATTGGTTGAGTAAAAAAAAAAAAAAAAAATTTGGAGCTTGCAAGACACGGTACAGAATTAATGGCAAGAAAACTCGCTACACACCTGATTTTGCAAGACAGAAACTGACTGTGCGCTAGATTCGTTGTCGTAAACTTTTCGAGCCTGCAAGCAAAACCTGTGCCTGGGCGCGCCAACCCACTTGGCGCGACACGCATTTTAGTCGCGCCAACCTGCGCCAACTCCTGGGGTCAGTCGCGCCAGTCGAGCATCTGGCAATAGTAGTGCTCTAGATGTCGGTACTTGTAGTTCTTGTAAGTTGTAACACCCCAGCTCAGAGTACAGCTCCAGACCAGCTCGCACATCGAGCGATCCCACCTCACAGTAGCAACTCTAACGCTTTCGTCTTCGTTTCGCGTAAAAGGGTTAACCCGGTTACTATTGCACCCTGGACTGGTATTTAAGCTGGTGCTGCGCCTGGTCGACTTCCAGTACGGGACTAACCCGCAGTGCTACAGTACCAAGCAGCTACAGTGTTCCACGGCTACGGTACCCGGCTGCTATACAGTGCCCCCGCTACAGTACCACGACCCAATAGGCTCGAGCCCGGCCACGGGCCGAACAACTGGCCGATTCTATTTTTGGGTTTGAATTAACATCCCGGATGTCACATTCTCCCCCACTTTAGAACTCGACGTCCCGTCGAGCGAACCAGCTTACCCCTGACTCCTCGAGTCATCCAGGGACAGTAGACACAGGATCGTCCCTTCCTGGCCACATCCAGCACGTATCATGCCGTGTCATGCCGTGTCCCGCCTAGCGGACCCACGCGCCGTGCACATCGTGACTGCGCCCGTGACACAGCGAAGGTCGGCTTTGATTACCATCTGTAACACCCCAGCCCAGAGTACGGCTCCAGACCAGCTCGCACATCGAGCGGTCCCACCTCACAGTAGCAACTCTTACGCTTTCGTCCTCGCTTCGCGTAAAATGGTTAACCCGGTTGCTATTGCACCCTGTACTGGGTATTTAAGCTGGTGCTGCTCCTGGTCGACTTCCAGTATGGGACTAACCCTTAGTGCTACAGTACCACGCAGCTACAGTGTTTCGCGGCTACAGCCGTCTTGTGTCGCGGCAAGCCATTTGGCGCGACAAAAGTCGCCCGTGCCAACGTGGCCGTCAACGCTTATGTGGCGGTCGATCGCGCCGACCTGTTTGGCGCGGTTCTTCTTTCGGTCGCGCTATCTCGTTTGGCGCGACGAAATAGGCTAGATCCGCAAATTTAGTTTCATCCAGGTTATTTTTAAAATATTAATTAAAAATAGATTTAAAAAATTCGCAATTAGGCGAGAGCCCTTTCGGGCCCTAAGACTCTAAAAAAAATCGAGTTGCATCAGATGAATTTACACTTCTCTTATTCCATATGTAATTGTATAAAGGGCGCTCATTTTTATTCCTTTCTGAATGATCGTACATACACACTACATAGAAATGCCGTTCCTGGGTAGATCTCCATTAATGGTGGCACTTTCGACTCGCCACCACTGACACTGCAAAGATGTTTCATCCTCCATTGCTCCATGTCGATGAACTAGGCGACGTTGCACGCTGCCGTCATTCTCTTCGTCCGGACCCTTTAGTGGCGGTCGAAATCGGCCTGCCCCTGCGTCACCGCCACTGAAAAAAGGTAAAATCCAGCAAAGGGCACAAGAAGAAATAAAAAGAGAAAAAAAAATCGCCAGGCCGTTGACAGTCCTTAGACCCAGTTTTTGACAGTCAATTAGATTTATAAATAAGAAAGAACTAACACTTGTTACTTGCATTTTGTTATCAAATAACCTAGTTCCACGTGTACCTCTAGATTTGGATGTGCAGATGGAAAACAGGGATTTCTAGGTGTAAACATGCCCTAAAGCGACGATTCCAATACTTCCATAAAATGACGCTCGCCGCGGGAATATAATTCAAGGATTAAAGGCCCAGAACCTACCAGAACATCAACTGAGGCCACGCACCTGGAACAGAGGCCTAAAGGCCAGGGAGAAGCCACCCACCAAAGCCCAGCCCAGGTGGGGCCAGGCAGGGGTCGGCCAACCCCAAACCCTGGGTCGGCCGACCTGGCAGGGTGGCCCCCTGGGTCCACCTTGCTATGGCGGTTCACAACCGACCTCCTGAAGTCGGTTCCCCCTGCAATCAATGCCATTAATGCCGGGAACCGCCTCAATTCAACCGACCTTCAAAGGCTATATAAGGAAGGGTACCCCCCCTCCTTCCAAGAGACACAACACAAGAGGCTCATTCCCTCCTCCACACATCCAGAGCTAGAGGCTCTTTAGTTAGGCTTAGGCTGAGTAGTTGGGCTGCCCTTTTGGCTCCCAAGTCTCTTGGAGAGTTTGGGGTATATTCCCTTGTATCATTTTACTCTCTTTGTAAGACTTATTGTTTTATCAATGGAATATCATCATTCTTGTAGTAGTTATGTGCTCATGCTAGTTCATCGTTCATCTTTGATCTTGGATGAACGTTCTTCGTCCGTTCATGTTCGTTCATCGTTCGTTCATCGTTCATCGATGTTCGTTCATAATCGTTCATTGTTCGTTCGTCGTTCGTTCATACTCGATCATCGGTTAACGATGATCGTTGTTCATCGTTTGTCGTTCGTCGCTCGTTCTTGAGCGACGAACGCTTATGCATAACGTAGTGCTAGCTTTGATTCTTTGTCCAAGTAATCGCTCGCTAGATCTAGTTGTTCCTTTTGCTTAGTCATCGGGTCCATTGTCTTGCAAGAGTGCTCTAGGTTTATCGCCTTGCGAGGTGCCTCGAGGGATCTAGAGTTGTGGTTAGTTACGCTAGCATGGTGCTAGGGCTTCCTTTCCACCCTTGGATGCGTGTTCGTGTCCCACGGTTTGTAGAGGTAGGCGGCAGGTGGTGACAGCTACGTCCGTCCCTTGTAATCCTCCACGTTCGGGCATGGCATAAGAGTATATATGAAATGTCCGGAGATTGGGGCAGACTCTGATCGCTGGATCTCCCGATGATGGCTTGGCAGTAGAACAGCTTAGTCTTAGCTTGTGTGTAGCTTAGGCCATAGGTAGATGCTACGCACGCTACTTGATGATGTACATTAGGAGTAGCGGTTCTTCTTACTTAACTTTAGTCTAGCTTAGAGTCGCCTCTCGCCTTTTATCAGAGAGTGGAACTGCCTGCTGTGTGTGTCGCACTATCCTCTATCCATTTATTGCCTTACCCCTGCATTTGGATATTGGTTATGATCTATCATTTGTAACACCATAAGTATAAGTACACACTTGTCAACCACGTCTTCCTTTGGGAAAATATAAATAACGATACCCTGGAATACTCTCAGGTGAAATGCTACAACGGGTTATCCGTGCGCTTGCGGATTATTATGTATCCTAAGCAAGTAACTTAACCCTAGGTATTTCTGGCGCCGAACCGGGAATATTCACCCTAGGCCTAACCAGCCTAAGGTGGTGTTTTCTGTTTGGTGTAAGAAATTCCA
Source organism: Eragrostis nindensis (assembly GCA_012490785.1). Taxonomy (NCBI): domain Eukaryota; kingdom Viridiplantae; phylum Streptophyta; class Magnoliopsida; order Poales; family Poaceae; genus Eragrostis; species Eragrostis nindensis. The sequence goes on along the minus strand of JAAXCT010000105.1, from coordinate 1,044,394 downwards.
ACAGAGGCCCGGGCCTGGCCCGGCCCGCCGCCAGCAATGCCTCGCCGGATCTGGACGCCACCGTCGCCGTGAAGCCCCTCACCACCGCTCCACACCTGGCCACCCAAAGCTGTCCACCGGAGGCGGATCAGACGCCACAGCCCTCCGAAGCCGTCGCGCCGCCCAGATCTGGACGGCCCCGACGGCGAGGGATAATAAGGAGGGTGCAGCGGGGTGGAGGAAGAGAGAGCGGGTGCCGACGCGGACTAGGTCCTCGACGAAGGGCGCATGGTGGGTGATGGGGTCGAAGGCGGGCTACTCAATGGAGATCTCGGGCCGGCTCGGCAACCACGCCGTCGCCTCGCCAACCCCGCGCCGCCGCACGGGGAAGGGGAAGGCGAGGGCCGTCGTGCCGCGCGGACAAGGGAAAGGAGAGGGGCGCTGCCGCTCCTGCCGCACGCGAAAGGGGAAGGAGAGGAGCGCTGTCGTGCCGCGTGGGAAGGGGAGGGCGCCACCGCGTGGGGAAGGGGAAGGAGAGGGACGCCGCCGTGCCTCGCGGGAAGGAGAAGGAGAGGGGCACCGCACTCGGAGTTGGGACTGAGGGAACGCGAAGAATTTGAAGTCATGGTTGGTGCGCTAGGGGAGGCAGAGAACTCTTAGTCTTGAGAACAAAGTGGAAAAAGAACCCTAGGACTTGGTTTATACATGGACTTGATTATTTGGGCTCAAACAGGCCAAAATTGGCTCAAACACACTTTCAATGCGGCTGGCGTCAGCAAGCCCGTCACTGGTAAACAAATACTAGTTTGCAGGCTATGATGACACCAGTATCGCCCATCACTAGTAGCATTCTCTCCGATGAGTCAACAGTGCCAACCACTGTTGTTGCCGCTAGTGGCGGATTTTGGATGCCCGCCACCGCTGAAATATGCTCTCCGTCACTGCATGCTTCAATTGTAATATTGCTAACAGCCATCGCGGCCACGCCAAAAGCGACTATCATGGGAAGACCTGACTATCTAAATCTGGGAGCGAACAGAGTGAATGTCCGGATGCCGAATCTCCCTCCGCCGCCAATGAAGAGAAGGCGGCCAGGGGCAGCTGGTGTGCCAACGAAGAGAAGGTTCTGCTTGCTTGGATCATATCCCACTCAAAGGTAAATATATGTATGTTTATTTATGTTGGGTTTTCGGTATCAAGTACGATACTTTCAGACCCAGACAGAAGAGAGTGAGCAACCGAAAACAAGTAACTGATAACGGTTGACTGATAATAGTTCCATTCAATGCAGCGTAACGGGATTACACGGAACGCCGTCCCCCTCCCTCCGTAATAGAGAGGGGGTATTTATAGGGTACATGATGGGACACTTACATTGAACCATAATACCCTCGATTACCTACTATATTCCTAGCATATACTGTACTAAATTGTCCGAGGGGTATTATGGTTCGAACTTCAGTTTACACCCAACATCTGGCTATCCCTAGTCCATGACGTGTGGGCTCTTGGACGGGTACCCTTTGACTCGCTCGCCTTTGATCTTCGTTCCGAGTTCTTGCCAACCTGATATCGATTCGCTTGGCTTCGAATTGACACACCTTGATATTCTCAGGACGAGTCGACATGGGAACCCGGTTTCCGTCTTCGTCTTTCCTGTTGAGTTCCTACAAGGCATATGAGAACCATGCAAGAGTGTCAAAGGGTTATCAGAAGGCAGACAATGACTGCCCGAAAACTTAATATTGAGAACTAAGTGTTGGAAGCTTCTTCTTTTTCAGAGTCGTCCAAGCTGATAAATTACGGGGGTAGGTTGCCTTCTCAGTATCGATCCCAACAGTAGCCCCTCGAGAGATAGGTCCAACTTGAAAAAGGACAATGTGTCTCGAAAATTTGGTTCGAGAGTACTGAGAAGGAAAACGTCACCCCCATTTTTGAAGTTGGGCCGCTTTAAAAGCTAACGGCTATTTTCACTTTTTTACAATACTGACATCACCTTCTTTTACAATTTTGTCTTTTTACCGTGCCTATAAATATCAGAGGCGAGGGGGGTCGTTTTCAGTTCCCAGCCTCCCTCTTTTTCGGCTTCGGGCGCTTCTGAGATGGGCTCGCCATTTCTCAGGGATGGGCGCCCCTGATATTGGTCTCTCAAAATCCCCTGATTTTTAGATCCGCGTGCTCTTTGTTTCAGATCCGGCCTTCTTGTTTCAGTCTTGCGCTTCCTTGGTATTGGTATCGCGCTCCCTGGTTTTTGGAGGGAGAGGAGAAAGCAAGGACGCGGCCCGCCGTCGGTGAGCACTAGATCGATTTTTTTTTCTTAAGTCTAGCACTGTACTGCTTCTCTTTTTGTACTAACGGCTACTACGAAACCGACGGCTGTAGGGTTAGGGTGATCCTTATCAATATTGATTAGTTTATGGATCTTGTGCCGCTCGAGCTATTGAACTCTATCAAGCAGATATTTTATTAGGAAACACTGCTTCTCAGCGCAAGGGTGTCTCGACGAGTAGCAGTTCTTCTTATCTGCGCTCGAACCCGCAGCACAGTAGTTTCGATTTTTATTTCGGGGGTCTTAGCTCCCGAATTTTAGAATCTTGTAATATATGAAGTTGTAGAGGGTCTCACAATCTTTTCAACGAATATTTATTGGTCTTTTCGGATGAGTATAACTGGAGTTACGGGGTTCTGAAGGTTGGCTTTCAAGCTGTTTTGCGGCTCTGTTTTTAGACTACGCGTTAATTTATTGAACCCAGTTTTCGAGTTGTTGGCATGATCGATTGAAGAATTGGGTGAAACGAAGGCTGCATAGGATATGAGAACCCTTCCATCTATTCGGTAGTTATGTTGCTCTGAACTTTTTTGCCATACTTAGTTGTACAGTTTGGGTGTCTCGTTTGAGCTTTGTTTTCAGTTTTCTCAAACGTTGTTTTCCTCTGTTCTTCGTAGATGCCAAACATCATGGTCCTTACTCGGACCGTTGAGCATGATACTGAAAGCTCCGAGACGGAGTCAACACCGTACCGAGACTGGGGACCAAGAGGGTGATGAAGGCTTGGATGGGGCAAGTGCCGATCTCTCAGATCTCGTGCCTCCTAATAAACGGAAGAAGCCTGCCCCGCCTGAGAAAACTCTCAGATTTGGGCCATCAAGTGTGGATTCCGCAGAAATCGATAGATTTGAGGAGATTGGATACTTTCCCAAAGGTTATGGGAGGCCTCCGGGTGATGAGGAAATCCCGGAACCCCGCGACTACGAGGCCGTAGTTTTTGCGGATCATTTTGCTGCTGGTCTTCGGATGCCTTGTATCAGATTTCTGCAAGACGTACTTAGCAAATATCGGATCCATCTTTATCACCTTACACCGAATGCCATAATGCCACTTAACCGGTTTGTTTGAAGTATCAAGACCCATGGTGGTGATATTGATGCGAAGACTTTCGTTCGCCACTATGAGCTTCAGTATAAACAGCGTGAAGTCACCTTTGACGGTACTACCTTCGTGGCTGGTTATGGGAACTATGTTTTCAAGACAAGGTGCGATTCTAACATTGAGATTGCTGCGGCTTCTAAAACTCGATGGTCTTCTGCTTGGCACAGCAAATGGTTCTATGTTCTAGTTCCCGAGCTTGTTGTTGAAGTTGACGGGAAGCAGACAACTATTTTTCCGTGGCTTCGAAAATGGAACCAGTGAAGCCGGTTTGCGCCCAGCTGCCCCCAAAGCCAAATACGACAAGAATGAGAGCGCTTTTTTCAGTTGTAGTCGTATCAGCGGCAGCAGGGACTTGGTGGAAGAATTTGTTGCTGCGGGCGTCTGGCCCTTGTTGCAAGGATGGGAAACCATAAAGCTTGCAAGGAAGTCCTGTGAAAAACTCAATATGGAAGTCGATTTTCCTCAGATCCGAGTTGAGAAACCAGCTGGAAAAACTGACCCGGCTTTTGTTGCTGAGGTTGAGAAAGTTGCAGGGGAACTTTTAGGATCTTACTCTTACGGTGAGCACCAGGCTGTTGTCACAAAGTTGTTACACAAAGGCAGATTCAACAGGGTTTTTTCGGTGATGAAAGTTGCTTATAACCAGCGAGTATGCTCTAAGAAACCCGGGAAACGGATGCAGCCCCCTGGTAACGTTGGCTCAGAACCTGCCGCGAAAAAGAGGACGAATCGAAAATCTGATGCCAAGATTCCCGCAAAGCGTAAAGTCACTACATCAAAAGTAACCGGTATTGGTTCTGTTGAATTAGATGATTTAGAAGGCTCGGATATAGGTGCTACAGGTGGTGCTACAGGTACTGCTTTGGAAAACTTGCCGTCTAACACTACCATCTTTGAATTGATGGGAAGTTCTGGTTTGAAAAGTCCTTTGGGCAAAGCTTCTGATAAAGCGGTTGAGCTTTCTGAGGTTGGTTTGTCCACCGTTGTCACTGAAAAGCCTCTGCCCGATGAGACAGGAGACCTTGCATGCCTGGAAAATATCTCCCGCCCTTCAGCTGTTGTTGATGGTAGCGAAGGTGCGGCTGCTGTTCGCTCTGGCAACTCCCTGGCTATCGACGTCGAAAAATCTGAGAATGTTTGTAATCATCCGAACACAGAGATTAGCCGAGACTTGGTTTGTAATGTGCATAGCATGGATGCTGATTCAGGTATTGCAGCGGTCGCTGATTCAGGCCCCTTCACGTCCTCTAATGTCGAAGTTGATACCGTTGGAGCAGTTGAACCAGAGCGAGTTCCTGGTCATCTTTATTGTCGGATTGATCGTGCTCTTCTCAAAGAAGTGCACAACATGGACGTTGACGCGATCCGGACTGATATTGCTAACACTGATTTTCGGGTTGCCACAGATGAGGTTAGCATCCGAATGGCGGACCCGTATGATGTTGATTTGGATGCTCTATTGTGGAACTTTCCCGACGGTGCCGTTCCTGAGGAGAGCCCCGGTCGGGGTATTAAGGAGACTATTGCTGAGAAGGCTGGTGACGGGGTTGCCATTGTGGGTCATGGAGAAATCGTTGCCGTCGGAAGGGTTGATGAGCCTGAAAATGGTGCGCAAATTCAGGGTCTCGCCGATGCCGTTGTTCCGATGTCTACTGAACCGGAAGGTGAAAGCTCTTCTAGCCTTTCTAGCTCAAGTGATAGTGAAAATAGCTCAGGTTCTAGCTATGAATCCTCATCTGAGGGCTCCTCTTCTGAAAGCTTGACAACTGACTCAGGTTCGAAGCAAGAAGCAGCTGAGACGAAAAAGTACTTACTTCCAGAAGGGGATGAAGGTTTGGAAAAGATTTTTGATTTAGTAACGTTTGCCTGATTTTTGGTCATTTGGAATCAGTTTTTCCTTTATTTACCTATGCCTGACGCTTGATTTTATCTACTGCAGATCTTGAGGAGTCTTTGAAACGATTGCCCTACTGTAGAGCTTGGTCTCTTGGCTGCTCGGCTTTCCAAACAGGTAGTTTGCCTTTCTATATATATATATATATATATATATATATATATATATATATATATATATATATATATATATATATATATATATATATAGTCTATTCTGCACATATGCGCATTCTAGTTCACCGCTGCACAGACCCCCGCAGTTGCAACGACGGGGACATGCAGTGCAACGGTTACAATACACCAGTTGCAACGCATCTCGGTTACAATGAAATTAATGGCAAGTTGCAACATGAGTTACGCCAGTTGCAACGGAATGTATAATATATTTTGTGACATCAGTTACAACTTTGGCGAGTCGTCCGTTGCAATCGTGGACAATATGGGTTGCAACTGTTGACCACGTTGTAACTCGCTGTACTGGATATTGCAATTGGCCTATATTACGTGTTGCAATTAGGGGTCTATGCATACGTGAACTAAAATGCACATACCCGCAGAATAAACTTACACTATATATATATATATATTATATATATATATATATATATATATATATATATATATATATATATATATATATATACACTGAGACGCTGTTGTCTCACGGTTCCTTCTTTTTTTCTTTTTTTTTAATGTATGTCTCACTCACGTTTATTTTCAGGCTTCTGTTGCTACTCGTTTTTTTCGGGAACGAGTCGAGGAACAAAGCGCCTCTAGCTTGAAGGCTGCTGCTCTGATAAAGGAACTACGGGAGACTAACCGTGGTCTGCACGAAATGTTGGAGAAGTCGGGTACCGAAAACCAGAGTTTGGTTTCTGAAAATAAGAAATTGCTTCAGAAGGTAACTGATCACGAGAAAACTATCGCTTCATTGAAGGCGAAAGCAGTTAGTGATGGCGAAATAGTCACAGCTCTGAAAGAGGATATGAAGACAACTCAACAACAGGCTGAGGCCCGAGAGGTGAGAAACAAAAGCTTCGTGCCGCCAACGAGAACTTGGAAAAGGAGATTTCTGTTTTTAATGAAAAGTTCTATGATCTTGGCTTTGCTGTGCGTCGCCAATTTCAGACCTTTTTACAGAGCGAAGGTGGTGAGGCACAAGGTATGATCATGAAGGGTGAGAAGTATGATATGGATTCATTTTTGGGTGGCTGAAGACGGAAATCAGTCATCTATCCGGTACCCTGGACAGAGCAACCGGTTTTGCTGCTACCAAGAACAATGAGGCATTGCTCGGCCTTCTGGAGAAGCGCAACTGCACACACTGGAAGTCTCTGTGAAACGCAGGAGTGAGCCAATCGATCCGTTCATTGCCGAGACCGCCTCCGCTGAAGCGAAAGCTGTGGCATTGCGAGTGACCATTGACTATTGGAAGGCCCAGGGACGCGAGGCTGCCAGGCGCTCGGCTGTTGAGAGACTGGCTAAGGTGACCTACTTTTTCTTAGTGGTTATTTTTCTCGATGCTTCATTGCTTTGATTTCCATCCCTTTAATATCAGTTCAACTTGAAAAAGGCTAAGGAGGATCTGCTTGTGGAGAAGAGATCGGCTGCACGCGAGACGGCGGAGAGGCCGGCGATAACTCGCCCCATCTCTGATGTGAGGAAGCCGGATGCGTCTACTACGGCTGTGGTACGAGCCAGTTTGACTGATCCAGGCACGGCTTGAGATTCTCAGGTTTAGACATTAGTTTTCAGCTAGCCGGGGATGCTCAAAGAAACGTCGAGCTTAAGTGTCTATGATGTTAGAGCTATTTTGTAGAACTTGGCTTTGGTGCCTGGTAGCATGGTTACAGGCGATTTGCAATTTGTAAACTATGGCGAGTATGTGCTGAATGTTTAGCCTTTTGGGCCTTAGGCAACTCCACACTGACTGTCTCTCCCTTAACACGTAGCAGGAAGGGTGCAACGACCCTCTGCTTTCGAAGAAGGCGTGAAATTTTTGCCACCGAAATGTTGCATAATGGTGTTCATTGTGAACGTTCGTGGTTATCGGTTGGGAAGGGAAAAATTGCATTTTCCACTTTGAGAGGAAAACGTCACCCCCTCCCCTTTTTCCCTTGGCGACCGAGAGCCGCGACGTCTTAGCTTTTTCCGAAAATGATAGCTGAATCCGGTTTTAAAGAATTGGACGTCACCCTAAAACGTTTTAGCTATTGCTTCCGGCGTTGAAGGAGCATCGTCCTTACGCCGCAGCCCGCTTTCTAATTTGAAACACATCCAATACAAAGAGATTGAGGTTAAAAACGTCGCCCGCCCCCCTAATCTTTCTGGCGCGGTGGGTTTTATTATTGATGGTACGGAAAAAAAAATTGCCTTTGAGAGAAATTGCGACCCCTCCCTGCCCTTTGGTCGGGCCATTGAAATTGTTCTTGTGATTCGAGATGTTTCATCGCGGATTTGTATAATATGTGTTCTTGTGCTGTAAGAGTGTCGTGGTGAAAATTACTTTTCCCTGAGAATCCCGCAGGACCGGGAAAGTTAACTGAAAACGTCACCCCCTCCTTGATTGCTTGCGAGTATTCTGTTTCGTTGCCTCGCCTCGATGGCTTGGGGAACAGGTGTTTTGAAAAACGTCACCCCTCCCCCTTTTTCTCCAGGCGATCGAGGGTGTCTTTGCATTTTCCCTGATGGTGATTGAAATTGAGACCCTGGTTCGCATTTTGCGGTTCCGAAGGCTCTTATTTCTATCGAGAATTTTAGTTTTCGGTTTTGAGATTGGTCCCTAGGGTTTGTTTTGTTTTTAGTCTATTGACTGAGATTGAAACCTTCCCTTTCCTTTTTTGGAGATGCCGAAGGCTCTGGTTTGGTCTCGAGAATTTTAAATTCTCGGTTTTGAGACCAGCCCTTGGGCTTGTTTTGTTTTCAATCTATTGACTGAGATTGAGACATTTCCTTTCCTTTTTGGGAGATGCCGAAGGCTCTGGTTTGGTCTCGAGAATTTTAAATTCTCGGTGTTGAGACCAGCCTTGGGCTTGTTTTGTTTTCAGTCTATTCACTGAGTTGAGACATTCGCTCTCCTTTTTGGGAGATGCCGAAGGCTCTGGTTTGGTCTCGAGAATTTTAAATTCTCGGTTTTGAGACCAGCCCCTTGGTCTTGTTTTGTTTTCAGTCTATTGACTGAGATTGAGACCTTCGCTCTCCTTTTTGGGAGATGCTGAAGGCTCTTGTTTGGTCTCGAGAATTTTAAATTCTCAGTTTTGAGACCAGCCCTTGGGCTTGTTTTGTTTCCAGTCTATTGACTGAGATTGAGACCTTCGCTCTCCTTTTTTGGAGATGCCGAAGGCTCTGTTTTGGTCTCGAGGATTTTAAATTATCGGTTTTGAGACCAGCCCCTTAGGCTTGTTTAGGCCAGTGAAGATATGCCGCCGCAAAGGGCATATTATCACGGTCTACGTTTTTAGCTTTGCTTTGTCGAATTGAAAACTTGTTGTGAAAGTTGTTTCGATTAGAGTAAGACACCTTCGTTCGGGGAAAATCCACTTTGTATTTCTTTGTGGGAGGATTACAATGGTTACCGCCTCGTTAAAAACCTCACCCCCTTGCGGGGTTCCCCTGTGAGGAAAAGAGTACGGAACCGGAATTGAAAAAGAACTGAAAAACTTAAACTATGCTACAACTAAAAAGGAAGGGATACTCCGTTTATACTTCCACGGAGGTCCCTTTCAGTACAGTGTTTCAAGTGTAGTACTTCTTGAGGCTGTCCACGTTCCATGAGTGTGGAAGCTCAAGCCCTTCACTGTTAGCCAATGTATAAGCTCCCGGCCTGTTGCTTCTGATGACCACGAAAGGACCATCCCATTTGGGTTCTAACTTTCCTACATTACTTGCGTTTGGTACTCTGAGAAGCACCAAATCTCCTTCTTTGAATGATCTCGGAATTACTTTCTTGTCCCTCCAGTTTCTTGTTTCCTGTTGATACTTTTTCAGATATTATGCTGCTCTTAGTCTGTGTATTTCTAAAATGTCTTTATCCAGGGCTTCGTTTTCTGGTGTCTTATCGTTCATGGTAACCCTGAGACTTCTCATCTTGGCTTCTTCTGGCATCATGGCCTCCTCTCCGAATAGCAGCTTGAAGGGAGTATACTTTGTTGTTCTTGATTCGGTCGTGTTATGGGACCAAACCACTCTCGGAAGCTCTTCCGCCCATTTTCCTTTTTTTTGATTGAGCAGACATTTTTTTACTGATCCAAAAATGATTGCATTTGCTCTTTCCACCGCTCCATTTGATTGAGGGTGATAGACTGATGCAAAATCACTTTGGTACCTATTGAGTGACAAAATTTTCTGAAATCCTGATTATCAAATTGTTTTCCGTTATCAACTGTTATTTCGCTTGGGACACCGAAGCGGCATATGATGTTCTGCCAAAAGAATCTTTGTATGGCGGCAGCCGTGATTCTCACCAATGGCTTGATTTCTATCCACTTGGTGAAGTATTCCAGTGCTACTACTGCAAATTTATAGTTGCCTTGAGCTACCAGGAGGGGTCCCACAATATCAATTCCCCACCTCTGAAGAGGCCATGTGGGTGATATCAACTGAGATAACTGTCCTGGTGCATTTGACTTTCTTGAGATCTTCTCACATGCTTCGCAAGTTCTCACTACTCTCTCGGCATCTGTTATTGCAGTTGGCCAATAGAAACCCTGCCTGAAAACTTTTCCCACTAAAACTCTCGGCCCGATATGTGATCCACATATTCCAGAGTATACTTGCTGTAGGAGATTGATACCTTCTTGTGAACTGATGCATTTTAGAAGTGGAGTAGTGACACCCTTCTTGTATAGTTCTTCTCCCATGATCTGATAATTTCTTGATCTGGCTTGCAATCTTTTCAGTTCGATGTCATCATCTGGCTCTATTACTTCTTTGAGGTAAGCCATTATTGGGGCTCTCCAGTCTTCACTCATAATTGCATGTACAAATTTTGGAGGCTTTTCGGCCACTTTGACAAAGGATTCAGTTATTGTCTCGAAGAATACGTCAGGTGGTAAGGGCTCTTTTCTTGAAGCTTTCTTTGCTAACATATCAGCTTCTTCATTCTCTGTTCTCTTGAAAAATTCTACTGTGAATCCCTGAAAATATTTTTCCATGCTTCTTACCAGCACCAGATATTTGGCTAGTTGAGGTTCATGAGCTGTATATTCTTTCTCGACTTGTCCCGATATTACTTTGGAGTCTGTTTTAACTCTGCAATTTGAAACACCCAGAGCTCTCAGTTTTCTTAGACCCAAAAGCAACGCTTCATACTCAGCTATATTGTTCGTGCACTTGTCTGTTTCTTTGCAGAACTCTAGTCTTGCTGCATATCTTATCTTCGTTCCGGAGGGTGGTATCAGGATGGCGGCAATTCCAGCTCCAGCACATCCCCATGCTCCATCACATTGGATTTCCCAATACTCCTTTAAGACTGGTCCATCTGAATATGAGTCAGGTGCCGTCCAGTCAACGATAAGTCGGCCAACACTTGAGAGTTGATTGCACTCCTTTTTTCAAAATCCACCACGTGTTCTGAAAGCTCAATTGCCCATTTTCCAATTCTACTTGAAGATTCTCTGTTGCGGAACAAGTCGTTGAGTGGTTGATTTGTGAGAACTCTTATCCTGTGAGCCTCAAAGTAATGCCTCAGCTTTCTGGCTGCCATGATCACTGCATATGCTATTTTCTCCATTTTGGTGTACAACTTTTTGGATCCAGAGAGTGCTTCTGAGATAAAGTATACAGGTCTTTGAACTTTCTTTTCCTTACCTTCACTTGCTTCTTTTACTTCTTGAACCAGCGCGGCACTCACTGCAGTATGTGAGGCTGCCATATATAACAGAAGAGCCGATTTTGGCTCTGGGTTTGCCAGAGTTATCATTTTGGCCAGATATGCTTTCAGGTCCTCGAAAGCTTGCTTTTGTTCTGATCCCCATTCAAACTTATCGGAGCCCCTTAGCAGTTTGAAAAATGGGAGGCTTTTCTCAGCAGATCTTGATATGAAACGATTCAGTGCTGCAATTCTTCCAGTTAGTTTTTGAATGTCTCTCTTGTTCTGAGGCTCAGCCATATTAATAAGTGCTTTAACCTTGTCGGGATTTGCCTCGATCCCTTTAGATGAAACGATACAGCCCAGGACCTTTCCTTTTTCAATTCCGAAGATACACTTTTTAGGGTTAAGTTTCAAATTTGCTGATCTCAAGTTTGCAAAAGTTTCCGCGAGATCTGAGATGTGATCATTTCTTGCTTTACTCTTTACAATGATATCATCCACATAGGCTGACAGGTTTCTGTTTATTTGGTCCTTGAAAACCGCCTTCGTCATTCTGCAGAAGGTGGGTCCTGCATTTTTTAGTCCCTCTGGCATTCTCACAAAACAAAAAGTGCCGAAGGGTGTTATGAAACTAGTTTTTTCTTCATCTTCTCTCCTCATCCAGATTTGGTGATATCCTGAGAAACAGTCCAGAATTGATAGCAATTCACTTCCTGCTGCCGAGTCCACAATTATGTCAATTCTTGGCAACGGGAAATCATCTTTGGGGCATGCTTTGTTAAGATCTGTGAAATCAATACACATCCTCCACTTTCCAGATTTTTTCTTCACTAGAACGGTGTTTGCCAACCAAGTTGTGTACTTTACCTCTCTTATGACTTTGGCATCTAGTAACCTTTGCACTTCGGCTTTGAGAACTGAGATTTTCTCATCAGACATTTTTCTCAATCTTTGCTTTTTCGGTTTCTTATTCTTGTCAATGTCAAGAATGTGCTCTATCTTCGCTCGATCTACTCCCACGAGATCAGCAGAGGTCCAAGCGAACACATCTCTATTTTGAATAGGAATTCTTTCAGTTTCCGTTCTTCCTCTTTGCTCAGACTCTTTCCTATTATCACTTTTTTATCTGGTAAATTTTTGTCCAGAACCACTTCTTTTGTGTCCTCCGCCTCTTTCACCGGAACTTTCTCATTATCAAGGTCTGGATCGTCTTTCTGCTTCTCGGACTTTTCTTCTTCGTCACAGGTTTTCAGAATGTTGACATTCCTCCTTCCAGGGGTGTATGCCTTCTCGATGTCTCTAGCATCTTTTTGATTTCCGAAGATTGTGATAACTCCGTTGGGGCCTGGCATTTTCATTACTAGGTAGCAGGGTCGGACAATGGCTTCAAATGCATTTAACATGCCTCTTCCAAAGATTACATTGTACGGGTAGTACATATCAACCACATCGAAAGTAATGTCTTCTGTTCTTGGGTTGGTGAGGTCGCCAAATGAAACTGGTAATGTGACTTTTCCAAGAGACTCTACTAGTTTACCGTTGAACCCATATAGAGGACTCTGAGATGGTTGAAGTAGACTTCTGCTAAGTTTCATTTTGTCAAAGGTGTTCAAAAACAGGATGTCTGCCATACTGCCATCATCTATGAAAACCTTGGTGACACCCAACTTGCAATATTTGCCTCAATTACCATTGCATCGATATGTGGAAAAACATTCAGATTAAGATCTTCCTCAGAAAAAGTGATTGGTATATGAGACCATTTTGATTTTCTGATTGGGCCGTGGACATGCACACTATTTACCTGCCTGAAATAATCTCTTCTTTGTCTCTTGTTTTCGAAATCAAGAGTTGACCCTCCTATGATAGGCATAATGGTTCCAAAAGCAGGCAAGGCATTGCTTTGGTTTGGATTTTGGTTTTGAGGTGGAGGTGGGGCTTCAATCTTCATGATAGGTGGTGGGGCTGGGAGTTCTTCCATTCTTGGTTTCGGCTGTATTTGGGGTGGAGGTGGTATGGGTCTTGTTGGAGTGTTTGCATGGGGTGGAGGCTGAAAGCTAGAGTTTGGAAAGTAATTGTAAGGAACGTATGGTGGTGGCATTGTGCTGTTATGCATTGGCATTTGGCCAAAAGGCTGGAAGGGAGGGCTGAATTGCTGATGAGGCCAGTGATTATTGGTTGAGGTATAGTTGACCTGTTTTGGGTTGCTATTTTGCTCTTTGTTTTTCATTCGATCCATCTGCTCCTGATACTCAGGGCATGCCTTGGTGTAGTGACCAGCTTCTGGACCGTGAAAATGACAATAGGGCTTTTTATTCTCTTGAGACCGAGAATTGTTGGATGAACCACGGCCTCTTCCTCTTCCTCTGTTTGAGTTACCTCCTCTATTGTTCTGGTATTCATTTTTTTCATTGTTCTGAGGGTCGTGTTGGCTACCGTTGCTGCCATCTGAATCCCCCTGAGTTTGAATCTGATAAACAAACTGTGGCTGCTTTTGGTTGTGCTGATCATGATACTTTTGTTGCTGGTATTGTTTCTTGTTTGGCTCACAGTCTTGCTTCTGATTTTGATATCCTCTCTTTCCAGATTTGTTTCCCCCCTGCCTTTCAATTCTTCTTTTGTGATCAATTCAGATGCACAAAACTTTTCAATCGTGGAATATAGCTCTTCAAGAGTTTTAGGACGCTCTCTGATGAAATGAGCAGCGCATTGGCCCGAACGAAGGCCACGTATTGCAGCTTGAATAACTGTGTATCTGGAACATTTGCTATTTGAGCTTTGAGATTAAGAAATCTCGAGTAATAACTTTGCAGTGTCTCCTTTTCTTCTTGCATGATCTCACTGAGATCGGACTGATCCACTATTGGTTTGCAGAAACCTTTGAAGTTTGAGATTAATCTGTCTTTCAGATTTTCCCAGGAATATATTGATCTGGGTTCTAATTGATAGAACCAATTGAGAGCGGCCCCTTCCCAAGAGATTATGAAAGCCTTGGCCAGGGCGATATCATTACCTCCACTTGAGAATATTGCTGCTTCATAAGCCATCAGAAACTTCCTGGGATCTGAAAGACCATCATATTTGGGCAATGCTGGAAGCTTGAAATCTGAAGGCCAATTACTCATTTGGAGGCCGTTTGAGAGTGGGGACTTGCTATCGAGGGTGTGCTGAACATGAGGGTCTCTGAAAGCTTCGGGATTGTTGTTCTCGACCCAGACATCTTGGTGACCTCTCTCGGGGTCATAATACTGCTCATAATGAAAATTAGCTGGTATCTGTTGGAACTGGTGTTGTCTTGATATTTGCTGAGGAGGTGCTTGATGAGGCTGGCCAGAAGAACGTAGCTGATTGATTTCCCTCTGAAGATTTTCAATCTGCTCTCTGGCCTGCTTTATATCGTTTTGGAGCTGAGAAGCTTGATTTTGCCTGCTGCGCTGTTCAGCTAGTCTTCTTCTTGTATCTTCTAAGACTTGAGCTTGTTCTTTCAGTTTCTGTAACTCGATGGCTTGCAGCCTTTCTTCTTCATTGATTACTTCGTCTTCCCGGCGAGGTGAAGCTTCTTGATTTTCGGCTTGATTGTTTGCTTCGGGATTTGGATTTGTGGTTTCATTGTTTTGAGCCCTCCTGGAAGCAACTCTACTGGAGGATGGTCTAGTGGCTTTTTTCTTTTTTGGAGGCATCGTGGGTTTGCTTTTCGGCTACACAAACGGTGGGCACCACTGTTGGGTTTTCGGTATCAAGTACGATACTTTCAGACCCAGACAGAAGAGAATGAGCAACCGAAAACAAGTAACTGATAACGGTTGACTGATAATAGTTCCATTCAATGCAGCGTAACGGGATTACACGGAATGCCGTCCCCCTCCCTCCGTAATAGAGAGGGAGTATTTATAGGGTACATGATGGGACACTTACATTGAACCATAATACCCTCGATTACCTACTATATTCCTAGCATATACTGTACTAAATTGTCCGAGGGGTATTATGGTCCGAACTTCAGTTTACACCCAACATCTGGCTATCCCTAGTCCATGACGTGTGGGCTCTTGGACGGGTACCCTTTGACTCGCTCGCCTTTGATCTTCGTTCCGAGTTCTTGCCAACCTGATATCGATTCGCTTGGCTTCGAATTGACACACCTTGATATTCTCAGGACGCGTCGACATAGGAACCCGGTTTCCGTCTTCGTCTTTCCTGTTGAGTTCCTACAAGGCATATGAGAACCATGCAAGAGTGTCAAAGGGTTATCGGAAGGAAGACAATGACTGCCCGAAAACTTAATATTGAGAACTAAGTGTTGGAAGCTTCTTCTTTTTCAGAGTCGTCCAAGCTGATAAATTACGGGGGTAGGTTGCCTTCTCAGTATCGATCCCAACAATTTACATATTTATATGTATGTGTACACAATGCAGAGAACTGCTGCCGGGCGAGAACTGGTGAAGAAGCAAAGGGATTGGCAGGAAAATAGGACTACTGAAGCGAGTGGAGCCTGTCAGAATGTCACTTTCCTTGTTGGGTCAAATTAGGTCCCCGTACCGAATTCACTGACCTCGTATATAGATCTGTGACTTTTAACAGTTCCCTCGTGTGATTTGGCTTCCATCCGCTCTCCTTTTTGGCCCCAAAATTTGTTAGCAGTGCACTGCTTGCCTTTCCTCAACTGCAAACAAAGCATGTATTAGATAGTTTTTAATGTAATACCTCTTTCGTCTTACTCCTACTGAATTTTAAGAAAATGCAGTTGCTTCCACTCTTCTAAGTTTTGTGGGGTTATTTCGGAAAGCTCATGACGAGAACCTCAAGCAGATTGAGGCTGAGAAGAAGAAAGCCCCGAAAGAGGCTGAAAAAGAAGCAAACCAGGACAGAACTCCTGTAAAATCGAAAAACGGGTTTGTGGACAGATCACCAAGATCACCATCGCCCTTCAAATGATTTCTGCCAAAAGTTTTATCTGTTCATCATTTCTTCCTCGACAAATGCAACACCACTAGCCAGTGCAAATTTTCACAGAAGCATCCAATGGTTACACAAATGCATCAATTCCTCGTGGTCGTCTTATGCTTACATGACAAGGTAACTAATAGATACGTATACCTTGTCATGTAAGAGCTGAAATATACTCGTTATTGCTATCCTAACATATATCTGTTTTATGCAGATACTTTCGGTTGAATATCCATGACTGATAGCTCATGACACTGTACAAAGCTAACCCAACTCCCTCTTCTGTACAGATTTCTAACTAGAATGTTTTATCTTTTCTGTTTATACTAGGAGCAGGAGTAGGTCGGTGGTTGTAAACTAGGAAATAGGAATGTGAGAAATGTCCTTTAGGTCAGAAATCAATAGGAAAGGTTTAGTGTTACCAGCTTTGTAACCCGCTAATGATGAGTGTATAGCCATGTTTTGACTTTACAAATATAGATCACAGTGTTTGGGCATGGCCCTGTCTCGGGATCAGGGATCTCGAGATCGTCTAAAATCAAACTAAATGGGAGCTTCAGTGTTTTACTTTATGGTGTTTCCAGAGAAATAAAAAAAGATCCTCCTTTTTTTTTTTTTGAATTGCATCCCCTTCTGCCATCTTCTCTTCTGCTATAGTTTTTTTATGTTCTTTTGTCGCATTAAAGTAATGAAAAATAATGCCACTTTACTGTAATGCGTAACTCGTGCATGAGGGCCGGCTATCCCAACATTTGACGTCGTCTCTCTTCAAAATCAGAAGAGACAAAATTGAACTGACTGACGTGTGATCCAAAAAAAAAAAACTGACTGACTAGTATCGCATTGTGGGAAATCGAAACATGTGTGTAAACTCCAGGCCGAGAGAACAGAAGGAGATGAAAAAAAAAAAGCAGATATCCTCCCAAGAGCTACTTTAAATTCCATCGTTGAAATGAAAAAAAAGGAGCATAGTGAGCTGAATATATACGGGTGACAAAAGGAGCATGCTGAAATAAAAGGAACATAGTCATCGTGTGGTAGCTGAGATTCAAGCATCATCCCTCGCAAAAAAAAAAAAAAAAAAGATTCAAGCATCCAGTCATGCGTAATGTAAGTCCCTGAGCGATGAAGGAATTCCATTTGAGGGACGTTCAACTGTTCAAGGCATCCATCCTCCGTTGACGGTGGTCTCGCCGGGAGAGAGAGAGAGAGAGAGAGAGGCTCTTCTGTGGCGGAAAACACATCGTACCGTGTGCTCCCGTTCAGTACAGCATAAAAGACAGGAGCACCTAAGGTCAGGAGATATTTTTTTCCCTAGCGGAGAAGGCACACGGTTTCATCTGGACGTGAGTGGGCGGAGAATATACTGGACGCTAAGGATTGAGCAGTGGCACTGTCCCTGGGTGGGTGCTAAAAAGTTTGGGGTCCAGCTTGGCAACGACTGTTGGGAGCATCACAAACATGTGTCTATATACTCGAATCGAGTTGCATTGCATGCATCACATGCATTGGGTTGCAAAACTTATTCTCAGTTCCGAATAACATGTTCTCGGGTCTCACACGCCAGTTTGCAGAGATGCATGACGTCGTTCTTAGGTAGAGATTGATGGAGCTGATCAATCGCCGAGGCCAGGCACTTATTCTCAGGTGGCTTTGATCTCATGGGGACGTGGCTTTGATGTCATGGGGAAGATGCCAACGGCCATGGCGCTCTCGCTTATCCGGGCGGCGTTTTCCTCCGCGTACACGGTATTTCTCTTCCTCATCCGTGCAGCGTGGCTTGTCCTGATTCGAGCTGCACTCTCGATCGACTTGTTCGTCCCCACACGACACTTCAGCAGGAGCAAAAGAGCAAACAAGATGCCTTTTTTTTAACAAGTGACATCGCCTAACATTACACGGTACTTGATTAGAATCGAGTTGCATCGCATCAGATGAATTTGCACTTCTCTTATTCCATATGTCTTTGTATAAAAGGGCGCTCACTTTTATTCCTTTTTGAATGCTCATACGTACACACTGCATAGAAATGACGTTCTTGGGTAGATCTCTATTGATGATAGCACTTTCGACTCGCCACCACTACAGAGACGTCTCATCCTTCATTGCTCCATGCGGATGAAATTGTGCCCGGACCACTAGAAGAACTGTAATCCTACACTAATACAAATCGACCCTTTAGTAGCCGTCGAAATCGGCCTGCCTCTGCGTTACCGGAACTGAAAAAGGAAATATCCAATGGCGGGCGCCCGCCACTGGAAGGGCACAAGAAGAAATAAAAAGAAAAAAACAATCGGCAAGCCTGGGCCCGGCCCGGCCCGGCCCAGCCCGTTGCCAACATTTCCCCGCCAGATCTGGACGCCACCATCGCCGTGAAGCCCCTCGTCACCGCTCCGCCACCGATCCCGTCACCGTGAAGCCCCTCGCCACTGCTCCACACCCTGTCCACCCAAAGCCATCCGCCATAGGCGGATCAGATGCCACAGTCGTTCGAAGCCGCTAGTGGCGGATCTTGGGTACCTACAACTGTTGAAATATGCTCTTCGCCACTGCAGGCTTCAACTGTAATGTTGCTAACAACCACTGCCGCCACTCCAAAAGCGATTATTGTGGGAAGACTTAACTATCTAAACATGGGAGCTGGATGCCCGGATGTGACCTCCCTTCTCCGCCAACGACGAGGCCGCCTGAGGCGAGGGAGGTTGCCAATTTGACTTCTGCCGCTTGCGTGCCGTTGCCATCTTCCATCTGATTCTCTTTTCTCGCCTATGCAGCATGACACTTGAGTAGGAGCGAAAGGGCAGACAAAATGCATTTTTTTTAGAAGTGAAATGAAAACGCCTCAGATTACACAGTACTTAATCAGAATCGAGTTGCATCAGATGGATTTGCACTCCTCTTATCCACAAGTACGTCTTTGTGTAAAGGGCGGTCATTTATTTCTTTTTGAATCTATCCTTATCTATGTTTTCGTAGATGGTTACTGTTTTACTGTTCTTACAACAGTCGCTCCATCCTGCCCGTCCGTTGCCGTCGCGTGGAGCCGTCGCAGCCGTCCGCGCAAGGCCTTATCCTCTCCACCGCGCCGCGCGTCTGCCGTCCCCGACCCAGCCCCGATTTCCTGCGCCGCCACCAGACGTCCCCATCGCTGCCGCCGTCGTCGCCACCCGCGCTCCCACACCAGCCCCGCCCCGCCCTCCACCTCCACCCCGCCGGCGCCGCGCCGCGCCCGCGCCGCCCGCTTCTTCCATCACCAGCTCCCGAATCGTCCGGCCACCCGCTCCAGTGATTGCGGCCGCATTCACCGACGTCCGCGTCCGATGCCGTCCGATCCGTCCCGTGCGTCCTTGGTCCCTGCCACGACCAGCGGCCCTCTCGAAGCATCGGGTGACCTCATCCACTCCCCTCCCCATCTCTCCGCCCCGTCGTTCGTGGTCAGCAGTCTCATCCCGATTCGATCCCCAGACCTCATCGTCCCCACTGCCGTCGCCCCGGCGCTCCTGCCGACGTTGCCCTTGCCGAGCTGGTCCCCATCACCTACCTCTGTCCCTTACCTTGAGATCCTCACTGCTCATCGATTCGCACCCACAGGAGTCAAATCGGAGCCTGTGGAGGTGTTTTTCAGTCTCATTTTTATTTCTATTTTTGTGCTTTGCAGGTTCCTTTTTCTCTGTTCAATCCATCGTTGGGCTTGCATTTGGTGCTCATACGGTTCGATCTGCAGGGTGGTGTCGCCATGACTGGCTTTGGTTGAGGTGAGTTCTTTTCCCCGTGGTGCCCTTCTTCGTTTCTGACGCCGTCCTTCCCTTCCCCTCCCCGCCTCCCGTTTGCTTCTCCTGATACGATTTTTTCTTCTGCAGGCCCCTTCCTAACTCACAGAGACTTCTGCACAAGGTATGGGTGTTCTCTCTTTGCTATGATTTGTTTTGCTTCTCTCCCGCACATGTTCTATTCATCTAGATGAGGCTAAATATGATTTCCTTATCTCTGCTTTGCTTTCTGCATTACCAATACAGTAAGACCTTAAAATATTATGTCTTATGTGTCGTCTTGATTTGAATTTGCTAAAAGAAATTGACTAACGCTGTTCAGATTTCCTGGTCAAAGGCAACATGGTCATCAATCTTGAAGGAATCCGATGCAGGCAGTATCGTCCACTTGCCCAGGTTTGGCTCTCAATAACCTGGCTTGGCTTGCATTATCTCTGTTTCCAACATTAGTATGATGGTACGTGCACAACACGTATATACCTTCTTTTGTCCCACAAGACCATCAAATGATGCTACAGCTGACACCCTTAGGTTTTGTAAAAGCACAAACTATTTTGTAGTTAAAAATTCTTTTCATTTCAGGATTGAGAACCTTTGGTTTAAACATGAGCAATTTTTTCTGCATGCCAATCAAACATGTTTGTGCTTTGTAAGGTAGTATGCCTTTCTTTTCAATGGGAAATGATTCTGTGATGTTGTCTGTTTTCCCTACATTGTTCTTTAGTACTTGGTAGGTAACAAGTCGTAGTCATCTTGCTTGGTCTTTTATTTTCCATTCAGAGCAGCCTCATAAATCTGTGCTCATTGCTATATGTTTAAAGCCATAGAACACTTATTTGCTTACTACCTGTGTTCTAATGTTCTATTTTGGTTTTTACAGTTGCAGAAAAAATCCATCTATGTTCTCTTGATTCAAATTTTCGACAAGGATTTTTATCAACACTGTTCTGATGTGCTAGCCGGAGATTACCATGGCCGTCAATCTTGAAGAAACTTAAAGTTGGCATTATCATCATCGACTTACGCGAGGTCTGCCTCTCTAATGACCTGCTGTTCTAGCTTTCACTCTGTTTTCTATATTTATCTGATGGTAGATTCACAACACACAACATTTGTCAAACAATACACTGAAATGTTGCTGCAACATATGTTCCGATGGGACGCACCCTTTGGCTTTGTAAGAAGTTAATTATTGTTCCTTGATTGTAAGTTTACTGAAGATTTCACTGCAGTCAAACGCAAGACTTTGACAATCATCATTGTTTCGGAATAGACTATTTGTCATATGCATACAACAAAATTAGGTATTAAGGTCATTGTAGGATCAAATATTTTTTTAGAAAAAAAAGGTCAATGCTCATTGATGCGTCAATCATCAATTTTCCCTGTTGTAAATACTCAATTGAAGCTCTCTAATCTCCTTAACGATTTTAATACACAAAATGGCAAAAACAGTTTATGATGACAGGATGATGGGACATTGCTAGGCTAAACGGCATTATAACATTGGCAAATGTTTGAAAAAAACGTTACCCCATCGTCCCTACATGTGAACTATACCAAGTGCGCTTCAGCGCAAGGGAAAGAATTTGAGGTTTGGTACATTTAGAATTATAGCTTCATATAGTATCATTTTTACAATCTTCATATGTCTATATTTAGGAATTTTCTCTATTACGCCCACTGACTAGCATTGATTATTAATTCCAAAAAAAGTAAAAATACACTCCTGCTATGCTCTATTCGTATCCTGAAATTCATTTGTATTTCAGTACATGTCTTGGTTCAAGTTTCATGCCTATACCATTTCAGTCACATTGCATGATTCCCTTTCTTATTTATTGTGAGGTATATGTGCAAGATAATGCAAAAATTTTCAAATCTTTTTTTATGAAGAGATACTGTTGAAAAAAGTATGCCTTCTGTGTGTACCTGCTCAATAACCTGCAGACTGCTATCTCCGAATCTCTAAAATGATACAAATAACACCTAAAAAAGAGAATTTAGGGTACACTTCTTGATCCTGAGGATTAATGGAGCCTGCAGACCATCTGCTGCGGCTGTAACTTTCCTTTCTTTTTTCTGTTTCCCTTTACATGTATCAGTAATTTGATTGTCCTTTCGTGTTGCAGTTCCCCTTAGAAATTGAGCTGATATATGCATGTCATTTCAGAAATTACCATAAAAAATGCATGTGTCAGGTATAAAAAGTATGCACCAGAAACTATGATGCAATTGTTTTTGTGTATGTGGCGTCTCCAACCTCCAAACAATTAACATGATGTGCCTTCTATGCTGCAACTTTAGAGGGTGCACACATTATTGCTGAATTGACTCCCATCCTTCTATGCTTAATTTTTCACCTTGAATATACTTTCGGGTACCTGATTTGCAGGTGCCAAAAGTATCTAATGAAGTCGCTGAAGACTCCAGGCAACCAAAAGCAAATGCTTTACCAGTCCTTCCATGCGGTCTCTCTACCATATCTTCAGTACAAGCTAAAGGTTCATTAGAAGCAATTTTTGCTGTTATTTGCTGACTATTGTATGCCACATTCAGTATTACCTTTGAAGAGTAAAGCTGCACTTCCATAGCCATAATATTGCCATTTCCAGTTCAATAGCTGTGCCATTCCAGTCACATTCCAAGATTTTTTTCCTTTTTCTTATCTGTTATGTGTTCAAGAGAGCTGGAAACAAATTGGATGTTGACGCCTCTAGATAGCTCAAAACACAGTTGTTTCCATTCAATTTATGTCATATACCTTCTACCTAATGATGACAGAACTTTTGAAGTAACAATGAAGTACATTTCTGTTGGATGAAGTAATGTTTGACTCATTTTGAATTATTATTTGAAGCATGAGCATGTGAACTCTGGGTCGCGATTCTGTGAATTCCTCCCGCGGCAACGCGCGGGGCACCAGCTAGTGATTATATATACTACCCACCCCACATAGGTACAGCCCGTAAAAAGCCTCTTGCAAACGGTCCTCTTCTCACTTCATTTGAACGAACGGAACAATCTGTCCGTGCTCTCTTCTCACGCAGATAGAAACAAATGGCATTCCAAGCTGGTAGACTGATGGAGCTGGTCGCCGAGGCCAGGGACGACCCGGCGAAGCTGCCGGTGGCTTTGATGTCGCTCGGCGTAATCCTAAGCGCCGCGTCGCTCTCCCTCGTAGTTTTCATCGCTCCGTGCGGCGTTTTTCTCCGGCTAAACGGCAGATCGCCCGAGTTCGTGTACTACGGCATCCTCGTCGCCGTCGCCGTCTTCAGGCTGGCGGAGGCGTCCTTCGGATTCTGGGTGGTGCCACGCGACCCCAATGGCTGGCGCGCCGCCGGCAAGACAATGCTGTGGCTTTCCATTTTGCCTCTTGTCCTCGTGGCTGCGCTTGGTGGCCTCGCGTTCCTCAAGTGACAGTACGTCGTAACTGGCATGCCGTTGTTGTTGTTGTGTCCTGAATGCGTCAATGCTACGTTGCTCTTGCTCGGATACGGCGATACGGATACGGATAAGCGATACGACGACACCGCGATACGGCATTTTCTCAAAAACATCGATACGGCGATACGGCAATATATATATATTAAAAATAATAAATTCAGATTTAACACCAGCAGCATCAGTTGGATTTTATTACTCGTCTAGATGGCTCATTTGCATGCTGCGGTGCAACCATTGGTTTTTGTGGGACCCACAAGTGAATTGGTAAAATAAGGAAATCAAGACAGAGCCTCGTCCCCATACCATAATATGTGCCATCGCAGAGAGAGAAGCAAAATCTCTCCTCTCTCCTTGTCCTCACCCAATTTTCCCCAGGCCTTATCCTCTTGCTGTGGAGCTCCTCTCCGACGCACCACACACTTGCTCGAGCAGTCGAGCTTCTCACCGGCAGCTGCGACAAGGATGCCGGCCTCCTCTCCCTGCTTGTGGAGGCAGCGACGACGGCCTCCCCTTCCTCCGTGTCTCTCTCTTCTCTCTCTCTCTCTCTCTCTCTCTCCTCTCTCTCTCTCTCTCTCCCCGAGCTGCGGCTGGCTCCCCACGCGGCCTTCCCCAGCCATAGTTCTCACCGTCCCAGGCCGTCTCTCGTAGCTCGTCCCCACTCCGCTGCCTCCGACCGCAGGTCGTTCCCAAGGCATAGATCTACTCGTCACCACGTATCGGGGAGGTGTCTCGTGCGTGTCGGAGGAGTATCCGAATTTTTCCAATGGAGGCCACTAACCGGCTACCAGTAGCTAGATAGCACGAGCTAACTACCAGTCTAGATGGAATCAATTAACTGGAAAAACGAAAAACAGAGGATACGTACGGGACACGTATCCCGGCGTATCTGCGGCGTACCCGTATCCGGAACCGTATCGGAAACTGGTACGCCAGTTTGCCGCCGCATCCGTGTTTTGTTTCATGTCAATGAATTGTGTAAGGGATTCAGTTTTTTTTCTCCGGCGGAAAAAAAAGAAGAAGAATAGTCCCTAAAGCTGCATTAGTCCACGAGCACAAGGATGCATCAATTGTACCTTCCCTTATGTTTCACTTTTCCATTAGAAGCTATATAGTAGTATGAGATAATTTTGTGAGCCATGTTTAAAACATGAGATAATTTCTTATTTGCCACTACAAGCTGTACTTATCCATTGTTATCAGAATATGGAATAGGCAAATTCCATTGTCCTATCATTTTTTTTCCAACACTGATCATTGAAAAATTCTCTGCTTTTTCTTTATTTCAGTTCAGGAAGGCAATTTTCCTCTGTACACGAGAACAATTTATTTGACCTCAATTTATCATATGCTTACCAACACAAAAAAGGAAATGCAGAACTGTCTCAATTTACTATATTTCTCTGGATCAGCTCTGTACCATTTAATCTGACCCTGTTGATTCTGAGAAAGATAATAAAACCTATGCTGCTATCTCAAGTTACTGAACCCGAAGCTGAATTCAAGCCTGGAAGTCGCCTTTCTAACATTTTAGAGCGAACGTGGTGGCTCCTTTTCGTTTTCAAATATATATATAATAGATCCTGGATGCATTATTTGAATTTAATATATTCTCGTTTCTTAAAAAAACTATGCACACAAGACGTAGCAGCCGGCGAACTGCAGATCTCAATATGCAAGCTGCCACTTCTTCAGGCCTCGATGTCTCACACAGTACTCTAGTGCGTGCCCTCAAATGGAATTATTTCATCATTCAGGAACTCATGCATGACTGGATGCTCGACTGAAATGTGAGCGTGGTTGAGCGGTGCGACCGGGAGGTAAAAGTCGGCGGCTTGGCCGGAATAGAATTCAGATTGACTTTGTTGGTTAATTAAGATGGCCACCTTAATTAACCAGCATTGTACGTGTACTTAATAGAATAGAGTTCAGATTGATTGCGCTTTTGAGTAAACTTTATTCCAGATGTCTTATATGCATAAAAGGGGTATATTGTCCGTTCTCCGTTCTCTCCTCTTTTTGAGTGATATATGTACAACCTGTCTGTACTCTCTTCTCACAGAGATAGAATGGCGTTCCCAGCTGGTAGATTGATGGAGCTGATCGCCGAGGCCAGGCACGACCCGGCGAAGCTGCCGGCGGCGTTGATGTCGCTCGGCGTCATCTTAAGCGCGGCGGCGCTCTCCCTCGTCATTTTCAAGGCTCCGGGCGCGGTCTTCCTCCGGCTGCACGGCACTGCACCAGGGTTCGTGTATTACGGCATCCTCGTCGCCGTCGCCGTCTTCGGGCTCGCGGAGGCGTCCTTTGGGTTCTGGGCGGCGCCACGTGATGACCTTCACGGCAAGACAATGCTGTGGATCTCCATTTTGCTTCTTGTCCTTGTGGCTGCCCTTGAAGGCCTCGCGTTCCTCAAGTAGCCGTTCTTTTAACGTTCACAGATCAACGTCACCATCACCCTTCACTTACCTCGGCAAGTTTCCTGATCAACTACAACTATAATAGTCTAGTCATGTACGTTCTTGACTCGAAAAACAAGGACAGCTTGTAAATTCAAGGACAGCTTGTAAATTCAGAGTTTGGCCTCGTGGAGGATCTTCAAAGCAGGAACACGATAACATGCTGCCTGGTGGCACTGTATGCTCTTGTATTGTATCCTGCTATCTGCTCCCTTAATTATTACTACTTTTTTTTTTTTTACAACGCTCTATTTTCTCTAGTGAGAAAGTAACATTGCCACTATGACTGTATGCTGCCGCTTGATATGAGGGAAATCTCATCACCACTCAGTACGTTTCTTTCAATGTACAGAAGTTGTGTACCGTGAAACTGTGACAAATACTCCAGATATGATGTTGGCACAAACCATAACCCAGAACCTCTACAGCTGACAATGACTTCAGAAATACAGACTAGCAAATTCCCAATTCCGTTATCTTTCTTCGAACATTGAAAAATTCTCTGGTTTTTCATATTTCAACTCAAGAAGGATTTTTCCTTCTGTACATGAGAACACTTTATTTTATTTCTCATTTGCTTACCAGCACAAAATAGAAAACGCAGAACTATCACAAGTTACTATGTTTTTTCTGGATCAGCTCATCTGTACCCTGACGGAAGCTGAACGCGGACGTATTCACACGTACTCCCTCCGTCCCAAAATACCTGTCGCTGTTGACTATTGATCATCACATTTGACCATTCGTCTTATTCATTTTTTTTTGCAAACATTAGTTTTTTTTTATAACATGTTTATCATTACAGATAGTATACTCATGGCAGATTTGTTTTAATATCTGTGCAAAAAAATTGAATAAGATGAATGGTCAAACATGATGGACAAAAGTCAACAGTGACAAGTATTTTGGGGCGGAGGTAAGTATAAAACACCTACAGGAGACTTGGTCAAACACTAACTAGTTGCCGTCTATCCAAACAGTGCAAACAAACTCTTCATCTTGCATTCCTTCGTATTTATAGAGGCCTTCCAAAATAAACCTGAAGATTACCGGGCTGCAAAAGGTGGGCCGAGGAAGCATAATAGGCCCATTATCAGTGACCTGACATAAAGTGGCCGTGACATATATTTTGCCTCCAGTTTAAGATTTTGACACAGTTGCTTTTTTTTTTTTTGAGGGATTTTGACACAGTTGCTAGTTTCATTATCGAGAACAGCTTTTTTTGTTAGCATGGCACAGGCGCAAAAGCTCAAATACATGCACACTACTCTTGTAAAGTTCCAAAAAGTCGTGTTGGCTTCTTGACAGATCACGAAGGTCACCATCATCCTTGACTAACCACGGGCAGTTTCCTTATCAACTATAATTATGAACGTATAACCATGTTCTTGTACGATCAAAGTGTTTGTGCGGGTCCCCCTGTCCCAAGCATTTCAGTGATAAGCTAAAACCAGGACAAATGTGAGGTTGAGTGGCCCAATGAAGTGTCATGATCATCTTCACTCTTGCAGCGTGGAAAATATGGAAACAACGAAATGAAATGATCTTTGAGAGTGTCAGTTCACTGTGACTGCATTCTGAAACTCGATATCTGAGGGAAATTTCAACACTAATTAGTATGTTTCTTTGGGAATCAGAAACGAAAGATAAACGGGCTGATGTATGTTCATCAGAATCAGATGTTCTGTACCGTGAAACTGTGACATAGTTCAGAAGCTTTGAGTTGTCAATGTCTTCAGAAGGACAGAATGTGGAACAGCCAAATTTCTTATCTTTTTTGTCAACACTGAGCATTGAAAAATGCTCTGCTTTTTCCTTATTTCAGTTCAGGAAGGCAATTTTCCTCTGTACACGAGAACAACTTATTTGACCTCAATTTATCATATGCTTACCAACACAAAAAAGGAAATGCAGAACTATCTCAAGTTACTAATATATTTCTCTGGATCAGCTCTGTACCATTTAATCTGACCCTGTTAATTCTGAGAAAGATATAAAACCTATGCTGCTATCTCAAGTTACTGAACCCAAAGCTGAATTCAAGCCTGGAAGTCGCCCTTCTCCTCTGGTTCAAGCTCTCTGAGCTCATCCGCCTCCCTCTTCCTGCAGCTCCTGTAGAACATGCAGCTGACGATGATCTCGAGCACGACGCAGAGCGCGTGGATGTAGGCAATCGAGAAGGCCTCGCCGGCGACCGCCGGCGCGAGCCTCCCGGCGCTCCGGCGCCGCGCGACGACGCGGAGCTGGAACAGCGCCTCCGCCGCCGCCATGGCAAGGTTGGTGGGCAGCGCCACCGCCAGCGCGGTGGACACCCGGCCCCGGATCAGCACGCACGCCCGGAGCACGGCGGCGTGGCCGGCGCAGCCGCGCTCCATGGCGGCGACGACGACGGCGAGGTTGCAGACGACGGTGGCCACGCCGACGGCCAGCGAGTAGGCGACGGCGCCGGCGGCGGAGATCGCGACGTCCCAGGCTTGCGAGGTGAAGCCGAGGAGGTCGGCGGCGCCGAAGGCGAGGAGGAGGAGCGAGAACACGGCGGCGTTGGCGGAGAGCATGAGGAACGCGTTGAGGAGGTGCGTGGCGACCAGCGCCGGGTACGCGCGCGCCACGGCGCCGCACGGCGGCAGCGCGGCGAGAGCGAGCTTCCTCCGGCGCGCCGCCGGCGCCGGCGACGGGGAGGTCGCCGTCGTCGTCGTCGTCGTCGCGGAGCATGGCGGCGACGCAGGCCTTGGCGAGGAGCAGGAACGTGAGCGCGAGCGGCAGCGCGGCAGCGAAGGTGACCACGGTCTGCGCCAGCTTGGCCTCGAGCAGCGCGAAGAAGGCCGACGGCGGGAACCCCGCGGCGGCGAACACGGCCCGCAGCCGCGCCGCCACCGCGCGCAGCGCCGACGACGACGGCGCCGCCGCCTGCGACGCCAGCACCGCCGCGGAGAACGGCAGCGCCAGCAGCGCCGCCACGGAGCTGAAGCGGTGGTAGCCGTCCAAGAACGCAGACACCGACGCCCGCATCACCTTCCGCGCTCGCGCCCCACCGCCATGGCCGCGCCATGTCCTCGCGCCAACCTTGCCCTCCTCATGGCGTCAACCTTCCTGGCCTCGCTTTGCCTCTCTGCTTCTTCTATTCTTCACTAAGACAGACGATGGACCAAGCAATCAGCAATGCAACAGTGTACTTGCTTGTTCTTGCTCTCGCCTTTATGGATTGAGCCGGCCGGGCAGCAACAGATGGTTGGCAAGTCAAGAGCAGGGAAGCTTCAGCGAATGGCTGGATGGATGGATGAGTGATTGACTGGTCACCTACTGTTAACTAGTGATGGATGATGGAACTGACCCTGCAACTGACCGCACACGAACGAACACGGCCTGGTCTTAATATGGAGGACGAGCAGAGCTGGCTTGACATGGCAGTTGAGCTGAAGAGGAAGAAGCAAGCAATTGGAGCAGAAAAGAAGCAACACGATCTTTTATTTAAAAAAAAATTTCGGTGATTTCTATGGTGAATGAATTATTATTATACATAAAGATGGTACAGCACGAGAGTACAGAAGAAACATTGCAAGCATTGCTGGTGGCGTCGGTTACAAGGGGTAGCTGGTGTGCCAACGAAGAGAAGGTTCTGCTTCCTTGGATCATATGCCACTCAAAGCTAAGCTAAATATATGTACGTCTATATATCTATATATATGTATGCGTACACAATGCAGATAACTGCTGCCGGGCGAGAACTGGTGAAGAAGCAAAGGGATTGGCAGGAAAACAGCACTACTGAAGCGAGTGGAGCCTGTCAGAGTGTCACTTTCCTTGTTGGGTCAAATTAGGTTCCCGTACCGAATTCACTGACCGTTAGTTTCTTTTTTTTCTTTTTTCTTTTTTTTTTGATAATTTGTTCGTTAGTGGTAGCCTGGTAGGAAGGTCGCAACAAGGCGACGCACCGCATTCCTTGCTGGCTTAGATCATCGGCTAGAGATGGGTTGTTTGGATGGATACGTAGCTTGCTTTTCGTCTCGTGTGCTTCACTTGGAACGGAAGCTACTTCGGACTCATCTGCCACAACATTAGCATGCGTCAGGCCTCCCCTTTTTTGTTTCCTTTCGTTATCTGGATTATATATTGTTGTCCACCGGATCACTAGGCTTTGATCATAGACGATAAGCCAGTAGAGATCATGCATCGTGATGGTGATGAGGCAGAGCCCGCAAAGTCATGCGATTTTCTGTGTTTTTCCTATAAAAAAAGTGCAATGCTGCGAGGCTTATCCGTTTATTATTATGCAATTGGATACCGTTAACTTTGCCATAGTTGGATTGGAGTGAATATACACAAACTGAAGAGACATTTTCTGACAGTGATGAAAGATAAATGTAATGTGAATATTCCAGATAGTCATGCACCTTGCATTAATTGCATGGTCGCATAGGTGAAACACACAATTTATGTACTTTTTTATAAAAAAAAAAAAACTTTCATTATCGTAGGTTCAGGGATTAGTTTCCTGGCAAGTTCACGAATTATAATCTTGGACTTTACAAGATTCTTTTTCTCTATTGCACATTCCATTGTTGTTGTTTTTATAAGTTTGTATCGGATGGTAAAGAAAAATTGAGCTTGTGCGTCGCCCTTAACAAAAATTGTTTGGACATGGCCCGCGTCCACTACATCACTACACTCCCATCGTTGTCTCACAGACGATGAGCCGGTAGAGATCGTCCTGATGTGGTCATGTGTTTTTTATAAATGAAATCCAATATACTTAAATAATTAACTTCCAAGTACGAGATAAAATCGTCCTTGAATCTTATCTGCTCATGTGTCAACAAAATTGTGATAGACGACGGACGTACTTCAGGTACTCATATTTACATCATGAAAATAAGTTTCAGTACATATATACTTATTATCAAGGGTAAAGAGAATTTGAGAGCATGTGTTGCGATTGTTCATACTCAGCTTCCAATCGTTCATAAAAAGTACTGCCATTCACGGGCTACCAGTACGTACGACTGTACTCGTGGAGAGTTGTCACCATTACTTGTTTTCTGTTGCCATGCTCTTTTTTCCACGTGATTATCCATCCAAAGAGAGAGATCCACCAGCAATTAGGGTGGCTAATAAGCTAAGCTGGTCATGTACGGATCACCCCAGCATACACCAAACGCTCCTAAATTCCTCCCAAGTTTTTGCTTTTTCAAAAAAGGAACAAGCAGTAGTTTTGACTTGGGTTTGTGCAGCATTTGCACTCAAAGTGCAAGTTTTTATCAAGCGACAGACAAAACTGGTCAAAAAATGCATGTACAGTGCATTATGACTTTGTGTCACTTCAGCCTCACTCTCACTTCAGCAGAGTACTAGGTGACTGGACATGGCTGAGCTGGCACTCAAAGATACTCCGTAGGATGCAATAATGCACGCTGCTGAGTTGACCTAACTGGTAAACCATACTAAACCATCTTTGTTAACAATAATTTAGTAAGTTCTACCAGTAAGGAGGTCCTGGTTAGGAAGGTTGATTGCAGGGGCCAGAAAAGAGTGGTTGGGCAGTGGATTACTGGTGGCAAGTCAATTCATTTGGTGGCAAAGCTTAATCCAAAATCTTTTTTAGGCTACATATCTCTTGCTGTCATCTCAACTTTTTTTGATCTATTAATTAGTTGTTTCATTTCAATCATTTCTTTAACTTTTCAGTAGCTTTTTCCTCTTAACCTTTAGTTATTATTTTGTTATGTCAGATCAGTACCAACAAGTAATTGGGAATTCTCCGCTTGATTCTTCTCGTACTAGCGCCATTAAACCGGATGACCTCCCATTGCACCAATTCGACCAAGTGCTTTATCGCCACGGTACTCAATCTATCCAACCATAAGCCCAGATCTCAGTGGCTTATATTTCCAATCTCTGTACCCACATAAAGACATATGTATACATGCAATTATGCATACCTTTACCCTTAAGATTCGGAGACAAGGCACGAGCTAGGGCCCTCTGTTCAATCAGGGGTGAGGAGTTTTTGAGCCCGGAATGCACGCAACCACATCGTCGCAACTCGCTACTCGCGAGGACCACTGTCACGTGCATCTCATAAAACTGAGGTTCCATGCATATATACACATATGATGAACACATGTATCACAGTGAAAAAAAAAATCATGTGATTATCTGCTCCGGTAAATGTTTATTGCATCCCTGTAACTGCATTAGTAATGCGTACTGTAGCTCATTGATCTCCTCTCTAGTGTCGGTCATCTGCTGGTGCTGCTCTGATGGAGAGTGGTTGTCACTACCAAATCTTTCAGGTTGGTGGCATCAACACGAATACAATTCTTTTTGTTTTCAGAACACATTAACAATATAATACATGTAGCCAGTCTGATATGGGTTCAGTTTGTTGCTGAGATGGCTACTCCTTAACGGTTTCCTTTGTTCACATCACCGTCATCATCATCATACCAGGAGCGCACATATCAGCAATTTAGCATCTTCCTGTCAATGGTCTTTTGGGATAGGGACACTTTGGTTTTGGACGCCCAAATATAATTTTGTGCTGATTTTAAAAGTGCCCTCCTTTTTTGCGGTATTGTTCATGGCCAAACATTCTGAAGGACCGAGAAGGCGACCAGAGGGGGGGTGAATGGGAGCCGATAAAAATTCTTGCAAAGAATTCAGCCTATGTCCCAACCCGCCTCAAGAATGATCACCAAGATCACACACACACATGAGGAGTGTTGTGCTGACCCTAGGAGCGATCAAAGATGATATAGGAATACTTGCGGAAGCAAAACAAGCGAGCACGCACTCCACGAGATGGACCGATGAAAATCCAACCGAGACCTTCCACCGGATAGTCCGGTAACCTGTCGGATACTCCGGTATCGGATACTCCGGTGAGGTGTCGGATACTCCGGTCGGATACCAGGTCCGGATACTCCGGTAGGGTGCCAGATACTCCGGAAGGTATCAGGTCCGGATACTCCGGTAATGTGTCGGATAGTCCGGTCGGGTACCAGGTCCGGATACTCCGGTACTCGGTCGGATACTCCGGTAGGCGATGAACAGCAAGAACAAAAACACGCGACCGGTTGCTCCAAAATCCGAAACCCAATCAAATGACCTCCAAAAATCACCAACTTGAACCCTAGGTGCGTGACAAGATTGGGAACCTCATCCAAGTGGATCCATACCAAAAACCCAACCAAATCCCCTCGAATTTCAGATCACGTGCAAGAACAAGGGTTTGGTCAAACTTGGACGAAATCCACAAATTCGAGGTGCTCGTGGGGAGATCTTGAACGAGATCACTCAAGGCATGTTCCCACACATCCTAGCACCGAATCCATCCAAGAAAACCATCCCAAATCGCAGCCAAAAAGGAGATCGAAAAATCACCCGAAAATAGCTCCGAAAATGAGAAAAAGCTAAATTCGGGAATAAGATGGGGAGGAAGAACAAGAGCACAAGATTGATTCAAACAAACTTCATCCCATTGATTCAATCACGAAATCCATAGGTACAAAGCTAGGGCGCCGCCCTCTTCCTCCCTCTCTCGTTGAAAGTTGAAGATACAAGCTCTCACCTTGTTCCCTCTCCTCTCATCTCTCTATAGCTCTCCCCTAGCTAGTCCTATCCTCTAGATGCAAATGACTTGGTCCCTCTCGGCTCCAGGTGGCCAGCCAACTCCACCTCCCTATATGGGCATTTTCTCTTTCCCAACTTACCCCTAAGGTATTACAAACTCCCACCTACCACTAGGGGCAAAATCGTCCAACTCTTTTTCCTTCGCCCGAACGCCATCGGGCCCTTCACGACTTCGCTTCGCCTCGACGCAACCTTCGCGATGGTGTCATGTACACCACCATGCGCCGCCGCCGGTTTTGAGGCCCAAACCGGGAAACCGTCCGCCCGCCGGTTTTGAGGCATAAACCGGAAAACCACCTCGATGTCGACGCGTGTCACCTCGTCCCTCGAACCTTGCCGTCAAGTCTTCTCGTCCCAGCCCGTCGGGACCCTTCACTTGACTCGGCCTCCCGTTCGCCTCTTGACTTGGTCAACCTGCCGTCTTCATCACCTCCGCGGTTTTGAGGCCAAACCGCGAAACCCTCCGTGCTTCTTGTCCGCCACGTGTACGGTGTGGATCACCCTTGACCTCACCCGGCCTCTCGATCGTCTGGCCCAAGCCTCCCGCTTGTTCCTCCCGATCCTCTCGCCGTTGACCATCAAGTTGACTCCATTGACCTACACATCATTAGACAAGCAAACACATTTCTCCATCTCCTCCATACTTCCCATCACCTTCACCAACTCCGGTTAGCCATAAACATAATCAATATACATGCTCATGCAAACCTCAAGTTCTCACATTTCAAATTCGAACCCCATGTCAACTCAAACTAAGTCGTTGTCAATTACTCATCACATCATGAACCATGGCACATCTCAACATGGTTCCTCAATCTCCCCCTTGATGAGTACATTGACAACAACACCGATTATTCATGGCCAAACATTCTGTTCAGTTGCCAACCAAACGCCAAGTTACTGCTTCTAAGCACTAGCAAGAATTTTAGTTACGGCTGCGCCCCAAATTATCTTGGCGCATAGCTTATTTCTGAAACATAACGTAAATATATTGTTCTTCTGGAAAAGGCAAAAGCTTTGTTTTTTCACCGATACTTTTCTTCTGAAAAATGCAGATAACCCGACAGGGTCTTAAGTTAGGATCATCTCAAGCTAAATGTATTACAAAATTAAAGAGGAGACGGGAAGTTGAAGAAAAGCCACTACAGACACATGTGTGTATGCAAAATTATGCAAATATAATCTGACAGCAAATCCTAGCTGCCAGTGTGTGCCTGATGTTGGGTGGTCCACATTACCACTGATGACAGCATAACCACCATTTAATCAGGGTTTGGGTAATTGGGCCCTCTTAACATATATCCATTTGATGCATGGACTAATTAGTTGTTTGTTGCTGCCCTTGCTGCGCACAGGCGCACAGCTGCCTGCTTGTGATTTATTTCCTGAATCATGGGCAATGGGTAAGCTGATGCTTTCTTCCAGCTCTTTGCACTGTACTCCCTTCTTAAAGAACTCAGCCAGCAGCAAGACCTCTCATTTTCGGCACACTCGTGGTCCATTGAGCATGTTTGGCTGGTCACCTCGCCTCACTATGCTGAATTTAATTTTAGTTCTCTCTTTATAGTTAAATGAATGTTGCAGCAAGCAAGTTGGCTAAATTATATTCGCTACTCCTTTTTTATTGTTAGAGAAGTAGTATTATTATTACGAGATTACCTCAAAAGGTTAAGTACTATGAGGTGATGCGGAATAATAGCACGTGGCTAGTGCCATATGTATTTCAACTCGCAAAGTGCTATTGCAGTGAGACTCGTCACGATTGAAAAAATAGTACGAGAAATTGTTGGGATACTATCAAGTTGGGCGGTAGGTCAATGATAGAAGGTTGCCCTTCATGCAAATCCAGCCTGCATCGTTACTTCTAATCCATTGAGTTGATGGAGCAGTTGATTTTGATTGACTGGAAATATTTCTTGCAAATTCAATACCCAACAGACACTACGGGAGATGCCTCCTACGCAGGCACTCGGCAAAGGCATATATACACTCGGCAAACCCTTTGCCGAGTGTAGCACTCGGCAAAGCTCTCGACACTCGGTATATGAGGGGTTTCCCGTAGTGAAATTGACGTGTGACTGCGAAGACGTTTTTCTTGTGTTTTGTACATTTTGTTATGGCTAGTTTGAAGCCATTGCACCAATTAACGTAACCATAAACTCTCTTCATATCCCAGTTACTACAACCCTGGGCCAACATATTATATTTCACTGATACGGTTCCTTTTTCCCTACAATTTCAGCGCGCAAAGGCTTCCGAAATTCCCTATACCATACCTGACTATTGCCTCAGCAAGCAATTTCCCTTTACGCATCATGACGCCCAATTCAGGAGTTCCATGCAAGTTTTGAGCTTGGCACAAGCAGCAGTACTTTGGCAGCTTGCAAGTTTTAGAAGGCATTGCATTTGTCATGAAGCAGTAGATGAGAAGGCAACATTAGAAGCATGAAAGTTCGCGTCTCTTGCCATCTGGCCAATCAGCCATCTT
The DNA here is from genome assembly GCA_012490785.1 of Eragrostis nindensis. Taxonomy (NCBI): domain Eukaryota; kingdom Viridiplantae; phylum Streptophyta; class Magnoliopsida; order Poales; family Poaceae; genus Eragrostis; species Eragrostis nindensis. Next base: position 1,008,543 of record JAAXCT010000105.1, on the reverse strand, counting down.
GCTTGACACGCTCCGGATGAGTGAATATGAGAAAGGCATGGTCACTTGGCCAGCATCCTAGCTCCAGTCAACAGTCCAAGAGTCGGCAAACGACCACTTGCAAAGTACGTAGCATTTGCACTTTGTAGTGACCCAGTTACATTGCTGACCCCCCCCCCCCCCCCCCCCCCCCCCCCCCCCCCCCCCCACCAAAAAAAAAACGGATACCTTCCAAAAAATCATGATGTTAGATTTTTCATCATAAATGAAAAAAAAATTATCCTATGTGTTATCGACCATTGAGCAGCATAGGCACAATCATCTCACATGGGTGCCAGGATGATACGTCAAACATAAAAGAAACACGACACACCATGCATTTGGATTCGGGAGCAAAAGAAACATTTAGGAAAAATACATCCAAATGATCTTATATGGCATATCCAGTGTAGAATCGATCTTATCAGTACAAGCTTCCAGAGCGCCGATCGTTTGGTTCTGGTCTGATGGGCTCCCCGGTGAAGGGATCAAACTTGTAAGGCTCCCCTGTGAAAGGATCAAACCTTACTTGTTGCCGTGCAGCAGAATATTCAGTAGAGGACCTGGAGAGGAATTCAGGGCCTATGTCTGTGCAGAACCCTGCAGCACGCTGGAGTCTTCTTTCCCTAGACAAAACAGCTTCTTCGGGTGATCTTTCAACTTTTGAACTACGTTCTTGTGTGTATCTTCGATCAAGAAGCTTTCCAGTGTTGTGTCTCGATTCATGCAGCAATGTTGGTTCTGGGAATCTCATGTCAACTCTCTCTCCTTGTCGCGGTCTTGGTTCTGGGTTTCGTGCCATGGTGGGTCTCTCCTTGTCGCGGTCTTCTGCATATCTTCTAATCATTGGCTCAGACATTGATGGATCATCAGCATGGTAGGGGGAAGGATAGTGCCCTGAGGATCTGTATCCACTGCTCCTGTAGGAAAGAATGAAAATTACTCCAAGCTAGGCAATCAGACCATTTACGGTAACGCGGAACACCTGTCACTGCAGGGATGTGAATGCAAACCCACCCGGATGTCATGTAATCATAGTCTTCATGTGGGAAACGCTTGCCATGCATTTCAATATTTCTCGGCAAATATGTTCCATGCACTGTGTGCACTAAGTCAAAGGTCGGAGGCTGGTGCTGCAAGTTAAAAATCCACAAATTACTAGATAGGAAGTGCTAAAAAGAATATATGGAAGAGAGAAGGGATTACTAACCTTAGCAATTAATGAAGCAAAATAGTCTCCTTTATTGCGCTTATCTCCACCTGATATCAAAAACTGCACAAGGAAATATTCATTATATTGTTGTCACAGGTTTATTGTCCAGGATAAATGATGTCATAGTTCACGTGAGAGATTTACGTGAAACAACTGCACACCTGCTTGAGAATAGCAACAGCAGATGACTCAGGAAGCTCATTGAGGGTCTTTACCCCATGGATATCAATCTGAAAATGGCGATGGCCAGAAGATGAAGCTTCATTTAAGGCAAAAATATAGTGCAAATGGACACTTTTCAGTGCAGATTACTTACATCGTATCGAGTGGCAATTCCAAGACGCAGAATGCGAAGTAAAAGCTCCTTGACAGCTGAAGGTAGTGAAATAATAGCTGATTCGTAAGGATCGATGATATCAACCATCTAAGGAGGTAACACATGAAAAGGGTTTGTCAGGTCAACAAACTAGCTGTACCTCCTTGCTGCAATATAAAATTTATTTCCTTCAACTAGGCTATAGGCATGCCTACAGAAACCATACTTTCAATGCCACAAAACTGGTGCTTCAGACTGTTGATGCTGAAACCAGTCAATCTACAGAAACTGAATTGTAAATTTGAAATACGACAAACCTTTCTAATGATAACTGAAAATTTGAGTGATCAAACTGAAAAGATTCCAGTAAAAATGACGAAGTGACCGTATGCAAAAGCTGAGCTGCAACCTTATCGCTACAAAATTCTTCAATTTTATTCTTTTCAATGCGCAAGATGACATAGGTATTACAAATGACTAGACACCCAGGAGCTACCAGTTTGATGACAACTTCAGTTCGAAACAACAGTTACGTATGCTACATAATGTAACAAGACTTAGACAATTGACCTGGAGACAGTACAAGTGGTAGTTCAGGCCGTTTCAGAATAAAACTGTAGAAAAATAATCTTCATTTTCTTTGTTCTGAAAATCCCACTTCTTAGCACCAGTGCATCTAAAAGGGAAAATTGCTAAACAGTATTATGTTGGTGACTATCATACATACAGCGTGAGATAGTCTTGGAGCTTTCTCTTGACGATCAAGTGAACCATGCCCATGTCTTTCATATGAATAACCCGGCCTGTCTCTTGATATATTTGGTCTTCTAGTTTTCTCTTCTTCACGAGTTCGCTTTCTATCATTATCTACTGCAGGTCGAGCAACTGACACCTATTGCGACAAACAGCCAAGCCAAATTTGTCAAATCCAAACTCCATAGCAGAAACAAACAAGCAGTAAGAAGCAACCAGCAACACTAAAAAAAAAAAAATCTTGCCTGGAGCCTATAAGGTGGTCCTCGATCAGGCCCTCTCACTGTTTTTCCATCCATTTCTTCTATTGCACGGTCAAGGCCCTGCATTGATTAAGTGGTTTTATTTGGTGAGACTCAATCAAACATAGTTATTGAAGGAATATAATTTCACTAATCGATGAAAACTTGGCCTTGAGGACCAATATAAATACTTACTGTACGACTGGCAAAGTGAACAAATCCAACTGGATATTTTCCTTTCTTTGATATAGCAACCCGTTCCACCTAATTGCACATCACTTCATGGTTACTGAACACTACATATCAAATCACTTGTTGCAAACTGCAAATATGTGAAAGCCGTATTTATACACAAACCTCTCCAAACCGTTCAAAAAGCTTTGTCAAGTACTCCTCATTAACATTTGCTGGTAAATTTCCAACAAAAGCAGTCTTAATCTGGGTTCAAATAGAATAACAAATATAATCAGAAAATAGATAGATATTTGTGACAAGATAAAATGCTTATGATTTCCACTACCTTGGCCATTTCATCAGCATCCGCAGAAGATTCCTTCTCAGCCCAATTTATTGCAGGGTGCAAAATACCACCCAGCAGAAAATCTGTCCTGGAACCAATGCGAACTACACGTGCTGCAGCCTGTGATTGATAGTTTTTAGGAGGAATGGAGTTAAAGGAAGAAGATCTGTGCAGAACCCGTGGACTTCAGAACATCTTCTCAATGATGATAAATAGATATGTCCTTTTCCCACATATCAATGGATAACCTCATATCAGTGATGACTGATGAGCTAAGATCTGATATAGATGAACAGACTTGTATTTCATATTTTACAGTGTGGTTAATGGCAGCGCCGCAGCGGTGAGACTTGCTGACTTAATACAACGGCAGCTCAAGGTGAGACTTGAGAGGACTAAGACTGGTTGTTGTTGCTGTGAGAGACGTGCCTGAGCCAGGCAGCTTCATCAGGCGTCCAATTTCAGATGCCTGCGGCTGATGCTGCTGCCTGAGCCAGGCTGCCTGGGCGAGGGCTCCAACCAAGCACGCCCTAACTGAATCAAGTATTCGCTTGTTACTGGCCTCAAAAAACATGAAGGCTCAGGGTTTTTTTTTTCCTGTTAGAACACAAGGAGTATGGCAGTTCATGGAAGCTTGTGGGTTCTGGAACACAAGGAGCAGTGATGAATTGACAACATGATTTGACAAGAAAAGCCAAAATGAGACGAAATATATATTTCTTCATTCCTGTTCCTACAAAATGTTTCTCATTTTCCTGATGCTAAAGCTCAAGCCAAATAATTGGAATAACTATGTGTTTCGACAGAGTGCCCCACAGAGTGTCAAAGGTTTCTAGGAGAAATATATAAGAAAAGCCTCTGGAGAAAAAAGTAGCAGGCTGGGAGCACATTCACGAAGTATGTGTGGTCCATTACCTGATGATTTCATGTTGTTAACTAGTGACAATTTAGTGACACTACATATCAGAAAAGGAAAGGCATGCAAGTATCCTTTCCGACCACCTAATTAAGTAACTACTCTCTCATCCTCACAAGCAATTGTGTCATCAGACATAGGAGTTGTCACTATAAGCCGTTTATTAAACCGGGCAACTTAGTGCTTCGTATAAATTAAATCTTTGTACAAGGAATGGAACAGAGGGATTATCGAAGGCATTGAATATGGGTTGCCCCTCCAGAAGTACTGAACTGTTTTCTTATTGACGGATTGTGCAGATCTAGAATGCAAAGGTAGCCATAGGAAAAAAAAAATTTACATCATTGATCAAATGAGCAGTCATTTAAGATGAAAAGATCATGAGAGAAGGTAGTTTTATACAGGTTCACAATCAACATTGAGTGTATAAGTCAAAAAGATAGATCGCACTGCTTGTCAAAAGATTGTAAGATTTTGTCGGTGATTGGATTCATCGTCTGGCTCCTTATCTCAATTAGGAGATGGTAATACGAATGATCTTGCAAATACGCAAAAGCTATGTGTGTAAAATTTTATAGAAGAAAGGACTGCAAATGGGTCAATGGTGTTGGAACCTGTGGAATGATACTAGAAACAACCGATCATCTCTTTGCAGGTTGTGCTTATACTAGAAACAACCGATCATCTCTTTGCAGGTTGTGCTTACACTAGGCAAGTCTGGCGCTGTATTCTGAAAGGCAGGATCATCGGCCAAATGCCAACTCAAGCAACAATGATAAGCTTTTGGGAGGAGCTGGAGAATTTGGTTCCAGGGTCTGCTAAAGCTGGACTGGACCCTTGGTTCATCCTCGTCACATGGATGATACTGAGGTAACTAAATGCGAGTGTTCAACTTGTAGCTGCGATCGATTGACTCGCTGTTTTGTACATACAAGCTGTAGCCAAAGTTGGATCTTGGCCAGTTACACTAGGTTGAGTCAGTTCTGCCCATGACGATCAGCAATGGTTCCCAGTATTTTGTAATATACATCCGAATACGACTGATGTTAAATCACTAAAACATGTAAGAATGAAATGTCACGTATGCTTCTTTGGATAGAGGAAAGATTGAGGCAAGAGCAGATCATTCATCAGGGAGCAACATGAGAAACTAATGAGAACAGGTTGAAGCTAGTTCTGCACATATCTTGATAATCACATAAGATTGTTCACCCAATAAGATTTTTATTCAGAACAACAAAATAAGCAACAATATTGGCCAAACCTGCAACATCAATCAATCGTCAAGGCTAATGTCAAACAATAAATAGTGACAAAGTAGCAACCATCATCAAATAAGATCGTGAAGTTAACAGTACATGCAACGGTTAATACATAACCACCAAAACTTAATAAGTCAACACTATCCCAACAGTGATTTGAATGATCGAATATCAACAAAGATTTATCCATGGACAAGAGCTTGTGGAAATTAGCAATCCATGTGCCAGAACTGTGACTTAAGCGATCGGTTTCTGCTGATCATTCAAATACAGTTCTTGTGGGTTTCATATTGCTTTAGTTTATGTTTTCCTTTTCTTTCTTTTAACTTTTCTTGCTAGGTCTTGTGGGTTTCATCTCTATTTCCGCCAACTTGCTTTAATGAAAGAAAATATATTCTGGCAATGAATAAAGACTTACTCCATGTGAAGAAAATCGCACAAATGCAAAGCCTCGATTCAGATGCCTTTTGTTTGAATTTGAAGCCATTGCAAGGTCAACTGAAACAACATCTTTGAATGTCTGCAGATCAAAGAGAATGGTAAAGCTCATTATGTGTACTAGTGACATTTAAAAGAAATGCTTGTTAGGTATGGATATTCAAGGTGCCACCTTGTGAATCAATTCCTCAAATTCTTCTAAACTCCATTCTGACAAAAGAATAAGAGAAAGCAATCATCATAATTTAGATGGATTTAAATATTTATTATTTCATAACAAAGTTCTACATAAGACGTTAACAAGACAGGTGCTGAGTTATAGCACTGCTATACTGGGAAGCATAAAACAATGTGGCAGATGATACAGCTTTTAACAGGTGTTTGAGGTGAAACTAAGCATATTGTTCTTTATAATAACAACATTGTTGTGTGCTTTTTTCTGGAAAACATTCTACATAATAATGAATTCTACGGGTTCAGCATGTGAAGTTTACCTTTGTGAAGATTTCCAAAGAAGAGGGTATCTTGATCCAATGAAAGATCAACATCAAGCTTCTTCCCTAGAAGCTGAATAAGAACCAACAGAAAATATATTATGAATGTCAAGTTTGACACACGGGGTGTTTGATGCTGTTCACCCCATATAACGACACATCATACTAGAATCTCATCCTGAAGACAATGGATACATATGGATAACCGGATAAGGAAAGAGAGTATAGCAGACAAGTGACCAATGGTATAAGGAAAGATTAGCAAGCATGCACAATTTATTTAAAAATGTACCTATAAGAAAAGAAGTAACCATGATCATCAAGTTCATAATATCCGTATAGACTAACTAGAATTTATTCACAAATAAAGATATGGTAATATACAAGACAATGATTAATTATTGGTTCTATATGGTATCTTCTATCTAGTGAAAAAGAGGATGAGAAAACTATCAAATGTATGTACATATATGAAATTGGATATGAAAATTTCTGACTTTATTGGAACAAGAGGTAATTGGTCTTGCCTGGAAACATTCTTTTGCCTTTTGGCGGTATTGGCATATTCCCTCTTTGAAAATCGAACAAAACCATATCCCTGAAAGGAATTCAGAAAAAACGATATTGGATATATGCAAATATTTCGTGATAAGGGTGGAAAATAATACCATACAAGACTGAAAACATATATTGCGTTGTCCTAAACTTTATAGTTGTACCAGACCTTTGAAATGCCATTCTGATCTTTCATTATTCGCACTTCAACAATCTCCCCACAAGTAGAAAATACCTGTTGACGCTATCCAAGTCAGCCCCATGAGCCACTCATAACCAAGAAAACGCAAGAAACTTCCTTTACACATGAAGTAAGAATAAATAGGAACTCAAGGTCACATATTAAGACTTGCCTCTTAAAGGTTACGGAGGAAACCTAAACCCCTTCTTCAAATTTGTGTCAAATTTTCTTGTGTGAAAGTGAACAAGCACGCAGATATAAAACATGTGGTTCAGGCGTTCAGCTACTAATGACATAATGTCAGTAAATATGCAGAAATGCAGGTCATTTTCAATCCCATTCCTATGCAGAACAACATTCCTAACTTTATAGCCTCAGTGGCCTACTGCAACATTGGAACCCTGAGACGGACGCAACAAGCCCAACCTCTCGGAGCATGCCCTCCGTCGCCGACCGCGGCAGCCCACCGACGAACACCTCGGTGCCCCTCACCCGGCGATCTGCGCACAAGCAAGAGACGGAATTTCTCACCACACAAGACACGGCATATCCCGCAAATGCAAAACAGCACGGCGTTCCTCGGAAGCACTCACCTTGCTCGTCGTAGTCGCCGCGCGGCGCCGCCATCTTATCCTGAAACAGAGACGGGTGAAGATGAGGGTTTATCTCGCCAAAACTCGCACCAAATCGAACGCCGCCGGGACCCGGCGGATCGCCACCGGCTCCCGGGGTTGAATCCGGTAGTGCCTGCGCGAATCGGATCGAGAAGATGACGAATTTACGGCATAGAGAACGAGCCGAGACTGACGAGAATGTACACAGCGCCGCCTTTTTTTTTTTTTTTTGACCTCACTTTTCTTTTCCAACAATTGATGGGCTTTTGTTAGATAATGGGCCTCCCTGTCGTATACCGTTGCTAGTCCGGCCAGCTGAAATCAACGAGCTGCGCTGGCACTCACCTAGTTTGATTATCAAACAGTTTTGGGGGCTACTTGTCATCTTTCACCTCTCAAAAGTTACAACTGGGCGAAAGAAACGTATCTTTTTCTAGTTTTATTTATTCAGTACATGCTTGAAATTACTAGGCTAAAGAAACAACTTCGAGCATCAAAGTTTGTCACGCATTGGTCTTGGTCTGTCATAAAAAGTTGCCACAGTTGTAACTTATTACAGATTGAGTCACTGCACTGAACCAACAAATCTTCCAGAGTTACAACGGTGAAAATATAGGTTAAACCGATGAACTGTTTCGAATGCCATGTTGGACATTGGAAAATATTTCCCTCCAAAGCGGACACTACAATAAACTGCACCAACCACTCTCCATGTGCAGAAGTCAGCAGCGTTCTCAGACGGTTTTCATTTCTATCTTATCACAGCAACAACGTTGTTCATGTTGATGCATGATTAAACTTGTGAAAACGATTTGGGGACAAATATATTTCAAGTCTTTAATATAGTCTTTTCGAGTTATCAATTCACAAGAATTGGTACCACTCCAACACAGGTATGTGCCAAAATGTATAATGAAATAACCAAATACATCTCTGGCAAATAATAACACGCAAAAAGTATTTCCTATGCTCTTTTCTGTTTTGGAAAAATAAATTTGAAAGAGTCACCATGATGGTGACGAATACTATGAGAGCTACTCTTTGATTCTCGAAGCCGATTACGCCTTTTTGTGTTCTTCATCAATCTTGGATGGAATCTTGGCTCCCTGGGAATTGTATGAGGCTTCACTGACCTGCAATTCAAAGAAAATTTGTAACTGAAACAGTATGAAACAAACAGAGGCGTGTATGGAAATTTACATGAGCCTCTAGTTCAAATGGACGTTTACAAGTTGATCATGCAGAAGTTGTAATAGGATTATCAGAGAAGACAAAAAACAATTGAAATTTGATACCTTTTCGGCACAAATGGCTTGGTAAAGTCCGGCATTGGATGTGCTTTTGGCACCTGCTCCTTCCTCAGCTGCTTAATCTCAATCTCCTCGTCCATCTGCACAAGAACACAACATATCACGGCCTCAATTCTTGCATCTCAACAAGATAAACATGGCTTTGCCAATTTTTTTATGGACAGCGTACCTTCTGCTGTCTTTCCTTTGCCAGTCTTACTTCCTCCATGAAGCTAGTTCGCTCGGCAACCTGCAGGGTCGAAGACAGCCGATGCATAGCCCTCAGGAACTCGTCGATGGCGAGCGAGCATCGCAAAGTACAACTTACCTGGTGATCAAACTTGGCGCGACCGACAGCCCGGACGTCGCTATGTAGCACAAGATCTATCGGTTCAGTGGGTTCTTTGGTTGGAGGCTTTACTGGGTTCTGCAGAAGCATCACAGAATGATCACTGGCAAGGAACATGATTTCCTTCTAAGTTCAGAAACAGCGAGATAAATTAGACTACTTTACGTACTACCATTGTTTTTTACACAAAATTCCTGCAGGTGTAATCAAACAATATGAGGCGAGTCATTGTTCTAGCGCTGTAAGTGAACAGAGGGAACTGAGATTGTTATGGTTGTCATACCTCCGGTTCATCAGTGGTGTACGGCAGGCCTTGTGCCAGCGGATTGCGCATCATCTCCTCCTCTAGCTGCTTCTCCCTCAATCTCTGAACAAAATTCTCTTCCTTAGCCTTTCCTCTTTGCTGAATACAAGAAAAATAGCGAAGTTTCTTCAGTCACCATGCATATCAGACGAGAATAAATATGGAGCATGATTAGCATGCATAAACACAACTCTAGTAAATAAGGTGCACGGTTAACATTGCATCGCTCATACCTCAGTCCTAAGGTTGAAGGGACGCTGGCTCGTCACGCTTATCACTTTCCTACTGCAGCTCTTCTGCGACGAGCCTGTGCTCTGCGATGCGCGAACAATATCAATACAAAATGTGGACACAAAATCCTTCTTCCATTCGACCGAACAGATTAACAATAAAAGCTTCAGAAAGCACCGCTTACGTTGCATCTCCTCTGCCGCCGTTGCTCTCGTACAGCTCTGATCATGCTGAATTAGCCGAGAAGAAACAGACAGATTAGACTCAATAACAGTGACGATGGAGAACAACGAAATGAGGAGATTGATCAGGGTACGAAACCTGGTGCGGTCAGACGCGTCGAGGATGCAGGCGACGCCGGCGATGGCGGGGAAGGAGACCTCGGACGAGGGGTACGACACGTCGATCACCTCGGCTGCCGGCGGCGGCGTCCGCGACGACGCCGAGGACGTCCTCGCCGCCGGCGTCTCCTCGCTCTTCCTCCTCCTGCTGCCGGCGGCCCGTCCGCTCCGCGCCTCGGGATCGCCGCCGCCGCCGGCCGCTAGAGACAGGAGCCGCTCGAACGTGTCCACCAGGTACTTGACGCGGCCCTCGCCTGGCTCCGGGAGGCACGCCATGGCCTCCTCCATCGCCACGCTCCTCGCCGTCCTCTTCCGCGAGGCGGCGGCGCCGCGGCCGAGCCGTTCTTGGCGGCCCCGGTGGTCCGCCTCGTCGAAGGGGGACGAGAGGTTGGCCCGCACCGCCTTGCCGCCCCGATCCTCGGAGAAGTCCCAGAGCGGCGCGCGCGGCTGGTCGCGCTCCTTCGTCACCGCCGCCGCCGCCACCGGAGTTGAGCACCTCGTCGTGGAGAAAGTGCTCACCCTCCTCCTGATCGCCGTCGCCGCCGGTTTCTTGGAAACCGAGACAGGGGACGACTTCTTGGCCGCCTTGCCGCCGGCGCCGGCGCCGGCGCACTTCCCGAACCGCCGAACGCGCTGCGGAACGGCGTCCCTCGGGCGCCGCCACGTTCTCCGCGGTGACCACGCCGCTGTTCCTCGCCGGTGAAGGAGACGCCAGCACCGCGAACGGCCGCCGCGCCGCTCCTCTGGCCCGTCTCGCCGCAGACGCCATCACCGATCACAGCACACCAAACAAACGAACGAAAACGAAAAACGAAAGCTTTCGAATCGCGAACGAGCGATCGACGCGGATCGTCGGTTGATGAGAGAGCGAAAGTACGAGGCGATTTCGGATGGGAATTGCGGTTTCGAATCCACGGAGACGACGCGAGACGGATTTATAGAGGAGAAGCAGAGGAAGCGGCCGCAGGGGAAGGAAGGAAAGAAACAGAGCAACGTAACGTAACGTTGGCGTCGCCGGCTCGGGATCCGCAACGGCTATCTGCCAATCGAGCGGGGGCTTTTGCGGGCCTGCGAATTTGCTGGGCCGTTGGATTTAGGTGGGGTATATCTGCAGGCCGTTGATACGAAGGGTTGATGGGTGGATTTATTGAGTAGATGCGGATCAATAATCGTTGTGTTTTTTTTTTCGAGGAAATGATCGTTGTATTTTACCGTTGGTGAGTTTTTCTACTGCGGGATTTGATTTTGATTGTCTTACCTACTGAATGATTTGAGATCGTTTAATAATAAACAGTAATTTGAGATCTCTTGTTCCTTAATTTGAGATCACCGTGTTCTACACTTTGGTATAATGGTATTGATCATACAAAATCTCCTTTTTCATGATAAAACTCCTAGTTGTTACTCTGCGTTCTTTACTTTTTCCCTATTTTGCAAGTATTAGATGTAACGCTTTTCGTACCTGTAACAAAAATCAAAATACAGCAATGTTCACACTCTTCACGCTAAAGACAATGAGTTGATCTATGTGGTGGCCCATATGGACTACAAATACAGCAACGTACCTGGTCCGTGACAAGGATGTGGCCAAGCAAGCCACGGTGCAATGGATGCACATGTAAAAAATAGTTGGTATGGTAGAGTGGAAATCATCGTCTGTTTTGTATCACATAGATCCCTGTATTTTGTTTGTTCACTCGTGTTCCTATATTTATTTTTCGCTAACTTGGACAGTCTTGTTGGTTCTATTGGATTATCTGTCAAAAGATATCTGCATTACTTTATATAAAAGTTAACCTCATAGACTTCACATAGTCCCGTATTTGTGGAGAAGATATGTACAACGCACAATACTACTCATCAATAGTAGCTAGTTTGTACATAGGACGGTCCAAATTACACTGTACATTACTTAAGAGTAGTATTGTTTTGACTTAGGCTTATTGAGAAGGGGATTGTGGCCAATCAAAAAATTTGAAAGGTCACACAACTAACTTAGACCGGTCATCCACCGGCTTGACAGCACTTCTTGCCGTATAAACACAATAATTTAAGTGATATCGACTAAGCATATTATAAAAAATAACTTTCCAGACTACTTGATATATATACTCTTGTTGGGCAAGAGTACCCTTAACAAAACAAAACCAAAAAATCTCAACTTGTTTTACCCAATTAATCTCATCTTGATCACCATAGCCATTCAATTATATTATATGAAAATAATTTGAGGTGTGATTCAATTCTAAACATGCCTTGAAATACTTGATAAGTAGGAGTATATACTAGCAGTATTATATATTGTAAAATCCTCTATCTGTGGCCCAGGCATGAATCAATGACGAGTCTTGTCTTATCAAGAATTTGTGTTTTCATTTTTCAATTTTAATACATGTGCACACTTTATATTAAAGTACTCACTCGCGCTTACAAGATGGACATACATTCACACATACACAAATATCACGCACACCTTAATAACTGAAAAAGATTAAGTCATCATAAGCGTCTTCTATTGGTCGACTTACAAGTTGGAGCCTAGATTCACCACAAAAAACGTAACGTAGTTCAATTCCACATGAAAAATTTATCATGACTGGTTACTTCACTTTAACGTATTTTATTGTATTTGTACATTATTGGAAAGATTTAATCGTAATGTGCATTGGTGCTTAAGATCAGATTGATGCATTAGTTTCTAATACCGTGGGAGCATGAATGAATCATAGAATTCCGCATTTAGATGAGATCATTGTTAGAGTTATTTGGTAGGCTAGATATTATATATCGTGAACTTACATATATCTAAATAGAGATTCTTTTTCACTCAAGTCTTGTGCAAAGACTCGTGCAATACATAGCCCTGTTTGGATCCATGGTTTAGAGTTAGATTGAGTTAGATTAGGCCGAATAACTTTAAATATCCAAACAGGAAGGTTAGAGTAGAGTTAGATGCATCTAACCCACCCAAAAAAAACTATCCTGATGGAGAGGTGCTAATTAGAGCTAGTTAGAGTTAGTTTTGTACTCTAAATCTAACCGAGTTCGAGTTTCCAAACAGGGCCAATATATATACCACGTAGTTAAACTCATGTCTTAAGAAAAAGAAAAAGGCCGATTCTTGGTATTTCATCCTATCAGACTTTTGATTAAACAAACTGCAAGTAGGAATCATGGAACGACGAGAGTTTTTAATTTCCGATTAGTTTTCCCTGCACGAGCACCGAATGTCGGCGCGGCAAGCACACGCCACTACCCCCAGCAACGATAGGGGGCAGCGGCAGCTTTACGTACAATCGAGAAGCATCTCTCGCCCCTGGCGCTCCGTCCCACTGCAGGTGGGCCTCGCAGACAACCCGAATCAAACCCACACAGGTCAAGTAGTCATTTCTCCCAGTCGCTAAGGCCGATCTCACCCGTACGATCAGAGTTCAACAGCCGTGATCGCTCAGGTGACGTGGCACGAGACACCAGGCGCCACACATCCGGCGCAGTTAACTCGTTAATCCGCGATAAATTAGCATTATTTTTGTTTGGAGTATCAGATACAGGCTCCGCGGCTTTTGCCTTTTCTCGCAGCACCGAATCGAAAGCGGAGGAGATGGGGAAAGAAAGCGAGCAGCGAAAGCGCGCATTCGAGGATCGCACTCGCACAATGTGAAGGGCGAGGTCGGGCGAGCCGCCGCGATTCCGATCTCGATTCTCATCCGGTCGCTGGTCTCGTAAGATCTCTTTCCTCCGTTCTGTGACATGTTTCCTGTGGAAATTTGGAGAGTTTTGGTGTGCTTTTTGGGTGTTCGTCGCGGCTGCTGTGTGGGGATCAGGGATTAGGGTTCCTGAGAGCGTTGGGGAAATGGGAGGCGTGGTGGCTGTACAAGTTGCAGGTCGATTCGAGGGCCCGTCAGGGTTCCTTGTTTGATCAATTTGTTCTTTCATGGGTACAGCAAGTTTGTTGTATTTGGGTAGGATTTTGGAACGCTGGGGAATGGGCACTTACAGGTTCAGAAGGGATAGGGAAAGAATAATTGGTAGCAGCATCATAAACTAGAATCAGACTAGGCGCTAGAGGCAAGGAACAAGAACAATGTTTATTACTAGCATCGCAGAACCATCAGTTTGTACTTGTTAATTAACTGCTGTCATGTTGCAACAGTCCAGGGATACACAAGATGCTGCATCCTAGCTGGAGCGACGTTTCAGCCTACATGTCTGAATACTGGTCCGTCTTGATCGCCTCGGTCATCTTCGCGTTCGTCGGTGCGGTGACGATTTACTACACTGTCAACCAGTTGAACAAGAACATCAGCTTGAGCCTGATAAAGGCCATCAGGGCCAGGGCAAAGAGGTACAAGAAATGGAAAGACAGGGTCCCCCCGCCGCGCCCACATCTGGAGGAAAGAGGCTAGCCCGCGCAGCAAAGGCCTGAAGTGCTGCGTGTGCTTAAGTCCGTTTGGCCGCCTCAGTACCTAGGGGGAGCCATCCACCAGTGCGATATTTGTGGTGCCGCCGCTCACCCTGGTTGCTCGGGAAACGCGCACAAGGACTGCAAATGTGTGTCCATGGCTGGTCTGAACCATGTCCTGCACCAGTGGGCTGTACAGTGGATCGACACGGCCGATCATTCTGAAGAAGACTCTTTCTGTTGCTACTGTGATGAGTCTTGCAATGGAGCTTTCCTCGCAGGGTCTCCGATCTGGTACTGTATGTGGTGTCAGCGGCTTGTGCATGTTGATTGTCACAGCAACTTGGCCAAGGAAACTGGCGATATCTGTGACCTGGGACCGTTGAAGCGGCTGATACTATCACCTCTTTGTGTTAAGGAGCTTCATTGGACAGGTGCAACCGGCATTTTGAGTTCTATCACGCATGGGGCTAATGAATTGGCTACCACTGTCCGGGAGAGAATTAGGAGTCGTAGTAAAAAGTATAAAAATGATACTACTTCTGCTGATTCAGATGGTTCTGGGGTTGTTGAGCTACCATCTGATGTTGAAGGAGATTCAAAAGAAGCAAATAGCGAAGCTAGGAGGAAGGATGATCATGTCAATGGCAAACTTGATGAGGTACACCTAACCTCTGAATCAGAGAAAGATAAACAAGTCGTATCTGGTGACGCAAATGCAACTAACAAGTCGAATGGACAACATCAGAATCCCCATGTACAGAACAATCAGAAATATGAAATTGTCAATGTACCATCTGATTCTAGGCCGCTGCTAGTTTTCATTAACAAGAGAAGTGGTGCCCAGAGTGGTGGTTTGCTGCGACAGCGTCTGCAGATCCTTCTTAATCCTATACAGGTTGGTCAAAGCATGAGATGATTTAATCTATTTAATGATCTATAAGTTATACGAATCTTAAATCTAGGATACAATCCATATTTTGGCTATTGATCACGAATCCAGTTTGTTCTTGCATGAATTTGTATATATCCTTAAGGCTCAACCTTGTGTTCACAGCTTTAAGAAATCTTTCTAACTTCATAATATTTCAAAACTTTATACTGTGAATGACAAAGTCTGACGCAAATCACTTACTGATTTCAGTTAATACGCTCTGCCTTTCCATTTCAATCTGTTCATCTTATAGTGCTAACTCGAGGCCACTATCCTTGACTGGGCTAACTCATTTTCATTAGGTTTTTGAGTTGAGCAAACAGCAAGGTCCAGAAGTTGGTTTAGCTTTGTTTCGGAAAGTTACCCATTTCAGAGTTCTTGTATGTGGTGGAGATGGCACTGTTGGTTGGGTTTTGGATGCCATTGAGAAACAGAAGTTTGAAGCTCCGCCTCCTGTAGCCATCCTTCCGGCTGGTACTGGTAATGATCTAGCAAGGGTTTTGTCTTGGGGTGGTGGCCTAGGTGTTGTTGAAAAACGAGGAGGCTTATTCTCAGTTCTGGAAGATGTTGAGCATGCAGCAGTAACTGTTCTCGACAGATGGAAGATCACAATAAAGGACAACCAAGGGAAGCTTATGTCGCCACCAAAATTCATGAACAACTACTTCGGTATGCTCATGTAGCTTCTTCATAATTTGTATTGTGTAGTAGAATCTAGCATAATATATGACCATATACTGCCATACTTGCTCATTTCAGGGTTGGCTGTGATGCAAAGGTTGCTTTAGATATCCCACAATCTGAGGGAAGAAAACCCTGAACGCTTTTACAGCCAGGTAAACCCTTTTGCTTGCTCCCTATTGTGTGCACAGTTGCATGTGTAGAAAGACATCTTTCTTTCGTGGTTGCTCCTTGTTGGTGGACCTGTATGGTTGCATTCCTGGGATGACAAGGCTATCGCATGATTTGTGCTTGTGATGCATATATCTTCCTAAGCACTGAAAGTTGTAGACATATGTAAGAGAAAAACAATATTATTTTTCAGCTTCCCTTTCTTTATTTGTGCTATGGGAAGTTAAGATAATGTTCAGAATAGCATACAAGGTATAAACTACGAAACACTGAAGTTCTGTACATACCATCTGTGCAAGTTTTTTTTTTTTTTTTTGAATAAAGCATGTGAGATAGTGTTCATGAAATGCATGTATATGTTTTTAGTGAACTAGCCTGGAGGGGAAATAAAAGATTTTTGGGCGTTTATAATCTTGTTAAGCCTACGTGGGACATGGTAACTGGGACATATCTAGGGACTAGGAAGTTTGATGCGCAGCATGAATTCCTCTCATAAAAAATTTATACGACCTGGAGTTCTGGAATATTTGTGATTTGATATGTATACGGCTGCCGTATGGCAGCAGTACATAGATCTGAAAATGTATTTGAACTGTAGTTAAAAGTTGTTGAAAGAACTTAATGATGAGTATTCACACAATTGTCTGCTGTCTTTGCTCACTTTCTTAATACTTTTGTTTTGCTTGCTAGTTGCCATTGAACTTACAATGCTAGTTAGTACTCCTATGTTTCTATGCATTCCATGAGTGACAATATTTCTCTCTTTATTCTACATCTTGCTGTATGTGTAGTTATAGAAAGGAAAATTAACACTGGTAGGATACGATTTTCTTTTTGTAGTTTATGAACAAGGTGCTTTATGCAAGAGAGGGAGCAAGGAACATCATGGACAACAAGTTTGATAATTTTCCTTCGGATGTCAGGCTTGAGATAGATGGATCCAAGATCACCATTCCTCAGGTAAGTACATTGCCTTGTTGTTCTTCTTCTCTTCTTTTTCTTCTCATGATGCACACATGATATTGACACATAAGTACCCCCCAAATATGCAGAGTGTTTGAATTGCCTACTTAAGATAGTGCAGTTTGGTTCACTCATGATTGCCGCCTGATCAAAATCTGGAATCTTTTTTTCCTCCTTCAATTTCAGGACTCTGAAGGCATCCTTGTTGCTAATATCCGGAGCTACATGGGAGGGGTTGACTTGTGGAAGAATGAGGATGATGTCTCTGATTCTTATCTCCCTCAATCCATGCATGACAAGAAGCTTGAGGTAGTTAGCTTCACAGGAATGTTGCATCTCGGAAGGTTACAGGTACCCTAGAGCAATTCCTCATTTTGGACTCTGTAGTGTGAGTTTGTTTGATACAGAATGTGGACATGAATGGATAATGGATAATCTTGCTATAGGTAGGGCTTTCTCGCGCACAAAGATTAGCTCAAGGTCATCATATAAAGATCGCAATCAAGACTACAATGCCTATCCAAGTGGACGGAGAACCATGGTCCCAGGAGCCATGCATCATAGAAGTTTCTCATCGTAACCAGGTTCCCGTCATCCCTTCTTAGTAGTACATACACTTAGCCTCATTTACCTCTTCCCTGACTCACAGCAATGTCTTTCTTCTGCAGGCCTTTATGCTGAAGAGAGTGTCCGAAGAGCCTCTCAGTCATGCTGCTTCCATAATGGCCGACATTCTGGAAAATGCTGAGAACGAAGGCATCATCTCAGCCGCGCAGAAGAGGACTCTGCTCCAGGAGATAGCATCTAGGCTTTTGTAGGACAGTTCTAACACTTACGCAGTTACGCTCATAGTTCTATAGCTCACCGTATAGCATTTCTCTGTTTCTCGGCTGCAAGAGGCTTTCCTCCGGGCAAGTACCAAATAGGTCTGGTCCTTTGTACATACTGTCATGGTATCACGCCCCAATTTGGATTGTGCATGTCCATAATTTTGTAAAATATCATATGCCCTGTTGTTTAGAGTATTAGCAGGGCATGCCTGTTGTGCTTGGTGAGTTCGGAAAGTTCGATACAGTCATTTGGCATGTTGGGCAACTGAAGGGTGAAAAAATTATGATACCAGATGTCTACCCATCTTGTTGCTGTCCCATGTTTCAATTTTTACGCATTTTTTGCAGTAGGTATTTTGTTTGCCCATCAATGCAAGGGTACTGGCAGTCCAACATTACTAGATGTGTCAATCAGTGTCGGGAAACAACAGTCACTTGTTGAAAAAGTCAGTAGAGTACATTACATCGAAATGATTTTATATATTTTTAATATATTCTATACAGATCTTATGGATTCCCGGTATAGTTTGCGGTGTTCAAAATACATGCTTTCTCGCATCCTGACTGGTTGGCACAATAAACAATGACCCACTTGACATGTGCTCATATTTAAAATACTTACACGTCAACATCAAGTCTAGCTCAGTCGGTAGAGCGCAAGGCTCTTAACCTTGTGGTCGTGGGTTCGAGCCCCACGGTGGGCGACACATTCTTTTTGGCTCTTTAAAGGTTTCTTTCTTTCTTTTTGTCCTTGGGGTGTTCTTTTCATTTTCCCGTTAAACTAGACGCTAGTGCTCCCAAACCATGTCCATTAGTTCCTTGGTTTCCATTCCCAGATAAGAGATTCAAATGTCAATCATCTCCAAGCTCCAACTGTGCCCACTTGTTGCCTCCTGTCTGCAGTGCTGGTCTGTGTTGGCGGCTTCCATTCTCTCTTGAGCTGATCGCCATTTTATTTTCTTACCTCGAACTGATCAGTCAGTCAAGTGCATCACTAGATACTAGGCCAGTTCACCCCGTCAGAAATCCGAGTCAACTTGTGCGGTACGAGCAGCTTGATGTCTGCTGATTTTCTTCAGATTTCGCCGGTGAAAACAATGAGGCTCTTGATCACGCTCTGCGTGCTTCTCGGCTGCGCCGGTGTTCTACACGGCGGGAAGCAGCCGCTGTCGAGGATTGCCGTCGAGAAGGCGACGGCGGCTGTCGTTGGCTCGGCCACCGTGAGGGCGCACCCCACTGTTCTTGGACTCAAGGTTCCGCCATGCTTGTTCATGTTTTCCATTTCCTAAAAAAAGCTTCATTCTTTGTATCTGTGCCTCATAACGTTGTGGTTATCGTCTTCTGATTTTTCAGGGTGAAAGCAGTGATTGGGTTGTAGTAGAGTTCTCACACCTGAATCCCTCGAACGACGATTGGATCGGTGTCTTCTCTCCTTCAGGTTTCAGGTAAGCTGCAACCAGGAAATGCACTTTTGCACTACCTTTTCCTTGTGGGGTTCAGTTAATATACATGCATATTTTTGACAACATTTCTTCTCTTCCTACATTTAGCTCTGAAATCTGTCAGCCTGAGAACTATGGGGATCTGCCACCCTTGCTTTGCACTGCACCGATAAAGGTTGGTACTCGCACTTCCATCTGACAGGCCATGAACCAGAGACTGAATTTTTTGTGAGTTACTTGCCTGCAGTTCCAGTTTGCAAACTTCAAGAATGATGGCTACAATAAGAGCGGGAAGGGATCCTTGAGGTTGCAACTCATCAACCAGAGAGCAGACTTCGCATTTGCACTCTTTTCTGGAGGCCTTTTGGCTGTAAAAATCTTCTCAACATTTTATTTTATAAAATTCGAGTTTTGCTTTTCTTTTTTTTTTGGAGAATGTATAATTATGAGCTGCATTTTCTGATAATTTGTTTACACTGTAACAGCCAAAGCTGGTTGCTGTCTCGAACAAAGTGACATTTGAAAATCCAAAGGCGCCCGTCTATCCTCGGCTGGCACAGGGGAAATCTTGGAATGAAGTGAGTTTTGCGCCAGTTTTGAAACGCATGAGTCATGATCTCTTGACAGCCTATGCATTTTTTTTTTCCTCTGCTTTAGTGACTGGATTTTTTATATCGTGCTAGATGACAGTCACCTGGACAAGTGGATATAACATCAAGGAAGCAGTGCCATTTGTGGAGTGGGGGCCTAAAGGCGGAGATCTAACGCTTTCTCCAGCTGGAACGTTGACATTTGGAAGAAATAGCATGTGTGGTAGGCTTATCAATTGGCATCTCCTCCCTTTACAAAATTTCTTTTATATGTAATGAATCTAATGATCTTTTACGAAATTTTGTATGTAATAATGAAAATAACATGTTTCATCTTCTCTGCTCAACTACTTGCTGCAGGTTCACCAGCACGGACTGTCGGGTGGCGCGATCCTGGTTACATTCATACTAGTTTCATGAAGGAGTTGTGGCCTGACACCTTGTACGCGGTCTACATAGACCTTTTCAATCAATCAGCCAACCCTTTTATAGTTCCTTCTAGGATATAAGATTTGATCCATGTTACCAAAGAACGCAATTGTTGATTCTGCTTGGCCATGTTGCAGATACAGCTACAGGCTTGGTCACAGGCTATCAGATGGCACTCACATTTGGAGCAAGTCCTACAGCTTCCGTGCATCACCTTATCCTGGACAGGATTCTTTGCAACGTGTAGTGATCTTTGGAGACATGGGAAAGGTGTGATGTTGAGGTGCAGATTTTTCTTTTACTTTAATTCAGTTTTTGACTTAAATTTACCAATTTAGGCAGAGGTTGACGGTTCAAACGAGTATGGTAACTACGAGCAAGCCTCTCTGAGCACCACCAAACAGATCATCAGGGACTTGGAGAACATCGACATGGTCATTCACATTGGCGACATTTCTTACGCGAATGGCTACTTGTCTCAGTGGGATCAGTTCACCGAGCAGATAGAACCAATTGCCTCAACTGTGCCATACATGATCGGCAGGTCAGACAAGTTAAAACTTCCATGAGCAACTATTATTACAAGACATGATAATTTGAAATTTGAATGCGTGATCCTTTATTAACTTACAGTGGCAATCATGAGAGAGATTGGCCTGACACCGGATCATTCTACGGATACAACGATTCTGGTGGCGAATGTGGTGTTCCTGCTCAGACTATGTTTTATGTCCCTGCCGAAAACCGAGCAAAATTTTGGTAACTATTGTATAGAAACCTGAAAGCACGATTAGTTGAGTGAAACTGTGACAGGGATATATATATATTGATGTCATTATTATCTAAAATAGCTGAAGTAATTTTGATAACCTTTAGGTACTCGACAGACTACGGCATGTTCAGGTTCTGCATCGCTCACACTGAAGAGGACTGGAGGCCAGGAACTGAGCAGTACAAGTTCATCGAGCACTGCCTGTCGTCGGTAGACAGGCAGAAACAGCCATGGCTCATCTTCCTCGCACACCGAGTTCTCGGGTACTCATCAGCAAGCTGGTACGAGATCATGATGGGGTCGTATGGTGAGCCGATGGGCCGAGAAGGCCTCGAAGAACTCTGGCAGAAGTACAAGGTTGATCTCGCAGTTTTCGGTCACATCCACAGCTACGAACGCACCTGCCCCATATATCAGGCAAGTCTGAAATTTAAACCGAACTGAGACTACTAAATGTTTCAGAATCCGAATGCACATTGCCTCTTACACTGTAGCAATAACACTACAAACAAATTTGCCGGGTTTGTGAAAAGGGCTGCAGAGACTTTCTTTACAGATTCACCAGCGTCTGACATCTTCTCTGCCTATCTGATTGTAGAACCGGTGTGTCCAAGATGGATCAAACCACTACAGCGGGAGATACAACGCGACAACCCATGTTGTTGTCGGCGGCGGCGGCGCAAGCCTCTCTCCGTTCAGAAGTACAGTGCCATACTGGAGCTTCTTCAGGGACATGGACTTCGGGTTCGTCAAGCTCACAGCCTTCAACCATTCATTCCTGCTGTTCGAGTACAAGAAGAGCCGCGACGGCAATGTGTATGATCATTTCACAATCTCGCGCGATTATCGAGACATCCTGGCCTGCTCCACTGACAACTGCCCTCGGACCACCATAGCTGTTTGAGCAGACTCCTGACTGCGGACAGAGGCATATGTGGACAAAACAACATCCATTTGGTCATCTTCCTATATGATCAGTCGAGAAAATAAGGTCAATGGCCACACTATTTGTCAGTTGTGACCTGTGTATGTGCTAATTCTGGTAGCTAGGTGTTTGTTGTTAAAACTCTAGAAAAATTATGTTTGGAACTAGCGAGACAAGAGGTACTACTGTCACTGCATCCATTCCATGTAACACCGTGCAACTCAAAGTGTTCATGTATGTACGTACCAGCCCTATCCTAGACACAAAACATTGACAGAGGTGTTAAGAGGTAGGCTTAATTTCCTATTTTGGTGCGGCCTCAATTACTCGGGACCCAACTGCAAAAAGGCGCGAGTGTGCGAGCTGCACGCTAGAGGCATGCTTGCACGATGGCTTGTACGTACTAGTAGTACTTAGTACATACGAACACTAGTTCAATGTGTACGCGTGGCAGCTTCTTTTGTTCCAGACGGCATACTTGTTGCATGTACCGCCGTGATGGACGCGCTGCGGTTGTTTTCCTCTTGATGAACAGCGCAGAGTCAACGCCCTCGAAAAACAGCGCAGAGTCAACGGCCAACGCCCTCGAAAAAAACACAGCAGAGTCAACGGCCACGGCCATCTTTTTTTTTTAGATAATGGGAAAAGGAATCCCAGCCTGGCCTCACTAGGAGGTTACAGCCGTCTTATTACAACTTAGCAGCACTTCCGTCTGTCCGAATTTAAAACAAACGCACACATAGGTCGCCAACAATTTAGACGAAAAGAGTTATTAATAACAAAGACTATTACTAAAACTCCACCCATAATGTGCATAAATCTCCATAGCCAACACTTCCATCTGTCGGCAGGCATCCGTCATGGTCTCTTTACCTTCATCATTCCTTTGAAGTTGTGACCAGAACCGCAGCCAATGCGTCCCCCTGAAGAGAATCTGCATATACGTTTTCATCGGTGCTTTATCAAAAACAACATCATTCCTACTTAACCAAATAGCCCAGCATAATGCCGCTACACCAACAAGTAGCTTTATTTTTAGTTTAGCACCTATACCATTCAGCCAGCCCCCAAACATATGAGCTATGCTATGGGGCGGTTGTAACTGAAAACAGAAGTGTACTAATCTCCAAATAAATCTAGCATAGTGGCATTCAAAGAAAAGATGATGAATAGTTTCATTACAAGAACAAAAACAACATTTCTTACTTCCATACCAGTTCCTTCTAACTGGATTATCCTTTGTTAAAACAACACCTCTATGCAAATACCACATGAAAATTTTGATCTTAAGGGGTGCTTTCATTTTCCAAATAGTCTTGTTATGAATAACATTCCCATTGTTCAAAAGGGATTTATACATAGATTGCACATTAAAAAGACCAGTGGGTGTAAGATTCTACCTAAAAGTATCTTTATTATCAGATAACTGAATGTGTGCAATTCTAAAAACAAGGTTATGTCAAGAATTAAGTTTTAAACAATTAAAGCTCTTCTAAAAGAAATATTGAGCCACGGCCATCCTTGATGAGCTGGGCGCGCCCCATCTAACTTCCGCTCTCTGCTTTCACGGCGGTCAGTTGGACACGCCATCTTCTTCCGGGAATATTCTCCTTGTGCCCCAGCATCACGCACGAGATTATCATCATACTCGCCTAGTTCTTGCCCTCTTGGAGTTGGAGATCACTCTCATCACACTCGCCTAGTTCTTGCCCTCTTTGGAGTTGGAGGTCACTCTGCATAGTTTGTCATCGCCCAACAAAGTTGCTGCCTTTTTGCTCGGAGTTCGCTGCAACTGGCTAGCGATTTCAGGTAAGCGTTGTACTTCATTCAGCTGTTCTTTCTGGGTTTCTTTGAGCTTCTCTCTCTCTCTCTCTCTCTCTCTCTCTCTCTCTCTGTCTCTCTCTCTCTCTGACTTTTTTTTTTTTTGAGATGCTCTCTCTCTCTCTCTTTGATTTGGGATTGGGGATAGGTTCTTCAGGCTTCTGAAGAAGGTGGACCGTGGACGTACAGGCATGAGGCTGCTGTTCGTGGCAGTGACATGGCTGGCCGTCTGCGCCGCGGAGCACCCCGGCCGCGGCGGCGGCGGCGAGCAGCCGCTGTCGAGGATCGCGGTGGAGAGGACGGTCCACGCCATCGACGGCGCCGCGCACGTCAAGGCGTCCCCTTTGGTTCTTGGACTGAAGGTGTGTGTGCCACCACTGTTGTCTGACAGCTGCAGGCTCATCGGTTGCTGACATTGTTGAGAACCTTTGGACTGTGATGCTGCAGGGTGAGACCAGTGAATGGGTGGATGTGGAGTTCTTCCACCCCAATCCATCCGGTGACGATTGGATTGGTGTCTTCTCCCCAGCAGATTTCAGGTAAAATAGTCTTGGATGAATTGATTGGGGGCGCAGCCAATCAAATGAGGATTAGGCATTTTGTTGTGTCTATACAGTGTTTAATTGCAAAGCATGGGATTTGATGTTTCTTGTTTGGGTGCTTTCAGTTCTGCAATCTGTGAGCCTGAGAACGAGAGACAGTATCCCCCAGCACTATGCACTGCTCCTATCAAGGTTGAAATTTTGCCAATTCAGTTTAGCTTCTATGCAGTTCGATGTGTAATTCCAGACATTCTGAATCAGTATTGTTGTGAACCCTGATTTGTTTTTACCATCTCTTTATTGCAGTACCAATATGCTAACTTCAAAAATGCTGAGTATAATAAGAGTGGAAATGGGCATTTGAAGCTTCAGTTGGTCAACCAGAGAGAAGACTTCTCGTTTGCACTTTTTTCAGGAGGTCTCGCGAAGGTACGTGAAAAAATATACCATCTTCTGAATTTCCCTGCTTGATGACATGTCCAGTATAATTCTGAAGACACTGTTCTTCATAGTTCCCTAGACTGAATTTTTTTAAAACTCCTATATGTAACAGCCAAAACTGATTGCGGTATCGAACAAAATAGCATTTGCGAATCCAAAGGCACCTGTCTACCCACGTTTGGCGCAAGGGAAGTCTTGGAATGAAGTAAGCAATTCTATCAAATCTTCAAATGTTATGGCCGTTAAAATTCTGTGTATTTCAGAAAAAAAGCTAAAATAGCAACAGTTTGTTCTTCAAGAACACTCATGTACTCTGTTCACCAGTTCAACGCTGAATTTTCTGAAGTTAGCTGCATACATAAATCCAAGTTTCTGACTGAATTAACACAATTTTAGATGACCGTCACCTGGACAAGTGGCTACGATATTACAGAAGCAGTTCCTTTTGTTGAATGGGGTGAGAAAGGAGGACGCCGGCTTCTTTCTCCAGCAGGGACATTAACATTTGACAGAAATAGCATGTGCGGTACGCCATTATTCCCTGATCTCTCTTAGTTCAACATAAAATACAGCTGAAGTTCAGAATTTGCAATGTCAGTACAAATGAAAAAAAGGCTCATGTACTACCACAGGCATAATGTGTTTGTTCTCTGAGGTTTATTTCTGATCTGAAAACGCAGGTGCACCAGCAAGAACTGTTGGTTGGCGCCATCCTGGTTACATTCATACCAGCTACTTGAAGGATCTGTGGCCAGGCGCACAGTATACGATCGTCCTGCCTGTTTAGTCTGTTCTGCAACTGTGGCACACCAATTACTGAGAAATATGGTCGCTTGAAACATTGCAGGTACACTTACAGGCTTGGTCACAGGCTAATGAATGGCACGCGCGTCTGGAGCAAGTCATACAGCTTCAAGGCATCACCGTATCCGGGGCAAGACTCATTGCAACGCGTTGTCATATTTGGGGACATGGGAAAGGTAGACATTGTCATTCCATCTCTGTACTAGTTTCGGTCATGTAACAATCGTACATTTTCATTTTGTGAGTCTGCATTGCGTCTTACTACTGCTGGCGATTTCTTCAGGCAGAAGCAGATGGTTCCAACGAGTACAACGACTTCCAGCCGGGCGCACTGAACACCACTCGCGAGATCATCAGAGACCTGGACAGCATCGACATGGTGCTCCACATCGGGGACATCTGCTACGCGAACGGGTACTTGTCGCAGTGGGATCAGTTCACCGCGCAGATCGAACCGATTGCGTCGACTGTGCCCTACATGATCGGCAGGTCAGTTCAAAGCCTCATTTTCAGTGCTTCCATAGACTCATCAGTCCTGCTTGATCGTTGGAGCATTTCTGCAGTGGCAATCATGAGAGGGACTGGCCTGGCACCGGCTCTTTCTACGGGAACCTCGACTCCGGCGGCGAGTGCGGCGTTCCTGCCCAAACCGTGTTCTACACTCCTGCAGAGAACCGTGCAAAGTTCTGGTAATTAAAATCAGCAGCGGCTCAGGAAGGCCATAACAAACAGTCGTTTCAGATGCCCATTCTGCCATTCATACCATTTCTGACGGAAACTGTCACCTTTTGGTTCTTCAGGTACGCGACGGACTACGGCATGTTCAGGTTCTGCATCGCGAACACGGAGGAGGACTGGCGGCCGGGCACGGAGCAGTACAAGTTCATCGAGCACTGCCTCTCCTCCGTGGACAGGCAGAAGCAGCCATGGCTCGTCTTCCTCGCGCACCGCGTGCTGGGCTACTCCTCCTGCGCCTACTACGCCGCCGAGGGCACCTCCGACGAGCCCATGGGCCGCGACGCGCTGCAGGAGCTGTGGCAGCGCCACAAGGTGGATCTCGCACTGTACGGCCACGTGCACAGCTACGAGCGCACGTGCCCGGTGTACCAGGGCCAGTGCGTCGCCGCGGCTTCCGACCGCTACGCCGGCGCGTTCGCCGCCACGACGCACGTCGTCGTCGGCGGCGCCGGCGCCGTCCTGTCGGAGTTCACGGACACCCAGATCCAGTGGAGCCACGTCAGGGACTTCGACCACGGCTTCGTCAAGCTCACGGCGTTCAACCACTCGGCGATGCTGTTCGAGTACAAGAAGAGCCGCGACGGCGAGGTGCACGACCGGTTCACCATCGAGCGCGATTACCGGGACGTCCTCGCCTGCGCCGTCGACAACTGCCCGCGGACCACGATGGCGTCCTGATTCATGGTGGTCACCAATGTCCAATAGATGTGAGATCCTTTTTCTTCCAGCATTATTTTGTTGTACGAATTATCACACAATGTTCACTTCAAAATAAAGAAGAAAATTCATCTCCTCGACTCAGAATATACTTTTTGATCCGCAAAATTGCAATGTTGCAAAGCAACAAGGAACGACCGGACAGGCACTACTATCTGATGGCGAGTTGCTTGTGGTGTTTGTCATTGGATTTCATGCCAAATGCCAAAGAGCAAACCAACGGTTGAATGTAGTGCTCGCCGCTTTTGTCTGAACCATCTGGTGTTGCTGATTGTGTGATGCACAAGCACAACACAAACATATATACGTGGGCCAAATGAAAAGCAAACCCAATCTGTGTCTTGTGAGTTGTGACAGAGAGGATAAGTCCAGGTAGGAAAAGGTCCAAGAAAGCGAAAATTGAACCAAAAAAATTGGTTGACGTGTCACGGAGACGATCCCCTGAAGCAAAATGCCATGGATCCATCAGCATCAGATGTACCTCTCCCCATCGGACATTCCCCACCAAGCTTCTCGTTAACCCTTTGTATATCTGAGTTTTTTTTTTCTCTTAGGTTTACAAGCATTACGTAAACAATTGCAAAGTACCAATAAAAGCAAGAGACTAAATTTCTAGAGAATCAATATGCCTATTTCACTTGTACCAAAAAAGGAGGATGATACCTACAACTACTTACTATAGCCAGCGGATGTACTCAGATGCTATGTATGGCACTTGCGAGCACTTGTGTACAGGATGGTACTGAAAAGCTGTTACCCATGCATATAGTACAGTTAAGTACATTAATGTCATATAATGAATAATTATACCAGGTTAGCAATCAACCTCCCAGATACAGCTAACCAGCCCTATTTGTGCTATATGTGGGCCTGCATCTGTTGATGGCATCCAAGAGCACAAACCACATATCAGGGCACATCGATGGCTGGGATTGAACAAGACTAGCTTTCTTTTTGCTTTGGCAATGGTGTAAAGGCCAAGCTTCCTTCCCTTTTGCCTGTTTCCCGGAAAACAAATTGCGGACCTTGGACACTGTTCACAACGAGCCCGCCATCTCTAAAACATTAATGTGGCGGAAAACAATGGATAAATAACGGACAAGACAGGACAAAACCAACAAAGGAATGGAGATCTGTTCTTCTACCTATTGTATGGTGTAAAACAATCCTAGTCACGGATGAGAAAATTATGGAGTTCTTTTATTTGTTTTTTGTGTGTGTACAACCGAGACTGCCTTTTTCACAAAATTGATGTTTTAAAGTGCTTAGATTGACGCTGAAGTACTTTTTGTGATATTGTTCGGTTCCTTGGAAACAAAACATTCAAATTACAGAAAAGCTCGAACCCAAGTGGTAGGAAGTGCACATCCACAGTTCACCCCAACCAACAAAATTAGGCTTAGTTCCAACCTCTAATAAGCAAAATAAAAGTTCAATTAACAAAAAATACTCCCTCCGTTTTTTACTATATGACGTTGTTGACTTTTTTCGTTACGTTTGACCGTTCGTCTTATTCAAAATATTTGTGTAAATAGCTATGTGTATAAGTTAATCTTAAAGTGCTTTTGATGATGAATCCAATGATATTTATTTCACATTCGAAAAGTAAATATTTAAATCTATATTGTTGGTTAAAGTTCAATGAAAAAGTCAACGGCGTCATATAATTAAAAACGGAGGGAGTAACATTTATAGACGGCAGAAGCACCACTCAAAAAACACTGCAGTTAATGCCTGGAGAGACAAATCAGCAAGAAATTCAAGGTACTAGATATCGAGCAAAATCAATATGGACACTATTTTTAATATCTCATTTAATTGACATAAGCTTTGTGTGGTGACAAGCATTTTATATTGGAAAAAAAAAGTTGCTCTTCCCAGTCTCACTATGTTCTGTCTGTCCAGTTGTGCGGAGACCTGGAATTTTTTTCCGGCAGTATCAGCATTTGCACAGGGCGAAAAAAAATCATTGAATTGGAACATTTTATTTACCTTTTTTAATCAGTTTCTGTATTGTCCTACTCCTGGTCCTGTGCCCGGTGGTTAGGCTCCTCGGGATGTTCTCCTTGGTTGCCTCCTCCTGCAGACCAAACACCCAAACCCAAGCGCCCAAATCCAGAGCCCCCAAATCCCCTCCTGTCCAATGATGGCTGCTGCTACTCTGCTCTAGCTCCCACTCGTGCTCCGTTGTCGCCGCATTGCGAGGCCGGCGGCGGCCGCGGGCGGCGCCTTATCCTCAGACCGCCGGCCATCGATTCTTTGGCCGCCTACCACCCTAACCCGCCGTCACACAAACTCTCATATCCCATTTGTCTGTCACCAACAAAAAAAAAGAAAAAAACTCAGATCCCAGGAGCGGCGCAGGAAGGACGGCGGAGCGGCTTGGTCTCGTGCGGCCAGAACCCCCCCTTCTACAGCTTCGACGGAAGGTGAGAGCTGACCTATCCTCCACAATCTTCTAATCCCCCAACGCCAAAAAGCAGAGCCGGTCCGCCTCTCCATCCATCTGTACAGCAAGATGGATACAGTTAACATCATAGGACTCCGAAACCCATGGGGCGGGCACATTTTTTTTTTCGGGGCAAGATTTTGAGAGTTCTCTGAACTCGCATGATATTCTGAGAGGCCGGCATCTGCTTATTATTCTTTCAGATATTTAAGCTTTATGCTAATTTAGCTGTCTGATCAGCAATCAGGTTTTTGCCATGTAGGATTGCTCAAGCATATTGAGCTTAAGAGATGAGCCCACTTTTTCTTTTTGCTGCCATTGAAGGATTAGTGTATGGTTCTTGACATTTTCGGATGGATAAGCAGAGCCACGGTAAGAATGGGGAAACGGGGACCAATGTGTTTCACAGGATGATAGCTGATCAGATTGCTGGGGACCATGGTCTCGATGAGGAGAATGCTCCTTGCGATACTCCGGGAAACTCTGTTCACTCTGCATTCAGTGGCTTATCGGGCAGGGCTGTTGCTGATGCTAGTGGCAGCCGAAACACCGATTCAGTTAGCTCAAGCGAGCATGTGAGGGATCCTGGAACCATATTGAGTTTAGAGCCTTGGATCTTTAGGAAAAGTGGCAGACGAAACACTGATTCACTGAGCTCAAGCGAGTATGTGAGGGATCCTGGAACCATATTGAGTTTACAGCCTTGGATCTTTAGGAAAAGTGTGTCTCAGAAGAAAGAGAAAGGGGTTAGTAGTAGGGTTGTTGGTAAAGGAAAAAATCTGGTTGATGGATTTCGAGATGGTCAAACTGTTGAAGTCTCTCCAAGGAGCCATGGACTTGGTGGTTCTGGGCCTGGAAGAGGTTGTGGAGCCCTTAGGAGCAGCAGATCTCGTAGTCATTTGATTGAGCCCCTTGTGCAGACAGAAAACTCGTACATTCCACAACTTTACGTTGAGAACTTTGAAATTGAAGAATGCACATTGGCTCCAGTTCCCTCACCAGCTTCCATGAGGCCATTCGTGGTAACAGATGGGAGAAGAGTGATCAGTAAATCATGCTATGAACCGGTACCCTTCAGTATTGAATTTGACAAGGAGGAAAGTCCTAATGGCTCGAGAATACCAGGGGGTGTGATTGGTGTCACTCCTCTACCCAACCTAAGGAAACTGAAAAAAGAGGCCAGCGAATCGCACAATGCAAGGCTGGGCATGTCTGGTACCAACAAAAGTAGCATACCATCAGGACAAGCAGGTAATTCATCATCATGCTACAACGTTTGCTATTTAAATTATATTTGAGGTAAATTAACGTACTGTTCATCAAAAGAGAGTGAGTCAAGAATTATATTCTTTCTGCACCACATTTCGTTGGACATTGGAAATTTCTCAGCTGTTAGGAGTTGGGACAAAAATGAATCTTGTAATTTGAGTTTGACATTAATATCTTAAGTATTCTGGCATGACTAGTTGCTTACTCAAGTATTCAGCATCCAATCCTTTGTTATGTGTTTTCCTGGCTCAATACATAAGAACTTTGTTTATTTTCATATATAAACTCTCTGACAACAATGGCCAGGTAATGTACTAGTGGAGAATTTGTGTGACTCTTTTGGAAATCCCTTCCCTCCGTCCCTCCCTCCTGTGATGTACTATAATCTTCTCAGTGATACATAAAATTGTGGAAACACTCGTTCCATCTTCTAAGACATTGCTTTTTTCCTCTCTCACTGTTTTGTACTTCCTAACTGAATCTGCTAACTGATTGCATGTATTTGTCCATACTACGCTGACTGAGCTTAGTGATTTATCATTTGTGTGGTCTTGTTGTTGGGAACTTTCTTTGTAATGTTAGATTATCAGTTTTCTGCATTATCTCTCATTGATATCACTGCTAATGTTGGTTTAGCATGCTTTTGCTTGGCAACATCAGTTACTACAGTTCTGTGGCCTCATTTCAGGATAACAACTATGTCCTAGCGCAATATACAATCCGTTGTCCTTATACTCTACACGAGATTTTGTAGATGTACATGTCTTCTAAAACCTCTTTCAGTGTCCTGCCGATGATTTTACATGAAGTAAGGCCTCCTCAGATGTGGCTTATATTGAATGGTGACTGTAAATGAAATAAGTCAACCTTCGTTCAGTAGTAGATTATATCCAATGGTGACTTTTAGATATGAGTGGCATGCTTCCTTATTGATATGAACTCGTGTTATTTGGATTCCCTCCTTTGAAGCATTTAGCACTGCAGGTTTACGTGATCGAATGCACATATTTTCTACCGGTGTCACCTTTGGTATTCTATCGTCTTCTTTGTTAAACAAGAAGGAATGTGACGCTTTAAAAGGCACGCTGAAGCGAATGGAGAACTTGGTTCAAGATTTGCAAGATGAGCTCGAGATGAAAGAGGGCTTGATAGTAAAAGAATTGCCTAATGAAACATCTGTCGATCATGAAGGTAAAGTATCGACAATTTTACATATATATTTTTTAACTTTTTCAAACCAAAATCTTATTTATTTTTGTAAGTTTGTCTTGTGATAATAGACAATAATAGCAAAGCAGACGTAGCTGATTCAGAACCAATGAGCAAAATTGAAGCTGAGCTTGAAGCCGAGCTTGCGAGATTGGAACTGAATATCACTTCAAAGCGCTTGGAAGAAGAAACATCTGACTTTGATGAGGTAATGACCGTTAGCCGAAACATTACACATGACATCTGAGTTAGCCTACGGTTCTTCTGACTGAAACTCTGCATGTACTGGTTGACCAGGAGTTCATTGGTGACATTATTCAAGGGGAACTGAAAGTTGATATGATCCGTCGTGACCTCACAGATTACAGTACTGAAAGTGACCATATCAGGGACAGCAGAGAAAGTCACCCAGATTGCATACATGGAGCAAACTACCCCGTCTCGCCTAGGGATCTCAGCATTCGTCTCCACAAGGTGATTCAGCATAGGCTTGAAGATCGAATCAAGGAGCTTGAGTCAGCACTCGGCCAGAAACAGAAGCAGACAAAACTGCAGATGATGGCAACTGAGCAAATCTTTTCTGAACGAATCTGCTCAAACAGCGAGTCAGGTTCTTCATCCAACCAGGCAAGTCCCCTGTTCATACAAGAAACTAGCTCCTTGGCAGAACCATATTGTCTAAATCTAGCGGGAGATGCATTGGAGGCTTATGATGAAGCTTATGAAGAATTCATGAGAATTGCTGATTCCCCTTGTACCACAAGTACAAACGAGAAACCCCTGCTAAATGAAGATCACTTGGTGGACCGCGGCTTAATCTGGGGCATGGAGGAGGACACTGTTAGGAAGTTGAAAGAAGTACCCACTTGGGAGCACATTCAGAAAACGTAGATCCTTACAAGGCTCATGAGAATGATGCGGATGATGAAGACGAAACCGACGATGATGACCAAGATAGTAAAGTGCTGATTCAGCAAATTTTAGAGAGAACTAAACAAGGCTCACCTGTACTCATTAATGCTCAAAAGCTTTTGTTTTCTGTGGATCAATAGTTGACCGGACTATAACCCATTGTTTTGAGATATAGCATGTAGTGTCAAGTTTTTGTTAGAGAAAAGGAAAATATTGATTGGTTTTTTTTTCTTTATTCTAGTGGTGTGTCTTTTTCTTCCGTGTGTTTCAAGTTCACATAACTTATACTGAACCCCTTTGACGAAAGCATTGAAATTATCAGGACTATATAGACACTGGGCCATACAGGAATATGAATTGTGAGCTCTTAGTTCGGGGCTATTACAAAAACATAGTTCCTGCTGTCATCTGAAGACATCGTTTCGATATTCTTGTCTGGCACGAACTATATCTGAACTAGGACACTCATGTGAAGACGTCAATGTCAGGTTTAAATAGAGTCTAAAAATTGAAGGCAGACGAAACTGTCAAAAAACTTGCAGAGAACATTCTTGAGGTAGATCAGTTGCCGAGGATCAGCTTCAGTAAGTTTTTCTTCATGTTATGCGCTACACCACCGCCAAAGTGTGAACTCTTAACTCTTTGCTAAGAAATCGTCGTTGTACAGGGGAGCTTATAGCAAGTGTGCAAACAAAGTTTCTTGTAATCTTCTCTGCATGGACAATTCAAGGCTAGGTAAGGAGAGCCTTGAGAGGACTGCTTCAAGTCAATGCATGGAGAATAAAACTGAAAATGCACTGGAAAGCAGAATCAGAAGAAACAGTGAAAAGCAAGAGTGGTTGTCGCATGTACATTCCATGCAAATTACGTTACACGCCAGACCAGGTCATCTTGACAATCTGTTAAACCTGGTTCTTCAGGCCTCCAGGAACAACAAATTAACTCACAGCACAGATAAAGTTAGTAACGAAAATCTTTCAGCTATCCGCCTACTCATTCGGTAGCTTCTTCCCATAGGACTTCCAGGTGATCTTGTTTGTAACAATCCAAACATTGGCTCTCAATTTTACATTAAGTATGAGATCCATATCAATACAAACTAATAGACAAAACCTTTGTTACTGCTTTCATATTCCAGCGCAGGACCAACACATCCAAAGATTGAGTGATGGATCGCTTAGGATCTTTCTGGGAAGAAAAGAAGTGAAGCCTCGTCAAGCAACTTGGACCGTGTCGCTGAATGATCCGTCCCACAAGTTCTGGAAAGAAAAAGAAGTCAAGCCCCGTCAAGCAAGTTGGCCCATGTCGCTTCATCAACAATATCCCAAAGTAAACTTGCAACCTAAGTCGTGAAGTCATTGGCAATTAGATCAACTTTCTTAGCGTGAAATCTGAACATAGTTGCTCTTGTAGTAGAAGTATATATATTTTACATGTTACTATCATGGAACTTTCGGAAAGAGTGAAAACTTTGACCGGAGACTCAAAGAGATAAAATATATCTTTTTTTGAGGAATATAAAGTAGGGGAAACCGATAAAATATATCTTTGATGTAGAGGCTCTCATTGTTAAAGCTACAAGCCGGCCGCCTGCAATTCAATACGATTAATGTCACCCTATTTCTCGTTAGGTGTCGGGGCTTTGATGAGGTGCAAAACAGACTTTTCATCCTGTCATGAATATGCGATATATTGATTATGGCCCCATAGGGGCAATATATATGAGTTACATGACTCAATTCTAGACAAAGAGAAGGACTCTACAATTAGAGTCCTAATCTATTACTATATCTCTAACACATCCCACTATTATTCTGTTGTTTGAACTACATAATCCCTTATATAACGGGACGGATGCAATACCAGAATTACTGCACAAGAGAAATTTGTTGCTCCTCCAGCATGCAAGCCACCGCCAGTCCCTTGCTCCTCTTCCTCCTCATCATATGCACCACTTTCCTCTTGACTGGCAATGCCGAGCGCACGGATGGAGGAAGCTGCATCCCTGCCGAGAGGGAAGCCTTGCTATCCTTCAAGAAGAGCATCGCAAGTGACCCTGTCAATCGCCTATCCTCATGGCATGGTCCAGATTGCTGCCAGTGGAGAGGCGTCATGTGCAGCAACGAGACTGGCCACGTCCTCAAGCTTCACCTTCGCAATCAAAATCCGGACACCAACTCTGTTCATGGTTGTGACGATGCCAATGCTTTATTTGGTGAGATAAGTCCCTCTTTACTTTCCCTGGAACAACTAGAGTACATCGATCTTAGCATGAATTGTTTCACATTTTATAGAGAAACGGAAACCATACCATTGTTCTTGGGCTCGATGAAAGAGTTGAGATATCTCAACCTCTCTGGCATACCGTTCAGCGGTGAAGTGCCTCCTCAGCTTGGTAACCTATCTAAGTTGCAGTATCTCGACCTTGGATCCAAAAGTATTTCCGACGACATTTTCTCGGCGAACATTACCTGGTTAAAAAATCTTCCTATGCTACATTACTTAAGGATGAGGCATGTAGATCTCTCACAGATATCAGACTGGCCTCATGTGCTAAATAGTATTCCATCTCTAAAGGTCATTGATCTTTCGTCCTGCTCCCTTCAAAGTGCAAACCAATCAATTCCATATCTAAATCTCACAAAACTCGAGGTGCTTGATCTCTCCTGGAACTCTTTTGAACATGAAATTGCATCTTGTTGGTTTTGGAAGGTGACAGGCCTCAAGTACCTTGATCTTAGCAATAACGGATTATTTGGCCAATTTCATAACGCATTGGAAAACATGACATCCCTCCATGTCCTTGATTTATCATTCAATATAAACAATCTGGTGATGAAAGGAAACTTTAAGAATCTTTACAGTTTGGAAATCCTACACCTGACAGAGAATCGAATGAATGGAGAGATAGCAGTGTTGATGGAGTTGTTGTCACAACATACATGGGATATACTGAAGGAGCTGCATCTTGGTTCTAACTATTTCACTGGAGCCATACCAAATTTAATAGGGCACTTCACCAGCTTGACTATACTTGACCTCTCCAATAACAAACTCACCGGGAGTATTCCACCAGAACTTGGTAACTGTTCTTTATTAGTCACCCTTGATCTCTCAAATAACAACCACACTAGCAGTATTCCACCAGATCTTGGTAATTGTTCTTGTTTAGTCACCCTTGATCTCTCCAATAATCAGCTCAGCGGTAATGTACCGACTGAACTTGGTGCCTTTGCTAATTTGACTTCGTTGGATCTAAGCAACAACAACTTCAGTGGTGTCATGACTGAAGAAGTTTTTGCTGGTTTAACAAGCTTAAAAAAAGTAGACCTATCTTCAAACAATTTGAAGGTTGTACTGGATAAAGATTGGCTTGCTCCCTTCAGCCTGAACGTTGCAGTATTTAGATCTTGCAAGATGGGTCCCCTGTTTCCTGCTTGGCTTCAGCAGCAGCAACAAATCACTTTTCTTGACCTTTCAAGATCAGCTCTAATGGACAAGTTTCCAGATTGGTTCTGGACTACGTTTTCACAGGCCATATATATCGACGTCTCCGACAACAAATTAAGTGGCAGCTTGCCATCACATCTGGGTGATATGTCTGTTATAGTACTGAACCTCAGTTCGAACCAGCTTACTGGGCAAATACCATAGCTACCCAGAAATATCTCGGTTTTAGACATTTCTGGCAATTCATTTTCAGGAAAACTGTCACCAGATTTTGGAGCTCAAGAACTCGAGACATTGATTATGTATTCAAATCAAATTGCAGGCACCATTCCGGAATCATTGTGCAAACTGAAAAGGTTGATGGACCTAGATCTATCAAGCAATCTTTTCGAGGGTGAAATACCTCAATGCGTTGAGGCTGAATTTAGTCCACTCATAGAATATCTGCTGCTAAGCAATAACAGTTTGTCAGGAGCATTCCCCGCATTGCATAACTGCAAGAGGTTGCAGTTCTTGGATCTTGCATGGAATAACTTCTTTGGAAGGTTACCTGCATGGATTGGGAATCTGAGTAATTTACAGTTTCTACGACTAAGTCACAATACATTTTCCGGTAATATTCCTGACGAAATCACAAATCTCAGCCAACTTCAATATTTGGATCTATCAGCCAACAACTTGTCTGGTGTTATACCTCGACATCTATCAAACCTGTCAGCTATGACATTGAACTCCAGACAGTTTTCTGGTTTCATGACGTCTGTTTCAGATGGAGATGGAAATCATGTAAAGACAATTACCTTATCTGGTCAATTTGGAGAAATCATTTCAACAATTACGAAGGGACAGCAACTTGGATATGGCAATGGATTGTCATATTTTGTGAGCATTGATTTATCAGGAAACTCCTTGATCGGTGACATTCCCTCGGGCATTACTTCCCTTTATGCCTTGACAAACCTTAATCTATCATCAAACTACCTGGGTGGAAATATTCCTGCAAAGATTGGGGACATGCGGTCATTGGAATCACTTGACCTTTCAAAGAACAAGCTTTTTGGTGAAATCCCATCGAGCATATCAAATTTGACTTCCCTAAGCTACTTGAACTTGTCCTACAACAATTTGTCTGGAAGGATACCCACAGGCAGGCAACTTGACACCCTCAATGCAGACAACCCGTCACTTATGTACATTGGCAACAGTGGGCTTTGTGGAGCCCCTCTAGAAAAGAGTTGTGCAGGAAATGATAATGTCTCCCATGGCAATCACAGAAGCGGTAGGCAAGAACTAGAGTCGATGTCCTTTTATCTTGGTCTTGTGCTGGGACTTGTGGCGGGGCTGTGGATGGTGTTTTGTGTCCTGCTGTTCAAGAAGACGTGGAGAATTGCTTATTTCCAGTTCATTGATAGGGTGTATGACAGAATCTATGTATTTGTGGTTGTAAAGTGTGCGTTATTGACTAGGAAGGCAGATGCAGAATAATTAAAAGGAGGCCGGCAATGTCCATGCCTCGTTCAGTAAACATTGGGGTCTCTGTGTGATGAATGGTGAGGAAGGTTGTCCCCTAATAATGGATCAGCAAAGGAGAGGTGCTGTTTTATCCTTTTGATGCATGATGTACTTCAATAAAATTAAGCATTCCTATCTTGAAAACAATGTATTGTTTTTCAGGCAAAAAGATGTATTGTTTTTATTTTTCTAGAAGATATATCTGTCATCCAGGATTCCAGATTACAAATAGTTCTCTGAAGAATTAGTATGATTTCTGCAGAATTTCAGAGTATTATAGTCTATTAATTCATTTAAATCGTTGTGAAAGTGTCAGAAACTAAAAAGAGCAGACAACCAAGATATTAATGGGAAAATTTATTGTTATATGCTGTCCTCCTCAAATTACTCCAAACATACATGCAGCGCTAAAAGAAATCTCTTGTGCTCTACCTGTTTCAACATGCCATGGCGCAACTTCTGTGCCCCATAGGACGCCATGGATGGACTGGTATGTGTGAAGCCGTATTTGCCATTGTTGTCCTGCACCGCGTTGGCACGAACCTGTAAACTCGTCGCCTTCAGGCTTTATCCCCAAACGCTCAGGCAAGCTAGGCTTGCCGCCTGATACACCATGCCGTCCTGTATCAACCTAGCAGGTGAGCACAGAGGTGGTAGATGGTCCCCGGTCAATCCGTCGAACAGTGGGCGGGCGCGCTTGATGGGAGCAAGATTTAGGGGTGCGACCCGGTCATTCCGTCGAACACCTGGAGCGTCCGCTGTAATGAAAACGAGGAGACCACGGTGGTGAGCACGGACGGTGGTGGATGGTGCCCCATCATGCCGTCGAACAGTTGGCGGGCGCGCTGATCCCCGTAGATACGGTACAGGGCCAGACAGGAATGTGAACTGTGAGCGCTCAAGTCTATTACAAAAAACAGAGTCCCTGCTGCCATCTGATTCTGAACTTCTGAAAACAACTTTTCTCGTATGGTAAAAACCACGTCTGACGTTGATTTGAAGACGTCAATGTTAGGTTGAAACCGAGCCTAAAACTTGACGGCGGATGAAACTGTCAAAAAAAACTTGCAGAGAACATTCTTGAGGTAGATCAGTTGCTGAGGATCAGCTTCTGTAAGTTGTTATTCATGTTCCTGGGCTACACCACCACCAGAGCCTGTGGACTCCTTGCGCAAAGGGTTGCTACGAAATCGTCGTTACAGAGGGGGAGCATAGCATATAGCAAGGTCAGACGTCTAAGTGTGCCAAATAAAGTTTGTTCTAATCTTCTCTGCATGGACAATTGAAGGCTAGGTAAGGACTAATTAAGGAGAGGAGTGTTTTAAGTAAATGCATGGAGAACAAAACTGAAAATGCACCGGAAAGCAGAATCAGATGAGACTCAAATACTCTGTTCGTTTGCCGAAATGCTAGATCACAGTGCCATCAGCTTGGTAAGAAATTAGAGCTCGGAAAGACAAAGTTGTTTGCTAATATCCACGCGAGGGAAGTGCCTATTGAACCTATCGAGATGAACAAAAATGAAAGCAACAGTGGTTCTCGCATGGCCAGGTCATCTTGACAATCAGTAAAACCTGGTACTGCTTCAGGCCCCCAGGAACAATAAATTAACTCACAACACAGATGTTAATAGCAAAAATCTTTCAGACAATCCAAGCCTTGCTCTCAATTTTACATAAAATACAGGATCAATATCGACATAAATAATTCCATCAAAAAAACATATCGATATAAACAAATATATAACTTTTGTTACACGCATATCCCGAGACAATCAGTTGAAAAAGAAAAAGAAGTCAACCCCTGGCAAGCAAGTTGGGGCACCATGTCGCTTGATCAGTGTCCCAAAGTGAACTTGCAACCTAAGCAAGTCAATTCATTTACGTCATCCGCGACTGGTTCCAATAAGACTGAAGTTTATCAGAGTCAAATTTTGAAAAAAAGACTCGAATGACTAGCTGTCTGCCGGCTATAGATGCTCTTGTAGTTGTACTATATATATAATCAACATGTTACTAGCATTGAACCTTCTCATAAGAGTGAAACTTTGACCCGAGATTCAAAAGGATCAACTATATCTTTGACGTTGAGGTTCTCGTGGTTAAAGCACTATCAGGCCACTTGCAATATATTCAATGCAGTTAATGTCACACTATTTGTACTGATTAGTTGTTGGGGGCTTTGATAAGGGTCAAACTGGAGTTTTCATCACTACTATTCTGTCATTCGAACTCCGAAATCCCATAAATATTGAGATGGATCGAGTATCGGTACAGGCAAAATTTGTAGCTCGTCCAACAACATGCAATCCACAACCACTCCCATGCTCGTCTTCCTCATCATATGCACCACTTTCTTCTTGACCAGCAGTGCTGTACATCTGCAGCGCCCGGATGGAAGAAGCTGCATCCCTGCCGAGAGGGACGCCTTGCTGTCGTTCAAGAGGGGCATCACAATAGACCCTATCAATCGCCTATCCTCATGGCATGGTCGAGATTGCTGCCGGTGGAGAGGAGTCAGGTGCAGCAACGAGACTGGCCACGTCCTCAAGCTTCACCTTCGCAATCAAAATCCAGACAGCGACCCTATTAATGGCTGTAACGATGCCAATGCTTTACTCGGCGAGATAAGTCCCTCTTTGCTTTCCCTGGAACAATTAGAGCATATAGACCTCAGCATGAATTGCTTGACAGGGCGTAGAGAAACTATACCAATGTTCTTGGGCTCAATGAAAAAGTTGAAATATCTCAACCTCTCTGGCATACCGTTCAGCGGTGAAGTGCCTCCTCAGCTTGGTAACCTGTCCAAGTTGCAGTGTCTCGACCTTGGATGCAGAAATCTTGCCTCCAACATTTACTCAACGGACATTACCTGGTTAAGAAATCTCCCTATGCTACAGTACCTAAGAATGAGGAATATCAATCTCTATCGGATATCAGACTGGCCTCAAACGCTAAATACAATTCCATCCCTCAAAGTCATTGATCTTTCCTCCTGTTCCCTTGAAAGTGCAAACCAATCAATTCCATATCTAAATCTCACAAAACTCGAGGTGCTTGATCTCTCCCGGAATTTATTTGACCATGAAATTGCATCTTGTTGGTTTTGGAAGGTGACAAGCCTCAAGTACCTTGATGTGAATAACAACGGGTTTTTTGGCCAATTTCATAAAGCATTAGAAAACATGACATCCCTCCAATTCCTTGATGTGTCATCCAATAACAAGAACGGCATGGAAATGAAAGGAAACTTTAAGAATCTTTACAGTTTGGAAATCCTATACCTTGCCGAGACTTGGATGAATGGAGACATAGCGGTGTTGATGGAGTGGTTGTCACAATGTGCATTGGATACACTGAAGGAGCTGCATCTTGGTTATAACAATTTCACTGGAGCCCTGCCAAGTATAACTGGGCGCTTCACCAGTTTGACTGTATTTGACCTCTCCAATAACAACCTCGTTGGGAGTATTCCACCGGAGCTTGGTAACTGTACTTGGTTAGTCACCCTTGATCTCTCCAATAATCAGCTCAGCGGCAATGTACCGACTGAACTTGGTAACTTAGCTAATTTGACTTCGCTGGATCTAGGCACCAACAACTTCATTGGTGTCATCACTGAAGAAAATTTTGCTGGTTTAACAAGCTTAAAAAAGATAGACCTATCTTCAAACAATTTGAAGGTTGTACTGGATAAAGATTGGCTTGCTCCCTTCAGCCTGAACGTTGCACTATTTAGATCTTGCCAGATGGGTCCTCCGTTTCCTGCCTGGCTTCAGCAGCAGCTAGAAATCAGTTATGTTGACCTTTCAAGATCAGCTCTAGCAGACAAGATTCCAGATTGGTTCTGGCCTACGGTTTCACAGGCCGTATATATTGACATCTCCGACAACAAATTAAGTGGCAACTTGCCAGCACATCTGGGTGATATGGCCGTTGTAGAATTGTACCTAGGTTCAAACCAGCTTACTGGACCAATACCACCTCTACCCAGAAATATCTCCGTTTTAGACATTTCCAACAATTCATTTTCAGGGACACTGCCACCAGAATTTGGAGCTCAAGAACTCAAGACATTGCTTATGTATTCAAATCAAATTGCTGGCACTATTCCAGGGTCTCTGTTCAAACTGAGTTCGTTGACAGACATGGATCTGTCAAGCAATCTTTTCGAGGGTGAAATACCTCGATGCGTTGAGCGTGAATTTAGTCAATCCATAACATATCTGCTGCTAAGCAATAACAGTTTGTCAGGAGAATTCCCAGCATTTTTGCATAACTGCACGAACTTGCAGTTCTTGGATCTGTCATGGAATACCTTCTTTGGAAAGCTACCTGCATGGATTGGGAATCTGACTAATTTACAGTTTCTAAGACTAAGTCACAATACATTTTCTGGCAATATTCCGGACGAAATCACAAATCTCAGCCTACTTCAATATTTGGATCTATCAGGCAATAACTTGTCTAGTGTTATACCTCGACATCTATCAAATCTGACAGCTATGACACTGAAGGAGTACGCCAGAGGATTACCTGGTGAAATATTTTCTCTTCCAGATGGAGATGGAAATCAACTTGGAGTAAACATATCTGGTCAATTTGGAGAAATCATTTCAATAGTTATGAAGGGACAGCAACTTGGATATGGCAATGGATTGGCATATTTTGTGAGCATTGATTTGTCAGGAAACTCCTTGATCGGTGACATTCCCTCGGGCATTACTTCCCTTTATGCCTTGACAAATCTTAATCTATCATCAAACTTCCTGAGCGGAAATATTCCTGAAAAGATTGGGGACATGCTGTCATTGGAATCACTTGACCTTTCAAAGAACAAGCTTCTTGGTGAAATCCCCTCAAGCATATCAAATTTGACTTCCATAAGCTACTTGAACTTGTCCTACAACAATTTGTCAGGAAGGATACCCACAGGCCGGCAACTTGACACCCTCGATGCAGACAACCCGTCACTTATGTACATTGGCAACAGTGGGCTTTGCGGCCCTCCTCTTCAAACAAGTTGTTCAGGAAATGCTAATGTCACCCATGGCAATCAAAGAAGCAGTCGGCTAGAACTAGAGTCGATGTCCTTTTATCTTGGTCTTGTGTTGGGATTTGTCGCGGGCCTGTGCATGGTGCTTTGTGCCCTGTTGTTCAAGAAGACATGGAGAATTGCTTATTTCCAGTTCACTGATAAGCTGTATGACAGAATCTACATATTTGTGGTTGTAAAGTGGGCTTTATTTATTAGAAGGCAGATGCAAAATAATTAAAAGGAGGCTAGCAATGTGCAGGCCACGATCAATAAATATTGGGGTCAGTGTATGATGAATGGTGAGTAAGGTTGCCCCCTAATAATGGATCAGCAAAGGCGAGGTGCTGTTTTAACCTTTTTATGCATGATGTACTTCAATAGAATCAAGTATTCCTATCTTGCGAACGATTTCTTGTTTTGTGAGACAAAAAATATGTATTGTTTTTACTTTTTACTTTACTAGAAGATATATCTGTCATCCAGAATTGCAGAGATTACAAATAGTTCTCCGAAGAAGTCGTAAGATTTTTGTAGAAAATCACAGTATAGTCTCTTTCTTCATAAATCGTTGTGAAAGTGATAGAAGTAAAAACAGCAGACAGCCAAAATACTAACGGGAGAAATTATTTTTTTAAAAAGAACTCATGCATATGCAGAGTTTTTTTTTAAAAAAAAGAACTCATGCACAACACGTTACCTGTTTCAAAATGCCATGGCGCAACTTTTGTTCCCCATAGCACGCCATGGATGGAATCTATGTGTGCAGCCGCGTTTGCTATTGTTGCCCTGCACCGCGTTGGCCTGAACTTGTGAACTCGTCACCTTCAGGCTTCAGCCCCGATCGAACAGGCAAGCTAGAAGGTTCGCCATCTGAGCGCGTGCACCATGCCGTCCTCGTATCAGCCTAGCAGGTGAGCACCCAGGGGTGCGGGAGGCATGCGGGAGGTGGTAGATGGTCCCCGGTCATTCTGTCGAACAGTTGGCGGGCTCGCGTGATGGCAGAAAGAATTAGGGCCGCTCTTGGTCATTCCGTCGAACAGTTAGAGCGTAATGAAAAAGAGGCGCCGGCGCCGGCGACGGCGGGAAGGAGGCTGGAGTGGTGACGGAGGAGGAGGGGCTCGCCCCGAGGCCCCCGCTTGTGAAGGAAACAGGGACCAAGACCAACAAGGCGTCGTGCAGTGCAGGAAGTGGAAGGGTGATTTGAAACGAGGATTTTGCTTCCAGAATATTGTTATCTGAGGGCTTCGTGAAGAAGAAAAAGAGGAGGGCCATACGGGAATATAAACTGTGAGCTTGTTCAAGGCTATTAGCCTGCTGGCCCTGCTCATTACAAAAACAGAGGGG
The DNA here is from genome assembly GCA_012490785.1 of Eragrostis nindensis. NCBI lineage: Eukaryota > Viridiplantae > Streptophyta > Magnoliopsida > Poales > Poaceae > Eragrostis > Eragrostis nindensis. The sequence continues at coordinate 964,123 of JAAXCT010000105.1, read as the reverse complement.
TTTTTTTTTCGATGACAAAAAACAGTTCCACCTCTCATCTGAAGACTTCTTTTCGTAATCTCGTCTGGTAAGAAGCATGTCTGAACTAGGACATGATGTGAAGACGTCAACGTCAGGTTTAAATAATGTAAATTATTTATGTGGCTTGCGATCCGAAACAAGTGTTGGACAGCAGACCGTCTGGCGAGCAGGGCTGTAGGGGCTTGCCACATCCGGAACAATGTCCACTATGCGATCAAGAGGACAAAACAATTCACCATTTGCTTACTACGTGTGTTTTTGCTACAGAGTTCTGGTGCCGTTTACTAGCACCCCTTGGCATGTTGCAGCAAGCCCCGACAGCAGATGAGCCGTCCTTTGAGGAATGGTGGCGTCGGGTGATCCACCGTTAGGGGTGAAAACAGATCGGATACGGATGGATAGGGCTCATCTCGTATCCTATCTTACATTTTCTCACTCGAATTCGGAGTCAGAGCGGATACCATCGGATAATTATTTCTACATCTTATACCCTGTCCTATATTCTTTGTTCGGATTCAGAGTCGGAAAGATATTATCGTATAGTTTGCAATGATGAAAAATCAAAAATAGAGAAGCAATTAGAATAAGAAAGGACATACTAATCATTGATATACATGATCAAGATCATTTTGACTTATTTATGTTAATCTCATGATTTTACACATGTTATTTAGTCTATAATTGTTATATACTTCCTTAGATCACATGATATTCGGATTCGGGATGGATACCACTCGTCCAGTATCTTATCTCGTTATTATTTTTCGGATTCAGATTCGGTCACGAATAGTGTCGGGTAATTATTTACGCATTCTGTATTTGCCTATATGATTTTATTCGAATTCGGCAGTCGGTTGGTCAGATATTATTTGTCCCGTTTTTACCCCTATCCACCGTACAAGCAAGGATCACAAGAAGGGCACGGACTCCTTGATCATCTTGGGTGCATGGAGTATTTGGAAGCATCGCAACGCTTGCGTCTTTGATGGGATTAGCTCGGGAGTCAATGAGGTCATGAGATCTTTGAAGGATGAACACTATCTTTGGTGCTTAGCGGGGGCTAAGAACCTCCGAGCTTTAGGACTTGGTGATCTCCAAATGGGGTCTAGAGAAAAGCCTCATCTCCGCGAGTTCCTCACGTACTCCTTTTCGTATCCGTACTCCGCCATCTCCCCATCATCATCGTTGCTGGTGTTCATCTCAATGAAACCAAGGCCAAATCAAGTGATGGAGACTAGTTGGAATAGATGAGTGTTGGTTATTCAAGAGTCGTCGTCGGTTAGAAATATTTTTTTTCATTCGTTCCACACGGATGTGCGCATGTATCATGTTCAATCTATTTGCAGCTACCAAATGATGATCTCCGTTCAAATGGACCAATATCTCAAGCCAAGAAGGACGAGACACGCACAAATGTCTTTCTAGCCAAATCCATCCATTCTTTTAAGGAATGAGTCGATTGCTTGTTCATTTGCAGGTACAACTCTTTCTTTTTTCTTGATGATTTTCTATGTTTTAAAAAAACTAGAGAGATAGAAGCACAACATCTTCGACGGTGACCTGACGAGATAAGACCCATCTCACATATGTCAACACCACCAACTCCAATAGATTTATAACATCTTACTATTCATGCTACTTCCAATCAATTAGCTACAAAATAAGTCTCACCACGTATCACAATAATTATAATTGCATTGGCATTTGGTCGAGTAAACTATTTATAACGCGGATTCGAAAACTACTATGTATAGTATTTGTTTGTTTGCCACTTTGGCTAGCTGTATTGTATTGTCGTAGTACCTACAAACTTGACGCTTTCTTATCCAACAATTTGATGATGTCTGCAAACATTGTATCAATGTTTTCCTTTGGTTTACCGAAAATTAAAGCATGACACATCCCAACATAAAGTTTAAATGTTTTGTCCTTGCTCTCTCAGCCACTGTATATGGACCGGGTTACCGCACGCCCGTACGCGCGATAAGTGATTGCGCGTCCGGCCGTCTCCATCAGACAATGTAGCACTAAAAGTGGTTGTACACTAATAATTGATTGACACGTGTCCCTCAACTGTCCCTCAACAGTTCACATGTACTGGATGTCGCTTTCGTTGCTGACATCAGCAAATAGAATGGTCTCCTTCACTTTAAAATACTATAACTATGTCATACGATGTCCGTTTTCGATTCTGTTTTCACCATTGTATTCTACGTGACAAGACGAACAAAACTAGATCCCACATACCCATGTTCTATACTTTTATAAACATGTTAAAATATCAGAGAAGCTGCTATCAAATTTATAACATGAGTTACTATCACGTACGTTTGAAAGTAATAGAAAATTGCTATCACACAATATGTTAAAGTTGTTACACGGTGAACAGATGAAGTTTCTACAACAAAACTAAACTTTATTACCTGGTGTACACATAAAATACGCTATCACAAACTATAAAAAAATCAGTATTGTAAGGTTTACACCAACCACACTCTATTTGTCTATGTCAAAATTTATAGTGTTCTGTTCAAATCAATCCGTAGGAACCTCTTGACTGGTACTACTAGCTGTGGGAGCACCTCGACTCCAAAAGCCTTTAGAATTTCATATATGGTTTTAATTAGTACGTAACATAGAAATAATTTTTTACGAGGTGTGAACATAAAAATTACTATCACAAAATGTATTAAAATTGTTACATGATGTACATATAAATGTTTCAATCTTAAGATTTAGTGAAGTTGTTACATGCTACTTCCTCCGTTCCAAAATAATTGTCGTTTTAGTTCTCGGCACGAAGATTAAAAAAAGTTGGTAAAGATAGATGCGCAGAAAACGAGAAAAAGAGAGATAGAGATAGAGGTGTACTGAGAAGAAAAAAAGGTACATCAGAAATTGAGAATGACAATTATTTTAAAAAAACTAAATGAAGCTAAGATGTCAAGTAAACTGGGACGGAGAGGGTAAGAAACACCGATACGGCTCAAAACTTGCGTACCAGTATCAGATATGCCTCCGGATACAGGTGCGCGTCGGATACGCCGCGATATGTGTCCCGTATGTATCTCTTATTTTTTGATTTTCCAGTTAATTAAAATAATTCGGACACTTCTTTGATACGAGCGGGACACCTCCCCCGATACGTAATCCCAATCGCCGCCGACTAGATTCACCTGCGGCTGGTCGATTGCACCGCACGGCGGCGCCTTAGAGCTTGCCGCTGGCCTTGGCTCCACCGCAGTCCCATCCACTAGCTCCGCCACCGGATCCACGATTCGTAGGGAGAAGCGAGGCACTCGAGGCTGGCGAGCATGCTTGCCCAAGGCGCTCTAAGAGAGGGAGAGAGAAAGGGCACTGCTGGAGAGGAAGAGGGAGAAGTGGATTGGGAGAAGGGTGCTCTGCTGCTGCTGTAGAATCGAAAGAGAAGAAGCAGAGCCAAGGCGAGCTATTGTACGTGTAGCTCAGAGAAAGATGAAGGGATAAGGCATGCGGCTGGTTGGGGACCTTGGGGTGATGAAGACGACGAAGGTATTGGGCAGCTCAACACACATGGGCTTGCTGGGCCTTACCTTCTTTGGGATGACCATTCTTTTTTTTTTTCATTTTTAATTTGCAATGAATATTATGTCATGCGTTTTTACAAATTTAACTATATATTTTTAATGCGGAATGTTAACTGCTCAGTAGTAATTTTATATGCATTGACTAATTTCTTAATTTATTATTTTAATATATATATTGCCGTATCGCCGTATCAGTGTTTTTGAGAAAATGTCGTATCGCGGTGTTGTTGTATCGCATATCCGTATCCATATCGCCGTATTCGGGCAACGTAGGTTACATGTTTTAACATGAAGTAAACACCTAAGTTGTTATCAACCATTCCATACCTAATTAAATTTGCTACTAATCTAAGAATTAATAAACTTTGATTTGTGTAGCAACTTATGTTATATGTATAGTAGTAATTTATATCATCACAAAGATTTTATCAAAACATACACAAGTAAGATCTAGTTTTGTTCGTCTTATCGAGTAGAATACAGTGATGCAAACGGAATCGAAAACGAACATCATATGAGGGAGATTTGGTATTTTAAAGTTTATGATTAGGTAATTAATACGCCACAGTATTTTATTTGGTCTGGAGTGCGGGGAAACTTGGCTTCGCATGGATCGCGCGCTGCGACGAGTGCAATAGACTTTCCGTATAGAATTGGCAGCGATCGGAACCGCAACAGGCCAACAGCCATCGCCAGCAGGCTGCAGCGCAGGAAAGAAAGGAAACGACCTCCGCAACTCACGCGCAGCTTCCAATCGATCTCCAGCAGTCCAGTCCCCCACCCGCGCCGCCGCCGGACCCGAGCGCCTGCGCCGCCGCCGCCTCGAGCCGGCACTGCCGCGTACTCCCGCCCGCGTCGCGTGCGCCCCCTACCGCCCGCCACCGCCCGCCTCCGCACGCGGCTGCCGCTGTGGCCGAGGACGACAAGCTCCGCATCTCCGGCAGCAGGGAAAGGTTTGCCACGAAACCTCCTCCCTTCCCCGGCCGTCTTTCTTTCTTTCTTTCCTTCCGTTCCTTCGGTTGCGCGTGCTTTGTGCGTTGATCGGTGGCCATCACATATGGGGTCAATTCCCGTAAAATGCTAGCGACAACAGTGTGATCGTTTTGTGTTACAATTCTCTGCACTGGCGCATGGCCGATTGTTGTGTGATTAATGACAGATCAGCCCAAATTATGCCTCGCAATTTCTGTGTTCGCTGCCGAGTATGCATATACATGTATCTGTGTACAAATTATTCGTACCGATTGTTTATTCAAAAAGAGTTATTGACAGCCTCAGCAAGCTGTCCGCCCATAGGCTCTGTTATATTCAATCTTGAATGAAAGAGTTTGAACACGACAATTGTCTGCTCATCTTGTAGTGTCACGGGAATGCCTAAATCAAAGTAATAGGAGAAAGAAACAAGAAGCTATAGATTAACACGATAACCTGTTTTTGTCTTAATACATCTTGATAATTGTGTGGTATGAAAGTGAGATCAGTACTATAATCAAGAACCACAGTGTTGCTAATCATTGGTGTTTCTGCACATTTCTACCACAATGTTTTCCCCTGAACTGTCCAGCATGTTACTTTTCAGAAAGTCGCAGCAGTAACCTCTCTCTCTCTCTGCTCATCCCAACTATTTAACGGGAACAATCAATCTCATCCTTGTTGGGAGAGAGATGGCGGCGGCGGAGATGGTGGTGGAGCGACGGGCGTACGCGCGGGTGGGGCTCTTGGGCAACCCTAGCGATGTGTACGGCGGCAGGGCACTCTCTTTCACCATCGCCGACTTCTACGCTACTGTCTGCCTCCGCCCTTCGCCGGAGCTGGTCATCCAGCCGCACCCGCACCACGACTTCGTCGCCTTCCCCTCCCTCCCGAATCTCGTAAGTATTCTACCGACTTCAGATTCAGAAAGAAAAACTTGGATTGATATTTGTCTTTTTTCTTAATGTTCAGGTGAATCGTTTGCAAAGTGAAGGATATTATGGAGGCGTTCGGCTGCTGATGGCTATATGTAAAATTTTTTACAATCACTGTATTCAAAACAATATCAGCCTAAAAGCTGGAAATTTCACCTTATCATATGATACAAATATTCCTCGGCAGGTATGATTTCAATACTTCCTCTGTTTGCCTCTTACTCCCATTGTACATTGGTTATTTCGATGATATGTCTTATACCCTGAGACAGGATATCATGAAAACTTGCTGACTGAAAAGATCCAAATAATATTTTCTGACTGTAGATTCATCTAGCTACAACATTTTCTTCATAGCTATTAGCCTGATAACTAACCGTAAGCTATGTTGACTATATTTATCTGTAGGCTGGGCTATCTGGTTCAAGTGCGATTATTTGTGCTGCTCTAAGCTGCCTTCTCGACTTCTATAATGTCAGGCATCTAATAAAAGTTGAAATCAGACCTAACCTGATTCTTGACGCTGAGAAAGAGCTTGGCATTGTTGCTGGACTTCAGGACCGCGTGGCACAGGTTTATGGTGGATTAGTTTATATGGTATGAACTACGAGCATTTTTCCCCTTATGTACTACAATCTAGTGTGAACTCTTTCATAATGTGTATATATTTACTGCTCAGGATTTTAGCAAGGAGCATATGGACAAGCTGGGTCATGGCATATACTCACCTTTGGATGTCGACTTGCTTCCTCCTCTATATCTGATCTATGCAGAAAACCCCAGTGACTCTGGCAAGGTTACTACTGAGTTAATCTGCAAACTGCAAGTTGCACGATTTTGTCATGTCTCAAAAGTAAGATTTGTTGTGTCAGCCCTCCAAACTAATAGCCTAGCCACCTATGTTGTTTGGCACAGGTCCACAGCACTGTTAGGCAAAGATGGCTTGATGGCGATGAGTTTATAATATCATCTATGAAGGAAGTAGCACAGTTAGCGCTTGATGGCCACAAGGCTTTGTTGCAGAAAAATTATCCCGAGCTTGCAAGGCTTATGAATAGGAACTTTGATCTGCGAAGGTAATATAAGTGCGCCTGAACTCATGGAATAAATAGTATGCAAATTTTGGATTATGTAGTAACTGGATGTGTGATTGTAGGAAAATGTTTGGAGATGACGTACTTGGGTCAGTGAACATAAAGATGGTGGAGTTGGCACGCAGCGTGGGGGCCTCATCCAAGTTCACTGGCAGCGGTGGTGCAGTGGTTGCGCTCTGCCCCGACGGGGATGCACAAGTGGAGCTTCTGCAAAAGGCGTGCCAAGAGGCTGGTTTCGTTGTGCAAAAGATCAATGTTGCTTCCTCCGTGCTGACGGAAGAGGAGCTGGCCAGCTTAATTGTTAGCTAGTCATCGATGAGCTGAGTGAATGAGGTGACTGTTTTTGGCTGTAAACAATGTAAGTTGCTCCTTCATTTGTCAGATTGTGTGGTGACAGTATTTGTGGCTTGATATGACGTCTGATGTTGCAGCGTTGTGATTACTCAGTTGGTGCCATACAGAACATATATTTGTTTTTTATGCAAAAAGATGTATTGTTGTTACTTTACTAGAAGATATATCTGTGATCCGTAATTTCAGATTACAAATAGTTCTCTGTAGAACTAGCATGATTTTTGGCAGAATTTCAGGGTACAGTCTCTTAATTCATAAGTCCGTGAGCAGCAGGACCAGAGAATGTCAGCCCACCAGACCTGCAGTCACCGTACCTTTCCCCCGTTGAAACACAATCCAATGCTGCACAAGAGAGCACGGACCACCAAACCTCTTTGGCGTACGGACAGAACAATTGACAAGGATGTGGTCAGAGGTTCGCCGTCCGCAGCCTTCCTTTTTGTCTGCACCAAGTCATTATATACGGCGATGGACGGCAATTGACAAGGATGTGGTCAGACATTGCTTGCACCAATGATTGGGCTGGCTCAACCTGGGATTTGCAACCGGGACCAAATCCTGTCCTGGCTCAAGTTTTCTGAATCCAGACCCATCAGAGGCCGTAGATTGTCGGACGGGTGGCAGTGTCCCACGCCACGATGCATTTCCTTTCACTGAACCACCCAAGGTGTCAGCTTATTAATTACTTAGCAACCTGAATTAGGCAAGTGAACCTTCAAAGAGAGCTGCTACTAGCTTGTTAATTACTTAGCTACCTTTTCAGCAACCGGCAGCGCAATGCCAAAAGCTTTACTAGTCGACAGCGATAATCCCAAAGTCAACTTGCCGACTTGGGCAAATTAAGCTACTAGCTTTAGTCGACATCCCTAGTTTGGGACTGAATGAGCGATCGACCTGCTGTCTGAATGCCGTGTTGCTTCATCCATCCGTATCCCAATGTGAACGTGCGGCCTAATTAATGAGACAATCCAAAGTCGTCAAGCTGCCGTTGATGTCATCGACGCGACGGGTTCAAATAAGGCTCAAGTTTATTAGGATGACATTTTGACCCGGCCATCTAAAAAAACATTTCGATCAGAAACAGTCGCCCTTGTATTATCATGATATTATAAGTAATCCTATATTCGATCAAAATCACTTGAACTTTAAAATATCCCTCCTATATATCGATGGGACAACCAAGTTATTCCAGGTGCTTAGAGGTTAGCATATGCTCCACAAGCGAAATTTTTTGCTTGTCCAGCATGCAAGCCACAACCAGTACCTTGCTCCTCCTCGTAACATGCACATCTATCTTGTTGACTTGCGGTGCTCTACATCTGCAGCTCACGGATTGAAGAAGCTGCATCCCCGCCGAGAGGGAAGCCTTGCTATCCTTCAAGAAGAGCATTGCAAGTGACCCCGCCAATCGCCTATCCTCATGGCATGGTCCAGACTGCTGCCGGTGGAGAGGCGTCATGTGCAGCAACGAGACTGGCCACGTCCTCGAGCTTCACCTTCGCAATCAGAATCCAGACATCAACTCTGTTGCTGGTTGTGAGGACGAGAACGCTTTATTCGGCGAGATAAGTCCCTCTTTGCTTTCCCTGGAACAACTAGAGTACATGGACCTTAGCATGAACTGCTTCACAGGTCAAAGCGAAACCATACCGTTGTTCTTGGGTTCGATGAAAAAGTTGAGATATCTTAACCTCTGTTGGGCTGTGTGTGTATGTGCACATGAGTGTGTTAATGGGCCAGCCTAGCAGTGTCTCTATATATATGTACGTTACTGGCAATAATAAAGCATTCTAGACATTTCCCCCAAATTATCTACATGGTATCAGAGCCGGTGTCGAGCGGCGACGGCGACTGGACTGCAGCGGGCGAAAACTGCTGGTAGCCGGCGGTGAATAAATCTGGCGGAGGTGGTCGAAGTTGTGGTGGGAGCAGCAGGCGAGGCACCTGCATCAGGGAACTGCGGCAGCTGCAGCAGACGTGCGTGCATAAGGGAGCTCGAGCGGCAGCAGATAGTGGAGGAAGTCGAGTTGACTGCTGTAGAAAGGACAGAGGAGCTCGTGAGGGAAGCAAGCTTAAGTGAGGTAGTTGTTGCGCAAGAAATTAAGGCAATCAGCAGCCAGGTTGCTTGGATTTCGTTGAAATTACTTGGCGGCAGGCAAGAGAAGAGTAGAAATTGGTATTGGGCAGTTCTGTTCGGCTCATTTTTTGGAGGATTAGAGTGGATTCGATAGCAGCAGCTGCCAGGCGGAGGTGATAAGCTTGGGAAGAGTAGTGGCCGTGTGGGTGAAGTAGTGAAGCCAGTAAATCCAAGACGTGTGCAGTGCTGAGCTTGGGTGCTTGTGGAGGCGTGGAGCAGTGTGTGGTGAAGAAAAAGCATCTGCAAGTCTGAGAGTACTGCTGTTGCAATTGTTTGGTGGTGGTGCTTTGTGGTGAGTGCCAGCAAGCAGGAGGTTAGTGCGAGGGATTGGTTGTTGATCTGGTCCAAGCGGTGGAAACTGATCTGTTGTACGTGTGGGAGAATCAGGGTGTCATTGAGCTGCAATTAGTGGTTTTGAAAGTGAAGATAAACAATGGAGGCAGAGAACAAAGTAATTGAGCAAGCAATTGAAAAGCTGGCCGAAATTCTTACATCAAATCAACTTGAGAAGATAGCTCAATTATTTTTGGCAAAAAGTTCAGAATTGATGTCAAATGCAAGGGAAGTGAAAGGAAGCAAGACAATGCTTGGCAACTTTGTGAACCTTGCTCATCCTAATAAAGGTACATCTTTTGCAAATTGGATACTAGATTCAGGTGCATCTAAGCATGTTACGGGTACATTAAGCGAATTTGCATCGTATAATTCATTTGCTCCCATGCAAAAGGAAACTATCCAAACCGCCGACGGAACTGCTCAACCTATTAAAGGTGTAGGCACAGTTCAATGCACTCCATTAATCCTGTTAATCTAGTATCCTTAAGTGCCTTGGTGAATCATATGGATTGCCGTATTACTCTCGATCGAGAGAATTGTTTGATTGAAGATAGAAAAACAAGAAGAATGCTTGGGAGCGGTATAAGGCGTAATGGCCTATGGTTCTTGGATAGAAGAACAGATAAGTATGAGTGTTCTGCTTTGGCAGTTGCTGCAAGCGAAGAAGAGATTAAAGTAATACTCCAACACTGTCGGTTGGGTCATATGTCCTTTGATACTATGAGCAAAGTATTTCCTGATATTATGAGCAAGGTGAATAAGAATAAATTGGTGTGTGATGCATGTGAATATGGAAAGCATACTAGATCATCCTATGTGAGCAGAGGACTCCGAAGCACAACTCCCTTCTTTTTAGTCCATTCAGATGTATGGACATCCCCTGTGATCTCTGTGAGTGGAATGAAGTATTTTGTGACATTTATAGATTGCTACTCCCGTATGACTTGGATATATCTCATGAGACATAAAAGCGAGGTGCTCAAATGTTTCAAGGACTTCTATGCTTGTGTTAAGAATCAGTTCAATACACAAATTAAAATTATCAGGACCGATAATGGGACAGAATATGTGAACAATGAATTTAGTGGTTTCCTTTCTACAGAAGGAATACTACATCAGACCTCTTGCCCAGATACACCTCCACAAAATGGAGTAGCTGAGCGGAAGAATCGACATTTATTGGAGGTGGCCCGATCACTTATGTACACTATGAATGTGCCAAAGTTCTTATGGAGTAAAGCTGTTATGACTGCAACATATCTCATTAACCGTATGCAATCAAAAGTGCTCGGGATGAAGACTCCATATGAAATGTTGTACGAAAAGAATGAGTTTAAAGTTCCACCAAAAGTGTTTGGGTGTACTTGCTTTGTCAGAGATCACAGGCCTTCAGTGGGAAAGTTGGACCCTCAAACTATTAAGTGCATCTTTATAGGCTACAGTAATGGACAAAAGGGATATAAATGTTGGAGCCCTTCTGAACGACGCACTTTTGTAAGTCTGGATGTTACATTTAGGGAGTCGGAGCCTTTCTATGAAGAAAAAACAGATTTAAGCTCCTTGTTTTCTGAGCTTGATTCTGCTAGCATGAGTGATGTTGGTCGAGAGGGGGAGAATGGTGACGTGAGGAATGAGTCAAGTGATTCCCAACCGAGAAAGATGGAAGCAGTGATTGGTGGTTCGGCTCCTCAACCAACTAGAGTGGAAGGGGTGCCAGTTCAGCATCTTCTCATGAAGATCCATCGACATATGAGAGATGGCAACACAAAATATAACGCAAGTATATACAAGAAAAAAGTTCGAATCTCAGACACATAAAGAGGTAGTTCCTACATCAACCACGGAACAATGTTCTTCAACTTCAGTGCATAATAATGAATCAGAAACTATTGATGTTTCATCACCATCTGGAATTGAGGTTAGTGGCTCCCCTTCAGTTGATATGCCCATTGCATTGCGAAAAGATGCACGAGTCAAGGCTGGAGTTCCTCCGTCGAGGTATGGATTTGAAAATGACATTAGCAATTATGTTTCTTATTCATCTTTATCTCCTACATATAGAGCCTTTGTTGCGTCACTACAATCTGCTTTTATTCCTAAAGACTGGAAAGAAGCAAAGCATGATCCAAAATGGCAAGATGCTATGTTGGAGGAGCTGAGGGCTCTTGAAAAAAATGAAACTTGGGATCTTGTAAAATTACCATCGGGAAAGAAAGCTGTTAGCTGCAAATGGGTTTTCACAGTTAAGCAGAATCCAGAAGGAAAAGTAGAAAGATACAAAGCAAGACTTGTTGCAAGAGGATATAGTCAAACATATGGTATTGACTATGATGAGACATTTGCACCAGTGCTAAGATAGGTACAGTAAGAACCTTGATCTCTTGTGTTGCAAATTTTGGTTGGCCCTTACACCAACTAGATGTTAAGAATGCCTTCTTGCATGGTGATCTTCAAGAGGAGGTATATATGGAGCTTCCACCTGGTTTTTCTAAACCTGAAGCAATTGGAAAAGTTTGTCGATTGAAGAAATCGTTGTATGGTCTGAAGCAGTCTCCACAGGCATGGTTTGATAGATTCAAACGTGCAATATGTGGCATTGGTTATAAACAATGCAATGGAGATCATATAGTTTTCTATCATCATTGTGGACGTAAGATTACAATCTTGGCCGTGTATGTGGACGATATTATCATCACTGGTGATGATGAAGCAGAGATTGCACGCCTGAAGGACAATTTGCGCAAGCAATTTGAGGTGAAGGACCTTGGTCCACTCAGGTACTTTCTTGGTATTGAGTTTGCTCGATCTCCAAAAGGCATAGTTCTCTCACAGAGAAAATATGTTCTAGACTTATTGAGTGAAACTGGCATGCTTGGGTGTCGGCCTGCATCAACTCCTATTGATCCAAATCACAAATTATGTGCTGGGCGATCCAGTGAGTAAGGAAAGATATCAAAGGCTTGTTGGACGACTCATCTATTTATGTCATACAAGGCCTGACATCTCTTACGCCGTCAGCATTGTGAGCAGGTACATGCATGATCCAAGAAGTGGACATCTAGATGCTGTTTATCGGATACTACGATATTTAAAGGGTAGTCCAGGAAAGGGACTCATGTTCAAGAGCCATGGTCATCTGAATGTAGAGGGCTATTGTGATGCTGACTGGGCTAGTTGTCTTGATGATCGTAGATCAACTTCAGGCTATTGTGTCTTTGTTGGAGGAAACTTGATATCATGGAGAAGCAAGAAACAATCAGTCATATCTCGTTCAACTGCTGAAGCAGAATATAGAGCCATGGCACTTGCGGTCTGTGAGATGCTATGGGTACGGGGTCTCCTATCGGAGTTAAATGTTCTAAGAAAGGGCCCTTTGAAGCTTTGGTGTGACAACAAATCGGCTATTAATATTGCTAATAATCCAGTCAAACCTGAAAGAACAAAACATGTGGAAATTGATCGTTTCTTCATCAAAGAGAAGTTGAATGATGGTGTATTAGAGTTGAGTCATGTAAACTCTAGTGATCAAATAGCGGATGGTTTAACTAAGGGTTTAGAAGTAAAAGAGTGTAATACAACATGTAACAAGATGGGGATGATAGATATCTATCGCCCATCTTGAGGGGGAGTGTTGGGCTGTGTGTGTATGTGCATATGAGTGTGTTAATGGGCCAGCCCAGCAGTGTCTCTATATATATGTACGTTACTGGCAATAATGAAACATTCTAGACATTTCCCCCAAATTATCTACAACCTCTCTGCCATACCGTTCAGCGGCGAAGTGCCTCCTCAGCTTGGTAACCTATCTAAGTTGCAGTATCTTGACCTTGGACCCAAAAGCCTTGGCTCCAACTTTTACTCAGTGGATATTACCTGGTTAAAAAATCTTCATATGCTACAATACCTAAGCATGAGGCAGGTAGATCTTTCACGGGTACGAGACTGGCCTCATGTGCTAAATAGTATTCCATCTCTAAAGGTCGTTGATCTTTCGTCCTGCTCCCTTGATAGTGCAAACCAATCAATTCCACATCTAAATCTCACAAAACTCGAGGGGCTTCATCTCCCTGGAAATAATTTTGACCATGAAGTTGCATCGTGTTGGTTTTGGAAGGTGACAAGCCTCAAGTACCTTGATCTTAGATATCACAGATTATTTGGCCAATTTCATGACGCATTAGAAAACATGACATCCCTCCAATTCCTTGATTTGTCATTCAATCTCAACAACAACCTGGTGCTGAAAGGAAACTTCAAGAATCTTTACAGTTTGCAGATCCTACACCTTACAGAGAATAGAATGAATGGAGACATAACAGAGTTGATGGAGTGGTTGCCACAATCTGTATGGGATATACTGCAGGAGCTGCATCTTGGTTCTAATAATTTCACTGGTGCCCTACCAACTTTGATTGGGCGCTTCACCAGCTTGACTATACTAGACCTCTCCAATAACAACCTCACTGGGAGTATTCCATCGGAGCTTGGTAACTGTTCCTGTTTAGTCACCCTTGATCTCTCCAGTAATCAGCTCAGAGGTAATGTACCGACTGAACTTGGTGCCTTTGCTAATCTGACTTTGTTGGATCTCAGCAACAATAACTTAATTGGTGTCATCTCTGAAGAAATTTTTGCTGGTTTAAAAAGCTTAAAAAATATAGACCTATCTTCAAACAATTTGAAGATCGTGCTGGACAAAGATTGGCTTGCTCCCTTCAGCCTGAACGTTGCCCTATTTCAATCTTGCCAGATGGGTCCTCTGTTTCCTGCTTGGCTTCAGCAGCAGGTAGAAGTCACTAAACTTGACCTTTCAAGATCAGCTCTAATGGGGAGGATTCCAGATTGGTTCTGGCTTACGTTTTCACAGGCCATCTATATCGACATCTCCGAGAACAACTTAAGTGGCAACCTGCCAGCACATCTGGGAGATATGGCTGTTGTATTACTGTACCTCAGTTCGAACCAGCTTACTGGACAAATACCACAGCTACCAAGAAATATCTCTGTTTTAGACATTTCGAACAATTCATTTTCAGGAACACTGTCATCAGATTTTGGAGCTCAAGAACTCCAGACATTGCTTATGTATTCAAATCAAATTGCTGGAACCATTCCGGGATCTTTGTGCAAACTGAACTCGTTGACAGACCTGGATCTGTCAAATAATCTTTTCCAGGGTGAAGTACCTCGATGCGTTGAGGCTGAGTTTAGTCAATCCATAACATTTCTGCTGCTAAGCAATAACAGTTTGTCAGGGGAATTCCCAGCATTGCATAACTGCGAGAGCTTGCAGTTCTTGGATCTTGCATGGAATAACTTCTTTGGAAGGTTACCTGCATGGATTGGGAATCTGAGTAAATTACAGTTTTTGCGACTAAGCCATAATACATTTGCTGGTCATATTCCGGACGAGATCACAAATCTCAGCCAACTTAATTATCTGGATGTATCAGGGAATAACTTATCTAGTGTTATACCTCGACATCTATCAAATCTGACAGGTATGACATTGCAGAACTTCAGACCATTATCTGGTATAGCGACCACTCTTCGAGATGGAGATGGAAATCAAGTTGCCGGAGTAACCATATCTGGTCAATTTGGACAGATCATTTCAGTAATTACGAAGGGACAACAACTTAGATATGGCAATGGATTGGCATATTTTGTGAGCATTGATTTCTCAGGAAACTCCTTGACCGGTGAAATTCCCTCGGATATTACTTCCCTTGATGCCTTAAGAAGCATTAATCTATCATCAAACTGCCTGCACGGAAATATTCCTGACAAGATTGGGGCCATGCGGTCATTGGAATCACTTGACCTCTCTAAGAACAAGCTTTTTGGTGAAATCCCGTGGAGTATATCAGATTTGACATCCCTGAGCTACTTGAACTTATCCTACAACAATTTGTCCGGAAGGATACCCAAAGGCCGGCAACTTGACACCCTCAATGCAGACAACCCATCACTTATGTACATTGGCAACAGTGGACTTTGCGGCCCCCCTCTTCAAAATAGTTGTTCAGGAAATGATAATGTCACCCATGTAAATCACATGGGCAGTAGGCTAGAACTAGAGTCTATGTCCTTTTATCTTGGTCTTGTGCTGGGATTCGTGGCGGGGCTGTGGATGGTGTTTTGCTCCCTGCTGTTCAAGAAAACATGGAGAATAGCTTATTTCCAGTTCACTGATAAGTTGTATGACAGAATCTATGTATCTGTGTTTGTAAAGTGGGCGTTCTTGACTAGGAAGGCAGATGCAGGATAAGCAAAAGGGGTCTGGCTCCGGCAATGTCCATGCCATGATCAATACACATCGGGGCTACATATGATGAATTGTGAGGAAGGTCGTCCCCTAATGAATGGATCAGCAAAGGCGAGGTGCTGTTTAATCCTTTTGATGCATGATGTACTTAAATACATTAAGCACATTCTATCTTGCTAACAATGCATGTTTTTCCATAAAGAAAAATGTAATGTGTTTTTTTTTCTCGAACACGCAGGAGAGCTGCGTATCATTTCATTAATAGAAGAAGAAAGAGTTTACAACACATCCCAAATTCAAGTCAGCTTACATACGCGCCTGTGAAAAATCTAAGAACGACTTAGGATGGAAATGTAATGTGTTTTACTTTACTAGAAGATAGATCTGTGATTCAGAATTGCAGATTTGGAACATTACACATAGTTCTCTGAAGAATTAGTAAGATTCTTTTTGCAGAAATTTAGCATACAATCTCCTAATTCATATTTTTTTTTGTGAAAGTGGTAGAAACTAAAAAGAGCAGACAGCTAAAATACTAAAGGGAAAATTTATTTATATATTATCTTCTGTCCTCAAATTACTACAAACATACATACGCAGTGTTTTTAAAAAAAAATCATATGGTCAAGGCGTTACCTGTTTCACAATGCCATCGCGCATCTTCAGTGTTCCAGCCCCCATGGCACACTAAGCATGGATGGACATGACACTGATATGTGTGAAGCCGCATTTGCCATTGTTGCCCTGCACCGCGTTGCCTTGAATTTGAGAACTCATCACTTTGAGGCTTCAGTCCCAACGCGCCGGCTGGATAGGCGCAGCTTGAAAGCCTGCATCATGCTGTTCCCGCATGTGAGAACTGACTGCGGCGGGAGGTGGTGGCTGGTGCCCGGTCATTCGGTCGAACGGTTGGTGGGCACCCTTAATGGAAGCGAGAATTGGAGGGCGCAACTTCTGTGCTCCATGGCACACGATGCATGGTATTCCATGGACACCGCACCGATACTACGTGTGAAGCCTCGTTTGCCATTGTAGCCCTGCACCGCGTTGGCATGAACCTGAAAACTCGTCTCTTTAATTTCAGGCTTCAGCCCCAACGCTCCGGCAAACAGGGCTCGCCGCCTGAGCGCGTGCACCATGCCGACCTCATATCAACCTAGCAGGCGAGCACCGATGGCTGCGGGACGTTGTGGATGTGCCCGGTCATTCCGTAGAACAGTTGGCGGGCGAGCTCGATGGCAGCAAGAATTACTGAATTAGGGGCCCTCCCAGTCATTCCGTCGAACAGAGGAGAGCACGGTGGCGAAGCAGAGGCGCCGGTGCCGGCGGGAAGGAAGCTGTAGTGGTGAGGGAGTAGGCGCTCACTGGAGGGTGGAGGGCCCTGCTTGCGAAGGAAACAGGCAGGGATGGAGAAGGCGTCATGCTGGGATGGTGATTTCAAACGAGGACTTCACTTCCATAATGTTGTTGTCTGAGGGCTTCGTAGAAAAAGAGAGCAAAAAGAGCAGGGGGGGCTTGGTAGTTGTCCATTGTCCATTTTTGCGTTTCCCACAGCATGTGTATCTTTGGCATTGTAATTCCTTTTTCTGCATTTTGCTCGGACTGCCAGTTTATGCATTTCAGTTGCCGCTAAGTTGAGAAGACAAAGACGAAAGGGTAACGATTCCTGCTTCATTTGTTGTTTTCCAATTGCTTTTAGTCTTGTTCTCTAATCAAAACTTGTACGTTCATGACTCTACAGATACAAGGTCACGGTCTGCGAGTCCTGTGACCAGTTATTTTGCAAAAGGCCACGACACATAAAAGAGTTCCTGCCTCCATCTAACAAATATAGGGCCAGAAAGCTGGAAGGCAAAACAAGATGAAACTGACAAAGCAAATGACGCATGCATGAAGAACAAAGCCGAGAATAATCAGATGAAGGAAGGCGGCACAAGAATGGTTTGTTCACTTCCTGAAACTGACAGATGAGGATCAGCATCAACCAACAACTACAGCTTGAGCTTGGGGAGCGCAGGGCTCCAACAGATGCCGAGTTTGAAAAGGATTAGATGTTACGAATATTTTTAATATTGCCTGATAAATACTGAAACATCATATTTTTTCTGAACATGTGCTGATCAAAGACCATCCATAATTGGAACAGCCTGACTTCAGGAACTGAAAATCTTTCAGCTTCCCGCTTAACCCCTAACTTAAGGCTTTCTTCATGTGGGTTCTCCAGGTGACCTTAACACAAACAGTAGCAAACTCCCCCAGCTTTGCTACATTTTCATTCATAACATGATAGCCAGCCGTGAAGCCGCACCTCCATGACAGTGGCATCAGCTTCTGATCGCCCCTCGCAGAACCTTCGATGTACAAATCAAAGCCTTTGCGCATCTCAGCCGCAACAATGAAGCTCGAGGTTTCACCCGGATCAGGAGCAGCGCCTTGGAAGAGACAGATCACCTCACCGAAGCCGCTGGACTTGGCGTGGCACCGAGGCTGAGGACCTTGATTTCGATACAGGCCTCCAAGGCGTTTATAAGCACCCGGTACTTGATGTCCAACGCACATCTTTCGCCATACACGCGATTTTGCGTGACGAACGATTCTGTCGCATGCGTGTTGTATAGCTCGGTGCATCCTTCAATGATCGGACCATTGTCACCATCTGTCTCCTCATCACTCCGGGCTTGGAGCTCAAATTCAATCAATACGCGGGTTGAGAATGAAATGACTCGAGCAGGACTGATCAATGACAAACGCGCCAGGCCCTGCAAAAAGACAGGTCATAAATTGTTATTATATTGGTTACTAGCATATATAGGACAATTCATATTCATAGATCACATACACAATACAGCATGTGTAAACATCGAACAAAAGGGGTCCTTTACTTGTCATGAGGACTACAGTTAAAGCTTGGAATCCAGATTTCAGGTAAGTAGGACAGATATATGAAAGAATTATTGCCTATGTTTGCGATTGGCATCATCGAGTACAAATTTTCAGAATGACAAAACAAGAATGTAGGAAGGTAGAATTTTTTGCGAAATGTGCAGATTGAGAGAACATAAATGAGTTCACAGTCACAAATTTTACAAAAAAACACTGGTTAAATCTGCAAGCTCCTAATGCATGGAAATTTCATCATTATATAAAAGTAGTGCAGGTAGAAAGTTGCAGTTTGTAGCCAGGATTGAGAACAAAACCCGCAAAATATGGACATGATGCTAGTATCAAATGCACAGTCTGCATGAATGACAAAAGGGAAGGTGCAAACAAAAATTTGCAAGTCTGCAAAGTATGGACCAGATATAATTACCGTCTTTGGCTTCACTGTTACAGCTTCACAATTGCTAATCTCACGCCTGTAGACATAGTTGCGCAAGGGATTGAGTGTATCTCGCGCTGCAACAAAACCAAAGATCTTGGCAGGTCCAGAACAGGTATGTTCATAGCCAGCAATATTTGCAGTGACGAATTGGAGCAATTCCATCGGATGGCAGCGGCATTCATTTGAGCAATCACCAACATCCCTCACGCTTACTGCAAAAAAAAAAGTAGGAGATGTATACAAAGTTGAAGTTAGTTTATTAGTGTCTGATATATGGGAGATAGAGACCACGATAATGGCGGGGGTGGATACACACTTTCAGATTGGTCAGTAATATTATAATCAGCAGCAAATCCGAGCTTGCCAGTCTTCAATGGATTGAAGAGCCTGACTGCTCGAGGTCCTCGAAGCTTAGTCTCTGGGTTTTTATACAGCAAATTGGTCTGCTCCTCATGGTCACAGGTAACCCTTGGGAAATCAGCAACTGTAAATGGGCGGTGTGTCTCTGCATCAAAGATCACTTAAATCAACACAAAAGAAAAATGGACGACTCCCTGAGCCCATTTGTTGCATTAAAACATGGATGTGGAAACCAGTACATGTCCATTTGGGAATATACATAGTAAATTGTATGCCCATGCTTTTACACATTTTCCCGATAAGAAGTTTATTTGTCCAACATTGTTTGAGATGGTGTGTACATATTGAACACAGGCCCTCCGGAAGCGGTTGTGCATAGAGGAAGATTAAAGCGAGCTACCAATGTAAAGAGAGGTCGGGGTAAACCAAACTTGACATGGGAGAGGGTCTGCAAAGAGGGACTTGAAAGAGGATTAGGATATCACCAAAGAGCCATGGACAGGGGAGCGTGGAATTCCACATGCCAGAACCATGACTAGGGTATCGAGATCCTTTGAGTTTTCATCTGTAGCCTCCCCAAAGCAAGTTGCGCTGAAAGGCTTTGTTGTTGCTGTATACAGTTGCTACAACTAATGGTTCTGGGCCTTCTGGCATGTGGAATTCTGAAAGATTTGTTATGTCCAAAATCTAGTTCAGAATTCTGAAAGAAACAAATTAAGATTGTAACAATTGCTACAACTAATGAAAATGGGAGTGGCAAAAAAAAATTTGACTGTCGGAGTGGCAAAATTAAGATTTTTTTTTCTCTCTAAGACTTCAAAGTTCAGACCAATCTTAACTGCAGCATAGGGCCACCAATTAAGAAGTTCCATTCATCCATTTGTTTGCTACTTCATCTAATTTGATCTAACTGATAAGTTTCCAAACTTAATTGTGATAGATGGTGGAATTAACCTGCTGTTAGCGTATTGTTATGCAGTACCCATGCCACAAAATGCTGACTATCAAAAACAGGAAGTCGGGAAGTACACGGTTGGTGTGTGTCAAAGGAAAGAGTATCTCTTGTCCACCTTCTTACAATCAATAAAAGGGTACAAAGCCCAGTATAATCTCAGTGAAATAGTTTCGGCACTATAAGGAAAGAGTATCTGCAGAGTGCAGACTCTATGCTGGTACTTGTAACAAGTTTTGGATATAGCCTTTCTTTGTTAGTTTGGAACTAATAAAACAAAGAAAACTGTATGTTGGTATGACGAGAGAAAAACAGATCAAGGAGAATCTAATACGTGTGTGTGTGTGAATTTTGATTTGAATTTTACCTTGATTCTCCTCATCCTCCTCGCTGCCGCTATCGCTAAGCAGCCATTCATCGCTGGTGGCGGACGTGGAAGGGGAAGCCGGATGCGTCTTGCCGCGGGCAAGGTCGAATATCTCAGCCGACCCGCTTCCGCCTCCCTCGATCTCCATTGGTTGCTTCTCGCTTTTAACCATAAACCCTAAGAAATGAAGAGGAAGATGGCAGCGGGGTCACCTGTCTGTTGTAGTATGCATCTCCGGCTTCCAGCTTTTTTTGCGTACACCGGATCGTCTATCTGCCGGCACCACGCGTGTCTTGCCTGATTGCAATGGGCACCCGTCTGTTGAATGAACCGGAGCGTGTGGATGAACCCACCTAAACAGGGGAAATCAAGATGAAACTGGAAAAGAAATGCATGAAAAACAAGCCTAGAATGAACAGATGATGACGACCAAATATGGAACGGTAAGATGATGAAACTGGAAAACAAATGCATGGAAACAGAGCCAGAATAAAGAGAGATGGAAACGTGTCGCCTCACCCCAAAATCAGCAGGACACTACAACAGTGTCTTGTAAAACTTGACACATGTAAGTCCATGTACAGTAAGTCAGGACCAGATATGATTCGATAATAATTACTACAGCCCGAGTACACATAACACCTAATACTAGTACATCCGGTCACCTAAAATACATAGTATGTAGCTCGGCAGAAACGAATACTGTTGGCCCCTTAAACACATTTTCTTGGTAACATTTCCAGGTGACCTTGACTGACATTGCGGCAAAACCTCCCAGCTCCGCCACTAGTTCCACCGTCCCATGGTAGTCCATGGAGATACTACCAAACTCTAAAATTCAATATGTCAGAACAAGACATGATTCGATATATAATTACTAAAGCAGGAGTACACATAACACCTAATAATTAGTACAGCCAGTCTCCAAACAATACGTCAGAGAAGTATGGCCAGCCCTTAATTATTTCCTTTTAGTGTAACATTTCCAGGTGACCTTGACTGACACTGCAGCAAAATTTCCCAGCTCCGCCACTAGTTCCACCGTCCCATGGTAGCTAGAGCTGAAGCTGCATTGCCACCAAGAACCGGGCCGCAGCTTCCGGCCAAGTACAGGATCGTGTACTGGGAACCCTTCGATGTACAGATCGAGGTAGTTGTACATCTCCACACCAACAGCAAACCTCTTTCTCAAGCCAACCTCTGAAGCAACACCTCGGAAAAGCCGGATTACATCGCTGAACCCACTGGTCCTGGCATACAGCTTCAGGTCGACGCCGTGGGTGGGGACACGGAGGACCTCAATGCTGACCTGGGCTTCCATTGCATTGATCAGCACCGCGTACTTTAAGTCCAGAGCGCACCTTTCTCCATACAAGCGCTTGTGTTCGATGGAAGATTTCGACTTGAATCTGTGGTCTAGCTCTGTGCATCCTTCAATGATCAGCCCATCTTCACCATCGATCTTGTCTTCGTTCTGGGCATGGAGCTCAAATTCGATCAACACGCAGGTTGGCATTGAAATA
The DNA here is from genome assembly GCA_012490785.1 of Eragrostis nindensis. Classification (NCBI taxonomy): domain Eukaryota; kingdom Viridiplantae; phylum Streptophyta; class Magnoliopsida; order Poales; family Poaceae; genus Eragrostis; species Eragrostis nindensis. The sequence goes on along the minus strand of JAAXCT010000105.1, from coordinate 941,916 downwards.
ACTCGAGCAGGGCTGCTAAGCGACAAACGTGCCACGCCCTGCAAAACGAAGTTGTAAATTAAAAAAAATATATACCAATTACTACGAGAGGAAAACATTCTTGTTCAAAAAAGGCTGGCTTGGAATCTTAAAGTTTAGTTTCTTACTACACATAACTCTATCAAGTATCATCACAAATATACAAAATAACCCCTACTATTGGAATTGTCAGTTGTCTAATATGTACGTACTTTCAGATTGATATAGGGAACATGTAGGTAGACGGCTCCAAATTTGCAAAATAACTTGCATTGTAAATTGAGATGAAATGAAAGTAGCACGCAGGTACATGTATGCAATCTGAACTAACACCTTTAGCTTTCACATACTTCCTCTGTTTCAAAAAAGTTGTAGTTTTAGATTTTTTATAAATCAAACTTTATCTTCGACCGTAAATTTTCATAGAGATTAACAACATAAGACATGTTTTTAGAATCGTCATGAGATAGACTTTCATAATAATTCACATGGTCTAAAGCTATACGAATTTATAGAAACTATCGGGCAAAACAAAGTTGGACTTAGGACAAATCTAAAACCGCAAACTTTTTTAAATGAGGGAGTATATTAGAAGCGAGAATGTCAAACATAAATTTATCAAAGCAGGGATTAAAATCAGCATCACAAAGTAAGTGAATGATACCTAAAATTGGACGTGGCAAAGTTAAGCTTCAAGATCATGCTGGTACTAAGATAAAAAGGAGCACATATGTTTGCAAGCTTGCAAAGCATGGAACAAATATATTTACCGTTTTGCGCTTCACAGATACAGCTTCACTGTTTTCAAGCTCACGCTTGTAGACATAGTTACGGAAGGGCTCAGCTGTCTCCCGTGCAGCCACAAAACCATGTATCTTGGCACGTCCAGGACGGTTATGTCGATATCCAGCAATTTGAATATCGATGAATTGAAGCAAATGCATCGGATAGCAGCGGCATTCCTCTGGACAATCCCCAACATTTCTGACTTTGACTGAAAAATCAGTTATAGAGGAAGATTTACAGAACTGATCACTATTACATTGCTTATATAATAACAATAATACAAAGTACACAATTGGGGAAGGGCGGTGGTGAAAATGGACAACATACTTTCAGATGTATCACTAAGATTATAAGCTTTAGCAAATACGTGATTGGCAGATTTGAATGCAGGGAGAAGTCTGATTGGTGAAGGCCCTCGAAGGTTAGCACTTGGAGTTGCATACAAAATTTTTCTCTGCTCTTCACGGTCACAGCTAACCCTTGGGACATCATCGACTGTATAAGGCCGGTAAGTCCCTGCACTAACAAACAACAGAAATCAACACAAAGGAAATCGTACCGTATGTGTAGGTTAATGGAAGCATAACATAGCCTGGTAATATCAGAGCCATCATAATAAATTGTTCGAGATCCAGAAAGATGAATTGTTTCAAAGCGTATATGTGGGAATCGACTGCGGTCCATTAGGCTATAGTCATATAGGAAAAAAAAATCCAGATGTTAGAGGTATGTTGTGTCTATGATGGGACACGAGTAAAAGATTTTGTGGCTTGCAAAGGTTTAGGAGCAACCAAACAAACATATGAAGAGTTCATAAAACAAGCCTGCCTATGGTGTGGGCTACCTGACACCTCATCTATACCTAGTGAATGGATGTTTTCTTATAGCAAACAAATTAGGTGAAACACCTTAAGTCATCACATAAAATCCCTATCAGCAAGTCAATTAATAACGATGTTCAGTGAGATAAAAACAAGCAGTCAGCCACGCAGAAAAATATCTGCACAGGCAACCCTCACACAAATTGAGTTTCTGTACCCTCTGAATTCTAAAAAGGATCCATTTTGGTAGACTTGGGACCTAATCTAAACAACAGTGCAGGGAGGGGATACATCTTATTATGAACTGACGACAGGTACTATATTCGTGATGCTTTGGATCATGTCAGATGATGCATAACAGCAGAAGAAAGAATTCAAAGATGGCTGATGGAGTGAGATGGGCACTCAAATATCCAAATTATGATCTACAAGTTTGCATCACCTTAAATTTTTTCCATCGTCAGATTATGACGTCCCTATGCAATATATCTGTCAGTGTCCCTATGCAATATATCTGTCAGTGTCACCTTGACCCCAAATTTCACATGAGGTTCAAAGAAACCAGTCTACAAGGCCACGCAACCCCCCTCTGATCAAATGGATTCTGGGATGAAGTCATCACACGATGAAAGCATCGAACACATGATGGAGCAAACACCAATTCATCGGCTCAATTTCAACCGCCGTCGACATCTCCCCTTCCACTGGCTCCCTATAATTCTCATCTGATTGCCTCATCTTCTTGCCACCGCCACCATCCCTCAAGTTCCAGCAGCAGTATGAGCGTGACTAAATCCAAACGATCAAAATAATCCAAGATCACGTACAAATGATTTTCACAGTTTTCGCTACTGAAATTCATATATATGATCAAACTAATCCAGCAGATCCACCAAAAACGCACAAATCAAAGGAGAAGCTTTAGCTGATCGCGATGAATCCTACTAATACCTTCATTATCGTGATCCTCATCCTCCTCCTCCTCGCTGTCGCTAACCAACCATTCACCGTTGTCGTCGTCATCGGTGGTTGTAGACTTGGATGAATCCTCATCGTCGCCCCGGGTAGCAGGAGGCGAAGGCGGCGGTCGCTTCATCCCCTCTCGCCTCACGCCGTAATCGATAGAGGATGCGCCGTCGCCGGGAGAGCTTTCGGATGGAGGAGGAAAGTCGCGACACGCTGGCACATTTGCACTTGGGCCAGGTCGAACTGATCAGGCCACCGGACACAAACCACATTTGCGCGCGTCCCGAGTCCAAGGAGATCATCAGCAGTGCTTTTGATTAGCTCAAAAAAATATAATCAGCAGTGCTTTTGATAAAAAACTGATATTCAACGGCACACATTCAAGTTGAACCGCTTGGATTTTGGAAGAAGGAATGATAAATGAAACACTTGGCAGACAGTAAGTGAGATCCAGTGCGTCGTAAACCAAGCCTTTGCCACCTTCTGTAACACACGGGAAAAGCAAGCAAATCAGTTGGCGTGACGTGCTGGTTCCATTCCTTCAACTATAAAGACATGAATGAGGTCAAATCGACAAATCCTGTACCAATACATGTATGGATTGGTCCAACCCATCCAAGCACTACTACCATACAAAACTGCAAATGCATGGAAATTTGATTTTTTTTAGGAGGACCTACTACGCTAGAAAGCAGAACAAGATGAAACAGAAAAGTGAAAAGCAACAGTGCGTGTGGCATACAAATTCCATGCAGATACAAGAGTATACTCCACGACATGAGTGTGCCATATCACTGCTTACAAAACGATCATTAGCCATGAACAACATATCTAGTAACTGGCAAGTCGTAACACAAATGTAATTACGACGGTCTTTCAGAATCGAGGGCGCCCGAATTTCTCGTAGGTTTTCCAAGTGACCTTGACAGAAACTGTTGCGAATTCACCCAGCTCTGCCACTTCTTCTTCCGTCCCATGGTAGGCAGATACGAAGCCGCGTTGCCACCATGAAAACTGCTTCGGCTTCTGCCCAAGGATTGGAGATGCCGCCTCGACGTACAGATCAAAACCGCCGCGCCTCTCCGCTGCAACGACGAAGCTCATTACTGCGGAACCCGGATCCGGGGCGGCGCCACGGAAGAGACGGATCACCTCATCGAAGCCACTGGTCTTGGCGTACACCTTCAAGTTGATCACCTCATCCGGGGCGGCACCGAGGCGGATGACCTCAACGTCGACTCGTGCCTCCACCGCGTGCATGAGCCTCAGGAACTTGATGTCCAGCGCACACTTTTCGCCGTACAGCCGCTGGTGCACCATGAACGATTTTAACACATGCATTTCCTCGAACTCGTAGCATCCTTCAATGATCAGGTCATCGTCACCTTGGTCTTCACCATGGGCATGGAGCTCAAACTCGATCAGTACGCGGGATGGCATTGAAATGACTCGGGCAGGACTAGTCAGTGTCAAACGGGCCACACCCTGCGAGAAAATAAGTCATAAATTCAACCTTTTTATCAATTACTTAAGGAAAATTCATGTTCATAAATCATATACCCAAATTCCTGTTTCTAAAGTGATTTTTCAGTACTGCGATGCGACCATGACATGGAATCTTTCAGGTTACTCTCTTACAACATGGGATTCAGTGGCAAATAAGAATCATAAGAGTTTATATATTCATAAATAATGCCTACATTTGCAATTGCCAAATGACTTAAGTTGTGCAAAAATGAACTACAACACAGAACTGAGATGGCCATCGCAATTACAAATTACATGTGCATAAATATAAAAGAACTCCAATGGATGGCAATTTTCACATAGATAAAAGGAGCATGCAGCCTGCAGGTAGACATGCAGTTTGCAAACCAGATTACGGCTTTCATACATATTATTTGTTAATGTCAAAATCATAACAGGGATTCAGATAACAAGTTACCAGAATAAGTGTAAATCTGGAAATAGCAAAGTAAAGCCCAGACATCATGCATTCATGTTGCCTCGCATCATTATTTCAAGAATGATAAAAGAGCGCAGCAAGCCAGCAGCAACAGCAAGCATGTAAGAACTGGACCAAACTATTTACCGTTTTTTTGTTTCACAAACACAGCTTCACAATTTTTAATTTCACGATTGTAGACGTAGTTGCGCAAGGGCTCCTTAGCCTCCCGTGCCGCGATGAACCAGAGAGTTTGAGCACATCCAGGACGGTATGCCGATAACCAGCAATTTTTATATCAATGAATTGAAGCAAGTTCATTGAACAGCAGCGGCATTCATTTAGACAATTTCCAACATCCCTGACACTGACTGCAAAATCAATTGTAGATGTGGATTTACAGTTAGTACTTGATTACTAATGATGTACAATAGATGGCGAACACTGAGCAAGGTGGTGGCTGAAAAGGACAACATACTTTCAGATTTTTCAGCTAGATTATAATCTAAATCAAAAACATGGTTGCCAGATTTGAATGCAGGAAAAAGCATGGTTGGTAAAGGACCACGGCGCTTAGCATCCGGATTTCTGAACACGACAAATTTCTGCTCCTTATGATCACAACTAGGCCTTGGAATATCATCGACTGTGAAAGGGGAATATGTTCCTGCATTGGAAAAACAACTGAAATCAACAAAGAAAGGCCTTTTCAAAAATACAAAATATTGATGTACAGTGAGATGGGAACCAAAATACCATGTTACATTTATTATTTATAATCAGTTAAAGGATTATGAGCTGAGCTCTATTTGGGTATACCCAAGATTTATATCCAAGATACTGTGCGCGGAAACCTAACACTAACCTGACGGTCAAAAGTACAAAAGAAAGTGGCACTGATAACATGTATGATGAACTAAACCCAGCAAGATTTCATTAATACCTGTTTCTCAATTTTATCTATTATGGCCTCTTCTAAGCCTAATCTAATAATGTGAGATGAAGAACACATTCGTCCACTTAGGTGCCTTACAACAAAATACTGCAGACCCATATAACTTCGTCATGTTGTCATCAGTTGGTCACGTGCTCACAACCTTGTGGAAACATAAACATACGTACAATCTTCCTCGCATTTCAATGCAATTTAGACGGGACTAGTCCCGTAGCTAGAACTCTAAAAAATTGGACGGCGAACTAATTTTTCACATAAATCCCTCCGAATCCAAATGGATTGAAGATAATTCTCTTAAATGGATACAACCCCGTTGACTTTCTTATTAGTTTGGCTACAGATTGAACTGATCAAGCAGACCGACGCAGAAAACAAAAAAAAGAAAGAGCGCTTAGTCGGGCGTGATGATCTGAATTTTACTTACCTGAACGTCGTAATCCTCATCCTCATCCTCGCTGTCGCTAACAAACCATTCATCCTCCTCATCCTCGCCGCCCGGGTAGTAGGAGATGGCGGTCGCTTCCTGCAGGGTTCAAGTACAGGAGGGGTCGTCGCCGTCAATCCGCCTCCCTCATCCCTCTCCATTGGTGGCTTCTTCTCAACTGTAGACGAATCTATTCGGCTCCTGCCCGTGTCGTGCTGTGGGTTCTTGCAATCGGCAGAGGACGCGCCGCCGGCCAGGGAAAATTAATTTCTATGCATACATTATAAAGTGAGGCAGTGCGGCAACCATTTGGATCTGTCTTGACAGAGAGGATGTAACTCTGTTTGTTTATTCTTTTTTCTGTTTTTTCTTCATGTATTAAAAACCTTTACATACCAATATATTAATCTGTAGGGGCTTGCCCCTCCCCAGTTCCTTAAAAAAAATCTTCAACAATCAAGAAATTTGAAATATTGTGCATCGTGATAACAATGGATGAGTAGAGTGAGCTCGTAACTAAAAAATGGATACGCAGTTCCAATGTAGTATATGTATGTACACCATGGTTCTTTGCGCACAAGGGGATATCGTGGAACATGGTATGTGAGCGGAGCACTCTGGTACGACAGTGTTCAAATCAGGGTCTTCTTAACTAAGTGTATTTTGGCTTGAGAGGCATCAAGAATCAGAGAGCTTACTGTACGCGATGTCCCTCTGCCCATGCCTCGCTGAATCGCTGATGAACTGCACTAATACGTGGAATTACGACGTGCTTGTAGTGAGTGCGTATGTGAGCAAATACTCGGTTTTCGATCAGTTCGTGCGCAAGGTTCAGTGCGTCGTGTGAGGCTTGGACGGGGCTATGACGCTTCAGCAGTTAAAGAAATTAGATAACGCGGTATTGTGATGACATTGAAAAGTTTTGTGGCAGTAGTCAAGGCGTACTGCAAATGGGACAGTAACCTAGTCTAAAGTAGTATTGGTCGCAACTCGATCTTGATATACAGTTCCAATGTATACCACGGTACTGTGAACTATAGGAGACATTGCCTGCCTGACCTGAATACTTAGTGTCGCTGAGAATATAATTGTGAAACAACTTAAGCCCTTCTTCGCGTGGGTTCTCCAGGTGACCTTGACAGAAACTGTTGCAAACTCCCCCAGCTCTCGCTACTTTTTCATCCGTACCATGGTAGCAAGACGCGAAGCCGCAGCTCCATGAAAATGGCAGCAGCTTCTTGGTCATCCCTCGCAGACCCTTCGATATACAAGTTACAACTCGAAGCCTTTCCACTTCTCTGCTGCGACATAAAGCTCATGGTGCTGCCCGCATCAGGAGCAGCCCCTTGGAAGAGACAGATCACCGCACTGAAATGCTGGTCTTGGCATACAGCTTCATGTCGACGCCACCAGGAGTGGCGCCGAGGTGGAGGACCTTCACATCGACCTGGGCCTCCACCGCGTTTTTGAGCACCAGGTACTTGATGTCCAACGCACACCTTTCGCCATACATACGTTCTTGATTAATGAACGATTTTGAGCCATACATGTTGTATAGCTCGGTGCATCCTTCAATGATCGGATCATTGTCACCACCTGCAGTCTCCTCATCACTCGGGCATGGAGCTCAAACTCGATTAATACACGGGATGTGAATGACATGACTCGAGCAGGACTGGTCAATGACAAACTTGCCACGCCCTGCAGAAAGATAGGTCATAAATTTAAATTCTTTATCGGTTACTTAGCACACATAGGACAATTCATGTTCATAATCGTCTCCACAAACTGCATGGGTAAACGCAAACAAAAGTGATAAACTTTACTTGTGATGCTATGACTACATGGTTGAAAGCTTGGACCAACTCAATTTCAGATAAGTAGGACAGATCTATAAAAGATTATTGCTATTTTAATACTCCCTTCGTCCAAATAGTTGTCACTTGGACATCATGTTTGACTCTTCGTCTTATTCAAAAAATTATTAAATATAAAACAAATATGTCATGATTACAATATATTCAATGATAAAACAAAATTGTAAAAAAATAAATAAAATTTGTGCCAAAAATTTAATAAGACGAGCAGTCAAAAAAGTCAACAGCGACATCTATTTTGGGGCAGAGGGAGTATCTGACAAAAGGAGAAGCATGTAGATAGTAACAACTTTGTGAAATGTGTAGCTTTGACAGGACAGAAAATGGTTCACAGTCGTCAATTTAATGCTGAATCTGCTGCTCCTAATGCATGGCTTTTTCATCATTATATAAAAGGAGTGCAGGAGAGTGTTGAAATTTACAAAACCATTTTCCCAAGATAGATGTGGTTACTAAGTGTCATGTAGCAGGGATTGAGAACAACACCCCCAATGGTAAACGAATAAGGCTGCGTTCGGATCACTTTAGAGGGTGCTGTAGCAGTCACATCAAAGATGCCCGGCACGATTTATGTGTACTAAACAAAGTTAAATTACAAAACTAAGTCCAGGACCCCCCCATCTATTTCGCGAGACGAACTAATGAGGGTAATTAAGCGGCGATTAGACGATGTTACTGTAGCATCACTGTGTCAAAACATTGATTAATTAGGCTCGTTAGATTCGTCTCGAAAAATAACGCCCATCTGCAGAAAGGTTTGCAAAAAAATTTTATTTAGTACCCCTAATAGTAAGATTTTTTTTACTTTAGAGGAGTATAAAGTTTAGAGGCACTTAGAGGGGGATCCGAACGGCACCTAAAGCCTGGACATGATGCTAGCGTCAAATGTACAGTCTGCAAGAATGGTAAAAAGGAGGCCGCACACAAAAAGTTGCAAGTCTGCAAAGTGTGGACAAGATATATATAATTACCGTCTTTGACTTCACAGTTACAGCTTCACAATTGTCAATCTGGCGCCTGTAGACATAGTTGCGCAGAGGGTTGATAGTATCTCGTGCTGCACAAAACAAAGATTTTGGCAGGTCCAGAACCGGTATGTTGATAGCCAGCAATTTTTGCACTCACGAATTGAAGCAATTCCATTGGCAAGCAGCGGCATTCATTTGAGCAATCACCGACATCCCCCACGCTTACTGCAAAATAAAAAAAAAAAAGTAGGAGATGTATATAAGTAGAAGTCAGTTCATCAAGAATACGATGTATGGGAGCTAGAGACCCACAATAACGGGAAAAGGTATCTATAAAAGGATACCCACTCTCAGATTCGTCAGCAAGATTATAATCAGAAAAGGTCCAAGCTTGCCACTCTTGAAGGGATGGAAGAGCATGATTGCTGGAGGTCCTCGAAGCTTAATCTCTGGGTTTTCGTACAGCAAATCTGCCTGCTCGTTATAGTGGCAACTAACTCTTGGGAAATCAGCAACAGTAAACGGGCGGTGTGTCTCTGCATCAAAGATCACTGAAATCACACAAAAAGTCCTGCATCAAGTACACGTCGATGAGGCCTATATATAAGCATCACGATCTCTGAACTCATTTGTTGCATTAAAACATGGATATGGATATGGAAATCAGTACACGTCCATGAGGCCTATACTATAACAAACAGTATGCTCATGCTTTTACACTTTTCCCGATAAGAAGTTTATTTTTGCAACATCATTTGAGATGGTTTCGACATATCGCGCAGGCCCCCAGAAACGGCTAAGAATCTGTAGTTACATGTTGGCGTAGTAAAAAGAAGTTTGTAGTGATTAACATGATAAGCTCTGCTGATATGTGGACCTTGTGGAAGCTGAAAAACGATATTTGTTTTCAGCATGTTTCATGGACAGATATGAAAAACATATGGAGGAGGATGTTGTGTATGAGACATGAATCCCTCCGCATCCATATGTATGGTCTTTGAGCAGGGCCGTCGCCAAGAAAACGGGGGCCCGTGCGAAATGAAAACGAGGCCCCCATCGCAGCCCATCTTCTTTACATTTTGGCCCAATTTAGCCCAATATGTTACCTTCTTCAACCTTGAGCATCAGATCGACTTTCCTCTCTCTCTCTCTCTTCCACCATGGCTGGCCAGGTGAGCTCGAATCAGCGCACCGTTGAAGGCCGAAACAATAATAAACAAGCAAAACGGAGTGCTCTCCGCATCCTCCATCATTCCACTTAGTTTAACTCGAAATTATCCTTAGCGATGCAAAATCAGAAGGTGTGATGAAAGAACAGAGGAGGAAATTGGGGCCCCGACATTTTGGGGCCCTGTGCGGTCGTCCACCCTGCCCATGCTCATCGACGGGCCTGCTTTGAGACATGAATGTCAAACTCGTGCTGTAAGCTATTCGTGATTGCAATGCAATTTAGACGGGACTGCTAGTCCCCTAGCTAGAACTCTAAAAAATTGGACAGCAAACTACTATTCACATAAATCCCTCCGAATCCAAATGGATTGAAGAGAATTCCTTAAATGGAAACAAGCCCCCATTGATTTTCTTATTAGTCTGGCTACAGAACCCAAACAATTGAACTGATCAAGGAGAAACAAATTAAACAAGAAAGAGCGCAGCTTGATGGATCTGAATTTTACCTTCAACCTCGTGATCCTCATCCTCATCCTCGCTGTCGCTAACAAACCATTCATCCTCATCGTCGTCGTCCGGTGAGGTAGGAGAATACGGTCGCTTCCTGCAGGGAGGGGTCGTCGCCGTCAATCCGCCTCCCTCACCAGTCTCCATTGCTAGGTATCTTACAAGAATAGGGTTCATGTACAGAAGTCCTCAACAAGCAGCCCTAGAGGAATGGAAGGACGGCCATGTGTTGTTAGATCTCTTGGACCCCTGCCCGTGTCGTGCTGTGGGTTCTTGCGAAGTTTCCCCACGGGCACTCGCCTCCGCTGCAATCGGCAGATCGAGGACGCGCCGCCGGCCAGGGAATAAATATTATTATGCATACCTGAATAAAGTGAGGCTGTGACACGTCTCCACTTCATCAATTCAAGCAGTCCCCACCCACAAGCCACAACCTTTGAGACCTGCAGTTACCAAGTTTTTCTCTTTGCCTCAAATAGGTACGTATCTATTATCTTAGTATTTGAAGGTCAAAGAAGCCACCACGTTCGTTCTCAACGCCACGAAATTACCATATTAATTGAAAAAAAACAAATATAGACCATTGGATTTTATGAAGAATCAACGGCCAAGATTAAGGAAGAGTCCACTGTGAAAATAACTCCTACAGATCAAACGAATCTATGTACAGAAGGAAAGAGTCCTGTGCACAGCAAAGGAATAAATAAAATATTCTATTCTATCCTAATACGTTACGCATCTGGAGTTCAATCTGAGAAACGGCACTTCATTTTATTCACGGTAGAGACGCAGGCAAATAAACATCGACATTAAACGATTCATATGTAGACACGGAGGAGGCTAGAGGAACAAGAACCGACTTACGGCAGCGGCGTCGCAAGAGCAGCAGCCATCAACATCGTCCCGCGAAAAGCCACAGGACCAGGAGCAGCAGGATAAAAATCAGATCATCACTAGAGGTATAGCTCAGTATGTAAGACATATAACATGTCCCCCAGTACAAGGAAGGCTGGCCACCATTGGCAAATTTGTACGACAATCATCAATTGATGCAGGGCAAATCTTAAGATAATCAGGTCAAAAATAATGGGTTAGATGATGAGACAAAGTAGAATATTGACTATGACATGTGGCAAGCTCTGCGTGAGAAGGATCAAGAGGGAGTGGAGCGCAAGACCACCACGGTGGCAATGACAGGTTTCTATCGATATGAAATATTTTATATCTTTTTCAAAGTTTACATGCAATTTAAAATATCTAATATTAGTTACAGCTGTGCTAGCCGTGCATTTTGCGCTGGATACCTTGCTAACTGGCCATTCGCAGTGCCGTTGACACGATGATGACTCCTTAATTATGTAAGGCAAGAGATCATCATGTACAGCACACAAAGACCAATGAACTTGCGGTGCCATCTTTGGCGTTGTTCACGAGTCAGAATTGGTGCTAGGCTGGATTGATGTGAGAGGTTGTGGACTTGCTCCAACATGCATCATTTGGAAATGCCAACGGTGAAGGATTTTCATGCAGGAAAGAGTGGATCATGTGAACGACAAGAAGAGTTCTCATGGTGAGCTCAGGATTCACGAATGGAGATAATAAAATCAGTAGTCTGGTGATGTGTTGCGGAGTTACATCTTTGCAACATTGGTAGAGAAGGGAAGCAAGGATGGAAACAGAGCACTGCATGGTTATCAGCCACTTCCGGCCATGGACGTGGGGTATCTATCAAATGCTATGGAGGCAAGCAGAGAGACAACATGGTTTCAGATGCTTTGGTTAAATAGTCTATAGAGTACACTGAAGATGGTTACTGCTGGGAGACACCTCACATAAGCAACTATCATCGATAAAGCTTCAGTGGCATTGCCACCATGATAGTTTTTTTTCGGTTTTTTGTTTTTTCGACGTAACACAGTACAAACGCAGACACTCACAAACACACATACGAGTACTCACCTTTATGAACACAAGCACTCATTGCACTTCGATAGTGCCAGGAAAGAAATACGGTAACAAAAAGTGGTTGTGAAAGGAGTAAGAAAATAGTTTGAGAGTTGAGTAAGTTTGAGCTCTTGGGTTGACACGCTGTTGTGTTAATACTTATCTATTTGCTAAAAAAAATATCCTTTCGCAAGTGACATCGTGTAGTCGTGGAGCAGAAACAATGAAGGCGAGCTTGGGCACAGCGAACTGGGCAAAGGCGGAGTTAGGGTGTTTGTGTCTGCATGTGACATGAACATGTAACACCTACAAAGATGTGGCTCAGCATGATGAGGAGACCTGGACTTGAATTGTGCAGTCAGCAGTCACGGTAGAAAACATGGTATGAATCTTCCATACTATCATGCGAACAAGCTGACTACACATAATTTAGTTTATCCAGATAATAAAACAAATTAAAACAAAACATATGTTTGAACCTATAAAAATTGTATAACATGTCTAGCCGCGCAATTTGCGCGGGCCACCTGCTAGTTTATTTATTATGAAAAGGTTTGGGTCTATGGCCGTTACTCACAATGCGAACTCAAAGCGATGAACCTGAACAAAGTGAAGGTCCCAAAGAAAGGCAAGAAGATTGATGATCGCGAGAGCCCCAGTGCCTAAGCCGTTTGGTGTCTGGTTTTTACATGCCTCTGTTGTTGAGCTTTTGGAGGAGCAGTTGCTGCTATATACAGGTGCTGGGGCGATGTTGACATTGTCGGAATGGCGGCAATAAGCGAAAGAAAAAGAAGAAGCAAACTTTTGAGGACTGCACTGAACAGCAGGTGGCGTGGCTAGCAAACGGCGATGAGTGCTCACTGAGTATCAGTTGTCATCATAAGACCAAAACAAAATTGTCCGTAGTTGTGTGATCCTGTTTTCTATCTTTTGTCAGTTCTACCTCTGTATCTTCTGTTTTTCTTTCTAGCCTGGCCAGAGGCTTGGCCTCCTGTGTGTAGCCTGTTCTAAGCGTCAATGCAGCATCTGCTGCTGGATGCAAACCCTGTATTTCTTTTTGCTTTCCTTTTTAATGAAAAGGCAGAGCACCTGCTTAATTTCCGTCAAAAAAAATACATTTGCTTGTTACCATTATTATTTCAGAAGACCACACGCACAAACACAAAAACTGTATCACGTCGTCGTGGGCATGTTGGTTCCATTCATTTGAACTAAAGACAGTAACGAGGTCAAATCCGAGATACCAACTAATACATGTATGGGTTGGTCCACCCATCCAAGCACTACATAACAAAAACCGGAAGTGCATGGAAATTTGATCTTTTTAACGGGGACCTACGCTAGAAAGCAGATAAGATGAAACAGAAAAGTGAAGAGCAACAGTGCGCGTGGCATGCAAATTCCATACAGATATCACTGCGTTAGACGACGATCATATCAGGGTATCTTGCAAAAAGGTAACCAACTATGTTAGCCATGAACAACACATCTAACTCGCAACACAGATGAATTACGACAGTCTCTCAGATTGGCGGCCACCGAATTTCCTGTAGGTTTTCCAGGTCACCTTGACAGAAACTGTTGCGAATTCCTCCCAGCTCTGCCACTTCTTCTTCCGTCCCATGGTAGGAAGAGAGGAAGCCGTGTTGCCAGCATGAAAACTGCTTCGGCTTCTGCCCAAGGAAAGGAGACGCCGCCTCAATGTACAGAACAAACCCGCCGCGCCTCTCCGCTGCAACGACGAAACTCATTGCCGCGGAACCCCGGATCCGGGGCGGCGCCTCGGAAGAGACGGATCACCTCATCGAAGCCACTGGTCTTGGCGCACACCTTCAAGTTGATGCCGTCAGGTAGGCACCGAGGCGGAGGACCTCAACGTCGACTCGTGCCTCCCCCCGCGTTGCGGAGCCTCAGGAACTTGACGTCCAGCGCACACTTTTCACCGTACAGCCGCCGGTGTACCATGAACGATTTTGACTCATGCATGTCCTCGAACTCGGTGCATCCTTCAATGATCAGGTCATCGTCACCTTGGTCTTCACCATGGGCATGGAGCTCAAACTCGATCAGTACGCGGGATGGCATTGAAATGGCTCGGGCAGGACTAGTCAGTGTCAAGCGGGCCACACCCTGCCAGAAAATAAGTCATAAATTCAACCAATTTTATCAATTACATAAGGAAAATTCATGTTCATAAATTCCTGTTTATAAAGTAATTTTTCAGTACTGAGACTATGACATGGAATCTTTCAGGTTACTCTCTTCCAACATCGGATTCAGTGGCAAATAAGAATCATAAGTGTGTGTGTATACATAAATAATGCCAATATTTGCAATTGCCAACTGACTTAAGAGAAGCATGCAGTTAAAAACGGCTTAAAGTTTGCCAAATGAACTACAACACAGAACTGAGATGGCCATCGCAATTACAAATTACATATGCATAAATATAAAAGAACTCCAATGGATGGCAATTTTCACATAGATAAAAGGAGCATGCAGCCTGCAGGTAGACATGCAGTTTGCAAACCAGATTACGGCTTTCATACATATTGATTGTTAATGTCAAACATATGTCCATCATAAAACAATCTGGAAATAGCGAAGTAAAGCACTGACATCATACATTCATGTTGTCTCGCGTCATTATTTCAAGAATGATAAAAGAGCGCAGCAAGCCAGCAGCAACAGCAAGCATGTAAGATCTGGACCAAAATATTTACCCTTTTTGGTTTCACAAATACAGCTTCACAATTTTTAATCTCACGATTGTAGACGAAGTTGCGCAAGGGCTCGTCAGCCTCCCGTGCCGCGATGAAACCAGAGAGTTGAGCACGTCCAGGACGGGTATGCCGATAACCAGCAATTTTTATATCAATGAATTGAAGAAAGTTCATTGAACAGCAGCGGCATTCATTTAGACAATTTCCAACATCCCTGACACTGACTGCCAAATCAAAGATGTGGATTTACAGTTAGTACTTGATTACTAATGATGTACAATAGATTGCGAACAACTGGGGAAGGGTGCTGGCTGAAAAGGATAACATACTTTTAGATTTGTCAGCTAGATTATAATCTAAATCAAAAACATGCTCGCCAGATTTGAATGCAGGAAAAAGCATGGCTGGTAAAGGACCACGACGCTTAGCATCCTGATTTCTGAACACGACAGATTTCTGCGCCTTATGATCACAACTAGGCCTCGGAATATCATCGACTGTGAAAGGGGAATATGTTCCTGCATTAAGAAAAACAACTGAAATCAACAATGAAAAGGCCAATACAGTTCATGATGAGGCATCAGAAATTGTTTGAAAACCCAAAATGTTGATGTACAGTGAGATGGGAATCAAAATACCATGTTTCATTTTTATTTATAATCAGTCAAAGGATTATGAGCTGAGCTCTATTTGGGTATACCCAAGATGTATATCCAAGATACTGTGTGCAGAGACCTAACACTAACCAGACAGTCTAAAAGTACAAGAAGAAAGTGGCACTGATAACATGTATGATGAACTAAATCCAGCAAGATTTCATTAGTATCTGTTTCTCAAATTTATCTATTATGGCCTCTTCTAAGCCTAATCTAGTAATGTAAGATGAAGAACACATTCGTCCACTTAGGTGCCTTATAACTAAAATACTGCAGACCCATATAACTTTGTCATGTTGTCATCAGTTGGTCACGTGCTCACAACCTCATGGAACATAAACGTACGTACAATCTTCCTCGCATTTCGAATGGTTGTTTGGATAAAATCAATCCATATGGATTGAAGTACTGAATTGGACAGTGAACTAGCTAGCAAACATTTGTTTTTTGACAGTGTGATAGCTAAAAGAATGTGGGTTGACATTTCTGATATGACTATAATTGAGATAGGGAAAGACTAAGAACCTGTAGTTACATGTTGGAGAGTAAAAAGAAGTTTGTAGTGATTAACATGATAAGATCTGCTGAAGTGCTGATATGTGGACCTTATGGAAGCTTTAAAATGATATTTGCTTTCAGCATGTTTCATGGACAGATATGAAAAACATATGGAGGAGGATGTTGTGTCTGTTACATCAGTTGATGATCCTCTGCCTAGTTGGCAATCTGAAGGTGCTAGAGCAATTCACGGCATCATTTTTTTTTTAGTGAGGCGAACCCAAAAGCCGGAAAGACTACTGGGAAACTCAGGCTGACCTACTAGGCTACTACTGGGAGACGCCTGGGTTCGATGAGGACATGCAAGCAAGTGTCTGAAGCAGAAGAAGTGTAAGTTTGGTAGTAGAGGAGTGAGAGTGACTTTGCTTTGTGATCCTGTATTTTCCCATAAATCCCTCCGAATAAGTATGGTCTTTGAGACATGAATGTCAAACTCGTGCTGTAAACTGTTCGTCGATTGCAATGCAATTTAGACGGGGGCTAGTCCCCTAGCACTCTAAAAATTGGACAGCGAACTAATTTTCACAAAACCACCCCCCCCCCCCCCCCCCCCCCCCCCCCCCCCCCCCCCCCCGAATCCGAATGGATTGAACAAACCCCATTGATTTCTCTTATCAATCTGGCTACAACCCAAACAATTGAACTGATCAAAGAGAAACAAAACAAGAAAGAGCACCGCTTGATGATCTGAATTTTACCTTCAACCTCGTGATCCTCATCCTCATCCTCATCCTCGCTGTCGCTAACAAACCATTCGTCCTCATCGTCGTCACCCGTGGTAGTAGGAGAAGGCGGTCGCTTCCTGCAGGGTTCAGGTACAGGTGTCGTCGCCGTCAATCCGCCTCCCTCATCAGTCTCCATAAGTTGCTTCTTCTCGGCCTCCTCCACAAACCCTAGAGGAAGAGGATGGACGGCGGCGGGGTCACCCATGTGTTGTGCTGTGGGTTCTCCCGCAGCGTTACTGAACTACAGACCACCGACAGCTTGCCAGCCGCCGTCCTCGCCGGCACTCGCTCCGCTGCAATCGGAAGGGGATGCGCCGCCGCCCAAAGATTGGATGGAGGAGAAAATGGTTCCAACGATTTGGTCGGGTCCGGCCTCCGGGAGAGAAAAGGGTACCTCGTTTTAGGCGGCCCTAATAAAAAAAAAGCGTCCGAATACTGCTACCGAATCGCACGGCCCATTTAGGCCACCATGTCGGCCTACTAACTACAGACGCCGGTCCGCGAACATCAATTATGCTACCCGTTTCCCGATTTCGGTTCTTTTGTTTTTCTCACTTGTATTACTATAGTAGTAAGTAATTATTGTTCAGTTCAAAAAAAGTAATTATTGTTCCAAAAAAAGTAGTGAGTAATTATCCTATGTTCAACATTTTTTAAATCTACGTCAACATTTTTAAATCTACGTCAACATTTTTTAAGTCACGCACAGGGTGGTGGCGCTCAAACGGAGGTGGCGGTCGCTGTTCAGAAGCGCGGTGATGGGAGGCAGCATCCCGGGGGCAAGGCTCGTCGTCCGCTAGGCATGCCGGAGTTGCTGTCTTTTAGTCTTGTAGTAGCAGTACCCTTCGCCAAAAAAAAATATTGTAGTAGTACTGCTATTTTGCTATTTTGTAATCCTGGCTAAAATTGGAGAGAAATAAGGTAGATGTTTTTGGAAAAAGTAGAAGTTCCTATAGAAAATCCCAGGTCAGATTAGGGTTCTGTGTTGTGATGCAAACTGGTAATCCCGGTGTAAATTCTTTGCTTTCAATATAAAGCGGGGCCATGCCTTTGGTCTAAAACAAATTAGAAAATTAGTTCAACATTTTGAGAAAATGTTGAAACAATATTTTGAAATGTTGAAATAGTTATTTGAAATTTAAAATATATGCATATTGGATTTATTTTTTTTATTGCAATAGCTATGAATGATATTTTAGGTCAAACAAATAAAAAAATGGTTTATATTTTGGAAGAAAATACAATTGAAAAATGAAATTCAAGCATCCAAGGACCAACGAATTACGTAAGACACACGTCACAGCCTGACCCTACTCCACGTTCCCGCACCCGCTCTGCGCTAAAATCCTATCCCCTATCCCCCCCCCCCCCCCCCCCCCCCCCCCCCCCCCCCCAACTGACAAATCTCGAACATTGTTTGGTTATGAATCTGATGAGAACGAACGCTCAAGTACAAACACTTTATGTCGAGATCTTCACGTTTCACTGTATTTTACGATGACTTATGCTTCTCTGGACACTAATTTTTGGCTTCACTCTATGAACCACCATATCATATGGCGACTTCTTCATCTCTATCTAAAAACACATGTCTTCTATCTTAATCCTCTAACCTCGTCATATCATATGGTGACTTCAACACTATATATATCATACGGTGACGCCTTGATTCCTGATTAGAACAACACAAATTTTGTCTATCACTCGCCATATCATATAATGACTATCACTGTATCACACGATGACTTACCTAAAGTCAAAGTCAGAACTCTCTATTGTGGATATCCACCCTGTTGTGGATCTTTGGCTCATTCTTGTCAAACTAGGTGAATTCCCCGCGCGTTGCTGCGGGAATTGGAGGATGAATATCATGTGGCAAATAAATGATACAAATGACCAACTTTTATTATGAAGCATGGAGTTTTTTTTTTTGACCGATTGTAGTAACATTTACAGATGTATGGTGGAACAACAATTTTAAAAAATATATATATATAGAAGTAGATTTTTTAGGCAATGATAGCAAAATTATGTCACATTTAGATGTTGGATAGATTTGTAGTCAATTATGGATATTTTTTTGGACAATGACGGTGGAGAGATTGCTGCTTGTTCTGCATCAAGTGGGGAGTGATTGAGCTAGGTGTTAGCCCTAAGCAATGGTGAGAAGCATGAAAATATATACAAATATCAACATACAATCCGAAGGAATTAAATTAGATTAAAGAGTGAAAAGCTATCTTAAGTACCTTTGCCTGTGTTAACATACATAAGTATTCAACTTCTGTGATGAACCTCATGAGAGTAGCATAATCGCTGACGAACCAATGGCGATCTGGGGACTGTTGCTTGATATTCAGCATATGGGGAAAAAGATTGGGCTTGTTCACGCGAGGCAATTGTACATAAACATGAAAATTACAAACATAAACATACAGGACGAAAAATAAAATAATTTACACTATCTGAAGCACCTCATGAGGATCCATAGGCTTTTAATGTCTGTCATCAACCTCATGAGCAGTAGCATGATCAAAGAGGAACCAAAACAGCAAATCTGTTATTTAGAAACCAGTTACAATCGGGGGTGTATTGTATATGTTGCTAAATAACTCAGATTGCCCCAAAAGAAAGATTGTTGCTAAGTATGATTGACCATTTACCGAAGATATCATGAAAAAAAAAACAATCTTTCATGCTATCCTGAACATTAATTTCAAGGCAACCGGTCATGCATGTATATTAAGCTTTGCATATTGCTACACTATGTTAGCTGCATGGAAGATGCTCTGGACATGGAACCGAACTGAGATGGGATGTCAAACAATTTGGCTCAAATGAAGGGGAAGCAAATTGCTTAAACAGTGACTGTAATGGTTACCTGGAGGCATACTTGAGTCGGCTACCTACGGTGAAGATTGATGAATTGTTAATTAGTACATAACATGGTTTTATTTTGGCTAGCCAAATTATTGTATGAATGACAAAACCAAGGAACACAAAGCAACACATTTGGCCGAGAGAAATAGATAATTTGTCTACACATGTTATTGTAGCCAAAAGAATAAATATAGTTAATGGGACATGTGAATATTACCTGCGCATGTGTTAGCACCATAGAACGAATGCAGAAGCATGCAAAAAGTAAAATTGAAGATAAAAGATGCGGACAGGACATTCCATCGAGCAACAGAGCGTTGACGCCAAAAAGCTGCATATGAATGGCTACACCCGGAGAAACAATCGATAGAGGCTCCAATTGGGGGCAGATTTGGAAGGAGTATATGAGCGGAAGGGGGATTGGGAGAGGAATAACTCCATTAATTGTGCTGGTCTTGATTTCTCGGCAGTTTCTTGTAGCCAACAATGATAGGAATAATGGGAGCCGGTGAGGAGGGAAGAGATATCGCCTGGAACAGCAGACATGCACAGGGAAAGGCAGAGATAGGACGGCCAGGATGCACAACACAATATGTTTAGTAATCTGACGTCTGAAAAAATAACAATGACGTGGAAGCATGAGAATTGAGCTTTAGAAAGATTAATTGCACTTAGTGGACCTGACTCATCTTTACTATATTAAATGCTGTGCGTTCTCTGAGAAAGTATTGGGCCACATCAGCATCATACTTATCAACCGTCAGATTACTAAAGAAATGAATCTGGAGCATAGAATTGTGGGACACTGTTGAGTACAAGAACAACGTGAGCACTTGTGTCTCTCCAGAAACATCTAATCCGGCCCCACTGCATCTGCACCTCTCCGCTCCAGCAGACGTATTTTCTCCCAGTCCGTGAGGTTAAGGCCCTTATCAGTCAACACGGTCACATGCATGGAAACCATTCACACGAGCATGAGCTAGCCATGAACAAAATATTGAACAAAATCACTCGCAAAAAAAAAAAAAGAACAAAATATTGAAGCCTACTCAGGAAGCATACTGCACAAATGGAGTCTCATGCGAGTCGAGTCGTGACGCTGATAGTACCTTCCCCATTCCATCCTAATCCACGTAGTCCAGCTTCGTACTGGAGCTCTTGCTCTTAGAGCAAGCCCAATAAACAAGACAAGCATTTGTCGCATAGACCTAGTCATGTCCAAACGGGCGGCACGGCACGGCACGGCACGGGCCTTAAAAGGCACGGCACGTTTAATTTCGTGCCGGCACGGCACGCTGATGATTTCGTGCCGTGCCGTGCCGCCCATCGTGCCCAGGTCTCGGCCCATGGCACGGCACGCATTGAGTTAAATGTGCCGTGCCGTGCCACAGGGCACGAAATTCTTTTCGTGCTTACCAGCACGAAATCCATTTCGTGCCTCATCAGCACGAAATCCAGATAAAACACAGAAAACTTGGCACAAAACCAAAGAAAACTTGGCACAAAACCAAAACTAGATATGCGTATACACACCAACCAACCAGCACACACACAGAGATTGGCCAAAAGGAAAATAATATTACAAACTGATGAAGTACCAGCTGGCTGCCTCGTTAAAAACCCTTTGGCCTAAGGGAAAAAAGAGTACAGCCAGCTATAAGTCCAGTACAAGTTCATGCTAGTACATCCCAAAAGAGTTCATGTTCATGTTACAACCCAAAAGACCTGAAACGACACATCAACTTCATCAACAGCTGAATAAACTAGTCATCTAGGTAGCAGCCACACCCCCATCCTCACCATCTAGAGGCAGGTCCTTGTAAGATGCTTCAAGTTCTAAGTGATGCCTCTCCACTGTTTGCTGGTCTCTGTCTTCTCCCAGCTGCCAGTCCTTCAAGCAGGTCAAGACCTCCACCATGTCACTTGTTAGGCGCCTCCTCCTCTCCTCAAGAATCCTGCCAGTAAGACTAAAGACAGACTCCGAACTGATAGTGGAAACAGGCACAGTCAGAACATCTTTAGCTAACATGGATAAGATAGGGTAAGTCTGCTTATGCTCTTGCCACCATATCAAAATGTCAAGCTCATCATCAGTGACAGTGATTGGGTCACTATCAAGGTAGAGAGACAGTTCAGAAACTTGAGCAAATGTAGAACTAGATGACAAAGAAGAACTAGTGCTGGAACATCCAGGTGCAGATGCATCATCAGAAGAACCATAAATCTTATTCCAAGCAGTTTTTTTCCTACCTGAACTTACCTGTTGCGGTCTCTGCAAGCGAACAGCACCAAATTTGGCCTCATACTTGGCAAAGAACTTAACCAATTCAACACGAACATTGGTGAAGTACCCAGAGTAATCAACATCAAGATGGTCAGAAAGCAGTTTCAGAGCATTATTCAAGCCCCTCAGTTTTGCCCTTGGATCCATAACAAATGCAAATGAATATAGAAAGGGGATGTCCTTCCAATATTTGAGATATTTCTCCTTCATAGGAACAACCACCTTTCTAAGCAACTTGTCATGCTCATACTTGTGCAAATGCCCAGCAAGCTCAATAAGTTGATGTATGATCAGAGAAGAAGTAGGATAATAAATACCAGACAATGCAACAGTTGACTCATAGAACAGTTCAAGGAAATCATTAACCTTCTCAGCAACATACCAATCTTCAGGAGTGAGCAGAACCTTACCATGCACCTGCTGATACTGTCCATTGATGAAGACAGAGAAGGTTGACTTGTGTGGAAGGAGATGTTTCAGCATCAGATAAGTGGAGTTCCATCTCACATCCATATCCAAGCAAAACTTCCTAGGAGTAGCACCCATTGCTAAACAATAGCTCTTGTAAGCAGCAATACGTTGGTTAGATGAATTCAAGAAGTTAATTGCAGTCCTAAAAGCCTCAACAATAGCCTTCAATCTTTCAAACCAGACTTGACAATCAAGTTAATGATATGACAGGCACACCTTTGATGCAACATGAGACGACCAACATAACCAGCAAAGATAGGTGCAAGCAATTCCATAGCATTAGCATTAGATGATGCATTGTCAAGTGTCACAGCAAACACTCTATCAGACAAGCCCCAATCAGCAATGACAGCCTGAATACGTTCAGCAATATTTGCACCAGAATGAGAAACCTCAATCAACCTCATGCCAAGAACCCTCTTCTCTAAAATCCAATCAGCATTGACAAAGTGAGCAACAACACACAAATAATCCTCCTTAGCACGACCAGACCAGATATCAGATGTAAGAGCAACAGATGATACACTAGACTGCAAGGCTTGCATCAAAACAGCACGTCGATCATTGAAAAACTTAACAAAATCTCTAGTAGTTGTCTGCCTAGATACTGAAGAAAATCTAGGGTTTTGCGCGCGCTTAATGTAACGCTCAAACGGACCAGGAGCACCGAAACCAAGAGGAAGATCTAAAGCAACAATCATGCGACAAAGCTCTTGCCTAGCAACATCAGAATTGTAATCCCAAGAACGAACAGAACCATCAGCATTGTACTGAAGAATACTCTGTTGCCTAGCAGCCCGATCAGCCTTAGATAAACATGAAGTTCTATGCCTCAGCAAATGACCAGTGCCACCGCCAGATCCAGCAGTCAAGACAGCCTTGCAGTGTCTACAAGTTGCGGCATACCTGACCTGATCACCGTTGACGTCCTTGTACAAAGGATCGAAGTCGAGCCAAGCTTCAGAGGTGGACTTCCTTCCCCTCTTGCGCCGCTTGCATGTGTTCGAGGTACTGCAGGTTCCAGCCGGCGTGCTCGACGTGCCCGTTGCCGGAGATGCAGCCGACCCGGCGCCCGGCGCCTGAGTTGGAGGCGGAGGAGCAGACGCCGTGGGCGGAGGAGTCGACGACGTGTCCGCAGTCGATGTCGAGGGAGCAGTTGGAGGAGTCGATGATGTGCCGGCGCCAGCCGCTGCCGCGGCCCCCGCTCCAGCGGGGCGCGCCACCCTCGCCGCCCTCGCCGGCACTCGAGACCCAAACAGGAGGTCTCGTGCCGTGCGAATCGCCTCGTCACTAGGCTCCGGCAACGGCATCTCGTCGACGGGGAAGCAGCCGGCGAAGAGGATGGACTAGATCTACAGGCGAAGGGCTCTAGGGTTCGGAGCGGAGCGGGATGGAGGCGCGCCGGCTCGCCGCGGCCTTCATCTAGGAGGCGAAGACGCGCCGCCGAGCCAAGGAGGGGAGCAAACGCAGCGGAGTGGCGCGGGGAGCCGTGGATCTAGGGGTCGGCGGCGGAGCGGGGCAGAGAGAAGAGGAGAGGTGCGACGCGGCGGGGGAGGGAATGGCCGAACGGATAAGGTGGTGGCCATTTTATACGAGGTGGGGAAGTTAGGGTTAGGCTGTTGCTGGACCGGGCCGTCACGGGCTGCTAATGGACCGGGCCATGTTGGGCTTCTGTCGGGCTAAGCGGGCTATTCACGGGCTATGCGGGCTGTTCTATTTCGGGCCGTGCCCCGGGCCGCCCGTCGTGCTGCACCCTCGGCCCGTGGCCCGGCACGCACGGGCTAGCGGGCCAGCACGGCCCTAAATTAATCGTGCCGTGCCGTGCTTGGGCCGGGCCAAAAAAATAGGGCTTCGTGCCAGCCCGCTTGGCCCGGCCCGTTTGGACATCATTAGTCGCATAGACCAGTGAACAAACAAAGCATACAACAGCTTGTCTCAACATAATATTTTTAATCCTCAACTGGGCCCACAAACTAGCCATGCATCAGGCTTGCTCCCTCACATCTGCACACCACAGGGACCCACAAATGCGTAGCGATGGTCGCCAGCTGAAGCAACAAACCTCCTTTCTCTCTCCTCTCTTTTCTGCTTCATGTCAGAAAAAGTGCTGATCTCTTGGTCGATTCGCCTATTGCTGGGCTTGCTCTTACCCTGCCTGCTCTTCTCACACGCATATATCATGTATGTGTGCTGACACGGACGTCGAAGCAGGGGAAGGGCGTTCTAGATCACGGTGCAAGAGCGGCTCGCGTGCACAGGGACCCTTGTAGTCCAGTTGAAGTGCATATATACGCGATGACGGAGGTGAGGAGCACAACAAAATACAACAAGTTGGATGGAGCCATGCATATATTAGAAGTGTTAGTCCGTCAGCTTCTGGCTTTAGTTCCTTTCTATCCCAGTGAACCACACCGTCGTCCGTCGACATTGTAGTCCTGTATGCGGTATTTTCTGCTGCATGACGACAGCGTCGACACAGTAGCTGCTGATGGCAAAGATTGAAGCTATACTGGAGGACCACTAGGTGCTGACAGGGTCTCCATAGATTCTGGAGAAAAAAGGTTTCTACATTGAAGAAAGCCTAACCATCGTGTATGCAAATGACTGCAGGGAGAAAGATATCCACTAAGAAGATTGAGATATTTGTTTTTCTTTCTTATAGGGTTTGATCCAAACTCCCATCCTCTGCTACCAGTGCTCCTTTTGACAATTTGCAACAATCACGAATGATATAAATTGGTTTATAGTGCCAAATAGAATCTCTTAGAAATTGATTATCTAATCCGAAAAAAAAATTCAAAACGGAGCACCTAACATGTGTCATCCAATATATAACAAGAGAAGCGCGGCAATGCCGGGCATGATTTCTAGTATAGACATTATAGATATGTGAAATTCTCGTGTTTCCCAGTTAGTGATGGCCAAACATGCCGCCCGGCACAGCACGGCCCGAAGCACGAAAAGGCCCAGCCCGTTTAATTTCGGGCCGGCACGGCACGTAATTTGTTTCGGGCCGTGCCGTGCCAGCCTATGGGCTCCCCCCTCCGCCCGTGGAACGGCACGTAATTGATTAATCGTGCCGGGCCGGTCCGTTTAGCCCGGCAGCCCGTTTTAAATTTCAACTCATTTAATCATTTTTTGAAGGGATTTGGTGTTAAATGGTGCAAAAATTGAACTTGAGACCTCATACGTAAAAAAGAATCCACTTACCACTAGACTAAGACTACTAGTTGTACACATAAAAACTAAAAAATATATTTAATAAAACTTAATCGAGCCGGGCCGGGCCGCCCGCCGTGCCCACCCCTCAGCCCAAGCACGGGCCGATGATGTGTGCCATGCCGGCCCGGGCCCGAAATTCATCGGGCCGTGCCGTGCTTGGGCCGGGCCAAAAATTGCGTGCTTCATGCCCGCCTGTTTGGCCCGGCCCATTTAGCCATCACTATTCCCAGTCAATAACACAAACAGAATGAGCATATCACTATGAACACAAGCACACAACCTACCCCTATGAGCACATCCGGAACATCGTCTTGAGATTCACAAAGTCATCATGGCGTCTCGCTGTAGACGGGGATGTCATCGTCTCACACTGAAAGAATAATTAGCGATATGCTTCAAAGAAGAGATGAACCTGATGACCTTAAAGCCAATGCCAGTCTGAAACAACTACTAGATGCTTAATTATGTAATATCAGTTAACAAAAACTCTTTTTTAGGATCTCTCTTTAGGCCTA
Organism: Eragrostis nindensis; assembly: GCA_012490785.1. Lineage (NCBI taxonomy): Eukaryota > Viridiplantae > Streptophyta > Magnoliopsida > Poales > Poaceae > Eragrostis > Eragrostis nindensis. The sequence goes on along the minus strand of JAAXCT010000105.1, from coordinate 915,501 downwards.
CGGCGTTGTAACTTGCAAATATTATTTTTATTCACTTTTAATTGAAAAAAAGTAGTGGGCTCCCCTGTTGTTCATTAAAAAAAAAGAATAATTAGCGGTAGATGCAACACATGTGCCAAGTCTGGTACATACACCTTAAACTCGGGAAATCTAACCAGCTGAGCTAATTCCATTACAAAGAATCTTACCAGGTGAGATACACTTAATTTGCATATCAGTGAAGTTGTAAGGACACTTTGCAGATTGTTGTAGTACAACTTTACAACACTAGTAGTATATTATACTCCACGATCGAGTAAGGCAGTACTACATGATTTGTTTCATTCATGGAAGACTACAAACTCTACAGTAGCGCCCCTGGTACAATGCAAATACTCAGTAGGAGTGAAAGGCAACAAGTTCATAATTTAGCTACCAGAAAGTATTGAAAGCAAACTACTAAACGAGTGCAGCAGCTGCTGAATTATACACAAAGTTTTGTGCTCAAATAATCTATAACCATAACAGATGACAATTTCTTAACTAACAAGCATCCAATCGGTGAAACTTCCCCAAGTTCACCTGTTGATTGTCTCTAGCCAGTCGTCCCATGCACTTCGACAGAGTATGCTTATACTCCTTGGCACTTTCGCTATGGCTTCAACTGTCTGCTCAGTTAATGTCACATGCCTTTCTTTTGCTTCTCCATTTCTTTCGAAGAAATCCCTGCTGTTATTGTACCAGTTGTTGATTGACTTCTGATAAGCCTCACCAACCAAACCGTCTGTCATCTGTGTAAGTAAGTCCAAGCACATCTGAAACAACTCAGGAAACCGAGGAGCCTCAAAGAACATGACCAGAATAACGGCGATGGCAACCTCGTAGTCTGGGTGCGGCTTATCAACAGTGTGTCCATCTAGACTGTGCAGGGCATTCAATAGAGAGTAAAATCCAACCTTCAATTTAGACACCTTTTTCCCTGTCAGTTCTGAGTACCTGAAAGTAGTATGCAGCGAACTGGATCGAGTCATCATCTTCGGTATCATCTTATCAATCTCAAACCTTTCATTCCTTTTTGTCACTATTCCCCTAAACCATGTTTGGTACTTGGTGGCCACTAACAGGCACCGTGCCTCTGCGTCTACCAGTTCGATTGTGTAGACACCGCTTGGAGACAGATTTTCCACCGGACCTACAGGGACACGGCAGACTTCCTTGCCATCTGCACCATTGAAAGTGAACGTTACATCTGATCCATTTACCATTGCTTCAATTATCTTCTTGACGCAGGTTTTGTAGTTTTCGGCAATGTTTTCAGGCTCTGTCATATCAAATGTTGCGATGGGCCCTGGGATTTCCTGCATTTAGAATTAGGCAATAATGTCAATCCATGGTTGCAAAGTTCCAAGTTTAGACTAGTATTTTTTGAGGTAATACATAGTCAGCATAGCTCTGCAGCCCGTACTGCCACCGCTGTTGCCGTCGATTAAACAAATCGAACCAAACTTATTACTACTACTCCTATTAGGCAGGACGGCACGTATTTCATGAATTTCTGTTAAAAAATTCCTAGCAGCGGAATGCAAAAGCTACATGGACTAGTAGTTCTGAGAAATGCCTTCGAAACACAAAAAGTTATTTCTGGGCGACGTGTCAGATCCTCCTTTACGCGACTTATGCCACATGTGCAAAACCAGCACAAAATAAGAGAAATGGCAAGTGTTAAACGGTTTTGGGAGGTTTAGGGATTATCTATAACCGGTATAAGAGTTGAGGACAAAAATGAACCGGATGAATGAGTTGAGAGACCAAGGTTGAACTTTATATCCATTTTATTATGCAAGAATAAGCAAGTGTCCAACATTATAATACCTCATCAAGGATTGGAGGCCCACTTGATGACTCCACCACAGCCTTCTTCCCTTTCTTTCTCGAGGCCATTTCCCCACACTAAAAAATCAAATTGATAAATTCCCATAAAACTATGTTAGTACAAAATTTATCAACGTAAGTGAGAAACTATTTAGCCTTTTCGAGTGGCTTTCATCTATTTTTTTTTTGGTTTTGCTAAAATAACACAAATATGCATTCTTGGATGCTAAAACATATAGAGGTTTTAAATCAATCTCGTTTCCTACTTGAACTTGAAGCCCCTAGATTGGCCGGTTTTGCCCTTACTTCTCAATCTCCTTAACCTATTAACAAAGGGGAGGGTTACTGGGCGACAGGCCGTGCAAACTTTTCCTCAGGTCTCCACGTGTCCGACCAGGTGCTTCTTCCTCCTGACACCATCGCCAACCGCCGCCCTTGCCCCGTCGTGCCGCTGCCCCCGACGTCGCCCAAAGCACAATCCCCTCCGATTCCCCGCCCACCACCACCTCTAGCGGCCGGTGGCGCCTCTCGCCGCCTCACCACGTCGCCCTCTCCATGGCGCCGCCATGCTAAATCTTGGACCACGCTCCTCGCCGCCTACCCCGCCCTCACCGCCGGCCTGCCGCCTGCGGGTCCGGCGGTGCCACCACCGCCACCACCTCCGCATCACACTCCCCCGCCACCTACCCCGCCCATCGCCAGCGGCTCTGACGGCGTCACCGCAATGGCCGGCCAGAGAAGATGCCCCTTCACCCTCTACACCTCCGGCGTCGTGCCGCCCGCTCCCTGGTTCGTTCGCGCTGCGGAGAAGAAGACAATTTGTCTGGGCCGTGTCTGTCGCGCTTTGCACTTTCCGATAATCCGATTAACTAACGAGACGATGGAACCGTGACACATGCTTCTCACATCAATCACCCCCCACGATCCTCCGTAACCTCCAATGGGCTGCCCGGGCTTCTGAGCTGCAGATCGTGGTGAAATGAAATGTACAAGGATCCAGCGGCGCGTCATCCGGCCGGCCCAACCCCAGCAACAGTAGTTTCAACGTCTCTAGTACGGAGAGCGCCCATGGAGTACTCCCAGGCTCTAGTTCGCGAAGCAGCCGACAGTCGGCGCCGGCCGGGGACGAACCGTCGGGGAGCGCGGCTGCGGCGGCGCAACCTCGTCGGCATCGATCGTCGCATGCGCGAACTTTTGCACCCGCAATACCAAGACAAACAGCACCGGGCACCCGCCCCGCCGAGACCTGCTCGCCTTGCAAAGCTCCAACATCTTACACCCGGAGCAGCCGTGCTGCTTACCACGCCACGCACCAGCCGCGGGAATCGACGGGCCAGGGCTCCCCGACCCCAGCAACGCCGCTGGCATGGCGGACCTAGACAACGGCTGAAACAAGCCCCGGGGAGCAGTAATGGGGCGCGGCGGACATGCCACAAGGAAGAAGAAGACGACGCTGTCTATATTCGCTGATCACGCGCACTGCAGGGCCACACTGGAATCGATCTACCGAGAGTGTCCATGGATGACTCACCAAGCTCTAGTTGCACGTCGTAGTCGTTGTTGTTGCGGACGGAGCAACGAACGTCGAGGCAGGACGGTCGGCGCCTCGGCGCTGAAGCCCTCGCCGAGCGAACGAAGAGCTAGCACGACGAGGATGTCGCCGAGGATCGGACGCGGGGAGGAGGCCGGCGACGATCGGCGGTCGGAGATGGCTGGAGTCCTCGCAGAGCGGACGTGCGGCGCGGTGGAGGCCGGCGACGATCGGCGGTCGGAGATGGATGGAGTCCTCGCAGGGCGGACGTGCGGCGCGGAGGAGGCCGGCGACGATCGGCGGTCGGAGATGGATGGAGTCCCCGCCGAGCAGACGCGCGCGCGGAGGAGGTCGGCGACGATCGGCGGTGGAGTCTCTCGCCGAGCGGACGTGCGGGCGGATGAAGCGGAGATGACGTTGGCTGTTGTCGGCCGTGGAGCCGAGCTCGGGAGAGGGCGGGGCGGCGGCGGGCGACGACGAGCCGGGGGACGCGGCGCTCCCGGTCCGTGGAGCCGTGCACGGGGCGGCGCGCGTAGTCGGAGGAGCACGCGGCTGGAGAGGCGTCGTCAGAAGAGCGCGGCGGCCGGGTGGAGAAGCGTAGTCGGCAGGCGGAGACAACGGAGAACCCGTAGGCGGCCGAGGAGAGCCGCAGCGGCGCGGCGAAGTCGGGGCAGAGGAGATCCCGCGGCTGCCGAGGTCGTTCGGCACGCGCGCGGAGAGGAGCAGGCGCGGCGATGTCGGCGGCGGAGAAGCCCCGTAGCAGAAGCCTACCCGGAGCTGGGAGGAGCGGACCGCCGCGCGCAGCCGTAGACGATGCCGAGCCCGCCGCGTTCGGTGCGCGCGCGGACGGGAGCCGAGCGACGGGGAGGACGATCCGGCGCGCCGCGGCGGTGGGTGTGGGGAGGCCCCGGAGCGGAGCACCTTCCTCGCCGGAGATGGAGTCGGCGCGCGTGCTCCGCCTCGCCTCGACCCGCCTGCCTCGCGCTCTCCTCCGCTCTGCTCCCCTCCTCCTGCCCCCTCCCTCCCTTTCCCTTTTGCCCTTCTCTCTCTTCTGCGCGCGGAGGCGAGGTGCATGCGGGAACGGTGAGCATATGCTACATGAGTCGCTAACGCTGAATCTCCCTGACAGTGGGCCTTCAAGACATGTGTGGCCCGCAGTCAGTGTAGTGCGGGTGCGCAAGTGGGTGACAGTTTCGAGTGATGCGGTGTGGCGGGCGGCGTGTGGCGTGTAGCGAGCGTCTCTGTGCCTGGGGTTTGCGGTGGTTTTGCGTCTCCCCGCCATTAGCACTAATCTTCTGGGGTTTACAGTACTGTCAGCTTTTGCAAACCGGTGCATGACCAGGAGGATGCGCGCTTGAGTTAACGCACCCGCCGCGGCCGATCGATAGCTGCGAGACCAGTCGTGGCCGCGGCGCGAACAAATTGATGCTGCTGAGATATTTCGAGATGTGGGGAGAGAGGCGCAGGCGACAAGCCCTGACACACGCCTGGGTGTGCCGCTCCGACGTAGCCGCAGGCTGCAAATATTCTTCGAGTCGACGATGCCGGTCATCTGTTCTGTCCCTGCATGTGGGACCGAGGCCCGCGTCCAGCGCGCCGTGCGTGAGCGAGGGAGTTGAGGAGTGGGCCCAGAGCGGATCGTCCTCGGGGTTCAAAAGTGGGACACGTCTGTCTCCCTTCCTGCTTTGCCAGCCCCGCCGGGGCCGACGCCGCGAGCTACATTTCGATCGGCCTCGGCGCCGCCGCCGTACGTGCGTATACTAGCTGTATCAATACGACGAGGAAACCGATCTGATACAGAAGATCACGTCGCGGCGTGCGTACGTGCTGCTAAGCTTTCCGACATGCATGCTTGAGAGAGAGAGAGAGAGAGAGAGAGGACGGCGATATGCATGCATTGAGTATACTGTATACATGCATGCGTGGCCAGCTGCGTGCGTCGCCCACGGCCAAGGTTTACCGTGACACGCGCCTGCGTACGCCTGCAGTTGCCGTGGCCAAGCATATGTGCTTGTGCGCGTAGGAGTTGAGGGCTTGAGGCACGGCGGATCCGGCCGGGCGGGGCCTGTCTGCAGCCTGCAAAAGGCGAGAGCGGCAGAAGCGCGCGCACAGCACCTGCTGTGCCGATCGGGCCGAGTACTTGCAGCGCGCGAGAAAACGATCCGCCTTTATTTATCTTTCTTTCACTTTCCGAAAGCCAGGAGGCTACCCGGTGCGCTCGCGGCTATAGCTGCGGCTGGTTCGTCTTGAAACCTTGCATCACGACGTGCGCATTTCTTCCCTCTTTCTCACGAACGCTCTCTCTGTAAATATATAATTGCGTTTGTGTACTGGGTGCGGTCGATCCCCAGCTGGGGTAAAAAGCCTGCTTCGCGCTTCTGCCAAAGATTCACGTCGCGCGCGACGGTGGCGCGCTCCTCCTCCTCTCTCTCCCCCTTTCCCTCTCTGCCCTGCCCACAACGCGCGCGCGCGGGGAGGATGCGCATCCAACTACGACGAGCTCCTCCGTTCCGTTGGATGACTAGCTACTTTTGCGAGGTGGTGTCCCTGCAGGTGGGCCAGCGATCGAGCCGTGTAGACGGCGATCACCGGTCAGCCGTGCATGCATGCATATGCGCGCGAGGAGTGGCGGGCCCGCCGCATGCAAAAGCTGGATTAATTGCTTCTTGGCTCTTGGCAGAACCGCTCCCGCGCGCAACTCCTGCTTTTGCCGTGCGGTTCGTCTTAGCCGCTTTTTTAGGAAAAAAATTCTATGCGGACGGTTCGTAAAGACCCTGCTGTGCGAACCTGCTCCAGATTGGTGCCGCGTGGACATAGCGGCCATCCAACCCTCCGCGCGTAACCCTCGCTGCGACCGGCTCCCGGCAACGCCCACACGGGCCATGGCTCGTCCCTCTCGCAGCTCGCGTCCGTTCGGCTAAAGGCAACCAAAGCGAGGCTCACAAGTCTCGGTGTCAGCCGCCGCCGCCGCTTCCACCTCCCATGGAGGCCGAGGCCGAGGTCGGCAGGGCGGCGATCTGGTGCAGCATCTCGTGGAGGATGTGGCTCACCGCCCGATCATCAAGACTCTCACTTCATTCAACTATCCTACAGTTTGATTCATGCTTGCTTGATCGATCCCTGAAGCCTGTTTGAAATATATACCAATCATCACTCTCAAGCTTTCTGAAATTGAATAGCCTTTGTCAAATATTTAGTGATGTATTGGAATTTAGAGGAAAAGAGTTTGAGAAGGAGAAGGTAAAAAACATAATCGGAACTGCAGGAGTGCTGCATCTGCAGCAGGAGTAGAACATGAATGGGAGTACACTCCAGATTGCCCAGGATCACAAAACTGGAGAACGCATTCCACAAGCGTCGGAGCGTGCGAGCAGCTTGGTCCGGTGCTCGCCTCCTGAAGGGGACGCCGTTGTCGTTCTTTGGCCCTGCCGGAGGCGACGGTGGCGGATCGAGGGTCTCGACGAGAGCCGAATACCGAGCCGAGGGCGGGGGCGTCTGGGAGAGGCGGCTGAGCCGAGGATGTGCGAGAGCCGCGCGATTCTTAGTGCAGGGCATGTCGTGCTCCTTCGTTGGATCCCTCCATGATGTCCACGCGTCAGCGATCCAGGCGGGGCCGCATCAGGTCGGGTTTGCGAACCTCCCGCATAGAATTTGCTTTTAGCCGCTTTTTTAGCAGCGTGAACATGCATGGTCCTCGATCCATCTATCTATCTCTGTACGCGGTACGCCCGTGCTGATCAATACGTATATACGGTGTAATTCTCGATCGCTATTAGTAGTAATGTATATATACTCTTACGTAATTTCCAACGCGCCGTGCTCGATCGATCTCCTTTTTCACGCAGTGGACCGTGGCACATGCACGTATACTCAAGACCCGCGCATCTACAGCGGCCGCTTGCCAGCAGGTGCAGGCAGCCAGGCCCTGGCACAAGAGAGACCCGCAGCTTTGGCTCTGCCGGACGGCACGTACGTACTGATCAGCCAGGAGAACGGTATTTAGTGGATGCGGATCTTCTTTTTTCAATCCTGGAGATCGGAGGGGCAAGTCCGCCTCGCTTTCTTTGTTTGTATGGCTCGATCGGTGATTTTCTTCGACAAATTAATGTCGTAGCCTACCGTTGCCATACGTGGGACGACGTATGGTCTCCAGGTGTCTTTGTGAATTGCGTCGCTGTATGCGATGCGTGGACCATGGAATGGAATGGAAATATGCGTGCACGCCGACCGACGCTGGCACGTACCCTGAGCCCTGACACACACTTTCGCAGTCTGTACTCTTGACTCTCTTTGGCCTGGCAGATGCTCAGCGCAACTGGAGATTGGAGGTGGAGCGGCACACGCGGGCGCGGCCGCCGGCGCGACCCCCATCCAGGCTCCACGAGCAGCTGCCCAAAAGATTTCTTTCACGCCGGAAAATAGTGCAGTACTACTCCAACTCCACGACAGCAGCGTGCAGTTTCTCCGGGTACGAGAGAACCAATCTCCTCCAGCTCTCTGCTCCCCAAAAGCTCGCTGCTCGCTGAGACACGTGGCGGCGAAGCCCACGACTGCGATTCGTCCCCATCCCATCGAATCCAACCGCATTCAAACCCTCGATCGACATCCTCAAATCCTCGCAAAGGCGCGCAACAAAATCGCACGAGTGGGGAAACGAAAAGTTCCAGGGTCACGCTCGCCTGCTGGAAGCTGGTCGCCTCGATCGGGCGAGCAATGTCAGGATCGGATGAATCTGACAAAAGGTAAAATATGAGAATTAATTAAGCAACGTGTTTCTCCTCTGCTCTTCAGGCTCTCATGCTGATTCTGGTTACGGGTCATCCGCAGCATGAAGCCACACCCCAGCTGATTCAGCTTTGCGAGAACTACCGAGTATATGTCCGCCGGCGCCACAAGGAGATATACTCTCCTAGATCATCTGCTGCTAATTAACACACTCCAACGCCTCGAATTTGGAAGACCAAAAACACTTCACAGCAACTTGAGCTTGACCCCATCACCACACAGCGTACCTTTTTCAAGGTGTACCAATTTAGTGGAATAGAGATTATTCAAAGCAATTCAAAACAGAAGTATTTTTCAATGCTGTTAGCAGGTCGTTGATGATTTTTCACTGATAATTCAACCCAAATTTGGGGGATAGTATACCATGCCTGCCATTATACTACCAACAAGAATCTAAACTGTCACAAGCCGAAGAGATCACACACTTCAGTATCCTATATACTACTACTAAGAACAAGTCTGACAATGTTGCTGATGAAAAAGGGCAGGAAAAAAAAAAGGGGAAACGGGGCTCCATGATATGCACCGCTTCATCCTTTCAACTCCTCTTTAGACAGCCATTATATCACCACAGCTGCGCATAAACAAGATGGATCCAGCGAATACACCAACAGCCTTTGCCACCTTCTGTAATAACAGGGGAAAAGCAAGCAGATCAGTTAGCATGATGTAGTTTCTCTACTAAGTACTAACCAAATAGTCTTGCATGAATTTCGCATCACTATGCTTGAAAGTTAAACTCTGACTAGCTAACCAAATTAAATCAATCAAAGGTCAAATATAATCACAAAGATTCATTAATGAAAATCAAATGCCAAAATACATGCATGGTTGAACAAATTTAGGTACAGCAGATTCTATGTGGAGCTGGGATGAGTTCTGAGCTTTGATTATAATGCAAAGGACTAACTATCCCATTACACTCCAAAATCATATAGAGTTAGGATATAACCCAAAAAAAGACATAAGGCAGGTTACTCTAATAAAAATTTGACTCAGATTACATAAATCTGTCTTTATACAGAAGTATCTAGGTACTTTGGCTTTTTCCACACAATCCTGGGTTGTATCATTGATTGGTTCAGATGTTTGACAAGAGCACACCCACAAAACAAAAACTGAATTGAGAGAACAGCCCTATTGCAACGCCACATATTGACCCTGCCAGCAAGGTATTATTAAGCTGGGGCGGTAGGTTTGTTTCATGATGAAAAACATAGCCATAGGCATTAGGAAGGCTTTCTGCAACTATGATACCTATATTGTCAGAGAGAAAAGAAATTTAAATAGACCAAGAATTTAGGTTTATCGCCTACTACTAGCAGGTGCAGAATAGCACCAGACAAGCGGAAAGGCACAATTTGTCTCGGCTATACTAGGCAATGCAACAAGACATTGTTGCTTCCCACAAGATACATTTGCAACGCAAAACAGTATATGAAAGGTATATCACCACAGAATCAGCCACGCACCTAGGTAACGAGAGCACGTAGCTAAAGATTATTCCCTCTATCCTTAAATTGCTGTCATAACAAAACAATTTGAGAATGGAGGGAGCGTGTTCCTGGGAGTCCAACAAGGTCGTCCAAATACAGATTGTGTTAATTGAACAGCAGACTGCTTTCACAACCTAATTTGACCAAGATCTACTAACAATAAAACACGTCAAAGGGCTCAGGGGCTCAAATTATGCTAATCCAATCTCAATGACTTCTTCCCAACCTACTTACTTCCAGATCCATAAGCAATTTTAAAACCGCTGGTCAGCACAATCCACTATCATCGAGCTAGCAAGCTAGTGAAACACAGCCACACAACGCACCATGAAGACAGTGACTAGACAAGACAGATTCAACAAGAAGTAGCAAGACATCTCTGAATAACCTAACAATCATAAGGCTAATCCAGTCTTACTCATTGCAAAAAGATACGCCGCTCTATCAATTGACTGAAGAACAATCTACGACCTGTAGTGATCGCCGTCCCTCAATGTCACGACAAGCGACTAAATCTATGTTCCATTATGAAGAATCATTGGAAAATCTCTCCCCTCTCTAGGACACTTACGGAGTTGAGCACTAATCAAATTTATTGTCAGAGAAAAGAAATGTAAATAGATGCAAGGTTTATCACCTAACAGAGTAGCTATACAAGGCAATGCAATAAGACATTGTCTTTGCTTCGCATAACGTACATATGCTACTCTATACAGTATACAGAGTCTATCACCATAGAAAGATCTAGGAATCTCTATAACGATAGCGAGTACCTAATGAATTTAATTCCCTAAGAGTCCAACAATGTCCCAGATGGTGTCAATTGATCCTCCAAATTTGACAAGATACTAACAATAAAACATGGGCACAGGGCTCAGGGGAGAACAAATTGTGCTGATTCGATCTCTTTCTTCCAAACCTAGTTACTTCCAGCCCAAGCAAGCAGTTTTAAAACTGGTCGTCGAAATCTATATCATCGAGGCAGCTAGCAAACTAGTGAGGCATGCCACTGGAACGCACCATGTAGACACCAACTAGACAAGACAAATTCAACAACAAGCAGCAATACAGCTCTGATATAACCTAACAGTCACAAATCTGCAGTCATTGCAAAGAAATCGTTACTGAAGAACAATCTACAATCTGCAGTCACCGCCCATCCCCCAGTGCGACCATACGCGACCCAAATTAAGTTTGACTACGCAAAATCATCGGTGGATCGCTCCCCACTCCACGACAGATTGGTAACACCAACACGAAGGGAGGGGATGAAAGAGGCCCTTACGGAGTTGAACGCCCAGTTCTGCTCGTCGTTGATCTGCGAGTGCACGAACCCCGTCACCTTGTCCCACGCCTCCATCACCACCGCCGGCGTCATCGCCATGGATCCCGCGAGCCGATCTCTCCCGCCGCTTCTAGGGTTTGGGTTTTGCTGACGAGTTCGTCGCGCTTCGTGTTGCGGCGGCGGCTTGTTGCTGTTGTGCGGCGAGAGCTGGTTGGAGGGATCGCATTTTATGGGCTGGTTTGGGCTTTTCCCGTGGGCCAAAAAGATAAGAGTTTGGGCCCAATACGAGAGCGAGAAACAAAAAGGAAAAACGACTCCGCTGGGGATCGAACCCAGAATCTCTGGTTCCGTAGACCAGCGCCTTATCCATTGGGCCACGGAGTCGCTTGTGGCGATAATACCTCCACGCGTTAACAACTAGAAAAAATACTCGAATCTGCAGCTGACGTGGAAATTCCAACCGCTTGTAGTCGGCCACGACTCACGTGGCTCCCAATGGATCAGGTCCCACGCCTCGACCAAGCAAAGGCTACCGCGCCCGGTGTGTCCAGAGCCAGAGGTTTGGTGCGCAGCGCAGCGCGGCAGCGGCAGCTTCAGAGACGGTGGAGCTCGCCGTCGTGGCCATGGCGTCACCGTCACTCACCGCCGTGGCTGCCAACGCGGCGAGTCCAAGCATCTTCGCGAGAAGGCGCCGTCTCAGCAGGGTCGCCGCCATGGCCGCGCAGAAGCCGAAGCCGAAGACCACCGCCGGCACAACGAGAAGATCGGTAAGCACCAAGTCCCATTTCTTGACGAGTTCCAAGAGCCGCGGCGGAGGATGACGCGAGGGCCTTGCTTGTGTTCGCGCGTGCAGGGCACGACGACGACGGTGTTCCCGGTGGGCGAGCCGGCGACGGCGGCGAGCGGCGGCGGGAAGAAGGCGCCGGTGCGGCTGCTGACAAACGTGGAGCGGCTGCGGCTGCTGACGAAGGCGGAGCGCGCGGGGCTGCTGTCGGCGGCGGAGCGGGCCGGGCTGTCGCTGTCGGCGGTGGAGCGGCTGGGCCTGCTGTCCAAGGCGGAGGAGCTGGGCGCGCTGTCGGCGGCCGCCGACCCGGCCACCCCCGGCGCGCTGCTGGCGCTCGCGGCGCCGCTCCTCGCCGCGGGGCCCGCCGTCGCGTACCTCGTCCCCGAGGAGCACGCGTGGCAGGTGGCGCTGCAGGCCGCCGTCGCGCTCGTCTCCGTCGTCGGCGGGGCCGCCGCCGTCGCCGCGTCCAGCTTCGTGTCCAGGCTGCAGGGGTCGTCGTCGAGCTGAAGCTTCAACCAACGTACCATGGCGCGCGTCGCGTTTGCTCGCGTCGCTATGATCGCATCAGCCAAGCGTTGCAGTCTTGCAGAGCAGCGCTTTGCTAGTCTGGTCTCGCTAGCTAGCACCAGGCGTGATTTTGCGTGGAGTTGTGGTATGCATTGATGGGAAGATCGATGTGTTTGCTTGCACAGATCATTCGCTATGATGCAGACAAGCGCTGCAGAGCAGCTCGTTGCTCTGTTCTCGCTAGCTAGCAGTGTAGCAGCTGATTTTGCGTGGAGTTGTATGCTTGCTTCTCTGAAGATGAATGCATTGATCAGATGGGAAGATCGATGTGTTGCTTGCATAGATATTTCGTTGTCAGAGTCAGACGTTCCTTCCTAGTGAAGGTTAACTAGTGGGATATGATCTACAGGTTAATGTAGTTTCTTGCATTTGCTGGTAGCAAAAACGGTAAATTTCGTGCTGCTATGTACTGCAAAGGAACAGTAGGATATGATCGAGAGCTCCATGTGCCTGCTGCAAAAACCTGATCACCTTCACACGAATTGAACATAACCAATGGTGCTTGCAGCGTAGTTTCTCGCATCGGTTATTCGTCACCACAGTCACGGATCAGCAGAACCTTTGGACCTGCTGTGGTCAAGGACTGATCCCCAAATGAGTCAAATTGTCACCTGATGGAGCCTGCTTCCCCATTTGCCATAAACGTGAATCATGCATGAACAAATTTGGGATCTTGTTACCCTTAGGTCTTGTTTTACTGGTTTCAGACATATTCCTGCATTATATTTTTTCTTAAGTTATAGTTTAGTACACGCATGTTGGTTATACTAATTATAAGTAACTAGGTGATACCCCGCGCGTTGCTGCGGGCGTTTAAAAATGCTTATTGTGAGAGGATATATCCTTAATTTTTATTCTTTGATAGACATGACTGAAGGAAGATTAGGAGATTCAAAGAGTTGAATGATATCCTAGGAGATTCAGTACTAAAGATGCTTTAGTACTGAATAAATAATGACCGGGGATGTACATAAATCCTGAACGATATATCTTTTGTTAGCCCAATAGGGTACTCTTCATGAAATATATGTTTGGATAAAAAAAAACTATCATTCCAAAGTTTCATCATATGCGGATAATAATGGGAAACATAAACACAAATACAGAATTCAGATTATTGTTAGCTTGAATTACCTCACCACTACTACCTCATAGCATCAATTAGTCAACAATACTAACCTGCACATAAAACAATGTTAGGTAAAAGGGTACGGTGAAGTGTACATACATTTAAAGAACATAAAGATCAATGTTGGAAAAAGAAAAACAAACCATCATACCCTTTTTACGTGACATAATGTGAAGGAGATTTGATAGGTAGGGGAGAAAGAGACCTGGATGGCTGGATCAGTGGAAATTAGGATGTAAAATCTGCACTGAATACTACTTTGTCATGCTCCCGGTGGTAACAGAAAAATTTAGAAGTCGTAAAATCAGCTTCCCCATGAACCTAGGAAAAAATTATAATTCAGAGAGAGGGTGCAGTCAATTGGGAAGAAAACACAATATTATGCAGCAACTAAGTTCTGAACCATAGAGTACCTGAAATTTGCCCTTTTGGCTAGTGTGTAGATAAAAGTGGAAAATCCCCAATATGTGAAGAGATATGAGTGCAGGTTGAAAGAACATGTGGAGATTTCTAGCTTTGTTTACTTATTTTCCTGCTCCATCTCAGCCTTGCGATCTTGAGGTGAGCCTTTAGGAAGCCTGCAAACATACAAATATAATGGATTACTTCCTGAATGAAGACAGGGTGGCCACAGTACATCTGTGCTGCAGTTGAAAATCCAATAGGCAGTGCATGTCCAGGGTTTTAGAGTGCAGAGAACATCGGGATCTTGATGGCTCCTCTAACGCCACATGTATTTTAAAGGGTGTCCATTATAGCAGGAGAAGAACGGAAACTAAACAAATGGGTCATTGCTATTTATATCATGGAATTGAAGGGGCAGGGGAAGGGACGGAACTGAGCAAGAGGAGATGACGAACTCCCGGAGAAAGCAATAAAACGTGGAGTCATGTTTCAACACTAACAATGCTCGTTAAGGCCATATATGGTTGTGGTCTGGTGGAAGTACGTTGCTGAGCATCAATTCCGAATTTATTGGGCTGTGTGAATGCTGGAGAATGAAGGAATGTATTCATGCTGTACGTGCGTTGCTGAGCATAACAGATAATGGATGGCGAGAGGAATGCATGCATGAGGCAATGGTCAACTGGAGTGAACGGTAGAAGATCGACTAAAGCAAAAAGATTCAATGGACAGGATTATTGAGGTGATGTGGCTCAATGTGAGAGCAGGAAAATAGCAATTAAAGACCTTTTGTTGGTTGCACTTATAAAGAAAGAGTAGATTCTTACATGTTTATGATGAAATTTATGAATTATCATGTCGGATGACAATTATTCTGAAACAGAAGGAGCATTGTACTCGATAATTGTAGACATAATAATTGTCAAGCTTTCAGGACTAGAGGGACTACTTAATTTTCTCCCACAACATGCCGTTATGAGCCAGAAAAAAATCCTTTAAGCGTCACGTACTATTCACGGAAGGAAGTAGTAAATTCGCCACACACAAATCGCCGTTCCCGGAGACGTGGTGATGTTCAAAGCCAGTTTAAGTGAAGACTAGTCTTAGTGCAAAATGTTATTGCCTCAGCCGATTTGAGTCTGGTTCTACTCAAAATACGAACAAGCAAGCCAATAGCATTTACAATAATGGAGATGTTTACAAGGGTCGTTTATTTTAGCACTAATACATGGTTACACGAGAGAAATATGTTGAAGTTAGCATCTGGTTCTTAAGGGTTTAGGGAGATGGTTAGACCCATCTGACCTTAGGAAAGAGTTTGAGCAGGTGATTTATAGGTTTTTTTTCCTTAAGCACTTGTTCTAAGACTAAGGCATACATGCCTTAAGTCTGACAACACGACTGATATATTATAAATTATTAGTACAACATAGAGTATTTTTTTCTATGCCCATGACAAGACTGCACAAAAAGATGTTTTTTTTTTGTATATAATATACACCATCACAATCGATCCATGTAACAATAGTATAAAAAAACTGATGAACGATATCGTTAGGACAATAAAGTTACTAAATATTTGAACTAGCACTCTTGTCCTAAGGACACGAAAACAAAAACAGTTCTAGGAGCAACTAAAAAAACAAGCATATCTATAGTTGACCTGTGGTTTGTCTACTTCTGAAAATACCTCCACACCCAAGCTCGAGCGTGAGCATGCACGCACACTATTTCCTTCTCATATTACACCACCACCTCCACTTGGACACTGGGATGTCGCCCCCGTACGCCTCGCTCTCGATGCCGTACCCGCGCCTCTCGTTGTCGTCGATCCCTCGGTCCAGGTCGCGGATGTAGAACTTGAAGAAGGCCTCGTTGGCCACCATGCACTTGCGCAGCGCCGCCGTCTTCCTGACGCACGTGCTGATGTAGAAGTCGCTCTTGTCCTCGGTGGCGTGACTGGCGTCCTCGCACCACTGCGCCGCGGCCGCGAACTCCTCGTGGCACCCGCCCCTCCATCAATTTGAAGGTGATCGCAGCATCGTACCCTCGAAATGCTTGTCGAGTCAGAACTTTGTCCTTCATGACGACGAAGACGATCGGGCTTGCTTCGGGTTTTCTTCGTTGTGGATACTAAACTAGATCGATCAATTTCTTGCTGCGGTCTTGATGATGATGATGATTAAATAAGAGAAAGATAGAAGGAGCGGGAGAGTTGGGGCGGTGCCCGTCGATCGGGAGCCCGGCCGGAGACGACGAGAGACCCTGCCGTGTGCGTCAAGTGGATGCCGTCAACGCTTATACGGTGCCGTCGGATCAACCGTATCGACGGCTCCCACCAGCTAGCGGGCATGGAACCTCGCATAACTTGCCCATGGACGTCCAACGCGTCAAACCAGAGTTCGATTCGATCCCAACCAACCCCGATCAGTTGTGCAATGGCGAACGAACAGTGTTCCAATCGAGTTATGTAATGCGGACATTAATTGGTCAGAAAATAAAAACTGCCGATTCATTTCCCCTTCTTTTCTCCCGCAATACTTAATGAGATTTTTTTTATACCATCGTAAAGTAATAAAGTGGTACCACATGTACCAAAATTTGGTAGCAAATTTTAAGTTATAATTTCTGTAAAAATGCTCCGGCTCCTATATGAAAATGTTTAGAGGCAAAGATTTAGGTACTGCATCTGCTCAAGTACAGCGAAGTAGATGTCGATCAGCAAACTCTTCTCCAGAACGCGAACGTATAGGAAACAAACTCGGTGCAGGAGGATCAGAAGACGACAGTTTCTAGAAACCTCGCCCAAAGCCCCCCCAAACTGAATGGTTTTGATTTTTTTTTTTTTTGAGGAGAACTGAATGGTTTTGATAGTTGAGAGCAGAGAAAACACACGTGATTTTTCGTTAATTAAGAGATTTTGGGCTTGGGTCCTCACCGCGGCGTTGCGGATCGGCCCAAATTCTGGTCCGGTCGCGCACCGGGCCTCGAAGCCTCAATCACAGCCCTTCCAACTTGGTTCGGCCGCTCCGCCGCCGCAGAAGCAGAACCCGCCGGGCCGCCGTCGGCCGTCAGCCTCCTTCCGCCGAAGGACGGCGTAAAGCCAGCCGCACTCCTTCCAGCTATGTGCGGCATAGCCCTCGTCCTCTCCGGCGATCGCCTACTCGTCGTCCCCTGCGCCGCCGCCGCCGACGGCTCATCGGGAACCAGGAACTCCGGCGAGGTATATCTGTTATCATTCTTCCCGACCTCACAAACCCCTAGTTGGTTGACCTGCTGCATAAACCTCAATCCCTTTACGATCAATAGGTTCAGTAGCCCAGTACCTTAATCTAGTGTGGTTTGCCAAACCCTAAACCCTAGTTGGTTGACCTGCTGCCTTGTACGGGGACTGCAGGGGAAAGGCGTGTCGGTGGATGAACTCAAGGAGGCCCTGCGGCGTCGAGGCCCGGACAGCCTTGGCTGCGAGAGGCTCCAGCTTAGTGCGGAGGGCAAGATTCTAGGTTGCTGGTGACTCCATATGCTTAGGTTTTTCAGTGAAGTTTGTTCATTTCTTATGGTGATTATTGCGTGGTGTAGGGTGTGAAGACTGCAATGGCGCAGGGGAGCATGGAGGTAGCACGAGTGATAATGCCGTTGCCGAATTGCTCTTCATCGGGGCCACACTGCATCTCAGAGGAACTGAGCCGGTTGTGCAGCCACTGATGTCCACCTCTGGAAATGTTCTCGTGTATAATGGTAATGCTCTTAGCTTGATGTAATGCTGCTTCCTTTTCTTCACAACTTGTTCTACTGTTATATATGCTGAACTAGTTACTTTTCATCTAAGGTGAGATATATGGAGGAATTCATGTTGCCGATGATGAAAATGACACCCAAGGTCTTTTTTCCTCACTGGAATCTTGCTGCTCATGCGACTGCCATGCTCATGATAAAGATACAGCATGTCCTTGTTGTGGGAGTGTTGGCAAATCAGTTCCGCAAATCCTTTCCACAATCAAAGGACCGTGGGCTTTGATATACTGGCAGGCAGGTAATTGTGATGATTACCGTGTTTCTACCCTGTTGGACATTCGTTTTTCTAACAACACTGCCACCTTGAACTTCCAGATGGACTCAAATTTAATTTGGTTTGGCCGAGATGCATTTGGGAGAAGGAGCCTATTGGTGCATTGGCCCACAGCTGATGATCCTCGCTTCATATTGTCATCAGTGGCACCCCCTTCATGTGCTAGGAATCACTCTGGTAAGATATGCTTATTTTTGAAGAGTGTCTTATTAGTAAGCTGTTATTTTGCCTGCACGTAATCTTTCTTGCTGTATACCATGCTTTAGATAGTGACAACTCTTATCTTATTTCACAAATATAATGTAGTGTTTCTGGTTGTATACATGATTTATATGGTGATAATAACTCATCAAATTTCAGAAATCCAGTACCATGGGTATAATCTTCTCCTCTACTGCAGCTTCAACGGAAAATGGTTTGGCGTCAGATCATGATATGTGTGACAATACCACAGCCAGCTACTGGGAAGAGCTTCCTTGTGGGATATACAGCATCCACTTGAAAGGCTTCATAAAAAATGGCAAGGAGAATTGTATTGTTGAAGTTAGGAAACATGAGTGGGCGAATTCTTCATTGAAAAAATTAATTAAGTGGGAGAGGAAACAGATAGTTCCTCCTGTGGAGAACAGTTCTGTTGACAAAGGGAGTCATCGGTTTTCTCAGAGCCCCATGAACCCAAGAGAAGCAGAAGAAAATACAAATAGTAGGGTTGTGAATAGGGATATCCCTACAGATTTTAGTTCGAGTGCAGCAAATTGTATAACACAGTCAGGTATAACAGATGTCTACTACCGAAATTCCATGAACCAATTCAAGTTCAGCTTATAAGATTTGCTAATGTTGATATTTTTTTTGCCATAATATTTCCATTCAGCACATAGAGTATTGGTTGCGTTACGGGAGTCTGTAATGCTGCGGACTAAAATGAATGCACTCTTTCAGGTGAGCATACAAGTCTTAGTTTAAGTACTGCTATCAAATACTTTCTGGATTTGTCTTTGCTGAAAATAGTTATACCCTTACCTCATGCTGTATTTCTTGTTGGTACATCAAGTTACATTGAGTCCTTTCATGTGGACAGGGTGGTCCAAATAAACTTAGTGATGAAGAGTTAGCCCCAATAGCAGTCCTTTTCTCTGGTGGCTTGGACTCCATGATACTTGCAGCATTGTTAGACAAGTGTATTGATTCTAGATGTAATTTCAACTGTTACCCTTAACTTTTCTTTTTCAAACTTAAAGTTTGTTATTTTTTTGTGCAAGAAGAATAGTATGTTGCCCAGTCCTGATTTCAATATGTCAATAAAACTAAATGAGGTTTCCAACAGGGACAATTGATTTGTTAAATGTCAGTTTTGATGGTCAACTCGCTCCAGATAGGATATCTGCGATAGCAGGACAGATGGAGCTTCAGAGGATCTCCCCGCTCCGGAGGTGATTTGATTTCTGTACTTGTCATATTAAGCCTGATTGCTTGTAGCATCTAATACTGGATGTATTTGATTTTCTTTAATCGCTACAAATCTTCATGTAGTCCCGTATTATTGCTCTGGGATCAATTTGCTTCAGTGCAAGCTGTACTATATCCTGCATGATTACTTGCTGTGTCACTTCAAACTGAGCGATATTTTTGTTGCCCTTGTGTTCTTTGCAGATGGCGTCTTGTTGAGATTGACACTGCTTTGACTGACTTGAAACGGGAAAGTGAACACGTGATGTCACTCATACACCCTTCAAATACCTATATGGTGTGTATCTTTCTGTTAGATCTTTCTTATGCTAATAATCCCATTGCTTCAGTGTTGGATTGTTAAAGAACATTCCACTTAAAATGTTTGTGTACTTGCACTCATGTTCTTGGATTGGAGTTTTTGGAGTTATAGCATAAACTTGAACTTTTCATCTTTATTAATCGATGAGGATAGAAAGTTGAAATAGTGGATATATTGTGCATGATTTAAACATTGGTATTGCCTATTGTACAGGATTTAAACATTGGTATTGCCCTCTGGTTGGCTGCTGGTGGGGATGGTTGGGTGGATGGGAGTGCATGTCATTTGCAAGATGGTGTTCGCTATAAGTACAAGTCAACATCAAGAGTTCTTATAGTTGGTTCTGGGGCTGATGAGCAGTGTGCCGGTTATGGTAGACATCGGACAAAGTATAGGCTTGGATGGTATGCCTATTCGTCAATTTGATTGTTGAATGCAATATTTGGTGCACTGTAATCGCAAGAATCCTATTATATTGTTTTGAGTTTTTGTGACTTTGTTTAGCTGGAATGCATTGGACAACGAGATGAGACTAGATGTGCAAAGAATATGGAAAAGAAATATGGGAAGAGATGATAGGTGCATTTCTGACCATGGCAAGGAGGTAAGGCGACACCTTTTTTTTTTAAAAAAAAAAAATCTTCAGTTAAGGTTTTTTTCTTCTGTAGCTATCTAATGTGTACTGTTATCAATTGTGCAGGCTCGATTCCCATTTCTTGATGAGAATGTGATACAAACTTTGTTGGACATTCCCTTGTGGGAGATTGCTAAGCTTGATGAACCTGTGGGAAAGGGTGACAAGAAAATCTTGAGAGAGGTTGCACTTCCTTTACCTTTTTAAATTTTATTTCCTACATTACATTCAAATCTACATTTACTAAGGTGGTAACCAATGAGAGAAACTGACTTACTAAATTCCTTTCGAGGAAAGATTGATTGAAATCTAAGCATGGCTTGCACTTCTGTTTTGTTCCATGCATGAATCTTTTGGTTAGTTACATGGTACTCATACTATCACAATCTAGAATCTCCTTTTGCTGACTCAATATTTGTGATGATTTTCAAGGTTGCAAGGCTGCTGGGCCTACAAGAAGCTGCTCTTCAGCCAAAACGAGCAATCCAGGTGCATATTCTAAATTTCAAGTTCTTTCAGCTTTGTTAGTAAGAGTAGCCAGCAGTTAACAAAATTCTTGAGAAAATAATGGTATTTGTAGTAATGTACAGATTTAGAATCTAGTCAAACTAGTGGTCACGTATCTATTATCGTTAGTTTATTTGATAGAAGAAATTGTATTTGTAGTAATGTACACATTTAGAATCTAGTCAAGCTAGTGTCACATATCTATTATGGTTAGTTTATTCGGTAGAAGTGATATTCGTTGCCATGTACACATTTAGAATCTAGTCAAACTAGTGTTCACACTATTATGGTTAGTTTGTTCGATAAAAGAATATCCTCTCTGCGTACACCTTTGCTACCTGTCAGTGTCACGATAATCATGTTGACCTGCATTTCCTTTGGCTCCACACATGAATACAGCACAAGTAGTTTTCGCTCCAAACACATAGCGTATACTTGACACTACTTTCTTCCGATGCTTGTACGCAGTTTGGTTCAAGAATAGCAAGGGAGTCGAACCGCAAGAACTTCGGGAGCAACCGGGCAGCAAACCAGGCATCAGCAGGCAGCGTCCAGATTCACCAGCATATGCCTTGACTTTTGACAGTTGATCACATTACCAGTGACAGCTTACGGCAGCTGCAAGGGGAACGCTGGTCTCTTGAGCCACCACCTGCTCTTGTGATGGTGTTGTCACCTGGAGTATACATCCCAGCCATTTCGGCGGCATGCCAAGAATGAGCCATGGATTCAGCAGTCGGCAAATGTCACATATGGCTCTCGCCTGTAGCATGGCTCTACGATCCAAATTTGGCTGGTGCATGGCGTGGATTCCTGCATAGTGCTTACTATCCCTGTTATTCCCATATTCGACAGTTCGTTCATCGTAATATTTTCTTAAAAAATCTGTAACACATGGACAGTTAATGGATTGGTTTTTTGTTTGTTCTCTCTCTCTCTTTTTTTTTTGTTTTTTTTTTTTTGAGGGAACGTTCTCTCTTGTTAATATGCCTGTATGTACAGCCCTGTTATGCTTCCCTGGGCCGTACTGTATTCTAGCCCACCCTGTAATTTGGGTACTCCGTGGAAAAAGTCCAAGGACGCGAACGCAATCGCCCTCGCCACGTGTGCCGCCGCCGCTTCGCGCACCTCGCCTCGCGCACACGGGAAAATGCCCTCACCTCCGCCGCCGCCTCTATAAGATGCCCCTTCGTCTCCGTCTCTCTCCAAGCCCTTTCCCCCATCTCTCTCCTCTCATCACCTCGCATTCTCGCGTGCTTGGATCCAAGCCCAAACCGAAACCACCAACGGTCCCCTCCCTAAACCCCTCCCGCTCCTCGATTTCCCGCCTAATCCTCCCCGCTCCTCTCCGCGCGCCCGCGGCAAGTTCGAACCAACCAGCTTGAATTCGAATTCGAGCTCGACACCCGGCCCCGGGCAGCCAGAGCGAGCTGGGGGAGCTCGATTCGATGCCGTGGTGCGATTAGGTCAGCTGATTTGACCCGGGGCGGTGGCGCGGTTGGCGGGATCTGAACCCTAGTGCCGGCCGGCCGGATCTGAGACCGGCGCCGGCCAGGTTGCTCGGCGGCATGACCGGTTGGGGCCGGGGAGAAGCGGAGGAGATATGAGCGGGGCGGGGAGCGGGACCGGGGACGAGTTCGGGCGCGCCGTGGCCCGCGCGGCGGTCGCGCAGGCGCTGGAGGCGTCCGGGTTCGACTGCGCGCACCGGTCGGCTGTGGACGCGCTCGTCGACGTCGTCCTCCGCTACGTCACCCACCTGGGCCGGTCGGCCGCGTTCCACGCCAACCTCGCCGGCCGCGCGCTCGCCAACGAGTGCGACATCATCCGGGCGCTCGAGGAGGTGGGCGCCGACACGGACGGGTTCGCGGGCGCGGCCGCCACGGGCCGCTGCCTCGTCGGCTCGGGCGTCGTCCGCGACCTCATGGCCTTCGTCGACTCCCGGGACGAGGTGCCCTTCGCGCGCCCGCTGCCCCGGTTCCCCATCCCCCGCGCGCAGCAGCAGCCTGCCGCCAGCTTCGCCGCGGCCGGGAGGGAGACCGGGATGCGGCACGTGCCGGAGTGGCTCCCCGTGTTCCCGGATCCGCACACCTACGTCAGGACGGAGGTGTGGGTCGAGCCGCCGCCTACCAAGGACAGGGTGGACAAGGTGGAGCAGGTGCGGCAGCGGAGGAAGGCTGAGAAGTCTCTGCTCTGCTTGCAGCAAAGGCTGGCACTCGCCGGCGCTGACGGGTTCCGTCCAGCAGTTTCACAGGATACTGAAGAGAAGGGGAAGGAGATACAGGCGGCTGGGAGCAAGAGAAATCCGTTTCTTGAGCCAGCATTGCCACCTGGAGAGAAGGATGTGTCAGAGGTTGATATGCCTCCTGAAAAGAAGCAGTTCTCGATCCTTGAGGCATTTGCACCAGCCATACAGGCAGCCACGATCAGGGAGATTGATGCTGGGACAGGATTGGACCAGAATAAAAACCAAAAGAGCATCCTTCCAAACGAGAGGGCGCCGGTGCACCTCAAGATTGGAATTGACAAGAAGCCTCTAGCAGCAGTGCTTAATTCTGGAGCCCTTGATCTGAGGGAGGATCCATCTTTCTTGAAGGAGGAAGCTAAGGATGATCGGAAGCGGAGAGCTGGCATGATATTAAGGGCATCAATGGAGAACCCACAGGAACTGACTCAACTCTGAAGTGATTTGTGGAGGAAGTGCAGCATCCAGATTGAGTGGCATCATTGTATGATTGGGATTTTTGGAGCTATGGATGTTTCAGACTTATGGACTTCAATTTCATGAATCTTGAGGTATGTTGAAAGTGTATTCCTTGAGGAGTAACCTAGTTGTCCACTTGTCCTGGTTCTCTATTTCTCTGGAGGTTCAATCAAACCAAACCTATGTAGTGCTACTTCAATCTGTGTTGATACAGTGCTGTAGTAATATGTTTATAGAATATGCATATACCTAGTAGCCATTTGCTTACTCCTAGTTCAATGGAAACTTAGGAGCTTATTGGTTAACGTAGGTTGGCTAGCTCTTCTCAATACAGTAAACATATGGACTCTGTTAAAACTTTACAAGCAACAATGAGACCTAGTTCGATGTCCTGATACGTGCCATTTAGTTAAGAGAAAATAAAGAGTCTACGACACACACTCTGGTATCATGTATGCACTGGACAACAAAGATATTCTATTTGCTGTTAGGCTAGAGAGTTTCAGTATGGATGAAGAGGCATAATGGATAATAGTTTGATTGACTGACTTCTTAGAAGTAAGCTATGGGTTGGATTTTAAATTCGGCTGTATCAGTAACATTTATCTATTTTAAGTGGCCATTTTAGTGCTATGTTCTACTCCGCATCCTAATGCCTGTCAAGATTGAAGTAACCAATATTATATATAAATCCGGAGGGATTTTGTTTAGATTCTCCCGGGTTTAATTTGTTGGCTTTGATTTTTGAACTAACCAATGTCGTATATAAAAATGGAGGGAGTATTTACTCACACTCTGTATGTTGTTTTTTTGTTAATGTTATTGTGCTGAATGGGTATGCCTATACTATGAGTATGTGCTGATTCGGTATGACTGTAGCTAAATTTCTATTCTTGTTTGTTCCAAACTATCTGTTTTGTTTGGTCCTGCAACTTGGACTGCATTAAGGCTTCGTTCGGTGTTGTTAAATGTGATCGTTTCATATGGTGCAGATGATTTAGTTATTTCAGCCTTTAGTTTATTTTTTCTTTTCTAAACTGTGCTGCAAAACTAGATGACGATTCTTTTCAAATAACTGAAACAAAGTTCTATTTCAAAAAATTGAACAGAAAATAGTGTTTATGCTGCCTCTTTAAAGTTTTTTAAAAGGTTTTTCAGATAGCTATTAGTTATGAGTATTTTCAAATATATACGAACACTATGCTATGCACTTCCATTCCGATTTTGCTTGTACGAGCAAACTCCAACATTATATAAGAACCTAATAAATGGAGAGTTGTGGTCATACTTTTGTGATTCATGAAGGAGGCTTCTTTGGCTAATATAGTATTATTCTCCTTTAAAAGTGTATTCTCTACGAAGTGGATGTAATTAAGTAGGCCAAATCATCACTTGGAATCCATGCAGTATATAGTTGAAGCATTTACCTTACCTGGTCTAGTATTTTATAGTTGGTGCATCCAGCACTTAAAAATGTCTCAGGCATAGTAACGAATACAAACCTTATACTAGTCCAATGGATTAGCCATCCAGCAGATCACTCGACATGTTTGATTGATGGCTCAGATAACAATGCTGCACATGTGTCAAAGAGAATTTGATTTTTTTTTTGTTTGTTTTGGATATATCTTCTCGGATACTTTCGCAATAGAAATCATATTGTTTTGGATATATCTACTTTCTGTGTTACTGTAAGGATTGTTTGTTATGAGATTTCTATATGAAATCCCTACTTGACTAGGAAGTGTAGATTATTTTATTGAATCAATTGGAATCATTCTAAATAGAGCTTTTGTGTTTTTCTGCAGGTTTGGCATCCATGATGCAATATTCCTCCCATTTCATCAGAGGCAATGCATAGAACCTTGCTTCTGGCTCTCCTGCATCCACCTGCGATTTCCCTGGAATCACCAGATGCTGATAAGCCCACAGCATTCTACCTGAATTTTTATCAATTATCAGTCACCTTGTTTTTGTCGGTATCTCACCCATAAGTGGGCCTCTTCGAACGGAGCTGATTTTGGAGGCCATGTTTCTTCTCCCCAGAAATGGCATCCAAAGAATGATGCTCCTGAGCTAGTTTGGTAGGAGTAGCTGTATTCTGGTAGAAGGGCAAGATGTTTTGTACAAAAGCTGACCTGATTCTCCTGACCAAGACTCTCAACAAGATTGATGTACCTAGTGGGTTACTTTCTAGAGTAGAGAGCTAGCTTCTTTATGCAATATGCTGGCCTAATCGCGTCTGCTGCTGTGATCCAGGCATACTCCAGATATCAGACTATAGGATTCATTAAGGGGAATCGATTGATTCACCATAGATTTGTCCTCCATGAGTTAGTAGTGCTTCGTAGCTGGAGTGTTTGTGTTGGTGTAACCCTGCTGGGTATGTAATAACAGTGTACCATATGATTCTTTTGGCTTTTCCCCTGTATAAACTCAGCATCTCGTGACATGAAGATTCTGAAGGCAGTATGTGTGGATCTGGCATTGTTGGAATGTGATCCCCGTGGGCCGAATGCTGTGCTTTTGCCTGGATGTCATGTTTGTTGCTTTCCTGTGTTCTAGGGGGGTTAGAGACAGTTCATTTAGCTGATGGGGTGCGTGTGTGTGTATTCGAGGCTTGTGCAGGGATGATGCTAGCATCCTCTGTTTAGTAGGGGAATGTTATGTATGTGCTCTGTGTTCTTGTAATGAATATATTGGTAATTTCACTTCCCTGCGGTGTCTGTATTGATGTACCGTGTTTTGATGTAATACGTGCATTGCGCTTTCTCGGAAAAACATCCCTCGTAGTGGTAGGGCTAGTTCCAATTGATTCAAAAAAAAGGGGGCTACTTCCAATTCATGGTTCCGTTTTTGTGGTGGGTGCTCACCAGGTTACGTCTTTCTCCAGATTCTAGCAGAGGTTAACGTTTCCAGGGTCATTGGTACCTTAGTTAAGCCACTGACGGTAATAGTGATTTCATATGCTAATAATTTTGCGGTGGTTATGTAGCTAACAGGTTTTTCGACCCGCAACAACAACGGACCACCTCTGCACTGGAGTTATTTTTGTCATGCAGCTGTTGTTCGGCCGGAGTAGTTCTGTCCTTGCCATGCCGCATGGTGCTACTCCTTTGAAACTTGGGCACGGTTTTATACTGAATTGTGTAGTTTTGAAACTCAAGCATTATTTCGTATTTTCAGATGGGAGCCCATGTACAGTTCAAGCTTTCATTAGTTCTGCATTCTTTCAGTTCAGCATGTGGACTTCGAAGGCAGCAGCAAGACAACTTGATCGGAGCCGCATGATTTGCAGTCACGATTGCGCAGCCGTGCCGGTGCTGCCAAATTCACTGATCCGATGACCTAACCACTCTTCGTCCATTATTGGTTCAGTTCATCAATCCATGGCCACACTACTGCCCTCGCACGGAGCGAGCAAACACTGACGGAAACCAGGCAGGGCACGGGCACAACGCACTGCCCCTCTCTGACCATCACATGATTTGAACGCACAAGTGAAGGAGACACCATCACATGATTTGCTGCTCCTGGGCTCCTGGCCTGTTCTGACAAACTCACTTCAATCCTCCTCGCCTACGCATCACAGGCACGATTAATAAATAGCACGTGTGTAATGCTTCCCCAGTTAATCCGCGCAGGACGACGACCTGGCAAGTCAGCTTTATCCGTTTATCGTATCCTCTGACCATGATCAATTCTAAATTAATCTGTTCTTTAACATAATTACCCGCTGCCAATCCCCCTGCCGTCAGCTTTGATCCCACTCTCATTCGTTGTTGTTTAGAGTAGCAAGTTCTGTGGAGTCAAGGTCGCACTAGCTAAAGGGCCAGTCAGTCAACGAGATTCGATTCCATCGCCGTCTTCCTTGCTGAGCAATTGTCCGTTCGGGGAAAGATTGAGGAATTCGGCATGCCTGGCTGGCATGGCGTGCGGTCTTGGCCGTATAGTATACTCGCCGGATTTGGGAGTGGACTGTACGTTGTATATACAGGTTGATACATACGCGTGTCGACGTGAGTGTTATGTAGTACGTGGCACCGTGTGGCTCTGCTTGGAGAAGGCTGCAGGTACGTATTTGCGTCCTAACTTGAACAGGTAAGGGGAAGTGTTATCTGGAAGATCAAATCCATCTGCAGATTCATATTTTGGCTGTCCGTAATGAAGAAAATCATGGTCAAGGTTTCCTTATTTGATCGATCCTACTGCAAATTATTTCCTGATCAAAACAATACACGGAAACACGGAAGAGTTTGCTCCATAATCAGACATCATGTCCTCCAAATTTCGACAAGAGCACGCAGAGGAACAGCATGGTTGATCGATCGAAGACCAGCTGCCAGCTACCACCATCAAGGACATCCGTCTTGATCAGTCTTGAAAAATTAGGCAAGCCGTACACCAATCTACTGGTAAATACTAATCCTAGCTGCAGGCGAGTCACAAGTAGTAAGAGCACTGTGATCGCCACTACTGCCGACATTCACTCGTGGGCCCTGGATCGCACGCCGGCCAATGGCCGGGTGGCCAACTTGCGCATAAGAGCAAGGCCATTGCGCGACCGCGTGCAGCCTATCCATCTCACCTTGCGCCGATGCACGCGACAAATCCACTCAACGCAGCGCCAACCCAAGTCTCCTGATGGGTCCCAACTTTTGCTGCTTTACTCCTCCTCCACACCAACAGCCGGGCCTACAACCATCTTGGAGCTCGTGCTCAGACCGGCGCTGGATGTTGCGACAAGCGCCCTGTCCCCCCTCCTTTCTCTTTCATCCAGCTAGGACTTTTTCCTACGTGTCCGGCGTTGCGACAACGCGTTGAACCTGCTCTAAGCCAACTACGAGACCGTTTTGTTGACCGGCCATGCATGTCCCGTACGTCGCGTTGACCTGAACCCCTTATTCTTCTTCCTCTTGCAAGTTGCAGCTAAAAGCCAGATGTGGGATCCATGGATTAAGCAATCACCACCATAATACAAGGTGGATACGTCCATGGAAGTGGACGACTATCCAATCGAGTTCCACTACCACTATATGTGTTCTTCGTTAAACTTGGCCTCCATTTTGGATACAGCTTTTTTTTTTGGATAGGTGTTGATGGATACTGACCCGATTTGAGTTTTATGAAGCTATGTCCATATTTCAAGTTCGCGTGAGAATGAAATTATTTTAACTACTTTATATTTGTAGATATTACGTACGGGTCCTTATCCACTGTGGTATCTGGAAAATGGTATACGTTTATACAGCACCGGGGCTTGTTTCTTGCAAGTACTGTGAAAATACTCTTGGTTTTATCCATATTAGAATCTTAAAAATATGAAACAAAAAATGTTGCGCTAATCAGCAAAAGGAACTGGTAAGAAATCCAGTATAAAAGTTTTTTTTTAAAAAACAGTATAAATGGGATTACGTGTGTAATGATTGATCCGTTGGAAAATGCAGAATGTAGTTTTTTGCCATGCTCATCTACTCCATTAAGAAAAATGACAGGATGGGAAACACGCCCTCAATACTTGACAGGAATTTTCAAAAAGGTCATGTTTTTTTTGCCCTTTTTGAATTTTTCCAATCCTCTTTTGAGTTTGATCTTTAAGACACTGGATCAACCAGGGTTGACAATGGCGCCACACAATATGCGCATCCAGGCATCATCCAGCTAAAGAA
Organism: Eragrostis nindensis; assembly: GCA_012490785.1. Lineage (NCBI taxonomy): Eukaryota > Viridiplantae > Streptophyta > Magnoliopsida > Poales > Poaceae > Eragrostis > Eragrostis nindensis. The sequence goes on along the minus strand of JAAXCT010000105.1, from coordinate 886,317 downwards.
AGGGAGGAAAAAAACATGCCACATTTGACCGCTAATTGCTGTGATAAAGCGTTGACTTACTCCGTAGTTGATAAGCATTCTTCTAGTGGTCTGATCAAAAGTGCTAAATACAATCAAAATATTTTCCTTTACAATGCAGATTCACCAGAACTTTCGGCAATCTTTTCCAGCTTGTTGCTAATGCAACTTCATCTGTTAATAAATGCTTATAGTTGTTTAGTACTCGCAGATAACACTGCATGGACTTGCACCCCTCTTAAACAGTGACGTCTTCAAATGCTTGCGGCCTGTTCGGTTGCTTGGTTTGGCTGGGCTGGGAGGCTGGTGACCACTGTTGCTACAGTGAATTTGTGTGTAACGGTCACCAGCCCAGCCAGTCCAGTCCAGCCGAACAGGGGCTTGATGTCACTTAACAATGCAGACAACTAGAATATGAGTTAAGCAAAGTGTGACAAGGTCAGGCATTACTGCATGCCTACCCCACATATCACTATCCATAGCGAAAGATCATCACTGATCACTAATTCATTCCATACGCCTTTCATTGTTTCTCGACCAAATCGAATTTATAATATAATGTGCTTTGCTCTTCTCTACTGTCCTCGTCAATGGAAGCCTCTGGAGCCTGGACAGTGATAAAGAGCAACTGTTGACAATTGATATGAGGAAAAAATGATATAAATATAATATACGTGTAATGGATAAGTTAACAAACTTTGCAGTTTTATTATGTAAATGAATTTTTTTATTGACAAAAAGGTGTGACTAACATTACTGGAGCATTTTCTTTTGCAATATCTGCTCTATTTTGGTTTTAAGGCGTTCTGAGGAATTTATTCGTTGTATGCATGACTTTCAGATAGATACTCCAATAGTCCCGTGACCCTGCCCTCATTCGGAGTGTTTGGGGAGAATTGCCAACGCAAGCATTCAGCAACCTTTTGGATTGACAATCGATGAGCTGCTCCCGGGTTCTTCTGATGGATTGGTCAGAGCCTTGGATGATACATCACTCATCCCGCTCCACTGTCGTCCACCGAATTTCTTGGCACTTGAGGTCAAACCGTTTGTGCCAAGTTGTTTGGATGTGTCCTACTGTGGCTGACTTTGGGGCACTGGCATCCTGCCTCATACTCGGTTGCCTGATTTTCAAGCACAATGTAAAGGCTTTCCTGGAAATTCCTTTCATATTTATCCTGTACTGTCTCTAGAACAACGGCCGGTATTATGTCAACTGATACTAGAAAAACATGGCAGTATATGTAGAGCCAGCTAAAATGCAACTTAAATTCTATGAGATTAGGGAATGGTCAAATGTAACGAAAAAAGTTAACCACGACAACAATTTAAAAACATTCAAATTACCCGTGAAATCACTCACTTTCAGAAGATTCAAAGAACACTGATGCATCCATTGGACGCCCAAATTACTGAGCAATAAGGTCATTCATACACTTTGCATGGATGTAGAAGGCATGTTGACCTGCCCTCATTCGGAGTGTTTGGTGAGAAATGCCACTGCGAGCATTCAGCAACCGTGGGAGGACAGTTGGCGGCCAGAGCCAACGCCGCGAATCGAAGAGCTGCTCTTCGGATTTTTCTGATTGAGATTGGTCAGAGCCTTGGATGACACAGCACTCGTCAGACTCCACTGATTTTCTTGGCACTTCAGGTCAAACCATTGGCGCCAACTTCTTTGGATGTGTCCTATTGTGGCTGACTTTGGGGCACTAGAATCCAGCATTCCAGCTTCACACATTCTGATTGCTCAATTTCAACCACATTTTAAGGTTCCCCTGCAAATTCTTTTCACAACTGTACAAAAAAAAACTGGCCATCTACCGCTAACATGGAACCCAAAAAAAAAATACAATTTATGAAAGACTGACATTTTAGCCTTAAAATAAACAGCCACGATGTTGGCAGGCGACCACAGTGATGCAGTCAAAGCTGTTTGACTGGCCACTGCCTCCACTCCTCTCCCTTTCTTCTTCCTTACAAAATCATCAGCTCCCTTCCATCGCCTCTCCATCCCCCATTAATTCCATCCAAGAAAACCACACCACCATCTCCTTCACTCACTCCAATGTCAAACACTAAACCCAAGCCTCCCATCATCTTCCTCCTCCTCCTCTTTCTCCTTGCCAGCCTCGCCGCCTCCCAAGAATTCACCTACAAAGGCTTCAACTCCGCCGGCGCCGGCGGCAACCCGAACCTGACGCTGAACGGCGTCACGGAGCTCCAGCCTGACGGCATCCTGCGTCTCACCAACGAGACGAGCCGGCTCATCGGCCACGCCTTCTACCCGTCCCCGCTCCGCCTGGTCCGCGACGGCGCCGCCGTGTCGTTCTCGACGGCGTTCGCGTTCGCCGTGGTGCCCGAGTACCCGAAGCTGGGCGGGCACGGCCTCGCGTTCGTGGCGGCGCCGGACCCGCGCCTCCGCGGCGCGCTGCCGAGCCAGTACCTGGGCCTGCTCGGCGCCGGCGCCGGCAACGGCACCGGCACCGGCCACGTGTTCGCCGTGGAGTTCGACACGGTGCAGGACTTCGAGTTCGGGGACATCAACGACAACCACGTCGGCGTGGACCTCGACAGCCTGACGTCCAACGCCTCCGCCTCCGCCGCGCCGGTGAACCTCAAGTCCGGCGACACGGTGCTCGCCTGGGTCGACTACGACGGCGCCGCGCGGCTGCTCAACGTGTCGATTTCCACCGGGTCGGAGAAGCCGGCGTCGCCGCTCATCTCGTTCCGCGTCGACCTGACCCGCGTGTTCCGGGAGCAGATGTACGTGGGCTTCTCGGCGTCCACGGGGCTCCTCGCGAGCTCGCACTACGTCATGGGCTGGAGCTTCCGTCTCGGCGATGTCGGCGGCGCGCCGGCGCTGGATTTGTCGTCGCTTCCGTCGCTGCCGCGGGCGAAGGAGAGGAAGAACCGGACGTCCGTGATCCTGGCGGCGGCGTTCTCGGCGTTCGTGGCGCTGGTGGCGCTCGCCGGCGCCGGCGCGTACGCCGCGTACCGGTTCAAGACCCGCGACGTGGTGGAGCCGTGGGAGCTGGACTACGGCCCGCACCGGTTCGACTACGGCGAGCTCCGGCGCGCGACGCGCGGGTTCCGCGAGCGCGAGCTCCTCGGCGCCGGCGGGTTCGGCAAGGTGTACCGCGGCGTCCTGCCCGGCTCCGGCGAGGCCGTCGCCGTGAAGCGCGTCTCCCACGAGTCGCGGCAGGGCCTCCGCGAGTTCGTCGCCGAGATCGCGTCCATCGGCCGCCTCCGCCACCGCAACCTGGTCCAGCTCCAGGGCTGGTGCCGCCGCCGCGGCGACCTCCTACTCGTCTACGACTACATGCCCAACGGCAGCCTGGACCGCCACCTCTTCGGCTCCGGCGGCCTCAAGCTGACGTGGCCCGTGCGGCGGCGCGTTCTCCGCGACGTGGCGGCGGCGCTGCTGTACCTGCACGAGGGGTGGGAGCACGTGGTGCTGCACCGCGACGTCAAGGCCAGCAACGTGCTCCTCGACGGCGACATGTCGGCGCGGCTGGGGGACTTCGGCCTCGCCAAGCTCCACGAGCGCGGGGCTAACCCGAGCACGACGCGGGTGGTGGGCACGCTCGGGTACCTGGCGCCGGAGCTGACGCGGACGGGGAAGGCCACGGCGGCGGCCGACGTGTTCGCGTTCGGGGCGCTGGTGCTGGAGACGGTGGCGGGGCGGCGGCCCATCGAGCCCCGCGCGCCGCCCGAGGAGCTCGTGCTGGCCGAGTGGGCCTGGGAGCGCTACGCCGCCGGCGAGGTGGAGAAGGTGGTGGACGCCAGGCTCGCCGGCGAGTACGACGCCAGGGAGGTGGCGGCCGCCGTCAAGGTGGCGCTGTGGTGCTCCCACCCGGTGCCAGCCGCGCGGCCCACCATGCGGGAGGTGGCCAGGTACCTGGACGGCGGGGACGCCGGGGAGGTGCCGGAGCCGCCGCCGCCGCCGCCGCACCCGCCGGCGTGCTCCGGCGAGGTGGGCTTCGACGACTTCGTGCACTCGTACCCGTCGTCGTCGTTCGAGCGGCCGGCCGCCGCCGGCGCCGGCGTGGGCGTGCACTCGTTCGGGACCCACACGTCGTCGGTGGCCACGTTCCCGTACTCCCCGCTGTCCATGCGGTCGTCCCACGTCAGCGTCTGATGGATGGATGGCTCGGCACACCTATAGTGGCACCCGCTTGCCATTGGTTTTCATTCAGCCCAAGTATATTCGTGCATCGTCTAATGTTTATGACTGAGCTCTGTCACGGCAAACCGCAAAGTGACAGGAGTCAGGGTCAGTAGCATCTTTTCTCTTTGGTTGAATTTCTTTCTAGAAAAGCTGTTCCATTTTTGCGCTAAAAAGAATCATAGACTAGGTAGCAGGAGCTTTGTTTCGGGTCAACATTAAAATTCAAAACACATATTTTTGCTCTGCGGGACCCGGTTTTATTCGCGTGCGGAAACTGCAAACCAAAACGTCGCATATGGGGGCGGGCGTCAAATATGGCGTGTAGTTAGTGATGCCACTAACCAGTGTTGTCTCTACCAAACATGCATCGGCAAAGGGCACATCACGTGTTTCTTTTTCGACAGGTATAATCACCAATACAGGTTCGAAAACGAAAGCACAAAAAAAGGCACATGACCACCACTATGGAGAATGCGCATCTCTAATTCGTTTTAGGCAGAACCGCATAACTCGAGTTTGTTCACGACTCATGAGTCATGAGAAGCTTTCACAAGGAACTGGTGGTACATCGATGGAGCAATTTTGACTGTAATCGTTTGAGCATGATCAGCTTTGTAGCAGACACAGATTTTCCCTTGCCGGAACTTGTGCCAGCAATGCCGTGCATGCTGAATGTGTGCACCGCACTTACCTGCCGCGCATGATGAATGTGTGCACCACACTCTGTCATATGCAAGCTGACTGCAGGGCATAAGCTTTGGACATGAGGCAGATCTCAGACTCAGAGCCGTCTGGCTGGCATACCTGGACCTGATGAACCTCACACTTCCAACACGCAGATCGGAGGAAACCTGAGTGAGTTATGCCAGGATCTGACCGTTGTGCATGTTTTTCGGGGATGGTCATGGTCTTTCACTGTTTGTGGAGCGGAGGGTTAACATTACATGCTCACTCGAAAAAAAAAAAGAGTTAACATTACATGCTTACAAAAATTATGCCTACAGAATATCGATGGGAGCTGCCATTCCGATCCAAATCGACGGTCCTTGGATCCCCCCAAGGTATCTCTCCTCTTCCCTTCAATTAGATTTTGTTGTTATTGCGGTTTTAGATGGTGGAATGCACTAGTACAAAAAGAGCCTAATATGACACTGCAAAATTGACAGTAGTGGCGGACACCCTGAGATGCGTCACTGCTAGCCCGCCGCCAATTACTGTAGCACATAACAGTGGCGGACAGGATGACATCATCGATGCTACAGTACTTTGGGCACATAGCGTGGCGGTTAAAATGACGTCAGCGGCGTGCGCCATCAGAGACACAGCAGTAGTGGCGGACATGCTGACATCATCGTTCTGTCACTAGTGTATTTTTACAGTAGTGGCGGGCTGCTAATGTCATCCAGCCCGCCACTGAAATGAAGCAGCCCATTTCAGCCCATTTTCAGCCCAAACCACACCGTTTTGTATATAAATCACGTTAGGGTTTCGCCGCGTCCACTCTCTTCTCGCCTTCTCCGCCGCCCCTTCTCTCAATCTCTCTCTCGCTCGTCCACGCTCTGCTCCCCTCCTCCCCTCTCACTTGGCAGGCGCATCCCCGGCGGAGGATGTGCCGCGGCCACGACGGGAGGCCTGCGCGAGGGGTGAGGAGGCCGGATCCAGATGCGACGCCTCCCGGGCCGGCCAGATCCGGGCGTGCATCGGAGCGGGAGTGGCCAGGCCAGCGCGCCGGAGCAGAGCGACGAGGCCAGCGCGACGGAGCGGCGGCGACCCGCTCCTCTCGCCCCTCCACGATGCAGCCCGCGCAGATCCAGCGGCGAGCATCCAACGGCGACGCCGATTCGTCCTCCGCGGCGCCGCTGCTGCGGGCGAGCTCGCTTCCCACGAAGACGGAGCATGAGCGGTGACGCCGCCGTGAGACGCGGAGCCAGCGCCGCCTCGATGCCCGTTGGAAGAGCGTCGAGCGGCAGGTTCCTACTGAGGCGTTCGATTTTGTCACAACTGGGGGGAGCAGCTCTGTCAACACCGCAGAACAAGGTATATTGATATGCGTCCCGTTATCTCCTACCAGTATCTGTTAATGCCTTTCATTTCGTCTTGTTTTCAATTTTGTTGTTGGTCATTTCGTCCCCAAAATTATGGTCGATGTATCCTGTCAGTTCAATAGTTCTGATATCTTAGACGCATGCTCTACTTCAAATAAAAGTCACATAGATAGTACTACCATGTATTCTTCCATCTGAACACAAGTTTACCTAATGATCTGCCTATTCTCAAGTTGACATCATCGTATTTGTTGACAGTGTTGCCTTTATCTATGCCTAATTTACCCATTTTTCCCTGTCAGTGATAGGGCATCATGGTGAAGCACGACATAACTGAATAGCAGATGAGCACAAAGCAATGTACAAGTGTAGCTTCAAATGCCACGATTGTATACTGATGGAAGATTCTTAATGACCACTGCAGACCGTGCTTGCATTTTTTTTCATGGCTATGTACCTCCTGTAAATCAGTGGTTGCTATTTATGTTTCGAATACACAACCTGATACGTGCAACCCATTATTATGTTAACTCAGCTTCACAACCTGATGGTGTAAGACTAAGGCAGTTGATTGTGCCTCTATTGTTTCACTTCTTCCTGTCATTACTCATTTGATGCTAAGTCTCTGTTGCTTCTAATTTGCAAGACTGTCTGCGTAAGTGTTGCTATATAGCAGCATCAAAAGGGACAGCAAAGCAGATTAGAGGTAATAGGCTTTTTTTTAAATTTGAAAAACCATTGCAGTGGCGGGCATGCAGATGTTAGGATGCCCGTCACTGCTAAAACCGCCACCAGTGGCGCGCGCGCTGACGTCAGTGTGCCCGTCACTGGACCTGATTTCCGGTGGCGCTCCCAGCGTCCGTCACTACTCTTTGTGCGTTTCTAGTGGCGGAAGCACAATGGCGCACTGTTTGTCCGCCACTGCAGGCTCATTTTGCCCGCCACTAAAGGTCTTTTTTGTACTAGTGATGGTTGATAGGGTTTGGATGGTAGAGGATTGAAATCTGGCTGATTTAGTACGAATCGAGGTGGATCGGAGGTCATGTATGCTTGATTAATAACCTTCAAAGCTTTGTTCGATATATCAAATTTTGATCCATTGAATATGTTGGGTTTGCATACGGCACTACGGGAAACAGCACGTTTGCCGTGTGCCCAGGGCACACGGCAAAATGCTAAAAGCACACGGCAAAGGGTTTGCCGTGTGCAACACTCGGCAAAAGGCACACGGCAAACCTGTACCGGCAAACAGTACTTTGCCATGTGTCTTTTGTCGGGCACACGACAAACACTTCGCCGTGTGCCACACGTGGCGCTCGGCAAAAAAAGGTGTTGACGTCCGTCAGGCGTCAACCCCCACTTTGCCGAGTGCCGTGGGCCCGGGCACACGGCAAAGCCTGGCCTCTTTGCCGAGCGCCGCCGGGCCAGGCACTCGGCAAAGCCTGGACACTTTGGCGTGTGCCATGTCAGACACACGGCAAAGAATGGTATCTTTGCCGAGTGCCTGGCCCAGGCACTCGGCAAAGTGGTAAAACACTCGGCAAAAAAATGTTCCAGATTGCAATATACATTTCAAATCGACTACAACCTGGACCACAATCACAAATAAAACATCATACATCACATATATGAGCCAAATCATCATCACATATCACATATTTAAGCCCACATCATCACAAACTCAACATATCACATAAATGAGCTCCACCACCATCACAAACTCAACATATCACATAAAAAGCTCCACCATCATCACAAACACATCACATATAAGTCCACGATCAACCGTCATCACAAACACATCACATAGAGGTCCACGATCATCACAAACACATAGTCCACCAACCGTCATCACAAAGTCTCACACGATCACGACACATAGTTATAGAAGTTGAAATACAATTACAGGTTTATTGACGAGGCGGCCACGGCGACCAAGCATTCTGCGGAGAGGGATTGTTGGATCCCGCCGATTGATTCTGCACGAGCAAAGCAATACAAGTATTTAAATTGTAGGTTAAAAGCATATAAGCTAAAATGTGTAGGTTAGAAGCATATAAACTAAAATGTAATAGAAGTGACAAAATATTGATTACAAGCTAGCATAGCTAACCCTTCAATTACTTCACTATATCATACTTGAAGGTAAGAAATTAAAGTACAAAAGATTTGAAGTGACTCACCGGAGTGCCTGCAGAAGGAGTGCCAGGAGAAGTACCACCAAAAGTAGGAGGAACGCCGAAGGGAGGAGGACCGCCGAAGGGAGGAGGACCGCCGTAAGGAGGAGGTAGTGGTAGAGGAGGGAGTTGTCCTGGCTGTGGCACCGTACCATGAGTCTGCATGTAAAGGAACATCTGCGCCATCCGCTGATCATTCCTTTGCCGCTCTGCCTCCAGCTTCGCATCCATCTCGGCCTGCATCCTCTGCCGCTCTTGCTCCAACTTCGCCTCCATCTGGGCCTACAATATTTCATCGATCCCAATATTACAATGCAAGGGAATACCATGTGCAAATCAATGAACAACGAATTGAACCAAGATTACCTGCATTTGCTCAATCTGAATCTGTGTAGCGCTAGGCCGTGGGCGTATGGGCGGAGCTGAGCCCGTGCTCCTTGCTCGGATCTCGGAGAGGGTGGGAGTAGAGGCCGTGTCGATTGTGCTGTCGCCAATCCAGTACCGGCCATGCTTCTTACCTCCACCCACCCTCATCACGACCTCTCCATCAAGGGGCTCGGTGCTCGGATCCCACTCTGGCCCATGGACCTCCCTTGCCGCCGAGGTGTACTCACTGAGGCGGCTGTGGACGGTAGCGTTGCTGTACGCCTCGGGCGGGTCCTCTGGGTTGTAGTCGATGTCAGCCGTCGCCTTGCCCTTGTGGGACAGAGCAAAGGCCTTCAACTGCCCGCAAGGCTGGCCACCATGTGCCGCCGACTGCAAGGAAAATAGAAAGATGATTAGAAGTTATGGAGAATATTAAGTGTTTAAATAAAGAAGTTGAGTTCACGTACCCATCTAGCCGCGTACTGGGAAAGGGTAAGGTTGCCTTGATGGTGTGGTGCCCCTGGCATCATCAAGCGCCGCTCCCGGCAAGCGTTGTGTGTCTCATGCACTGGGGCTCGCACCATTTGTTGACAATATAGGACCAGGCCGTGAAATGGGAGGCGCACCACCACGGAGGCACCTGCACGTCATCAAGTATACAAATATGAGAAGATCAAATTAAGCGTACTTAATCTCATAAGAGTTCGGTATTCGTGTTTACCAGCATGTATTGCTCTCGGGTAAGCTCAATGGTTCGTGCCTCCTTTTTTTCCACCTTCATTTTTTGGACAGTAGCGTAGTAAGTTATGACGGCCTGGACGCGCGACTCGTAATGCATGTCTCTGACGAGTTTACGACATGCATTGTTCGTCACACGAACCGCCAACGCCTCCTGCCCAGGCTCGCATCTGTAGAAATCCTGCATCAAGACGCAATGTACACTGTCATTATTTGAATAATATCCAATGAATGCGATGTATTGACCAATGCAGTGCAACGAAGACTTACCCACAGCTCTTCCATCACCCTCTCCGCCTTGTGCTGAAAAACCCTGTTGTCACGATCTGGGAGATCGGTGGCGTTTCTGTAGTGGTCCCACGTCAAGGCCGGCACCTGCTTGCCGGCGTAAAGCACCATGCCAGGGAAGTGTAGCCTGCACAAAAGACCCAGGATGCCATTAGGAATGCGCTTGTGATCACCTGCCTCGATCACCTCCCAACCCCTGCCCAAATGAATGAGACAAAATAATAGATGTTATTGTGATTTTGAACGTATGAAATGAGAAGTTAGCGATAAAAATTAGAAAATTACGTACCTAGGCGGTATGGGTCGAATCATCGGCCGTCTGTTAGGAGGAATCGGCCGAGTCGGGAGCTGTGAGGGACCGCGCAACCACACACTCTGCAAGTCCTCGGAAGCGGAACCGGACCCTCCTGCCTCTCCCTCCTCGTCCTCGTCCTCCTCCTCCTCAGAGCCGTGAGCAGAAGGTAACTCCTCCTCCTCCTCCTCTCCCTGGTGCTCCTCCTCCTCGGACTCCTCCTGGTGCTCCTCCTCTTCCTCGTGCGCGGAAGGTGTAGGCGACGGGTCCCTCCTGCCTCCTCGACCCCTGCCTCCAGCTCCTCCACCTCTGCCTCGCCCCTTCCCTCGCCCCTTCCCTCGTCCCTTCCCGGACCCCTCAGCTTCATCAGACCCCTTCCCCTTCCCAGTCGCTCTCTTGTAAAGCGACGACACCGACCTCAACACACCACCTCTGCCCACCATCTTCGATCAATCACCTGCAATTGAAAAGATGAAATCCATCAGTACTTCCAAACAGATGCAAAACAAATAAAACATATATAATTAGAAAGTAACATATATATATATTATTAGAAATATGAAAATAATTTAAAAAGATCATACATGTATCAGAAATAATCATCATAATCGGGATTAGCTTCATCATACGCCTCATCATCACTATCAGGCATGTCGATATCATTTTGCACATTCGCCGGAGGAGGAATGTCGCCTTCGTCCGCAAGGTTTAAATGTAACCGCTCAAGTAATTTCAAATCGTTCACATTATGAACCTCATCTCCGACATCGTCGTCACTAACCGTTTCATTCTCCACTTCCATTCCGATCTCTTCGGTTAAGTCTATCTGAAAACCCTCTTCTTGCCCATGTTCTTGAAAGAACTCTTCCTCGTCTGGGTTTGGCACTATATTGTAATCTTCATTGTTTGGGACAGGTAGTTTGCCGTGTGGCGCTACTTTGTACACAACATCCCAACCCTTGATACGGTCGTCGGTTTAGCACGGGTATGAGCTATAATAAACTTGTGTGGCCTGTTGCGCCACAATGTATACATCGTCTCCTGGGTACACTGATGACTGTCGAATTTCGACTAGGCCAATACTAGGGGTCCGTCTCACTGCTTGAGGATCAAACCAATGGCATTTGAATATGACAGGAGTAAGAGGTTTGGACCCATGAAACTTGAGTTCGTATATTTCTTCAACTCTTCCGTAATACTCGACCCCATCGTCCCCCGGAGTAAAAACTCCGGTATTAGTGGTTCTTCGATTGGGCCGACTCTGCTCATAGCTTGTTGTGTGAAAGCGGTACCCATTAACGTCATAGCTTCGAAATGACCTAACCCTATAGGCACAGCCATCGGCAACTTGTCTTAGATCGGCACTCATAGACGCATCAGTTTGGCTCTGCAAGTTCAAGCAGGATCGTTAGTTATATTATTCGCACGTACGAGCAACTTGTAAGCGATACGAAAAAATGCTAAATACCTTTTGTTTGAACCAAGAAATGAAATCAGGCATTTCATTTCCCGCACCCTTTGAAATAAGGATATCAACTTCCTGTGCGGTTGGTTCTCTTGATCCACGCCAGAATTCATGAATAAACTCCCTGTACCAACAAGGAACAAGTTGGTTGGACGCAGAATATTGAATACTAGGAAAAAAAATTGGACAGTAACTTACTGTATGTACGGCAACACTTCGGAAAGGTTGGTCAACACATATAGCATGATAGTGCGCCACTCTTCATGTTTCAAGGTCTTGTTGGTCCCTTCACTTGCAGTTCCGTGTTGCCCTAGGAAAAGGCTGAGTTTCGATTCGTTTTCGCTAGCATTGTAACGAGGAGCTGGATAATGCACGCTCGGAAGGTTGTCTGAATAGTATTTTGATGTGAAGTTTGACACCTCCTCCAGAACGTAAGCCTCTGCAATGGAAGCTTCAATTTTGCATTTATTCTTGCATTTCGTTCGAAGAACCTTTTGACACCTCTCAATTGAATAGCACCAACGGTTCTGCGCAGGCCCCCCCATTCGTGCCTCATACGGGAGGTGCAAAATCATATGAAACATCGGAGTGAACATGCCGGGTGGAAATATCTTCTCCAACTTACAGAGCAACACAGGCGCCATTTTTTCCATGTCTGCAATCACGGTCTTAGATACCTCCTTGGCACAAAGCTGGCGGAAGAAATAGCTCAACTCGGCCAGCACTAACCACACATGATCAGGGAGATAGCCTCGAACCATCACCGGAAGAAGCCGCTCAAGCCACATGTGGTAGTCATGACTCTTTGCCCCGTTGATTCGCATAGTTGTTAAGTTCACCCCTCTACTCAGATTCGCTGCAAACCCATCAGGGAACATTAACGTTTTGAACCATTCTAGTACTTCCCTCCTTTGAGGCCTCGTAAGGACGAAATCGGCCGGAGGCTTCCTCCATGACTTGCCGGATTTAGGAGGCGCCATGTCTAGCTTAGGTCTATCGCATAACGCTGCTTGATCGACTCTTGCCTTCACGTTGTCCCTTGTCTTATCAGGAATGTCCATGATTGTTGCGAAAAGAGGAACGCCAATGCCATGTTCAGTGTGCATTAGGTCGATGTTATGTGGAAGAAGAAGGTCTTCCATATAGGAAAGCCTCCACAAGCCGCAGATCTGAGTGAAGGCATGTAGCTCACCATATCCCACAAAACCACCTTCTTGTTCATCAACCACGAGAGCATCTAACTGAGCACGCACCTCGGCACCTGTCATGAACGGCCGTGCTTGGTGGGGCACTGCGACACCTTTCGTGAAATTCTTTTTGTCTCTTCTGAATGGATGGTCAGGAGGAAGGAACTGTCGGTGTTGGTCGAATGAAGAAAACTTGCCACCCTTCTTCAACCAAATGAACCTCACAATTGTCTTGCATACTGGGCATGGGAACTTAGAGTGGACACCATGGCCGCAGAATGTCCCATACGCCGGCAGGTCATGCAGAGAGTAGTGGTAATTAACATACATTCTGAAGTTTTCCTTTCTAGATGAATCGTATGTCCATACCCCTTCCTCCCAAGCACGGACCAAATCATCGATCAGAGGCTCCATGTACACAGATATATTATTCCCCGGGTTTTCAGGAATTATCAGCGACAAGAATATGTTCTGTCGTTGAAAGAGGACGCCGGGAGGGAGATTCAGGGGTATAACGAAAACGGGCCAACAACTGTACGGAGCAGCTCCCATTCCATAAGGATTGAACCCATCTATTGCCAACGCCACACGTATATTACGAGCCTCCAGAGCTTTTATGCCGTGAATCTCATCAAAATGTTTCCAGGCTTCACCATCAGATGGATGTACAAGCTTATCAGGATTGTATCGGACTCCATCTTTATGCCATGTCATCTGTTTCGCGGATTCCTCGGTCATACAAAGGCGTTGGATCCTCGGTATGAATGGAAGGTACCGTAGGATTTTCGCGGGGACCGCGAGCTGCCTCTTTTGGCCATCAGCAGCGTCTACCTCTATGAACCTAGAGGATCCACACTTTGGACAGTATTTTGCTTCCGCGTGTTCTTTCCTAAATAAGATGCATCCCTTTGAACACGCATGTATCTGCTCATATGGCATCTTAAGTGCACGAAGGAGTTTCTGTGCCTCATACATGTTCTTTGGCAGAATGTGACCTTCCAGAAGCAAGGTGCCAATAACTGTCAACATAACATCGAAGGCGTTTCGACTGAAGCTGAACTGGGACTTTACGGCCATTAGACGTGCAATGGCATCCAGCTGAGAAACCTTGGAATGCATGTGAAGAGGTCGCTGTGAAGAAGACAACATGTCGTAATACGCCTTTGCGGTCTCCTCTGGCTCCTCCTCTCTACGTTCTTCATCCACATTGAAATGTGCTTCATGGTAGTCATGTAACATGTCTTCTACCCCACCATCAGCATCATAATCATCGACGCGTTGTCTCACGACGTCGTCTCTCACACGTTCGGCTTCACCATGGTACAACCACCGAGTATAGCCTGGCGTAAATCCATTCAGACATAGATGTTTAGCCATGACATCCTTTGGTTTCGCCGCGTGTTGTTACAACGGCTGCAGGGACACCAAGTGGCACTCGCTCCTTTAGCCTTGTCAAATGCTAGTTCTATGAAAGCTTCTGACTTCTCAATCCATTCGTCGGTAAACTCAGTCCGACTTAAGCGGCCCGTGTACATCCACTCACGGTCTTCCATCCTCTAACAGATATATATCAACAAGTAATATAAAATTAATTCATTTGCATCGATTTACACGATGTTCCAACTATCTAATAGGTGAAGATAGGTCCTAATCCCACCCGAGGATGCGCAGATGGGGTTAGTTTCCATGGTTTACTTCGAGCCCGAGACAGAATTTCGACAGCACCTCCCCGCTGTTCTCCAAATACACGTCCCCGCAGGGAGATTGTGTATCCGGAGAACAACAGGGAGGTGCTGCCGAAATTCTGTCTCGGACCGAAGTAAACTATGGAAACTAACCCCATCTACGCATTCTCGGGCTGTCCAAAAAACGTGGACAATTCAAAACAGATACAGTCTTATATGCAAAGATCTGCATATCTCCAACTGTATCTCTTTCGAACGGGAGACGCTAAACTAGGTTACGCGTGACCTACATACATGAATATATACAAAAGAGGGATCTTTTATGTCTCACCTTGCTGTCCTGCAAAGTGACGAGTGGAAGATGGTGGAAAAGCCTCTCCTCTCCTGCAAAGAACGGAACATAAAACCGTCAATTACAAATTTTGACAGCACCTCCATGCATTGCAGGACACACACACACATGCACACTGAAGCCTATGTTAATTACTAGCATAAGGCAGTTATTGTGAATACAAAGCTAACAATGTTACATCTGTCATCTCAACAACATGTTTAGGCCATAGATAAAGATGATAAGATCATAGCAGTCTGTGCTGATGACCCTGAAAGCTTGAGGAAGTAATCTCCAGCTGCTCAAATCCAGCCTGGGATCGGAAGCGAGAGCACAGAATGATGGGTTTCTTCCTCATCCTCGTCTGGTCCTGCTACCTCCTCGCCGGAGGATCGCCGGAGCTCGCCAAATCGGAGCTAGGGTTCACGAATCGCGATGGGGAAAGGAAGCGGAGAAGGAGGGGGAGAACGGGGAGTCTCACCGCAAGGGCGCGCGAGTCGGTAGGTGGCCGGAGAGGGGCTGTCGATGGTGAGGTTCGACGGCGAGGGTTCGGCTACGTCGTACGGCGGCTTCGGCGCGTCGGAGCTTGAAGAGGAAGGATGGCTGGGAGGCGGTTTGTCGCACGGCGGTCCTCGGCGTCTGGCCTTCGGCTTCCGGGGCGGTCCGATGCGGGGAGGAGCAGCGCCGGGGGGAGGCGGGCCGCCGGCGTCGGAGGAGGCGGGAGCGCGGCGTCGGGGGAGGGCCGGGGAGACGGAGGAGGCGGGAGCGCCGGCGTCGGGGGAGGGCACGGCCCGGGCGGGGACGGCGAGGCCCGGGGCGCGGCGGCGGCGGCGGGGGAGGGCGCGGCGAGGTGGAGGGCGGTGCGGTGGAGGGCGACGGCGCGCGGCGCAGTGGAGGGCGGCGCGGTGGGCGGGACAGGTGGGCGGGCGCGGCGCGGTGGGCGTGCGCGGTGGGCGGGAGAGGCGCGGTGGGAGGGCGGCGGCGGCGGCGCGGTGGGAGAAGCAGGCTCGATGCGAAATGAGAGGAGAGGAGGGAGAAGAGCCGCGCGCGGCGCTAAGTGTCAACCCTCGTGTTTGCCGAGTGCCCCCGATCCCGCACACGGCAAACCCTTCTTTGCCGTGTGCCTGACGTGGCACACGGCAAAGATTTGATTTTCTTTTTTTTTTGACAACATACGTTTTCGGTTTTAGACAATTATTTGCTTGACAATATGATTTCAAAGAAAAAAGCTGTCAACATGAAAGTTTCATAACTTCTCGAGATCTAAAACTTTTATTTTCACAATTTTGCCATCCGAGATTGTGAAATTGTTTGCAAAATTCAAATTTTAAAAATTGAGAAATTCAAATGTACTTTACGTCAAATTTCAAAAGTGTCGTATTTGATTTCAAATAAAAAGTTGTCAACATGACAGTTTCATAACTTCTCGAGGTCTACGACTTCTACTTTTAGTATTTTTCCATCCGAAATTGTTTCCAAAATTTAAATTTTCAAATTTGAGAAATTCAAACAATTTTGCCGCTGACAATTTGAATTCAAATAAAAAAGTGTTCAACAGCAAAGATGTGTAACTTATGCAGATCTAGAACTTTTATTTTGATCTTTTTTTTAAAAAAATAATTATAGACGCGTTGTTCACATATTCCAAACATCCTTCTTCGAGTTTCGGAAAACTATCCGGGAGCTCTAGGATTTTTGAACAAATTTACTAGCGCTTTGTTGAATGAAAAAATACCAAAATAAGAAGTGTAGATGTTGTCAAGATATACAACTTTGCAGTTCAAAACTTTTTTATTTGAATTAATTTAGCGGCCCAAAAAATTCATTGAAATAATATTTGCCGAGTGTAGTTGGGAGAACACTCGGCAAAGAGGGTCCTTTGCCGTGTGCTGACGTGTGGCACACGGCAAACAGAGTGCTTTGCCGAGTGCCGCGCCTACACACTCGGCAAAAAATAAAAATATTGCCGTGTGTTCGTATTTGCCGAGTACCCGGGCCCACCTCGCTCGACGGCCGTCAAAAAAATCTAACGGGCGTCAATGTTTGCCGTGTGTCGTCCTGATGGCACACGGCAAAGAGTGACCTTTGCCGTGTGCCGGTCACGTGGCACACGGCAAACGGCTATATGCCGTGTGCCTGCGTTTTGCCGAGCGCGGCACTCGGCGAAGATTGATTTTGCCGTGTGCCCGAGAGAAAGCGCTCGGCAAACCCGTAGGCACACGGCAAATTGGGGGTTTCCCGTAGTGCCTGCTACAAATTGGAAATATATATGGTTTCTTTGAAACCCCACTGTATATATGTTTCACACACTGTGTTCCATCCATCAAATAATGTTCAAACACACAAGGCCTCTTGTAGATATACAGGAAATGTCCGAACCTCTCACATCACTTGCTTCCCTACTATTTCTACAATGTAGATCGAGTCCCAATGTCAGCATCACTGGTGCCCGCTTAAGGTCTTGAATCCATTCAGATTATAAGAATCCAAATTTTAAAAGCTATAAAGGATCCAAAGAGGATAGATTATGGACTAGATTATAGAATCCAGATTATGAGATTTTAATAATCCTATAATTTGGATTAACCTAGCTATTAGGTGATTTTAACTGCTAAAAGACCCATTGCCCTTGAAAGAAGGGATAGCTACGACTACTGCCACCGCCTTCCATATTGCCAAAAAAAAAAAAATAGAAAGGCAGGCTGGTATAAGTACCCAAAAACTGGTTTCTTGATTTTAAGAATCTAGGATCCAAACACCTCTATTCAGATTTTTTTTTTTTAGAAACCAGATTATAGAAACTATTCTGGTGAGATAGATTGCCAAGGCAATGTTGTGCAAGGACCCGCGCAAGGACCCGGCAGAGGTGTACCCGCGCAACCACATTTCTCGTTCTGCGCAAGGCAATGTTGTGCAAGTACCAGCTTATTTAGTGTTAGCTGGCGCTAGCTACACTGATGAGATAGAATTGCCAAGAACGAGAAATATGTTGTGCAAGGACCCGCGCCACCCGCCAGCAAACACTGATGAGATAGGGTAGTGCGGGTCCTTGCGCAGAATGAGAAATATGTTGTGCTCACGGCCGGGCGTTGGGGTTGCCATGGTAGGCTAGCCTCGAGGGATTTCATGGATGAGATCAAGGCCAGAAAGCAAGGCCCGGCGCACACCATTTGCAGCTCCTTGACGTTGTTGATCGATGGGTTCCACGTCGGCCTCGTGCGTCGACTTCTTGGTAATGAGGCAACGGCGAATGGGGTCGTACGTCATCCCCCTCGCCACGCTCGTACTCCTTTTTTTTTCCAGCCCTAAAAGGCTAAAACCTCGGTATCATGTCCTACCTTTCTAGATTGCCCGACGTTTTCATCAATTACTTTGACGAGAGAGCAACGGATGTGGTACGTAGCAACAATCTTCGCAAATCGCAATACATATATAGATGCTTTGCGTGAGCGACATGGTGCCAAACTACGGAGCTTTGGTAGCAAAGGTAATACACATACCCTAGTGTAGTGTACATATACGGAGCCAAATCACTCTAGCTAGCTACATCAGTCAATTATGTTGGCCGGGGAGGCACATGTAGCATCTGGCGACTGATGAGTGACCGATCGATGATCAACTAGCTAGGAGCCGAAGCTCGCTTTCTTTGTGTGTGTGTGTGTGTTTGTGTGTGTGTGTGTTGTGTGTGTGTGTGTGGGCACATGTATCATCGGGCGACTTAATAAGTCTTACTTGGGTCGTCGGATCAATTTTCGTTTTCGTTTTCGTCTGCCTGCTTTGACAAAAACATTAACGCAAAACCCGGACAGGCTTTCGCACGTCGTCCCAAGTAAGACTCCCCGTCAGGTCTTACCGCCAGCACAATCCCTGCAGCGGCAATCCCAACCGCGATCAAAACCCTAGCAGTCGTCGCGAGGAAGCCAAAACAGGTCATGTTCGTCTCGGCGGCAAGCACTCAGCAAATTCGTTATTGGCTCTGAATTATTAGTATCAAGAGTAGAGATAATCATCTCCACGGCCGCTCGTCGAAGAGCTACCTGCAGGGTGCATGCAGGCAACGGCGATTGAAACTGGCTCCAGTTGTTCCTGATTAGCTTCCTGATCCCCAGTCTATCTTTTATCCTTGATGTTGATTTGTATTCATCTGCGTGCGTCTATTCATATTTGTTCAGCGAATCAAATAATGAAGCAAATCCTGGTGGATGCATGGCCGCTGAGTTGATGCCGGAGTAGCAGATTAGAAACTTAGGTCAATAGGTGTATGGCGCGCGGCAACTGTTAAGAAATCAGGCATTTTTCTACTTAATTTAATCCATAAATTCCTCAATAAGGTGATAAAAACGATGAACAAATTGATCAGAAAAACAAGAACGTACCCAGCGGAAGATCCTGTGCCGGAGGCGCTGGAAGATCTATTCCCAAGAACCATTGTTCTTGAGTTGTTCGATGTAGACGATCTAAGTTGATGCAGGACGTTGTACGCAGTGCAGAACGCCCACGGTCAGGGAGTCGATCGAGCAGTCGCGATGTCGCTCCCCAAAAACCTGATCGCCCGCACACCCGGCAGATGTCGCTTGCGGAACGGGGTTTCGGAGGCCTGCTCTCCCAGATTCTGTGCGCGCAGAGATGTCTTCAACAGCAACAGCGAGCGGAAGATGGAACAAGACGAGTAGTGAGCGTGATCGAGAATAATCGATCGATCCCGAGAAGGCGCTATATATAGAAACGGAACAGACGCGACCCCTCGAATGAACAGACGTGACCCCTTCGAACAGACATGACTCCTTCGTAGCGAAAAGGCGTCGATTCATATAGGACGCACCGTTTCAATATATCAAAACTTCCATGACGGACGGACGCGACGCGACGCGACCGCCCGCCACGCCACGCCACGCACGCACGCACCGCACCGCCCGCCCGCCAGCCACGCCACGCCACGCCACGCCTCGCCTCGCCTCGGCGGCGGCGGCGGCGGCGGCGCGCGCGCGCGTGTGGTTCACCACTAGCCTCTCTCAACTTCTCTAGGGAATCAACCGGAAATCCACCTAATAAGTCGAGTTTATTTATGGTAGGAATCCCATATGGGACTAAACCATTAATGCACTAATTATGGGCCTAGACTAAATAGAATTATTGCTCCATTATGGGCTTAATAAAAAGCCCAATAATTCAACAATCCCCACCAAGTCTAGAGCTCACAAGGAATGCACTTAAATTTATCTTCCTCTCGTTTAATATACCGGTGTTTCGATGGAGACAGTTAAGTTGAACTTCCATCTAGAACAAAGGTTACGCTTTATTCACAACTGAACAATGGACTATGCCTTGAATAGTCAGTTTTGTGCGAAAGAGCTTTGCCCAAGTCCTTTACCGATACTAGGTTGCCAAAAGCATCCCCTCTGTTTGAAGCATATAAGTTATACTTCTGGCCCATTCATGAGTATCTAGAGATCCCCACCAACTCATAGACTGTGACTAGCAGTCGAACTCATATAGGTGTGTTCTTTAAAGATATCCTGTAGGACGATATCTTTGCTTCTCATAAGCCACTATGAACACATTAAGGTTAATGAACCAGCCTGCCTTACAGTTCTCTAGGAAAGAAGTACATCTGAGATAGACCAGTCAAGGGTCTTTCCTCTCAAACTGTCACTAGCTTGTTTCACCATTCTACTTCACGGGATCTCCGATCACATAGAACAGGTTACCGCTATGACAGCCTATCAAGTGAGTCTCAAGCCCATCTCACTCGATGCACTGTTTATCACATTACGTGATAGTCCCTTGGTAAATTGATCTGCCAGATTTTTAGACGTATGGACGTAGTCCAACGACATAACTCCGGAGTTTCTCAATTTTCTGACAGATTTCAGCCGCCTTTTCACATGCCTTGTGGACTTCATGTTATCCTTTGAACTGTTCACTTTGACTATCACTGTCTGATTGTCACAGTTCATGGAAATAGACGGTATTGGTTTTTCAACCACCGGTAAATCCATAAGGAAATCACGAAGCCATTCAGCCTCAATGCCGGCGGTATCCAAAGCTGTAAGTTCTGTTTCCATAGTTGACCTCGTTAAGATGGTCTGCTTGCAAGACTTCCAGGAAACAGCGCCACCTCCAAGTAGAAACACATATCCACTTGTGGCATACATCTCATCAGCGTCGGATATCCAGTTTGCATCACAATATCCCTCAAGTACTCTCGGGTACCCAGAATAGTGAATGCCATAGCCTATAGTACCCTTCAGATAGCGCATTACTCTCTCAAGAGCTCGCCAGTGATCATCTCCCGGTTTTGACACAAACCGACTCAGTTTGCTCACAGCAAACGAGATATCAGGCCTTGTAGCACTAGCCAGGTACATAAGCGAACCAATGATTTGGGAATATCTCAATTGATCTCTTGCTATTCTTTGGTTCTTCCTTAATAGCACGCTAGGATCATAAGGCGTGGGAGCAGATTGACAATCGCTATACCCAAAGCGACTCAAGATCTTCTCCACGTAGTGAGATTGCAAGAGAGTAATCCCACCATTGCCTTCTCTTGTAGCTTGATGTTAAGAATAACATCTGCTACTCCCAAATCCTTCATCTCAAAGTTGTTGGACAGAAAGTCCTTGACCTCCTTAATCACATTAAGGTTGGTGCCAAAGATCAGTATGTCATCGACGTATAGACACAGGATGACTCCCTCGCCCCACCATACCGATAATATACACATTTGTCAGCTTCGTTCACAACAAAGCCAGCCGATATCAAAGTCCTTTCGAACTTCTCGTGCCATTGCCTAGGAGCTTGTTTGAGGCCATACAGGGATTTTAACAATTTACACACTAAGCCCTTTTGACCTTCTATCACAAACCCATCAGGCTGATCCATATAGATCTCCTCGTCTAGCTCTCCATAAAGGAAAGCTGTCTTAACGTCCATCTGATGGACGAGAAGACCATGTGAGGCTGCCAGGGAAAGTAATACTCGAATCGTGGTCATACGAGCAACAGGTGAGTAGGTGTTGAAATAATCTTCACCCTCCTTTTGTGAATATCCCTTCACCATAAGCCTTGCCTTGTACCTCTCAATCGTACCATCAGGCCTAAGCTTTTTCTTGAACACCCACTTGCATCCTATGGGTCTGCACCCGTAAGGACGCTCGACCAACTCCCAAGTACCATTAGACATGATTGAATCCATTTCACTCCTTATTGCTTCCTTCCAAAGGTTAGCATCAGGAGATGAAAATGCCTCTTCAATGGTTCTTGGAGTGTCATCCACGAGGTACACAATAAAGTCATTTCCAAAAGACTTTGCAGTCCTTTGTCTCTTACCCTTACGGGTGACTAGATTATCATCCTCCTCAGGAATGTGCACAGAGGGTTCCTCATTTTGTGTTATCGGAATGAAATGCTCATGGGGTAATGTAAACTCATGATTAGATGTGCTAGGTGCATTTTTGAAAGGAAATTCACTCTCAAAGAATGTAGCATCTCTGGACTCCAAAATTGTACCGACCACCATGTCAGGTACTCCAGATTTTACTACTAAAAATCTATAGCCCACGCTGTTCATAGCATAACTCAGGAAGATACAATCAATAGTTTTAGGTCTAAGTTTGCGTTTCTTATTGATTGGCACATTCACCATGGCCAAACAACCCCAAGTACGCAAATATGAGAGATTTAATCTTTTCTTATGCCATTCCTCGAATGGTCTAATTTCTTTATCCTTTGTGGGAACTCTATTCAGGACATGACATGCTGTCAAAATCGCCTCACCCCACCATTCATTAGAAAGGCCCGCTGTCTCTAACATAGCGTTAACCAAATCCGTTAGAGTTCGGTTCTTTCTTTCAGCAATCCCATTGGATTGAGGTGAGTACGGCGGTGTCTCTCATGAATAATACCATGTTCCACGCAGAATTCAGAAAAATCATTAGAAAAGTATTCTCCACCACGGTCAGACCTGAAACGTTTAATCTTCCTCTCTAGTTGGTTTTCTACTTCAGCCTTATAGATTTTAAAGTAATGCAAAGCTTCATCTTTGGATTTCAGCAGATACACATAGCAATATCTAGTACAATCATCTATGAGAGTCATGAAGTATCTTTTATCACCTCTGGTCAATTCACCATTCATCTCGCATAGATCGGAATGAACAAGTTCTAATGCCTCTAAGTTCCTCGCCTCTGCAGCCTTGTGAGGCTTGCGAGGTTGCTTAGATTGCACGCAAGCATGGCACTTAGAACTTTTGACCATGTCAAATTTGGGGATTAAATTCAGTTTTGCTAGCCGCGTCATACAACCAAAATTAATGTGACAAAGTCGTGAATGCCAAACATTCGACTCATTCGAAGTAAGAATATTATTCACAACCTTATTACAACCAATGTCAAGTAAAGAAAAGCGGAACAAGCCTCCGCAATCATAGCCTTTTCCAACAAATGTTCCATACTTAGAAAGTATACATTTATTAGACTCAAGAACTAATTTATAACCATCTCGACACAATTGAGAGCCACTAACAAGATTCCTTTTGATTGAGGGGACATGCTGCACGTGCTTCAATAGCACCGTCTTTCCCGAAGTAAACTTCAGAATGACCGTACCAACACCAAGAACACGAGCATGTGACCCATTTCCCATCAACAAGTCTCCTGTCACTCCGGCCTGATAAGAAGAAAACAAAGAGATATCAGCACACACATGTACATTAGCCCCAGTGTCAATCCACCACTCAGGTGTTTGACAAACAGAAAGGACAATGGGTGCAGAATTACCGTACCCAGAAGTCCCTCCAGTCTCGCTAATGACCACGTTTGCAGATTTCTTCTCCTGCTTAACTTTGCGGTCTGGGCACGCACTTGCCCAATGCTCAGTGCTCCCGCAAACAAAGCAGCCACTTTCTTTGTTCTTTTTCTTCTTAAAAGTGGTTGATTGCTTAGGCTTCTCAGCCCCTTCTTCTTCTTCTTTGATGAAGTAACCTTCGCACCATATTGGCACTAGAAGGTTCTCCTACGCTCTTTCCACGTGTGTCTTTTGCTTTCGCCCTTTCCTCAACATCAAGAGTCCCTATGAGTTCAGACACGCTAAACTGTTGCCTCTTGTGTTTCAGTTGGGTAGCAAAATCTCTCCAAGTAGATGGCAACTTGGCGATAATACCGCCAGCCACAAACTTGTTAGGCAACACACATGGAAACGGTTCGAGTTCTTTTGCCAAAGCCTGAATCTCATGAGCTTGTTCAACTACAGAACGGTTCTCAACCATCTTGTAGTCAAAAAGCTGCTCCATGATATACAGTTCACTCCCGGCATCAGAAACACCAAACTTAGCGTCCAGAGCATCCCATAGTTCTTTCGCAGAGGTGCACGTGATATATGAATCCTTATACTTATCTGGCAAGAGCGCTAATCACGGCGCCTCTGAACAGATTATCAGCCATATTGAACCGTTTCTCCTCCTCTGGAGTGAACTGTTCTGGCCTACCGTTCGCGGGCGTGATGGCAGTTCATTGCTGTAAGCCACAGGACCATCTGCGCACGCCACCTCTTATAGAAAGACCCATCAAACGCGTTCGGTTTCAGTGCAGCAGCAAAACCGCTAACAGAAAATTGCCTAATATCAGGTTTTTGGATTGTTAAGAAATCAGGCATTTTTCTACTTAATTTAATCCATAAATTGCTCAATAAGGTGATAAAAATGATGAACAAATTGATCAGAAAAACAAGAACGTACCCAGCGGAAGATCCTGCGCCGGAGGCGCTGGAAGATCCATTCCCAAGAACCATTGTTCTTGAGTTGTTCGATGTAGACGATCTAAGTTGATGCAGGACGTTGTACGCAGTGCAGAACGCCCACGGTCAGGGAGTCGATCGAGCAGTCGCGATGTCGCTCCCAAAAAACCTGATCGCCCGCACACCCGGCAGATGTCGCTTGCGGAACGGGGTTTCGGAGGCCTGCTCTCCCAGATTCTGTGCGCGCAGAAGTCCGGGACGGAGATGTCTTCAACAGCAACAGCGAGCGGAAGATGGAACAAGACGAGTAGTGAGCGTGATCGAGAATAATCGATCGATCCCGGGAAGGCGCTATATATAGAAACGGAACAGACGCGACCCCTTCGAACGAACAGACGTGACTCCTTCGTAGCGAAAAGGCGTCGATTCATATGGGACGCACCGTTTCAATATATCGAAAACTTCCATGACGGACGGACGGACGCGAACGCGCCGCCCGAACGCCACGCCCGCCACGCCATGCCTCGGGCGGCGGCGGCGGCGCGCGCGCGCGCGTGTGGTTCACCACTAGCCTCTCTCAACTTCTCTAGGGAATCAACCGGAATCCACCTAATAAGTCGAGTTTATTTATGGTAGGAATCCCATGTGGGACTAAACCATTAATGCACTAATTATGGGCCTAGACTAAATAGAATTATTGCTCCATTATGAGCTTAATAAAAAGCCCAATAATTCAACAGCAACATGCAAAAACATGAGAGAATGAGCGTCCCTTCATCTCGTAGGTGTATCATTCACTCATTTTTCTTTTAATCAGTGTGTTTGTATAACAAGTGTGAGTTTGGAAGTTTTACTTTGAAACATTGAACAACACTGTCGTCAATAGAGTTTTTTCAGAGGACATGTAACTGGTACATTTTAATCAGAACTAGCATGCATCTATTCGATCAAGTGTGTATCCTAAGCAAACATTTGTAGATCATTTTAGTTCTCACCAACGTTTCAAACCATTTGCGGAGTTGATATTCAATATTTATTTGTCTTCACAACTTTTCATACTCTTGTTTTATTTTTCAATGCTGTATGTTACATAGTACGGCCTTCAATTCGTCGGGGGTCAAGGATGACAGAACCACAGAAGGATGTTGCGGCCACAAAGGATGACAGAAGCACCGCTTAATGATGATACCTCAAGGAAACTGCTAGAGCTCTGTTTCACTGTGTGCCACCTTTGTGTTGTTAGCCATTGATTTGATGCACTCACTGACTACCTTAACTTCAGCTTTGCTCATGCAAGCAGCGCCCCCTCTGTCAAGGTGAGATATCAAATGATCAGACAACAATCGAGTTATATAGCTATAAATGTTGTACATATCAGGAAAGGGTCATTGTTTCTGAATTGGTTCGATGTGGCACATGTAGCAATTGAAGATAATATAATCAAAATATACGTTACCATACTTGTAGGGTACATAAAGTAATTGATCACCTTGCTAATAAAGAATCTAATAATGGAGCTTGCTCATTT
Organism: Eragrostis nindensis; assembly: GCA_012490785.1. NCBI lineage: Eukaryota > Viridiplantae > Streptophyta > Magnoliopsida > Poales > Poaceae > Eragrostis > Eragrostis nindensis. The sequence continues at coordinate 860,295 of JAAXCT010000105.1, read as the reverse complement.
TCTTCTCAACTGCATGTAGAATGTTGACTATACCGTCGAGCTCCTTAACAAGCTTATCTTCTGATCAAGATCAGCAATTTCAATAGCCTGACGTAAAGAGGAGACAAAAATAACAAGCCGTTTCAGTGGGGAAAAAACATGAAGAGCTTAGTTGTGTGCCTTACACACATATGGCCAACAAAAGTGACTGATATGTAAATAAAACAACACATGGAATAATAGCATAAGTGTAAATGACATAAAGAAATAAAACTATGTGCTATAGCCTAAACTATTAGACATGAACGTGCATTACCATTTGGATTACTCGACACGCATGCTTGTCACAGCTAGCCTCAACACACTCCCATAAGGAACTCGGTGATTATCCTTTTGTGACCTTGGGATCCGTGCTCCATAAGATTAAGGAAAAAAAAATACAAGTCACCAGTTTAGCCCTACATGCCAATAATCTGAAGATCAAATCAAGAGAAGGGACCTTTTGGACCATATAGTTGGCAAAGCCATTAGTCACCATTCAACAACATGAGGTATAATTTCTATGAATACACCATTGCTTTCTCTTCAGGTGTTTCTGTTGCAATCTTGTCATGTATAAAGTGGCTACCACAATGATCAATGCCGCAAAACACAATAGTAAGAGCAATTTAGCCACCATGAGCCAGCGCCATATGTTGAGCTATATGGTTAAGTCCAAATGATATTGTTTTTGGACAAGGTATATATTTATTGTGCTACTTGCAGGTTATATGCAGAGAGGTACACATGGATAAGGACATGGTCTCTTCTTCAGAATGAGGAAGGAAGAAAAGCCATGCGATGGGTATGCTGCCAATTGAAGATGGCGACCATAGATATCATCGCCAAGCATGGGTGGCGGCGAGAATATTAAAAGTTTGTTTAACTTTTCTGGGCAGTCAAAGCATGGAGTTTACTCTGCCCACAACGTACTGAGTTTTTCTAGTTTTCATTAAAAGATGGGGCAACCTCTGTGCTATATGGCCGGTAGTATGATGTCAGTATAATTTTATGCATGTATTGTCACTATCTTGCGACCTGCCACATGCATGCAATGTGACCTGGCTGCATAGTAGATTTCTAGCATCCGATCTCTTTGTATCTGAATGCTTGCAACTCGTTATCTGAATTTTGAAAATAATTTTGGGTTATCCATATAGCTAGGCCATTGACCATCATACACGAGCAATAATAAAAAAAAAAAACTCGACCTGCGGGGGGTAAGACAGCCCCGGGCATTGCTTTTAGAAGAAGAACCTTCTCACGCAGGTCGAGAGAAAACCCCCGAACCCCTGCCCCACCCATACACAGCGGCACCGTAGCCCATGTGAGACGACCAACGACCCGGGCCGGGGCCTTAGACCTGTGCTTTGGTTATGGGACAGACGAGGGGATTTTTTATTTTTTTCACAAATTGTGCAGTACCCAGGGATTGAACCCTGGGCGGGAGCTCTCCAGCCAATGTCCTTTGCCAGTTGCACCGTGAGTCCCTTTGCATACACGAGCAATAATATGTCTCAGATTTACATGCAAGTTGTTGTACATTTAGCAAATCACGCTGCTAGGAGACACGGCACGTCATCAGTAACATGGCATTGGCATTTATCACATGTGGATCAGGAACCAGCATTATGTCTATATAGCTCAGGGGCATTAGAGGATTCACGGGTTGGCACAAGAAGCAGCGGTTGCACATAGCTCAGGGGCGACCAGCTGCCGTGGACGCGTTTCTAGCTTGCCGCAGGAGTCTAGGAGGTGGCTGCAGTATACGCTCTGAAAAGAAAAACATTAAGGTATTAGTTCAGGAACACAAAGAAAATAAGCATGAAATCTGGAAACATAAAAGTGTTAGAGACACATTTTTATCGAATTGAAAGTACTGTTCATTTTCAGTGTGATTGTGATTTGATTGTGATTCCCTCTGAAGAATACTGTGACTGAGGAGATATATAACAAATCAATCAACTGATATTCTAGAATGCGTAGTGTAGCTTACCCCCAGTTTGGATGAGCTCTCCACGCGTGCTACAACATGCCTCCCATAGGCGTTGCCGCTCAGCTCACCGAGATGAGTCTTCAGGCGTCTGAGGATCATCTGGCGCAAGCCAGTCTTTGCAGGTCTCCATCACCTTCTGCACAACGTAGTTGGCAAATGGATCACCCATCATGACCTGCGTGTCCCCAAAGAAACGAATGCGATTGAACACGAGAATTTGGGAACGTAAATTGACATCTGCAAATGGTTGCTTGAGTAGATACAAGAATCAGGTATCTGGATGAATGTTACAGTACCGTCAGAGCATCTGGCTCGCCACCCAAGCTGAGGACCTCATTGATGATTAGCTGCTTTTCCTCATAGTCTCCATAAGTTAAACACTTCTCGATGACATTGGAGGAACATTTACCCCGGCTCATGGCCACGACTCTCCCAGCGAACATCTTTATAATTGCAGATCGCAAAGGCTGATCTCCATGCTCCAGTAAGTGCTGTGGGGGTTAAAAAAAAATCAAAACGACGATAAGTCTGCACGTATATTTTCTGTGTGTCTGTATGTGTGAAAGCCATTGGCAATGCATGCTGGTTAAGAATAATATATAACACTAGAACACAACATAGTGTGATACCTGTGATTGGTGATTGCTCGAAAAAAAAAAGATACTGTGATTGTGTGACTGACCTGCACAACATAGTTACCATATTGATCTTTCGCCAGCCAGTAAACTTGCTCCATAATCTCAGACAGAATAAGCTTCTGGATTGATGGATCATCACAGTATTCCAGAACTCTCTGTAAGAAAGACAAGGGCACAAGAAATTCGGAGTGCTAAAAAAATGCTGCAGAACACAAGGAGCTACTAAAAGTCTAAAGAAACCACTAACCTGTATGACTCTAAATCCATATCGATAAGCAGATAACTCCACGACATGCCCATACATGCTCTGATATATGAATGGTATGTGTTGTTGTGGCATGCATTCTATGCATTTCTGGACAACATGGTTGGCATTTTCGTCATGTATACACCTGATGATATTGCCATCGAGCTCCTCAGCAATCCTTATCTTTTGATCAAGATCACCAATTTCAATTGCCTGAAATTAAGAAGAGTCAGACAATAACAAGATGTTTGAGTGGGGGGTGGGGGGGGGGGGGGGGGGGGGGGGGGGGGGGGGGTTGGGGGGGGGGGGGATAAGGGGGGTGGGGGAGGGGGTGGGGGTGGGGGAATGAAGACCTTAGTTGTGTGTCTCATGCACATATGGACAACAAAGTGAGCAATATATAAATAAAACAACACCTTGAATAGCGTAAGTGCAAATGACATAAAAAAAGTAAAAAGATGTACTATAGGCTAACATTAGACATGAAACGTGCATTACCGTTTGGATTACTCGACACGCATGCTTGTCACAGCTTAGCCTCAACACATTCCCCATAAGGACCTCAGTGATGATCCTTTTGTGATTTGGGGATCCATGCTCCATAAGCTTAAGGAAAAAGAAAAAATACAAGTCATCAGCTTAGTCCTGGATTGCCAATATCATCTAATGTTAGATCAAATCTAAGAGAGGGAACCTTTTGGACCACATAGTTAGCAAAGGCATCAGTCACCAATTCAGCAACATGAGGTATAATTTCTACGAATACCATAGCTTTCTCATCAGGTGTCGCTGTTGCAATCTTGTCCTGTATAAAGCGACTCCCAAAACGATCAGTGCTGCAAAACACAGAAGGAGGAATTTAGCCATTACGGGACATTAGATACACTGACATGTAAATAAATCTTTATTGCAAACTAACTGTTATGTAAAAGTTCACATACCAAAAACGTGTCACATGACCTTTGATGGTAGAGAGAGCAGAGCTTTCAACCGGCATGTTCCAACTGTTTATCACCCCCATAGACGGTGTTATTCCAGACTCCTGAGTGTGGGCCTGTGTAAAATACACATCTGGTCTTGTGGAACCAGAAGGGTCATGTGTCTGACCAAACCTTGTTCTGCAAACTTCAGTAGCCGGGGTATTGTCGAATAATGTTCGAAAGCACACGTCAAGGAAACTCATCACTTTCGAAGCATCCTCATTCGAACCCCTAATAAAGGAGCTCCCCTGTCTATCACGTCGTATCATCTCTTGGAGCATCATTGAACAACCATCCATCCTATGAAGCTGTTGAGCCATGAAAATGTTTGAACCATCAGCCAAACTGACACTTTCTTGGTAACAAGTCTCTTCAGCATGAGGTGTTATAAATTCAGTATTGCATTCGATTCTTGATTGCAGTGAAGGATGGACAGGATAGATAGCCTGATGTTGTTCAGGAAGTAAATCTGAGTGACCACTCTAGGGTATGGGGAAGATGAACCGGAACTAGCATCTCCTGGCATAGGAAACACAGGGTGGTATGGTGGAGCAAAAAGTGCCTTCACCATACGTAGTTTATCCTGCCCATGATCATCCCTGTCCAGTCCAGTGATATCCTGAAACGGGAATAGCAAAGGTATTATTACATCACTAAGAGAAAATGGTACAAAGTAACACACACTCAACTCTTTAAGAAGCATAAACATCACTAATCATGGAAATTGGTGGTAATAAAAACAACAGACAAGAAGGAACCTGAACCTAATTATGATAATACCAAATCAAACCAACAAAAATATTTATTTGCATGCTTTGCGCACGTGCCATCTTCAAAGTTGTTGTGTACACAAATTAAGGCAGCCATCTTCAAATGGCATAAACACATAAGTTACGCTTTTTCCCCCTTCCAAACATATACTTTTAGCTTTAATCACCACCCAAAAAAAACTATAGATATAGTTCCTATGACTTCAGAGTTTGGGGGACTTGGGTCGCGGTAATGATTGTTGCCCCTGAGTCGCACAAGTATCAGAGCAACATCATTAAGTAGGTTGTTGCCACGACAACCTACGAAGGCCTGGAGCGGAGTGAGATCACCCTCACTAGGAAGCTTATTAAAAGATCACTAATCATGAAAACTGGTGGTAATAAAAGGAACAGAAAAGTAGGATTACAGGAACGTAATTATGAAATCATCAAACGAAACCAATAAATATTATTTGTTTGCATGTTTTGATCAGGTGCTATCCAAAGTTTCAAGTTGTGTATGTGACATAAACACAAATTCATGTAGCCAACATGCATCTGCACAAAATTTCCTATTTTCCCTCCCAAACATATGATTTTCTTTTTAATCATCGACATAAAACTTAGACCTAGATCCAATGACTTCAGAGTTCCTAGAATCCTGCCCCTCCCATCTTCAACACGCTTCTGAACTCCACCCATCTCTGTCCCCTCACCACACAACCTTTTAGACTTCGTCACCTATATACTATTAACGTCCATGTATATGCCTATGAATTTGTTGTTATTAGAGAGATATCACTGACTTATCTTCAGCATGAACCTTTGCCAAAAAGAAAAAGGTAATAGTTGATAGGACACGCTACAATAGTGGAGATTCAGGACAAAGAACTAATGGTTGGAAACTTAACGAACGATGGTGTGCCAAAACTTTAAGGAACATGATGGCCATTGTTCTGTTTCGATGGTGATCCAAACTATAATAAGGGTGAGTAGAATACTGACAGGTGATTGGATCAAATCTAAGCGAACTAGTGACCGTGCTCTAATAAAGGATAAAGAGGTAACTGAGGCTAACATGTGGCTTGATGAATCTGCAACATTCCATAACTTGTTTCTTGACCTCGGTGATGATTGGACTTGTGACTTTGTTTGTTTAGACAACTCTATGAATGGTATAGTTTTTCAAAGTAGGAGTTGGTGCTAACTAGGTAAACTGGGATGTAAGAATTGTAATCCATGTTTTCAAGTCGTCTAGTCGATCATAGTCGCCATGGGACCGATTAGGCCGATTAATCGCAGTTAGTCGGCCTGGTCGTAAGAGTAGACCCTAGTCGCTATGGAACCGATCAGGACGACTAATCGTGATTAATCGGACGACTTGAAAACATGGGTTGTAATTTTTGGGATGTGCAAAAATGGATTATAATGGGAGATGTCCTAAAGCAATCACTGGAAATTTTCTAAAGTAACCACAGCTAACATGTGTTATGATAAATAAGGGCAGCCCGGTGCACGTAGCTCCTGCTTGCGCAAGGTCCGGGGAAGAGTACAACCAATTTGAGTCTTTTGTACGTAGCCTTTCCCTGCAATTCTACAAGAAGCTGTTTCCAGGACTTAAACCTATGGCCTCATGGTCACAAGGCAACAGCTTTATCACTGCGACAGGGCTCCCCTTCTATGTGGCATGATAAATGTGCAATGAAATTGGGTGATGGATCCCCACATGTTTGAGCATAGCTTTGAGAATTTTATCGGTAGGTTGAAAGTAGTCACCGGATTCGGATCCGAGGGGGTGAACCGCGAACCGGATTCGGCGTCCCTAATCAGGAGTCGGGGACGAAAGGAATCGCCATCCCGATCCGGGAGGAATCGCGACCCGTTCCCACAGGTGATTAGGGGGTACGTGATGTAGCCCAGGATGGATAGCGACCCCAATGTCGCACATCATATAGCAGATGTTGCACATAAAGTTTCATCTCATCCAACTAGTAGCTCGTTGGCCAAGCCGCTAAAGTAGCTAAAGTAGTAATAACGCATATTCTTACATCTAGCGTCAAGAGAAACAAGCTTCGATCGGGGTTCAGCGCAAATCGAAATCCTTGGGTTCACGTACCACGTCACATTTTTCAAGGAGTAATCCTTGGGTTCATGTACCACGTCCCATATGTTCGACAACGAAGCAATGTCACCACAACTTGACAAGGCTCAGGACAGTCTTAACGGTTACACATCGAGATTCTAATCCTTTTTTAGAAGTATACAATACATAGAGGTTAGTGCAACAAAAATGAAAGATTGAGCACTTGATTGAGGACACCAATGAGCCTTTGCTCCAAGGATATGTTCTCTCCCAAGTCACCAAACAAGTATTACATTGTCGCATGTCCACATCGATCGGAAGACAGTAGGGCCTATCAACATTCACCTTTCTAATTCCTTTTATAAGTAAAATCCGTTGAGTTTCCTATCATGCAGTAGTGCCAAACATGATTGGCTAAGCTCCACCCTTCGAACCCTCCAAAAAATTGGTAGCTTTCTCGTGATTTCAACCTTCACCGAGCATCTCAGTGTGAACCAACGATTGTAAATATAGAAATTATCAGGGTAGCTTTTGCTTCTTGAATCAATTCATCATTCACCGAGCCAGGCTCTTAGTACGATGATCCCTGTTAAGCATCCATGGCTGAATGGTTAAACCGCCCAACTCACAATTGGTAAATTTGCGGGTTCAATTCCTGCTGGGTGCCCAAATGACAAGGTAAAAGGTCGTCACAATAGAATATCAAGACATACATTATGTGCCTTGTAGATAACCTTAGGAGACCAAGGGACCAAATAAGACAATTACATGCATGAAACTCATGTTCTAATTATGATGTCAATGTAGCTATGCTCCTGATGACAATGAAACCTTGAGTACTCTCCTCCGATTCGAAGACCATTAGTTTCCTTAAATGTCCTGATTCTACAAGCAATAAATGTTTCATTTCTAAGGGATTATATATCATTTTGGATTTGACACCTCCCACATGTGAATGACCCAACTTATCGTTGTGGTGAGTGTCAAATCTTGAAAGGCACATGAATATCGACGAAGTTTCATATATTGATATTTCCCCATTTTCAGATAATTCAATGTAAGATGTTATATGAGCTTAATCTATTAAGGTAATATGTGAGTTGGTTATAATTTATTTTGCTGTGTTCAATTACATTTGCATTTATAGGCTTCTAACATTTCTGCGGTTAGACCCACTCGAGCGCACTCACATGGACGAGGCAAGTGAAGATCAGTTGGTGCCATTAACTTAGGGCGGAGGAAAAAAAAAATCTTACTCGATAAATTCTCATCCCGAACCCCTGCAACCAAAACTCGCAGCTGCCGTTCGAGGCTAATGTTAGCATCTCCCATGTAGCATTTTCCACACCGAACAATTGTGCAGCATGATTGAGAAATCGTCCATTGTCCTCCATGAGTGTGCCAATGTTGTCCTCCTTGTTGGCGCCCGTCTCTCCGACAATGACCTCGTTGCGACCTGTGGATGTGGTGGGCCCGACAAGTCGGTCATATGTGGCATGCCTCTTTTGGGTCGGCACCTTTGTTCCGAGCTGACAAAGGGACGCATGGTAGGCTGAGTTTGGGACACAACCTGACAAAGAGAAGTGTTTGATGGAGGAGCTAAGGAGCCCAAGATCAAGGCGGAGAGGTGGCCCTCCTCTGTGAATCCCGGTGAGTGGTTCATCTTCGCCAAGGAGGCTGTAGAGGCATGCGTCGAAGATGAGGACATCACCGATGAGGCTATCACTGTGGAGGCAGGCAGGCACGAGTGAGAGGAGTCAGACATGGACCTCTGCTCTACAAGTTATTTATTAGGGGCATCTGTATCTTTGCCTATCAGCTTGTTTTGGCCTCAAGAATCTAGAAATACTAACAAAAGTGGATGGACTGAATTTTTTTATATATATCACAGAATTGATTAGTGCATTTACTTTACTGCATGAATAAAAATCAGTATTTCTGGAATGTGGAAATAAACATAGAGGTAGGTTACAAGTTGGCCAACTCACAAAGTCGAGGAGGTTCTTCACAAAAAGTTGCTGCTGCAGCCGTTCAGATAACATGAGCTTTGCTAGGAAACAATATAAACTGCAAACATTTACTACTTATGGAAAGGTTCCAATTTACCAGAGATATGCACCCAAGGGAGGGGGGGGGGGGGGGGGGGGGGTGGGGGTGGGGGGGGGGGGGGGGAGGGGTTGGAAGCAAATTAGGCTGAAAGTTTCTCCTCCACGAAAGGTTATGGCATTTTCAATGAATTCCTACCCAATGAACCATCTGGCAATGAATCGTGCAGAAACTTGACTGCTCTTGAGCATGGTAACTTGGGGGACAAAATTGCTCGCGATTAATTCTCATTCGGCCGAATCTGAAGAATAACTAACCAGCAAAGGGACGTGAGAGGAGGGCAGAGAGCACGCACAAGGCAATGTCTCTAGGAGCCGCGGGAGGCAGCCCAATACTCCTCGCTCCCGGCAGCCTGCGGAGAAGAGCGAGAGGCCGCCGTGTCCTGCTCCTCGTCGCACCTCCCTCCCGCGGCCATGGCGATCGGCGCCGCCTCACGCCGGCGCTCGAGAACTCACGTCGAACTTGGGATGGTTTCTTGTTTGTTTGGGCTTTTGGGCCTTTTGCTTTGGGTCATGTGGTTAGAAGTAATCTAAATGCGGCCCAGAACCAAAGCTTGCGAGAGGGCCCAATAGCATTGTACATAGCAGAATACTTGTTCCTCAAAAAAGATATATATAGTATAGCGGAATACTTTGTGGAAGTTTACCAAAATAAATAAATTTATACTAAAAAATGTCTCTAGTGTAAGGCCTAAAACGAATTATGCAAAATATGTCAAACTGTATTCCTTATCGATCGAGCCGACCGAACCGGACCGGACCGATAAGTCCGGTTACCGGTCAAAACTGGTGAAAACCAAATAAAATTCATCAAATCTTAAAATTCATTTCTGATTTAAACTCAAAACCAGCAAACCGAGGTGCTACTAACGAATACATTGAACATTAGGCAAAAAAAAAAACGCATTATGTGTATCCAAGATGCCAGGTGTGTACCCAAAAACATTTATTCCATGCGTAATCCACCAATATACGGTTAAATTGAAATAATAGTAGTTAATGAATGCATGCTTTAAATCTACTGGTAGAGTACATAAATAAGCATATATGAGGATTACTTTTGGAAATATGCACACCAACTAGTCACAACTCACCATTGACTGCTACAGATAATGTACATGCAGACCTGGAAGCATTATTCGCAATATGCTCAGCAAACGAAATAAGGAAATAATAATATACTCGTTAGCTAGCTAGCACAATGAATGTAAAGGAGACCCAGCCAGATTCATGAAGTGCATGTAGCCATGCAGCATCGGTCATCACCTGCTTATCAGTTACCAGGACGCTCCTCCTCCGGGGGCAGGGATCCCGGCCGTCCACGCCGGCAGTAGAGGTGAAGCCCAGGGCATTGTCTCCATCGTCAGTGTCGTCGATGAAGCCCAGATCGCTCATCGTCTCCATCCTATCCTGCTGCTCCAGATCAATAATGATGCCTGAAGCATTACCAAAACCACCTAGAAGAATCTGGTCTGATCCTTCACCAGCCATGGCGATGATGCTGGAACAATTAATCCCTATTATAACAAGCAAGAAGATTGAGTAAGAGTTAGAAAGTAATAATTGCGCTGAACCATATATATCAGAAACATGCCTGGAACACATGAAAAACAGATGCATCCTTTGTCAAGAATGTGCTAAAAGGGAGATAAGTTAGATTCCAAAAATGCATCTTGCTAGCACGAACAGATAACAAGTACGATGAACCCAAGTCATTACTGCAATCTGCTAGAGCGAAGCACCTGATATTATTTGAGCCAGACTTCTAGCTAGTATGAAACCAAGAAATTAAAGATCAAGATTTAGTCTTCGAAATCTAATGACACCTATTAACATAAGCCCCCATCAAGGATTTTGATGAGCAAAAACCAAAACTGCTTAGCTCACAAGAAAAGTGCTGGAAGAATTAACTAGCACATAAAAAGTTGCCTGTTTTGAAAGAGGATTTTAAAAGAAATAGACATGGAGAATATAAGTAGATTTTTATCTTCTCTATCATCATGGACAAACAAGGCAAGATCTAAGAAAGATTTCGGCTAAAAAAAAGATCTTAAGAAAGATTTGTCTTCATGGGAAGAAAAGCGATGTGTGGTTTCTCAAAATTCTTACCTGAGAGCCCCTTACAAACGGCTATCACCTCGGAATCAACAAGCGAAGCAACTAAAATCTCGAACACGGACCAAGATCGAGACCTTAACTCCTAGAAGATGCACGGAACAACGAACTCGTTAGCATAAAACCCAGCAAGAACGAAAAAGGAGCAACGAAATCTAACCAGGAAACAGCGAGAGATCTCACCGTTCCAAGACACCCGCGTGAGGCCTAGAGATTATGCCAGGAGCTCGAGCTATCTGTGCGTGTTTCTCGTAGGCGAAGTGAAGCGTGGAAGAAAGGGCAGAGGGAGGTGCAGGAGATGAGAAGCAGAATGATAAAATATGTCTGTGCGAGGGGCCGCGCCGCCAGCGGGTGCTTTGAGGCAGGGGCCCTGGTCGCGAGGAGTATCTTCCGTCAAATCTGAAACCAACGGACGGATATGTCACGACATTGAGGTTGACCGCTGTGAGCGTTTTCCAGGGATAGTCTTATATTTCACAATTGTGGAGGGTTAATTACGCAGAAATTATATATGGTTTGGGTAGTACCTATACTACTAGAAGGCTAGAACTCTCATTAGCAAAACTTCCAAAGCTTTTTTAAAGGCGAGGAAAAGGATTTTTTCTGCTGTTTCTTGAGCATGTTATTTAGCATGCGTTGTTTGATTGTGTCACGCCTTGCGTCATCTCATCTAGCTGAAAAACAATTTCGTCAGCAACAAAACACACACGAAATTCCTTTTCGATCGACCTGATTCAACGTTCGATACTTATGATTTAATACAAAATAAATCATGCACTTGGCATGCATTGATGCATGCCAAGTGCATGCATTGATGCATGTCCAGGTCAACAGACCAAACTTTCGAAATCTGCATATAAATGTATGTACACTGATTAAAATGCATCCCTTTTTGTTGAGCAAAGAATTAACATGTCGAGCACATGTATGTAGATTTAGATAGATATGCATGGCAGACAGCTATCAATTATTAGCATCTCATATATATGTTTTGTGCAACCATAAATTTCTACATTTCTTTCTTTTGAGAGATACATAAATTTCTACATATTGTTTGTTTTCACGGTCAGCTGGCCGGCCACTTAATTATGAAGCAATGTTATATGATTCCTAAATCTGAACCTTTACCATAGAATTATGCATGTTTATAATCAAGCCAACCTATACTAAATTATGATTTCCGCTCTAAGAAATATTTATGTGTTTGATATTGATGCAATAGAGTCTCAAACAGAAGCAAAGCTGTGATGCAAAGAACGTTCTAAGAATGGGTGAGGACCATTTCTAGTTACCTCGACGTCGCATTGGTATAGCTAGAAACATCGCTTCCCCGCCCTTTTTTTTTCTTTTCCTTTTTGTGAAATGGAGGGTTTCATAAATTATTAAAAATTAAGGATTAAAACTAAGTTATTCAAAGCACTATTCACCATCGTCCTTGGGGAGCTTGAACATTGTAGAACAACCAACAAAACAATCTAAACATCTCAAAAATCCTTTGATGGGAGACAAAAAAAAACTTGAATGAGCAGCGAAATACACCATCAAGGATCATCATCATCCTAGATAGATATGTCACGGACTATAACTCTAATCGAAATGAACACGGACATCTCATCATTCATCCGAGCAGAAGAACAAATCCGTAGTGGTTACAATCGAAACTCGACTAAAACCACTTAGAGACAATGTCCACCCCCGTTTAGTGGTAACTCAAACTCAACAATGGTGGTACCAAAAAGTCCACCCCTTTCGCAAAAGAGAGGCAGATTACTAACCTCGAACAAACATCTCTGGCTTCCACACATGAATGTCGTGGGAATTCAACCCATACTAAATACATCCACATGGTAAAATTTTATTCAGAGGCTATAACATAATTAAACTACTCGAGTAAGAGAAAGATCGATCCCCGCTCATCTTCTCCGCCGGCAAGGTTGCCGAAGGGGATGGAGGAGGGTCGGGACCAAGTGGCGGCGGCTACGGGAACCCTAGCCTCTAGGTTTTTCTTTCCAGCAGCACGTAGAAACAACTTCCTCTGTTTGAGCCATCAAGCTCAAGCTAAGAACAACTATCTTATGAAAACGCTTGTTGAATCTTAGCGCCCTATACAACCTCAACAATATGTTCCTCCATCCCCATATCATGGAGAACCTCAATAACATGTTCATTTCTCTCCCCCTTTTTCCTTCTCCCTTGCTTTCAATGCATAGAACACTAGCAATGTCAGGTGCATGTGCCCCACCCCCCCCCCCCCCCCCCCCCCCCCAATCCCCACAGACGGCAGAACTTAATTCCTAATCCTTGTTTTTGAAAAGGTTAACTAGGACTGCTTTTAAACGAAAACAGAAGTCGCACGTTGCCGCCGCCTGCCAGCCTAGCTAGGGCACGACACCGACTCTTTCTCCTGGCCCCCTCTCTCTCTTCTCCTCCAACAATCTCGCCGACGACCAGAGAGAGCGGGGTCAAGTCTCTTCAGCATAAGTGCTAGCTTTGGTTGTCCTAGGTTTAGGGTTTAGGTCTCCTCATGCCGGATTATTCGGTGGGTTCTTGGTGTTCCCTTTTCCTCTTTGAGAAGGTCTACTTCTTTAGATTTTAATCCCCTTTCATTGAAAAAAAAGAATGCTTTTTCTCTAAAAATATAGACATTGCCTACTTAAAGGAAAAAAATATTTACTTCGTTTATTGCATTTACAGCTGTACAAATTTAAGTACCAACTTTCGAATTCGGTCTACAAACTCGATCTTTTCTAGGTGATTTTTGGATCGGAACAAGCTGTCACGTGCTAATTTTCCAGCTCAATTCCAACTGGGCGACAGCACTCAGCTAGAGACGTAGAGCGCAGGTCGGTCGGGGACTCGGGGCCGGACGAAGCGGGTCCACCGTCCAGTGTATGACGTTCCACTTGTGGGTCCCACCGTCAGTGAGCGCGAAAACCACAGCCCACGAACCCAAAGCCGCCGCATGCAAACCAAATACGTATACGATCCGGTTCACCTCACGTTCTCACGGCATATAGTTGCGAGACCTGTGATAACGCCTACGTATATACCACAACACGTACGAGGTCTCTAGGGTTAACGATCGAGCGCGCGGGGCCCTTGGATCGAGACGCGGTGGCCACGCGTCCGCGACCGGCCAGGACCGGCTCGGCCGCGTCTTCCTCGCCGCGTCTCTCCCTTGCGTCGCGAGCCCTTTCTCTCGCTCGGCTCGCGCATTGCCTCTCGTTTAATTGGTTTCGACGTTGCAAGAGCTTCCTTCCTGCTGCAGGTTAATTATCAGGTAAGGTAATCCGTTGACGCGATTGATTTTCGTCTGTATACGTAATCTCGAGCATTAGGAGTTCTCATCGATCGCCGACTTTCTGGCCTTTTTGCCTGACGCGTACGTTGTGTGCGACGTTGTAGAGATCGCGTCGTTGGCGGCGGCGGCGGCGGCGGCCATGGATCGGGACGAGGAGATGGGCCATGGCGACAGGTCGCTGCTGTTTATCGGCGACGAGGACGACGACCTCGTCGCCGACCGGGACGGCGGCTCCCCGCCGTCGTCCGACGACAGCTCCTTGTCCGGCGGGAGCGACGACGACGACGCTGGCAGCGGCCGCGATGGCGAACGGGACGCGCCGGACGACGACGGCCAGAGGGCGCCTGGCCGCAGAGTTACAGGTTCGTCCACCAATCCTCTTCTCTCTTCCTCCTCTTGCCAATGGCTGCATGTGGCGTGTGATTTAATTCGTCTTGCGTGCGTGCGTGCATGCAGGCAGTCGATCGACATGCTGAGCGCGGTGCCGTCGCCGACGGTGAGCACGATCATGGCGGCGAGCCCGAGCCTGAGCCGGCTCGGCAACTCCTTCGTCAAGGCCGGGAGCTCCTTCTTCCTCAAGAAGGCCGCCGCGGCCGGCGGCGAGGGCTCGCTGCCGCTCACGAGGCCACTGCTGCCGCCCTCGATGTCGCATCTCTCGCAGCAGTCGCAGCCGGTCAGGCAGTCCACGGACAGCCTGCCGCCAAGGCCTCCTCCGGCAAGGCAGGAGTCCGGGTTGCCGGAGAGGCCGTCCAGGGCGTGCCTCAAGTCCGATTACATCGAGCTCCCGCCGCCGGCTACCAAGTGCAGCCAGAGCCAGTCGATCATCAACGGTGCGTTCTTCATCTAGTCTTGCTGTTTCATTAATTCATCTTCAGAAAGTAGCGTTTATGATATGTTGGCATTGTTGATTCCATCGTGTCAAATCTGATGTTCGTGTCCAAAAACAAAATACCTGAACATCTGAAGTATTCTGAATCGGTTGCAGAACGATTAGGTTCAGGCTCATGGATGCTAATTTCAGCCGTAATGCCTTGGTTTGTTTCTGAATGTTCGTGCTGAATTTGCAGGGTTCAATGTTCTGTGTGGCGTCGGGATTCTCACCACGGCTTACGGAATCAAGGAAGGTGGATGGCTGAGCCTCCTGCTACTCCCCTTGTTGGGTGCCAGTTCCTGCTACACCGGCTTGCTTCTGAAGAGATGCATAGACAGTTCACCGAACATTGAGACATACCCAGATATTGGGCAAGTCGCCTTCGGTATTTTCGGTCGAATATTTGTATCGGTATGTGTTCCCTGACAATAGAGATTTATGCAGAACTCAACTTGTTTACTGTTATCTGAACTCATGTCCACTTGTCTTTTGCAGGTTGTTCTTTACCTGGAGCTTTATGTAAGTGTTCTCTGAATTCTGAACTTTTTTTTTTTGTCAAAAACGTTTCATCTTGTGAATCAGAACTTACAGATATCCCATATTTGCAGGCAAGCTGTGTGGAGTACATCACGTTGCTTGGAGACAGCTTGTCTTCAGTGTTCCCTTCGGCACATTTAGCTTTTACCGGCATCAACCTGAGCGCGCATAATCTCTTTGCAATCACGATGGCATTACTGATTCTCCCATCAGTCTGGCTCAGGAACCTCAGCCTCCTCTCCTATCTTTCTGGTAAGTACCAAGGCTTGCTAACATTGCACATATGCGGCCTTGATAAAAAAGAAAATCTGAATAAATAGCAGTTTTTGAAATGTCTTCTTATATCTAATATTTAATAATGAATTGTTCTTGACCATCAACGTCCTATTGTTGCAGCCGGAGGTGTCTTCGCAACATTAACAGTCATCGTTTGCCTATTTTGGGTTGGCATTGGAGGGGGAGTTGGGTTCCACCCTTCTGGTACTGCTCTGAATCTGACTCGCCTTCCAGTGGCACTTGGTCTGTATGGATACTGCTACTCTGGACACTCGGTTTTTCCAAACATATATTCGTCGATGAAGGACCGCTCGCAGTTCCCATTTGTGCTCCTGTTCTGGTAAAGTACTCCCCGTGCTAAACGTATATTATGATATTTTGATCTTGACAAATGAAATGCTACAGCACTGTCATCTCCATAATTCAGACAAAAAGGGTGCATGCTAACATTATACTATTCTTCACTGTTTCAGCTTCATAGTTTGCACAGTTGTGTATGCTGGAGTCGCTGTCTCTGGTTTCATGATGTTTGGCGAGTCCACAATGTCGCAGTTCACCCTGAACATGCCACAAGAGTTCATCCCCTCGAAAATCGCCATTGGATGACGGTACGAGGAATAAAAACCCTGAACACTCTTCAATTCTGAAAGTAATCCTGCAACAATGCTTATTGCCCCAACTGATTTTCTTTGTCTGTTTCAGATTGTGAATCCATACACAAAGTATGTGTTGGGCTGTGTATTAGGGCCCAAGAGCCCAAGTACTTGTATATATGTGTGTACTCCAATGAATGGAAGCGAGTGAGTTCCAGAAATTTCCCAAAATATCAACATGGTATCAGGGCCATTGCAATCACCGGCGGCGGTCGAGCTGCCGTGATGATCCAAGTGCTGACCGGATTTGCGAGGCTGCGAGTGGAGGTGAAGTGCTGAGGAGTGTTTGAGCAGCGACGGCGGTTAGAAGTGAGGAGGTGCTGCAGCTTCTGATTTCTGAAGAGGGAAGAGGAATCGGTGCTTGAGGTCTGGAATCGGTGGCGCGATTCAGACCTGTGGAGGTTGTGGATTTAGCTGCTGCTTCGAGGATTTGCTGCTCAAGTGTGGTGGCGGTTTGTCTGCCTTGTGCTTGCGCTGGAGGGGAGAAGCGGAGGAAGAGAGACCGTGTAGGGACTGCAGTGCACACAGGGTCGACTACTGCAGCTTGAGGCGGAGCAGGACACTGCAGTGGAGGTGCTCGTGCAGTGAAGGAGGCTCGCGTGTGCACGGAGCAGCGGCAGGGCTTGCTCTGACGAGCAGCTGTGGGTGGCGATAGGAAGAAGAACGCACGGCCATAGTGCTCACTGCTCAGATTAGCAGGAATTGAGAGTGGTGTGGTTCTGATTGAAGCCAGAATCGATAGAGCAAGGAAAGGTGCAGCTCAAATCAGAGCTTGGAAGTTCGATTTGTGTTAACTGAACAGGAGAGAGAGAGAGAGAACGGGAGTTCCTCAGGCTAGTGCTCTGCTAGCTGCTACTGCTGAAATCGGTGGAGCAGTCCCCATTGGTAAGAGTGAGAGAGAAGAAAAGCAGAGCAGCAAGGACTCTGCTCGTGGCTTCCTGCTGTAGCTGTGGGCTGTAAGAAGGTCCCGTTTTTGTGCTATTGCCTGCAGGTTAGGAACTTGTTTCCACTTTTAACAGAGAAGGTCTATCTGTGTGCAACTAATTTAGAACAAGAAGAATGGGAGACAACCAAATATTTGAAAAAATATTCGAAAAATTGGGTGAGCTAGAGAATATGGTCAAAATGCTTATGGCCAGAAGCTGTGAGACATCACCCTTAAGTATGGATACTGTGCCAGATGTGGGAGAAATACAAAAGGTGGAATTGATGCCAGATGACATCAAGTACAAAGGAGCTAACGCTGAAGCATTGTCATGCATAAAAACTCCTCTCTCCGAATGGATATTAGACTCTGGAGCTTCTAAACATGTTACTGGTGCTTTTGGTGAGTTTTTATCATATAGTCCATATCCGTCCACACGTAATGAGACAATTCAAACTGCTGATGGGACATGCCAGCCAGTCAAAGGTGTTGGTACAGTTAAGTGCTCTCCTTCAATCACTCTGTCATCAGTTTTGCATGTCCCCTCCTTTCCTGTTAATCTATTATCATTAAGTGCTTTAGTTGATCAAATGGATTGTCGAGTTTCATTTGATCGGGAGCACTGTCTCATTATTGAGAGGAGGACAGGAAAGGAACTTGGAAGTGGCATTAGATATGGTGGATTGTGGTACTTAGATAGGAAGGAGGATGGTAAGTTCTTTTGTGCTGCTCTTGCAACAAGTATGAATGAAGATGAAGCGAAGGTGATGCTCCAACACTGTCGACTAGGCCATTTATCATTTGATGCTATGACCAAAGTATTCCCACAGATGATGAGTAAAGTGGATAAAAGAAAACTTGTTTGTGATGCATGTGAATATGGAAAGCATACAAGAACCACATATATAAGCAGGGGACTTAGGAGTATATCTCCTTTTCTGCTCATTCATTCCGACGTGTGGACTTGCCCAACTACCTCGGTTAGTGGAATGAAGTATTTCGTCACATTTATTGATTGTTATTCTCGAGTGACATGGATATATCTCATGAGGCACAAGAATGAAGTGCTTAAATGCTTTCAAAATTTCTGCTCATTTATTGGAAATCAGTATGATGCTCGGGTCAAGATACTACGGACGGACAATGGAAAAGAGTATGTAAACAATGACTTTAGTAATTTTCTGGCATCTCACGGAATATTGCACCAGACCACATGTCCAGATACACCTCCACAAAATGGAGTAGCAGAAAGGAAAAATCGTCATATATTGGAGATTGCACGCTCACTTATGTATACCATGAATGTGCCCAAGTTTTTATGGAGTGAGGCAGTCATGACAGCAGTATATTTGATCAATCGTACTCCTTCACGATTGCTAGGGTGGAAAACTCCTTATGAGATGTTACGAGGAGTGAACGAGTTTACAGTTCCACCTAAGGTATTTGGTTGCACCTGCTTTGTTAGAGATCATAGACCTTCTGTGGGAAAATTGGATCCTCGAGCGATCAAGTGTATATTTGTAGGATACTCTTCAACTCAGAAAGGATATAATTGTTGGTGTCCTACGGAGCAACGACTCTTTGTAAGTATGGATGTGACATTTAGAGAATCTGAACCATACTATGGAGAAAAAACAGACCTGAGTTCCTTATTTGAACTTGGTGATCCAAGCATAAATGAGGATGATCGAGAGGGGGAGAATGATATGGATGTAATAAAAGATCAGCAAGACAGCCAGTTAAGGGTCACAGGTATTATCACAGGTACGTCTCCATATTGTTCAGATAATTCTCATGTGAATGTGAGGCAAGAAAATAGGAACATCAACAGCATGCGGCCAAGGCAAGAACAACGCATTATAAAGGTTTATACCAGAAGGAAGAAAATAGTTGAAGCGCCCCCAGTGGAGCAACAAGTTGAGCAGTCACAAAGTGTTGAACAAGAAGAGCAACCACAACCAATGGAGCAGCAACAACTACAGTCTTCAAATGTCGATGTTTCTAGTAATGATGTTACTCATTCTACAAATACAGGGGGAGAACTGGCTAATCGATCTATGGAACTGCCTATTGCTCTAAGAAGGGAGCCAAGAAGTAATGCAGGAAAACCTCCACCAAGGTATGGATTTGAAAATGACATAAGTAATTATGTCTCATATAAATCATTGTCCTCGCAATATAGAGCTTTTATAGCATCGCTTCAATCAACAAAAATCCCTAAGGATTGGAGAGAAGCAAGGCAAGATCCTAAGTGGCGTGAAGCTATGTTAGAGGAGTTGAGAGCTCTTGACAAAAATAAAACTTGGGATATCGTAAAATTGCCAGCTGGGAAGAGAGCTGTTAGCTGTAAGTGGGTTTTCACAATAAAACAAAATCCAGAAGGAAAAGTCGAAAGATACAAAGCAAGACTTGTTGCTAGAGGGTACAGCCAAACATATGGCATTGACTATGATGAGACATTTGCTCCGGTGGCAAAGATGAGTACCGTGAGGACTTTAATCTCTTGTGCAGCAAACTTCGGTTGGCCGTTGCATCAATTAGATGTCAAGAATGCATTTCTACATGGCGATCTCCAAGAAGAGGTATATATGGACCTGCCACCTGGCTGTTCTACTCCTGAGATGGATGGAAAGGTATGCAGGCTGAAAAAGTCCTTGTATGGACTAAAACAATCTCCACGTGCATGGTTCGATCGGTTTAGACGGTCACTATGTGGCATGGGCTATAAACAATGCAATGGGGATCATACACTCTTTTACCGACATTCGGGGCGTCGGATAACAGTGTTAGCTGTGTATGTGGATGATATCATTATCACAGGTGATGATGAAATAGCGATCAAATGTTTAAAGGAGAATTTGAGCAAGGAATTTGAGGTCAAGGACCTTGGTCAACTCAGGTATTTCCTTGGTATTGAGATCGCTCGATCTCCGAAGGGCATAGTGCTCTCTCAAAGGAAATATGTTCTAGACTTATTAAGTGAAACTGGAATGCTTGGCTGTCGACCTGCATCAACGCCTATTGATATAAATCACAAGCTATGTGCTGAATCAGGTGATCCAGTGGATAGGGAGAGCTATCAAAGACTTGTTGGTCGACTTATCTACTTATGTCATACAAGACCTGACATCTCTTATGCTGTGAGTGTCGTGAGTAGGTACATGCATGATCCAAGGAGTGGTCATCTGAATGCTGTTTATCGGATACTTCGATACTTGAAGAGGAGCCCTGGAAAGGGACTCATATTTAAGAGCCATGGACATCTGAATGTTGAAGGTTATTGTGATGCTGATTGGGCTAGTTGTTTGGATGATAGAAGGTCGACTACGGGCTATTGTATCTTTGTGGGTGGAAACTTGGTTTCATGGAGAAGCAAGAAGCAATCAGTAGTATCTCGTTCAACAGCCGAAGCAGAATATAGAGCTATGTCACTCGGGGTGAGCGAGATATTATGGGTAAGGAGTCTTCTGTCAGAACTAAACGTTCTAAGGAAAGGCCCTTCAAAGCTATGGTGTGATAACAAGTCAGCTATAAATATAGCTAATAATCCAGTTCAGCATGATAGGACAAAACATGTTGAGATCGATCGTTTCTTCATCAAGGAGAAGTTAGATGATGGTACGATAGAGTTAAGCCATGTAAACTCAAGCAGTCAAGTAGCTGATTGTTTGACTAAAGGTTTAGGTGTAAAAGAGTGTAATCTAGCATGTAACAAGATGGGAATGATAGATATCTATCACCCATCTTGAGGGGGAGTGTTGGGCTGTGTATTAGGGCCCAAGAGCCCAAGTACTTGTATATATGTGTGTACTCCAATGAATGGAAGCGAGTGAGTTCCAGAAATTTCCCAAAATATCAACAGTATGCGTTGACGATGACTCCAGTCGCCTTGTCAATAGAGGAGGCACTGCCTAAGAAGATGCAGAATTACCTAGTCGGAATGTCTGTCAGGACATGCCTTGTCCTCTCAACTGTTGCGGTGGCTCTGTTATTTCCATATTTTGGTGAGTGTTTTTTTCTATTACTGAATGCCATTCCTTTCAGAAATTCTTTTTTTTTTGTTTATACAATAAAGTCATGCATGCTAATGCTATGTTCTATCTGATTCGATTTTCAGCCCTGGTGATGGCACTGCTAGGATCTGTATTCACAATGCTTGTGGTGAGTTCTGAAATCTGATTGTCCTAAACAGATACACTTGAATGTTTTTGGTTCTGAACACATTCAGTAACTTTAAATGTACTTACTGGTTTGAATTTGCAGGCCCTGATACTTCCATGTGCATGCTATCTCTCGATCAAGAAGGGTGCAGTACCCTTGTGGGAGGTAACCAACTCGAAACACAGAAACATAAGCACCAACATTTACAGCAAAATTAACCCTGAAAATTGCTTTAACACTGTACCCTTTTTCTTCTTTCAGGTGTTTCTGTGCATAGCAATCATACTGATTGGCGTTGTCTGTGCGTGCATCGGGTCATACACCTCCATCCATCAGATGATTAGCAGCAGATAGTGTAGCATGTGCGATCTGTGTGTAATTCTTGCAGCTTCTTCTAAATGTGCGATCTGTAATTATTTTCGTTCCTTCTTTTTGCCAGAAAATCTGCAAGAAGGAATTTGTTGTAACGTAGTGCAGGTTAATTTCAGACATCCATGACAGTAAATCCCGTAATAACTTCTGTAGAAGAGTTTGCAATCATGCACTGGAATCAGAAAAACCGGTTAATAGCAACTTGCAAAATCTAGGGCTGACAATAATTTTTTTTCATGTCTTATTAACGAAAATCAGCTCTCCTGCTAATTTATTTCAAGAAAGAAAAAACAAGAAGCAGAGAATTAAAAGCTTATCAGTATGTTCATATATCATGCACAAGTTGTCAAGAAACCGCACAACAAGAGTGACATCAGTGAGCCTCTGTTCAGAGTTCAGAATTGTCAAACCATCAGAAAAACATGGCAGCAAGGACCCTAATTACACTGAAATCAGGAATGTTTTAGCCTTATACAACAATGCTGTCTCTCGGACAGCAATGGAAGCTATATTTTGCTACACTGTAAATTGAACACTATATGCCAGCCTCAGTATGGCCATAGAAAAGGCGCATCTCCGGTCTATCTTCAAGTTCTCTGTCAGGAAAATCAGCCCTCCTGCTAATTTGTTTCAAGAAAGAACAAACAAGTAGCAGAGATAAAAGCTTGCTTCAGTCAGTACGTTCATGTATCGTGCACAAATTGTTGAGAAACAGCACAACGAGAGTGACATCAGTAAGCCTCTGTTCAGAGTTCAGACTTGTCACCACCGCAAAAAAAAAAAAAAAAAAAAAAAAAAAAAGAGTTCAGACTTGTCAAACCATCAGAAAAACATGGCAGCAAGGACCCTAATTACACTAAAATAAGGAATGTCTTGGCCTTATACAACAATGCTGTCTCTCGGACAGCAATGGAAGCTATATTTTGCTGACACTGTAAATTGACCACTATATATCAGTCTCGGGATGGCCATAGAAAAGGCGCATCTCCGGTCTGTCTTCAAGTTCTCTGTCAGTAAAGAACCTCAACTATTTCATCATTAACACCACAGTTCTCACTTGATTAGGCCCAATTGGGCCCTAGCTCCTGCACCCAAGGAACCCATGGCCCTAAAGGGCTAAAAGAGCTAGTCCCTCCAGCACACGAGCATGGTCACACAACGGCGCATGATGTAGAACCTGGCCCTCTGCTCCTTCACCAGGCTCGCTAGCCGGCCCGGGACCGATCGCTCTGGGCCTGTCGATGCCCGGCTTGCCGGGCTGCCTACCGCCGCCGATCTCCGGCTTCCCTTCTTGAACTGCATCCTGCTCTTGTCACCCATGTACATCTCCATCTCTCTAGCTTACTACACCAACTCTTCTCTCTATATATATAGGTGTGTTTGTGAAGGACAGCTCTCTACCTAGAAATGGTAGTTGGCCTGTTTCAGTTGTCTTTTCTGCTTTGGCTGTGGTTGGATTGCAGATGGAAGAAGTGATGCTTGAGTGGTAGGGGGAGAGGTGGTATATATAGCCTCCAGATGTCAATCCAAGTGATGATCAGTTTGCTAGTCTTATGTGCTGTTAACCTTTGATTGGATTCGAGACCACAAGCAGGCTGATTAACTATAAGACTAATATATACGTTGTCTGTCTGGTTGAGCATCTCTTTCCATGTCCCTGATAATATAACGGGCCATGTCACCCGGAGCAAGGACCGTGGGGCCGGCCGTCGCCTCTTCCGGCCTGCTGCCTTGCTCGTGCTGGTGTGGACCGCGTTCTGCATATCAGATCGACATGGCCTGAACCCACTGTTTGCTGTCTGAATCAGCACCATTTTGTGTCTGCTCGACATGGTATTCCGGTATCGATTGGATGTTTAATTCAGCTGCTGAACTTGTGTAACAGAGCGAGGTCCTCCGACCGATGATGATGCCAGTTCCGTAGCTTGACTCTGCTCAAGAAACGGTAGTACTCTGAATCACTGAATCGCAGTAAAACTGACTAGTACCTAATTGTAATTCACTGAACAGGCTAAAATCCACGATGAGAACTAGACTTGAATTTATCGTCACTGCAGGTCAAAATGCTCTGGAGTGAAACAACTAGTAATAATTAGCTGATTGCACGCACGGCGCACGCTCTGGTTGATTGCACTTGCAAGTTCCAAGCATCGTGCATGACACTGTGCCACTTGAATCGATACAATACCTTCCCAGAGGCGGACTGCGCACCAAACGATGACAACAATTTGACAGAAAAGTCGCCATGCTGCGTTTGCTGCAACTTGCACGAGTGCACCGCAGAGAGACAGACGGACAGACAGAACCTCTATCCTTCGCCCACACAGCATGGCCTACTGCATGCAGGCACTACTGCAGCCAGTATTATGACAACTGAAACAGACGGCGCGACATTTCAAATCAATGTCGAAACACAAACACGCACGATCGATCTAACCTGACTAGGACATTATTACACTCATTTTTTATGTGTGCGCACAAATATGAGGACTTTTATGTTCTCTGGTTAAATCAAGGCTGGTTGGTCTTGTGTGCAGCTCATCTACAGTCCGCGCACTGATCGGGATTGTCGTGTATTTGTCAGACCAACAGCGAGCAGACACCGGCATCTCATGTGGTGTGCACCCATGGTACCAACACACATGCAGGACCTCTACTTGCAGCTAGGGACATCGGTCGTCGGACAACGCTTTGACACAAACATGCAGAGACTCGCCAAGGCAGACAAGGCATCCGTAGGCACTGCTCAATCAGGGGGCAATTGGTCTTAGCCCGTCTCTATGTCTGACATCTCGTTACTTCCTTAGATTGTGCACATTAGATTGTTCATCTTCTAGCCAGTGATTTGGAGACCAAAGCTGTAATGTTTTGTTTTTTGAGGTATAGCTGTAAAAAGGTGTTCACACATTAGATGCGGAAAAAGTTATTATTTTGTTCATCACTCGTATGACTTCGGAAACTCCTGGACTTTAGGTTGTTCATGTACTATGACTTGACGAAGAACACAGACAAGAGCAGTATGTGGAAACGCTGATTGGAAATGTACTATGTCCGTCCTTCAATCAGCATAACGACAATGATTAGTAGTTAAGAGGGAGATCGATGGCGATGATCCAGAGTCCAGATTTCAAATCCAGATACCGTTCTCGCGCCATTGTCTGCCATGTGACTGTCAGATAAGCCTAGATTGAGCTCCAGATTAAACCATTTGCCTCTAACTTGCAAGCACATGAACGAACGAACCAACGACCAAGCAGCATCGGGTCTTGATGCTTCATGATTTGACCATTATTCGTGATCATAGACAGACGTGGACGCATCATGGCGTCACGCTGTGGCGGTTAAGTAAACACATATAGAATGGACTGCGTGGCGACATGCAGCCGAAAGTTACTGTTAGTATATCTATTTTCTGAAAACGCATTGCAACTGTGGGTGCGCACATACACTGAACACAGTGGGTGAGAAATATTAAGTATGCAGAGAAAGGGACCGTGCATTCGGTAATTAATCTGGTCCTTAGCACTTGTTAATCTGAACCATGTGAGTTCAGTACTCAGCAGAGAAGCAGAGACTGCATGTGCAGAGTGAGCGGTTAGCAACACGACAGAGGAGCTGTTGCAAGATACACACCGGACGCGTACAAATTAGGGATCAAACATCTTGAATCAAGTCAAGATCACAAAACAAATAGTACTACTAGTATCTTAAAAATTGATTTGTACTACTAGGTTGTTCGTATTGATGTTATAACTATTTAAGCTGCAACTCCGTCAGAAAATTTTGCCCGGCCGGCCGCGAGGTTCGGAATGGCTAGGTCGTATGTCCAGCATCAAGGAAAAAGACAAATTATTTTCTTTTCTCTTTTTTGTAAGATAAGGAAGAAGACAAATTCTGTTCAAATGTCTAGATGTCGTCACTTGCATGATTTGAGATCTGGGATATCGATATGGTTTCAGCGAAATTTAGCGTCAAGAAACTACTCTTGTTCACGAACTGGTAACAACTACAAGTAGCATTTTTACAACAATACAAGATCACAGGATTGCCGCAAAGGCACATCTCCGATATCCGTATCGGGAAAGAACAAAACCATTAGAACTTGCCACCACAGTGGGCAGGGCAGGGCAGGGCCCGGCCCTAGGGGCTGAGGGCCAGCCAGAGGTAGCTAGCTAATCCCTCCAGCACACCAGCATGCTGACGCACCGGCGCATGATGTAGAACCTGGCCCTCTGCTCCTTCACCAGGCTCGACAGCCGGCCCGGCACCGACCGGCCGCTCGCCGAGCCCCTCGACGCCCGGCCCTTGAGGCCCACCGCCGGGCTGCTTCGCTCGCCGGACCTTCGGCTTCCCTTCTTGAACAGCAGCTTGGTCTTGTCGTCCATGTACAGCTCCATGACTCCGGTTAGCTGGTTCTTCTGACCCTCTGCTTTCACGTAGTGGCTTGCAGACGGCAATGGCGAGCTCGGCAGAGTTGTTGACAACTTGCAATGTGCAGGTCTCTTTCTCTGTTGTCTTGCGTTCGTTGGTTGTGGTTGGAGATGATGGCTTTGGGTGGTTAAGGGGAGGTGGTGCTATTTATAGTGCTCAGAGGCCAATCCGAGTGGGAGTTTTGTTTCGTCAGTGCGTGTGATTAGATTGGGGCAAAGGGCAACAGAATAATAAATAAGATTAGTATTTTTTGCGTGTTTGGTGGGGCGGCAAGGGACCTCTCGTGACTTGTTGGGCAATGTCCCCCCTCGGTGAAGGGCGTGCAGTGGGGCTTCTCCCTTTCGGCAAATCTGACATGCATTCCTAGGGGCGGTGAAGCCAGGACTCCTATATTCAAGTGCCCTTTCACAACCAACAGAACATTTAATTAAAACCAAGTCAAAAGAAGTTAAGAAGATACAAACTCAAACCAAATCCATGTTGAGACCAGCCAGCCATTATATACACCAGTCATTTACCACCCCTATTTGAGTTTGTATAGACTGCAAATTCACTGTGTTGCTGAATGCAAACTTGTACTCCTACGCCCCTACTGACACCGACTGGTTTGCGATGAGACGAAAGCGGAAACGATCAAACCACAGACAGGGGCCGTACGTGCACGCACGCGCGCACCGGCCGTGGCCTCCACTCACTCTCCGCGGTGCAGCAAGGGATATTCTATTCTGTGGCCCGAACCCTGTCTTGTATACCTACGCGAGAGAGAAATTTCCTACGCGATTTTCCTTTTCTCGAAAGGCCATTTCCAACGCCAGTTGCAAATCAAAGAATGGATAAGCCACGGACGTATGCTTCATGTCACCTGCGACGAACAACTGTACAAGGAAAGTTGGAGCTTTATGGTAGAAATTGTGCCGGCCATTCAACTGTGTCAGATTAATAAGCGTAGATTTCTTGCAACCACATGGACGAACGGGCGACCAAAGCAGGATCGGGATCCGGGCGGCACACGTGTCTTTGGGATGCGATTTGACCGGTCAGGTGTGCCGCTTGTCCTACACGTGTCCCAACCTCCACGTGAGCGCATCGTGCCGCCATTGGGCTTTGACGGCAGCGCGGCAGTCAAGTAAGCACGTTCGCCATCGAGCGCTGTGCCGACATGCAGCCGAAAGAAAACTCTTTCTTAATTTTCCCTTTCGAGTACTCCCTTTTGCATGTATGAGATAGACAGAGAGGGCATCGTGTTAATCCATCTCCCTTTTGCATGTGTTAATATAATCCTAACGCATCATTTCCTTCAAATAAAATCAGAACACATCATGAGTTAGCATGTGAGTTCAGCGGAATAGGCGACAAAGCGCAGCCATGTGCAGCTGATCGGTCAGCACACTACGGACACGCTCCCTAACTAGATACTACGCCAAATGCGAGCAGATCAAGGTTCAAACACTTGAATCAAGTCAAGGTCGATCATGAACTAGATACCCACCATGTTAACTTGTACTATCAGATTGATCGTATTGATACTGTGTGATTGTTAGTTTAAACGGCAGTTTCGTCAGAGAATTTTGGCCGGCCGGATTGGCAACTCCCAGTCAGGGGAGGGGACAAACTGACCGACTGTCCACGTTTGCAAAAGCCACCTTCGGTTGTTGCAGCCCGTGGCATTTCTGACCTCGCTCAGGTGTCTCATGGGGTAGCTCAAGAGTCGAATTCCCACTCAAGATGGATAATTTTACACAAAAATCGGTTTTAAAAAGAGGGGTGTTTCTGACCTTGTAATTAACGACATCCTAAACCGGAAAAAAAAACGACATCCT
Organism: Eragrostis nindensis; assembly: GCA_012490785.1. Classification (NCBI taxonomy): domain Eukaryota; kingdom Viridiplantae; phylum Streptophyta; class Magnoliopsida; order Poales; family Poaceae; genus Eragrostis; species Eragrostis nindensis. The sequence goes on along the minus strand of JAAXCT010000105.1, from coordinate 832,017 downwards.
AGCCTTTTTAGAGCATCTCCAGCAACGGACCTCAAAACAAGGCTCCTACTTTTATTTTCCAGGTCGGCATGCAAAAATAAGGGCTTAAAATTTGGCTTCAACTCCAGCAGTAAACTAACCCAAGACCCTATTTTATGTGAGACCTAGTGAAAAAATGGTGGACCTATGAATGAGAGGGAGGATTGGAGGACCCTAGGAATGGGGGCTTGGAGATGGAGTTTGAGAGGGCATGCAAAATGAGAGCCCAAGTAAGGTCCTTGCTGGAGTTGATTTTTTGCCTCAAACTCCTAAATAATAGAGTAGGGGCCTAACTAGGGGCCTTGCTGGAGATGCTCTTACAACAATGCTGTGCTTCATCAGCCAGCATACACATACATCAGAGCAAATAATTTTCTGACATAAACACTCTACCTACCAACCACAGGATGGCCACAGAAACGGCGCATCTCTGATCTCTCTTTCTCATGACTAATTTTCTCTCAGGAAAGAGCAATCACTATAGTAAAACATGCATCTGCCATACGGCCGGGCTGGGCCCAGCGTGGCGCGAAGCTTCCGTAGAGCACCCGAAGGGCCGGCCCTTGGACGCCCACGGCCCTGGACGGTTACTGAGCAGAGAGCTAGTCATCAGTCAGTCCCTCCAGCACACCAGCATGGTGACGCAGCGGCGCATGATGTAGAACCTGGCCCGCTGCTCCTTCACGAGGCTCGCCAGCCGGCCCGGCACCGACCGGCCCGCCGCCAGTTCCCTCGACGCCCGGCCCTTGAAGCCCGCCGCCGGTGACGACCTCCGGCTGCTTCCCTTCTTGAACATCAGCTTGCTCTTGTCGTCCATGTACATCTCCATTCCTCAGGTAGCTTCCTCTTAGTTTCAGCTCTCTCTTTGTCTCTGTAGGAAGAACGTCTCCGGAAGTAGGAGTTGTTGGCGAGGACTTGCAATGTGCAGGTCTCTGTTGCTTTTGGCTGTGGTTGGTGTTGTTGGGAACTTGGAAAATGAGCTAGTGAGGTTTGGGTTCGGTGGCTGATCGTGGTGGTGGTATTTATAGGCCCCAGATGGCAATCTAGTTAAGAGTCAGTTATTAGCTGTTAATGTCTGATTGGATTGGAGGCCAGAGGCCACATGAAAGGATGGTTAAGATATGCCAATTAACTTTTGCGTTCGTTGTCTGGTGGGGCATCTCTTTCCATGTCCCTGATACTCTATTGGACCATGTCCCCCAGAGCAAAGGGCAACCGGGACCCTCTCCCCTTTCGGCTTGCTTGTTTTTTTTTTCTTTTCATACTGGTGTGAGTGATCGATGCAGATGATTCCACAGAGACGACGACAGTGTCTGCGAGCACTCGTCACCGTGGCCACCACTTAATTTACTTCTACTTCGTTCGTACGTACGTGCGTGCGAGCAAGTGTGCATGGCGCTGTGTTGGCTGCCCGGCTGTTTTGTGAGGTCGACTTTTTCGATGCATGCCCGCGGAGGATGCAATGACTGGGCGGAGCTAGCCCTGTTTGGGGTCAGCTGACCAACGAAATTCCTTAATCCTCTGGTAAATTCTGCTTGGATTGAATAATCACCTAGCTATACAATGGAGCTGAGACACCGACGACTCTGACTGCTGGCTTCGCTCTGCAATGTCGTCCTCCCTCTCACACACACACACACGTGAGAGCGCGCGCCATGACAAAAAGTCGTCGCTGAGCCTGAGCTTAATATTTGCAACTTGCAAGACAGGGGCCCTCATCATCTCATCGCTGCATGGCAGCTGAAATCTATCGGACGATGGCCTGTCATTTCAGAGCAGCGCGAAGTGTCGGAACGGGGACACGCACGGGGGGTCCAGCTGATCGAGACGGCACGGACCAGCTTTTGTCACAACATCATATCCGTCGTCGACACGCGGGCCTCCCAAGCTAACGCATGGTCAGTAGACCGTAGTACTCCGTACGTGCTCATGCATGGTTAACTAAGTCTCGTGTTCTTGTGCTCAGCTCGATCATCTACACGCAGTTGCTCATTTATCGGGTCTCTATTCGCTGGACGGTGTTGGAGAAACAGAGAGTTCAGCTGGTTTCGGCATCACGCGCACTCAGTCCAGCAGTCCAACAAGGCAAAACACACGAGCCCGCCCCCACATGCATGGCTGGCTCCTGTGCATGCATCCATGGATGCACCACTAGTACGGCACAGGAGACTGTGCTTGCCACGCATGCACGCACGCATGGGGACACATGCAACGTGCACACGCGACCCTCAAGCAGATGGGAGGCATTAGAGATGTGCTCGATCGCCCTGGAATGTCGTTTCATACGCGCGCCGTGCCCCAATGCACATTGTCTATTAAGGCCATTGCTCTTCTCGAATCGATATTTGTCGAAGCATTCTCGCGAAAAGAAATACCAATTCTCTGCAACGCATAAGAAAACGACTGCTTTTATGTGCGTCTATGTGATTTTTTTCCTTTTGCCAATACAAATCGTCTCTCTCTTTTTGCAATATAAAAACGGGGTGACAAAATTATGCAGCAAACTGGCAACAAAGATTTTTTTTTGTCCTCACACTTTTCTTTTTACAATACATAAAAAATAAAATGGTTCACAGGACATGTTCGGGAAAACTAACTACAATACATAGTTTAGAGGATATTACCAGGTCTGAACAAGCTTGGTGCTAGTGATAGTTTGAAGGACATTACCTAAAGTGGAAAATTGCATCTCTCAAAATTACATCAGTTACAAAGATAGCAAGGAGGTGCTAGGGGCCACATGCCCCCTCCCCCCACCCCACCCACCCCACACGCACAAATTAATTAAACGTAAAATGTTGTTGACCTCTTTCAAATCTAAAAGTTACATTATGTACAATACGAATAGTCACAAAAACTCTAGAAAAAAGCTTAGATTATGAGTGTGGAAATCCCACTCGTATTGCCGGTTCTGCACTTTTCGTGGTCACTTTCAAACAAAACTAAAAAAAAATGCTTTGTTAAGAAAGATGGCAAAATACGAAAATGATGCCATGATCCACTGCTCATAGCATTATCTGTCGTGTGACGGTCAATTAAACCTATTTGCATGACTTGCTTTAGTGCTATGCCACGGCATGCACTGATAGTCTGAAAATAGGCCTCAAAGGTTTCAAAGCATGACTTTTTATAACAAAATTGAAAACAAAGCAATATAGAGGAAACTCTTGTTAGTTGTCCATCAACAAGTATACAAACGATCATATTAAAGAAGTCTTTCTTACAAACATGGAAAATTACGAAGATGACGCCATACAATCTCTAATGATCCACGGCGCTCGCAGTACTGTCTGCAATAGTCAATTAAGGCCATTCTCAATGCACCCTTTTATAAGCATTAAATCATATGCTATATATACACCTTTTACTGACTTGGCAAGGTATTTATGAGGAGAGAGAAAGGAAACTTTCATCTCTCGAGAGAAGCCTTGATTGCTCCCGGTAACCACCTGCCACTGACTCTCAACCACATGACCGGATGAGCAAACAGGCAGCATAGGGATTGGGCCGGCACATGCCTGCTATGATTTGACCGGTCAAGTTGCATCAAGGGCCGCTAGACTGACACGTGTCCTCCCATTTCGCGCGGCGACGGATAATTACACGCACCACTTGGTATGGATAGATCTCTGTGCCGACATGCAGCCGAAAGATCAAGCCTCAATTTAACTTGGATTCATCATGCCCTTTTTCAGTTGCAACTTGTTAATTAATCCGAGCCCATCATGCGTGAGCATGTGTTAGAGATCGAGCGTTCAGTTGAGGCAACAGATCGTCCGGCAGCCCATGTGCAGTAGCGATCGGTTAGCAACACGACACTGCCTCTGGCAATGTATATAGATGCTCCAAAATAGTTACAGATTCGGGGTCAAACGAACCCCTTGTTAATTGTCGATACTAGATTGCTACTGTCGATATATACTCTTTGATCTTTGGAGAATTTCAGCCGGCTGGCTAGCTTGGCTAGGGAAGGGAGACAAACGCACGAGCTGTCTACTTGTCCGTAGCTCCAACATCTTGCATCCCATGTGCAGAGAAAAGACCCTGAATTGGTCCATGCATGGATAACAGATCTTACACAGAGTCTGTTCTGTATGGCTCCAATCAACGGTTGAGATTTGTCGTCAACTGTCGATTACTATGCGTTTTGATTGGGTTTGGGATGGTAGTGGTAGTAAAATGTCGTTACTCGTGCCTATGTGGTAGCGTGGGAATGTAAATAAGGGCAATTAGTAGAGGGGAAGTAAAACTACAATACTACTCATGATGACGTAGTAGACAGAGGTCCAGATTGTATTAGCTCCAGAAATCTACAGATAATACTGTTTTTTTAATCTTATCAAGTCAAAATCCGGTACGAATAATTAAGGAGATTTTTTAAGACCCTTTTTCGAGCGGGGGCTTCACGATTTGACAAGGATTTAGTGGGCTTTGCCAAAATGAAATTTGGGCCTGATAAATCTATTTGCATTTATTTTCTGAAACCTTTATTTATACTCTGCACCGTTCGTTACATATTGGCCTCTCTCTCCAGAACTTACGTAGGTAGAACAAACCATGGCCCATTTGGTTTCGAACTTTCGATCCCTCCAAGTAGTGTACGTCTCGAAAACGTGAAACATGTGTATTTAGTCCCGTACTGTTGAGGCAACCAGTGTTTGGGTGCGGTGAAATGGGGGGCCCAGCGTGGACGCCTCGCCGAATGACGGCACACGCAGAGCGAGGAAACGCCTCGTGCGCTGGTGGCATTGTGTGCGGAATGCACACGGAGCGATACCCAAACAAAAGGTATGAGAAAGTTGTGTCCTCCCGCCACCGTCAGAGTCTGACTGGGTAAGCGCATGATACGTGCGCCGGGCGATTTTTTCTTTTTCTTTTTCCTCTCTCTCCCAGTACCGCTTTTCTCTTTTGTTTTTCACCCTGCCACCTGACACATTATCTTGGTTGATGAACAAGATCGAGAGAAGATTATAGAAGTTTGCATTGCTTATGTTTCAAAACACCCCCTCGAGGCAAACCTCCTCTCGGAGCTGTCTTGCAGATCATGCCAAGCGCCTCTCGAAACTTTTCCAACTCTGCCTTTGCCAAGTCTTTGTAGGCATCATCGTAATATATAATTTCTCCTTCAAGGACCTTTTTTTTTCTTATGTAGTGGTAGTGTATTCTCATATATAGCGGCAGTGTGTGTGTACTTTGACATACTTGGTCTTTGCATGAAAGACTGGATTTTCTGCTAAGCAAATATATATACTTAGAAGATAAGTTGAGCTGCAGCGAGCGAAACAGAGGACGCTGAACGAGGTGTGAAGCAACATGTAGACCAGGCATCACACGAATGGTTGACCAAACAAAATATATATTCTAGTCACTGGCATTGACCAACCCGGCGGTCCAAGTCCTTTAAGGTAATGTTTGGTTCTTTGAACCATGTGGTACATGTATGAGATGATACAGAATCTGATACATCCCTCTGTTTGGTTGGCTGAACTGAACCAACTCGTTTAGGACAGAGTGATACAGATTCTAAAAATATTCTCTCAGATGCTGTATCATCTCATTCAAGAAAAAAACGCCGCACCACACCGTTCAAGTTCTGTTAACTCCGTAATCACTTGTGATTAGTGATGATTGGTCACTATAAATTATTCTCAATGATTATTAGCTAATATTGGTTATAATTAGATATTATTGACCAAAAATAATTACTATTTTAGGTATTTAGTGGTGTTTAATGATACCTTAAATTATGATTAGTGTTGATTAGTAAATATTAATATATATTAGCATAGTTTATTGATAATTATGAATACAAAAAATATAATTATTAAATTATATTAAGTTATATGGTGGTTAAAAAATATATTTTAAGCAACTAAACACATTCATGTACCATCTCATACAACCTACCAAACATTGTCATGCATCATCCTATACAACCAACCAAACAACTAGTTGTATCATCTCATGCAGGATCATCTCGTTCAGTTGAACCGTTCCATACAGGATCGAATTGGTTCAAGCAACCAAACAGTACCTAAGTGACCGAGCACATATACGTACCTGGGTGCTGGGCCAACCTTGGATGAATGAACTAGGTGGAGTAATAGCATTTTAGAAAGAGGAATCGATCTATTATGTTCCTGGCATCGGAGCAAATCCAGGTACCCGCTCCAATTTTTTTGTTACTCCTATTGTAGCCTTCGGTTTATTAGTTCGTGACAGACTGACATGCACAAAGAATTTTTTTTCCTTGGAACAATAGCTGGACTAACCTAGCTAGGAGGGACGATCGAGGAGATTTTAGAATTGGAATTCACATAAATAAATCCGATTCCAGGCCGCAATAAGCACACAATATATCACCAACGCTGAAGGTCGAGGGCCCATTGCAGTGTGCCCTGATCGAGCATCCGGTGATCAGTCGGGGAGGCAATAATTAATGACCTTGAGCCTGGAGCTCATGGATCCATCACCGATGCCCCGTTAGATCACTTGCCCTGAGCATCCAGTACTGATCACTGAAGCTCGTCGCCGGCGCCCCGGATTGAACCGCACCGCAGCATCGATCCGCATCGATCGACGGAAAAGGCTGTTTCCTGCACCTGCACGCGCGGAGGAGAAGAATTGATCTGAAGACGCCATCGACGCAGCCGCCTGGCGATCAGCGGTGGCCGGGCTGACGTACCACGTGTTAATTAGCTTCGACACGGGCGCCGGCCGCCGGACATAGTCCCTGGCGCTTGACACGGCGAGCAGCGCGACGTGGATCCAGTCAGTGCGCGCCGTACGAGCACCAACAAGCCGTCCCCGCAGACGCCGCCGCCTTTCGACGCGACCGCCTCGCCCGGTTCCGCCCACTGTGCTCGACGCCGTCCTTTGAGTTCCACACCCGGACGGCACGGCGGCCAGCGGGTTCCTCGTCGACGACCATGTCCCAGCAGGACACGTACGGGACACATGGCATGCAGAGACAGAGCACCCCTCGTGCAGAGCCCTGCAGGTATTCGACGTACGCCGATCGAGTATATATCAACGCCTAGCTACTTCCGTACTTGGTACAGCTCGTCGGCGTCAGCGTACGTGGCCGGACGGCGTCAAACAAGATACTAGTATGTCATGGACCTCGGAACGAAACGAACACGATGATCGATCGATGATGGCCTGCATGCGGAACGCGTGCGACATGCTGCAGCACGCACGCCGTCGAGGATCACCTGATTGATCGACGTCAGAGAGTGGAGAGGGACAAGGGCCAGAGAGCGGAGCGGAGCGGCGGCCGCCGGGCACCGACTCGCCCGCAGCCGGCGTTCAAGAATGGAGCCAGGGTCATTGGGTCAAGCAGACCAGCAGCGCCAGTTCGGTCGGAGCGTCAATATTTTTGGCGTGGCCATCTGGGCTTGCTGGGCCAGGTATTTGGTATGGTGGGCTGAATACCAATAAACCGGCAACGGACGGAAAAAAAAAGGGTCAATCCGATTCCGTTTCCGTTCCCCGCTTCCCTTCTTGAACATCAGGTTGCTCTTGTCGTCCATGTACATCTCCATTTCCCCAAGCTAACAATGTTCGAGTACTACGCGCGCATATGGTAAGTCGATGAGGGTTCTTGTGTTCAGCTCATGTACGCACAGTTTCTCGTTTGCTCATTTATCGGATCACTTTTCGCTGGACACTTAACTGGACGGTGTTGGAGAAACAGCGAGTTCAGCTGGTTTCGGCATCACGTGCACTCGATCAGTCCAACAGTCCAACAAGGCAACACACACGAACCGGCGCCCCCACATGCATGGCTGGCTCCTATGGATGCACCAAATACGGCACAGGAGACAGTGTTTGCCACGGCCACGCAAGCACGCACGCACGGGGGACAAGGCATGCACACGCGACCGTCAACTAGGGAGGGCTGTTCGTTTCTTTTAGGACTAAATTTAGGTTAGAGAATCTTGCTATTTAAGAGTATTAAATAAAGTCTAATTACAAAACGAACTGGGCCTTAGGTGGTAACTTGGTACGTCGTTTCATACGTTGGAACATCGTTCAGGTATACGTACTGAGACAGGTCTCTTAGATGTGACAAGATGCTCGAACGTGGTGACATGTCTCTTTGATGTGAGAAGATGCTCGATCGACCTGGAACATCGTTTCATACGCTGTGTCCCAATGCACATTATATACGTACTGAGACCATTGTTCTTCTTGAATCGATATTTGTCGAAGCATTCTCGCGAAAAGAAATGCCAACTCTCTCGAACGCATAAGAAAAATAATGACTACTTTTGTGCACGTCTATGTGATTTTTTTTTTTTTTGCCAATACAGATAGTCTATCTCTTTGTAATATAAAAATGGGGCGACAAAATTATGCGGCAAACTGGCAACAATTATTTTTCTTATCCTCGCACTTTTCTTTTTACAACGGAGAGAAATGTCACTTTTGCATTTAAAGAAGAAAAAGCATATCCGGTTCGAATGACAGCGGTGAGATCGAGAATGTTTGAAGAACTAATTACAATACATGGTTTAGAGGATAATACCAGGTCTGGACAAGCTTGTTGCTAGTGATGGTTTGAAGGACATTAATTCCGAAAGAAGAAAATTACACATCTCAAAGCAATTACAGAAATAGTAGGGAAGTGCTAGGGGCCACATGCCCCCCCCCCCCCCCCCCCCCCACCCCCCCTCCATAATGTAAAATATTGCCACAATTTGTATCATATTGACCTCTTGGACTTAAAAAGTTACATAATACACAACACAACTGATAGTCACAGAAACTCAAAAAATAGAAGTTAAGTATTCAAGCGTGACTTTCAAACGAAACTCGAAAATAAGCAATCTGCAAGGACAAAGGAAATGTAATATTGTTAGTTAGATATCAACAATGCTACAAATAATTACTAAATTGCTTTGTTACGAAATATTGCCAATTACGATGATGATGCCATGTTCTGATGATCCACTGCTCTGACAGCACTATCTATTACGTGTGACTTGCTCTAGTGCTATGCCACGACAGTCGACAACCACTGATAGTATGAAAATAGGCCTCAAAGGTTTCCAACATGACTTAACAAAATTGAAAACAGAACAATATGGAGGAAACTCTTGTTAGTTATCCATCAACAAGTATACAAACAATCATAAATAAGTGTTTCTTACAAAACATGGAAAATTACGAAGATGACGCGGACGCCATAAAATCTCTAATGATCCACTCGCTCGCAGCACTGTCTGCAAATAATTACTAAATTGCTCCCGGTAACCACCTGCCACTGACTCTCAACCACATGACCAGACGAGCAAACAGGCAGCAAAGCGATTCGGCCGGCACATGCCTGCTATGATTTGACCGGTCAAGTTGCATTGAGGGCCGCTAGCCTGACACGTGTCCTCCCATTTCGCGGGGCGACGGATAATTACACGCACAACTTGGTATCGATCTCTGTGCCGACATGCAGCCGAAAGATCAAGCCTCGATTTAACTTGGATTCATCGTGCCTTTTTCGGTTGGAAATTGTTAATTAATCTGAGCCCCTCATGCATGAGCATGTGCTAGAGACCGAGCCTTCAGTTGAGGCAACAGGTCGGCAGCCCATGTGCAGTAGCGATCGGTTAGCAACACGACACTGGCTCTGGCAATATAGAATTATAGATACTCCAAAATAGTTAGTACAGATTAGGGTTCAAACAATCCCATTGTTAATTGCACTACTAGATTGCTACTGCATGTCGACACTTTATTTTGTTCTGCATCACTTTTTTTTTATTAAAAGGTACAACTCAGACACTCAAAACGCATGCACACTCACCCCTATGAACGCACAAACGCAAACGCTACTTCTATGAGCATCTTGGAAGATTGAGTCGATAAATTTTAAAGATTGACGAAGTCACTACTAACGCCTGCGGCACATGACACCCAATGGCCCTGCATCCCATGACACCAGGAAGTTCCTGACACCATGCGGTCACTGCCCACTTTCCACAAGGACTGAAGACTGCAGTTTGGTGTGGACCCTGGATGCCGCAAGAATGGACTGCACCACTGATCAAGTTATGGTGCACGGTACTACTCTAAGAGCATGTGCATTGGGCACAGCTAAGACAGTGCCACAGGAGAGATAAAATGGCTAGCTTCCTGTGCTAGAGCCAGAATTAAGCCCCGGTGCAAAAGTTTCCCAGTGCTAGAGCCAGAAAGTTAAGCCCCGGTGCAAAAGTTTACCCTGCTGCCAAGGGAAGGCCCAGCCATGACCCAGAGTTGGAAACGCTCAGTATTCAAATGTTAAAACTTAAAACCAAGTTAGCACCGGGTAAAAGGTGTCAACAGACTGGTATAGCTCAAGTTGCTAACACCATGGCTTTACAGGGTCCACCTTAACACCCTAGAAGAAAGACAAGAAATATTTGGAGCAACAAAGTGCATGGAGAGAGAAAACATAGGATCCCGTGGATTTTAACACACAAGGTTAAATTATTTTTACCTATGTAATATGGACACTGAAAATCACCTTTTAAGAAAAATATCTTAAGCCAAAATATCACTTGTAGTAAAGAATTTCTAGGTTTAGAGGTGTATATATTCATATAAATACAACAATCATGAGACATCCGATTGATATAACACAATAATACCTTTATACCTCAAAAGATAAAAGGCTTTTTATAAATAAAATGCCCTAGTATTCAACTATACCATGTGTTGATTATTTTTCCAAATAACGTAACCAACCTTATGTAAACATATTGATAATCAAACTAACACAAACAAAAGAACATAGATAATTAGTTTTCTTTGAATGAAAAATAGCAGAACCTTATATGTCTGATATTATACTGCTCACATATTCCAAATTATGAAAAATACACAACATCTGTGAAATTTGGCAAGAAGATACCTAATTTTCCTAGCGATTCAAGCAATCTTTTACCTACAGCTTCAAGAACCTTGTTGCATTTTTCACAGTGGAAATAGTCATCATAAGGCTGGCAAGATGCCGGGCCTCAAGAGCTGAAAAGTTGCAGATCAACAAAGCCAGTAATAACTTAGTATATTGATTTATCTAGCACCTCAAATTCCAAAGACAGAATTCTAACAACTACCTTATATCACAATTAGTACAAATATATTGTTGAACAGTATTTTGGACATTCAATTCTTCTTCAAGTTATTTGTCATTACGTGTATCCGAAATCTCACAGCATCATATACCTGTGTTTGAAATGAATTGTACAATCAGAATACACATCAAAGGATATAATGAGTATATACATGTTAAATGAATGGAATGTATACATTTTGATACTGAAATCCTCAAAAAGGGACCTTTTGTTCTATTATGAATGAATATCATACATGTAAAAGTTAGCTCCAATGCGTATAGAATCCGCTATAATGTATACATTCAACAAATGTGAATAAGTCAAGCAAGAAAAGGTTTCAAACTATGACAACACGAGGAACCAAGTCACTTAAGCAAGTAATATAAGAATGAAGCCTTGACTATAACATACTATTGTATGTCCACATGCTGAGCTGTGTAGTTTTTGACCCTGGCCAACCTTTTTTGGCTATGATATGCATTGCTAATCTTGAATGCTGGGAAGAGTTCCGTACATAAGCTAATCTGAAGGGTTAAATAATTTTCGTTTTCATCTTACTAAATCACTTTCCCCGAGAGCAAAGGCTATAACAAGAAATTTTTCCTTATTACATACTTCATGTAGTTAAAACTCTAATGTACAACACTCATTTCCCTAGAGAAGAAAGTATACTAAAATAATTAGGTAAACAGAAATAACCTGAAGATAGTCCATGCCACAATATGAATCTGGGTCGAGTTTCTCTTCTTTGGTAACAATTGCTGCCTTTGATGCTCGCTTGCGTCTTTTCAACTAAGACCGCGTAGTACAGCACATAAAGCATACAAAAAGGAAAACCGGAAAGATTGAGTGCATCAGACACATACAAATGTATCAAGAGAACCTAACAGCCGTACGTAAATGTATCAAGAGCATCTAGACAGATTCAGAATTATACTTGAAACAGGATGATAAAAAAATCGCAAGCAAATACAAACTTTGACTAAGGTTTCTCTCTGGATCAACTTCTCTTCTTGTAAAATCCTAATGATTCCGGATGAAAATCCCAATCATCACTGAAATTTCGGTTGATGATTCCAACAATAAATAAATTCTAGAGATGAATATCCTAATAATATATTAATTTTGGTTGAAAACCCTGTTGCCTCTGGATGAATGTCCCAATGTTCAATAGATTCTGGATGATAATCCGGTGATAAATAAATTCCAGGGATGAATATCCAGAAACCAGTATAATGTCTGGAGATAAATATATTGCTTAAATGATCAGCTAGGAAATAGGGCTAGAGAAATCCTAGTTTACTGATAACAAGCAAAGTAAATGCTATTCTGTAATAAAGAGAACTTTCTGCTATGTTGTGTTTAGCACGCAGACAACATGCGTGCAAATTTAATAAGCACTTGAAATAGCATGTGCAGATAATATGAGTATGGGGCTGCTCGATGCTCTCTACTCATAATTGTTGTAATATGCATGTAGGGAAGAGAACAGACATGGTATAGAATAAAATAATAAAGGATAGTGATTTATTTGGCTTATTTGGAGCCCCAGTCGCTCGAAGAGTTGTTCTCGATGTGAACTTTGGGATTATTGAGTAGCCCCTGAACGTAACTTCGGGAGTTGATGATCCGGTACCGAGTACCGACAATACAGCATGGCATCCGTCTTCGAGACACCCAATGATGCTAGATGGTCGACAATCTCCCGATCGCTCAGCTAGAACTGAGTGAAACTCCTGATGAGGTCGCCCGTTGAGCGACGAATTCCACGCCAATAATCTCGAAGATGTCAGGTACATGCATAAACTGTCAACAAAGATCAAGTCTTTGATCAGCATGATATTCAAAAAAATAAATGACGACATGGTCAAAATAATTTATATTCTTCTCGGCTTAATAAATAAACCAAAATGATGCCAAATATTTAAATCAGCATGTTAAGCAAATCTTCATCGTAGAAGGTCTTCGGAATCAGTTTGGACGCATATCTTTATACTCCCTCCGTTTTTTATTATATGACGCCGTTGACTTTTTTGGTTACTTTGACCATTCGTCTTATCTATAAACATTTAGGTAAATAGCTAAATATCTAAGTTAACATTAAAGTGTTTTTGATGATGAATCTAATGATATTCATTTCATATTCGAAAAGTAATTATTTAAATATATATTGTTAGTCAAAGTTTAACGAAAAAGTCAACGGTGTCATATAATAAAAAACGGAGGGAGTACTTGTCGTTCTTGACCCGATCAGGTTGTTGAACGCCCAAGGATGGCTTGAGCAGTTGGACTCCCGAAAGAGCTCCCGATGATAGCTAGGTGCTGCCAAGAACCTCCCAGATCAGCGCCCAGGAGAGACTGCATAGATGGCCTCTGGCGGTTGTGCAGTTCCAGGCGTGACGGTGTTCGAGAGGATGCATCGTCGCTCGATCGGGAAGCCGCATCATCTTCAGCGAGGGCTCCATGCACACAGGCCCTGATCATGTTGAGCCGTCGAGGGCGACTCGATCTCCAGGCATGGCCTCTTCAGATACACCAGGCGTAGCTCGATGTAATTCATCCATGCAGAAAGAGGCATCACGTGAAAAAATGAATAAAAAATTGATTGGCTTGGTTACCACAAATCGACAAAAACAGGAGTAAAGGGAAGAGGGAATATTCTCTGTTTGTCAAGTCGATGGCGTGGCGGAAGAACATGAACAGCTCATCAGCATGCATAGTGACGTGCCTAGTTGAAGACGCACACATAGATGCGTCTTCGGGAGATGAGATCAAGTCGCCGGGCAACAATTGCCCCATCCTTGACTGCGGTCGCGTGACGAAGATGAATTCGTCGGCTCCGCGGCTGCAGGTGTGCGATGAAGATTGGATCTTGCCTGAACCGTGAAGATTGGAGTTCGGATTCGATGATGCCTGGCCGCCTTGGACTTGAGGCGATCGCAGCCGCCGCGATGCCGATCAAACAATTAGTCCGAATCGATCTCTGTAAACTGGGGTTGCCACCGACTTGATCGTGAAGGATGCAAAACCGGCGAGATCATCGATCAGCTGCGCCGGCTTGCAGATCTTGATCGAGTCTTCGAGTGATTATCTTGACGGATTCTTCAACAATGCGGTTCTACATGGCGCGCTTTTGTCGTAGCACGATTGAACGGTGAGATCGGCCTTTGTCGTAGCACAATTGAACGGCGAGATCTTCAGATATTTGGTTCGGCAGGAGCGCTTTGCATAAACAAACTACAATCAAGACATACACGATTTATACTGGTTCGGGCCTCATGAACGATAATAACCCTACGTCCAGTCTGATCTTGTATTGCCTTGTAGGCGAAATGTGCATCGTATGAGGTGGTGTGTGTCTTCGGTGTCAACCGCCTAGGGGACCCCTCTCCCGTAGGGAGGACTATTTACATTTATAGGAGGATGTTACCCCCTCTACAAGTTAGGGTTAGAGCATATTTAAGAAAATAAGAGATCGTCTTCCTTCAATAATCCTCGTAACCGACAAGACGTCCCTCATCGATAGAGTCCTAATCCGACGCGTACGGTATCCTGATATCTCTGAATTTTAGAACAACGACACGTCTGAAGTTGGGATCAAGGCATACTGTAATTTTCACACACGAAGCGTTGAATCATACTTGTAGTTTGTCTGACGGTCGCGGTCTTCAGACATTTGAATGTCATCATCTGGTGCCTGGACTCTCTGTTCCTCTAACCTCGCACTGTGATCGTATTCGTTTTGGTCTCCAACTGACAGATTGGAATATCACATTCCCATCTTCATTGTTCAGATTTCGCGAAGATGATAGTTGCAGATTTTCTGATTTAAAAAGATATAATTGCAGATTTTCAACTTGTGCTTTCTCAGCTTGTATTCTCATCGTTTGGCAAACAGCATGCACGCCCATTGTTCTTTGTTGGTGACACGAAAAGTGCTCTAAATGTCTCCTGCTGCTATTTTTTTTTTCTTAACTCTTCACTTCGCTCGTTTCAGACTTATTGGTCTCACCAGCTCAGTGCCACGTGCAGTGGAATACTAGCGCAATCTTTGTTCTGCATTTTCAAGGATTGTGCTTAGATACTCATGCTTTTATCTGTCTCGATGATATCATTTTGTTCTGGAGAAACATCCAACACGTACTGGCACACTGAGGTATGGTATAACGAATCTGGCACCTGAAATCTTTGTAGAATCCAAACTTGTGAGCTGTGGCCTGTACACGTCCATTACCTGCTGATCTCGCTGCCCCATATCATCAGACCAGCGAAATGGTGTAGAAATTCTTTCTTAGGCCATTCGAGTAAAAGCCCACCCACACTCACCGGCAGACGAGCCCATGTCAGCGCGGCTGACGCCGCGGTCCAGCAGCCCGGCCGTTAACAAGTTACTACTAGTCTACTACTAATCAGCCGTCGGATACGCATCTAAAGACGAGAGCTACTTTGGCAGGCGTTGGTAGATCGACCTGGGAAACTAGGGTCAGCGACACTCCGGCGGCGAGTTCGCCGACGGAGGAATCTTGACGTCGGAACTCCAACTCTCTGCTCGGGTTGATTAAGGGGCTGACGCAGTCAGCTGCCCGAACTTGGCGCAGAGTTGGTAGTTCGGAGCCGGAGTTCTAGGGTTTGACGGAAGGATGACGATGGATGTGACCAAGAGAATGGCGGACTTTGAGGAGCGCCGCCATCGGCAATGAGTTGTTTAAGTTGGAATTGTCACGGTTTATGGAAAGTCTCAAAGGTACTTGATCATACTTTTGCTGTAAGCAGCTTAGGACGCAGTGGCGGACTGGGTATTTTTTGGAAGAATAAAACTAGAGTTCAAATTTTACCGTTCTCTCAGTACCACATTGATGCAATCATAACAGAGGATGGGTGTGAGCCGTGGAGATTGACGTGTGTTTATGGCGAGGCTCAGGTCGCGGAACGACATAAGACATGGGATCTGCTGAAATTTATTAAGGTGACATCTCCCCTTCCATAGGAGATTTCAATGAAGTCCTTCACAGATCGAAACATGACGGAGTTCAAGAGCGGAGCCGTGTTCAAATAGAGGGATTTAGGGAGATGGTTGATGTATGTGGCCTGTATGACTCGGGTTATGAAGGTCGCAGTTGGACGTACGAAAAGAAAGTGGCGGGCGGCACCTATTGTCGAGTGTGTCTCGACCGTGCAATGGTGTTGGCAGTCCTTAAGTTTAACAGATAAACTCCGCAGGCGTACGGATAACGATGTAGCTTTCACCCGGGAGTATTCTAAAGTATCGTATTTATCCACAGGGAACGTGAGTGTACTATCTCAAATCTAATCTAGTCTGGGCAGATGAGCTAGAGATAAATAAATGCAGTAAGTAAAAGAGTCCTAGAGCCAGGCAATCTAATGATAAGGAGTTATATAGCTGGACAACTTGGTAAGATCCTTACTCTATTATTCGTTTCGGGGCACATGCATGCCAGAGCAGCAACTCGAGAATTAGGTTCAACTAAGGGGAACTACGTGCTATTGAAAACCCTATTAAAAACAATAACCCGGACGTGGTGAATTACAGAGACCGGTATGCCTGTCACACGTACTCGCGGCTACCATCCTCCGTGGGGTCAAGAGCAAATCAGGGATAACTCTAGATATAAACACCATGTTTATATCTATCGTCACAACTAGCGAGCATGCGGTAAGCTAGTCTATGCAATAAATAAATAAATATTTAAAGCATACCTGAAACCCACAAATAAATAAAGCAGAATACCTTACTTTATTATCCGACCAATAATCTCCTTACATGTTGCCCGGCCCGGGAGACTCGGACGACTACTCCCAGGTAGGCCTGAAAACGGGTCGGATATTATCCGCCCGCCCGACTGCCCGAACCGGGTCGGAGCTCAATCGGATCGTAAAAGTCGGATACCCGATAATTTTCCCGGATACCGGAGTCGGATGCGGATACTTGAATCGGGTATCGGAGCCGGATGTAGGGAGGGCAGTATCCGTCGGATACCGGATATCCGGCAAATATATCGGATACATCCGATAGTTACCCGATGGAGTATCCGACTGCCATTCGTTTCAGAACATAAAATACTATCGCGCTCTTCCCATTCAAAGTCCAGCCCGCCCCCGATCTAAATTTTCTTCCCCGTATACAGCGGCACCCAGCACCCACATATGGCAATCGATCTCCCCGATCAAAAGTTTCCCGTCTCATTCTCTTACGCCCTCGATCCCATCGCCTCCGCCTGTCACCAGCCATTAGTTTTCTGGAGTCCTCGCCAACAGATAGCCGTTCGACCAAGGATTCGTCAAGAGCTGAAGCCTCGATCCGCTGCACGCCGGCCATCGTCCTTGCCGTGACTCAATCTAATCCAAGCAGGCAAGGGCCAATTCTTGTGCGCAAGCACCAATTCTTGTGCATTGCGATCTGATCTTTCACAGATTATTTTATTCTTAATTATGTTTTTAATTGGATGTAGGATGGCGGATGCAAGTGCAAGTGCGAGCATATGTGCAAGTACAGGAGCATCCCCTGCTGCTGCTACTGCTACGGCCGTTGGCACAGGAGAATCGGCACTAAATCCACCAAGACCAGGTGAACGTTTAGTGGTGAAGGAGAATGAGGTAATCACAGTCAGTGATGGTAGAGAACCTGTTAATGTTGAAGATGACGGGGCATGCAGTGGAGAAGTGGAACCTGCTGCAAAGAAACAGAAAAAGACTACCTCCGAGGTTTGGGATCACTTCACTAAATCTATTGTGATGAAGAAGAGGGATGATGGGGTGACAGAGAAACAAATTTGGGCAAAATGCAATAGATGTGTTTACAAATCTCGTGGTGAGTCCACCAAGGGTACGAAGGCCTTCTGGAATCATTTGAGAGCAAAACACTCCATAAAGCCAGGACAGCTAGAACTCCAAGTTAAGAAGGGTGATGGTGAAGGTAACAATGCAGTTGTTCAGCCTTTTAAGTATGATCCTGTAGTTAGTCTGAACAAGTTCTATTTGGCGATAGTGATGCACGAATATCCCTTTAATATGGTTGAGCATGAGTACTTTGTGGATTTCATCAAGTCTTTTCGTCCTCACTTTTCATTCAAGTCTCGCATAACCACTAGGAAAGAGATAATGGATTTGTTCATAGCTGAAAAGAAGAAGTTGTTTGAACTGCTGAAAAATCTTCCTTGTCGATTCTCCGCAACAATGGATATGTGGACGTCTACCCAAAATAAAGCTTATATGTGCATCACCATACACTGGATTGATGATAATTGGCAGATACAAAAAAGGATAGTTGCTTTCATAAATGTCAAAGGGCAGCACAGAGGAACTGATCTAGCAAATGAATTTATCAAGGGTGTGATGTCTTGGAATCTGGAAAAGAGGCTATTTGCTCTCACCCTAGACAATGCAGCTTCCAATGATAAATGTGCGAAAGTAGTTGTGCGGGAGCTAAATGAACTTTCTAAGATTAACAAGTCTGCTCCATTGATCTGTGATGGTGCTTTCTTTCATGTGAGATGTTTATGTCACATATTAAATCTGGTCGCTCAAGATGGCTTGAAAGTAATATCTTCTTCAGTCAAGAATATTAGAGCAACTATTGTTATTTTGAAAAACTCCACCTTGCAATGGGAAGAATTTGAGAAGTGTGCAGAATTTTTTGATCTGAATAATAAATCCGGTCTTCCACTAGATGTTCCTACAAGATGGAATTCAACATATGACATGTTGAGCCATGCTATTTATTATAGAAGGGCTTTTCAAAGGTTAGCATACTTGCACAAAGATAAATATGCGCACTGTTCTCCATCGGATGATGAATGGGACATGGCAGAATCACTATGCAAATGTTTGGAGAAACTCAATGATGCTACTGTGTTATTTTCTGGATGTCAATATCCAACAGCAAACTTATTTTGGTGGAAGTTTTGTGAGATAAAATTAGCTCTTCGAGAATGGTGTGAAAGTGCTGATATCACTATTGCTTCTATGGCCGATGCTATGCAAAAAAAGTATGACAAATATTGGAAAAAGTCAAACGTGGCCCTTGCTGTGGCTTGCTTCCTTGATCCTAGATACAAGAAAAAGCTGGTGGAGTATTTTCTGATGAAGATTTACACACAGAAAGCTGAAGCTGATGCTGAACTTAGTCTCTACATGGATCATGTAAAAAAAATGTTTCAAGCTTATTTGTCTACTACACGTGAATCCTTGAATTCTAATACTCAAGCTGGACCTACTGCAAGTTCACATACAGTTAGTAATGCTAATGCCGACATTGAAGATTTTTTGTATGAGGACGAAGGTGGAATCAATAGTGGTGAAATAAGTGAATTAGAGATTTACATGAAAGAAAAACCACTCAGATGGGTTGATCCTAGTGGTAAGGGTGCAGAATTTGACATATTGAAATGGTGGAATGGCAGTCAAGTCGCATATCCTGTTCTCTCGCGACTTGCTCGTGACGTATTGGCTGTTCAAGTGTCCACTGTTCCATCAGAATCGGCTTTTAGTGCTGGCGGGCGTGTTGTTAACTCGTTCCGTTGCAGTCTAGATCCTGAGGTGATCGAGGCTCTAATTTGTACGAAGGACTGGACTATTGCGTCAAAGAAAGGTATAATTAGTTTTTTATACAGCTTCAAAATCTTACTGCCATGCGTGTGTTCATTTGTCATCTTTATATAACAGGTTGCAACGGTAACATACCAACAATTATTGATGAGTTGAAGTTGGACCTGGATGATAAAGAAAAAGAGTCTGCAACTAGTGTGGAAAACATTAGCGAGGACGCCGAGGAGGTTTGTTACAAACTAGTTGTAGGGACTTGTTTTCAATCTCCATATATTCAACTGACCTGTGCTTCTTTTCTTGCAGGAGGAGAGTGATGGGGAAGAGAGGGACTGATGGATGAGGCTTGCCTTACGCCCTCTTCATCAACATTTTAGAATAATGTAGTTCGGTTCCACTTCAGACATACTATTTAGAGATACGATATATATCTATCAATTGTTAGAATGTCATGAACTAAAGCTATGTTACAATTGAAAGGGTCGGAGTATGCATGGTTGTTGCTTTTACTCGACATCCGAAAAAATATTCGTGTCCGACATTGCCCGAAAGTGGCTTGTCACTTATTCGATCCGGGATGATCCGCATTCGAGACCGAGACTATCCGCACCCGTATTTGAATCCGACACTATCCGTGTCCGACTCCGATTCCGAGAATAAAATATAGGATAGGATACGGGATCAGTGATATCCGCCCGTATTCGATCCGTTTTCAGGCCTACTCCCAGGCGAGGAGCATACCCGAGGCGACGAAGAAGTAGAGTTCCGGCATTCCGGGACTACTCGCTCTCCTAGCCTCTCACTCACTCACTACAAGCAGAGCTTCGCTACATCAAATGACTAACTCAAGTATGAATCAAGTGTAAGTTGAGAGTGAGGGGGAGGTCCTCTATTTATAGTGTGAAGCTTCCTTAGGAGAGTGGAGAAGGTCCCTTGATGTGTGGAGGATTTGGTGGAATATCCTTTTCTTGGCGACGTCTCCTTGCTTGGCCGGTGCGTCAAGTTTGCTTGTCACCGACTCTGGAACTGACTGAAGAAAGATGGGCCGATTTGGAGAAAATCGTAGGCCGGCCGGCCTAGAGGTTGGGCCAGCCGGCCAACAATTTTCAACGTTTCCTCAAATCTTCTGCGGGTCATAACTTCTGCTCCGGAACTTCAAATTGGGCGAACCAAAAGTCCATTTTGACTATCTTGACGAGGGCGTTGCCATGGTGAGATCAAATTTTGGATTTGAATAATTGTTTCCATGTGCAAATTTGGTTCTTTCCCTCAATGGTGTAGATATGGCGGACCACGGCCTTGATTAAGTTGAAATTCAATACCTGCAACAAAAACTCACCAAAACTCGTGGAGAGGCATTAGTCTCAAGTAATATCCTATGTTTGTCCATGTGTGAGCCTCATTTCATAGTATGTTGGCGGTAAAGATTGATCAATAACGACCGCCAACACCACCCCACACTTAGATCTTTGCTCGTCCCGAGTCAGGTTGAGCAAAGGCTACGCTGAGTACACAACATCTTCTCTATCATGCATTGCTAAAATAAAGCTCACTCCATGACTTTCCATGCCCATGGGTTTATGGTGGCTAAACACCTTGTCTCCAAAAGTTGAAAAGTGGAACAGCACACAGAAAGATCAACTGCCTAAAAAAAAATTTCTGAAGTTTTTTTTTTCCAAAAAAATTTCAGAACACAAGTCTTCTCAAATGGTTCTCTCATTCGCTCATTCTGTTTGATTCCTCACCAAGGCATTGTGTTGCCTCTTTTTCTCCTACAACTAATATTTGTGGGGCTTGGTAGGGATAAAATGAGGCAACCTTGCATCACATATATTGCTAAATCAAAAGACCGGATACAAGGAGAAAACAAGTCATACAATCTGATCAAGATGTGCATGTGTGTGAATAAGTGGATGAGGGATATGATTACTCCTTCTTATATACCTTCTCTCTCTTTGTTTTGAAATTTTGAAGGCATGGCTATCTCTTTTTTTCCCATCATTTTCTCTTTTTTTTCTTCTTTTTTTCTAACTCTTTTTAGATGGCCATACTTCTTTAATTTTGCAATGATACCTGGAGAGAGAGGTAAAAAAACATATGAGTATTTATTTTGTGGAATGGTGATGGCAATGGTTGATGCTAACTTCCGGTGTAGAAGTTAAGCATATGTATATGGTGGAGTGTACGTGATCTTGATCATGAAAGCATGAAAAGCATCTCACAAGGGTCACAACAATTTTGAAAAAGCTCAATGTGATAACAAGTAGCATATGTATAAATATTGTGCAATGAAATCAACATATGGCTTTGGTAGGAAATTAAACCATTGAGAAGACTGTGAATCTGAAATATTTTTTTCATTATTTGCAAATAAAATCTCCAGAAATTGATTTCAAAACAAGATAAACTCTCAAGTGCTATATCACACATCCCAACAATTTAGACAAGGTTTTCCTATAAAAGAATGTTTTCCCATGGAATATAAGAGCAGTCAAAGAATATACTTTAGATAGCTAGCATGAAAGATTGATAATTGTATTTGAGAGCAATCATAAATTTTTTTATTTGTTCATTTTACTCTCAATCATTATTACAAAGTGTGGGCATAAAAAATCATGGTGGGAATGAAGAGGAAGCAAACCGATATTATAATGTTGTCAGAAAGCATAGTGTTGCTCTTCTCCTCCTTGTGCCTCTTGTTGTGGTATATCCCTTTTTGTCTTTGGACCTTGTTTCAAACCTTTTCCTGAAATGGTTAGCAATAGATACCCGAAGGAAAGAAACAGGCCCAAAATCTTGTTTGCCGGGTCATTTTATTTGAAAAGGGAAAATTGATTTTTATTCATTTTTTAATTTTTTAATAAAGGGAAAGAAATTATTAGAAAATCAGGTTACCTCCCGTGAGTGCTTGTTTAAAGTCCTGAGCTTGACTTGGTTTGCATCTCGTTCATGTTGCAGCCGATCTTGGCAGATGGATGAATCACTTTATACCTGGCTGCAAAACACATGCAAGAAACCGCAACGGGAATTGCAATATTTATGATAAACAAATGCGTCTACAACCATCCTCTTAAATAGATCAAGTAGTATAGGGTGGTTGCAGCTCTCATAAATATTATCATAATTATTGGCCGAGGAAGAAAATTTTTCAAATCAGCATGGAGCATGTGAATTTTCCAATGTGAAACTACCATCCTCATTGAGAAAATTCTTCTCGGGTTCTAAATTTTCTGCCCCGCGAGTCTTCATAGAATAAATGAATTCAGTCTCCAATCCATGTCTTTGATACTCTAGAAGCAGCTCATACTCATCCCTTGAAATGTTCGCATCGCGTTCCACCCTCGATGGATGTCCATTGTCTTGGAATGGAGCATCTGTCTTCGTGTCTCTGTTTGCATCATAATCCAATCGCCCAAGAACTTCTCTCCTCTCATTCGGGAGAAACCTCGCATTACTATTGTTAGGTAGAAGATTGAGTTCGGGAGGATTCTCAAGGATTGGAGGCAGAGTATCAATGATGGGGTAAGGATTTGATGGACATGGCTCGAGTGTATGGGTTTCTTTGCTCTCAAGGTATGAATACGGATTTTGTGGTTCGATGTCCAGATGATGATTCACCTCTACTGGGTAAGACCGTGTGTTCTCGGGACTGGATAGATCGAACTCTTCGTCGTAGGAATTGTTAGGAAGAACTGATTCAACTTTCTCACAGGAAAGGTCTTTAGTGATGGAATTGCCTTTCTGGGACAATCGTGCATCTGAAGCACATGCAAAAGATGGTTCAGAAACTTCCTCGGTGATTGGAGTTTGGAGGAAGGTTGGCTCCTGGATGGGCTGTACGATGTGTGCTACTTCGGGTTGTGATTCTGGAGTGGGAGGCTCATAGGCATACATAAGGATATTACCAAGGAGCCTTGCTCCTTCAGCTGGTGTTTTATCCAAGAAGGAACCCTTTGATGCAGCATCTAGAAAGTTACGGCTTATTGGAGTGAGTCCATAGAAGACATGCTGCAGGCAAAGTGGCTCAGGAATACCCAGATGTGGCCCTTCATGGGTGTAGGACAGGAAACGATCCCAGGCAGCTCCTAATGACTCATTACTGACCTGCTCGAAGGTCATGACCTTCTTGCGAAGACCAATAACCTTATAGAGAGGGAAATATTTAAAGTAGAAGAGCTTTTTTAGAGTGATCTAGTCTCCTTTTGCTTCACCCACATGCCCGTGATACCAGAGCTCTGCTTGGCCAGTGATAGAGAATGGAAACAACATCCATCTAAGACTATTTTGCGGGACACCAGGCGTCACTACAGTGGAGCAGAGTCTCTCGAACCATCGCAGATGAGTGTACGGATTTTCATCCTCCTTCCCAGAGAATTTGGATTTCTGAACCAAGAGTATTAGTTCAGGACGAATCTCATAACTCGGAGCTGTGATTGGTGTGGATGCAGGTGGGGGCTCCAGAGTTTCCCCTTTTGGAGCATTGGCGTAGAAGATGGAAGAGGGATTCATGGTTTAAGGATAAAAGAAAAGAAAAGAAAAGAAAAAGAAATCCTAAACTAAAGATACGGGCGAGACGGGACTCGAGAAAGTACAGCTACCGTTCCCCGGTAACGGCGCCAGAAAGCTTGTTGGCAGTCCTTAAGCCTAACAGATAAAATCCGCAAGCGTACGGATACCGATGTAGCTTTCACCCGGGAGTATTCCAGGGTATCGTATTTATCCACAGGGAACGTGAAGTGTACTATCTCAAATCTAATCTAGTCCGGGCAGATGAGCTAGGGATAAATAAATGCACTAAGTAAAAGAGTCCTAGAGCCAGGCAATCTAATGATAAGGAGTTATATAGCTGGGCAACTTGGTAAGATCCTTACTCTATTATTCGTTTCGGGGCACACGCATGCCAGAGCAGCAACTCGAGAGTTAGATTCAACTAAGGGGAACTACGTGCTATTGAAAACCCTACTAAAAACAATAACCTGGACGTGGTGAATTACAGAGACCGGTACGTCTGTCACACGTACTCGCGGCTACCATCCTCCGTGGGGTCAAGAGCAAATCAGGGATAACTCTAGATATAAACACCACGTTTATATCTATCGTCACAACTAGCGAGCATGCGGTAAGCTAGTCTATGCAATAAATAAATAAATATTTAAAGCATACCTGAAACCCACAAATAAATAAAACAGAATACCTTACTTTATTATCCGACCAATAATCTCCTTACATGTTGCCCGGCCCGGGAGACTCGGACGACTACTCCCAGGCGAGGAGCATACCCGAGGCGACGAAGAAGTAGAGTCCCGGTATTCCGGGACTACTCACTCTCATAGCCTCTCACTGACTCACTACAAGCAGCGCTTCGCTACTTCAAATGACTAACTCAAGTATGAATCAAGGTGCAAGTTAAGAGTGAGGGGGAGATCCTCTATTTATAGTGTGGAGCTTCCTTGGGAAAGTGGAGAAGGTCCCTTGATGTGTGGAGGATTTGGTGGAATATCCCTTTCTTGCCGACGTCTCCTTGCTTGGCTGGTGCGTCAAGTTTGCTTGTCACCGACTCTGGAACCGACTGAAGAAAGATAGGCCGATTTGGAGAAAATCGGCCGGCTGGCCAACAATTTTCAGCGTTTCCTCAAATCTTCTGCGGGTTATAACTTCTGCTCCCGAACACCAAATTAGGCGAACCAAAAGTTCATTTTGACTATCTTGACGAGGGCTTTGCCATGAATTTGGGATTTGAGTAGTTGTTTCCATGTGCAAATTTTGTTCTTCCCCTCAATGGTGTAGATATGGCGGGCCACGGCCTTGATTAAGTTGAAATTCAATGTCTGCAACAAAAACTTACCAAAACTCATGGAGAGGCATTAGTCTCA
This sequence comes from Eragrostis nindensis, assembly GCA_012490785.1. NCBI lineage: Eukaryota > Viridiplantae > Streptophyta > Magnoliopsida > Poales > Poaceae > Eragrostis > Eragrostis nindensis. The sequence goes on along the minus strand of JAAXCT010000105.1, from coordinate 806,468 downwards.
AGTAATATCCTATGTTTGTCCATGTGTGAGCCTCATTTCATAGTATGTTGGCGGTAAAGATTGATCAATAACGACCGCCAACAAATGGCGACTGCAGACTGGTGCTTAAGGTATCCGATGGCCAAAGTGAGACATCTCACGGCGGCAGCGTCAGACCATGATCCGATAGTGCTGCGATGGGGAGAGAGTCCCGCTCGACACAGGAGGAGGAGACGAAAGAAAATGTTCAGGTACGAATTAATGTGGGAAACCCATCATGATTTTTTTCCAATGATGTCGTAGACGTGGGCGAATGGAGGCAAGGCGAGCATACTTAAAGAACTTCAAGAAAAATTATCAGCGGTGTCTGGCCAGCTTGGAGAGTGGGAACTGAAGTCATTTGGTAGTGTGCGACATGAGCTGAGAAGATTGAATGAGGAGCTCGACAAGATCAGGTCTGACCCTGCACGAACAGGGCCAACGCATGCAGAAATTAAGATTACAGACAGGATTGTAGAGCTCAATTACAGGGAGGAGGTCATGTGGAAACAAAGGTCCCGTATTATGTGGCTCACGGCTGGAGATAAAAACACCAAGTTCTTTCACTTGCGAGCAAGTCAACGCAAGAAGAAAAATAAGATTGAGAAATTGAGGAAAGCTGATGGCCAATGTACAGAAGATGAAAGGGAGATTGGCAATCTGGCGTCGTCGTTTTTCAAAAATCTATACATGTCGGAAGGCACAGTAAACATGAATGGCGTGCTTGACACAGTCCCAGTGAAGGTAACGCCAGAGATGAATGACCTGTTGCTTCGGCCGTTCAACAAGGATGAGGTTAAGGATGCTTTATTCCAAATGTTTCCGACAAAAGCACCTGGTCCTGATGGCTACCCTGCGTATTTCTTTCAGCGGCACTGGGACCTTTGTGGTGATGAGGTTACGGTAGTGGTACTGAGAATGCTACGGGGCGAGGATGATCCTACCATTATTAATGAGACATGCATTGTGTTAATTCCTAAGTTGGAGAACCCGGATGAGCTTGGTCAGTTTAGACCAATCAGCCTTTGTAACGTGATTTATAAAATTGCGTCGAAGGTGGTAGCAAACAGACTGAGGAGCATACTTCAAGAAATTATTTCTGAAGAACAGTCTGCCTTTGTTCCTGGCCGTTTAATAACGGACAATATTGTTACAGCCTACGAATGCATGCATTATATGAAGAAGAAAAGGGATCAAAATAGTAGATGTTGTGCACTGAAGCTGGATATGAGGAAAGCCTATGATCGTGTCGAGTGGGACTACTTGCGTGCTATTATGATTCGTCTTGGTTTTCATCGGCTTCAGGTGGAGACAGTCATGAGACTAGTTACAACAGTATCGTTCTCGGTTTTGTTCAATGGGGAAAGGATGGATAGCTTCAAACCATCGAGAGGGATTCGTCAAGGAGATCCAATCTCCCCCTATCTATTTTTGATGGCAGCAGAGGCCCTTTCGTGCCTTTTAAAATCAAGAGTACAGTCGTCGCAACTCAGTGGTATAATGGTGGCACCGTCGGCTCCGATGGTAAGTCACCTTCTCTTTGCAGATGACAGCTTGCTGTTCTTCAAAGCTAATAGGGAGAGTGCGGAGGAGGTCAAGAAGGTTTGCAAGATTATTGCCAAGCTTCAGGACAACAAGTGAATATGGAAAAATCTTCTATTCACTTTGCGAAGGGGTGTAGTGAGAGCACCAGAACCGAGATTAAGAGCATTCTTAATGTGCATAATGAGGCTCTTAGTGAGAAGTACCTGGGCATGCCGACAGATGTGGGCAATTCATCGAATGGAGCTTTCAAATATCTCAAGGATAGAGTGTGGAAACGAGTCCAGGGTTGGATGGAACAAATTCTTTCAGCTGGCGGGAAGGAAGTGTTAATTAAATCAGTGGCCCAAGCAATACCGACATACTCCATGTCCTGCTTTAGACTCCCAAGGGGACTGTGCCAACATGTCGACAGTCTCTTAAGGAGTTTCTGGTGGGGTAGCAAGGAAGGAAAAAGAAGGACGTGTTGGGTTGCATGGGAAGATATGACTAAACCAAAACACGATGGTAGATTGAGTTTTAGGGACATGGAGCTATTTAATCTAGCCTTGCTTGCTCGGCAAGCTTGGAGGATGATGATGGAGCCTGAATCACTTAGTGCATGGGTGTTGAAATCAGTTTATTTCCCGAGTTGTGATTTTCTTGAAGCAGAAGTGGGGACCTCGCCATCTCGTGTTTGGAGGGCAATTGTTGATGGTAAGGAGGTTCTCAAGCAAGGTATTATTAGATGGATTGGTACTGGAGAGACAACAAATGGGGATGTTCGTCATAACAGGAATATGGCGACAACTAGCTGCTGCAGCATATGTGGAATGGAGGACTCATGGAGACATTCATTGCTGGAATGCAATATGTCTAAGTGTATATGGGCTTTGGAACGTGAAGAGATCATGGAATATTTATGCCAAGCCTAGGAGCAAAGTGCCCGAGGATGGCTAGCAGAGGTAATGAAAAATCTTATGCATGAAGAACTAATCCTGGTTGTGACTACACTTTGGGCTATCTGACATGCGAGGCGAAAGGCGATCCATGAAAATTCTTTATAGTGTCCGCTTTCGACGCATTGCTTCATTGAACGGTTTATCGCAGACCTAGAGCTCTCCAAACCTCATGCGCAGGAGAGGCAACGAGTTGAGGCTGAGGTACCGAAGTGGCTCCCCCCTCCACCAGGCATGGCAAAAAATAATGTTGATGCAGCGATATCCAAGAACTCGAGCATTGCGTCCGTTGCAGCAGTAGCGCGGAATGCTAGTGGCGAGTTTCTGGGGGCGTCGGCAGTAGTGATGGAAGGGGTTACTAATGTGGGGACAGCAGAAGCTCTAGCATGTCGAGAAGGGATGGCGCTTGCGAGTGATCTACTCCTACACAAATTCCGCTTGGCAAGCGACTGTGCGCCAGCTGTCAAGAATATCCAAGGCGATGGCATGGGCAGGTATGGCCATATAAGTAGAGAGATACAAGCCAGTCCATGAAAGTCGAAGATCGAACCAAGACGCGCATGTCTTGGCAAGGGGATCGATCTATGGGCATATTGAAAGGCATGTGTGGTTTTTAACGCCACCGGATGGTGTTTGTAATACATATTCAACTGTTGATTAATAAAGGTGGTGTTGCCCTCAAAAAGAAAAACTAATCAGCCGTCAGATTGATCAAAAAAAAAAAACTAATCAGCCGTCGGAATGGTTCGCGTTTTTTTTTTAGTCCCATACCGCGGAGCCGAGGGAGCTGGACTGCACTGAAATCGCGGCAGGAGCGCACGAATGGCTCGGCTGCCAATGCCGTTGCCGGCAGGGACGCCGCAACCGCTTCTTCAGCAAACAAGGTAATTGTGCAGATGGATGAGGCAGCCAATCCTACCTGTGTTGGACATGTTCGGCCTCGTTATTTAATTATCTTTTCAAGTGGAAAAGAATAAGTAGAGCAACTGTAAATAACCTGAGGATCGTTGAATTAATTCTACTCATTGAGGAGGACTTGAGGTTCAGTTCTTGCGTTCTTCGGCAAGAAGCCTGCTCGTCTGATTCTGAAGTCCTGACATCTTTCCAGAATGCAGTTTCTCCAAGACTCCAACCATCGTCGTCATGTACATATGTGACCGTTGTTCAACTGGTTACGCAGGGGTCAAAAAAAAGGAAAATTGTCGAACAAGACTCCATTTATTCTTTTTTTTTTTTTTGTCTCTTACAAATGATGATGAAGACAGCATGCACTTCCTGACAAATGTAAGCTAAGGCGAAACACCAAGATGGGGCGTAACTGATTCATTCCCAGTCGCAGCGAAACCATGTAAAAGCCCAGTAGCCCACCCACACTCACAGGCCCAGATACTCACCATTCGTCAACAACGGGTTTGTTTTTTCCGAACCAACTAGAAATCGAATCAAGTAATCCGCCGTCGGGATGGTACGTGTTTTTATTAGTCCCATACCGCGGAGCCGAGGGAGCTGGACTGCAGTGAAATGGTGGCAGGAGCGCTGGAATGGCGTGCCAAATGACGGCACACCCAGAGCACGAGGTGGTAGCAAACACAATCTTGAGGAAAAAAAGACGGAATTTTTCTGACGGACATTTCTTCAGTCTAAAAAAATCTTCAGTCATTTTCATATCTGCATCTTATCAGGGTCAACTCTCCTCTGTTTCCCAGCCTGGTAATAGTTAGTACTGTACGTAATCCAAATTGTGGTCACATGAACTCTCGACGAGTGGTTGGCATGTGATACAAGATCACCATCCACGTATGTGTATACTTGGATGGTGGGGAGAATCGATCCGTCATAAGTGATAGGTTACATTTTGTTACAAATTTAAGTGACTCCAGCTAGCCATTTACAGGTTTTAGCATTAAAGGGCACTTGTATGCTTTCTGCAAGTTGCACTAATTCTTTGTTGGTAAATGATTGAAATATAAAATTGGACTAAAAGCTTTCAACAACGACCTATTTATTTTGTGCATGATGCTGAGCTGTTTTACTATTTTTACATTTATGATATTTATTCTTTTTGTGAAAGAGTTTGTAGCCTAGTGGTTACAAGAGCTTCAGTAGCACCTCAGGTCTTGGGTTCGACTCCCCGTGGGAGCGAATTTTCTAGGGTTTAACGGCTTTGTGCTTTCAGTTATAGGCGACGCTCCATTCTTTCTCTATTTACTCCAGAACAAGTTCTTGAACGCCTCTGTGCATGCAGGCTGGCAAAACGGGCCAAACACAAATTCTTGCTTTTTCAAATTCTTGCTTTTTCAAGACAGAAGGGAAGCAGGCTTAGATGTTTTGTGCTTCTTAGCTTCTTAGGGTAAGATGGAACTTTTTGGGCGATTCATTGAGGGTTCAATCAATACGTTTTTCTTAATAGTTCTGATAGAAACACTGGTTTTGTTATTTGAAAACCTAAGAACGATGTTAAGGGAATTAATGGATTGAACTGGTAGTACGTGATAAATTTTTATCGAGGAGCTTTTATTCTTCAGCTCTATCCTGGCCAAAGTTCTTTAAAGCGTGGTTCGTGTTGCATGTCCAATCTTCCGGCACTATGGCATTCAGTTTCACCCTGGAGCGAAGGATGATATATGCTTTGACGCATGGAAATACTGGGCAGGTCTGCTGAACATTTAACCTGTATTACGTGGTGATACATTTGCGAAGGCACACTGGTTTGCAGAACAGACAATGGCGTCCTTGTAACAAAAAGATGCAGCCTGATCACACTAAACAGATCCAGGAATTGGAATTCGATGTTGCCACGCTGCAACTCGCATCCTTGTTTATGTACTGGATCCATCAAACTAACATGGAGTAGGCAAGAAACGTTGCGGAGGTCAAACGATCTGTCAGTAGAGGTACTAATAAACGCTGATGCACTAGGATCAGCGAGGCGCACCTTCTTGTTGGACAAGCTCAGTTAAGGCCTATCATTTTAAAGCTTATCTAACCACTGTAATTTATTAGAGGCCTGTCAAGTTCTGGATTGAGGCCAACGCTCGTGGGCCGGAGCGGTTAGAGCCGTTGCTCCGTGAGCCTTGCTCCTGTCGACCCAGGTTCGAGCCGCGGCACCTGCGGTACTGTAGTTCGCTACAACTCGCCCTTCCTAGGTCAAGACTTGCGTCACAACTCACAGACCAGCTGAGTCCCTATATACGATCAATACCCCCGCAGATCGAATTTTTTAATTTCTCTATTGAGGATAAACTCACTTGCTTTTGCACAAGACGTTCCTGAGGTATTAGATGGGTTGATGCAGCTAAGCTACTGCCGTTGCGCAGCTGGCAGCGAGAACCGGCAGAGCGGGCAGGCGCGGCTCTGCCGGAGCCAGGCGAAGATACACGCCTCATGGAAGGAGTGGCAGCACGGCATCACCCTGAGCACGTCGCCTGCCTTGTACTCTTCCAGGCAAAGGTTTTATTTTTGCGTTCCCTGCTACAGTTTTAATTAATTGTTCATAGAAGAAAGACATGGAAATTCGGTGCAACAAAGTGTATGGAGAGCGAAAAGACAGGATCCCGCGGATTTTAAAACACAAGGTTTGGAAAAATTCTTGCCTATATATAATGTGGACACTGAAAATCACCTTTAAAAAATATCCCAAGCCAAAATATCCCTTATCGGAAGAATTTATAGGTTTTGATTTGTGTATATTCATATAAATACTACATCAATGAGACATTAGAATGGTATAACACAATAATACCTTCGTGGGGAATTATGGACTTTCACAAACTGGACACATGACCGACCTAAAACCATTGTCCAACTAGAGTGATAGCTAGAAATTAGTGAATGAAGTAAAACCGCTTCGCTAATTCTGGGTTGTGCGCATATGTGATATAATTATCATCAGACAATATAAAAATGTTGCATCGATACGTAATTAGGACGCTTCCTAGATAGCCCGTGCAATCACATGGGATAAAATGTTGATATGGTTATTACTTAATAATGTTGAAAATTACCCTAGCAATTTGACTCATTTGTAAATTGGGTTATCTCTGAAGGATATAAAACTACACTTTTATAGCCTAAATATTTGGAGATCTGAATATGCAATATGACAAACCTTCTTATCGAGCTTGCCTCCAATTTGTAGAACCTTGTTTTATTGTGTAGAGATTGGTTTTCGGGTGTTATGATTATTTTTTTTAGCAATTTGGTTTGTTGGTAACGTCTTAATTTCTCTATCCGATATGATATTATGTTTGTTTACATAGCATATGGACGAGCTTGATATAATTGATGAATTAGATGTAGTTTTTCATGATTCGCTGCATATCATGAGTTCTGGTCCACTATCTCTTAATACCCTTGAGGCATTCGTAATTGAGAACTTTAGAGCTAGTGGTGCTGAAATTGCATTGACATGTCTCTGTGTAATTGTCTTCTCTAGTTCTTTGGGAGAATTTATTAAAGGAGTTGTTATGGGGCTTTGCAGAAAGGAAAGGGTGTCAAAAAAACCTTTTCAATTGTTGAGAAGGTTTATTCCAGATCCTGAAGGCAATGGAGGAAGTTCTTGAATGCCTCTTTGGTTTGAACACAAATTCTCGCTTTTTCGAGACAGAAGGGAAGCGGGCTTCATCCACTATAAATGTTTCTAGAAATACTAATCCTAAGGTAACAGCAAGTTGGTTGTAAAAGTATCACACTGATGCTGATGGATACCTGAATAGCTACATATGTTTGTGCTCCTTGGGGCAAGATCAAATTTTTTGGGCGATTCATTGAGGGTGCAATCAATAAACGTTTTTCTTAATAGTTCTAATAGAAACACTGGTTTTGTTATTTGAAAACCTAAGAATGATGTTTCAACCAGTATAATTATAAGGGAATGGATTTAACTGGTAGTACATGATAAATTTTGATCGTGTTGCATGCCAAATCTTCCAGCAAGATGGCATTCAGTTTCACCCTGGATAGAAGAATAAATATATGCTTTTGACTCATGGAACCATATTTTACAGATGTGATTGCCAAATACTGGACACGTCTGCTAGACATTTAAACTGTATTATGTGGTGATACACTTGCGAAGACACACTTGTTTGCAGAACAGAGACAATGGCGTCCTGGTAACAAGATGCAGCCTGATCATTGAACAGATCTAGGACTATCCTAGTTTTTGTACAGGATCCATCAAACTAACATGGAGGTCAAATGATCTGTCAGTAGAGGTATTAATAAACGCTGATGCATTAGGATCAACGAAGCGCGACGTTCTTGTTGGACAAGCTCAAAGCCTGTCATTTTAATTAAAGCATAACCACTGTAATTTATTAGAGGCCTGTCAATTTATGGGTTGAGGACAAATTCACTTGCTCTTGCACAAGATGTGCATCTGAAGTTGGGATCAAGGCATACTGTAATTTTCACACACGAAGCGTTGAATCGTACTTGTAGTTTGTCTGACGGCCGCGGTCTTCAGACATTTGAATGTCATCATCTGGTGCCTGGACTCTCTGTTCCTCTAACCTCGCACTGTGATCGTATTCGTTTTGGTCTCCAACTGACAGATTGGAATGTGAATATCACATTCCCATCTTCATTGTTCAGATTTCGCGAAGATGATAGTTGCAGATTTTCTGATTTAAAAAGATATAGTTGCGGATTTTCAACTTGTGCTTTCTCAGCAGCTTGTATTGTGATCGTTTGGCAAACAGCATGCACGCGTCCATTGTTCTTTGTTGGTGACACGACAAGTGCTCTGAATGCCCCTGCTGCTCAATTTGTTCTTTCTTAACCCTTCACTTTGCTCGTTTCAGACTTACTGGTCGATCTCACCAGCTCAGTGCCATGTTCAGTGGAATATATATTCGCACAATCTTTATTCTGCATTTTCAAGGATTGATTGTGCTTACATACTCATGCTTCTATCTGTCACGATGATATCATTTTGTTCTGGAGAAATATCCAACACGTACTGGCACACTGATATGGTATAACGAATCTGGCACCTGAAATCTTTGTAGAATCCAAACTTGTGAACTGTGGCCTGTACACGTCCATTACTTGGAAGATGTACTCAGCAGCACTGAAACTGGACCTGGCTCCTGATCTCGCTGCCCCCATATCAGACCAGCGAAATGGGGTAGAAATTCTTTCTTAGGCCATTCGAGTAAAAGCCCACCCACACTCACCGGCAGACCAGCCCATGTCAGCGCGGCTGACGCCGCGGTCCAGCAGCCCGGCCATTAACAAGTCGCTACTAGTACTAATCAGCAGCAACCGTCGGAATGGTTCGCGTTTTTTACTAGTCCCATACCGCGGAGCCGAATGGAAGGTGACACACTGAAATGGTTGCAGGAGCGCACGAATGGCGTGCCAAATGACGGCACACCCAGAGCACGAGGTCACTCGTGTGCTGGTAGCCTTGTGCGTGGCATGCGCACGTAGCAACCAAAATCTTGAGGAAAAAAAGATCTTGGCTACCACAATCTGAGCTGCAAGCGCATGACACATGCGCTGGGCTATCCAATTTTTTTCCCCTCTCTTTTTTGGGTTCCTGGGATCTCTGTTGTTTCTGCACATTCAGTGAAAAAATCCTTGTGAGACCTCAAATTCTTGTCATTCCATACGTGGACCAACTGCAGTCGACGCAACCGAGCTGAACTAATTCGAAGAACTCAGATTCAACTGAAAAAAATTTAAGAATTCTGACTCACTTAGATGGATGAGATGATTTGCTTTTATGGGACAAGCTCAAACTCTGTTTCTTCGTTTTTAGGAAACAGAAGTAACAACTGTACCAGATGTCTGAATTTCTAAATCGAAACTAATCCTTGTGTCCTGTCCATGCACAAGAAACCTAGCTGCTGAAGTGGACATTTTACATGCTGATATGCCATGGTGTTAATATTTGCGGTGAAATTTTATCATGGGTAAATGGAATCATCACTAATTCCTGACAAACGCTGAAAACTGCATAATGGGATATGAGTGGAGTAGTAGTATCCAATCACACACACAAAAGCAAAGTGCAGAGAAATACGAATCATTCAGCGGCAGTTTTGCACCATTAGAAACACAAGATTCTGCTGAACTTTGTAGCAGGTCAGGTGAATAGAATGGATCATGGACGATCACTGAACAGCCTGCACATCCCTGATAACTGATCATCCTGCACATCCCTGATAACTGATCATCCTTGTCACCAGGCTCCCAAGATTGCACCGGAAAAAAAAAAGACCTAATTTTTCTGAATCTTCAACTGGCCAAGAGAAAGGAGTGGATGATCAGTGGTAATGAACTGCACGAATATGAACAAAGCACACACACTTGTACAGCAGAACGACATCCTGATCACTGAACAATTCGAAGAATCTGTCGACAGTGCTAGACACTTATGCCGAAACTGGACAATTCCAATCTTTACCGAATCGAACAACATGGGCAAGAACGTTTGATTCATCGAGCATGCATGAATCAGGCGAGCGGCGTCCATGGCTTAAGCAACCTGTGAAGTGCATGGAAAGAAGATTGGGTGTCGCTCCGCTCCTCGCGAGCCAGCCCCACCGCCGGGCACGCGTGGGTGCCGCCGCGCGCAGGGAAGCAAAAGCGCCAGCCATGGCGTTGAAGGGCTGGTGGCCATGTTTGTCACCATTTTCAGCGACCCAGAGAGAGAAATAGGGGGCAATTCGTTCTGGCCTTTCGAAACCACGTACTAGCAAAAGGCCCACCCACGCTTACCGGCATACCAGCCCGTCTCAGCAGCAACTGCGGCCCAGGTATGTACCCGCACCATTCGTGGTCATCAGATTCATGCCGCGGTCCAGCAGCCCGGCCGTTAACGAGTTAATGAGGATCACCCAGGTGATCAACCGTCGGAATGGTACGCGCTTTTAGTCCCATACAGGCGAGCCGAATGGAAGGGACCGTAGTGAAATGGTGGCAGGAGCGCGCGAATGGCGTGCCAAATGAAGGCACACCCAGAGCACGAGGTCACTCGTGTGCTGGTAGCCCTGTGCGTGGCATGCGCACGGAGCAACCAAAATCTTGAGGAAAAAAAGATCTCGGCTACCACAATCTGACCTGCAAGCGCATGACACATTCGCTGGGCTATCCAATTTTTTTTTTCTCTTTTGGGGTTCAGCAGGCAGTTTTGGCATGTACTAGATCCTATATATTTTTAAATTTAAATGTATGCCATAGTTGCTCAGTGTCAGAAATGGACCATGCAATTCTCAAGAGCTGCTAGACGTATGAAATGGACGTTCAAACTGTGGATGAAAAATATTGATGTAGATTCGAGACCAGCTGAAAACAAGAAACGGCAGCCAATCTCAAAGACAAGTTTTAGCTGGCAAACTGTTGCGGCATAACAAACCAGGTACCTGAATGTTGACGAATTCTATCATGCGAGGTGTTCATGGGCGTTACCCTTGGCAGATGCATCTGCAGCTCTGTACTCACAACTGATTGTCATCACCAATTTCCTGACAAATGCTCCAATTTTTACCCAGTTATCCAATTTACGTTTCCAGTGTGGGGAAAACAAAAGTTCCTTGTCACCAGCCTCCCAGGAGTGCACCAGAGAAAAATGAAGGCCAGATTTTTTTTTCCGAATCCATAAGAGGTAAGTGAAAGGAATGGATGATCAGTACTGAACAGCACGAATATATATGAACAAAATACTTGTTACTACAGAAGAAAGGCAGCCTGATCACTGAACAAAATTCCAAGAATCTGACTGTTACGCACTTGCACCGAAACCACTGATTCATCTTTACTGCATCGAACAACTCAACTATCCATGACATGATTGCACAGCTCAAGTTGATGGTTTTAGGAGCAGCAATGTTCAGTGCAACATTAAAGGAACAAGCCCAACGTGCAGCAGCTGGAATGGGCCACAAGGCTGCGGCGCCATCTAAGAACCGTGCAACATTAAAGGAACAAGCCCAACGTGCAGCAGCAAAGCCCAGGTGCACAAAATCAGTAGCCTCAAAGCCATGACCCCTACGGCCCTACCTTTAGATTCCAATTTTCCATCAATGTCCATGAAATTCAATCAATTACCACAATGATGCAAAGGCCTGGAGCTTCAGCACCAAGTCTGTTGCCAGTTTACCACCGAGCCCTACAGGAAGATTGTGACTTGGGAATACCTTCTTTTGTTGCGACAAAGACATTTTCTTGTTACAACAGAACCGATGATTACATACTGATAAGCAGTGCGGCCTGGTATTTCCAAAGAATTTTTTTTTTTTAGTTCAGCCTGATGACTGAACAATTCAAATAATTCGAAGGTTTCAACTGAAATTCAGAAAAGTATCCTAATGAATATACTGAACATTCCAACCAACATGTAGGCAAGAACACTAAAATAGTCAGTACATGTATTACTATGAATTTTGATATCCAGATCAACGAGACGTCATGGTCTGTTGGACAAGTTCAAAGCCTGTTTCTTAAAGCTTAACAACTGTAATTACACAGAGGTGTGTCAACTTCTAGACTGAAGAATTCTACTAGTATTCTTGCACAAGAAGTTTGTCCAAAGCCCGGACAAGTAGTATTACACAGAGCAAAGCATCCTGTCGGGCAGTTTTCTAAAGGTCACCGGCCAGACACTTTTAATACCTTTTATACAACAATTCAGGGTCAGCTCATTTAGTCTCCAACACTCTCAGGACTATAATAATCCAGTTCTGAGATCATATTCGTTTTGGTCCCTAAGATGACAATAGGCAACTTGGCTTTCCATCCCCATCTGCATATATTTCGATTACATGAGGATTCCATCCATGCTCGTCCAGTGGTCAGAACATTTTTGATGTGTTTGTCTTTCGGGACCAGTGACGGGTGCTCTGAATGTTTCCTGCCGGTCATGTTCAGTATTAGTACTTCTTCATCTTCACTGGGTAATGGCAGCTCTCACCAGTTCAGCTGTTCTGTGTCATGTGCCAGGAAATATTCGCACAATCTTGTCCTGCATTTTCAAGGATTGTGTTCAGATACTCCTGCCACTATCTCTATCTAATCCTGGCATAAAAAAATCTTGCACGTTTACATGTTCAGAATACAACTCATACCTGAATACTTTCACGAATTCATATCTGACCTGTTCATGGCCTTTACTTGGAAGATTCATGTGCCTCCACAACCTGATGTCAGATGGTGCTGAAATTCGCCAAGCAATGATGAATGATGTCATCACTGATCTCTTGACAAATACTGAAAACTGCATACCTTCTTTGATATTGGGTCATCGGTCATGATAAATCTCCTGATAAAGGCTCAAAACTGCATGCCTTGCTTGAGATATCAATGTATAAGCTGTATCACTCAATGTCTATTTACAGCGTAGGTACTGGACCAGAAAGAAACAACCACCAGATTTTGCTGAAGTCGCAACATGTAAATGACACAAAAGAATGGTCAGTGCAAAACAGCCTGAATATGCAAATACGCCAGTTTGTACAACAAATAAGGACATCTTGGTGATATCTGCAGCATGATTACAAAAGAACTCAAAGATCTATTGTCACATCGACATTCTAGAAGATATCCCTGTATCATTTTAACTGCAACAAATTCTTAGCATGGAAATGCACAGAAAAAGGGCTTTGATTCACTGTCACAACATGAATCATGAATGAATAACATGTTCACATTAACAGACAAAGCCAGATTTCCCCCCCCCCCCCCCCCCAAAAAAAAAACACCAGGATTCATCACTCTGACAGAATGCTAGTTTGCCACAATGCAGTAAGCACCGGATACAGAGCAACAAGTGTTAATATCCTGACCAACCTGGATATTTTTTTTGTGCATTTCCAACCTGATCAACTGACGGGTTGATCACAAGGCATTATAACAGGTGACACCACAGAAAACAAGATCCTGGTACCAGATTACATCTTAGACACAAGGAATCCTGACAAACGCTGAAAGACCGTATACCTCTATTAGCATTTGGTCATGACAAATCTCCTGATTATGGCCAAAGACTGCATGCCTTGCAAAATACTGGGAGAGTAATGTGGGAACAGTTACCATTATTCAGTTTAGATTTCCAATACCTGTCACACTGTCACCTCCCTCCCAGGATTGCACAAAAAAATGGGGGACAGATTTTACTGAATTACAGGTCAGGTAAGAGGAACAGATAATGCGTGCTGAACAGCACCACAAATTCATTTTTTTTAACACATCAGAAGATAATGACACTCTGATATAGTACAGCCTAATCACTAAACAATTCCAAGAACTGGACTATGCCAAAGTAAATCCCATCAATGCTTTACTGCATTTATCACCGTGAAGACCATAAACACTTGATTCACCGAGCATGAAGAATGTATGAGCTGCATGCCATTCGGAAAGAAAATAGCAGGTACCATAGGTAGACGAAACCCAACCCAGGCATCACCCGCAAGGTAAGTAAAGAATGCCGTGGAACGCGCGGCCGACCATGAGGACCGGAACCGAGCGAGCCGCCGGGCCACGAGCTTTAGCCGCTAGTCGATTGGGTGCCGTGCCACACTGGTCAACAATGGTCTGGTACACTTTCGTCCGCGCGCGGATGCCGCCTCGCAGGGCTGTCGGCGCGGTGGTCGCTCACTGGCCCCGACCACCGCGCGCTCTCCGCTTCCCACACGCCGGCGCAGCCGCGAGAGCTAGGACCCTGGGTGAGGGACCTCGCGTGGCGTATAGGAAGCGGAAGGGCTCGCAAAATCGACGGAGGTCAGTGCGAGAAGCGCGGCGGCGGGATTTCGGCTGTCGCCGGAGGCCTCGCCGACGACGAGATTGCCTTATCGATATTTTACGAAATAACCCCTCATTTGGATCGCGATCCAAATATTTTGCAGATAACCCCTCATTTTGGATCGCGTTCCAAACCAGGGACCCGTATGAAAATATCTGGATCGCGATTCATGTTTTTGCACAAACCCCCCTGTTTGGACCGCCGGCTTGTTTCTCCCCGGCCGCCGTCACCGCCGCCGCCCGTCCCGGTGAGATCGCGGAACCACCCTTCCAATGACAGCCCTAGCGCCATCTCCCCCGTTCCTCTTCTCTCTCTTCCCCTAGCTATCCGACGCCAGGCGCTTGCCGGGCATGGCGGCTTGGTCCCGGTCACGCCTTCACTTCCTCCCGGGCTGCCGCAGCAACAGGCGACTGCAAGTCTCTGCAACTGCAGCCGCGGGGAGGGTTCTGGACTGGGTCGTGTGCTCTTCTGCAACGGCATTGATCAAGAGTTTCTCTCCTTCCTCTCTGAATCACGGATCCACAGTTGAAGTGCAGAATTTGTTCTGTTCAATGCACGGATATCCCAGTGCTGAGCTGAGGAAGACGAGCGGTTTGTCGATTTTTTGTGATGCCATCTTGCATGGATCCATGACGTAACTGCACCGCTCATGGTGCTGGACCGTTTCTTGTCACTGCTTGCAACAGACAGAAACGTGGCTATGCTGAACGCGGCAGCTGATGAAGCGAACGGAAGACGGGAACATGATCAGACAATCAGTCCTCAAGAGCCTGAACACACGAGGGCACTTTTTTGCACAAGAGACATTTGGTGCAGCCTGATCCTGAACAGTTCCAACTTCCAAGCGTAGATAGATGTTGGGTGGCAGTTTGGAAGAATACCCTGCCTGGAATCAAATAATGCTCCTTCAAGCCTGACACAGCCACACAGGGCAGCAAGCACCAAAAATGCAGAGTGACAAGTCTCCGGGCTGGAAATATTCTTGCATTACTGCTCAAGAAGTTTGCCTGAAGTCTGGAAAAAAAATAATGGTTACACAAAGCTTTGCGTCCTAACGGGGATAGTTTTTCCAATGTCACTGTGGTCAGACATTTTAGCATCTTCAAATGTCCAGGGTCAGCTCTTATGGTCCCGCATACTCCGAGTTACAATAATTTCTCCTACCGTTACTATATTCGTTTTGATATCCAACATGGCAGTTCACGACTTGGAGAATCCCACACAAGATTCACCTGCATTGGCGGTATCTCATCTTGTTTTCTGATCCTGTGGTCAAAACAGACTTGTCTTTCAGAATCAGTGGCAGATGCTCTGAATCTCTCCTGCTGCTCATGTTTTGTAGTATTTCTTGACGTTCTTTGGGGAACTTCAGGTCTGACCAGGTCAGTGCCATGTGCAGGGAGATTTCCCGCATTCTTGCTCTGCATTTAAAATGGTGGTGTTCAGGGACTCCTGCTTCTATCTAATAATATTTTCTTTCAGAAGATATATCTAATGCTGGCATACTGATATAGTATAACAAATCTGGTAACCTGATAGTTTTGACGAATTCAAACTTTGGGAACTGCGCATGTGGCCATTACCTGCCAAGATGTATCTACGATTCTGCACCACCAACAAGTCTCCTGGCAATGCTGAGAACTGCATTCGTGCTCGGCAATGGGAAATCAATGTGAGAATGGTATCATTCAGTGCACATTTCCAATGCGGGAAAACTGCACCAGGAAAAAAGGACTAGATTTTGCTGAATTTGCAACGGGTCAAGTGAACGCAATGAGTGATCAGTTCTAAACAAACCGAATATTAAAAAAAAATTCACTTGTATGTGTAATGAGATCCTCAATTCCTGAATCTTAGTATAGTGCTGTCCGATCACCGAACAATTCTAAGAACTGGAATCTGTCAAGCACTAGGTAGGCGCGATTGGAAAACATCAATCTTTACGGCATCGAACAAAATGCAGCCAAGAACAGTTGGTTCATGGACTGCAAAACCCAGCTTCGTCCGCAGGGACAAACGCCGTCTGATGAATGCGCGGCCGCCGATGAGGAACGTGGCCGAGCGAGAAGGGCAACGGCTTGAGCAGCCAGCGAAGAAGCGACCGGAGTCTGGGTTCCGCTCTGCTCCACGCCGGCCTGCGCCGCCGCGGTCCGCTCGCGGGCGCATCCTCGCGAGCTACCCTGTCACCGCGCACGCCCTCGACGCGCCGATGCTGCTGCTAGAGGGGCAAGGTTTACAAACCGCGGTAAACCGGACAGGTTTTCGCAAAACCGGAAAACCGTCCGGTCCGGTTTACCGGCTGTCCGGTTTTCGAATTCAAAATTCAAAAAAATTTGAAAAATTTGAAACAAGAGTGTAAAAAACTAGATGAATTTGTAGCACAATGGTGGAACAACAAGAATACGAAATTCAATCTTTTGAAGAGTCAAAAAAATAAAGCAAGATTTCTGGGTTGAAAAAGGAAGGAAAACAAGAAAAAACCTTTTTTTTTGAACCAGCAAGCTTCTTTGATTTTTTTTACCAAGCAAACGATCGAATTTTTGTGTTCTTGTTTCACCATTGCGCTGCAAATTGCATCTAGTTTTTTTTACATATTTTTTGTTTTATTTTTCTCAAATGTTCAATTTTTTATGTTTTTTAAATAAAAAACCGGCGAACCGAGAAAAAGCGGACCGCATCGGTTGTCCGTTTTTTGCTCCGGTTTTCCGGAACTTTCGTCGGTTTACCAACGAACCGTCCGGTTTACCGGATGGTTTGCAAATTTTATATTCAAATTTTGAGTTTTGAATTTCGTCCTGTTTTCGGACCGTGAAAACCGGTGGGCTCCGGTTTGACCGGCCAGAACGGGATTGTAATCCCTGCTAGAGCTTCACTGTCCTGCGTGGAAGGGCACGGACTCGACGGAGGAGAGCGAGGGACGGTATCACGACGGATCACCGGCGGCGGCGCGACCCGCCGACGACTGACTGGATGTTTACAAAATGACCCCTGATTTGGATCGCGATTAATATCGCGATCCAAATATTTTACATGTAACCCCTAATTTGTATCGCGATCATTAATCGCGATCCAAATAAGAGGCCTATGTGAAAATATATGGATCAAATATTTTTGCAGAAACACCCCTTGGTTTGGGTTGGTCCGCCAGGTTGTTCTTCCCTCCCTCTCCTCCGCTCCTCACCGCCGGGCGCTGCCGCCGCCGCGTTCCGTCCCCGCAGGAATTGCGAAGCCCCACCCCAGCACATACCCCCTCAGGCCGTAGCACTACAACCCACTCCGTCCGAGCCATCCGACCGGAGTGAGATGCCGGAGCCGGGCATGGCATCCGTCTCTGACTGAGAATCTGATATGAGGGTTCTCGACTGTGTTCTGAAATCTTGGACAATTGCAGCTCGTTAAGATGATGATCAAACAGTTGCAAGGGGACAGAGTTCGCACTTCAGAGGGGGGACAGAGTTCGCACTTCAGAGCTGAGCTTGTTCTTCAGTGCTCTGTCACAGCAGGTAGACTGTCACTGAATGTAATCGATGATTTGTCAGTCCTGAAAATGTACTCCAGTACACTTTTGCAACTTCTTGCAGTACACCAGCTAATTAATCGCATCCTGATGTCTGAACAATTCCAAGAGTTCCACGATGCCACACGGACATTGAAAAAAGATCAAACTAACATATGATCGTGGTGTATATTATGAAGTCTGATGCACTGGGATCAACCAGACGCGATGGTCTTACTGGACAAGTGGAAAGCCTCTTTTCTTTTTTTAACAACTGTTAGCTATCCAGAGGTTGTCAACTTCTAGATTACCGTAGTATTCGTGCACAAGAAGTCTGTCTGAAATCTGGACAACTCACCTTGTTACAAAGCCCTGCATCTTGTCGGACAGTTTATTTAGTGAAGGTCACTGTCGCAAGATATTTCCATACTGCGTCAGTTCAGGGTCAGCCCATCTGGTCTCCCAAACTCTCAGTTACTCTAACCCAATCTTGTGGTCATATTCGCTTTGATCTCTGAGATGACAATTGACAATCGGCATATCTCATACAAGATCATCATCTTCTTATATTTGTGTCGTATTTCAGGATCTGTGACAGGTGCTCTGAATGTCTCCTGTTTGCTGCTCATGTTCTTAATTAGGGGTATTCCTTAATCTTTATTGGGCATTGAGTAATTTAGGTCTCACCAGCTCAGTGCCATGTGCAGGGAAATCTTGCCCTGCACTTTTCAGGATTGTGTTCAGGTACTGTTGCCCCTGTCTCTACCTACTTAACGGTATAACTAACCTGACACCATTGCATTTTTTTTTGTGGAAAACAAAATCAACTTACACCGGACTGCTTTGACGAATTCCAACAGATCTAACCTCTTTATTGTTGTTCCTTGGAAGATCCATAAAATGGTGTTGGGAGTTGTAGTGCACTCATGTCGTGGATGCAAAGAATCATCACAAATCTCCTGGCATGCTAAAGACAGCACTATTGCCCCCGTCCATTTGGGTCATGACAAATCTCCTTAAGACTAAAAACAGCACACCTTGATTGGGATAATCAATGTAGGAGCGGCATCATTCATTGTCCACTTCCAGTGTAGGGGATTGTTGCAGGGGAAACACACACCAGATTTTGCTGAAATCGCTCATGCGAAACAGCCTGAATATGCTAATACACTGGTCTGAGCAACAGACAAGGACACCTTAATGATAGGTGCAGCTTAATTACCCTTCAAAATTTGTTGTTAATAATATTTTTAAAATATATCCAAATCACATGGAAATGCATGAAAATATATTTGATTCTGCCGCATACATCATAAACCTTGAATAACACATACGGAGTAAATACATGCCAGTCTCATTGCATATACTAGACAAAGCCCAGGCTTTATCACTTTATCATACAATGCTACAGTCTGCCAGTGCAGTAAGCACCGGATACAGAGTATCACAATAGTCAATTTACAACCTGATCAACTGACGGGATTGATCACAAGGCACGGGCAGCACAGGTGATGCAGCGGAGAACACTGTTAGACCAGGACCTAGATCTACTTTCTAGCAAAGCACTAAGCTGAAAAATGGTGCATAAACATTTTAATTCACATTACAATCAAGGTGCTAATTTCCACTAGGCTTCTTTCTTCTGATTTCCACCAGGCCTTACCCATCTTCCAAGACACTGAATAGCATCGACTGGTTCATACGATCAAAGAATCTACATGTCAAAACATACCGACAATGTTGATTCTGAATAGGCGGCATCTTGAGACAAAGACCACTTAACCATGGCTACTATGCAGTCTACATAGCATAGAACCACTAGACATACTGGATTACACAGCTAAATCTACATTTCTCAACAGGTGAGTAGACAGCTAAAAATAAGAGCCAGTGTCATTTGCCACCCATGTCGAGATGGCATAGAGGATGCGCCCTTTCCATCCTTGCAAGCCAATGGTTATCAACATCAATCACAAAGTCCTTGTGGTAACAATCCTTGACCTTATTTCGTACAACCTGCATGATTTCTGAATTCAGTGGCAGCTGCTTCAAGCCCGCTCGTTGATTCCGGACCTGCCATTGCTTATATGTCTCGGGGCGCTCCACCCGATCTGTACCCTCACAAGCAATGACATTCAGGGCAGCTCTCCCAAAGATATTCTGCTCAATCAACATCCTCTGGTCGCTGTCCCTTGGTGTAGTTTGTGTCCAGAACATCAAACAAGGCCGAGTAATAGAACAGAGCCTCCCGGAACCGTGTTACAAAGAATGGTGCACTGACGAGCCATTCACGATCGCATGGACGAATGAATGAGGCCGCATCTTCCTGATGTTATTGAGCACAACATCCCTTGGGCTCTCAATCACCACACTCTCATCCATCAAGTTCTTGAACTGATACAAGCAGTTCACGATGAGCACCTCATCTGGATCAATGTTCAGATCCTCCTTGCGGACAGACTCCATCTTAGATGCTGCGATTGCATGGTACTTGAATGGCACACCAAACTCACGGGCATAGTTAGTGAGCCGGCGCCCTGTCTCCTCAATTTGCTCGGTTGGGCGGAACCCAGGCTGGGGGAGATCAATACCAGTAATCCTCACCTCTGGTGGCCCACCCTCCCTATTTGATATCCGTCGCAGGAAGCAAGGCCACTGGAACCCATAATGTATGCCGTAATCGACAATATGAATCTTCTTCTTACCCATGGCGCATTGTAGATGGTGTAATTTGAGAAGATGAATGCCACTTTCTTGAAGCAGATGGCGGCCATGTACAGCTGGTACGCTTGGAGCAACGCCAACCGCCGAGGTACGCTTAGCCATGAGCGACTGGTACACACATGCTACCCGTGCCGGCGAGCCTGGCCTGCAGGCCCTCGGCGAAGCAATGGGCCAGGCGCTGAGTCCCGTCCCCCTGCGGGCTGGCGTGCTGCTTGATCTGCTTGAGCAGCTCGGTGGCGCTGCGCGGTCGTCCGTGGCACAGCCTGCGCGCAGTGGATGAGCAGCGTGCGCAGGTCCACCACTTCCTTGCCGCCCCGGCGCCCCTTGGCCTTCCCGTTGCTGGCCTTCTCCGCAGCCTCGTTCTTGGCCGCCTCCTCCTGCATGGCGATCCGCAGCTGCTGCATCTGATGGAGGCACGACTCAGGGGTGGGCATCATGACCCTGTAGAGCATGTCCCGCGTGGCGTCGTCCTCCCCCTGCAGCGCGCTCTGCTTGCTGCTCCTCCCACCCTCGAGCTCGAGCTCGTCGTAGGCGTAGGGGTTCTTGCGGCCGCGGCCGACGCCCGTCACCGCATCGACCGCCTCCTGCTTCACGCGCAGCGCCACAGCCGGAGCCTCTGGGGGAGCAGGGGCAGGGGCGCCATCGGATCTGACCGCGGGCTTGTCCTCGCCTGGAGAGAACCGGTTGTGTGTCTCCTGGACACCGGCTCCCGAGGGGTAGGAGGGCGCATCGAGGTCGATGACGAGCTTGTCCTCGCTGGGGAGGAACTTGTTGGCCTCCTCCATGCCCTTGAGGAAGGCGGAGCTCATGAGGTCGGAGTTGGCGCCGTTGCTGAAGAAGGCGGCGGGGTCGAGCTCGAAGGGGCTGTAGGAGTTGACTGCAGCAGGGGTGAGGGGAGGCGCCGCCGCGGCGGGGTTGGAGACGGAGAAGGAGGCGCCGTCGGATGAGGACGGGGATGGGGTCCCGCCGCCGCCGTGGTGGGCGCTGCTGCCGCTGGTGGTGCTGGTGGTGGTGGTGTCGTCGGAGTTGGAGAGGATGTCGAGGAAGGGCTGCTGCGCCTGCAGGAGGGTGGGGTTGTCGGGTATTCGTAGAAGAACTTGTCCTCGATGTCGTCCTCCATGAGCATGCGGGAGATGTAGGGGAGCACGAGGTCCTCGGGAGCCGCCGCGTCCTTCATCGGCTCCTGCGGCGGCGACGGCTGCTCGTGGTGCGGCGTGGGCGGGAGGTCGAGTAGGAGGACGGGGAGTCCGGGATGAGGTCCGAGAAGTAGAGGTAGAGCGACGGGTCGTCGGCGCCGGAGCCCGGGGAGGGGGACGGGTAGGGGTCGTAGGACGAGCCCATGGTGGCGGCGGCAGCGGTGTGGGGTGGTTGGGGGGTGAGTGGACGAGAGAGGTTTTGGATTTGTAGGCGGCGGGAAGAGAGGGGAAGGGAGTGGAAACGGGAGGAGGAAGGTTCGAGGAAGGCGGCGGCGGAAATGGGGATTGGGGATTTGGAGATGGTGACGATGATGCAAGGAAGAGAGGGGGAACTCAACAGCCGCGTGGGCTCTGTGGCTGACGTGGTGATGTGGGCCCGGGCTGGCTGGGTTGGCTTTGGACTTGGGCTGGGTGTGTGCCGGTACGGGTCGGCAAGCCCAACCGGCCTCGAGCCGCATGCCATGAGCCCAGTTTACCCTTCAAAGTGCGACCGCGCGCAGCGCAGCCCAGCATGCCTCTCATGCGGGCCGACCCATTAGCTTACCTTATCCAGAGACAAGAGGCTCGAGATGAGCGGCGGTGGCGCGAGCAGGAGGAGAGGGTGGCGGGGTTAGAGTTTCGAGGTTGTTGAGCTGTGGGGAGGAAGCTTCAATCTTCGCGACCTTAGAGTATGGTTCAAGGGAGCGGTGACCGTGACCCAGCGGTGGTAGGAGCCGCGAGCGGTAGACGGGCGATGGGCGAGGGAGTGCGACCGAAGAGAATTTAGCGCGGCTGTGGTTGGCGGGCGGTGCAGTGAAGTGCTGCCGGCCGCCAGTGGTCTAGAAAACACAGACAAATTCATACTCCTTGTCAACAATTATAGGTCTCAATATCTTCTATTTAACTTATAATTCTTGCTCATCTTATGGGAATGGGGGAATGCTCACGATACCTGGATTTAGTTAGATCCAATTCGAGGGATTTTGTAGGTTCATTAATCAAGGCTTCGCAGAAGAACATGAGAAGTTTCCAACAATTAAAGATTCAGATCACGAAATTACATTTCAATTATTTGCGAAAGGATATCAATTGCTAGAACCCTCGATAAAAGAAAGGGATGTTGTGCATGAATCACTCATTTATTCTTCTGAATTATATGTACGTATCTGCGAGATTAATTTTTTGTTTCGATGTGCAAAAGCAAACTATTTTTATTGGAAACGTTCCTATAATGAATTCCTCAACCCTGGCAGGAGGATCTCTTTCTTAAAGTTTCTACCTGCGCCCCTGCCTTCGCCCCTTCTCACCAGAGAGTACTAGTAGTACCTGCTAGCTAGACAGCCAAAACAGCGCATAACAATGGCTGCAAGGGCAGTTTTGTCTGTTTACGTGCGCTCCCCCTCTATATCTCTGTCCAACCCTAAAGAAAAGGGGAAAAGAAAACGATATTCCAATGCAGCAAATTACGAGTAGTACCGTCCAATGACAAACCCACCCAACAACAATTTTCACGAACGAATTGTGCCATTGCCGAACCAGACGCTCATTCCGTAGTCGTAGTAGAAGCTGGCACAGAGGCGCACTGCACGGATTGATTGTTCTCACAAAATCCCATGCACGTTCACCTACACACCTGATGATAAATCCTTAGCTAGAGCTAGCCGGCCTGTTTTGCTTGAACGAGGAAACGACGAATTTGATGGATGCACGGACAAAAGTGCAATGCCCCCCGTTCAAAGTTGGCATGCACGCAAACACAAGCAGCATGGACCTGTAACGATCCATGTGCAGCCGTTGGGAAACGGCGACGTGTGGACGTCCTCATCGCAACCTCCGGCCATCATCGTCAAGCTCCGGACCTATCCCGTTGAGCCGTTTTCATCACTCGATAAATTAATTTTGTCAGATGAAGTTATCGCCAGCGTAGTAGAATATCATCCTCCCGGTGAGAAGGAGAGCGTGCAATCGCTGCAAGCATGCAGAGAGGCAAAATGAGCGGGAATTAATCTTACTAGAAAAGTGGCCCGGAAGTAGTTGACACAATCGACCGACGAGCTAGAGTGGTCGAGGTAGGCACGACACGGTGGCCCATGCACGCATATGCATGTCCCATGCAGCCGAAGCACCGCCACGCCATCAATGAGCAAACGTGATGGAAGATAACCATAAACATCGACGGATCAGGAACGAATAGTAAGTGGATAACGAGGGCGTACGTGTACTTGCCCACGTGGTGGTCACAATTAAGGAAAGGAAAGAAACCAACACACACGTCCTATGTTAATGAATGAACAACAACCTCTAGCTGAGAACTGAGAAGCATGAGGAAACGTAAGCTGGTCATTGATCGTGCCTGTGCATACAGTGGATTTGAGCTGATCAGGCTCTATCTATTTCAGTTTTACATATAACCCTTGACCAATTGGCCTTATCGAAACTGAAGTGAACTTAATGACCGTTGGGCAGCACCGGCACGGCACGATTAGCTTCGGCACGCCGGCCCGCTGCCAGGCGCACGGACGGCGCAAGCACGAGCACATCCCGATTAGCAATATTATTTTTGTCAAAAATCATAAAATTGAAGGAGAATAAGAAGGATATATGCACTCAATCGAGCAATGGGCTGGCACGGCAGGACACGACACGTTATCTAATCTCGACGTGCCACGGCACGCTAGCTAATCCTTACTTGTTGCTATTAAATAAAAAACCTTGCAATTACGGACATATCAAAAAGCATTTTTATTGTAGAGAAAACTTTATGGAGAAAAGGTAGGTAAAGAAGCCTCTTTCCATGGCCGTCCTAATAAGTTGTCACTGATCAACATGTCGACTTCAAGGCCTGGGGATTGGGAATGGCACGTTCCAAACAATATATGGTACTGGTTGTAGGGTCCAGAGACGTCTGCACTTTTTCACCAAAAATTTTCAGATTGATGGGGTGCCAACTTTGTCCGTAGCAACTTTTCTTCAGCTTTCCACTGCCGACGAGAGGCGGCTAAAGGGAACCCGTAAAATATCAGTATTTTTGTGTGTGTGTGTGTTTGAATCAAAACAATCACTGTGATTGCGAGATCACACCATAAAAAGTATGATATAAATATCAACCTACAGAAAAATCTGAGCAGCTAAGCAACATCGTGCTGTAAACACTTCGCCCAAAAAAAAACATTGTCCTGTAAACAGGTAGAATAACCATGCGAACATCACCAGAATTTACGATAAAATGAGCTAAAATTATGTAGCCTATGCACACACACACACACAAAAGAAACCGTGCGGTCCATGCGCTCCCTTTTTTTTAGGCTTCAAAATGGAGACAAGGAAAAAGACAAGAAAACAGCCGCTTCTCAAGTGATTTTTGCTTCTCGAAAGTCAAATGCAAAAACCTCTCTCAGCTCGATCAGCTATCGACGTTCTTCCGTGCACGAGCAGTATACCGTCCCAAACAGTGCCGCAGATCGGTCAGGCTTAACCACTCCTGGCTTTTATACCCACAACCCATATCGAGCAATCAAATTGACAACATGTGATTAAGCTGAGTTAGCCACATAATTACCAGGAACGAAAGAGATTACTGTCTTGTACACCTCCCTATCATGGACTTCACCATCTGTCTAGAGGCGAGTAGATTGAAAACAATTCAATCTATCACTATTCTTCACATGATGCCCAGCAGAGTTCTCTAGACATCTCATGTGTAGGATCTAGCTAGGCAACTTTCTTTTTTTTTTTTAATTTTGACAAAGTAACACACACAACACTCGTAATCACGCACGAGTACACACATGCACATTCTCCCCCTATGAGCATCTCCGATAGACTGAGCTAGCTTGATCTTCAGATTCAGAAAATCACTACAAGACATGCCACTAATTAAAAAAAAACAATCGTAAATATGACACGCGTGCTAAATCTGAAACTAAACTTAAATGAGATTCTATCAATCCAATCAGCCGAGCTCAAGTTGCACCTGTTTTCTGCCCACAGACTCACGACGAGACAAACCACCCCCGACCTTCCGAAGCCATGCGTCGGCGTTGAACTCAACGGTTGCATCACATGGAGTTCCTATTCCCTATAGACACGACAAAATTTGGTTTCGAAAGTGCCTAGTACGTGGAACTACAAGCAATACTGACGAGTGGGTCCACGTCGCGTGAGCTCAGGTCAAAAAACATACTAGTGCTGCGTCGTCGCGGCACGCTCGCAGCAGAGACAGAAGTCGAGAGACGACGTTCCTGTCCGGGACCTACACGCGGGGCCCCTGAAAGCCACGTGTGCATTCAGGAATATCCCGTGTTATCTGTTATTATCAAGATAAACAAAATAGATAAGTAGATAATACAGATGCCCACTACCCGACATGCAGCAAAAGGTTCTTTATCTAGGCTGCGTTCGGATGCAAATAATAGGGCTCTAAAGTTGCTATAGATGTCACATCAATAATGCCGGCACGATTTATGTGTACTAACAAAGTCAAATTACAAAACTAAGTCCAAGACCCCCCTTTATTTCGCGAGACGAACGCAATGAGGGTAATTAAGCGGCGATTAGACGATGGTTTACTGTAGCATCACTGCGTCAAAACATTGATTAATTAGGCTCGTTAGATTCGTCTCGAAAAATAACGCCCATCTGCAGAAAGTTTTGTCAATTAAATTTTATTTAGTACCTCTAAATAGAAAGATTCTTTATACTTTAGAGGGGTAAAGTTTAGAGGGCACTTTTAGAGGCCCGAACCGAGCGCCACCCTAGTACTCCTAGAAGCTACCAGGAGCCGCTTGCCTGTACAATCGAAGAACGTGACAGAAATGTTCCAGTCCAAAATTTTCTGCCTGTCACGATCAGCAATACTTGCAAAGAGCATGCAATGCTTGCAAAGAGCATGTGGTCAATGCAGACTAACAGGAGATCCCGTTTTTCCAAGAAGAAAACAACTGTCCTTTTATCCTACCTCGAGGTGATTTGGGAGCAGGTGATGCTTTGTATCGGTCAAAGCACCAAATTGTTGAAACCGCACTGCTACTAGAATACACGAGTGCACTCTTCTTCTGCCCAATCAGGATCCTAGGACACATCCCAATCTCGCAAGCATAGCAGTCCTCTGCACCTATCTCTCCCTCCAATACTTGGAGCACAATCCAAACTTCCCAAGTCTACTGGCAAGAGCAAATTGTCAACATGGACGGGCAAGAACAAATGCCTGAAAAGGAACATCTTATGTTGGTAGTCAAGGCAGATGCACATATAATAAACATGGTTTTAGCTACGCTGTCCCAGGACTCAGTCAAGATGGGAACCAATAATGCCATTGCAACCAGTCAAATGTGCCGTTTAGTCCACTCCATTGCAGAGAGTATGTGATGCATCAGCACACAGGATAGCTTAGAAAAAGGGGAAGACGTTTGGTGGACTCTCGTCATGTTCCATGGCGGCCAAGATGAAGATCAACAAATCTACAAATTTGACTTGATGCCCCTGCCCCTGGCCCCAGTTTATATATTCATCACAATATAATATAAACCGCTGAAGTAAACAGTTTTGCAAAGGTGTTCTGTAAAACCAGCAAAATGCTTGATCTGTAAGGACTTAACAACAGACCATTTATTGAACCATTATTTAGGTTTAAAAATATTTGTATGCACTGGAATATAGAAATTCAGAGGTAAGTATCAGATGACCGTATGCGTGGCCAACATAAAGTGCTTACATAGATCAGGCTAAACAGGCAGACGGGCAGGATCGGCAGAATAAACTAACACCATATCAGCACCCTTTTAAACTCATATATATGTAGTTCAGGACAAGACTAAGTTTTCTTTTTTCCTTTCAACAAAAGAGTAATCGAGAGATGCTCATCGGGACAGGGGAAGAAACATAGCAATCTGCAAAGTTTTAACCCCCAAGAAATTAAAAAGGCACGTCCACAGTAAACAAGAGAACTCTTATTATCAATAATATCAGACAGCACCAGTAGTAAGAAAGTGACTTGACTCCTTTATCTGTTTCTAGTAGCAATTTTGAATGATTTTTCCCTTTAAGCTAAGACTTTATATACATAAAGTGAAATTCCCAGTCTAATTACAAACTGAGCCATGCCCCAAATAATAGCAAAGCCAGCACTGTCTATCATTTACACGGGACGGAACATATGACGTTAGAATAATCACATGCGTCCTTGAGCTAAATAGCCGCCGTGTAAATCTTGGACTGCTATCGACAGCAACTTTAAACATGATGCTGATAGCCACCAGAGTCTAATCCTAAAATCTGAAACAAGAAAAGATATCTTCATCATCATCTGCTCCAAGAAATCCAATCTACTAGTAAGCTAGTGATAGTAATCATACATATACACCTGAGAGGCTGACAACCGTTTGATCTGCCATGATGGGCCGAGATCATGCGCACGTAGTAAAGACACTTTCATGTAAAACTTTACCCAGTTTAAATGAGACCAGATGCCTTCTGATGGCACTAGCGACTGCAGGACTTTTTCTTTTTATTTATTTATACTAACTCTAATCATGGTGCCACATGATGGAGAACAAACCAAAAGGCAACAACATAATTTGTGACCATTATGTGCTTAAACTAAACTATGCTAGATAGGACATAAAGTGATGCATCCATAACAACCAAATCAAATAAAATACGTTATGTTGGCCTGGGCCCATTTTTCTCCCCATGCATCGGGGACAGTGACAAGGACCGCCCGAAAATTATGCGCATGGTGTGATTTTATATCATGCAGAAAAGAGATAAATATTGAGTTTTGCTTCAAAGGAAGCTGCTGTGAAGTGTGAACATGGAAGGAGAACAAGGGAGAAAAGTCAGCAGTCAGCCTTGACTGGAAGTAGATAGTGGCTTTTCACCGGCTGCTGTTAATCCTTTTTTGTATAAAGAAATGTTTTTCCACGTTCCGGTGTTTACAAGAAACAACTAGATTCTTATAAGGTCCAATGTACCGCATGTTTGAAATATAGTTCATCGAATTAGGATAACAAACGGAACACCTGTTACAAACACCAATCAGCATAGCGTCCACAATTTCGGGACACCATAATTTGTCCTGTGGCCATAACAGTTTTGATAACGTTTCCCTCAACAAAAAAATGTTTTGATAACAGAAGAAGAAATTTGGCTAGTGCACTACTGAGCAGGAGGTCTTGGCTGGTTACTATGTACTCCCACAGAATTTGTGGAAATACTGTTGTTTTATCGCTTATTAGAAACGTAAACATAAGTATGATTAAGTTCATAACTCATTTTTGGACCGTTTCTGACAAATAGGCCGGTCCAATTTTACGACAGTTCAACTACAGGACCATGATAGAAGTCCAGCAGGAAGCAGTGACAGTGGTCCTACTAAAACATGCCACAGAATGTTTTCAAATCTCAGTGTTGTTGTCCATCTGTCATTCATAAGTGTTGTTGAAGTTTCAGATCACAGAAAGCAATGTAGCTATCTTGTTTTAAGGGATCATAGTAATATCAAGAGAAAACGTTTACAATTCAATTGATATTAAAGCTCAGGTACAGTGTTGTGTAAGTTAAGTAAAAAGGAGAAAGAAGACTATGTTCTCTTTGGAATGTGCAAGAGATTCTTCTTGGATGGTTTCAGTTAACAGTTCAATGTCAAGACAGTCCAAACAGTCACAGGCAACTGGACCGAGCCACAACCAGCTGCAGTATCTAAGATGGAACACAGATGAAACAGGCATCGAGGACAAAGAACTACGGAAGACTATACCCAAAACTCAAACACCAAATACTTCTGTATTTATGAAAAATGCGCTGGCGGGTATTGCCCACAGTTTTTATGTAAAAATGAAGAAGAAAACTTTTCTAATTAATGAACTGAACTAAAAGTGGCATACCTGTCAACATATATTGAATCAGCCAGATGTGCTCTTCATTTTGGACGTTTCAACCCCCTGTAGCATTGCTTGAATTTTCTGTACCACAGGAACAGTCATGTTTCAAGCTGACCGTGACGAGGACCGATACATGTAAAAGGTGAACTTGAAGTGTATACATAATACATGAAAGATTTCCGACGACACTAGTAATCAAGAAACAGCATTACCAAGATGATAAGTTGTGGACCTACATCACTACAACACCAAATGGTGCTAGCACTATGGCGGACTAGCTTCAACAGTTCAACTAATAGCTAAAGTTTACAACCCTAAATATTGAAAATCTACTTCCATCAACTGTGAGATAAGTCATGTATCTGGCTATGAATTGATTGCAGTATGCTCATAACCATCAAAGTTATGGATGGTCCTGAAGTTATTGTTCCTTCTGAAGCTTTAATATTCTCTCTAGAGCTATTGGTACTACCTACCTACACTACATTGGTTCGTTATGCAATGATGTTAATTGTTAATACAAAGAGAATGTTGAAAGAATAGCTTAAAGCTATGAGAATATGTCTCTGAAACTGTCACCTTTACAGAGATTTCAACTTCATCAAGCTTTTCTAGTATCAATCTCCAAGAGGAGGCACCTGAAAGTTCAATGTCTATGGTTTCTGATTTCAGAAAGCACAGTAAGGCGCAAAGAGCTTCAAAAAATAATAAGTATATTGTGAAAAAAAGCATCACAGTAGATACAAGAACATATATATATTACAAGTAAATTTTTAGAAAATATTACTAGCTTCAAAGTCCTAACCAAAGGAGAATTTTTTCTAGAACAACCAACTAGAAAATTAAATACAGAGAACTCCATTGCAACATACGTGTGAACTTAATTTTGTTGTAATTGTTGAAAATGGAGACCATCAAACTGGTGCACATGGCTACAAAGCTGCAATTAAGAGCAAAGAGGCATACTGGACACCTGAGGCCATACCCAGGAACCTGCTACCAGATTCAACTTTGTATTATGTTGATCATCACATACTGAAACTTTCCTTCTGAAATTCAGGTTCCTTGTGTTCAAATTTTGGTCTACAACAGCCTGAAAATAAGTACATAAAAAAAGTTAACTTCACTACCAACTGAGATCATCCTAGTCAGCATTTCTTTTTAATTACCTTCTTGAAGTCATGCGGATGAGCAACTCCGGTTATCTTTAGATCATCACTAGGAGACCTTCTGACACCAATGTTCTCAATTCTTATTGAATATACACCAAAAAAAGATTGGAGATAACCTACAGAGAACATGTGATTATTACTATGAATAAACTTTTTGTAAAGATGTCAGATGAGGGGCTGTTCTATTCTGTAAACATGTCAAATGAAAAAAGTAACTTTGGTGAACAGCTCAGAAGCAGAGATATGACAATGGGCTTGGGCTCATTCTCTAGTTACAAGTCCTACAAGAGAAATAGTATAATTTAGTCTATCCTCAAATGACGTCCAGATCATAAAGGTATAAACTCTAAAGCTTTAAAGCGTCCTCTTTTCATTCTTTAAGAGTTACGCTTACAGCTAAACGTTTACAGAGGTGGAAAGTGGAAACAGATCAGTGGAAGCATTTCACTCATATCCTTTTTCTTTTCAAAACATAACACAAAACAGCCAATAGGATATTAGTTTCTTTATGTTGTTCTCTCCATCCAGTCATATGAACTGTGAGTTGAATTATGCTGATGAGCTCTTCATCACTTGTCCACTACCGCATCGACGTACCTTGCTCAACAACAACATCCAAATAGAAGGGAGGATAACATAGTTCTCATTCTTCAAAACATCAAAACAAGAAAAGCAACAGGCTTGTTTACCTGGATCATCAGCTTCAAATTGATTGGTAACATGAAAATAGAATCAAGAAAAAATTTTCCCATTCGACATGCAAATACCTTATAAACAATGGCATGTGGTGTCAAATACAGCCTCCTCGAGCGGAATTCCCTCCGACAGTTATATATCCGAATAGGCAAGTAAAGTAACATAAGGATTCCAACTCCCCAAGCTAGGATTAGTAATAAGGATAAAAGGATCCAATGAGCAATTTGATACTTCATAAAATTATCTTCTGTTTCACCAAATGATGCATCATATAGGACCTCATCATCACAGTTTCCGTCATAGTCATTTGAAGATAAACCGGCCAATAAGTGTCTTTCTAATGCAGCTACGTCTACTCTTTCATCTGGCAATTCCAGCTGTCATTCATAAGTGTTGTTGAAGTTTCAGATCACAGAAAGCAATGTAGCTATCTTGTTTTAAGGGATCATAGTAATATGCAAAGAGAAAACGTTTACAATTCAATTGATATTAAAGCTCACGGATGCACTAAATGGTGAACAAAAGTACCACTGTTGTAGGGTTCAGATAATCACTGACAGGTGGCACACATAGAGTAAACAAAATAGCCATATTTTCGGACTTCGTCATACAAGTACGCAGAGAAACAAATGTCCATAGTGCCAAAAAGAAAAGGCAGACTTATCAGTATAGGAGCAAATTCTAGAACAACTGATCATTCGGAACCTCTCAAGATAAAGTTATCTACGGTAATTTGGTAAATAAATTTGTGCAGAACATGCTGCACTGTACTTGCACAGCAGTATTAGGAAACTCAAACAAATTGCATCAAAGCACACACGTCTTTTGATGACCCTTACGCTAGAGTGCAATAAATAAAACTGCAGCGTCAGTTTGCCCCACGGCACAAATCTAGCATGTTAGACTTCTTTTAGGCACAAATCAAGCAATTAACCCCTCATGCCATTGCTCGTAGCATAATCCAGACAAAAAAAAATCTGAACCTTACGGAATGCAAACCACCTAAATTAGCAGCTCGTAGGCACTTAGACCTAAGTTTCTCCCAAACAGTAACGAACGAGCGGGGAAAAAATAACATTTCTGCACCACTGTTAACTAACATTCGAACAAAGTCTAAAATCAAGAATATATATCATTCAGGACCACCACCAAAGGAAATCACATAAGTATTTGCAGCAAGAATTTGTCACAGGTACTAACTACTAAGCTAGGTCTGGAACTGGAAGGGTACACCACAATCACGCTGACGCCGGCAGTAAACCCCAAACGCACTGATCATGGCATTCGAATTCCTAGTACACCGTCACCGCAAAGAAACCAGTACCGGACGAAGCGGATTTCGGAGGCGATTAAGCAAGTCAGCGCGCACGTGCTGGTGGACAGCTGATTCCACATCCGGAAGCGAAATGGAGCAGAGACCCTAGGTCCTCCGGTTCAACCGCGGCTACAATCGCGACGGGAGCAGGTGAGCAGCTTACCGCATGGGGTGAGGTTGCGCCGGGACTCGGCGGCGGCGGTGGCGGTGGCGGTGGCGGTTGCGGAGCCAAGCAAATTGGGGGCAGTTGGGAGGTGTGAACTTGGAGTGCGTTTTTCGCGTGGCGTAAACGTAATAGTATAAATGGTTATCG
Organism: Eragrostis nindensis; assembly: GCA_012490785.1. Taxonomy (NCBI): domain Eukaryota; kingdom Viridiplantae; phylum Streptophyta; class Magnoliopsida; order Poales; family Poaceae; genus Eragrostis; species Eragrostis nindensis. The sequence goes on along the minus strand of JAAXCT010000105.1, from coordinate 773,450 downwards.
AGTAGCGCTTGGAAAATATTTCGATTTAAAAATCACAGAACAAAACCGAAATGGAACCTATCTAACAACAAAACCAAAATTTTGAGAAGACAACAAAAATCATGTTATAATATTTTTCCAAAGGGTTAATTAGGTTAACCAAGACTATTTTGGTTCCAAAGATTCAAAAGCCGAGCTACAAATAAAGGTGTAATAAAAAATAATTTGGACATATTCAATAAATTATTTCGGTTTCTACTTTGATCAAAACTAATTTGGTTAAAACTAGAATAACAAACTGCAATAACCAAACTAAATGATTGGTCAAGCCAACTATAACTTTAAGGCTCCGCGGAGTAGCCTCCATTTGCATTAAGCGGATCGGGTTCTCCTCTTGTTTCTCCCAAACACATCTTAACCAAATTTTGGATATTGGACATGATTGGTGTCACACCCATCATCTCGGCAACAAGTGGCATTACGAACCATATGAATAATAAGAATTGTTACTGCATAGTCATAGATGACAATGTGCTACTCCGGACAAAGACGCAGATCAAAATTTGCACGTGACTAAATCAAGGTGGAAACAATAGGATTGAGTTGTTCTTGCTTCAACTAAAGAGGTGATGAACTTATACCTCTCACTAAATATGAATGTTTTCAATATTTTTGTCGCTCCAAAGGGGGCACACGCCCTCTATGCTTTGTGCACTCTTCATGTGCAAGGAAAAGCCGATTGTTTTTGGCAACCTTGATTATTATTGTTTTCATCATTCTTAAGCATTTTAGTGTAAACTTTTTTCGTTATAGAGCCTAGATTCATCTAAATAAGATCAAGTAATTCAGATTAGGGATGAAAGCGGTCGGAAACGGTCGGAAGAAGGCTATATCGTTTTCAGTTTCATATTTTTTTTCTCGGTAGCGAAACCAGTAGCGGTGCTAGCGGAAACAAATACGGCGTCGATATTACAGGAATATCGAAAATGGAATTATCACGACAGAAATATGCGGTATCAATCGGGAATCGATATTAATTATCGGTAACACAAATCACAGTTATGTATTAGCTGCATCAGATCATGTATAAAAAATCAACTGTGAATATATTATTAGTACTTGAACTAGATATAAATGTATCATAAAAGACACGAGACATTTGAAAAAAAAGATGTTTAAATTAAAATGTAAAAAATATAAGCAGCGACATCATTGTTTATTGTCTATTAAAAATATAATATATATTTAGTTGGCTAGGTTAACATAAAACGATAAAATATATGCGGTAATTTCCGGTCTAAAACGGAAATTGTCGGAAACGATCGGTAAAGTCTAAAATCGTTTTCATTTTTGTTTTCACTAAATACTTTCATTTTTGTTTTCATTTTCTCGGTATTTCATTTCCAACTAATACGGTCGGGAGAAGTCGAAAAGGAGCCTCGGTTATCCGATAAATTCCGTATTTGCTTTCATCCCTAATTCAGATTGTGTTCCTGCCGCGAGCTGCAAATATTACAAATCCAAGGAGAAACAGGATTGAGAGACACGTTGCTTCAGGTTCGGAGGGACGAGCTACAAGGAAGGGAGCTGCGAGGAAGAAGCGACCGGAGACTAGCGTTGTGAAGCTAGCTGCAGTGAGGAGTCTCAGGTAGCACATCACGGTGGAGAAGCGGCTGCCACGCCAAGCGTCGCGGCGGGCGCGGCTGTCGGTGACGACCGTGCGTAGCTTTTAGGAGACAAATCGTAAGGATTCGAAGGAAAGAGCAGCAGAGGAGGTCGTCTGAAAAGACACAGGATTGCTGGATCTTGGCCTGGAAAGCCGTCCAACCGAGGGAGCCACCGCCAAACCCTAGTCGCCTGTGTCGCCATTCCTCTTTGTTGTGGCTACACAAGTGTCTCGTTGGGAGTGACATTTATGGGTGATTTAACCCTCAGTCCATAGGCGCTCCTTCGTTTATTGCCGCGCGCATCCAGCAAAATCACCCGAGCGACCGATTCCGCGTTGGAGTGTATTCAAGACGTTGAGAGGGATATCCTTGTGCATTGAAATCTGAGGCGCCGAAGCGGCGTGTGGGGCACCATTCAACGGAAGATGGCTAGAATTGGTTCCAAAAGGAGACCCAGTCTCGTTCTACTCTCATAGAGTCTTCATCTAGTATAACCGTCACATTCGAAACGAGGAAAAAAAAAACTAAAAACACCCTGGCCGCATGAATCAAAGGTTTTGACAGATAGGACATTGTCATTTACGAAAAAAATCTCTCCCTGCATTTTTAGAGTAAAATATTGTTTTTTAGAGTAAAATCTCTCCCTGCATTCACCCGAGCTAGTTTGACGTTCACGGATTGGTGTCATGTCGTCAGATAACGGTGATCAGAGCTAGGAGCTGTTGTAGTAGCAGTTGATGAGGTGTCTTCCAAGTTCCAACGGTTCCCCGCGCCGTCCTTGCGGCGCCACTTCCCAGCTGCTGAAGCCTTGTTGTAAGCTTTTTGCCGCGCGTACTTGCCGTGCTCACTTTCCCGCTGAGGCCTCGCTGCCGCGCGGTGGTGGTGATCGATTGCCGATCGATCGGCTTGGGCCGGTCGGTCCAACGTTTCGTACGTGCATGCAGCCACGCAGGACGCACGCAGCTTTCCCCGCGCCGGTCGCCGCCGGCGAGACTACACAGACGACAAGGCGTGCGAGCGAGCGAGCTAGCGCCGCTGTTCCGCGCTCGCTCGCTTGCGTCTCAAAACCGCAAGGCCGCAGAGCAGAGAGGCACGGCACCGGACAGGAACAGCAGACCGCAGCTCTGTTCCGTCCCCTCCGTGGCGCCCACGCCGAGATGGGAGCGGCCCGGCGGAGAGCCGAGCGGTTCCTGGTGCCCCGGCCCACCCACATCGTGCCACGCTTGCAACGCCCGAGTTGCAACAGGACCCGATAATCTTTTTTTTTTAACCTCTCAAATCGTATTAAAGTGTAGTATCTGTTCATGCGCATACAAGCAAACAACGCCCATACATACATAACCAGACCTACACCTAAACACAGCGAAGAAACGCGTCCTTCCAGAGATCTTGCACGACTGTCACCACGCGGTGGATGCGAGGTACCAGGAAAACAAAAAGTCCTAACAGATTACAAAAGAAAGCTGGCATTAAGAAAGAGACTCCTAGGAGCCCCCAGCTCCGACGCCCGCTTGACGCAGTACCAAGCGCCAAAGCCGTCGTTGCTCGACGCGCCGCTGACCGCCATCGCCGTCGCCTATCACGCCGCCAACCGCCACAGCTCCGACGTCGCTCAACACGTCCGCTGCTCGCCGAAGTTTCAACACCAACTGCTCCTCTGCAGCCCTGGACGAGCTCCCCAGAGCAGAGGTCCAGCCGACCCCCTCCTCCACCAGCTTCATCACGGCGCTGGAGAGCACCACGCCGTCAAGACGGAGAAAGCAGGGAGAAATTATTCCAAGCAGCGCGCCGACGCCTCCGCAACGCCGTCACGCCCGGACACATCTTCTTGACACCGGTGACCTTCGCCGCCAGCAGCCAGCCACCAGTATGAAGAAGCACGACGCTCCTCACCGCCGTTGACGACTGTCGCCACGCGGTGAGAGGTACCCGAGAGAACTGAAAACCGTCCTCCAAAACAGGAGTCCAAACAATGGACTCCGACTCCACAAGCTCATCTCCGACGTCGGAGGATAGGACGCCAGCGAGACGGGGCAGAGCTCGGAAGAAGTTATTCCCCTGAAAACGACATTGCCAACGCCTGAATGCCATCTTCTGGAAACCTAAGCTTCCTCTCTTTACCCAAAGAGAGGACATAAACAGATCTCACTCATCCTCTCCCCCAGACGGCGGCACCGAGACCGGAACAGCAGCCACCATCGCCGGCCAAGCAGACACAGGTGAAACAGAACAGCAGCAGACCCCGCTGTCCTCAGGGCCACCTGCAAACCGCCACTAGGGAGGAGAGAATAGGAGCAAAAAAGTCACCTCCGCTGTCAGTCCCGCCATGAAAGAAACGCAGCGTCGGGCCGAGCACCGCCGCTCGAGGCCACGCGCCACAAGCAGCCGCAGCACCGACTGGCGCGCTACTGCCGCAACGCAGAGCACCGCCAACCCACCGACAAGGACTGCCAGCAACGGCGAGAGAAGCCGCCGCCACGAAGCTTGTCCTACGCTTCGCCGGCACCAAAAAAAACTCATCGCCGCCACCTGAAGTCCCATGGCAAAACGAGACGCCGGGCCGAGCAACGATGCTCAAGGCCACACGTCCCAGCAACAGCAGCACGAGCAGGTGCACCATCACAACGACGCAGAGCGCCACCACCAGGCCACCGCAGACAGCCGACGACGAGGAAACGAAGAAACCTAACCCTAATCTACCCAAACTAAGCTAGATAGGACTGGCTATACACATCCTCCGCCGATTCGACCAACCATCCTCCTCCTCCAACGCCGACGAGGGCGCCAGAGGCGAGGACGGCGGCGAATCGATGGGGAAAAGCGAGTTCGCCTGTCTCTACTGTAGCAGAGAGAAGGGGAACACAGGACCCGATAATCTCCAACGCGAGACCTTTGCCTGGCTCAAAAAGGAAAAAAGTACTCTAGGATGAGGGAGAGATAGAGCTGCAGCTGCGGACCCCGTGTACGTTCGTTCTCCTGCACCTGATCCTGCTGCGCACTTCTTTTGTCTGCTCCGTGGCACGCATGCTCAGGCGATCGCGATCACCTCGCCCTCCTGCCGCCGCGCGCGTGGCGCTGCATATGCACGGGCAAGTTGTTAAATCGCCATTTTTTTACCCCAATTTTGCTAGCACCTGTTTAGCTTGATGGACTAAACTAAGGGAGTGTTAGTTTCTCTAGGCCTAATTTTAGACCTGTTAGAATCTTGTTATTTAGGAATATTAGAGCAACTCCGACAGATGCTCTAAAAGTGGTGCTGTAAAACTAATTATACAGCACCACTTTTGCCCAGGTTTAGAGATCCTGAGTCCTATGTTCCAACAGATGCTACAAAACAAGTGCTGTATATTAGACATTCCCTTTGAATCATTTCATCGAGCAGGTGAATTACGACGCGCGGCGTGCTCGAGCACAGCGTGTTGTCGAGGCCATGGCGAGAGCGCGAGGAGGGCGGGGCGCTGCGGCAACGCGGCTTGGTGGAACGTCGCCCCGATGAGCAGGGGCGAGAAGCGGCACCATGCGGAGGCCCGGCAAGGTGGCATGCAGGGGCGGGAAGGGGGCGCGGCGCGGCGCTCCTCCGCCATGGCACGACGCGAGGAAGACGAGGCCGTCAGCACGTGTTGGCAAGCAGGGAGGCCCGACATGCTCCTTTGGCGACGCCCGTGGCCGGGGCGACGAGGCGGCGGTGAAACATGGAGGGGCGACGAGGCGCACGACGAGTCGCATCTGGGCGACGAGGGGGCGGCGCATCGCGGCAGGTCGACAAGGCACGGGGCGAGTCGCGCCGGGGCGACGAGGCGGTGGCGAATCGCGGCAAGGCGAAACACGGCGGCGCAAGCGCAGGGCTGTCCGGGGCGTGCTCGCGATGACGTCGGTGGGGCAGCGGCTGGCGGATTCGCGCAGTCGTTGTCGGCGGAGCGGAGCGGCGGCCATCCATGGTGGTGGGGAGCGCGGCGTCGGGCCAGGCGGCAGCGCAGCACTAGCGCCTCCGGGACAGGGGCGGGCGTGGTGGCGCCGCGGATCTAGGGGCGTGGAAGCTCGAGGAAGGGGCGGCGAAGGGACGTCGGGCCCGCGCCGAGCTCGGGAAGCGGTAGCGGAGGGAGGGGAGGCTTGGGGTCGTCGTCTCCAACGACGGGCCGGCATGGAGTGGACGGCAGAAGAGCAACGCCACGCCGTGTCTCATTGCAGAGGTGCAAATGGGGGCGGGCGGGCCGGGATTGAGGCGGGAATGGGTGGCGAAGGCTGGGGAACGTGCGCGGCGGCCGGGGAAGCTTGCTCCGGCGATGTGGCGGTGTGGGGATGGCTGCCGGGAGCACGAGCGGGCGTCGGGAGGCGGTCGGAAGGCAAGCAGTTGGCTCCCGCCACGGGTGGTTGTGTTTGGAGCACGGGATACAGCACCCGCTTCGGTGCTGTATATTTGCAGCACGAGGGGAGAGTTTTACAGCATGCTGTATAATTTTTAGAGCACCACATCATTTTACAGCATCTGTTGGAGCAAGTTGGTGCTGTATAATGCCAGATTTTAGAGCACGGGTCATTTTAGAGCATCCGTTGAGGTTGCTCTTAATAAAGTCTAATTAAAAAACTAACTATAGAACATTGTACTAATTCGCGAGACGAATCTAATGAGGGTAATTAAGCCGTGATTAGACGATGGTTACTGTAACATCACTGTAGCGAAACATAGATTAATTAGGCTCATTAGATTCGTCTCGTAAGTTAGCGCATATCTGTAAAAAAGTTTTGTAATTAGACTTATTTAAAACGCCTAAATAGCAAGATTAGTTTTGATATGACCTTTACGCCTAAAAAAACGAACAGCCCCTAAGAACGAACAAAATTCAGGAGATCGTCCTCCGCGACCTACCGACGCGCGTCCACGGCCAGCTAGCTACTTTCTTCCCGATCGATATCGATGCGTTTTCCTTTTGTTGAACTTGAATCTTCGTAACTCGAAACTACTACTACTAATCCATGCAAAGCGCAGTACAAAGCTTTAATTTGGGGAGGAAAAGAACTGGTGGCTGGATGCGAGAGACGGAGAGAGCATCAAAGCACAGATGGTCGGCGTCGCGTGCTGCTTTGCCGTTGGCCGCCCTGATCCCCCCGCGGCCCTGCTCTGTTCTGCTCCGATTGCACCGCGCACGCATGGCACCACGGGCCGGACACGCAGGCAGCTGGCGCCGCCCTGATCCCCCCGCGGCCCTGCTCTCCGTCACGTTCACTTCGAAACCGGCCGCGAGGCTGCTGGCAGCCCCGGCGCGGTCTATCCGTTGCCATGCGTGACCCACCGAGCGAGCGAGAGAGTAGCGCAGTAGCTGCTTTTATTGGTGTTGCCACTTGCCAGCAGGTCGCGATGCGTGCACGTACATGTTAGTACATCCAGCTCGTAGCCTCAGTACGTGGATGCATGTGCCTTGCTCTTGCACCGTATGTCCCTGGATGTGTCCTCCTTCTTCCCTCTCAAAGGGATCGGATGTTTTGTAGGCTGTCGCAGCTCGCTCTCGACAAACTTGGATTCTTGTGGTGCGGAGCACGGCACTGCTCTCTCCCTTCTAAAATGCTGTCATTCTAGGGTTCTTAATTTTGTTTTCAAATTATTTGTCATTCTCACTTCCTAATGCACTTTTCTCTCTTCTTGTCACATCTCCATCTCTATCTCTCTTCTTTTCATTTTATGTGCACTCACCTTTTTCATCTCTTCTTAATTCTCGTGCCAATAGGCATAATGACATCTAATTTGAAACAGAGATAGTACAACAATAGTGATCCAGAGTGTGTACATTAGTACCTTTGTAATGATCTGCGGTTTTATTACAGCAACCAGTGTTGAGAAAATAATACTATAGATCAGCTAGCTTATTGTTGATCGATCAATGAAAGTATAATAGGATTTGTGCCTTCACAAAAAGGCTCTTGCCTCTGAGATTGATCCGCCAACCGGGCCTACATCCAACCATCTCCTCACCTCAACTCCCTGACGCAAGGCTGGGCCGCACCTCCCCACCACACCGTTAAAGCCTCTCGCATGTACTACCTCCGTCTCAGAATATAAGCATTCCAGGGTTTGGTCAAAGTCAATCTTTTTCAACTTTGACTCTCAATATCTATAAAAATATATTATATCAAGTATGAAAAATTACATATTATGATAATTGGTTTCATGATGAATCTAACAACATTATTTATAGTTTGTCAAATGTTGTGATTTTTTTGCTATTAATAGTCAAAGTTGAAACAGTTTGACTTTGACTAAACTCTGGAATGCTTATATTTTGAGACGGAGGTAGTAGTTGATAGATGCTCTAAAACTGATCAGATTCTGATTGATGAGCCCATGGCTAATCAAATCAGTTTTACTGTGGACCCTGGAAATACTTGCACATACTCGGCAATTATAGATAATGTGACCGGGGCTCTTTCAAGATTTTCAGTTGTTAAATCTGGACAACAGTGCAAGATATCAGGTGATCATGCTCAGAAAAATATTTCTATTCAGTTTGGCACTTTTTCTACTTTTGCAAGGCAAGGAGGAAATAAGAATATTTTTGTTGGTACTAATTTCTGTGAGAGAAACATACCCAAAGGAGCTGGCCATGTTGTGGAGAATCAAGAGACGGAGCAAAGGAAACATGGAGAAATTGTGAAGCCATGCACGGTGTACATTGGTTCCATGCAAGTTCACGTCCAGACGTGATTAGAGACTAAGTAGGAGGATTAGCCAAGCTGCCGCATTATTTTATTATTGTTTCACATGGTCTATTCCATCGGTTTTGTTTTGTTTGGGTCAGGTCATGTTGAGTCGGACCAGGTTTGTGCGTCAGAGTCCAAGTCTTGAGTCGTAGACGGCAGGCCTGCGAGCCATATATGCCAGGGGCCGACGGTCATGTAAGAGGATTAGGTTTTGATTATCGTGAGTTTATTGTCGAGAGTTTCTCCTCCAGAACTCACGGTGGCGCCGCCATCGTCTCTGCGTGGCGCCGGCAATTATCGATCTTGAAGATTGAGCGAAGGGCGTGATCAGGAGTCTACCTGGGTGCGCATCTTGGATTCCTGCAGTGGATCCTCCTCTTCTAATCGTGTACTCTGTATACGGGTGGAAGAAACAGTTTGTATTATTTTCTGAATAAGTCAATCCCTCTATCAATCTTGCTACTGCTCGTGTTCTATTATTCAAAGAATTATCAGATTTCGGTTTCATTCACTTGGTTATTACACAGCTGGTTGACTGATTCAGTATTAGCGAGAGATCATTTGCATGCCATTGATTATTTTAATCATACTCCTATATATTAGTTGGCCGTGAGATCTTCTATTCTGCTGCTTGATTGATCGTAGAGACAACTGTTGGCCGCTACTTCTACTTTCTGCTTATCACGTTGATCTGGCCAAAGGATACATATATTGTATTATTGTTGCGAAGATTGTAGTCTCGCTCTCCCTGATTCCTGGCCGAGACAAGCAATTGATATTTCTGAATAATTGTTGTCTCAGTTGAATAATTCAGAGAAGATCTATTTTTGCTGTCATAGTACCGTGAAAGATCGGGAAACATTACGGACCGTGAAAGATAATCTGAGAAGCAATAACTGGAGCAACTTCAGAAAGATGAGCCAGTGAAATTGGTACAGCAGGAACGATCACATCATTGAGAACATTTTCAACATGCATTGGATCTGCGACAACCTTATCACTGATCATGGAAACATAACATTACTTTATTAGTCACACCACGGTATTAGATAGCTATGTTACTGATGGATCACTAGAAAATTTGTAGGACTCATTTGGCGTTAATGTTTTTCGCTTCATAATTTGAAAGAGGGGCATGTGCCCCCTTCCCTACCCCCTTGATCTCACCCCCTTAATATCTTAGCTAGGATATTATCCCCAAATAAACTTAGCCAGGGGACATGTGAATAGCAAGTGATCAATTGTCTCCTTGCTGCCACAGAAACTGCAGATGTCATCTCCTTTCCCGCCTCTATTTCTAAGATTGTCTTTGTTCAGAACTCTACCTTTTATCACTAACCAGATAAAAATTTTGATCTTGAAAGGGATTTTAACTTTCCAAATAAAACGCCGAGGAAATTCCGGTTCTTGTGTTTTCTGAAAAAGATAAAAAGAATGTACAGTAAAGAGGTTACTGGCAGTTGCCTTCCATTTGCAAACGTCATTTTCTTCAGTAAAGAGTTTAGGACAAGCTAGTTAGAACATATTTGAACCAATCAGCTTGTCCAAATGTTATGAATAAAAAAAAATCTGGAGGGGCTCTTCCTGCTAAGGGCCAGTTCGGTTATAGAGAAGCCCATTTCAGGCCTGGAACGTGGTGGTGTTCTGGCCAGTCTCGGTCAGGCCAATTTTGAAGTTGGGCCCGGCTGGACCAAGAAAGGCCGTTGAGTTCGGCCTGGCAAGCGACGTGCTTGACAGCTTGAGCGATACTAGGAGAGAGAGGAAACACTTGTTCCATTTCTGAAAAGTATCAGGAGGCTAGGATTGGTCCAACTCCATGCGACAACCGAACGGGGCCTAAAGCTTGCCGTGCCGTCGTGTCTTGCGTGGCGCCATCATTTCCGCTGCCATGCAACGAGACCTCGCACGCTCGCTCGCTCCCTGCCGCGCGGTCCGGCCGTACGTGTCGTGCTGCCCCTATATAGCTCCTCCCTCCGAATCCGCACCGCAGGACGGCGAGCAGTACAGTAGTAGTGCTGATCTTCGATCTGCTGCGACGCCCAGGGGTTTGATTCTTTCCCGCTCTCGAAACGACAAGGCGCGATCGAGCGATGCTGTTACTCGCTCGATCGCTCGCTCGCGTCTCCAGAAACAGCCCGTTCGCGTGCTTCCCCTTTGCCCGCGTTGTCTCAGAATCACGTGTCAGCGTACGTACGTACGTGCACCACCGTCTCCAGACTCTCCACTCGATCGTCACGGATATGGTAGGCTAGCCTAGCCTAGCCTCTACCCACAGCTACAAACCTTACAGCATAGTACTACGCGACTCTTGCACATAAGTGGGGCGCGCGCGAGAACGTACAGTATTCGTTTCAAGTCTGTCTGTCTGGTGCAATGTCACTGGCTTCCCGTGCATCGGGGAGCGGATGCGGATCGATCGAATCCAACAGAGAAGAGCGAGAGAGAGAGCCAGTGCCTTGAAAAAGAACGGGGATGGTTTCCACTTTGCCGTTGCTCTGTTTGTTGCCTGCCTAGCCGTGTCCCCGTTCCTGGCCTGATCCTGCCGCTGCAAGGCAGCAGCAACTCGCTGGCAGGCAGGCCGCAGTCCTTTTCTACCCTGATCTCCGTGCATGGCGCGCACGTCGAGACCTGCCTCCTGCCGCGGCCTAGATCGACCCGAGCGGTTTGTGATCATGCCCCCGGCCACATCGATCATGCCATGCTTGCTAGCAAAAACCGTGGCGCGTCACGTTGAGAACAGATAGTACGCGGGGAAAATAGTACCAGTATACTTTCTGTTTTTTCCCGGTCCGGCCGGCGCTAGGCCGCTAGCTCTCGACGATGGCGCGTGCGAACGGAACGTTGATCGCCGGCCGGCCGGTCCGGCCCGAGCTCAACCCAACCCTAGCAACCGCAAGGACGAGAGAAGGGAGAGGAGAATCTCCAAGAGAAAAAGAGACCTTTGTCGTCTGCCTCCAAAAGAAAAGAAAAAGAGCTGCTGCTGCGGACCCCGCCGTGCGTACGTTCTCCTGATCCTGCCCAGCTGCACGCTTCTTTTGTCTCCTCCGTGGCACGCATGCCCAGACGACGATCCTCATGGCCCCGCACCACCGCGGCCTCACGTTCAGGCGCGCGCCCGCGCGCCCTTTTGTTTGGTTCGACGGATCGGCCGATCGGATCATTAATAAGCTAAAGATTATAATTAGCTCAACATTTTACGTAGTAGCTCCTGGTTCTTAACTTGATGGACCTGCAAAAGAACCGGAAAAAAAAACTCACGAGATCGTCCTCCGTGACCCGTTAATCTGTTCGCTGACTGATGATCGTTCCCGCCAACTGGAACAACCCCTGCGCCGTTCGACTCCGATCGAGACGTTGCCACGAACCGAACGCGCGCGAGCTTCCCAAGAACGATCCGCGGGGCCCACCTCCAAACCAACCTCCGGGCCCCATGCCCCATCCCTGCTGCCACTTCCGCCTTGACCTCGGTCAAGCACCACAGCCGGCACACGATCGACGCCCTTTGTTGAACTCTTGAAATTTTGAAATTCGAGACCACAGTAATCCACGCAAAGTACAAACGATCCGATCCGAATCTTTGTTTGTTTCTCCTTCGCTCGGGGAGGACGTAAAAGAGCGATCAAATTAAGGAGAGAGGTTAGAGATAAGCTAGACTCGCCGAAACACGCATCAATATTCAAAACACAACAGGTGGTGGGTTGCGTCGCGTGCTTTGCCGTTGGCCACCACGCACTGCCTGCCGCTCTGATCCCTGCTGCTCTATCTCCTCCTCCTCCTGACACCGGCCTGCTCTGCAGCAGCGCAGGACCCGGGACAGGCGCAGCAGCCTTTGTCCCCCTACCAGATGGCACGCACACGCACACGCACGGATGCACGCGACGCGCGGCCGTGCACCGCGACGGCGATCGCGCGAGGCCGTCGAGTGCTTTGTTTTGGCTTGGCTCGCGAGAAACTTGTGGATTGGATGCCCAGCTAGCCGTGCGGCGCAGGCGGATGCGGGCACTAATTAATCGACTTTTTTTTCCTCTCCCACTCCATGTTTGAACTTTGAAGCATCGAGAGATATCCCACACGCCGCTCACACGCGCTTGCCGAGCTTCCCCCTCCTCCTCCTTTGCTCCTTTCTGTCTATCTCCGATATTTCTTTTTGGTAATGGAAAAGCTCTGATATTTCTCCTCTCTCGCCGTCGCCTGAACCCAACCAAGAAAAGCGATCGTTCGTTGCGTCGTTGTGGTTGGGCCTTGGCGGCCCGTTCTCTCGCCGGCCGGCCGGCCCCCGTCCTTTTGGGCCCTGGCACTCGCCGCACGGTACGTACCAGAACTGCAGCCCTCTGAGCGCGCAGCTTTTGTCCGTTCTCCTTGCTCGCGGACCTGCTCCATCCATGCGTTCGAAACCGCCTTCCTTTGAAAGGAGCTCTCGATCCGTCGCGTACGTGACCCACCCAGCCAGCCCATTGATCCTCACGGTGCGAGAGCAGTAGTAGCTTGTTGGTGGCAGCAGCAGTGGTGATGCGTGTACGTGGGGTCAGGCTACCTCAACTCGATCCAGCGCGTTACGTACGTACATTGTGCCTTGCTCTTGCGCCGGTGCTTCGTCGTTGGGTTTGGCTGACCCCCTTCTCCACTCAAGGGATCGGGTGTTTTGTAGACCGTGGAGTATAGCGTCCGGCGTTCAGGAAACATGAATATGCATGCAGCTAGTCATTCATCGATGGATCTCGATCACTCTGGACGAAAAAACCAGTGGCTCGTTGCCTCCTTCCTTCCTCGCATGCTCGCGCTGGTGGCCACACACCCTTTTGCTGCCCCCTGGGGGAAGGCTCCGAGCGCCCTGACGTCATCACCAACACCTTCCGGGAACGATCGATGATCCATCCGCCGCAACCAACCCCCGACTCCCAGTCCCACACACGCGTCCCGTCGTCCTCCCCTCTCCCAGTTCGGACTCCCCCGCCAACCACCGCCCACTGACACGTGGGCCACACCTCCCCGCCACGGAACACAGACCCACATCGCAGCTGTGCACGAGGTAAAAAGCGTCGTCAGCCTCTGCCCGCCCGCCCGGGCGGCCGGGCCGGGCCACTGCTCTTGAATGATCATCGATCACACTAGCGCTGAACACGGGTTGGTTTCAAACCGTTCAACCCGCTAACCCGAACCTGTTCGAACCAGTCGTGCGGGTTCGAGCGGTTTCGCTGGTTTCCGGGTTCAACCCGTCAGTGTGAGCAACGGGTCCGGTTTAGTTGGTTTAGAAACCTGCAAACCGTCTCAACCCGTGAGTTCAAGCAACTGGATCTCGATATCGGCGGCGCTCCGCGGCTCCTCGGCTTCGGTGGCCTCCAAAGTGCACAAATGGGTGCGTCAGGAATATCACGTCATGGTGGAGGCGAATATACTGAGAAATTGAGAAAGAGATCACTGGAATTTGGAAAATAGCAGTGCCAGTCGGAGTTGGGGAAGAACAGGGGAAGAGACTAAATTCGAGCAATCCATTGAATCCCTAGTCGATTCCTTCAATAATCAGTTTCTATATGTTCGGGATGACCTCCTTGACCCTTCCCCATCGTGTACCTGCAGCTTGCATGGCTACAAGGCCGCTTTCCTGTCCGCCAGTCGCTGCCACCGCCATGGCTCTTGCTGACAGCGTTCCAGCTTGGTTTGCAGCCTTATAGACTTCAAAATTGATCCCCCACGAGTGCACGACCCTCTGATTTTGTTCGCTGCCTTCATCGACCGAGCTGCGCCGTCGTTCGTCGCCGAGAAAGCCGCACGGTGAGAGTCGCCGTTCGTCACTGGTTCGAAACCATTTAACCCGTGAACCAACCCTGATTGGACCGCTTAATCACCGGTCTCCAAACCACTAAAAACCAGACCAGACCAGCCAAACCGTCGGCCTACGGGCTGGGTTGACAAACCTGCTCAAACCGGCGTAACCCGTGGATGAACAGCCTTAGATCACACGGCACGGCACGAGCTCCAGCAGCGGAACGCGACGAACCCTTTCCACACGACTGATCGGGCGGGTCCTCTCCCTCGTCCGAGCCGAGCCGGCGCGGAGGAGAAGTGAGGTGAGGTGGCGGTGTTCCGATGCCGCCACGCGTCCGCGGATCTGGGGATCGACGGCGCCAAGTAGCAGCAGCGTGCGTGCCAATCCCCCACCCACCCGTGCCAGTGCCACCACGGCCGCGTCGACGCACCACCGGCCTCGGTTGCCCGAAACGGCAAAAGGGAAAGCTGGGCGCAACGCGACGAGGGGCCTGTTTAAAGGCGTGCCAAAGCCAAGGGGGAAGACTGGTACGGGGATTGGGTAGAGCCTCCTCCTCCCTCTGCCACCAGAGCATCACCCAGAGATTAACCCCCCAGGCCCCCACGAGAGAGAGAGGGCTTGCGATCCCGTGTCCTTCCCCGTTGCGAGTAGTACAAAGCAGAGGAGAGGGGATCCACCGCGAAGCAGAGGCGACCGGGCATTTGGAGGAGTCGGGGTGGAGAAGGAGGAGGACGAGGTGGAGGAAAGCTTCCGGAAGGCCAGGGCGCGCATGGAAGAGGTGAGTTCGGTTCGGTTCGTGCGAGGCTTGCGACGGGAGCTAGCGAGCTCGCTACCTGATTGGTTCTCGTCTCCGTGCTCGTCTAGGTAGCAGCGTGCTTGGGTTGGTTCGTTGTTCGCCGTGGGAAGGGTTTTCTCGGCTCGTGTTCTTCCCCGTCCTCCTCTGGTTTTGGCCGCGGTTTGATCGCTGGTTCTCGCGATCGGTTTCTTCGTGGGTTGGAGACGGCGCCGGGGGATTTTCGCTCCGAAATGTGGTCGCGTTTCGCCCGATTTCGTTCGTGTGCTCGGTTCTGGAAGCTTCGACTTTTTTTTTCTTCTTTTTTTCCTCGCGGGGGCGGTGTGATGCTGCTGCCGATGATCACCGGAGGCGGAGCACAGCTGCCGCGAGCCACGGATTGGGTTTTCCCTTCCTTGTGCTCTTCCGAGCCGCGATCGCGCACCAGAGCGCTTTTGCCTCAAACTTTGTTATGCGATTCTGCTCGGGGTGTTCGCGAGATTCGAGGCTTCGCAAGGGGTTCCGGTGCGATTTCGCGTGGGGTGTTACGGGATTCCGTTGTTTCTTCTGGGTTTTCCTGCTAGTTTTGGGTTCGGCTCTCCTCTTCTCCTGGTGCTCTGCTGGGTTTTTCCCCGTTCCCGGCTCGAGTGCAACGCGCGCTTCGAGCTCCGAAATCCGGCCGTTCCGCGGCATTTTGCTTTGCTTTTCCAGAAATTCGAGGGCCACGGCGCTTGCTCGAGCTCCGCCGCGCCTCGTTCTGATGGGATTCCAGCGGATTTTGCAGGGTTGCGGTTTTGTGGCGGCCGGTGTTAGGGCTTTAGGGTTTTCGTTCCCCGCTCGATTGTTCTTCTTCCCTCGTTTGGGGATCGGGGACTTCGAGCCGCCATTGTCAGGGGAGGCTGCTTGGTCAATTTGATTTCGCCGGCGGTGCGCCGCATTTCGCAGCCGCGGGGACGGGAGGGAAGTGGGGGATTTCCGCGCGATTAGATTAACCGGAGCCGCATCGCGAGCTCGCTGATCGCCGCGTCCCGCTCCCCCAATCATCCGCGGTGCTCCATGTGATCATGCGTTTGCGCGTTTCCCTCTGTTTTCTTTCCCCCCTTTCGGTTTTTTTGGATGGGGTTTTCCCCACGGCATAAATCATTGCAGTTTCTGTCTCAGATTCACGCGATAATGGCATTTTTATTTGGGTGGCGGCTCGATCGGTGCCACCGCCCCATTCCGTTTTCGGCTTTGCTTTTTGTGGGTTTTTTCCAGGGGATTTCGTTTGCTTCTTGTGACCGGAGAAACTGCCGTGACTATTTCCGAGGTGGTGGATTGAGGAAAATCTTTTGCGTGGCCAGCCAGCTTCGCCGTCTGGCAGTCCCGTGTCACGTCCCGTCATGTCAGTGTTGAGCTGACCATGCTCACAGAGCTGGGTGGGTGCTGTTCCTTGGGATTTGACCATGGGGGTAGGAGGACAGGCACTGGCTTGGGAAAATGTTTTGTCTCCTCTGCTTGTTTTTACAAGAGACGTGTCGAATGATTGCCTGCTGTTTTCATGTTGGTTTTTGTTGCGGTTGTTTAAGCAAAATGCTGTTAATGCTGGAGGTTTGTGAGCTGCTTGGGTACTGCGACCAGCAAGAACTGAAGCAATTTGAGCTTTTTTCTTTGTTAGTAGCATGTGTTCAGACATGTTTTGTGGTTTGATTTTGCAGAGTCCTGGTGACGTAGCCATTGGCGCGGGAACGAGCGGCAGCATGGACCGCGTGAAGCACGAGAACTTCTGCCGCGCCGTCGTGGAGGACAACACGGCACTCCTCCTGACGGCGGTGGAGGGCTTCAGGAAGGAGGCGCTGGGCCGCATCCGCAAGGGCTCTGAGGCGTCGAGGACGCTGGACCAGGAGATGTCCGCGCGGCTGCTCCACCTCGCCTGCAAGCACGACGCGGTGGAGTGCGCGCGGCTGCTGCTCGAGGGCGGCGGCGGCGGGATCGCGCCGGCGCCCGTCGACGCGAGGGACCAGCTGACGCGGACGCCGCTGCACGTCGCCGCCGAGACGCACTCGGCCAGGTGCATCGAGCTGCTGCTCTCCAGGAACGCGCGCGCTGATCTCAGGGTGGTCGACGGGCGGCCCCTTCTCCCGCTGGAGGTCGCGCTGATGAGCAGGCGGTATGTGGGTGGCTTCTCTGATTGCCTGTGACTTGACTGAAACCTGAATGCACTGAATTGATTGTTATACTTGACTCTGAATTGCTTGTGACTTGACTGAAACCTGAATGTACTGAATCGACTGTTATACTTGACTCTGAATTGCTTTGCTTGTGACTTGACTGAAACCTGAATGTACTGAATCGATTGTCATACTTGACACTGAATTGTTTGTGACTTGACTGAAACCTGAATGTACTGAATTGCTCGTTATAGTCGACTCTAAATTGTGTGTGACGACTGAAACCTGAATGTACTGAATGGCTTGTTATAATTGACTGGAATCAGTCCTCAATTTTCCAGCAATAACTATTTTGCTGCCGGCCTTTTTCAGAGTTCAAGTGCAGTGGTCATCTGACAAGTCTATTGAAGAACTTCTGGCATTTCTTAAAGGAAGGGTACGTAACATTACTCCTCCATTGTTTGTTGTTTCATGTCTGATGCATAGGATTGAATGCATCGTTTCACCCAAACTTGTCACCTCCTTCTATTTGTAGGACCTCACGGCAGTAAGGCTTCTGGCAGAGAAAACCAGAGTAGTTGGGGAACTCGCCTACAGATATGCCATGGAGGGATGCGTTCCTCCCTTGGCAATGCTGCTTCTGGTGGTTGAGGAGAAGATATCGGGGCTAGTGAGTGTGGTGATAGAGGGCATCAGAACAAAGAGATCGATTTACAACTCCATTGTGGATGAGGCTTTATCAATGGGAGATGCTCCAGCTCGTGATGGTAGTGAAAGGAGAAAAGCCCTGCTCTGCGAGATTCAGCTTCTCAACCAATTTGGATCGGCAGCATGGAGGGACCAAAATGACAAGAGAACATTGCCCCCTCTACTTAGGGCTGCTAAGGTACTGCTGTCTCTTTGTGATGCTTAATTAGTTATCCCAACAATTGGATGCAGATCCTTTTTTACCCCTTTGCACTTATCGTGATATGCGAAGCTCTTGTGATAAAATGTGAATTGAGTATTCTGTGTGCTACTGTGACTAGCATGTGACTTGAGTATTCAATATGCAAGGATGAGACTTAAACCAATTATACAAAGAAAAATATCACAACTTATTTTTCTTGAATTGTGTGGATGTTTAAAGCTCCATACTTAGCCAACCTCAATTTTAGGCTACAAGACTACCGCGGTATCTCTGCATACACTTCTGCTAATTGACCTGTCTTATGTAGGTTGGAGATATGAATGTCATTAAGATGCTTCTGATGGGGAATGTTGATGTCAATGAAGTTGATTCTGAAGGAAACACAGCACTTCACTGGTGTCTTAGTGGTATTTCAAGAACACAGGAGCCAAGGTTCTGCCTTTTTGACCAATGAACTAGAATCTCGCTCTTTCAGTCTTTTCATATGCGTCTTAATTGCCTTCTGTCTTCGTACAGGATTGTGTGGCTCCTGCTCAAGAATGGTGCCAGAGTTTTCCAGGGGAACAAACTAGGTCTCACACCAGTACACAGTGCTGCAGCTAAAGGAAACTACAAGGCTCTTCAGGTAACACTAACTTTTCTTCAAAAGAAGTTGATTACACTGCAGTGACTAACTGATTTTGTTTTTCTTTGCTCAGTCACTTCTACTTCATGAACCAGATTGTGTTGACATACCTTCCAAGACCAAAGAAACCCCATTATTCTTTGCAGTGAAGAATGGCTCTGTGGACTGTGTAAAACTCCTATTGCGTTTTGGAGCTGATACCAAAGCCCAGAACCTCCGGTGGGTAAATTTTCAGAATACATTGAAAGAATGCTTCTAATGATGACTTTGTACCATGCACACTTGATATGCAGCCTTTCTTTTAATTGAACAGAAAGCAGAGACCAATAGAATTGGGAACATCCCAGGACATGCGTTTCATTCTTAGCTCTGCGAAAGTAGTACCATGTAAGATTCTTACTGAGATTTACTCTTCTTGTCTGTTCACCTTAAATAATTCTCCAATTCTCTTTGTATATACTCCCTCTGTTTTTTAATTGATGTCGTTAGGACAACTTTTTAGTTCATTCTTAGCTCTGTGAAAGTAGTACCATGTAAGATTCTAACTGATATTTACTCTCATTGTCTTCACTGTTCACCTTAAATAATGCTCCAATTCTCTTTGTGTGCACTCCCTCTGCTTATTAATTGATGTCTTTAGTAGCTGCGAAGCTAGACTAGAATTGATGGTGGTGCCAATATATCATGTATGCCTAATTTTCAAGCAGTTAGCTAGTCCTAATGAGCTCTTTAGTGCTAACTATTTTTCCTAGCCTGGTGCCAGTGCACCAGGGTACATGGCTTTGCCATCCGTCATTAGGACAACTTTTTCCGTTAAAAAATGATCTAAAAATGCTTTCCTAACGTCATCAACTAAAAAAAACAGGGAGTAACTCACTTTTTATTAGCTTGTATTATTCATGCAACTGTAATAGTAAATGCTGGTCAGGAGTTCAATTAGATCGTAGTAATTTAGTCATGTAAATTTCATATAGATTGGTTAAGTATATCTGTTCGTTTTGGTGGTATAGAACTGCCCCCTTAATAGCAATGTGATCTAGTTGTAGGGAACCACAGCTCACCCCAGAAGCATCGTATGATGAGCAAGGAAAGTTGCAAGGAGCTTATGGATGATACCTTTGATGGTTATGACGACGATGATTTCAATGAATGGTATGTCTGGTATACATTACATGATTACATTGACTATACAAACTTCATGTGTCAACTCTAGTTCAAACTAATATATTGCTTTGAATGCTGGTGCAGCTATGTCAATGTTAAGAAATCAGCATGTCAGCGTGATTTTCGCTCCACTAAGGTTAAGAGCCAGTTCTCTTCAAAACAAGGTTCAAAGCTTGCGCCTCGGGTAAGTTTAACATGCTCTATCTTTATTGCCAACACTTATTGTTTTCATGACATGATATTCTTTTTTTTTCCTTTTAGCATAATCATTGGCCGAGGCATGACTACACTCGCAAAATATTTGTTGGGGGCCTCCCACCTTCTGTAGACTCCGGTAATGCTTCATATATCCTGGCATCCTGCATTATTTTGTGTTTTACAATTTAAACTAATATACTTCAAACAATTTATTTTCTTTTCCAACAGAATACCTTATTGAATTCTTCACTGCTGAATTTGGGCCTGTGGAAGAAGCAGTAGTCATTGGATTGCAGATAGGCAACCGAGTCCAGTCCCGAGGGTTTGGCTTTGTAAAGTTTGAAAGAGAGAAGGATATGATAAGTGCAAAGGAAGCTCATCATGTCTACATGCTTGGGAAGAGAGTGGAGGTAAAGGATGCTGTCGCTAGAGGATACTTGCCTTTAGAAGAGAGACCTACTTCCACGAGGAAATGCACCCAAGAGTTTCCAAAGGGAAACCACACTGTGCTAGATGGCGAATTAACTGAGGAACATGGTCCTCAGAGGCGGCGGCCATTGCCTGAGAAGTGCCTTCCATCTTGGTTCTTTATATTCAGGAAGTGGTTGCCTGGATTTCTTAGAGATGAGACTGAGCGACTTGGAGACAGGTATCCATTAAGCTCACTCAAGGGTGATTTCAGAGCAACTTGCAGGATGGAGCTTGATCATGCCGCAATTGGTTATCCTAAGCTAAGCGACTTTATGCGCTCACTCCCCGGCATCTGCAGGATGTGTGTGGTTCCTGTTGGAAATGGACCTGCGACACACATGGTCCTTCTGCCACCGTTCTCGCGACCAAAGTATGTACCCTTGCTAGAGCCAGAATCCTTTGATCATGATGAGCTCCCAGAATCAGTGTCAGATAATCACTCCCCAAGATCTCCACTTAACGCCAACATTAGAGAGGACTCCCCTCATAACACTGACAGCCAGCAGGGTGATGCATGCAGTGAGACCAATGTTCAGAGGCAGCAGGGTGATGAGAGCAGCAGGAGCAATGCCGAAAGCCTGCAGGATGAGAGTTCCACTGGGAGCTTACTGGATGATTTTACTGTCAGTACCACAAAAGCTGATTTGGTCGAGTCTGAACCTACAAGAAAGCCTGATTTGTTTGTGTCTGTACCTACAAGAAAGCCTGATCTGATTGAGTCTGTGCCTACAAGAAACCCCAATTTGATCGAGTCTGGACCGACAAGAAACTCCAAGTTGATCGAGTCTGGACCTACAAGAATCTCCGATTTGATCGAGTCTAGACCTCTTCCTCAAAGAAATGAAGGTGGACCTATTCTGAAGCTTAATTTGCTCGAGTCTGCGCCTACAAGAAAGCTTGAGTTGATGGAGTCCAGGCCTTCTACATGCTTCATTGATTGTCCAAGTGAAAGGCCAGCAGTGACTCCGAGCAGCCGTGAGACTGATACGAGATTCTCTTTCTTCCAGTCACAGTGGGACAAGTACCTGGTAAGGGCCCCGTCTTGAGAATTTGCAATATTTAATATGTTGGCTAAGATCAAATGTTGGTTAAGGTCAAAATATATGTGTAACTGATGCTGTTGTTTGTATTTTAGACTCCACATCCCAAGATTGATGAATCTTGCATCATCTGCCGATCTTGCGAAGCTACAATGCAGCTCGTCCCTTGCCTTCATAAGATATGTGTTGCTTGCATGATGAGGTGCAATGTCAGGGCATGCATGACCTGCGGCAGTGCTGTGAGTGGAGTCAAGTCATCACCTGCGGTGGATGTGACTTACCGCTACATGGTAAGAAAAGAAAAGAAAAAAAAAACTCAACCGTTATAATTGTCTTTGATTTCCTATATTTAGAGATGATCTGGAATTAGTGTAGGTTTTTTTTTCTAACAATGACTTAGTGTAGGTTTTGGATGCTTGGTGTTATTTTGCTTTACTGGATGAGTTGGGTTTCTCTGATCAATTGTTGAATATGTGCAGGGATTCATGGAGCGTGTTTCGGATCAAAGGTGCCAGTTGATGGTTGTCTGCCGTGGGGCTGAGGCGATTGTCAGATGTTCCCCCTGCATGCATGCCATTGCTTGCCGGGGATGCCTCCTTGCGTCAGTGACATTACTGAAGAATTGCACCACCTGTGGCTACATGATTGAGCACTTCAAGTTCGTTTGACAAGGCCCAATTCCTAATACAGTAATACTAGAAAGCAAACTCTAAGATATAGAATAAAGCAAGCAATCCTACAGTCTTAAGGGGGATCTGATATGCTTTCTTTCAGTATGCCGCATTTGTAGGATGCGCTAATAGGTTATTTTGGCAGTGGTAGGCGCCCTCGCTCTTCCCAGCTTGAGGTGTTCTTTTTGGCTCCTTTCTGTTCTTGCTTAGGAATGCCTTGTCAGACATGCTTAATGGCTATGCTAATGCGCTTCTGTGAGCTTGTGACGGAGTGTTTCCTCCGATTTTGGCAAGCTCACAATATTATGTAGAGCTTAACTTATCTATTATGGACCTATGTAAGCAGGATGGATGATTCTGCAGCTTATCACAGTGATGGTTGCAATGTTTTGCTGTGTGCTTCTTGATGTCTGGATTTGGTTTGTTTTGATGCTTGCTGCTCTTTTTTACGTACCAAACCCAATCAAAGAGCTGTATGTTGATGACCTGGTGTATGTCGCATTCTCAGATCGGTTTGACACATCAAAAAGAGCTCATGATGATTCTTAATGATCCTTTGTATGTTGCATTTTCAGAATGCACTCAGCAAGTCCCAGTTGTTATGTTATAAATGGTTGATCTGTTCAGCATTACATGACTTGCTTCTTCACTTATGCTTTCTGATGTTATTGAATATCTACAATTTCTGGTTGCTGGCTTGCTGCTCGTTGTTGTAGGTCAAATTCGGTCTATGTTGGTTGCCTCATGTTCTGAAGTAGGTTTTTAGAATGCACCACAAGTTCCAGTGATTGAGGAATTTACAATCTGTGTTGTTCAGTATGGGGTTGATTTGTGTAGCATCGCATCAGTTGGTTTAAGAATCATAGCTGACTGTGGAGCTGAAGTATATGCATGGTGAACTGTGAACAATCTCTGAATTTCAGTTCTCACAGATTTGAGTACTGCCCCAGAATGTGAATTGGACTCCATGGAAGGGGTCAATATGCAACGATGTACCAGCTAAGTATGTTGCGTTTGTATTTTGCTGGAAGATGCAAAGAGCCTGCTTGAAGCCTGAAAGTCCTATTTGCAGAGATTCGTGCGAGCAAAAGGAACAGGTTAACATGCCATCTTGGTTACTTGCAGAAATGAAAACGGATGACGGTCTACAGTACCATCATGATGGTGACCAGTTCGCAGCGAAATCATGTTGAGCACAGTAGCTAGCATGAGTGTTGATCATTTAACAGAACTTGTTGAAGCGTTCTAAGGAGCCAGTTACTAAGAATGGCACTATATTTGTGCAGAGCGAGCAGTACATGATCACCGCCTGTGGAAGTAGACGTCACCGTCATCTTCGTCCTCCTGGGGAGGCAGGCAGCCCCCGCTTGTTCCTGGCCACCCTCTCGAGCACTCCATCGACCGCGATGTCTACGGCGTCCCTGAACCCGGTGAGGCCAGCCCTGGGGTCCTTGTACACAATGCGAGGGATCAGCCGGATCACCTGCTCCCTCATCGCCGCCACCTGCGCCGGGGCGAACCGCCGGAGCACGTCCTCCACCCGCACCGAGCCGTTGCGCACGGCGTCCTCCGGCACGAACACCGAGTAGCTGGCGTGGACGGCGGGCAGGTGCCACCGGTACTGCGTGTACGCCGAGCCCGGGTGGAAGAAGACGGGCACGCAGCCGGCGAGCATGGCGTCGAACGACGACCGCCGCGTGTACGAGTCCCCCGGCGGCTGCAGGCAGAAGGACGCGCTCTTGAACAGCCGCATGACGTTGGCCGGCACAGTGCAGTCGCGCCGGCCGCTGCCGCACGGCATGAGCCCGCACCGCCGCGACCGCGCGCACTGTTCCATCAGGGCGTCGCGCAGGGCCCCGGCGTCGCTGCCGCCGGCGCGCGTCGCGCCGGCGAACGCGAACAGCCACGGCCGCCGCGCGCGCCGGACCTCGCGCTGCCAGGCGTCCACCTCGCCGTCGCGCGACGGGTGGAAGCAGGTCGGGTACATCATGCTGGCGTCGGCGGCGCCCCACTCGGCGGTCTCGATCACGACCGCCGTCATGTTCCTGGCCTCCGGGAGGTGGAGGAGGCGGCTGCCCCACTCGCCCCCCGCCGCGCGCCGGAGGTCCCACTCGATGCGGCTGGCGACGAGGAAGTGGTCCCGCCCGCCGTGCGCCGCCCACGCCGGCGACGACCGGAGCCAGGCGGCGAGGTCCTCGGCGAGGGCGTCGCGCGCGGCGTTGCCGAACGGGCCGAACAGGTGCCGGCCCACGTCGAGCCCCGGGTAGTAAGGCACGTAGACGGCGGCGGCGCGGGAGGCGTCGGGCGTCAGGCAGCCGTACTGCCGCATCCGGTTGTGGAAGATGACCTCGAGCATCCACTGGTTGGTGTCGTACCAGCCGGTGGGCGGGAGCACGCCGCCGGTGCGCGTCAGCGGCGCGCCCATGCCGGCGTTGGCGACGTACTTGCACATGTCCGTCCACTGCGAAAGGGTCCGGCAGTCGCGGAGCAGGTCGGCGTTGAACCGGCTCGGCAGCTCCAGGATGTGGATGTACCGGCCGGCGCACCGGTCCACGGCCATTGTCGAAGGAGGAGGAAGAGGAGGCTCTGTTCTTGCTTGACGCTCCGGTGGCGGCAAACGAGGAAGAGGAGGCTCTGTCCTTGCTTGACGCTCCAATGGCGGCGAAGGAGGAAGAGGAGGCTCTGTTCTTGCTTCACGCTCCAATGGCGGTGAAGGAGGAGGAAGAGGAGGCTCTGTTCTTGCTTGACGCTCCGGCGGAGCAGGAGACGATGACGCGTCCATGACTACTTCACGCTCCGGCTGTGGCGCTGGCATGTCAACGATCTCTTCACGCCCGGGGGGCGCCGACGTGTCAAAGATCTCTTCACTCCCCGGCGCCGGCGGCGTGTCGTCGGCCCACCGCTCCGCCGTCCCAACGATCTCCCAGACGCTCCCCGTCAAACTCCCGCTGCGGTCGAGCAGCCGAGGCGAGAAGATGAGGAGCACCCACACGACGAGGAGCATCCACAGCAGGACCAGGAGAGGCAGGAGGCACCTGCCGGCCCGGAGGGCTGCCGATCCACGCGACCTCGCCGCCATGGCGTCACCGAACTCGCCGGCCGCCGGAGAAGGAAGAACGCCCGCCGCTACGGCACCGCGCGGACAATCCGCTGCTGCTGCTGCTGCCACAGCGACGGCGTCAGCTTCATTTCGTTCTGCAGTTGGCACTTCATCATCGTTCGCGTCCCCCAGCTAGCTCATCGTGCGGTCGCCGTCGATGCCAAATCAGCGGCGATACCTCGCGTTGATTGGTTTCCATTCCTCGCTAATAATGCTTTTCATCGACATACGCTTAATTTGGCGCTTGCCGCGGCGTTTTGATTAGGCGCGTCGCTTGCATGAATGGAAGCTGGCCTTCGAAGCTGGTTTTGGAATGGACCCGGCCGTTAGCGCGGCACCGGCCGCTCTCACCACCGGCAATGAGTGGTGTGTCCTAGTGTCCAATCAACCAGGGTACCAGAGGCCCAAGGAGGAAACAATGAAGAAAAAGATTTTGTTTAAATCGATATAACTTTAGAATGGAGTGCCCGTTTCCAATGGCGTTAGTTCTCGTGTTCTACAAGCCGAAAAAACCCACATGCATAATTTTAGAAAAATTACATGCAAATACATTGGGACTGTATAATCATATTCATTCAGCTACAAAACATATTACGTACTGTTGTGAATACTTTTCCCCGTGCACTTTAGACAGGGATGGTTCGGAAATACATGTACTGTACTTGCCTGGTATAATGCTGTGACATCTAGCAGAAAGTTCAAGAGGCCTTCCTAAGAATTTTGTTCCAAATCTTGTGTTTTTTGCTTGTTTGATAACTTATGTTTGTACAATTCCTAAGACCTTCAAATAGATTTGTTTTCTTAGGGTTCTAGAGCGCCGAACGACGCCCCAGATATACTTCAAAGGAAAAGGTCCATTTTACTACCTCGAACAATTCCATTTGTCCATTTCACACCTTAAATAAAATTATGGCTCACTTTATCATTCGAATATTACATTCAGCGCATGCTTTCATTCTGTTGCTCTGCAGGACGGCAGGGATTGCATAGTGTGTGATGACCGTACAAGGCTGCAATCCAAGAAGAATCAAATCTGACAAGAGCAAGAAAGGAATTTGCGGCCTCTCTCTTGATGTTCTGTTAGAACTTGTAACTATGTTGTGACTGTTAACCGCAGAGTTGACCGCAGCAAGGGATGGAGAACTAGTACTTCCATCTGTGAAGAATGAATTTGCAGCCTATGACTGTTGTACTGCTTATGTGATATGCTACCATTTCATGCTTTCTAAGAGAACTGTAATCTGAATCATTACTCCTAATGTGGGACATATATCTTGAATTCTTTATGCCTGAATGGCTGAATTGCTGTGCTCTAAATGCCTTGTGATTGTTAGCTCTGAGCATGCCATGAACTTGTCGCCAGCAGGCTGCAGGGTGTACAAGCAAAATACACACTCCTGTGGCTGGAACTGTATTATCATTTGCATTGAGCTATAAAAGCAGATTACATAGGTATCGCGTGTGGTAATTGTCTTGTTTTTCAGAGTTGGCAACCACGACTAAACTTAATTTGCTACTCCGGTTAGCACATTTTTTGAAACGAGGGAACCCCCACTTCCATTCCAAACGAAACGGAGATCATTGTTTTTACATCATTCTTGCGCACCAACGCAAGTCACAAGCAAGAGATAGAGAAAAATTTGACTTACTTAACTACTAAGCGTCCTCCCGCCCCTGATTTGGATACGGATCTCCAGAATCCAAATCAGGGGAACTCCGGTTAGCACATCATCTTGGTTATTACTAGCAGAAACGAAAACGGATGACGGTCAACAGTAACATCATGATGGTGAACATGAGCCTTTTGATTCTCATGGTTTTTTATGTAACGTTTGAAAATCTCTTGATACAAAGTTTTTGTATTTCATCTCATCTTTGTTGTATAGAAATAGACACTAATAAAACAAGAAATGGTATTTGTGCAGAGGTGGTAGTACATGATCACCGCCTGTGGACGTAGACGTCCTCCTCCTCCCAGGGAGGCAGCCCCCGCATGTTCCTTTTCACCCTCTCGATGACGCCGTCGACCGCGATGTCGACGGCGTCCCTGAATCCGCCGGTGCCGCCGCCGGTTGTGGGGTCC
Source organism: Eragrostis nindensis (assembly GCA_012490785.1). Taxonomy (NCBI): domain Eukaryota; kingdom Viridiplantae; phylum Streptophyta; class Magnoliopsida; order Poales; family Poaceae; genus Eragrostis; species Eragrostis nindensis. The sequence goes on along the minus strand of JAAXCT010000105.1, from coordinate 746,160 downwards.
CTGTACACGATGCGCGGGATCAGCCGGATCACCTGCTCCCTCATCGCCGCCACCTCCGCCGGGGCGAACCGCCGGAGCACATCCTCCACCCGCACGGAGCCGTTGCGCACTCCGTTCTCATCCGGCACGAGCACCGAGTAGGTGGCGTGGTCGGCGGGCAGGTGCCACCTGTACTGCGTGTACGCGGAGGCCGGGGGGAAGAAGACGGGCACGCAGCCGGCGAGCATGGCGTCGAACGCCGACCGCCGCGTGTACGAGTCCCCCGGCGGCTGCAGGCAGAAGGCGGCGCTCTTGAGAGGCGCATGACGTTGGCCGGAGCGGAGCAGTCGTTGCGCGGGGCGTCGCCGCACTGCATCATCCCGCACAGCCGCGGCGACCGCGCGCACTGGTCCATCACGGCGTTGCGCAGGGTCCCGGCGCCGCCGGGGCCGCGCGGCGCGCCGGCGAACGCGAACAGCCACGGCCGCGGCGCGCGCCGGAGCTCGCGCTGCCAGGCGGCCACCTCCTCGGCGCCGCCGCGCGACGAGGGGTGGAAGTAAGTCGGGTACGGCACCGAGACGTCGGTGGCGTGCCACGCGGCGGCCTCGAGCACGAGCGCCGTCATGTTCGCCACCTCCGGGAGGTGGAGGAGGCGGCTGCCCCACTCGCCCCCGCCGCGCGCCGGAAGTCCCACGCGACGCGGCCGGCGACGAGGAAGTGGTCCAGCCCCCCGCGCGCCGCCCACGCCGGCGACGACGACCGGAGCCAGTGCGCGAGGTCCTCGGCGAGGGCGTCGCGCGCGGCGTTGCTGAACGGGCCGAACAGGTGCCGGCCGACGTCGAGCCCCGCGTAGTAGGGCAGGTAGACGGCGGCGGCGAGGGAAGCGTCGGAGGTCAGGCAGCCGTACTGCCGCATCCGGTGGTGGAAGATGACCTCAAGCGTGAACTGGTTGGTGTCGTACCAGCCGGTGGGCGGGAGCACGCCGCCGGTGCCCGTCAGCGGCGCGCCCATGCCGGCGTTGGCGACGTACTTGCACATGTCCGCCCACCAACAGAGTCCGGCAGTCGCGGAGCAGGTCGGCGTTGAACCGGCTCGGCAGCTCCTGGATGTAGATGTACCGGCCGGCGCACCGGTCCGCCGCCACGGTCATTGTCTGCGGCGGTGGCGGGGAAGGAGGAGGCTCTGTTCTTGCTTGACGCTCAGGCGGTGGCGATGACGCGTCCATGACCACTTCACGCTCCGGCGGTGGCACTTGCACGTCGAAGATCTCTTCACGCTCCAGCGGCGACGACGTGTCGACGATCTCTTCACTCCCCGGCGCCGGCGGCGTGTCGTCGGCCGACCACTCCACCGTCCCATAGGTTTCCCAGACGCTCACCGGGAAACTCCCGCTGCGGCCGGGCAGCGGAGGCGAGAGGATGAGGAACATCCACAGGGCGATGAGCATCCACATGAGCGCTAGGTGGCACCTGCCGCCCCGGGACCGGAGGGCTGCTGATCTACGCGACCTCGCCATGGCGTCGCCACTCGCCTGCCGCTGGCCGCCGGAGAAGGAAGAACGCCAGCTACTACGGCGCCGTGCGGACGCTCTGCGGCTGCGGCGACGGCATCAGCTTTATTTCGTTCTGGACTTGGCATTATTTCATCATCCACCCACTGAGCGACCACCTCCTCCAGCTCATCGCGCGGTCGCCGTCGACGCTGAATCGGCGGCGAGACCTCGCCATGATTGGTTTCCATTCCTCTATAATAATTCTTTTCATCGGCAGACGCTTAATTTGACGCTTGCCGCGGCGTTTCGATTAGGCGCGTCGCGTGCAATGCATGGAAGCTGGCGTCGAAGCTGATTTTGGAATGGACCCTGTTAGCGCGCCACCGGCCGCTCTCACCAATCAACCAGGGTACCTGACATACAAGGGGCATGCACGTCACAGCCAGAGGCTCATGGAGGAAAGAATGAAGAAAAAGATTTAGTTTTCTTTTGCGAAGAAAAAAAGATTTAGTTTACATCGCTATAACTTTTGAAAGGAGGAGTGGTATGAAAAAAAAAACTTTTGAATGGAGTGATCGTTTTCAATTTTGTTTGCACTTTTGTGTTCTACGTGACCCGCCGAAAAGAAAATATATCCCACATGCATAACTTTTTTTAATAAAGAATACATGTGTTAAAATATCACAAAAGCTGTTATTCGGCGCTTTGACCCTTGCCGTGGTGTTAAATTAGGGGAAGATGGGAGTCGAAGCTAATTATGAAATCCTAGCAGTCTATCTAGAAACCGAAATTATTACCGCTAATATGGGACATCTACCTTGAATTCTTTAAGCCTGAATTGTTTTTCTGCTCTAAATGCCTTGTGATTGTTAGCCCTGACCGAGCATGCCATGAACTTGTGGCCAGCAGTCTGGTGTACATGCAAATACAGCTGGGACTGTATAATCAATTTGCATTCAGCTATAAAAACAGATTACATAGGTATCGGGTGTGTTAATTGTCTTATTCTTCACACAGGTGAAGGCACACCCTGGACGAGATGGCTATTACAACAGTACAATCCTTTCGAGCATGGCTTCCAGGTCTCGGCTTTCCAACACGAGCTCATGCCTCTGTACCAAGCCATTACCTCAGTTGACGATGACAACGGTGCGACCACTCCATTTTGGTTTGATGACTGAACTTTCCTGAGAGGCTGAGACTGCTGGCTGCGTTCTCACACCGCACTGATCACAACATCTTGATTCATGATGTGCTAGCAGTCGAACACCTATATATCCCATTGCGTTCCTGAGATCCAAACAATGTTAGAGGATCGACCTCATAGTGTTGGATCAGCGGTACTCGCTGAAGCTTTTCTGTTTTTCCTTGCGTAAAAAAGGGGGAAAAAATGCACGACACGTCTCTGGAAGTTCTTTACCAACACGCGTGGATTTGTTTCCTGCCAACGTCAAATGGAGATCACGTTGGTATTTCTGATTTTTTTACGTCAAAAGGAGAAAAAAAACACCAACACCTCTCTGGAACGTGGAAAAATTTTGTGATGGAGATTTCACGTTGCTTGTTTGTTACAATGGAAAAAAAAATTCCACCAACTGAATCCGTCACAACATATCAACCACTTTTGAAACACATCTTTCAATAATCATGGGACCTTTTACCTCCTTGAAGGTAAAAGATCACGGATCTATCTAATTAAAATAGACGGTCCACAGTCATTTTGAGGTACCCTAAAACTGGCCCTAGTATAGTGATGTGACATCTAGCAGAAAGTTTAAGAGCCCTTCCTGAGAATTTTGTCCAAATCTTGTGTTTTTTTTGCTTGTTTGATCGCTTATGTTTGTACAATTCGTAAGACCTTCGAATAGAATTTATTTTCTTAGCGTTCTAGAGCGCCGAACGACGACGCCCCAGATATATTTCAAACAGGTAAAGAAATTTACAGCCCAGTTTAACAGGTTGCCACTCGGCAAATTACTGCTGGCCCTCTGCTGCCCAAGCAAATTACGCGCTCATCATGTCATATGACTCACTCCCATAAGCGATTCAGCATAGCTGTTCAACTTCCAGATTGGCTTTCCTTGCAAAAAAAAAAAAAACTTCCAGATTGGCTTGCCACTCCCGATGATTTGTTCAAAGATTCGTCATGGAGCACAGAGAAACGGAAGCTTGAGGCACCGTACGTTTTTGTTGTTTACGTTAAGCGGTGTATGGAGAAAGAGATTAGCTAGGAGCTCACCTCCTTCGTGATGGCGAGGGCACACGGACGAGACGACGTACGATGGCGAGGAGGCTCTCGGATCGGTACAGGGCGACGGGGAAGCTGCCCTGCTGCGTCCGCGTCAGAGCGTTTGTGGATTGAACGCGTTCTTTCTTTCTTGGCGAGGAATGGAAACCAATCAAGGCGATTGATGATGATGTCGACTGATGAGAAGCCAACTCTAGAAAACATCGATTACGCCGCCGCTGCAGCAGCAGATCGTCCGCGCGTTGCGTTCCTTCTCCGGCGGCGGCCATGGTGGCGAGCTCGCGTGGATCGGCGGTCCTCCGGGCCGGCAGGCGCCTCCTGTCGCTCGCCGTCCCGGCGTGCTGCCTGCTCCTCCTCGTCCTCGCGCCTCGGCTGCCCGAGCTCGCCGGCGGCCGCCTCGGGACTTTCCCGGTGAGCGTTGGGCAGATCGTTGGGTCGGTTGCTCGGTGGTCTTCGCCGCCGGAGCGTGAAGAGATCGCCGACGTTCCACCGCCACCGCCTGAGCGTGAAGTGGTCGTCGTTGACACGTCTTCGCCGCCGGAGCGTGAAGAGATCATCGACGTTCCACTGTCTCCGCCGCCTGAGCGTGAAGTGATCATTGTTGACACGTCGCCGCCACCGCTGCCCGAACTTCCACCAAGGTCAGAAGTAATCATCGTTGACGCGTCATCACCGCCGCCAGCAAAGCTTGAAGAAGAAACCATTGACGCGTCACCGCCACCGCCGCCGCCGCCGTCATTGGAGCGTCAAGCAAGAACAGAGCCTCCTCCTCCTCCTCCTTCGCCGGAGACAATGGCCGTGGATCCGTGCGCCGGCCGGTACATCTACATCCAGGAGCTGCCGAGCCGGTTCAACGCCGACCTGCTCCGCGACTGCCGGACTCTGTTGCGGTGGGAGGACATGTGCAAGTACGTCGCCAACGCCGGCATGGGCGCGCCGCTGACGCGCACCGGCGGCGTGCTCCCGCCCACCGGCTGGTATGACACGAACCAGTTCACGCTCGAGGTCATCTTCCACCACCGGATGCGGCAGTACGGCTGCCTGACGCCCGACGCCTCCCTCGCCGCCGCCGTCTACCTGCCCTACTACGCGGGGCTCGATGTCGGCCGGCACCTGTTCGGCCCGTTCGACAACGCCGCACGCGACGCGCTCGCCGAGGACCTCGTGCACTGGCTCCGGTCGTCGTCGCCGACGTGGAGCGCGCGCGGCGGGCTGGACCACTTCCTCGTCACCGGCCGCATCGCGTGGGACTTCCGCCGCGCGGAGGGGGGCGAGTGGGGCAGCCGCCTCCTCCACCTCCCGGAGGTGGCGAACATGACGGCGCTGGTGCTCGAGGCCGCCGCGTGGCACGCCTCCGACGTCTCCGTACCGTACCCGACTTACTTCCACCCGTCGTCGCGCGGCGGCGCCGAGGAGGTGGCCACCTGGCAGCGCGCGCTCCGGCGTGCGCCGCGGCCGTGGCTGTTCGCGTTCGCCGGCGCGCCGCGCGGCCCCGGCGGCGCCGGGACCCTGCGCAACGCCGTGATGGACCAGTGCGCGCGGTCGCCGCGGCTGTGCGGGATGATGCAGTGCGGCGGCGCCCCGCGCAACGACTGCTCCGCGCCGGCCAACGTCATGCGCCTCTTCAAGAGCGCCGCCTTCTGCCTGCAGCCGCCGGGGGACTCGTACACGCGGCGCTCGGCGTTCGACGCCATGCTCGCCGGCTGCGTGCCCGTCTTCTTCCACCCGGCCTCCGCGTACACGCAGTACAGGTGGCACCTGCCCGCCGACCACGCCACCTACTCGGTGCTCGTGCCGGAGGACGGCGTGCGCAACGGCTCGGTGCTGGTGGAGGACGTGCTCCGGCAGTTCGCCCCAGCAGAGGTGGCGGCGATGAGGGAGCAGGTGATCCGGCTCATCCCGCGCATCGTGTACAGGGACCCCACGACCGGCGGCGGCGCCGGCGGATTCAGGGACGCCGTCGACATCGCGGTCGACGGCGTCATCGAGAGGGTGAAAAGGAACATGCAGGGGCTGCCTCCCTGGGAGGAGGACGTCTACGTCAACAGGCGGTGATCATGTACTGCTACCTCTGCACAAATACCACTCTTGCTTTATTTGCGTTTCTATTTCTATACAACAAAGATGAGATGAAACAGAAGAAGTTTGTATCAAGAGATATTAAAACGTTATCCAAAAAAATCATGAGGGATCAGAAAGCTCATGTTCACCATCATGATGTCATTACTGTTGATCGTCATCCGTTTTCGTTTCTGCTAGCAACCAAGATGATGTGCTAACCTGTTGACCTGTCAGGGGCATGGCAATGCAAAATTTTCAGATGCAAGCGTCCCCGGCGTGAAGGTAAAACATTTCCTGCTGTCTACTAGTAAAGTTTAGTCATGGTTACCAGCTCTGACCAACAAGACAATTACCACACCTGATATCTATGTAATCTGCTTTTATAGCTGAATGCAAATGATAACACAGTTCGAGCCACAGGTGTGTATATTTGCTTGTACACCCTGCCTGCTGGCGACAAGTTCATGGCATGCTCAGAGCTAATAATCACAAGGCATTTAGAGCACAGCAATTCAGCCATTTAGGCATGAAGAATTCAAGATAGATGTCCCACATTAGGAGTAATGATTCAGGTTTCCAGATAGACTGCTGGATGGAATACTTCGGGCATAGAAGAAGTTAAACATACGCAGTACAACAGTCATAGGCAGTACAACAGTAAGCAGGTTTCAAGAAAGCATGAAATGGTAGCATAACACATAAGCAGTACAACAGTCATAGGCTGCAAATTCATTCTACACAGATGGAAGTACTAATTCTCCATCCCTTGCTACGGTCAACTCTATGCGGTTAACAGTCACTGCATAGTTCTAAGTTCTAACAGAACATAAAGAGAGAGGCTGGCACAAATTCCTTTCTTGCTCTTGCCAGGTTTGATTCTTCTTGGATTGCAGCCTTGTAACGTTCATCACACACTATGCAATCCCTGCCGACCTGCAGAGCAACAGAATGAAAGCATGAGCTGGATGTAATATTTGAATGATATGTGAGAACTTCTCTGGGAATGAGTGTGTGAGCAAGCATTCTTAGAATAAATATTACTCCTTGGCAGGAGGAGTCGTAAAGCAAATACTTGGCTAGAAGGAGTGTCACAAGCAACTGTCATTTATTAACCACATCCTGCTGCTATCTAAAATCACCAACCGGTAGAATATTGTACAACTAGTTCCTATAACACCATCAAATTTAGGAAATCAGTCTACAACACCGCTGCATTACCTGCGGTTTTCATTCGTTTGAACGTCGAGAGTTGCTTCACCTGTTTGCTCATGTACTCAATGCACTCCATCGTGGTGGCCTTCCTCCCTGCCTTGTAATTCCATAGCTCATAGGAGATGCTCCTATTGCTCAGGCAATTGCACTCCCTCATCTCCATCAACGCTCTAACGACAGCATCGTGAGCATCTTCTCCCCATTCCCTCTTCAGCTCTTGCAGCATAATATCATCAGCGTCTATGGCCTCATCCTATTTTCAAAATGTGGCATAATGTATATTTATAATTGCCAAAACATGAGCTGCAAGGTGGCACAATGCTTATGAAAATTCACTTACTTGACAGTTATCGCCAACTGCATCCGTCTTGAAGGGCTTCCAGCTTGGATTCTTCAGCAACTTCCCCCATGTGGTGTAAAGCTTAGAGGCTTCCTTTTTAGCTTCTTTAGGAGGCAGCTTGGCAGCGCATGCAGCATGGAACGGCTTCTCATCCAATCTCCCCATTTCCTTCACCCCAAGGACACGCCCACCACAGTCAATTTGCATGAATTCCTAGAACACCAGTTACCACATATCAGCATATCACCAAGTCATTATCTTACACCTCAGATTTCAGGGATCCTGAATGGACATGAATTATTGCAAGTTCAGTGATATGAGCAAACCTTGATCAGAGTTTCTCGAAGCCCTTCCAAGTCATTATCAGTGCCTGCATGATGGTCAGCTAGCCTCTGCTTTCAAAGTGAAAATTTTGCATGAGCACAGTAGAACCTAACAAGGAGAAACGACAGAACACAAATGCAAAGTCACAAGATGCAACCTTCAGCCTGGTTTGCAATAATGGACAGTTTAATTTCAGAATGAAAGCTATAACAGCAGAAATCCATGTCCTTGCAAAGGTTTAATGTATTTACAGGCAAGTTTCTGTCTTACAGAGATTAGTGAGGCTAAAAATCTGTCATTCACTTAGATTTCTCCCGAAAAAATACGCCATTCCATTAGATTCCTCAAAATAAAAATCAGAATCACATAACTAGTATACTAGTAAGATGATGGAAACCTGACTCGCTCTTACCTAACATGCTAGTGCCGTCCAAGAAATCAGATTCACTTGCCTATCATACCAGCGCAGTCCAAGAAACACAACTAAGATGGGTCAAGATTTACCTTTGAGGTTTGTTGTTGGACAGAATCAAGTGCACCCCCACTCGCACTCTGTTGCTCGTCTTGATTTTTCATGGCTTCCAACTCCTGAACCTTCGCGGAGACAGCCTTCAGCTCCTCATCCTTCTCATCCCTCTCCTCCTTCGCCACCGCCAGCTCCTCCTTCGTCGCCGCCAGCTCCTCATTTCTCGCCGCAAGCAACTCCTCTGTCAACGCAAGCTCCTCATCTCTCACGGCAAGAACCTCCTTTGTCGCCGCGAGCTCCTCCCTCGCCGCCGTCAGCTGCTCCAGCACCGGCGCCAGGAGCTCCGGGGGCGCCGCGGCCGCCCTCCTGAGGGCCTCCCGCTCCATCTTCGCCTTCTCCTCGGCGATGTCGCCGATCAAGTGCTTCATCTCCATGTACTCCACCACGGCGTCCCTGTGGAAGAAGATCTTGGAGTCGACCTTGGACGCTAGCAGGTTCATGCGCCCGCTCAGCGGCAGCGCCCCATTGCCGGTACTGCTACCGTCTCCTGCCATCTTCCTCCTCTTCTTGGGTTTCAAGGGGCTGAAATAGCGCACAAACAAAGAGTAAGAAAAAAAAGGGGAAATGTTTAGCCACGTCTACAGGATTACCTCCTAGAAATCTGTCTCCAGAAACTACTACCTACATTTAGTGCTAAAAGGGGAAGAAGCAAGCAGATCAAGAAACGAGAACGGAGTTCCCTTTTTTCGGCGAGCATTGGGGTTTCTTGGGTAAAGAAGAACAATTAATAGAGGGGGAGAAGGGGAGAGAGCAAAACACCAGAGATGGCGAATGAATTGGGTGCTCCGTGATTGATTTTGATCCCAGCCTCGCCGTGTCCTCCCAGCTCCGGTGAGCAGTGAAGGCTGAAGGGGAAACTGGCGATTGGCGATGGAGTGAATGAAGCGAACAGCAGAGAGCAGTGAAGTGGGGAAAAAGTGCAAGACGAACTAGGAGCGCAGGGCCCAGGTGTCGGACGAGGCTGGCCTGAGGTTAAGTCAGATCGCCCTCGCCACTGATTAGCGGGCCTAGAAGTTGGCGGGCCCCAGATGTCACTGGACAGTACGCGGTGTGAAGTGTGAATAGTAAAACTGTCGTTGCAACACAGTAAATGTGGAAAAACGAGTACTGCTACTGCAACTTTCTCTCCGGAGAAAGTCGCCCTCGATGTGTTCGATCATGGCTCATGGATGAAGGGAAGACAGACACTGTGAACTGCCATTTTCATTGGATGCCCTTTTGGAATTTTGATTCTCGTATATGTTTAAATTTCCCTTGTTTTGGTTGTTTCGAATGATTTAATCTTTTTTTTTAAAAAAAAACATGAGCACTTCTTCATTTAATCATCATGCTACATTGCAGGAGGAAGTTTGGGGCCTGGGAAGGCCAGAGAGTATCTAGTCTATGACTAGTTGCATGATGCTGAGCACAAAGATGAGATGCCCAGTTACCATAAGGATTAACATACACCAAATCAAAAGGAAGAAAAATTCCTACTGAGCTCCTGGATGTGATATCTACTACTAATATTGTTGCAATTTCAGAGGGAAGATTATTACTGCTGTTCCACTGACCGTCAATCAAGTTACTGTCCGTCTCCGTGATTAAGGTTCAGAAATCAGCCTTTGGCCATCTCTGCAGCTGCAACTGCAAACATCTGCTTCAGCGGCAAGCGGGGAGCACAATCAAGCAAGCCACCTTGCAGAGCCACCTCGAAATTGGTCATTCAACTGCCCCGCTGTGATCTTTAGTGTAGAAAGAAGCATCAGTGCTGATTTTAACAAAACCAGGTGCTGGCCGTGACCACTTTATCCAACGGTTCATTGCTGTTGTCGGGCGAGCAACATGGATGAGGTGCATAGAGGCTCAGTACGACAACAAGCAGCGACAAAGCGATCACTACCAAGCACCGTCTCAACCATGGCATGCTAGTAAGTGCTAGCAGTAATCACATTCATCCAAGGCAGGAAAAAAAAATTCAGGCATCAAAGTGCCGAACATCAGGGAGAAAAATTTAGAGTGAGAGCTAGCTGCAATTCTTCAAACATCAGAGCAGCTGAACATTAAAATTCTCCTAGAAAGCATGACATGGTCGGCCGTAGCCTCTCTTGAGGTCAAGACAGGGTACTCATTTTTCCCATTATCTAAAAAAAGAAAGCATGACATGGTAGCATCAGCACTACAACAGTCACAGGTTCCAAATTCATCCTACATAGCTGGTTCATAGGTTTCCATCCATTCCCAGGGTCAATTCCACGCGGTTACAACAGTCACTACAATAATTTTAACCGAACAGCAAGGGAGGGTCACAAGTTTCTTGCTCTTATCAAGTTCTTCTTGGCACGCAGTCTTGTAAGAGTCGGCATACCTAGGCAATCCCAGCCGCCCTGCAGCACAACAGAGCAAGAGGGTGAGTTGGATGTGTTAGAGCCATGTATAAATGACACTCTTATCTACAAAAGAACATCAAAGCAGATTCATCAATCTAAGAAAGCTACAAAATAAAATTTCCAATCGTAATTCATAACAGTGCTTGAATACATGGTTGAATATATCTTTGTTGTGTGTGGTTGTTTAAACTCAATTGCCGACCACAATTATTGCATCCATTTACAATTTATCAGTGAAATCTGAAGGCTCATGCTCATTGTCGAATAAAATGGACGGACCTTACTTTGATGGATTTAAGTAATATATCAGGGGATATCGAATCAGCATCAATAGTAGTGCTCTAATACAGTAACCAGATTGTATAAAATCAAGATACTTGAAAAAGTTCTAAGATAAGAATTACAGAGATAGCTACCCAAATATTGTTCTTATTTAGATACAGATGCAGATAAGAGAGTATCATGTAGCAGGATAATGTGTTCAAGTAAAGAACAAGCAAGGAGGCGAGAGTATACTATCCATGCATAAAAGTACATATCTAGTGGGACAAAGGAAAAATGTGAATTCTTCATGTTTGGTGATGTGAAATGACAAAATATGAAGAAGACATAGTCCCTGTTCTTTAATTTACTTAAAAAGGTAACATAAATGGATCCAATCTCCAAATCTAATTAGAAAACACCGATACTTTTCCAGATCCTGTGTGGTTACATTTTGAAGAATTTATACTATTTAATCTGAAATTACTAGACTGTGAAGGTGCACAAGTTGGTGGGCTAGCAGGGTGAACGAAAAATCAAATGCTTGAGCTAAAAGCTGTGTCACATGGTATCTACTAAGCAATAATGTGATGTTATAACCACCAACAATGTTGTAATCCGAAATCTCCTTCTATGGCAATGTCAAATGTTAGGAAATCGTACTAGGACACCTTTGCATTACCTGCGAGTCTTCCTGCGCTTGGTCACCGAGAGTTGCTTCACCTGACTGCACATGTACTCAACACCCTCCCTAACGGTGGCCTTCCTCCCCTCCTTGTAGTTCCATAGCTCATAGGCAATGCTTCTGTCGCTCATTCTTGCATCTCCATCAACGCCCTAACGACTGCGTCGTGCGCACCTTCTCCCCATGCCCCCTTCAGCTCTTGCAGCTTATCATCATTGACATCCACGATTTCCTGGTAATGCAAGCAGCACATAATCTGTTACCCTTTTGAGAGTGTCAAAAGCAACCTGAGAGACACCAAAATGCTTCCCAGAATTGATATACCTGACTGTTGCCATCAACTGTGACTGTCTTGAAGGGATTCCAGCTGAGATCGCTTAGCTGCTTCTGCCATGATGAGTATAGCTGATAGTACCCTGCGCCAACTTCTTCAGGAGGTAGCTTTGCGAGACAAGCAGCCTTGAAGGCCTTCTCATTCAGTTCACCCATTTCCCTTATCCCCAGTTTCCGCCCACCGGTATCAATTTCAAGAAATCTCTGAACACCAGATTGGATATAACATCAGCTCCCACGCCACAAACATTTTAAAACTGCAAAAATGTGTGCGGTACCTATGTATTGTGTAATCTTTCAGGGACATGTATGAACCTTGATCAGCTCATGCCTGACTGACTCCAGCTCCTCATTGTCGTTCACCAAAATACCAGAGCTTTGTTTGTTTACTAACTCATTCTCAACATTTCTTTCAGATATCTCCACTGATCTTGTCTGCACCTGCGTCCACAACAACACATGTAAAGACAAAGAAAGCCAAAATATAAATAATAAACAGGGAAAAAAATCAACATGTATGCGCAGTTAGTGCTCAAAAATGAAATAGGGATTTTTGCTAAGGTTCCATACATTCTGATTTTCCATCTCCAAATGAGACAGAGATTGATCTTCCACTTGACCAGTGTGCTCGCTTTCATAAGCACCATAGTCCAGCGGTCCTTCAGATGGCCTTTTCCGTTTATCTATTGATCTTGTTGACACCTAATTTCCAAATTCACATTCAATAAGTCAATACAACCCAAAATTGGAAAAGATGAACGAACAAGGAATCTGGGACCTCCATATGTATCTGGGGAGGTGTCTTGCCTCCCAAGTCTTGTACTCTCATACATACCGGCCAAGAGGCTCAATGCAATACATCCATCCATTATACGTAATATATTCCTCTTACAAAGAAAACTAATGTAATCATGACTTGAGGGAGTAACTTTGAAATCTGATACTCTGATTTGCCAGGGTGTAATCTTACTGAATACTATAAAAGAGGAAATACAAGATATTCCATACATTCCAAGCAAAGAAGAAGCTTAGCTACAACTTTATTGACGTAACAATCAAGATTTAGTATCCAAAAAGAAGATGAATCAATGATAACAGGATCAGTTACAGCATTAAGTTTCAAAACACAACGTGGAAAGTTAATGGAGTTTGAAGTATCCTGAGCTACAAGATATTAGGGAGCACTACGAAATGTGAGGAGTCAATGGCATTAAGAATTCAATTATTATTCGGGGGCAATGGCTATGAGTTTTTGTTATTACCCTTCTTGGCTGGATAGGCACAGTGGCATTTCCACACTGTTGCTCAACTTGACTATCCGTGGCTTCACTCTCTTGAAGCTTTCTCTTCAAAACCTCCAGCTCTTTGTCCTGTTGAGAGATCTTCTCCGTTGATACTGTAAGTGCATCTCTTGCTGCAATCAATGTATTTGTTGATGCTAAAGCGTCCTCCTTCAATGCTTCCAAAGCCTCTCCATTAGCTGCCAAGAATTCCTCAGGTTAGAAATGATATTTTGACAGACAATAAATAGCTCTAGAGAGAAATGAGCGGATGGTCTTTTGTGAGAATTGTACTAGATAGTGTGACAATATCAATGAACACAACACCATATAGAAGTCAAAAGAAAGATACTTTCAAAATATATTTTGATATTAAGTGCTACTGACCATGCAGATCATGCTGTAACCTCTCCCTCTCTTGCTTGAGCCTCTCCTTCTCTTGCTTGAGCCTCTCCTTCTCTTGCTTGAACCTCTCCTGCTCTTGCCGCAGCCTCTTCTTCTCTTCACTAACCCCATCAATGACATTCCTGATGTTCCGGTACTCAGTCAAAGCATCTCTGAGAAAACTAATCTTGTTGTCAACCTTTGAAGCCAATGCACCAAGGTGCCCTGCCATTCCTCTAACCCCGGACATAGATTCTACAAGTTCAGTGGGCAACAGAATATAAATAACATATATTTTGTGTTCACCTTATGTGCATCATATATACAAGTGTGTTTTTGCAGTTCTTAGCGATGAATTTCATTGTTTTCTACATTGTACCTAAACATACTTCTATAAGCCAAATCTCAGGTATTCTGTGGTCAAAATGTACATCCAGCATAAGATAGTAAAATATTAGAATGCAGAATAAGGCACACCTTCAATTTGGACTACTGAGAATTCGAGTAGGGCCACATAAGAACCATAATCTGGTTTACTTTGCAGGCTCACTACTATTTCATTCATTTTTCACTCATTACCCTTGAAAGAAGGGTAAACCAATTTCGCATGATGTTTTCACATAACATACGAAAAAAGTAACTGAGGTACTAACACAAAACGACTGCAGAAATTAAACAGGTTAGAGGGTTGGAACCTAACACGAGTTCATCTATGATCAGAAATGCATCCACACAGCAACGATCACCAATATTTTGAGACACACTGAATACCATCCAAGAAATGTGCAGATAACTAAATATTCACCTTACCTGTTGCTAACACGACCAACCAACTGTTACTAGCACTCGAACGGACCTGCAGAGTGAGTATTCGTGGGTAAGTGAGACAATCAGAAGCATAGAAAATTGAGATATAACTGCAAGAGATTTATAAAACCATGAAGTAGTAGACACAAAAATGTAATATAAGAGGTGGAACAATGCATGCGCCTTCAACTTTGAAATTGCTACAGAATCGTGATGATCTGTGGAATGGAGAAAGAAAACAGAAGATCCTTTTAGTCAGATCAAAGCTTGTTTCAGACAAGCATCCCAATTCACGGAATTGATTAAAAATAAAAAAAAAACGAGAGTTTTCTTTCCAACTTTCGTAGTGAACGCGAACTAGTGAAGGAGAAGATATAAATAAGTAATCTTTTTCGGCAATGAGAAAAACGCTGAAACACAACACAAAAACACAAAGCTCCATCCTTGTAAAAGGATCACCTTTAACCTCCTGGAGAAACACAAAGAAACAAAGATTCAAGGATTGCAGGGAAATTCGAGCAGAAATCTCCATATAGAAAGCAGATAAGGATCAAAGCTGTACCCAGGAACAGCCAAAAACTTGCACAAAATAAATAGCACTGAAGGAGTAAGATGAGGCAAAAGCAGGAACGGATCATGTCCTAACACAGACAAGGGCACAATATATAGAGGAGCATCACATGAACGCAGTGACAAAAATAATTTCATTTGCAACCGGCAGCTTTTTATTGCACACAAGAATAGGAGGGAAGCCCTCCCCAGTCACCAAGCAGGGTGGTCTGGACTAGAAACGCATAGAAAAAAGAACAAATGGAAGGAAAAGGGCTCTCACTGCCCCCAATTCGAGGACAAACCAACCAAAATGCCTGCGCCTCCAACTTCAAAGCTAGATTTTTCTTTTTCTGCCAAATGAAAGAACTGAAAAGAGGCCAAGAAACGCAAGGGACTTTGACCAGTAGAGCAATGTGCAAGATCTATTCTTCATCTTTCAGAGGCGCGGCCTAGATCCACAAATTCCAATCTAACAGAGCGATTGATCTAGTGCAGGGGAAATGGGAAAGATTTCCATTTTTTCCCTCAAAGACCAAATATGAGTGCGGACGATCACCTCGAACATACAGAACCGAAAGATTCTAGAACCACAGCATGGTGAAATCTGTGCTCTGGAAATCGCTACCCGTTGATAGGATCCAAAAGCTTGCACGGAATCAATAGCTCACTGAGAGCAAAAGATGGGGCAAAGCAAGAAATCATCGCCTTCTGAACCCCGCAGCACAAACGGGAACTCGATTCCAAACAAAGATCGCATGGACACAGTGAAAGATCGGCTCAAATGTGGTACTTAAAGCTCGGGTTTTGGTTGCAAACAAGGACAAGGGGAAATCAGATTTCCTCCAAAAAGGAAGAAACAAGGGGGAAAGCACTCACCAGTCACCAGTCACCAAAGCAGAGAGCTCTGGTCAGGTGTGAGGCTATCCGAATGGTGGTTTACAACCAACAGTGTGTCCTTGTCGCAGGAAATGTTCACTACGCACAGGGAATTCTTTTTTTTCTTTCGAATGCACGTACAGGGAATTCAGAATCCTAAAAAAAAAAATTGGTCTTTTTTATAAGGTAAGGTATGGTGTTAAAATGGCGAAGGTGAGACTACCTCCAAGGGGTGACCCATGCACAAAATGGGTGTTAAAAGGTACACAAATTATCTCTAACCAACTACCTATACACAGACGCAGTTTTCGTGCCCGGCAGGCTGGCGACGCACAAATGGAGCAGCCGCTCCCGCGACACACAAATGGAGCACCCGCTCCCGCGTCGCATCGCTCCGACGCTCGCCGTGCCACCCCCCCCCCCCCCCCCCCCCCCCCGGCCGCCCCCGGTCTCCCGCTGAATCTCCCTCACCACTGCCGGATTTCCCTCTCGCCGCCCTCCGACCCTTCCCCTCTCGACGGATCTCGCAATGGTCGAGCTTGGCGGAGGCGACGGCCCGGGAGGCGGCAGCGCGGGAGGAGGCCGCGGCAACGATGGGGGATTTAGGTTTGGGTACTTTCTTCGGTCGGAGATGAGTGTTTTTTGGTCTGGTATGTTGTAGAAAATCAGCATCTAGTTTGAGTTTGAGTCTCCTTTTCGGTTCGAGATAGCCTGAGAGCACAGAAATGGGTTTGACTCACGCTAAAGGAGAGGACGGCGCTCGCCAAGGGCGACCGGGCTGACGATGTCCTAGACCGAGGTGAACCGGAAGTGGACTGGCAACACGGCGACAATGATGGAGGGGGAGGGAGACAATACACTAGGCTTTGGGAAAACCTGCTAGGCCAATGGTATTATTCATGGCCAGTGTAATCACAGTTGCCGGATTGAATCTGACTCGTCGGTTTGAATCGGACAACTGGAGTGCCTCTATGCATGGAATTTACCGCTTTGCTGCCTAGGCTCACGTTACAGCCTTTTTAGCTCAAGCGTGGCATAGCAAGCTAGTCGTCTGATTGAATCGGACCGCTGGTGGTGGCGCCTCCACGCATAGGATTTACTGCTTTGCCGGCCAGGCTCACGTTACGGCCTTTTTAGGTCACGTATGGGCACGTGGAGAGTTAGCAGGGCTGAACGTAACAATTTTTGAAGAAAAAAACAGCCAGATGACTTTCAAAAGCCCTTCGAGCTCCGTCCTCGGAGTCAATCAAGCACGAATCTTGATGGTTCCATGGTACTCTTGTCGGAGCTCAGAGAAAGCGACAATGGGACTCGATCCCGACAACCCGTCGCCGAGGAGCGCGCACCCAGCCGCCTCTAGGAAACGCCAGCAGGCCGTCCCCATGAGCTCCGGCGTCGTAGCGCGACAGTGGCCTCCACGGCCACTCGAATGGACGCGCTATTGTTTCTTGCCCTGAAATCAAACGAGTATCCTTGGTTGTGGGAAATCTCAGTACTGACGCTTCTCAGCCGCTAGAAGTAGTAAATCGGACGTTAAAAGCTTGGTATTTTGGTACATGTTACCTCTTGGAGGATTGGAAAAAGACTTCTGTTTAACACACCAATGTGTGGTGTCACTAAAGGCCAAACTCTTGCAAATCAAACCAAACCCAGCTCAATTCAAAATTTAAATGAAGTGAGACAAGAAACGGTTGAATTTGCTGCCTTTTTAAGGTTGACTATATTTTGGGAAAGGAAAAATATGAATCATTTTAAATTAGTATATATTTTGGGAATAGAAGGTTGACTATTGTCCACTTAGTTTCCTCCTCTCGAAACCGTGTTACCGTCATGCTTCCAGTTATGTTCGACGTTTGATGTCCTACATTTTTTTTCTCTCGATCAAGTGTTAGACTCTTCGCTTTTACACTAGCCGGCTCGGGATTGGCTTCGCCGGGAAGAATCAGGTAGTTTTAACAAATGTAGTAAAGAAAAAATCACAAGTTTCGTGGTAGGTAACTTCCACGAAGTGTCCTTGAATATAGCTACATGCGTACGACGTTTCCACACAAATCATATAGTTGATGCATAGAGATTTGTTTTTTAGACCGGAAAAAGAGATGGCTTTGCCGAAATGACAGGAAACAGGGGGCTTCGCTAAAATGACCACGAAACTATTCTCACTCCTCTAAATGACCATCTACCTATTTTTAGATGAAATTACTCTCACCTTTTCTTCTTCCTCTCGCCGGACAATGGGCATGACTATCGGCGGCCGTCGCGGAGGTGGCCGCCTCCGCGCGTCGCCCCAGCCACCCCCCGCACATACATGCATGGTGGGGTCACGCCGCTTGTTGTTGGCGGCGAAGACGTGGACCTCGTCAAAGATCCGAAGGAGCCCCCCGCATGCAGGCAACCATGCACTGCCTTACCGCCCTCGAAGACCCAGAGCTCCTGTGTGCGTTTCTCCACCGACCCGATGTAGCTGTCCGGCCTCAGGAGGATACGTTCTTGCTAAGCAGTGTTTTGAATTTCGGTAGAAAAAATTACCGGTCAAGGGCGTTATCGTCGAAAATGGGTAAAAAAATCGGTTGGTTTTGGTGATTGTTTATATAATTTCAATGAAATTTGGTCAAAAATTTCAAAACCGGTCCAAATCCGGCCGGGAACACCAAATATCAAAGGGGAGCGGTATAACCAAAATTCGGCTAAAATCACAAAATTTCGGCCAAAATTCTTTTCAATGTTGCTAAGTGGCTTGGATTGTGGCGACGTTGCTGCGGGTGTGTATGAATTTCATTCCTTCTCTTTGGATGGGCAAGCAGCTGGCTCCGCGTCGTGCAGGAGGAAGAAAGGGAGGAAGAAGGAGATGGTATTTTGTCTAAAAAAAAGATATAAAAGAAAGGAGCTACATGCTCCTGTCGGTGTCAGCCCACTCTGACACTGACGAAAATCCAGAATCACAAGATAAGAGCAAGCCCAACAAGAGCCAAGCGGCGCCGAGCTATTTTATTCTGGCGCCGATGCATGCGGCATGTTCGTTCAACGCACGCCATGAACAAGTCTGTTAAGAAATACTAGTTTATTTCACAAGCGTCCCACCTCCTGCTTTGCATGTGGGTGCTGTGGTGTTGTGGGCCCGACGAATGAAGGAAAGAGCAGAAATCGACGGTCGCGGCTGCCGGCGCCGAGTGAAAGAATCTTCCGGTTTCTCTCTCCTTAACAATAGTTCTTTAATTGTGGAATCGGTCGATACGACGCTTGTTGGGCTTGCTCTAAAATGGCTTTCATCTTCAAACCTGACACCGTTGGGTAGTGGAGCTGACACCGTGGCTTCCACGGTTGGCTGCGCCCGGATACATTTTATTTTAGAGGAGTGACAATGGTTTAATGATCATTTTAGCGAAGCTCACGGTTTTACGGTCAGTCACATCTATTCACCGTTAAAGTAGATCTCTCGTGGATGCGGACACCAGAAGATACGGAGCATCCGTGCATCTCTTCTTCGTTGGACGCACAAGTGAAAATACATTCCAGCGAGAGAAGATGGAAACAGAAAAAGGAAAAATATGACTCGTCTTAAATCGGTATATTTTAGGAATAGATGATTAGGCAAAGTTTGACTATGCATGGGTCGGTGCTTCTGACGGTACTAGATCAGAGAATGATTGCTTAAGCCTGACAACAACTGAACCGGTTGGGACTAAATTCACATCAGCTTGACTGTCTTTGCCTAACTAACCCAATTACAGCATGAGAAACCTTATCTTTCCTTTGTGTTTGGCCTTTAATTTTTTGAAGCCTTTTCAATTAAAGATAAACCAATTGAATATATTATAACAGGAAAGATCCTAGTGCGACTTTCGTGCATTTTACAGTACATTTGTATCTGACAAGTGCAGTAGTAAGGAGATAAGGATCAAAACGGACATGTCGGTTAGGATCATACGTCTGATCAGTGTCTTTTTTCATGGTGACTTAAGTTTGTGAACTTTCCCCAAACTGAAGGAGAATACCGGAAAGCGACCATTAAAAGCAGTAAAGGGGAAAAGGAAAAATCTTCAAAGTTTACATGATGTATAGGTGTCGTTCTTTCCACAAATGCTATGGTAACACGCAATGAAAATCGTAACTAATTGATGCGTGAATTTTGTAAGTCATGCTATGCCAAAAGCGCACATTTTTTTTGGTTTTTTCCGGTGGGGGTGGGTTGCGAGATATTCAAACAATTCAGTCAAGAACCAAAAACATGCAAACTTGTTTGTATTATATATGGAGCAAATTCTACAAATACTTTGTGAGCAAAAGAGTCCCAAATGGGTTGCTGTGATTTATCTTGGCACCCTCGAATGTTTCTTGGATTTTGCAGCCTCCCAGAACCTATGCCAGTAAGAAAAGCACCAGCAAAAGAACAAGAAGAAAAGTACCAAGACCTGAAAAACAACGTGTTCATCGTACGCCAGTGACACTCACCCCCTCCTCTCTCAAATTCGAAGAAGAGATTTTGAAGTTCAAAATTAAAATCTGGTGTGGTTGTGTATGTCTTAGGAAGTAGTTGGAGTCTATTGCACAATGAAAACTCTATAATAATAAGTAAGTGGCTAGCTAAATTCATCAGTGAATGATGAGCTGGGATGCTTTCCATATGCATGATGAAATAGAACTTCCCTTTACCTAAAAATAGAAGGTCTAGAGTTGGTATTTTCTTGAATTTGGGAACTGATTTTCACACACGACGTTTGCACTAAAGTATTGTGGACGCGGGTCGACAAGGACACCAGGACAATATAAGTAGCCCAGACGTGCGCCATTGCTTCTCTTGTCTCGGCAGCTTCCCCCATCGTCGAGCTCAACAAAGAGGTTCTCTCTCTTAATTTGATGCTCCTATACCACACATCCTCCTGCTTGATCCGTTGTTTAGCGTGCCGAGATGGACCTTTCATCGGGAGGATCATCAGCTGCTTCGGGTACGTAGTGTAACTGAAGAACTCTTTATTGCCGTTGTTCCTTAATTTTGTGTGCTGTTCTCTTTTAGGATTCTACAGCATGATTTCTATGTTGCTGGAGTTTAGATGTGTAGTCAGTATGGTATTTTCATCCATTAATCTGGGATTTCTTGTCAGCGTTGAGCCACCACCTTACGGTTTGACAATAAATCAAGAGCAGATTGTAGAGTATGCCATAATAAATCACTGGATCGTGAGCTACACGTACGCTTAAGGGTGCAAAACTTGAGAAGAAGGTTAAACAAACACGCTGTGTTCCCTTTTCCTAATAGTTCTTCCTGTGCTCATGTTATGCATGTCCCAATTTCTCTGATTTTTTTTTGAGAGACATGTCCCAATGTTGGGCTGTATGTAATATGTAAGGGCCCATGAGCCCATCTTATGTATATACCTGTGTAACATGTCAATGGTGAGATATGCTTCCAGAATTTTCCCATTTCTACATGGTATCAGAGCCGGTGGAGGCGATGCAGACGGCGACCGCGCGGCCGTGACCAGGCGGCGCTCGCAGGCGTGACTGACGCACGGAGGCTGAGCAGGCGAGACGGGAGCTGCTGTACGTGGTAGCGTGGGGGCAGCCAGCGGCCCAGACGGACGGCGAGCAAACAGCGGCGGCGTAGGTGTTGACAGCTGGTGGTCTGTGTGGCGGAGCTGCGCGAGGTGAGGAGCAGTAGAGCAGCGGAGGTGGTCGATTTGGCTGCTGCAGAGGAGCTCTGGGGGCGGCGAGCAGAGGAGGTGTGCGTGCTGATTGGAAAGGGTGGCGGAGGTGCTGTGTATGCGCGTGTAGGAGCACGGAAGAAGTGCCTCAAATTGGGAGCAGCTGAGCGGTAAGATTTGCAATTGGAGCTTTGTGCAGGCTGTAATTGAGGAAATCAATAGCTAGCTTGCTGGAATTTGTTGAAATTGCTCCCAGCGGCAAAGAAAAAAAAAAAGAGGGAGAAGTGCTGCTGAGTCCTCTGGTTTTGCAGTTGCTAAGCTGCAGAAATTAGCAGAGGCACGAACAGCATTGGGTTGAAGGAGCGGAGCTCATACCGCTGGAGCTGTTTGTGAGCTTGGAGCTGCTGGAGCCTGGACAGTGGCTGTGAGGCTGAAGACCTGGCGTGCTTTTTTGGTGAAGGACGACGCCTTGCTGGTTATCTGTGGCAGCAGTACAAGCTGTGCAGATAGAGTTTCAGAGTGAAGACTGAGGCAGTCCGTGGTGTGCATAGCGCTATTCTGCTATCGCAGTGTTGAGAATTGGAGTTCATATTGAAAACGGAAGTGTGAGGTGGCTTTGCTGTGTACTGCAAGCTGCTGGTTTGTATTCTTGCTAGGAAAGCAGCAAGGGAACCAAAGAAGGAAGGCTGGAAGGCTTGGTTTCAGGGGGAGCTACTGACCTGACAATAGCGAATTGAGAGAGAGGAAAACAGGCACTCTTGTGTGTGCTGAAGGGCGATCGAGGGCGACCATGTGCTGTTCAACAGAAACAATGGCAGAGAGCAATAAAATTGAGCTAGTTTGTGAGAAATTGGCTGAAATCCTCACAGCAACACAACTTGAAAAGATGGCCCAGTTATTTATGGCAAAGAGTTCAGAACAAATGCTGGCAACACGAGAACAACAGGAGAATGCGACAATCCTTGGTAATCTTGTCAATCTTGCTCATCCCAACAAAGGTACATCTCATGCTAATTGGATACTAGATTCAGGTGCATCTAAGCATGTTACCGGTACATTAAGTGAATTTACATCATATAAACCATATGCTCCTACACAAAAGGAAACTATTCAAACTGCTGATGGAACTGCTCAACCTATCAAAGGTGTGGGTACAGTTCAATGCACTCCATCAATTACATTATCGTCGGTTTTATATGTTCCTTCTTTTCCGGTTAATCTAGTATCCTTGAGTGCTTTGGTGGATCATATGGATTGTCGTGTTACTCTCGATCGAGAGAATTGCTTAATTGAGGATAGGAGGACTGGAAGAATGCTCGGTAGTGGCATAAGACGTAATGGCCTATGGTTCTTGGATAGAAGAGAAGATGCCTCATGCACTGCTCTGACAGTTGCTATGGGTGAAAAGGAGGCCAAGATAATTCTTGAGCATTGTCGACTAGGACATTTGTCATTTGATACTATGGCCAAGGTATTCCCTGAGATCATGAGTACGGTGGACAAAAGAAAACTTGTTTGTGATGCATGTGAATATGGAAAGCATACAAGATCTATATATCCAAGTAGGGGACTTAGGAGCATGTCTCCTTTCATGCTTATTCATTCTGACGTCTGGACATGTCCAGTTATCTCGATAAGTGGAATGAAGTATTTTGTAACATTTATCGATTGTTATTCCCGCATGACTTGGATATATCTTATGAAGCAGAAGAATGAGGTTCTCAAATGTTTTCGGGATTTCTGCTCACTTATTGGGAATCAATATGATGCTCGAGTTAAAATATTAAGGACAGACAATGGAACGGAGTATGTAAATAATGAATTTGGGAGTTATTTGTCTGCTCAAGGAATATTGCATCAAACAACATGCCCTGATACACCTCCACAGAATGGAGTAGCCGAAAGGAAAAATCGTCATATTCTGGAGGTTGCGCGCTCACTCATGTATACTATGAATGTGCCAAAGTTTTTATGGAGTGAAGCGGTGATGACAGCTGTTTATTTGATCAATCGCACGCCTTCAAGACTGCTTGGGTGGAAAACTCCTTATGAGGTGTTACGAGGAGTAAATGAATTTGTTGTTCCACCTAAGGTATTTGGGTGCACTTGTTTTGTCAGAGATCATAGGCCTTCAGTGGACAAGCTAGATCCTCGAGCAGTTAAATGCATATTTGTGGGCTACTCATCAAGTCAAAAAGGGTATAAGTGTTGGTGCCCGACAGAAAGGCGTCTATTTGTTAGTATGGATGTTACATTCAGGGAATCGATTCCTTTTTATGGAGAAAAGACAGATTTAAGTTCTTTGTTTTCTGATCTTGACTCTCCCAGCATGGATGATGTTGGTCGAGAGGGGGAGAATGGTGACATGAGAAATGAATCAAGCGATCACCAACCAAGAAAGATGGAAGCAGTGATTGGTGGTTCGGTTCCTCAATCAAAGGGAGTTGAAGTGGTGACTGATTCAACATCTTCCAATGAAGATCCATCTGCACATGAGAGATGGCAACACAGAAATGTATCACAAGTATACACAAGAAAAAAGTTCAGATCTCAGTCACAGGCTATAGAGGTGGTTCCAGCATCAACCAAAGAACAATGTTCTTCAACTCCGGTGCCTAATAATGACCCAGAAATTATTGATGTCCCATCAAAATCTGCAACTGAGGTTGATGTCTCCTCTCCAGCTGATCTTCCCATTGCATGGAGAAAAGATGCACGAGCCAAGGCTGGAGTTCCTCCACCGAGGTATGGATTTGAGAATGACATTAGCAATTATGTCTCTTATACATCTTTATCTCCTGAGTATAGAGCATTTGTTGCATCTCTACAATCTGTTGCTATTCCTAAAGATTGGAAAGAAGCAACACATGATCCAAAATGGCGAGATGCTATGATTGAGGAATTGAGGGCTCTTGAAAAAAATAAAACTTGGGATATTGTAAAACTACCACCAGAAAAGAAAGCCGTTAGTTGCAAATGGGTTTTCGCGGTGAAGCAGAACCCAGAAGGGAAGGTAGAAAGATACAAGGCTCGACTTGTTGCAAGAGGATATAGTCAGACATATGGCATTGATTATGATGAGACATTTGCACCGGTGGCAAAGATGAGTACGGTAAGAACCTTGATTTCTTGTGCGGCAAACTTTGGCTGGCCTTTGTACCAATTGGATGTCAAAAATGCTTTCTTGCATGGTGATCTTCAAGAAGAGGTATATATGGAGATTCCACCTGGCTTTTCTAGGCCTAATGTATCCGGAAAGGTTTGTCGATTGAAGAAATCTTTGTATGGTCTCAAGCAATCTCCTAGGGCATGGTTTGACAGATTTAGACGAGCACTTTGTGGTATGGGTTATAAGCAATGCAATGGAGATCATACCGTATTCTATCGACATTTTGGACGTCGGATTATGGTTTTAGCTGTTTATGTGGATGATATCATCATCACCGGTGATGATGAGGTAGAAATTGGACGTCTAAAAGAGAATTTAAGTAAGCAATTTGAGGTCAAAGATCTTGGTCAACTCAGGTATTTTCTTGGCATTGAAATTGCTCGATCTCCAAAAGGTATTGTTCTCTTACAGAGAAAGTATGTTCTAGATTTGCTCAATGAGACTGGTATGCTTGGGTGTCGACGTGTATTAACTCCTATTGATCCAAACCATAAGTTATGTGCTGAATCTGGTCATCCTGTGAATAAAGAGAGCTACCAAAGACTTGTTGGTCGGCTCATTTATTTGTGTCATACAAGGCCTGATATCACTTATGCAGTGAGTGTGGTGAGCCGATATATGCATGATCCTAGAAGTGGACATCTAGATGCTGTTTATCGCATACTACGATACTTGAAGAGTAGTCCTGGAAAGGGAATCATTTTCAAGAGCCATGGTCATCTGATGGTAGAAGGATATTGTGATGCTGATTGGGCCAGTTGTATTGATGATAGGAGGTCGACTTCGGGCTATTGTGTCTTTGTTGGAGGAAATTTAGTTTCATGGAGAAGCAAGAAGCAACCAATTGTATCTCGTTCAACTGCTGAAGCAGAATATAGAGCTATGTCACTTGTGGTGAGTGAGATGTTATGGGTGAGAAATCTCCTATCAGAATTAAATGTGCTACGAAAAGGCCCTCTAAGGCTTTGGTGTGACAACAAATCAGCCATAAGTATTGCCAACAATCCAGTTCAGCATGATCGGACAAAGCATGTGGAGATAGATCGTTTCTTCATCAAGGAGAAGTTAGATAGTGGTATATTAGAGTTGAGTCATGTAAACTCAAGTAATCAAATAGCTGACTGTTTAACTAAAGGTTTAGGTGTAAAAGAGTGTGATATGGCGTGTAACAAGATGGGGATGATAGATATCTATCGCCCATCTTGAGGGGGAGTGTTGGGCTGTATGTAATATGTAATAGGGCCCATGAGCCCATCTTATGTATATACCTGTGTAACATGTCAATGGTGAGATATGCTTCCAGAATTTTCCCATTTCTACACCCAATTTCTCTGATAATTTCTCGAACTATGCAAGCCACCAAATCTAATATCGTTGGGCAACAGAGAGCAAAAACAGCCCAGTTTCGGCCGAGAGAGCAAAAAAAAAGCCCAGTTTCGGCCGAGAGACCGACACCCCATCCCCACCCCGCCCCATTCCCCCCGATTGCCGATTTCCCGCCCGAGACCAAGAAACGCAACGCCAGTTGCGACCTGCCGCCTCGGCCTCGCGCGGGGCTGAACTGTGCCTGCGCCGGCGCGCGAAAGAGGAAGGCACTCGACCATGCCTGCTTCGTCTTCTTCCTCACCGTCAACTCTGTGCACCGGGGACGCGAGGAAGCCGAGATCCGGGCCTCACATGGAATTCACGCGCGGATCGCACGGAGACGTCCTCCTCGGCTCTTCGTCATCTGCGGCCAGCTAACCGTCGTGGTCCGTGAGCTTGTTATCATAGTGAGCTCACGCACCTAATCCTTAAATCCAGCCACCCCTCTCTCCCCCTCTCTCTCTCTTCTAGGGCGGATTTCCTCGGCGCCTTCAACCTGTTCGACGTAATGCTAGTCTGCTCTGTTGCAGTTCGCTGTCACAATCACTCACAAGTTTCCTTCGTTGCTCTGGTCAAGTTCGCGCTCCAGTTGAATTCTCTTTAGCCTGTAGATATGGACTCTTTCTGCTCATCTCTCTAGATCTCTCTAGCTCATCTGCGGCAAGGTTTCTTGCCTCCCTTGATCTTTTTCTTGTTTCCTCTACCTTCTGCATGGATCATAGTTAGTTCTTGTGTTGACTGGCTAACTTCTGGTCCAAATTTGGTGCCACTGACCTCCTCCTGGTCAGCAAGACAGCAACACAACCATTTTGGCGCCATTGACTGGCTAACTTCTGGTCCAGTTCTCACTCTTATAGTAGAATCAGGTAGAATGGTATGGTTGGTGTTGTCTTCAACGAAGTTAGTATACTTGTTCTCTCCATAGGCTTCCTGCAAGCTTGACATATGTCAGCTATATATGCAACATGAACAGTTTGTCCTAGCCTCTGGACAATGACTGTGGCATGGGCGCGTCACACTAAACCTTACCTCAGCATGTAATGACATGTTTATGACCACCAGCTAGCTAGGGACTGCTAGCTCCTGTATTTAAATAAGAAGAAAAAAAAAGCTAGGGCCTGCTAGTCCAACCTCATTTCAGGAAACATTGCTGCAACTAGGTTCAGATACCCTGCCAGATCTTGTGACATATTAAGACATGAGCCAAATCTTTATTTATTCAGGTGTACATTCTGTTTTCTTGAGGAAAAAAAAATTAAAGCTCATTCTGAAACAAGAATAAATACTACCAACCACAGGCTTCACACAAAATAGGGTGCACAAAGACATGCATTGACATTCTAAAGTTTCCTAAGCTTTAATGGGATTCTGATTCTGTTTTGTTTGATGCGTGAATTTGGTATTGATTGCTGAGTGTTTTTTTAAAAGGCACACATCTGTCTCTCTCTCTCTCTCGCTCCAATTTACATCTATCTTTTTGTGGTGATGCAATAATATTTGTCTGGATGTAATTATTCTGCCAGATCTCCTATCAATCTATTTTTTTTGGGTGAAGTAAGCTATGTCAATGTGGTTGAAATGAAGTTGTAATAAGGTCACTTGAATTGGTTCAACATGTAATTGTGAAAGGTCTATATTTTAAAATAAAAAACTATAACAGGTGGGTTCCTCCCATAAGACAAAGGAAATTCCAACATTTCGCTAACATTTATTTCCATTCAATCGAACATATAACTATTGTAGTTGGGTTTTATGAGTCAAATTTAAGAATCAAATATTTTATTGCTTCTACCTTCGCTTATAACTGTTGTTTGTTACCTAACAGCTGTTAACGAGCTTTCCATCTTGATGCCTGATGTCTCCTCCGGAGGATCGGATGTGCTGCAGCAGAAGAGGGAGGTTGTACGAGTACAGGAGATGTGGCTCAATTCGTTCTGTCGGTTTGTTGCCCTCATTGAATGGATAGCAAACGGCGTCGGTGGAGTATCATTATTCTGGACCGGTGCGGTCGTTCTTGGCACATTTGGCTCCCTGCTGGTACCATCAGACTTTTGGTCTGCAACTGCGATCATCTTCAATGAATCTTTAGGTATTATGAAGGATTACTATATTCCTTCGACGCATTGTTTTAAATTTCAATCACAGGTGCTATATATTTCTGATAGTATATCCAGTTCTATTTTTTTAGCATAATTATTTCTGGCCATATAGTCTTCTTAAGATTACAGCAGATATGTTCGAATTTACGTCTCATTTCTGACAACATATGCCTGATCTCCTTCATGGTATTACTTCCTTCATAGTAATCTTAATTATGCTAAAATTTGGAGTCTATTTTTATAACGTTTTATCATCAAAAGTTATAGTATTTGTAAGAATATAGAAATTGTTGCTACACATTTACCTTCCTAGACCCCAAATATCTATTTTATGTTGCCTAGTTCACGGGCTGTTATAGAAGGCTTGAAAAGTCATAAATTTCGAACCATTCAATCATTTGAACCATTGGTCCCACAATACATTCGTACATAATATTCGTAAGACAGAGTTCTTACCTTAGGATGCAAACGGTAGGAACCCTCTACACTTGATATCAGTTAGACCAATGCAAAACTAATGTTCTTTGAGCGCTTCTTCTGATCGTAAGTAATGTGATAATATGTTTTGGAGTGAGTTTTTTAAGAGTATGATGATGCAACTGCAACTGCACTTATAACAATGTGACAATGTGTGTACACCGTCATCTATTTAATGGCATGAGGAGACTAGGGATCGATGAAATATGATCTCACAAATCCTTGGCGTGTATTTTACCACTGAGTCATAGTACTGACTATCACCCAGCCTAGCTAACTAATCAGCGGTAATTACAATTAGCAATCGATGCAGATGCAGAACCATATCTAGCACCATTTTCATGGCGGCGTGGATTAATTAGATGGGTAATAACATTGGTTAGATAATAGTTGTATAGCTCTTATTATGTTGACTTGTTGCATTTGTAGTTTGGAACTACGCTTCATGTAGAAGCATTAGAAATAGATGAATCTTACACTGTTTATGGTACTTACCTACTATGCTCTAGAACCACGCATGACAGACATATCGTCACTTTTAAAGATTGGAACAAAATATCATCACTGTGAGAAGCAATGGTGACAACTGGGCTCCTAGATATAGTGCCCAACCTCTTTACCACCAGAATTAACTGGGTGAACTAGTTTCCATCTGCAAAAAGGGTATCATCTCATTTCTTTGGCATGAGAGTTCCAAAGTCGCTTTGAAACCTGTTTCAAGTAGGACATATTTCCAATTTATTTTGAAAGTTGAATAGTTTCTTAAAAAAAGTATATGTGTTCAAACAATATGTTTGAAGTGGTCTAAAATGTTGGATACTCCACACGTCAGTATGATCTGTTTGATAGTCAGAAAAATCTATATTAAAGTTCAATATAAATTACATGATTGATCATAACTTTATTGTTTTTCATAATATCTCGTTTGATTAAATGTGATTTGCCAATTTCCAACAACTTCCATTGCCACATATTATTCATAGCAACAAAATTAGGATAGTAACAGCATGTTTTATTACAAATGCCCAACAATCACTATCTGGACACAAAGCACCTCATACCATTACACTATTCTTATTATGATTTAATATCGAAATGCAAACACATATGTTTTGTAGATTTGACAATGCAAACTTCTAGTTCCCTTTTTTTTTCATATAGGAAGCAAAATCATTCGGAAACAATTTTTCAATCGCCGATTTCTTCGCTCCATGTAGACTAGTATATGATTATTTTTTTTTTCCAAATTGACTAGTATATGAAATTTACAAGGGAATGCTGCATTCATTTTTCCCTAATTTGTTGATTTTATTTCCCACCTGAAATACAAATTCTGATCATTGACGAAGTTATATTTTCTCACTACAGATAACTGTGAAACTCAAGGCTTTACACAGTTCATCTGTAGCGACAAAATGTGTAAAGTAGACTGCATCAATTTCTACGTAGATAAGCATGTCCGCGATGCCTATATCACTGGAAAGGGGCGGCTCTTTTGCTACTGCCACTGTGTCATCTGCGACAGTGCCGTTTATGGGGGCATAAAGTCCCATGTGTAGATGATAAAAGCAAATGTATTATGGACATGAATAATGCTTGCAGATGACACCTAATTTTTCAGCAAGTCTGGATTCTCTGGTGCGTATCATGTTTCATTCTGTTATTATTATTATTATTATTATTATTTTGAGTGTTTATTATCCGATATCCCCACCACTCGACCACATACGGTGCTGGCAAGTATTCACTTTTTTTAATCTCTTTTTTTTTTTTTGAGAAGTATCTCTCTTTTTTAAAAATTACTGCCAACCAACGAGGCCCAATCATTTAGCATGGAATTGTGTGTACTACACTGGGCCAGACCGACACAATCCATTTTATGGATGCATATGGCCCAATGTCGGCTAAGATTCCTTGGGCCCGTTGCATCGACCATTTTTGTCTTGCTGGCTCGCCATCGCCCGTGATTTGATACGTGAGTGAGAAAATAACCGAGGAAGAGCCATGGGCAACAACAAACGATGGATGGCGAGGAGAGAGGAGGTGAGATGAGGAAGAGCTAGCCAGGCACCGTGGCTACAGGGATCGTATATATATCTATGCGTGCATATGGCGAGCGAGGGAGGGAGACGCTCGCTTGCAGCGCTGTTCGAGCCGGTAGCTGGGGTGTCGAACAAACAATCCTTATTCCTATTGCTGTCAAATATTTAGCGTGTGTGGATTTTACGAGCACAGGAGCATATGCCCCCTAGTTTGAATATCGAACTTCTATCAAACCTGACGATATATATAATTTAAATATTTGGTGATGGGCTAATTAAGTAGTAGGATTCGAATTAACATCCCAATCCAATTTGTTGATTTGCATGAGGAACACATCTATAAAGAGTACTTAGAAGGGAGAGTACACAAAATCATCACCATTGTGCAGCAGGGAGCAATACACATTTGCCTGCCAAACTTGTTGAAGACACTCGCTTGGACTGGAGGGAAACGTGGCGCCAAGCTTCGGAGAACTCTGTTTTAGTCTTTTAGAAACCTTTGTTGTTTAAAGTTCTTTTTTTTTGTATAATCCTGCTACCCCCATTGACTGTTGGACTCCTCCCATTTTTACCTGCCTCATGAGTGGTGATTGATTCGTGCTGATCGTCGTTTCAGAAAAAAGAAAAAAAAATCCATTTGTGGTGATCGCTGAAAGGTGCTTTCCCAGCACATTTTTTATTTCCAGTGACGCAAAACGCATGAGTCATCTTTCCCAGCATTTTGTTTCCATTAACGCAAAACGTTCAGCCGTCAGCACGAATTAGCAAGGCACTTCACATGGAGACGCGGCACTGCACCTATTTACCACTGCAAATAAAATGGTAAATGTCATTCAAAATTTCCAACCCGGAAAAGGTGAGACCAACAAGCATTGGAAGCTGGGGGTTGGAACTTGGAAAGGCCTTCGCACAATCGACTTTGGGCCGGCGGGTGGGGTTGTTTGTGGTGTGGAGTTTCGCACGCACGACCTCGAGTGCGCAGAGGATCTCTTTGGCCCAGCTAGCTCTCCCGCCATTCTTCTCGTGCCACATTTCCGCCCTGACCGCCCACAAGCTCTCGTCGATCTAAAATGCACGCGCTTAGTTCACTGATCACCGGCATGCCAATCAACAAAGAACGAATGCAGTACTGGGGGGGGGGGGGAAAAAGAGCGCGCGCACGTACTACAAAACAATGCACAGCACAACATGTAGGCCAGGGCCGGTGGTGACACGGAAAAGGAAAGGGAAAAAAAATCGATCCATCGATATCGATCAGGACCATCTTCCCCACTTGGCATCGCTCGAGCCTTCGAATTCATGGCGTCCACGAATCAACGAGCTGATAACGAAGGCATGCAAACGCCGAGTGGGAATGATTGCCGCACGACAAGTTAGCAATGGCACGGGCGCCCTGTTTCCAAGGCAAGTGCAACACGAACACATGTGTAAACTTGGAGGACGGACCGCGCTCGCGAACGTTTGTTGTTGCGTCGCTCTCCGACAGGGTCCAGTTGCTAGCATGGTACCCCGTACAGCACATCGCTCTCCGGCCGGCATCGCATGCACGACGGTTGAGCGCGCCATGCATGCAAGCGTCCGTCGATGATGGGTACCGGTATTTGTCTCGCTCAGGTCGACGTGAGAGTGAGAGCAACGGGAATTGATTGCTGAGCCAGAGAATAATTACTAGGATATTTTCTCCCCCTTTTATTTTTTGGACAACGCTAACGCACGGCCGCCGTGCATTAAGCACTTTGCACGGCCGTTCCGTTTCGGGAAAGCCAGCGCTCATGCAGTTTCCTTTCCTGGCATTTTGTCATATAGTGCCACGCCGGACCAAGTAGCTAGCTTTCCGAGGCTATCGACTGCTGCAGTATCAACCACTGCCAATCGCCATTGCTTCTACACAAATTTGCCAAAATCAGAGGGAAAAATGACAGCACGACCAAGAAAAACTCAGAATCAGTTAATTTTCCAAAAAGGCTGCTGCGCCAACACCAGGCCTTTTTTGTCATAGGAATTGCACAGATCTGCTCCTAAACATTCAGAGTAAAAAAAATACCCCACCAATTAAATCGATAGGATTGCCTACACTGCGTGCAATGTAGTGACAAACAAATATTATGATTTGCACAACAAAGCCATGATTGATTGGAGAAACTGCTGCTTTGAATTCGTTTACATCTTACGACAGCAGCTTGAATAAAATGACATCTTCCAACACAGTCCCACCAGTGCCAGAAACGCATGTCGAAAGTGCCATGTCGGAACTTCATTCCATGTCTTGTACAACATCCCCATCGGTGCCAAATCTGTGTTGCATTAGAACATGCTAGAACCTACAATAAAAAAGGATCTGGTATTTAATTGTTTTATCCATTTTTCTATGAGAAGATATGCAAAATACTTGTGGACATACATATAGCTGTATTGTATCTACGGGAATCAGACATGATTCGAAAAACATGCTTATCAACAAATCAAATAACTGCTGATAAAAAAAAACTTATGATGTACTTTTGAAATGCACAAGGGTTACCTCTATATACTTGAAGTTTGTGCATGTCATTGATGTTAATCGTAGATAAAATTGCTTATGAAGTTACATTAAAATGCATGAGTTAACTTTAAATACTTGAATTTGTGCATGTCATTGACGTTAATTGCTGAAAAAGTGAAGTACCATTAAAATGCATAGTAGTTGTCCTTAAAATACTTAGGAGTTATTGTTAAAATACTTGCAATTTTCTTTCATTGATTTTAATTGCTGAAAAAAATGAAGTACCATTAAAATGCATAGGAGTTACCCTTAAAATACTTAGGAGCTATTTGCTAAATACTTGCGGTTTGTGCATGTCACTGATGTTAATTGCTGAAAAAATGAAGTACCATTAAAATGCATAGGAGATACCCATACATAGGAGATATTGTTAAAATACTTAAGTTATTATTAACTACTTAGGAGTTACTGCTAAAATATTTTGGAGTTATTACTAAACAACACTTGCATTGTGGTCAGGAGGTGAACATATCATACTATCAACACATCAGATTTAAAATACTTCAAACTGAGAAATTTCAATTGGTCAATTCACCTCACAAAAACGAAACTACTGTAAAATCTAGACAAAATAATACAAACCTAACTAGTTATAAGATAAGGTATATCAGGACACCAATTAATGCTCAGAAATGTCTTGGAAACTTTGCACTCTAGTTCTTGCAAACGGTTAAGGGGAAAAAAAAAAATCTGTGTAGTCCATGTACAAAACCAGGGCATCAATTGATTGATCATTACTAATTGTGACCATGTTGCATGAAAAAACATCAATGTGCACTGTCAGACATCCTAAAAACCTTAGAAACCACCATTCATGGACAAAAACCGCACTCACCAGGTAAACTATGCTACCACATGCATCCTTGCATCTTCTCGCAAATTCATCCAACTCACTGATTCTTTCGCTGGCAGCTGGGCAGAGAAAAATAAAGATAATCCAAGTCATTGGCCAACAAATTCAGAGCAACTAGCACTTATCCAATAAAGGGAGAAAAATGAATGTGTGTACTGTGTAACTCAAAAACCACAACACACAAAAATACATTCACAAAATGTTCATATGCTATATCCAGAATTGTGGATTACTTACATTTGCTTTTAGTGATCACTAAAAATGCTTATTATTGAGTATTAAATCCACTGTTGAAATACTTAAAATGCTTTAGTATTTTAACAAAATTAGTTCAGAGTATGTGATGAACAAATGGTTACACAATTCGAGATCCCATGCAAATATTCAACAACTGGAATGGAAAGGACCCACGATACAAATAAAAAACAACTAATCGAGAGCATTAGATGAACAAATCGGTCAGTGGATGCCTCGCAGGCCCTGCAAACTGAACGAATTCGACATGATTACCTAGGGGCAAGGCTCCAGTCCCTTAGAAGCCCCAAATGTCCTCAACGCACCTCCACCAGAATTTTTGATGTGCATCTCATCCATCAATGAGATGAGATCCTGCACCACCTCAACTCGCAAGCCTCCGCTCCATCTTCACAGAAAAAAGCCGTTGAATTCGAACATTATTTAAATCAATAGAGTACACTATTTACTTGTGAAGGAAATCTGCCACAGGCATGGATCCAGCGTACACACAACGACAAATGCAGCAAATATATGAAGAGGCCTAATGGGGAGTGGATGTAATCGCAGATAGCTACTTCGCTGCAAGCAATTCACAGACATTTCTATTCACCAATCATCATTTCAAACCCAATCCACAGAAACCCATGGGGACTATGCAGTGAATGAGATGTGAACTGCTAGAATTGGTGTTGAGGAAACAAAATTCTTATCATTATGCAACAAAATCCAGGTGTCTAGTTAAGAGCACGGGCAGAAAGTATTTCACAGGAGAATCAATGAGTCTAACCGCTCTTGCAGTGGAAACTGGTCGCAAATTAGAGGAAAATCAATGTCTCTATGCCCTCCGAATAAAAAACCCCAGGGACACAAATCACAGTACAATCACACGTTCAAACGAATTCTAAAGCTACCATGAACTAATCCTTCCTCAGATTCATGTATAGGGTCCGAGCATGGCGGGAGAAATCAGCACAACTGCATCCTACAAAGCCTCTAAATCTCTTCCCCCTCTCGTCTGACGTGGATCTACCACCAAACCCTAGAAATCATACTGCAAAAACTTGAATCGAAACCTCAAAAATTGTCGATCTGTCAGAATTGAAAGATAAGGACACGAACGCATACCAGACGAGAGTGGGCGACCTCATCGCCGACGGCCGCAAACCCTAATGGCGGTGGGGAATTGATGCGACCGGCGGCGACCCAGTGGAGGGGAGTGAGCCGACGACAGACTCACCCCCGATAAGCTGCAGCACGTCCTCATCTCGCAGCTCGCCGTCATGACCGCGCTCGCATCGGCTTCTGTCGGCGTGCCTGAATCGGCCTCCGCTGCCGCGCTCGCTGCCTCCAGCGCCTGCTTCGGCCTCCGCCGCCGCGCCCGCTCCGGTCTCCGCCGCCGCACCCGCTGTCCCCAGCGCCCGCTCCGGCCTCCGCCGCCGCGCCCGCCGCGCCCGCGCGTCCACTCCGGTCTCCACCGCCGTGCCCGCTCCGGCCTCCGCCCCGCGCTCGCCGCTCACACGCGCCCGCCTGGCCTCCGCCGTGCCATGGTCGTCAGATCTCGGCGTCCCTCGCGAGTCACGGTAGAGAGAGAACACGACGAAATGGACGGAAAAGTGACCCCTCATCAGGTGGGTCCCACAGGCTCGTGATGTTTTGTAAATGGTAGAATCGCTCGTGTCTGCCGCAGCCCGATGGAGATCGCGCGGCGCGCGAGGCGGCCGCGCCAGCGCGTTAACGCGCGGCCGCTGGAGGATAGAGTTTACCTTATTTTTTTTCGAGGGAAAACGAGATTTCATTAAGTCATAACAGGGTTACAATCAGCATCACAAAGTTCGGATGCTATATCTGGTATGTGGCCAAGCCATACCGCACACGTATTGTTATCACACGCGTACGACGCTAGAGTGTGTGCAACCCCTATTTTGACTACAATGACAGTGTGCAATCTCGATTTCCTTGAGCTCACCGACGAGCATCTTCACTTCCGCCACGACCGGCGCAAGACGTGACCTATCTTCCATCGTGGATTTCAAGGTCTTCACCACCGCAAGGCAATTCGATTCCAGGACTAGAGGCGTAGGTAGCCATTGCATCGCCAAGTGTAGGGCTTCCTTGCAGGCCAACAGTTCGGCTTCCTCCGCATCCCCACACTTAAACAGCACCCTACCAGAGGAGAGCAAGACCTTACCCTCATGATCACGAGCCACGATCCCCACAGCGGCCGCACCCGAGCTTGAACGGAAGGAAGCATCGACATTGATTTTCGTCACTCCTTGCCCAGGCCTCTTCCACCCAAAGCAAATTTTCTGGGTCCGCGAGGTCGGTTCCTCGAACCTATCTCTTCTGGGCTGCTTGCCTTTTATTTGTAGCGATGT
Organism: Eragrostis nindensis; assembly: GCA_012490785.1. NCBI lineage: Eukaryota > Viridiplantae > Streptophyta > Magnoliopsida > Poales > Poaceae > Eragrostis > Eragrostis nindensis. The sequence goes on along the minus strand of JAAXCT010000105.1, from coordinate 709,630 downwards.
GTTAGCTGAGCCCTTGACTATCCATTCTCAGATCATCGGTCGCATGCATGTCCTTAATGGTTTACACATATGATTTGGTCCTACGTGAGGGAAATAATTAAGGAGAGCCTTCGCAAAAAAAAAAAAAATTAAGGAGAGGGATGAGAGAAAAGAGCTAGCTTATTGTTAAGACTTAGCTAGTCTATACGTAGAACCAAACATTACGTATCAAATCGATCTATTGTGTTGACTCTTAGACGAGGTACGTAGAGAATCAACAACTGACTCTACCTTCGGGGACTCTACGTACATGTTGAAATTATGTAGGAGTGATCAACATAACCTGTTGAATAGTTTTTAAAAAGGGTCATTTATCAGCCCGTAAAATTTGTAAATTTTTGATAGTTTTGTGTGAGTAAAATAAGCATTAAAGTGGTCAAATGAACGGACGTGATTGTTAGATGTACATAGTAAAACAAGCTCCTCTCATCAATGAGTACTATTGTGTTGGAGGTAACCTAGAAGCTTCCACGAAATTATATTCTGCATGACTAACGCTCTTCTTCGGCTATTTTCGCATCGTAACTGACACGTGTAGAGGCGGGCATTTGAAATAAGCGTCCGCCTTCTTCTGAGGGAGAGGGAGGAGAAGGGAGTGAGGCTTCGTTTGGCATCGAGGGACAGCGACCCACGTGTGACGAGAACCACGGCGGGATTGGGTCGATCCCGCGCGCACACCCGATACACGCCAAGAGCCGGTGCAAATACCTGCTGCTGCTTGGCTGACGCCGAGGTTTCCGCAAGTTAGCAAGCTCGGCTTGGATTAGTCCATTCGTTTGATATCACAGCTGTAACTACTACGCACACATCTTTTTTTTCGAAAAAAATATGCAGGCATCTACAAATTTAACAAGATGCAAATTTAAAATTATAGCTTCTTACATGCTGAGACAACAATTAATCTTATCAAGTAATTTTGGCTATCCAATATTGCGAAATAAAACAACACAGCTAGGCACCTAATCAAGTAACCTTGGCCATCCAATACTCCTGACCTTTACAAAAGAACATCAAAAAAAGAAATATCAAGCAGGTACAATATCTCACTGCATAGACAAAACAACTTTGTAGGCTGTAGCATACTGAATTTTAAGCAATTCAATGTCTCATAGCGTGGACAATACAACTCTGCAGCATATTGAATATTAAGCATTACAATTATAGCTCTGAATAGCTCTGAAAGAGCAACATGCTCAATAAAATATGATCTGAACTGAAATAAACTCCCAAATTACTAGACTAAATAGGACACCTTCCCAATAGAGTGCTGAACAGAATTAGCTTAGTCGAAGCAGAGCTGACACTTGCACTTCCACACCTCAAAACTCGAAACTGTCAAAGAAGTTCAATGATCATCTGCTGCAATCACAACAAATTGAAACATTATGCAGTTAATTGAAACTGACAAGGAAAAGAGTTAAGTGCACACATGCTTAGCTGCTTCTCTTGATCAAAATATAGTTACAGCAGTGCTACAACATTAAGCATCAGATTTGCAATCTACAATTTGTAGTTAAGGTTGATATTTCAGTATTGGCAATCTACAACTATAGCTAGGGAATCATTTCACTACATTGTTCAGAGTATCACAAGAATGGATTCTTAAGGAAAAATGATATAAAAGCAAAACAACAAACCTTGCTCCCTGGACGTCGTCGTCTAATAACTTGAGTTGATTAGCCTCTGCAGCAAAATGAAATGGAGTAAACAGATGCTATTACAAATTATTGGAATAATAGCTAGACATTTTAACACACCATGTTATCATTAGGCAATATTTTACTCTGGCAAATTATTTCCTGACCAGTGTAAGAGCAAGAACAGTTTCCACATATCCAAAAGATATTTTTATTTGCACATAAAACAAGCCCATGAAAACTAGCACTGATGTAATAACATTGTGAGTGGTTTCAACTGTCAAACTACACTTAGTTCACAAAAAGGTTCCAGGTCAAAAATAAAGCAGTACGATAATCTGAATCAAATCCATGCATTCAGCAGGAACATGTAAAGAAAGTAGCTGATACTTACCATTTTTCTCCTTAGCCATATCAAGCGTGAAGATGGATCAGCAGTCATGAAAATCTCTCTATTCTGAGCATCCTTAAAAACATCATATGCATCTGGTCTATCTTCAACTGAGATTTCCTCCATTGTAGCCAACAATGCATTGCAATTCTTGATGGAATATCGAGCAGCTTCAGCAGCTTCCCCCTCTACTTGTTTTGTCTTCACTTCAACGTACTTCCCCATCATCTCAGCAACATCATCAACTGTTTTCCGCTTCTGTACAGCTTTACCCTCTTGAGCCTTAGAGCCAGCACCTTTGTCCCTTGAGGTAGATGACACATCATCATCTCTTTGAGTAGCAGTCCCTTTCTCCCTTGTAGTAGATGTAGTCCCTTTAGCTCCTGAGGCAGAAGGCTCTTCATCTCTATCAGCAGCTCGAGGATGTAGCAGCACATCTTTGATTTAGCAGCACTACCCTCACATCATCATCGTCACTATCATCAGTGTAACCAGATAGAAAAGACAAGCTACCCACAGCTCCATCACGTGTAACCTTCTCCATTGGTGGTTGCACAATCCTCACATCATCATCTTCTTTTTGCTTAAGAGAGATAAAAGCAAAGTTTCCCTCTGCAGTTTTTCCTGCACAAAAGATTTAAGCTACATGAGTATGATGTTTCACCAGATGCAAAATGCACTATTGCTATGTTGGTATGAAAGTAAAAGTTACCATCATATAGTTTCTCCAACTCATCATAAAGAGGGAAACCTTTTCTCTGAAATTTACTAGCTTTAGGATACGACTGCAACATACAAGAATGGATTCAGAATATCGAAAAGGATAGCATTGAGATATAGCAAGAAAAACAGGAGTACCTCAATGATATTTTTCCAAATTGGTGGTTCAGCACATATCATGCAAAGCTTCTCGTCCCAATGCACCCCACTTTGTTTTCGGGCCTCTTTGAGCACACTAAAATCTCTCTTTAATTCCTTCTCCTTGTCTTGAATCTGATCCTTGGTAAGTTGCACATATGGGAATTGTTCATGAAACTTTCGCACCATAAGGTTCCAGGCCTCCGATGACCAACCATTCTGGCCCCTATGGCAATCATTGTCATGATCTTGAAGTATCTGAACCAAACCCTTTTCCAACCCAGGATTCCAATTCGCTCGAGAAACAACCCCTATAGCAACAATAGTCAGTGAGCCAAGTCGTGAATAAAAGGGAAAAAATATTCAGTTGATACCAGGATTTAAAATGGAAAAATAGAACCAGTACCTTTTGGTGACCTCTTCTTTCTTTTACCACCATTCCTCGGTGATGACTTTCTTTGCATGGTTGCAGCTTGCATTAAGTTGATCTTTGGTGACCCTTTTCCAAACATTACTACAGATCCAAATGATATATTTATTTGCACATAAAACAAGCCCATAAAAACTAGCACTGCAACATCATATCAGAAACTTCACACCCATTCATAGGTTGTCACAACTAAGGCACTGAAATATCATTTTTCTGTGTGCAATGTGAGTGGTTTTCACAGTCAAACTATACATAGTTCACAAACAGGTTGCGTGTGTCACGCAGATTCATATTAAAAAAGGAAGTGGCAATTATTATGAATGGTTTCCCTACTATGCTTTCTAAGGTATTGGTAATACTATATTTATTAGCCCAATCACTACAAGATTTCTAATCTTTCCCAACCGTTTTCTTGTAATGGCCAACAGTTTATAGTTATTTTGTTATATAACTTCTACGCCAATCTACGCCAATATCTCCGAGGTTGGGCCAAACATACAGCTGGCTCATACAAAAAAGAAAAGAAAAGGCTTATATCAATGATTGACACAATTGATAAAAAAGCTGAAACAACCACTTTATCTGACAATGAGATAAATATGAAACACTATCTCAAAGAAAGACTCGTTCTCCTATTAAGGGAGGAGGAGATAAAGTGGTACGAAAGAGCGAAAGTTAAAGACCTATTAGAGGGTGATGATAACACTCGCTTTTTCCATTTGGTGGCCAATGGTAAACACCGCAAGCAACACATCTTCAAATTAGAACAAGATGATGGAGTAATTGTCGGTGATGACGAATTAAAGTCATATATTACTAACTATTACAAGAACCTCTTTGGACCACCAGACAATACCAACATTTCCTTGGTCGAGGATCGCATAAATGATATTCCTCAGGTTTCGGAAACAGAAAACAACCTATTAACCTCCATATTCACGGAAGATGAGGTTAAGGAGGCTGTATTCCAGATGGAACACAATAAAGCCCCAGGACCAGACGGATTTCCAGCAGAATTCTACCAAGTTTTCTGGGAAATAATAAAGGGAGATCTAATGGCTCTATTTTGTGAATTCCATGAAGAGACACTTCCTTTATATAGCCTAAACTTTGGTGTCATTACATTATTACCCAAGGTTAAAGAGGCAAAACAAATTCAACAATACCGGCCTATTTGTCTCCTAAATGTCAGCTTTAAAATTTTCACAAAAGTTGGCACAAATAGAATAAACAAAGTGGCAGGTACGGTGGTGAGACCATCTCAGACCGCCTTCATGCCAGGCAGGAACATCATGGAGGGTGTCGTAATATTACACGAAACCCTCCATGAATTACATACTAAGAAACTTGATGGGGTTGTTTTCAAAATCGACTTTGAAAAAGCCTATGACAAGGTCAAGTGGTCTTTCCTGCAACAAACCTTGAGAATGAAAGGTTTCTCGCCCAAATTTTGTAGGTGGGTTGAGAATTTTGTTAATGGAGGTAGTGTTGGAATCAAAGTCAATGATGACATAGGACACTATTTTCAAACAAAGAAAGGGCTTCGTCAGGGAGACCCAATGTCACCTATTTTGTTCAACATCGTGGCAGATATGCTTCCTCTTTTAATTAAAAGAGCAAAAGAGGATGGGCAAATTAGGGGGGTCATTCCACACCTAGTCGATGATGGTTTGTCGATATTGCAATATGCAGATGACACTATCATCTTCTTGGATCATGACTTGGACCAAGCAAAAAACATGAAACTATTGTTAAGTGTTTTTGAGCAACTATCAGGTCTCAAAATCAATTTTCATAAGAGTGAAATTTTTTGCTATGGAGCAGCAAAAGAGTTTGAGGACCAATATACTGAACTTTTTGGATGCAATTCTGGTGAATACCCATTCAGATATTTGGGAATACCAATGCATTACAAGAAACTCCGAATTAGTGACTGGAGGATTATAGAAGAAAGGTTCGAAAAGAAATTATCTTGTTGGAAAGCCAAACACCTATCATACGGTGGAAGATTGGTTCTCTTGAACTCGGTCCTCAGCAGCCTACCCATGTTTATGATGTCTTTCTTTGAAATACCAAAGGGAGTCATAAAAAAACTAGATTATTACAGATCTAGATTTTATTGGCAAGGCGGTACAGATAAGAAGAAATACCGTCTCGCAAAATGGGATATCCTTTGTCGTCCTAAAGATCAAGGAGGTCTAGGGATTGTAGACCTTGAGATCAAAAATAAAAGTCTGTTAAGCAAGTGGATTATTAAATTGCTTAACGAAGATGGGACTTGGCAAACCTTGCTTAGGAATAAATATCTAAGCTCAAAGACCCTCTCACAAGTAGTGACTAAACGAAATGATTCACATTTCTGGAAAGGTCTCATGAAAATTAAAAACCAAGTGCTAGATTGTGGTTCTTTCAATATTAAAGACGGAACGCAAACTAGATTTTGGGAGGACACATGGGGTGGCTCTCAATCTTTCAAAGATCAATATCCTAGTCTTTATAACATTGCAAACTACCCTCATGCAACGGTAAACAATGTTATGAGGACTACGCCACTACATATTTCTTTTAGAAGAGCTCTAGTGGGAAATAATCTCACTCAATGGCATAATCTGGTAGCCAAAATTGCTCATTTCAATTTAACTGAGGAGAGAGATACTTTCACATGGAGATTGAATCACAATGGACAATTCACTGTCCGCTCAATGTATTTATACATGATGAATCAAAATACTCCATTCTCTCATAAATTGATTTGGAAATTAAAAATTCCTCTAAAGATCAAGATATTTCTTTGGTACCTCCAAAAAGGGATAATTCTCACAAAGGACAACCTTGCAAAACGCAATTGGAGTGATAGTCAAAAATGTTGCTTCTGCAATTGCAACGAGACAATAAAGCATCTCTTCTTTGACTGCCACAATGCAAGAACCATTTGGAGGATTGTAAACATCGCTACCGGGTTACCCCCACCTAGATCAATAACTCATATGTTGGGAAATTGGCTATCAGGGGTAGAGCTAAAAGAGAGAAAAACTATTTTAGTAGGGGCATCTGCTCTATGTTGGGCCATATGGCGTTGTCGAAATGATTTGGTTTTTGATAATGTCAAGTATACTTCATTTATGCAGGTTGTTTTCAGAGGGACATATTGGCTGCGGTTTTGGGCTTTGTTGCAGCGTGATGAGACAAAAGAGAGACTCCGTTCGGCGAGCTTATCTTTGGAGATTATTGCCATGGATTTCTTCGCCAGAAATGGATGGAAGTTTAATAATAGACTTTGTCTCTCTAGTTTTGGTTCCTTGAACTCAGCCTTCTAGTTGAAAGTTTTGTAATAACGTCAAACGCTACGTGTGGAAACACAGAGGCGGGAACTTTTCCATTATCTAAAAAAAAAATATAACTTCTAAAACTATTGGGAAAGAGTTTGTTGGGAATGAGTTTGTTGGGAAATTACTAAACCTGTCGGGAAAGATACAATTTATACTAGGAAAACTGTCGGCCACTTGAGAAAAATACACTAGAGTGTTAAAACTGTCGGCCACTTCATAACAAACTGTCGGGAAAGATCGGAGATCTTGTAGTGAATGGAAAAACACTAATCCAGTAATGCTTTCTAAGTTTAAGTATCACGAGCTGGTCATTTTCCCTTTGTTTTCCACTACCTCCCACTGATGTAATCCAGTACATGTAGAATAAGAAATAACAAAAAAGAGCCTTTTCTATTATTCCAAATGTAAATAGCACACGTGAGCACCTGTTCTAATCACGCTACCATAACACAGAGTGGAAAAACAATTAGATAACTGTTCTATTCTACAAGTTAAACAATTTGATTCAGGTTCAATTCAAACTAGTGAGAAAAGAACAAGACACAAGGGCAGCAAGAAACAAGAAAAGAACCTGCAGGGAGGGTGACGATGAGGAAAAGCTTTCTGGTGGAGACGCTGGTGATTGGAGGAGTGCTTCATTCGCCTACGAGGATGCTCATCGCAGATCTATTCACAAAAAGAAAAGGATTCCTTAATCAAACCCTAGGGTGATGAGAAAAAGAAGAGGGGAGGGAGGAGGGGACGCGAGCGGAGGGGAGGAGGAGGAGGAGGAAGCGTCGCACCGTCGCTGGAAGAAGCGCCCTCTCGCTGCTGCGGTTCGTCGCCGTCGCAGGAACGTGAGATCGATGGAGTGCGCCGTCGCCGTCGGGAGGAGAGAGCGAGAGCGAGAGAGGCGAACAATCCCGGCCTTCGATGGAGTTGGTCGATTCCCACGCCGATCGGCGTGCATCGGGAGTGGGCTGGGCCAATCCACGTCGGAGCCAAACGCAACTTTACCTACGACGGGAATTTGGGCCACGCGTGTGTCGGGATCCTCTCCGCGGCGTGGATTGGGCCGGGTTCCACGTCAATCCACGCCTATCCAAACGAGGCCTGAGGAGGAAGAGGGGGGATCTTGCCCCCTTTCCCTTAGTTTTGCATCTCAATCGCGTTGGCATTGTTTCGTGCAAAGTTGTACTCCCTCCATACTCATATTTCTGGGCGTTTAGGACATGATTCAGCTTACCAATGAGCCATTAACTGCAGGGTAATTTTCCTGCTATACCTATTAAATAGCCAACGGGTCCAATTCATTCACTACGACCCCTCCGTCCGAGTGGTTGCCAGCTCTTGTGCCGAGGCGCGTGCTCGCGGGTTCGAAGCACTGCGTCCGTATCTTTTTTGCGCTGGAGCACGTCGAATTTTTGCATGCTAGTGTGCCAGACGAGCCATGCGCGCACGGTTCGCGTGGCGCGCGTATTTCACCCGCGTGGCGCAGTTTCGGCCAAGGAATCGTTTTCCGCTCGATTTTTTTCGCTCGCCTTTCCGCATCCGAAAAATGCTGCTCGCGCTTCCTGCGTGTTGTATCGCATCCGAAATTTTGTATCGCGCGTGCATCCCGTGGCTTTTCGCTCGCGCGCGCAGGGAGCTCTGTGTGGCGTCCGAATTTTCACCTCACGCTGAGCTCCTTTCCTAGCCTTATTCGAACACCACATGCGCCATTTCTCCCTGCAGCTTAGCAAGAGCTCCCGGCTGGAAGTTGAACAAGACGGCCCAGTTTGAGGGCGGCGGCTCTAGAGGTAATCTATTTAGGTCAAATCTATTTTTTGTCATTGCAAGCTTCTTCGTTCCTAGTAATGCCACTGGTTGAATCTTATTTTCGTTTTGCATAGGATTTGATTTGAACCTGGACCCACCTAGTGATGATTTGGATTCGATCCTTGAACCACAAGCGGCTGCTGCTCGTAAGATCATGCTTTGTTAGCCTCATGTTATTCTTACGTTTAGGATCTGCTACTGATCATGGAGTACTAATTCTTTGTTTACGTTTTGCTAGCCGCATTTGATTTATACTTAGAACCGGCTGTAGAAGAAGATGAAGATCATGTCGCTGGATCGACGGACGACGGCGCGACGAGCTTCGCTGGATCGACAGACTGTGGCGGCGCGTGAGCCATGCCGGCGAGCAAGTGAGAGCGGAGTGGAGCGAGCGTACGTGCAACGGCGCCGGGGAGCGAGCGACGCGGGAGCGAGGTCCGCCGGGCTGCGATCGCGGAGCGGCGCCGGCGAGCGAGCGTGGGCAGCGCGCAAGCCATGCTATCGATGTGGCGGAGCGCGAAGCGGCTCCGGCGAGCGAGCGAGAGAAGGTGAGCGAGCGAGAGAAGGCGAGCGAGAGGCGTGCGAGTGATTTCTGGCGTTGGGAGCCGACGCGATTTACTCTCTCGCGCAGGCCAAAGCACACCGCGCTTTTTTCTCGGGACCATGCGATGCTGGGGCCAAAATTGGAAGGAGGCAACGCTGCATGCCTAAAACGACCAGAATTGTGAAAACCCGTCGAACGCCCAGAACGCCCATTTTTTTGAGTATGGAGGGAGTATTTAATAAGGAGGCGAAGAAACATTGAGTTGAAATGTTTTTCTTTTTATGTACGTATTTGGTGAGAGTACAGATGGGCAGCTAGCGCCCCGTTGACTCGAGTCTCACAATCATGTGTGTGTCACAGGACCGCTGACCACTGGACCCTCGCGTAAGAGATAGCTAGCGCGGGCTAGCTCGTTGACTCGTCAAATCCCGCGTCGCGCCACACCGTCGATTGATGGCAGGGTGGTGGACTGGTGGTGCTGTACTGTGGGCGGGACGTAGCGCGTGGCGCTGCACCCGCAGGCCGCAGCACCCAGCACGGCTGCCGCGCGCGCGCGCGCACGGGACGGGGAGAAGAAAGCGTAGCGGCTAGTGCTAGTAGTACTAGCACCACAGTGCAGACAGTACGTGCTGGATCAGAAAGCTGGAGGAGACAACCGCTCCGCTACGCATGCCGGTGCTCCTGCTCTGCTCGCGCGGCGGGGACCGCGACCACCACCACCGCCCCCGTCCGGCGCGCGGCCGGGAGTGGCGGGCGGGCCCCCCCCGATCGACCCGCGCTGCCGCAGGACAGCGACGTTACCTACCACTCGTCGATCCGCTCCCGTCCTCGCACCGGATCGATCGGCATGGCGCGTGTGAAACGTTTGATCGCGGCGGCTACTAGTACTACGTGCTCCGTCTGCGCGCTGAACGCTGGCTGATTCCTGATCGTCACTTCATCAGGGGTTCGCCACATCGCCTCGCCTCGCTCGCTCGCATTACCCGGCCCGCGCCGGGGCCGGACAGTGCTTGACAGTGCTTATCGTGGGTGGATCCGATGCGAGGAACAATGCAAACATGGCGAGACCCATCTAGAGATGAGACGAACGAACAAGGGTCCCCGCCTTCCCCGCCTGGCTGGCTCGAGCGAGGGAGTGAGTGACTGACCGAACCACCCACCCAGACCCAGCTGCCATGCATGGCCGGCCCCATGCAGCGTGCTGGCCTCTGCCTGCCACATCGTGCCGCGAAACGCGGACGGCTAATCTCCCAGCTCGACTTTTCCTTCCACGCCATGCCATGCAACCTCTCTTCAAATCTCCTGCACCTGCACAGTCCAGGACACTAGCAGTATCACTGTCGCCAAAGCTTGGCCCATCGATCCGCTGGGAGGACGTACTACGCCTCTGCAGTGGTCCACGATCTCTCTCTCGCGCGCGCGTTATGGTGGGGCGCATCCAAAGATGGACGGACGTGCCGTGGCTGCAGTGCAAACACGGCCGCGCCCATGCCCACTGCACTGACTGAGAGACTGGTACCCGTGGCCGTGGCGTTGCATGCATGCGGCCGGGCACGCACGCTCAGTCCGTCCAGTGCGGTGCGCAGCGCACCACCAACCCTGGCCTTCGTCCACTGTTCCCTGCCGCGCACAACTTATGGGGGGCGCCCGGCCCAGCAAGCAGTGTGTGATCCTCTCTGGTCCTGACCTGACCTCTCTCTCTCTGGCTCTCTATCTCCCTCCCTCCCCCAGTCGTGGCAGAGGGACGCCGGCCGGCCTTGGGATTGTCTGCGCCGCGAGCCTACGTACTGTACAAAGCCACCTCTACGATATAGTGCGTACTCAATACGTATAGCTGCCGCTGATGGTACGTAGCAGCACCAACTGTGTCTGTACTCGCTCATCACCGTATTTTGTTAGTACTAGTATTAGTACCTTGTTGCAAGCCCGGTGGCATGGACTAGAGCATCATGCATCTTCCTCGCCCATCACCGTATTTTGCTAGTACTTTTAGTCGTGATATACAAATACATGTGGTTATCCTCAGAATGGGAACTTCCACCCACCAGCTGCGGCCGGAGCGTGGCTGTTTTGCTGATAATAGTACCAGCTGCGGCCGGAGCATGGCTGTTTTGGTGATAAGAGCGTATTCAATGGCTAACTTTTAGCTGACTCTTATAATTGTTTATTTGAGAAAAAAAAGAGAGAGAAGGCTGCTAACTCTTCTTCAAGAGCTAGTCTCTAAGCAAAATAAAAGAATGAAACATGGGACCTACCTTTTATTTATTCTTTCTAAGAGATGTTTGTTACTTCTTAGCTAACTCCACTATTGAAGACGCTCTAATAGTACTCCTAGTATAACCTTCTTTATTTTTGCATTATCCCTATGGTTGCCATTGACCTGCTTTCGCAAGTACTACTCCTACTCGAAGAATTTAAGATCCTACTGATCCACTTTTGCGCGCCTGCCACGGCACGTATAGGAGCAGGATGAAAAGGCAAGTCAACCGCTCGATCCGTGCTGCCTGCGCTCCAGCTACTGCGGCTGCACATACAACATGGCAACGTCAAATCACGCCCCAGCCAGCTACTACTCTACCAACCTAACCTGGGCATCGATAGCTATGGGAAGCTAGACGTGCTGCATGGCATATATGCTTCCCTTTTTCCATGCCTTTATATTTCTTCCTCCATCTCTCCCGGCCCGGCCGCCCATGCTTCTCGATCACTGGCTGGCTGCTACAACATGCATGACGTGAAATCCCTTGAGTTCTTCGCATGCATGGTTACACGTATCCACCCATGGCATGGAGATGTGGACATTCATCAATCAGCAGCAGTAACCAACGCCCAACCGCGGCTGCCGGCTGCCGGCCGGAGAAGATCCCGCCCGTACCGTACGTACTGTACAAACCGGGCTCGAGAGATCAGCTCGCGCGCTCGCGGCCAACCAGGCCTCGATGCAGTCGCTGGCACGTGGGGACGTTGTACTAGCTCCCTCTGACCCCACGTGTCAGCGAGACCGGGCCGATGCTCGGTTTTCGATCGGCTATATCTGTATGCCCGCGTTGTAGCGGAACGGAACAGGCAACCACTCTCCCGGTTCCTCGTTCCATTTCGCGTCATTTTGCTTTGCGGAGCCATCAGTTTCAAGATTAGGAGCTTTTCTTAGACCATGTTTTATCACGGAGGTCGCGTTACAACTTACGCTTGTCAAATTTGTTTGTGCATTACAAACGCTATACATATAGCCTCCAATTAAGTTTCACAACTGTATGCGGTTGCAAAAGGTGCCCATGCAAGAACCGGGCTACCACAACCGTCCGGAGGGTAAAACGGGCGAGCGTCTGCACACGCGTGCTCCGCGTGGACGACTCGCAGAGCGATGAGACGATGCACGGCTGCTGCTCTGCAGCTAGATGCTCGGAGCGTCTTGATCCAACGCGGCGGGCGGCATCTAGCTGGTGCGGGCAGGCCCGGCCCTCTGCACATACTGTTGCGTGGCAGCCAGTAAATACGTACGCCAGCACCTGCGCTAGCTGCTGCTGCTACTACGTGACGGCCGTCGTCGTCAGATTGAGACCGCCAGGCCGGGCCGAGAGTGGCAACGCCATTCGCTCGGGTTCCATTCCATACAAAGCCAAGCAAGCCAAGCGCACAGCACGGCAGGTTGGACAAAAAAAAGGAGATCTATACTTATAGGAGTAACAGAAAATCTGAGCCAGGAAACAACGCGAGACGCAGCAGTGCAAAAAAAAAAAAAAAAATCCCTCGGCAGCAAGTTTCGCAGGATCCAAGTGTACGAGGTGCGAGCGTGGCCGGCAACGAAAGCTAGCCCAGGAAGTCACGCATGGATCTCGAGGGCGCGCGCGTGGCATCATCGTGTCACATCACCGGATCGATTGATTCATCAACTGCGCGCCGGCCGGCCAGGGCCACTAGACCCCAGACCAGACGAAACGTCCGCGTACGTACCCGGGTACTGTACCCGGGTCATTGGTGTACAGTGGTAAACCTCTGGTATTCTACGCGTAGTAGTTAGTAGGCCTCTGCGTGCAGTGGAGGGGCCTCACTCACTCCCCGCCCTCTTGAGCAGCGCGCCCGGCCGCCTGCGCTGCGCGGGCGCAGCGTACCGATCGATGCGGCAAGCGGCGTGCCTACGTGCGTTTGCTCTCGCGCAGAACAGAATTCTGGATTTTGCCATTCTAACGTCTACTCGGCTCTGCCCGCGTCGCGTTGCCCGGCCTAAATGCTTCCTCTTTGCGCGGCATGCGTCTCTGAAGTCTGAACAGTACGCGAAGAGAGCTTCGTTTAATTTCTCGACGTGGTTCTTGTGGTGGACTGATCAGCGATCTCTGACCGTATGGCGTCTGGCTGGGCGGAAATGGCATTGGCACCTTGGCAGATCGCGGTGGTTCTTGGCTCTGGACGATCTCCCTGAGCGAGCGGGAGATCTTCCTCGAGGAAGAGGCGGGCGCTGGTCAGGCCAGAGGAAAGCCGGGGCGTGGACTTGCCGTTATAGGCTGCGTGTCAGGGAGTAGCGCTGCTGCGTGCTTTCACTCAGCTTGGCGAGCTGCACTTTCACACAGTAGTGTACTACTGTACTCTTTAAGCTGCAATTGATTGAGAGCGCAAACAGGACAAATGCGTGCCTACAACGGATAGATCCTTGATCAATTTGCATAACCTTGGCCGTTTGTGATGAGTACATTGCGACGTAAGTACAACGCGACTTTCCGATCGACCGGTCCAGTCCAGCTCGCCCCGTCTTGTACGTTCTTCGCGACAAGTACGCCGGCCCTCGATGAGTACCGATCACGAGCACGCACACACAGGACAGGTCCTTACAAAAGCCAGCGACAACTTGAGATCGATGGATCGAATCCAAGCCTGGAAAACGTACGTACAAACCGGGTTGACCCTCTCGATTCACGGGGGTGGGAAGTACAACAAACTGGAGTGCGTAGTAGCGTACAAAACCGTCTCACGCGTGCGATCGAGTCGCAACAACAACAAACGGCGCCCCATCGGATCCGACACGCCATATCACTCGCGACGTCGACTCCTCTTCCGGTCGGCCGGTGACCACGTACAGCACAGGCATGCATGCACGGTGGTGGCCACACAATCACATGCACGGTGGTCTCTACATGCCTGCGTGAACACGATCGAGTTCATCACACCTACTGTACCACACGCACGGTCGCGGCTCGCGACAGGACAGCTCAACAAACGGATGGATTAATTATAGGTACGTCTTCGAAGTAAACCAAACACGTACTTAACCGCGTGTGAGGTCCCAAGCTTAGCGATGGGCGACGGCGCGACGCACGAGTGGAGGGGGGGAAGGGACGACGGAGAGGAGGCCCCAACGCCTTGCAGCAGCGCTGTCTAGACTCTAGAGGTCCCATTATCGTTTTTGTCAACATGCGACGCGCCGCATGGCCGGGGACCAACGGCTGCGCCGTGTGGTGGCGCCGCTTGTGCATGCACGGCCGGCCGGCCGGGCAAGCGGCTGAAACATTCATTTGCTTGGGACCATAATTTCTCGCTAATGTTACGCGCCTGCATGAATATTATTTTTACAGGATTATATGTACCATATCTTCCTGTCAATGCATGCCAAGTAATACATGCTACTCCTATGTGCTACTGCATCCTTGGCTCTAATTTGAACTAAGAACCTTGTCCTAACAAAAGCAGGGAACAAAAAACATGGAGGGATCGGACTTGCTAGCTGCGTTGGAAGCGGAACACGTTCCGGCCTTTTTCCCCGTCCTTTTACTTTCACGCCAGAGACACGCGCGCGTTGCCTGGCACGACAAGACCCAACGCCGGCGTACGTACGGCGCCTTTTCCAGCACCGTTCGATCGGTTGCGCGGGCGGGCAGCGCCCACTCCCTCCGGGTCCATTTGAACGAAACTGTTCCCTCCTCCATTGCCCTCCTCATCCCTTCGTTCCTGCTGATGAGAAGAACTGCGAAGCTAGGGCCCCGTCCTGTCCTGTCCACCGGCAATCCTTGCATGGGATTGGGATGCGTCTCCCGCTTTTATGCAACACGAGCGTGAGTTTTCGCACGGTTT
This sequence comes from Eragrostis nindensis, assembly GCA_012490785.1. NCBI lineage: Eukaryota > Viridiplantae > Streptophyta > Magnoliopsida > Poales > Poaceae > Eragrostis > Eragrostis nindensis. The sequence continues at coordinate 694,542 of JAAXCT010000105.1, read as the reverse complement.
TGGGTCAAAAAGTTTTGAAAACACCCCGCGTTCGAAACGAGTCCTGCACGCACGATCGAACAGAACGGGGAAAAGGGGAGGCACCGTAAAAAGTGAAAAATGGGGCCGCGCAGCATCTCGATCGCCGCCGGGGCGAGAAGGAAGGAGACGCTGGCGGTGGTAAAATCTGATCGATCTATTCTGCGGCGCCCACTGACGAGACGACAGGCCCACCCACCCGTCCGTTGTCCATGTTCCATCTCCTCTCCAACAGTACTGATCCGGGGCAGTACTGTGAAGTCAGCTCCGGGAGAAAGGAAAGGAAAGCGAAGCGGCCGCACCACCCACGACCACGTACACACACACGCGCATGTGCCGTGCGCGCAGCATGTGTGGCCGGCCGATGGCGCCGCGCGCCTGCTCTACCACCAGCTCGCTCGCTCTCGTCCACTGCTACAGCAGCAGAAGCATAGCTATAGCTCTCCTCTCTCTCAAACAGAGGCCTGGCCCCCTGTCTATATATACACGCGCCGGCCCTTTCCGCCCATCTCTTTTTCGCAGCCCCCGTCTTTTCCTATCGCACCACGGCTCGGCGTGCCCTAATTTCTCGCTGCGCCTTGTCCCCCCACCGAGCCTCCGGAACCCTCCTACCCCTATACATCCACGCTCATCACTGGGCTGTTGGCTGGGGAAAAGAATCTTTCGGCTCACGTCTCCCTATCTCTGCCTGCCCCCGCTCCGCTCCGCTCCACAGCCAACCAGCTGCTCCCTGCTTCGTCTTCGTCCTCCTCTCGGCTCTCGCTCCGTGCAATCATTCGGGCGTCGCTTCGAACCGTTCCTTCCTGGACACCGCTTGCTTGCTTGCTTGGGCATGCAAGAACAGAGCAAGAAGGCGGCGAGGATGGCGTAGCCGCCGTGCCTCTGTAAGTGGATCCCTTTCTTTTACCAGCTTGCAGCGTTTTCAGTTTCTCGTCAGGTGCTGCAGCTGATGCTTGTGCTTCATGTGCCTGCTCTCGCTCGCTTGGTTTAATGCCTGCTCTCTCGTGTGCACTAGTAGCACTACTGCTATGGATTGATCGATTGTTCGTTCGAGCGAAAATGCTTCTTGCTGCTCGCGCGCTGTCGGGTGTGCCCTGATCTGCTTGCGTCTCGAGCTGGTAGTAGCAGCTTCCCTCCGCGCGGAGCTGGTACTGTGGTATAGTAGTAGATCCGCAGACGTTGATTTCGTGACAGGGATTGTTCCGTTATCTTGTTTCCTTTCGAGTAGAAGGATTGTTCCTTAATTTCCCGGCGCTGTTTTACTTGGTAGTAGTAGTGAGGAAACTTGGGATTGCTGAATGCAGTATACTACTAGCTAGTAACCTTGAAAAGGTCCTCTTTTCCTCGGTTCGTTTTTGGTTCTTTACGGCGAGCTGGATTTTTGTGTTCATAGTTATGGACAAAGGAAACCGATTCTTGTGTACTCCCTGTTTGCAACGATGCAATGCGAGGTTGGGTGATTGCTTGTTCATTAACTAGCTAGTTCACGTTCCCAACAGATGTGGTTCGTGATTGTGCTTGTGCTATGTTCTTGATGCTTTTCAGGTTGTGCAATATATGTATCATCCAATTCTGTAGGAAAACCATCTTTTTCTCCCATCATTTCAGATTGCGCAATGATTGTTTTCACTCGTTTCTACTTCCTGTCCTTTTGGAATATTCAGTATAGCTTGGATATGCGAAATACTAGGACGAAAGAAAGAATGGAAAATGATTGATAAAACTGAAGGAACTTGGCTGTGCGAGTGACCTGAAACTGAAAGATAACGCTAGCACCCAGCACCATAGATCCAAGCCCCATCCCACCTGTAGGATACGCCCACTGCCTTTAATTTGTCACTGGCATACGATGGTCCAAGCAAATACCACACTGATTTGGCCTTGATGGAATGCTTTCAACGTTGTACTCAGCTTTTGTTTTGTCTATATTATGCTTCCTTAGAGGATATAAGTACTCCTAGAACATTAATTTCTAGCGTGTTTTTTTTGTTCTCACCCTCAAGTTTACTTGCCTTGTAAACTGTTGCACTTTTTTTTTTTGAAGGAACAACTGTTGCACTTTTCAGTATGATATTACAAATCTGGTGTCTTACTATATCCTTTTCAACAATTAGGTGAAAAATATGCAAAAATGATCCTAACTGGAGTTAACATCTTAATACTACTGTGGTTTTTATTCCTTTTCCTAATTCAGTTGTCTTGTTTGGAACATCAAACTTTCACTTTGGAAGCATGTAATTGGCTGTAGCGCCTTTAGTGTCATCCCCATCACATTGATTTGGATTTGCGCACATTCCCCTGCTTTGTTTTTTCCCTGATGTGTGAGTATTAGGTTGGCATTCAATCTGGCCGATTAGCTCGTCCTTGATCGTGCACCCAATCAATGCCGGATGGCGACTTTGCTCCAGAAACAAGACAAGCTCGCGAGAAAACAGTGCGTGCTTATTCATAGTGTTGTGCCCACGCATTTGTCTCCATGCTGATAATGCAGGGATGAATGCTTTGCTTGACTTTGAGTCTTCGGTAGCTGCGGGTTAATTAGTCAGTGTTCATGGCAAGTACTGAAACTGATTCTGAAGAAGTAATTATCGAGTTAAAAGCAGTGGGTTAATCTTGGTTGTTTCTCTGTCTGTTTTTTTCTTCTTTTTGTGGCTACAAATTATGGTCAGAAAAGAAATCTAAAATGCCCCTTAGTAGTAAATCTTTTATCAGAGCACTGAAACTGATTCTGTAGAAGTTTCAAATTGTCCTGTCACCAACTCAAAAAAAAAAAAATTGTCCTGTCACTTCAGTAACTAAGTAAATAAAAAAATGTAAAGTTCCAGTAATGTTTTTTGAGTATGCATTGGCGGCTGGCTCTGATGCAGCAGCTAAAGCTTGCAGGCCACAGTAACTCCGCTATCTGCTCTTGCCACCCCAATCCGAAGAAACCAGTGGTTATAAATGCGGTAATGAATTAAAGCAACGAACCACCTCTCCGCAAGCATTTCCCTTCTTCTGGCTACGAATTGATCAGCAATCACTGTTCTGCATGTAGCAAGGCACCGACTGAAACACCTGTGGCGTCTCGTCAGATCATACCACTCCTAGACTTTAGAGTAGTTGCCCATACTGGAGTGGAGTAGTATTTGTTGCTGCTACTACCACTAGATGTTTCTTTTTCGATGTTGTATGTGTGTTCCTTCCATTCAGCTAAAGATTTGATTTTTTTTTTCAAATGGATCTATGCTTATGATCTGGAGCTAACTAATTGTTTGATCTTTGCTGTTGTTGCATGGATGGACGAATGGACAAGCAGAGCGCATTATGAGGTTTGGTGGTGGTGAGGGATGGGCGATGGCCTGTGCAGATGAAGGAGCGACAGCGCTGGCGGCCTGAGGAAGACGCCGTCCTGCGCGCGTACGTCCGGCAGTTCGGCCCGCGCGAGTGGCACCTGGTGTCGCAGCGCATGAACGTGGCCCTCGACCGCGACGCCAAGTCGTGCCTCGAGCGGTGGAAGAACTACCTCCGTCCGGGCATCAAGAAGGGCTCGCTCACCGAGGAGGAGCAGCGGCTGGTGATCCGGCTGCAGGCCAAGCACGGCAACAAGTGGAAGAAGATCGCCGCCGAGGTGCCCGGGCGCACGGCCAAGCGCCTCGGCAAGTGGTGGGAGGTGTTCAAGGAGAAGCAGGCGCGGGAGGTTAGGGATAGTCGGCGACCGCCGCCGGAGCCCAGCCCCGACGAGCGCGGGCGGTACGAGTGGCTGCTCGAGAACTTCGCCGAGAAGCTCGTCAACGAGCGGCAGCAGCCGCACCAGCAGCAGGCGCCGCCGCCGCTGGTCATGGCCGCGCCCGTGCTGCCGCCCTGGCTGTCGTCGTCCACGACCGTCGTCGCGCAGCAGCCGCCGCCGTGCCCGCCGTCCGTGACGCTCAGCCTCGCCTCCGCCGCGGCGGCGCCTTCCCCTCCTCCGCACGGCGGCGGCGCGCCGTGGATGCCGGCGCCGGAGCGCGAGGCGTTCGGGTTCCCGAGCCCCGGGCAGCCGCCGCCGCCGGCCGCCGGAGGAGGGATGGCGGTGGTGGAGGGGCAGGCGCTGGCGGAGCTCGCCGAGTGCTGCCGCGAGCTGGAGGAGGGGCAGCGCGCGTGGGCGGCGCACCGGCGGGAGGCGGCGTGGCGGCTGAAGCGCGTGGAGCAGCAGCTGGAGGCGGAGCGGGAGATGCGGCGGCGCGAGGTGTGGGAGGAGTACGAGGCCAAGATGCGCGCCGTGCGGGCGGAGCAGGCCGCGGCCGCGGAGCGCGTCGAGCGGGAGTACCGGGAGAAGGTGGCGGAGCTGCGGCGCGACGCGCAGGCCAAGGAGGAGAAGATGGCCGAGCAGTGGGCGGCCAAGCACGCTCGCGTCGCCAAGTTCCTCGACCAGGTCGGGTGCCACCGCCCGCGCGGCCCCAGCTGGTCGTCCGCCGACATGAACTGCCCCTGAACAACAGCAACAAACAGCTGACTCTGCTTCTCCGGCTGGTACATGGACGATGAAGACGCCATGAATGTCTTTTTCTTGATCGCTCGGTTCGCTTTCTTTCGTTGCTTTACTTTGGAAACTGTTGTTAAGGTTCGCCGCTTCTTGCTCTCAAGTTGATCGCAAGTCAGAATTGTAATGCTCTTGGCTCTTGCTGCTGTCATGTTTTCTTATCCATAGCATGCTTAGCTTCTTAGCACTGAATAACTGAGAAATGAAGAACAGAGTTTCAGACCAAGTGACCGCATGCAACTATAGTACTGCCTAAAGTATTGTTTCCTCACCTTCTTGGAAACACTGTGCTTCACCGTATGGGTGGTTTCAGTTTCGACGGTAGATAGAAATTGGAACATTTGAAAGTCTACAACTCTGAAACTGTTTAGAATTAAGTACAAGACATAGTAGATTGCTAAGTACACACGTCCTGCAGCGAGAGAGAGACCTACGCGATACACGCGCGGTTCGCACGCTACGGTAATGGCGGGTCACCGGTCATGTGACATGGTTCGTCACCTCGGACGGACGGCAATGGCGGGTCGCCGGTCAGGTGTGGCCTTGTTGAAGGCACCCGTGTCCGTACGTGCACCCCCGGGTGTAGGACCCGTACCCCTTGGCGGCGCATTGGCTGGGCGGCCGGTTCAGCATCGGACGGGCTGAACGTGCTGTACCCGATCCCACCGCCGCCTGCAGGCCGCCGGCGGCCGTCGGCAACTCCGGCGCCACCTCGTCCTCCAGGCGCCGCCGCCTCCGCAACATCGCTGACGCGGCCGTCGTCGTCGCCATACGGTCGTCACGGGCGCCTGCGGCCTGCGCCCCGTGTCCAGGCGCCTGGCGGCGTGGACGATGACCATCCTGCCGCCGCCGAAGCTTTCGCTGGCGGCCACCGGGCTCGCGGACGCGGCGACTAGAAGGGCGCCGAGGACGAGGAGGAGGATTGCGAGCGGCGAGCTGGCCGCCATTATCTGCAGTGGTTTGGTTTGGCTGCCACCTTGGGCTGCCCCGCGAGTTCTTATACACGAGCACGGATGGTGATTTGCAATGACGCGCCAGGCATGGCAAGTAGAGCACTGACGGCATTGGCTGATTGGACAGCCGATCGGTCGGCTCAGTTGCAAATGTAATAAAATGGTGCCTGCGGCAATCTTATTTCATCGGATACTTTTTTTTTTGCGGTGGATATTTCATCAGATACTTGTGTCTGAGGACATGGTACACGGTGCTGAACTCTGAACCCAGGGAACTACAGGGTGTTTTATGCATTCTGACCGAGTGGATGTGCCCATTTCAGAGTAGTTTCAGCTTCAGCAAAATGCTGCACTTAAACCAGTAAACCACCAAGGCCACTACCACCGTCTTAAATTTCTAGCTGATGTTGCCACTGCGCGCGGGTGGTCACGTTAAAGGTTATGCAACTAATTAACAGCCTAAATATAGTAGTAGGTTGATTGGCAGGACAGTGAGGCCCATCACGGTGACAACGACCATGTAACCTGAAGCCCATTTAGCCCGTGGATCAAGTTGGTACGTAAAAGTCGTAGCCTGTCCACAGGTTCAAAAAAAAAGTCGTAGCCTGTCCTAATCCAAAGCTCTTCGTTCAGAACAGTGCCGCAGGTGATGGAGTCCATGGCCGTGCTCGCGAGAACCGCGCCGCCGCTCGCCGGGAGCGGCCGCCGGCCCTCAGCCCGTCTCCGACAGTCCGCGTCCCTCTCCTTCGCCGCCGCGTCCTCGAGGCCCCGCGCCATGCTCGGGCTGAGGGCGGCGGGCGGCGCGAGGGCTGCCGGGGCGCGCCGCGCCGCCCTGCGCCCCATCGTCGCTTCCTCGGTGCGTACCTTGCTGTGCTTGTTTCGCTTCCCGTGGTCGTTTTTTTTGGAAATGGTTGGTAGGATAGGCTAGACCTAGACGAGAGGCTCGCTATTGGCGCCGTCCCTTATGATTGCTGGGTTACGCTTACGCAGAACTGACGAATGTGCACCTTCAAACGTGTGTCGTTTCTATTGGTAAATCACGCAATTTTTGTACTTATTCGGGAATTATGTATGATTATCGTGGCAAGAACCGAGATTAGAGTCAAATTCAGCTTTTCGTCTAGGTAGCAGTCGATGCTGACAATATGGTAACAAGCTACATTGTGCTGACTGTCCCCATTCTAGATTGCTGAAGTTATCAAACCATGTGTTGAAATTTGTCGTACCTTTAACATTTAATTAGTGGCTTCTATATTGCTGAAGTTAACATACTAGATTTCTCTGCCAACCATTTTTTTTTTCATTTGAAACGTGCTATCAATCAATTTACTACATTGATTTAACATGTCGTAAAATGAAGTTGTTTGTTTTTTAACAGTTGAATGTATATAAGTGACTACTGATTGTTTTGACATCTGTCCTGACACAAGTTTTCGCTAAAATGCTTCAGAAAACCATTCTCTCTGCACTAGTATTGAGGCATATATGAGTGCAGAAATAGTGCTTATTAGATATGAAATACCATCATTTAATCCCTGAGAATCCAGACGCAGATGATCAGTATCTACTTGGTTTGTCTCTTTTAGGGGTGTCCCATTTTGTATTTCAACGCTAGTGGATTTATCTGAACCTGCTGAATGTTTAATTTATACTAGTCTCTTGAACTGCATTTGCAAACTGTATCGAAGACTTGAAGCTGTCAATTTGATGTTTCATTTGATGAAACTCAGTCCATCACCTCTAGTTTCAGAAAAGAAGTCTAAAACTTATTTTTATGAGATATTTGAACTCTGAAATTGCTAATAACTTGAATAACCCCTGAAACTCAGGGGAAGTTGAGAACTCTCTAATATTGTATTCCGTTTTTTATCAAAAGCAGGACCTAGCTTAACAAGAAATTTATGCTCTGTAGGAGGTTGAGCAAAGCTACATTATGATCAAACCTGATGGTGTCCAGCGTGGCCTGGTACGTCTTTTTTCTCAACCCAAGTTTTCCAGTATGTTGCTGTTCCATCACTGGAATAATATGGCTCCATCAGCTTCTTTCAAGTTTCAATTTGGATAAAACACGTATACGGTGCTTACAGGTTGGGGAGATTATTTCGCGTTTTGAAAAGAAAGGCTTTTTGTTGAAGGGCTTAAAGCTTTTTCAGTGCCCCAAGGACTTGGCTCAGGTTTGCTTCTGTAAATGCCTCAACTTTGAGGAAATAGGATACTATTGTGATTCTTGCAAAAGTTAATTTTTGTTACAAGCAACTATTGTGCCCCAAGGACTTGGCTCTGGTCTCTTGATTACATGAAGAGTATTGTTGGGTTATGGCAATGGTTAAATGGTCTTTTTTCCAAATAAATCACAACTTTCCTGTTATCTAGAGTTTCCACAAACATCATCTTCTGTTGTCACATATGATTCTTATGCATGCCTATCCTTTATAGGAGCACATAGACAAGTCTGGAGATAACATTTGAATCTAGTCAAAACTGGTCTTGCTTTGTTGGTGGACAGTTATGCCTTTGTTTCCATGTGTTAAGGGTACACTGTGTTGTATCAATGAGCTTTAACGTTTTAACATATGAATTTCCCCTTATTTGCTCTCTTTCTGTTCTCAGGAGCACTACAAGGATTTGAAGGATAGACCATTCTTTCCAAAATTAATTGATTACATAACTTCTGGTCCAGTTGTATGCATGGTACATATACTTGTTAGTAACAGAACATATTTTTCATATCCACGCTTTGATCAATAGATATTTTACTCCTTTTATTTTTGTGTGTCCTGTAAGGCATGGGAGGGTGACGGTGTGGTTGCATCAGCTCGAAAATTGATAGGAGCTACTAATCCCCTTCAAGCTGAACCTGGAACAATTAGGGGTGACCTTGCAGTTCAAACAGGAAGGTCTGCACCCAAGTCCTTATACGTGTTCACAATGTTTTGTGTAGTATGCTTATTACATACTTTTTATCTCTACACCATTCAAAATGATTTAAATCTTGTGTCCCAGGAATGTTATACACGGAAGTGACAGTCCTGATAACGGCAAGCGTGAAATAGGTAAGCCTTGTAATCTTTTGTGACCGTATGTTGCTATTAGGTTAAGAATCATGAATACTTTGTTTTGGTCGTGGTAATGACATCTGACAAGCCAGATAAAATGGCCAACTGGTAATACTTGATCGGCAAAGTAATCAGAAATTGGTGCTGCGTAGTTGACTTGATAGTTAGGAGCAGGATTATGATAGTTTTAAGGCGGGAGGGTCATTTACCTTATGATCTGGATGCCAATTAGGTTGCTGAAAATTATTTAGACCTGCTATTATTCATGATAATATGAGATGAATCTCACGTCACTCTCCTACCTGTAGCTCTATGGTTCAAGGAAGGCGAGCTGTGCCAATGGGAATCAGTACAAACACCTTGGCTTTTAGAGTAAAATCTTCACGACTCCCTGTGTGAGACAGACCCAGTGCTTGTTTTGTTCAAGTTGATTCAATTGGCCATACAAAATGAGTATATATGAGTTTAGTGCGGCTTAGTAAAGTAGCTCATGAAGCCACCTGTTCAGTATTTCACCTGGATGCTCTGTTTTGATGTGTTGAGCGTGCATGCGGCTGAAAAAAAACATGATCAATTGTACTTGTGATAAACTTCTTCTGGATTTGAATGCGGCTGACAAGAAGAAAACAAATGCAAGCAAGTTTCAAGTTGGATGTTAATCCCAATGGCCAAAAAATTCGGGTGACAGAGAGAAATGTTTTTTTTTGCCTGGGTGATCGCTATAGACAGACCCGTAAGTATATATGGTCGCGCAGTGAAGTTTAGTTCGCTATCGTAGTACACGTAACGTGACAAGAAGTACTGTTACTACTAGCCAAGAGCCCAAGAACATTGCTGTGGGAAGGAGTACATGTATGTAGGTGTGATCCGAGGGAACATACATAGTTGCTGTTTATGACAATTCACAGAGAGCGTGCGACGTTGATCCAACACCGATGCTCGTTTATTAGTGCGACGTCCGCAAACGCACTCACAAGCTGTGACAGCGGGAGTCGTGCGTCACCTTGGTCGGCAATTAATGGCGGGCGCGGCGCCGGCGCGGTCACTTAGCAGGCGGCGGGCGGGTTAGCACGTGTTCCCGTACGTGCACGGCCGGCGGTAGGCGCCCCCTGGCTGCTTGCCGATGCAGCTACTCCCTCCGTTTTAATTATATGACGCTGTTGACTTTTTCGTTGAACTTTGACCAATAATATAGATTTAAATAATTACTTTTTGAATGTGAAATGAATATCATTGGATTCATCATCAAAAGCACTTTAAGGTTAACTTATACATTTAGCTATTTACACAAATATTTATAGATAAGACGAATGGTCAAAGTAACGAAAAAAGTCAACAGCGTCATATAATAAAAAACGGAGGGAGTATTATCTTTCTGGCACGCTGACTGGTTCGGGTCGAGGCCGCTGTACGCAAGCCCGTCCCCGCCGCGAAGCAGGCCGCCGACGGCCGCCGGGAACTCCGGCGCCACCTCGTCCTCCAGGCGCCGTCGCCACTTGTCGAGCGCGCCCCCTGCTGCGGTAGTGCTCCGGGCGGCGCGGACGATGACCATCCTGCCGCCGCCGAAGCCACCGTCGCCGGCGGCCGCCGGGCTTGCGGCCGCGGCCAGCAGGAGAAGGGCGCCGATGAGGAGGAGGGCGACGGGTGAGCTCGCCTGCATCGTGTGCACCGGTCTGCTGGTCCGTTTGGTTTGGGCGGCACCGGTTCTTATAGGAGCACGGATCATGATTCGCGATGAAGAACAATGCGCAACAAGTTGGCACACGCGCGGTATATCGCTTGGTGGACCTTTAGGTAGTAGTGCGGTCATTTGGGACCAAAGTTAGCACGGGACCCAATATACATAACCATCTAGGCACTGCATTATGCACTTCGCATTGGTCGCTTACTTCATCAGACACGTCCGTCTGACGACAATGGTATGGTGCTGCCCTACAAAACAGGGCAGATAAAGAGTGCTACTCCTCTACACTGACACTGAATGGATGGTGCTGATTGCACAGTTTCTGCACTTGAACCACCAAGGCCACTAACTAACTAGTGCCAAAGGTTTTCACACTCTTCTCGCTTATTATATAGTATGTTGCTAGCACTTGCTATGGTGCCTAGGCCTAGCACTGTACTCCTACTTGGCACAGCCGATACTCATGGTGGCTAGCGTTTCGTTAACTCAATCAGGGCATTTTGTTGATTGCAGGCACTGGCAGGGCAGCGACTATAGCCAAACTGTGCACTGCTGGTCTGCTGGACAAGTTGTGGGGCACAAGGGTCAGAAGGAACTCACAGACATCTGTTTGTTCTGCAGAGATCAAGAAAAAGCTCTCTATTTCATTCTCTCTTTTTCCCCTTGAGAGCCCTATTTCATTCTCTCTTTTTCCCCCTTGAGAGCCCGGGTGCTCAATTATCGAATTTTTTTATTTTTAATCGATTTTTTATTATATTTTATTAATAACCGTCCGTTTCCGAAATTTGCAGAACTAGTCGCCTAGTCGCCCGACGAATGGGCGATTAGGCCTTGTCGCCCGTTAAGCGGGCGATTTATGCCGTAATCTCCCTTGTTAAGCGCGATTAGGTGTCGGTGGGGCCTAATCGCCTAGACAGCAGGCGACAAGGGCCTAGTCGCCCGTGCAAAGGGCGACAAGGCTACTGTAGCGATTTTTCATTTTTTGAATTTTTCTGCGTTAACAACTAAGCTTCCCAAAGTCTAAATTAAAAATACTTTTACACATCTAAAGTCAATGGTGATTTTAATGGTGGTGAATAATATGTTGATGCAACCATTTTAACACAGAACAGCCCAAAAGTTGTTGGTAGTTTTAAACTAAAAATCTCTGAATCAGGCTAGCTGTTAAGCGCTAATTGAATTTTTAGACCATCTTAATCTTCTCTAAAAATTAAGAAAAAATTACCTAAATGCATTGTATCCTTAGTAGTACCAATATAATTTTTTTTAGCGTTAGGTTCCATATAAAATATTTGAATTATCTGAATTTAATTCGAATTTGAATTTGAATTTGAAGTACAAATGACCATAATTTAAAATCTAATTTCAAAATCTGACTCCTCTTAACTCAAACTGAAAGTTATAGTTTGAAATTAGATTTTAAATTATGGTCATTTGTAACTTCAAATTCAAATTCAAATTCGAATTAAATTCAGATAATTCAAATATTTATATGGAACCTAACGCTAAAAAAAAATTATATTGGTACTACTAAGGATGCAATGCATTTAGGTAATTTTTTTAAAATTTTAGAAAAGATTAAGATGGTCTAAAACTTCAATTATCGCTTAACAGCTAGCCTGATTCAGAATTTTTAGTTTAAAACTACCAACAACTTTTGGGCTGTTCTGTGTTAAAATGGTTGCATCAACATATTATTCACCACCATTAAATCATCATTGACTTTAGATGTATAAAAGTATTTTTAATTTAGACTTTGGGAAGCTTAGTTGTTAACGCAGAAAAATTCAAAAAATGAAAAAAATCGCTACAGTAGCCTTGTCGCCCATTGCACGGGCGACTAGGCCCTTGTCGCCTGCTGTCTGGGCGATTAGGCCCCATCGACACCTAATCGCGCTTACAAGAGAGATTACGGCATAAATCGCCCGCTGAAGGGGCGACAAGGCCTAATCGCCCATTCGTCGGGCGACTAGGCGACTAGTTCTGCAAATTTCGGAAACAGGCGGTTATTAATAAAAATATATTAAAAAATTCGATTAAAAATAAAAAAAATTCCTCAATTATCATGCAAAAAATGCAAGTCGAGATTCTAGAGTGGGCTTTCCATCAGTGGGCCTGTGAATGAATGGATTGTGCAAGAACTAACATGTCCATCAGTGGGCTGGAAGTAGTCATTGGACATGTTAGTTCTTGCACAATCTTGTTGGCCTCGGTACAAATGGACAACTTTCCCAGCATCACTAAAGTTTAGCTTGCAAATTGGGAGCATTTTACCGGGCAGCACGGATTAAGCGACACAGCCCCCTAGTTATAGAACTCTGGAGCATCAGGTGGAGCGTTCCTATGACAGAACGGATGGATCGATGGCAAAAAGGTTCGGTACGTTTCGTCCATAAAAAAAAAGGTTCGGTACGGTCCAATAGGCGATACGCAGGCTGAGCGTCTGGATGTGCACGGTTCGGCAAGCAAGACGAGACAGGTGTGATCGATCGGAGGGAATACGTACGTAGTTGTTGTTTACTAGAGAGAGCGTGTAACGACGTTGATCAGCCAGCTGATGCGCGTTGATGATCTCCAAAAAAGAAACACACACACACACACACACAACTGATCGATGCTCGTTTATTGGTGCGTACGTGCGACCATGCACAACGCGCGCACTCTCATCACACGCTGACAGGACAGCACGCAGGAGAGTCGTCCGTCCGTCATCTTGCTCGATCGGCCATGGCGCGGCGGAAGGGCGGCTAGTTCAGTCCTGGCCCCTGGTTCGGGCAACCGTGACTGTACAAGCACGGCCTCGGCGGGTCCTGGGTGTAGGGATGTCCTGGGGCAGCGCAGTTGTTGGGGTTCTTGATGCCGCACAGTGCCCCGTCCTTGTTGAGGGGGTCGTACCCGATCCCGCCGCCAAGCAGGCCGGGGAACTCCGGCGCCACCTCGTCCTCAAGCCGCCGCCGCAGCCACTTGTCGGATGCAGTGCTGCTCATCCTGGCGGAGCGGACGATGACCATCCTGCCGCCGGCGCTGCCGACGAAGCCGTCGCCGGCGGCCACCGGGCTCTGGGACGCGGCCAGGAGAAGGGCGGCGACGACGAGGAGGAGGAGAGTGAGCAGAGAGGTGCCCGGCATCGTTCGTGTGGATGCACCCTTTGGTTTGGTTTGGCCGGCACTAGCAGGGCCGCTGAAGGACCGCCCGCTTCTTATAGAGAGCACTTCCCGGACGGTAGGATCATCATGATTTCAATGAGGAACGAGGCACAACAAGTTGGCACGCGCATGGCGTCTTGCTGATACTATCTATATGGCTTGGTGGTAGGGCCTTTAATTTGCTCCTTTAGAGAGTGCAATCATTCTGGGACCAAAGCTAGCTAACGGGAGTATGCAGCCAACACGTCTGTCTGACGACACAATGGTACATGGTGCTGCCATATATAACAGGGGCAGCTAAAGAGTGCTACTCCTACGTAGTAACTTCTTTACACTGACTGACTGAATGGACGGTGCTGATTGCACAGTTGCTGCACTTGAACCACCAAGGCCACTAGTGCCAAAGGCTTTCACACCATCTTTCTCGTTTATGTGTGCTGCTGCGGTTCCTAGAAGGATGATTTGGTTTTTAACAAGACATAAGTTGTTACTTCTATGCAGGTGATTTTTAAGGGAGCGTACTAAATTCGTCTTTGGCCACTTTTGCGAAAAGAGGAGGACCGCACCCAAATGAAATGGGGGTGCCATGTGCTTGAATCCGCTGTCGTCTCGCTTTTTAGTTGAAACTTGATATATCTTCCATTTCTTTTCATTATGAGTATGGTTTTTTTGACATTTTGGTTTGTAATAATAAACTACTCAGCTACATGGATTCTTCGATGCAGAAGTTTTTTTCTGAAAAAAAAAATATCTCTTAGTTTTGCACACGATAATATCTTTGTCCCATCATGCAAAAAGGCAAGTCGTGATCCTAGAACGGGCTTTCGATTAGTGGGCCTGTGAATGAAAGTGATGGCACGGTTGTACTGGGCTCGAAGTAGTGGGTTTCGAGACTACCACATTATCCGCCTATTCATTCATTCATTCAGGCCCACTGATCATAAGCGTCCACAACACTTCATTCGTTTTTACGTGAAACTCTCTCCGCCTATCCCCTATTCTTGAGTTCTACCTAAAATTCGTCCAGATCTTAAAAAAAAGGATCTAAAAAAAACCCCTAAAATTCGTCCCTCAATTTATTCTGCTATTTTTCTTGCATTGAAATTTATTCTGCTATTTGTGTAATACTTTAGACTAAAACATGTTCGGATCTAACTTGGCAAACAATCAAGAAAGCAACAAGATGACTTGACAGCAAACATAACAGCTAAGAAGAGAAACGAAGAAAAAGGAGCTCTGTCGTCCAAGTTGAAATTTGCATTTTAGTTCTTCATTCATTCATTGCCCGCCAAATCCGAAGTTCACAAATCAAAATCGAGTTTGTACGATATATTGCTCTTCATTTATTTTCGAAACTTCTAGAATAGTTTTGTGAGGTGGCTTTCAAGTTCAGTTGTTTACCTTTTGTTTAATTGCTGCTTCGCAAAAAGAAAGATACAGCTACCACACAGGCTAGTGCTGATTTATTTTTTCTGCCCACGACCACAAGAACGTGCCTACTGACCTACAAACATATAATCGACCTACTTAAAGCCTTAACCATCCGCATCGAATCATCAAACCACAATGCGCCTGCTCTGATCTGCAATTATCCACGGCTCTGATCTGCAATGCATTATTAGCAGTATGTCGCAACTCGCAATGCATTATGGGGATGCGGTGCGCTCACATGAGGACGAAGGCGGGCAACGCCCTGACGACGACGCACTAGGCAGCGGCACATGGAACAGGCCCGAGCGCACATGAGACCGCACTGATTAACGCGACGCGGCCACGGGCGCCCCATATTATATGCAGACATGTATGTATGTGTCCTGAATTACCAGCTCCATGCTCTCATGGTTGATTCTCTAATGATAAAATTATATACTATATCGTTTTGCAGTTTATTGCCTCAATCTGCATGCCCCAGATCTGGGTGCAGGTAATGAAAGCAAAGATAGACTCAAGCGATGATTGATTGATATGCATAAGTGTTACATATATAGGCGCTAGACATCCATATCTCAACAAATCGGGTTTATAGAATCAGGACCCGGGAGAATAGGATGGAAGGCCTCAATCACTACGTGATCTTCGGCACACAGGCCGCATACATGCCGTGCATGCATGTATAACTCTAACAGTATGTTCAGGCTGGTGGATTGCTCTGTGTTCCGGCTGGCTAGCAGTCGCAGGGCAAGACACAAATCTGTATATTATTTACCAGGAAATGTCGTGACAGCGAGCAGTACTGCAGCAAGAGGTTAGACTCAGGTTACTATGGATTGCAGAAAACGGAATGTGATCAGATTACCATGGATTACCAGATGCATCCTGTGATGGCACAAGCATCAGACTGCCTGAAGGTAGTGATACAATTTCATGTGCATGATACTATATGAGCAACAGAAATAGGTTCAGATTCTTCAGAAAACAAAAAGGGGAATAGGAAAGGGAAGTCTGTCATGCAGCTGGAATCTCCAGCAACCTTTTTGCCTGCACACTCAATTGTGATTCCCTGAAAAGAGGGAGACAGAGACTACACAAAATTAAAACATAGTTGCATTTAAAAGATATTGTAGCAACAGAGGAATTCCAACACATTACTTAGTACATAAAAAAATTGGGGAACAAAGAAAATAAATAGAGATATCTTGTGTGGTGTGCTCTCTTAACTGCTCTGACCACCCCACCTCCTTCCAGCTCCCCTGTTCCCTCTCCTCTCCTCTCCCTTTCTTGACAAGTTCAGGCTGAGCTCTTCCTCTGCAACACAGCGCACAGCGCAGCCAGCGACCAACCACCCGGAAGTTGCCGGCCATTGCCGACAATGGCGGAGCCCAAGTCGTCCAAGAGCAAGTCATCCAAGTCCAAGTCCAAGAGCAGCCACGACGCGGCATCCAAGAAGGCCAAAGACAAGGCCGGCGCCGCGCCGGCGTCCCTGGACGCGCACTTCACCCCGTGCGCCGACGTGAAGGGCCTCCGCTTCGGCGCGCAGATCGTCACGCGCGCGCTCACCGTTCGCCGCGCCGCGCCGCTCGAGCTCCCGCACCTCCTCCGCGCCGCGCCCGCCCCAGCCGGCGCCGGCGGCGACGGCGACGGCGGCCCGCTGTCGTTCGCGCCGACGACGACGGCGTACATCCCGACCAACTTCGCCATCCTGGCCCACCACGCGTGGCACACCCTCACGCTCGGGCTGGGCACCAAGAACTCCAAGGCCGCCGTCTTCGTCTTCGAGTCCGCCGCCATGAAGGCCGCCGCCGACGCCGCGTGGCCGCACGTCGTCCCGCTCGGCGACGTCGGCCGCCGTCTGATCCGCGCGGCGCCCGGCGCGCCGGAGATGGCGCGGTTCAAGTTCCGCAAGGGGTGCGTCACCTTCTACGTCTACGCCGTCCGCACCGCCGGCGCGCGCGGGTTCGCCCGCGCCGACGAGCTCAGGGCCGTCGTCGAGGCCGTCGCCAGGCTCAAGGACTTCCTGGACCACACCGCCATGCTCGCGCTCCCGGGCCAGAAGAGCATTGATGTCGCCGCCGCAGCGCCGCTCGGCGTCGTGCATTGATGCGCTTACATGCAGAGGCTTTTGACGAACTGTGAATAGAATCTTTTTGTTCCTTTTTTTCTCTTTCGGTGTGTGCATTGATTTCTGGATGTGATAACTTGTTTTAGATTGAGATCGATGTTGTGCAATTCCTTAATCCCCTTATGTGGATTTGTTCACAAGATGCCATGGCAAAATTTCAGTCTTTGGCTGCTGATAAGCAACCCAATCAATAGCTTTTTTCTTGCAGACTGGAAATGAGAAGCTAATCTTTAGCTATATGTTTCAGTATACTCTGTCACAATCGTTCTTTATCTGAAGTAGTGAATATATCTTATATCGTTAGTTCTCATACTCCGATGAACTCTGTCACAATCGTTCTGTGGTCTTTCGAACAATCGTTCAGTTCTTGAGTGTGATAGTTATCGTGAATCGTGGTATTCACAGAAGAATTTGGCAAATATATGTCCGTGGTGTTTATTGATTGTTCAGCTATTTCTCCCCTTCGAACAACACTGGCAACGGATTTTAAGTTTTTAACAGAGCAGAGTCACTGGTTGGTGAGCATCAGCATCCACACTGAACTGAACTCCATAGTTGTTTCACGAAGAGTTGCACTTTACAGCGATGAGACTCAAATAGGTCTATCTAGATCACACCTTTGCGATACGCTGATCTGTTCCAGCCGTTCCATGTTGCACAATGAGTGCACTGAATATAAGTGACTAATATTACTAATGTGATACGCAATCAAGCACCTTTGTTCTCTATGGTCCAGACTACAGATGAAAATTGGAAGAAATGGTACAACTAGTTCACAGAAAACTGACAAACGTCAATCTCTAAGGAGGACCACGCAATGCTTTGGAACAGATGCAGCACCTTCCATTCTCCCTATGACAACCTGTGAATCCTGATGCCAAGTACAGAAGGCACAAGGAAGCAAGCTCAAAAGGACATTGGACAGACATATCATGATGCATCATGCCCCAATCTTGATGCCAACACCAGTACTGGCTACTGAGTGCCGACAAAATGATGAAAAGCCATTTTGTGAGTACTGAAGCGCATTAGAGCAAGAGAGCAAGCAGCTTCACCATGGTACAGCACCGACATGCCATGCGGCCCCAAATCTGTCCTGCGGCTTCACCATGGCGCCATGCCACTGCCTGCCCCCACAAGAGAAAAAAACAACGCACCAACTTGGACAGCACAGCAGGTGGTGAGCAAGGCCAACCTGCCCAGATTGCCATTGGCGAAGCTCATACCGTGAGATGCCAGAGGGCAAGATGATGAGGCATATGATGCCCAACCATTGCAAACCTCCAATGGCAAGACGATGGGCAGCTTCATCTGTGCCGTCGAACATGTACGGTCATGGATCGCAACACATGTTCCAGCCTAGCACCTTTTTTACAACTGATCCGGCCCCTGGCTACTGTTAGCCTGTTACTACTGTCAAGAACATCATGAAGCACTCATTCATTAGCATATCAGAGATCAAAAGGAAGATGGCTTGAGGTGAACCGTGGCATTATGAGCTCATGTGCACGGTCCAGCATCCTGTGCTGTGAAAGCACACATGTAAACAAAGCAAGAACAAATGTGTCTTTTCAAATCTTGTACTCTTCGCTGCAAAGAATAGTGGCAGCAGCAAGAATACAAACTTGTTACGAGACAATCAAATTCAAGCACAACAAAAAATCACAATTTCTCAAGGCATCAATGGATATGAAATCAACGGAAGCATGCAGAATGAAACCTTGAATACAATAAGTAACATAATTTTATTCAATTTGACATCCAGCAGTTGGTTCAAGAGGTAAAGTTATAATTCCCATCTCAAGAAGTGCTCAAATCTTCAAAGGGTTACAAATTGACACTCAGAAGATCCCAAAGGTTGAATTTTATGGGGCAAGAAAACCTATTCAATTAGTCGGGAGTGGCAACACCCTGGTTCAGCTCAGCAAATCTCATGCCAACCCTCATGGAGTGCTTGAGGAACTTTTCAGCGCAGCGGCGGACACAGGACTCCTCTTGCTTGTCCAAGGTCTTCCGGCGGAATGTGTCGACACAGTCCGTGAAGCATCTCTCCACCAGGGAATTGTACATTCTTAAACTGCAAAATGAGAAAGCAAACTTGTGAGCATTCTTGAAATAGAAATTTCACCTACGCAGTCAAAGAGTAGACTAACACCCGTCAATTAACAAACGAGTCACTATATCAACACGAAAATTTCTGCTGATAGATTGCTACCACCAAGAATTATTCATTCACACTAAGGTCTGAGCAATATTAACCAATTTGGATAACCTCACTTTTAGCCGCTTAAAAAGGTCGCCAAGGTGGTTTACAACAAGAAGAATTTTTGCACCAACTCTATATGAACTGAAGGAATTTGAAGTTCAAACACTATCCTTATACATCAACATTGTGGACTCTGCGAGAAAAATAAAATACCAACAAGGTGAAGCATCTCAAGCTCCAACATCTGAACTCACAAAAAAAATTTTTTTGCGAGTGAAACTCACAAAAAAGTTAACCTACAAATCAGTAAGCAAATCAAATGCAACACTTCAAACTCATTCAAAACACATGTAGCAAGTAGCAACCCAGAGTAACCCACACTCTATAGATAAAAAAATATGACTTCAGGCTAAAACTATGACTTGTGAACTGTGACCAACAGGTCTAATGCTGCAGAACACAGCATAAAAGATTCCAAATAACTCAGCACCCTGAACATCAGGAATCACAAAAGGGTTCGGAAAAGTGGTTGGTTCCAACTAGTGCTGAATCGTTCGATGTCACATTTCACCTGATAGGTCAGGCATCTTCACAGCAGTAGAAGGGAAACGCTTAGGCCCCACAAGATTTTCCTTTCTCAAGAACAACACCACACAGTTATCTAATTCTGTCGACAGATGATTAGGATTATGGGAATTAGTCACAAGCATACCTCTCAACTATAATTAGTCAGACAACTGCCAAGTGCCAACATGCCAAATTCCTAGAAAATCGTCAACATCTCAACAGAGAAAAAAGGTCCAACACTAACCAGTTGATCGCCAGTCATTTGAATCGTAAGAGCTGCCGCATCACATAAGTCTATGAGGCATCTGGACACAGCTCAACTGTCCCAACCTAACTCCAGCATGACCGCACACAACAACCGGTAATATTTCTTACAAGCTAACAACGAGGGCGCGGAGGTCAATGCCTCATGGCCTCCCCCCAATCAAGCTTCCATATGTTACATAATACAAAGCACCCAGATAATCACCGCGGTCATGAACGCCTACTCTCACAACTAGGCAATGGAGGAACCTACCGACGCATAAAATTCGAGAAATTCAACCGCAAATTTATAAAACAGGCTCATACAAAAGCGGATTTCACCATGGACTAGGCACCAAGAAGGGGTAACATCAGGGAAGGCGAACGAATGGCCCGAACCTGTCGCGGATCTGAAGCTGGTCGACCATGGCGGCCATGCGCATCTTGTCCTCCTCCGGAAGGCCGTCCAGGTCTCCGAGCATGCTCTTGTCCATGATGGCCGCAGCGCCGCCGCCGCCGCCGCTGTACGAAGAAGAAAGCTAGGGTTTTGGAGCAGATGGGGCGAGAAGACGAGATCCAAAACCTCGATCACCTATTCCATATCACAGCAGTCGACACGCTGTACTGGACGGGACCAGCAGACTGGGCCGAGGCGATATAGGCTTCTCATTTCAAGCCCATTATCGAAGTAGCAGATTTAGTGTGGGCCGGGCCGATGCAAGTTTGGTAGCATTTGTCGAGAAATCATGTGTTTCCAAGTGTTCCTAAAAAAAAAAGTGTTTCCAAGCGAAAATTCATGTGAATTCCTCAGTTTGCAAATTTGGTGCGCTCCAAACCCAAACAAGCCATCGACTGGTCACTCTATTAGTGATTTATTAATTGATACAATCGAATAAAAAATAAAATAAACGAGAAAAGTTGCAAGGTAAAAAAAACGAGAAACACATAGAAGTAGCTTATATTTCCCTGCTAGCACACCATTACCAAGGTTTACAAAACCGCAGTAAACCTAGATGAAATTCAAAAAATTTGAAAATTTGAAACAAAAATATGAAAAAAAACTAGATGAAATTTGTAGCACAATGGTGGAATAAGAACACGAAAATTCGATCCTTTGATGGGTCGAAAAAGGAAGGAAAAAAAGAAAAACCTTTTTTTGAAAAACAGCAAACTTCTTTGATTTTTTTGACCAAGCCACGATCGAATTTTCGTGTTGTTGTTGCACCATTGCGCTGCAAATTGCATCTAGTTTTTTACATATTTTTTGTTCTATTTTTTTTCAAATGTTCAATTTTTATGATTTTTAAAATAAAAAACGACAAACCGAGCAAAAACCGGACCGCACGGTTTTCCGTTTTATGCTCCGGTTTCTGGAAATTTGGTCCGGTTTACCGACGAATCGGTCCAGTTTGCCACGGTTTATCGGTCGGTTTGAAAATTCATATTCAAATTTTGGATTTTGAATTTTGTCCGGTTTTCGGACTGGTTTGGAAAAACCGGTCCGGTCCGGTTCGAGCGGTGGGAACGGGATTGTAATCCTTGACCATTACAGCACGGTAGCACCTAACAGACACACTGAAGGATGAATAAAAAAACTCTGGCTGATGATAGTACGACCGCCTCCACGACTTTTCTTTTAATAGAGAAGCTCAGACTTCTCCTGTTGAGAAAACCTCCGAACCCTTACATCGCGTAGATACTTGGGGGGCGAACTTCGAGATACTACTATTTGAGGCTGGCTGGCCGATGAAACAAAATTCCACACACCACGGTATTAAAAAGACAAATGTTTTACTCATCGCTCAAAGCCACAAACAGATGCAAAGGATGTCTCCTTATTTCCTCGCTAAATTGCATGACGAAGTTTGGACAAACGCAAGCAGAAAGAATCTGCATGGCGTGCGTGTGATGAGGTGGAAACTCCCACTGTCAATCTGTCGTGTGAGAAAAATGGACGGTTTTATTTGGCCACAAACTCTGGTTTTGATTTGACATATAATTAAATCTGTAGCAGGTGCAAAAATATCGTCAGCTGTGATGGTTTTTGCTGCACTTTTTTGTTGTGCGACATGGACGTGTGATAAATGATTATGTATATGATCATAGCCGTAGGATGGTGGACTCTATATCATGCCAAAAAAAGGTAGGTTCCTGTGATCATGCTGCTACAGTTATTGCGACGTATGTGTAATGCGAACCGCGCATGGAGGGGTCCGCTTGCTTGCTGAATCAAGCTAGAGGAAATGAATTGTCTCCCTCAAACTATTGCAATGGGCTTTCTCTTGCTTATCTCTCAACTCGAGAAAAATAATATGTGGCAATATATTCGCCCTCTAAAAAAACGGCGACTTTTTATTTATCACACCATGGTTTCCCATGAGGCAATGTGCGACTTTAATTTTGAAATGACCGAGATGGATCTCAGAACTGTTAATACTCTCATCAAGTGTCGTGCATTGCATATACGTGGAAGGTGTTCTTCCTTTTTCTGGAAAATTCACTGTATAGTGCACTGTATTCGTTGTGACGAGACAAATGAGGAAGAAACAAGCATGACAAAGTTTGGTTGTGCTGGCATTTTTTTTTTGGGGGATCGTTGCTGGCCTCATATATGCATGACAGTCAGCAAGCAGCATACTGTACGTGCATGGTGTTGTTCCCTTTTCTGAGTTTCCTCGCAACTGTACTGCACTGTGTTTGCGTTGACGAGATAAATGATCCAAGAGGCAACATGCAAGTTGTGCAGCCAACATCTTCTTCTTTGTTCCCCAATTGCTGAGCTGGTCCATACAATACATGCACGGTGATCAAAGGAAGCAAGCAACGTCCGTACGTGTGCCGACGCACTGGATGGATGGCTCCTTACACATTTGATTCATAGAATTTAAGGGGTTCATTTTTTTGAGAATGAATTAATTAAACAGTGGCAAAAGACATCAGAAGCGGCCATCACCAGATTTTTCTCATTGCACTTGTCCTGATTGCTAACCAATCAGTGCCACCAGTGACAAAAAAATCTGGCACCTCTTTTTATAGGACCATGCATGGAACATGCTTCCCAAGCCTGAGACCTCCATTTCCATGCAATGGTGCTCGCAGCAGAAATGTCCATGGCCATGGCATTGGTGGTCACCTTCTTCTTCTTCGTGCTCAGTTCCCTCGCCTGGCGGCACACACAAAAGAAGACACTGAACCTCCCACCGGGCCCACGAGGGTGGCCGCCTGGCCGGTGTTCGGCAACCTCGGCCTGCTGCCGGGAAACCTCCCGCCGCACCGCGCGCTGGCGGCCCTCACGGCCCGCCACGGCCCGCTGATGCACCTCCGGCTCGGCTCCGCCCGCTTCGTGGTGGCCTCCTCCGCGGAGACGGCGCGGCTGGTGCTCAAGACCCACGACGCCGCCCTCGCCGACCGCCCGCCCATGGCCGCCGGCGCGATCCTCTCGTACGGCGGCAGGGGCATCCTCCTCGCCCCGCGCGGAGCGTACTGGCGCATGGCGCGGAGGCTGTGGGCCGCCGAGCTCTTCTCCGCGCGCCGGCTCGACCAGTTCGAGCATGTTCGCGAGCAGGAGACGCGCGCCCTGGTGCGCGGCGTGTTCGAGCGCGGCGGCGCCGGCCGTGGCGTCGAGGTGAGGGAGCACCTGGAGCGCTACGCGATGCGGAACGTCCTCCGCACGGCGAGTGGGCGCCGTGGCTGGGCCGGCTCGACGTGCGGGGCCTCGTCCGGCGGATGGAGCGGGTGCACGAGCGGTTCGACCGGTTCTACGAGGAGATCCTCGGCGAGCACGAGGAGGAACTGCGGCAGCGCTGGCGGCGTGCCGGAGACGGAAGCGGAGGCGGTGCCGACGAGATCGCCGGACAAGGGGGCCTGGTGGACGTGCTGCTCCAGCTGCTAGCCGAGGAGGAAGAAGACGACGCAGAGGCGGGTAAGGCGGAGTCCGACGAGTCGTCCAGGCTCACGCGTGACGGCATCAAGGGCATGGTCCAGGACATCGTCACCGGGGGCACGGACACCACGGCGGCGACGATGGAGTGGGCTTTAGCAGAGCTCCTCCGCCATCCGGACGCGATGGCGGCCGCCGTCGAGGAGCTGGACCGCGTGGTGGGCCGCCACAGTCGCTGGCCCACGGAGCGCGACCCCTACCTGGACGCCGTCGTGAAGGAGACGCTGCGGCTGCACCCGCCGGGCCCGCTCCTGGTCCCGCACTACGCGCGCGCGGACACGGCCATCGGCGGCGGCGGCGGCAGCGAATACCACGTCCCCGCGGGGACGCGCGTGGGTGGTGAACGTGTGGGCCGTGGGCCGCGACCCGGCGTCGTGGCCCGACGCGCCGGAGGAGTTCCGGCCCGAGCGGTTCCTCCCCGTCCCCGGCGGCGCCGGCGCCGCCGAGGGAGTGGACGTGCGCGGGAAGCACTTCCAGCTGCTGCCGTTCGGCGCCGGCCGGCGGATGTGCCCTGGCTACGGCCTCGCCATGAAGGAGGTGGCCGGGGCGCTGGCCAACCTGCTTCTCGGGTTCGCGTGGCGGTTGCCGGACGGGGCGGCGCCGGAGGACTTGAGCATGGAGGAGTTCTTCGGGATGTCGGTGCGCCGGGAGACGCCGCTCGTCGCCGTCGCCGAGCCCAGGCTGCCGGCGCACCTCTACACCGCTGCCGAGTAATAGGACGTTCATCTCTGCGTTGGTGCGTAGAACGTTAGCCGTCGGACGCGATCGATCGACGTCGAGTCTATCTTTCATCGATCCTACACGTACGGTGTATTTGTTTGGGTCTGAGCCACGAAATGATGAAGAAACTTAATCGGATCCATAGTAAATGATTGTTTTGTCCTATTTAAATTTCGTCGGAACAATGTTTATTTTTTATTAAAAGATAGTAAGTTAGCAAATTTACTACCGTTTTCTAGGAGGCAAATTGAGTGAAGGGAAAAGAAACAAGAAGTTTGATTAGTTATTACAGCTCAAATGAACGTAAAACAAGATATAGAAGAGGGAAAGCTGTTGCAGAAGATAAGTGAACGAATAATTGAACATAAAAATTAGTACAAACGCCCACCGTGGGGCTCGAACCCACGACCACAAGGTTAAGAGCCTTGCGCTCTACCGACTGAGCTAGACGGGCTTCGTGATTGTGACGTTTAACATCTCATAAAGTTGCAGCTGCAGCATCACATTATTCGTTCCAGCACATAAATAGAAGAATAAAATAAAATAGAGTTTTTTAGGCTTTAAACTTGCATTTCAGGGATTCATTAACAGAAGGAAAAGACCAATATGTACTATCAGAACTCATGAAAGTTTGGTTACGCTTTACAGCCTCACAGGTGTACGATACAAGTCGAAACCAATCACACCCCTGTCAAATGTTTCTTCAGGCCTCTGCTACCTACTTCCTGTCTATTATCTAGCCCCTGATTCTAACAATATCTATGCATTGCTATCATCTACAACATCTGGCAATCAAGAATGGCAATTCTGGTCAAATGATCTCCAAGTCGATCCACCTATGATCTATCAGGTACCTTTCTTCTGGTAGCATGTTACTGTTCAGTATAAATGACACCAAAGCTCAAGCTGCCACTAAGATCTGAATTCATTCATCAATTGACTCTAACACTATCTGGACGACCACATCATCAAGAAAATCTTCCACGATCAGATCCTCCACATCCAATGCAGCACACTCTGCGTCATATACCAGGTTCATCCAACCGTCTTTCCTCATAACATCATGTGCCACAACGTGCTCCACCGTCTGGCCTGCCTTCCATTGCAGGCTTAGGTAGCAGCTCACCTTTGCCCATACCTCTTCAAGGACATGGGATCCCATGGGAATTGGTCTGGTTCGCGAATCAAAGCGCGAATGCCAAGGGCCGATGATAAGGGAAGAATCATAGATGTCCAGTAGGACTTCATTGATGAGATCAAAAAGCAGCATGTGCCTGACAATACTGTGTGGGTCATCATTTACCATGCTGAGTTCCTGACATGAGCTTTCTGTTTCCTGAAAGATCACAGGGCTGAGTGGCTGATTGGATGCGTACCAGTCGACCTCGCCGCAACTGAATCCTGATTTCTTAAGTATGTCCTTCACATACTGGAAATCAGCCTCATTCTTGTCGCTGACATATATGTGCAACGGTTCCACAGATTCTTGCTCAGCGAATTCATCTACAAAGTGGAAGTCCGAATCCAAAGCACCATCAATTAAGGGCTGCCCTGGCTTGACTAACCACTCTTCATCGTCAGCACCCTTGGCACCTGATGTCTTGACCAACCACTCTTCATCCGCATGATCAATAGCACTGAAAACACCTGAGCGCTTTAGTGGTGTGACCAGCCACTCATCACCTGGGGGATGTGGTGGCTTGACTAACCAGTCCCCATCCTCAAGCTGCATCTTTTCGAATGCTGGCTCTATATCTAAAAATGTGGAAAGAAAAGAATAATGTCACAACGATTGAACATCTACATTTTTGCATTAGAAAAGACAGCAATGGATTTTAGTTTCAGCATGCTATAGTAAACACAAGTTAGTAAATAAAAGAGCTGCACTTTCAGTAGTTGAAAAATACATTTTTGACAAATACTCATCTTTTTCTGAAATGTTGACGCGTCAACATTTAAAGAACGGAAGCAGTAGAATAGGAAATTAAGATCAGCTATGAGTCTAAGACACTATGGCAGTATGTCACAGTTAGTAAATAAAAGAGCTGCTTTTTCAGTAGTTAAAAAATACATGCTTGACAAATACTCATCTGCTTCTGAAATGTTGACGTAACAACATTTAAAGAATGGAAGGAGTAGAATAGGAAATTAAAATCAGCTATGAGTCTAAGACACTATGGAAGTATGTTATTAGTTGTCGTAAGCATAATGCATCTACTTCTAAAAATCAACATTAGAGTGAGGAAAGGAAAAAATTATTCACTGCTTTGCAAATCGGAAGTGAATGCTGAAGTGAAATTTTTAGCAGTTATTTACTAGTAAAATGACATGGAATTCTGAAGTGAAATACGATAAAATTATGGGAAGAGAGAAAACAGCATTAATAGAAATCATTTTGCTGCAAGGATGACTGGTAGTAGCTCATTTGATCGGATTGGTGCGTGGGAGATGCCACAAACATTTTACTACTACTTTTCGCATTGCAGAGTAAAATTGGACTTTTAATATACTTCACCTGTCACAGAACACTCTGTAAAACTGCCAATGGGATCTTGGAAGAAAGACCGGTCAAAGGACGGTAAACTATTGACGCGGCGGTGGGAGAAAGACCGACCAAGAGAAGACAAACATGGACCTTGAAGAATGCTGCGGACATCCTCTTCCATCGAGCCCATGAAAGAAACTTCTGTAAAATATTATTCAAATAAATACAGCAACAGTCAAACTTCTAAAGAAAGTCTCTCTTATATAATAATTTCTTTGGCCTTCATACCTCCGTGATTATGGCCTGTTCTTTCTATGATATCATCAGGATAGAAATTTCCTTCTGAACAGCCACTGAAAGAATTAGTTCGATGTGAAGAAAAGCGATAAGGTTCCACATTGTATGTCTTGGTCCCAATCTGAGAATCAGAAATATCAGTTAGGACCTCTTGATGAGGTGAACATAGCTGCATCTCTGGAAGAGAAATAACTCTTTTGAATCCTGTTGGTGGTTTGTTATCTTTTAAGCATGTCCTGCCCTCCATCGTTATACTTAACCTTTCTGGAGAAACCTTCGAGTCCCTCGAGATTGACTCATACAGTGTTGAATACTTGTCTACTGACTCTGCAATAGAATACGATCTTCGTATTTGTTTCTCATCCTGGACAAACTTCTCTGTGGAGGGGCTCCTGGTAAGTTCAGACATTTTTTGGCCATACGGCAGTTTATGAAAAACTCCATCTTTGGTAATCCGAGCAAGCTCTTTCCGATTCTCCTTGACAACATCTTTTATCTTTCTACTGATAGCTTTAAGACGATTTGAAGTGGTTCCAGATTTCTTCAAGCTTCTTGATTCTGCCAGAGAAACTGCTGAGCCATCAACACCGGTAGGCATTCTTGTACTGATGACTTTTGTGGCTTCTGGGTCAGAGTTTTTTTTTTTTTTTTTTTTTGAGGGAAATACAGTAGGGGAAGCCCCTACTGTGGTACTTATATTAAAGATAAGAAAAACACTATACAGGCACTGTACAAGGACACTAAAGGTCCAAAGAGAAAAGGAAAGAAATACTATAAGACCACCACTGCCTAATTACAGTTGCAGAGGAGCAGTGGTTCACAGAATGCTGTCTAGCCAGTGTAAGACTGAAATTCTATCTGGCTCATTTAGTCTATAAACCTGTTGTTTAACTGTACCTACAAACTTGTCTTTCCAGTCTTGAAAAGTTGCTAGCTTCGCTCTGAAAATCCTGTCATTTCTTTGTTTCCAGATTTCCCATGCTGCTATTGCAAAGACCTCCATGAAGAAATTGTGGTTACATTCTTCCTTAGCCTTTTGGATTGTGCTGAAGAAAGGGAGGTTATGGTCCCATTGGATGCCAAGGAAATTCCAGCAGTTGATGCTAAAAGGACACATGAAGAACAGATGATATGTATACTCCTCAATGCTGTCCGCACATAATACACAGTTGTAGTCGTTACCCTCAATCTTGTAATTCTTCCTGTTAAGTAGGTTTCTTGAGTTTAGTCTGTCTCTGAACATGAGCCAAATAAAAATCTTCAGTTTCTTGGTCACTTTAGCTTTCCATATCCATTTGAACGGAGCTGGTGGATTTATCGATCTGAAGTTGAGGTTGTAAAACCTCGATGATGAGTAGACACCATTGTAAACACCTCCTCCCCATGAATAAATCCATACATCTTTTCGCTGTTGCTGTGGTATTATTTCGGCAATGATTGAGTTTAGGACTGTTAGCTCTTCCATTGCTTCTTCAGATAGAGGGATGTGAAAATTGTGTTGTATATCCTGGTTCTGCATATATTGGGCAACCGACTGGTTCTGTTTCTTTGCAAAAGAGAATAGTCTTGGCAACTGGTTCTTTAAAAATCTTCCATTCCAGACATCATTCCACAGCAGTGCTGTGTCTCCCCTTCCCACTGTAGGTGAGGCAATGCCTCTAAAATGATCACAGAATTTCATGACATCCCTCCACCAGAACGATCCTCTATCCCTAGTAGCATGTGGAGGTTGACCATTACTATAGTATGTATTCCAGATTAAATTACCCATGGGATATCCATTCTGTTATAAAATTTGTGAAGATGCTTGACCAATAGGGCTTCATTTTGTACTCTAAGGTTCTTGATCCCAAGACCACCCTTGTCTTTCGGCGTACAACATTTGGGCCAAGCCACTAAAGGATTCCCCTTACCAGCCACATCTGACCCTCTCCATAAACCATGCTTCATTGCTCTTTCAATGGTTTGGATGACTGTGACGTGCATTTTCAAGGTGCACATGGCATATATTGGCATCGATGCAACTGCACAGTCGATATATGTTACTCGACCAGACATTGTTAACCAAGTGGCTGATGCCGTGATTCTCCTTTCTATTCTGTTCACCAGGGGAGCATGATCTTCAACCCGTGGCTTAGTAGTACCCATTGGTAAGCCCAAGTATGTGAATGGGTAAGTGCCTACCTGGCAACCAAAAAGTGCAGCCAGGTTTTGAACCTTGTCCTGAGATAAATTCACTGGCAACATTGCAGATTTATGATAGTTAACTTTCAATCCTGTGGACCTAGTGAAAGTTTGAAGGATTGCTTTTAGAGAGAACAACTCCCTCTGTGATGCATTCATGATGAGTATGGTGTCGTCTGCGTACTGGACCACTGGAAAATCTGTTGTGTGTGTATGTTCCAGAGGGTAAGTGAAAATTCCTCTTTCGCAGGCTTTATTTATGACATGCTGTAACAACTCTGCTGCTATCACAAAGAGAAGAGGAGATAGGGGGTCGCCTTGTCTGACCCCTCTCCTGCACTGGAAATATTTGCCAGGGACCCCATTGAGAAGGATTGCTGATGATCCTGACTGTAGTATTTCCTTGTCCAATCAAGCCATCTTTGTGGAAAACCCATGTGCTTCAACATATCCAAAATAACACAATGCTCCACTGTGTCAAAAGCCTTTTCAAAATCTAACTTTAGCACTACTATCTCCTTCTTAGATTGATGACATTGGTGCAAGTACTCATAAGCCCAAGCAAGACAGTCCTGGATCGTTCTAGTCTTGATGAACCCATACTGGTTCTTGTGGATTAGGTCTAAAATCACTGCTTGCATTCTTTTGGACAGAAGCTTTGTTATCAGCTTTAGCACAGAATTGAGAAGAGAGATAGGTCTAAAGTCGTTTATCTTTTCTGGATTATTCACCTTGGGCACTAGAGTTATGAATGAGCTATTTATAGCCTGCAAGCTCACAGTGCCATTGTAAAAATCTTGGCACAGCTGGTAGAAATCACTCTTTATAATATTCCAACATTTCTTCAGGAATAGTGCATTGAAGCCGTCTGGACCTGGTGACTTTTCACTTGGCATTTCTTTGATAATCTGATCTATCTCCTCAGTGGTGAAGGGATTTGCCAATTGATCCAGATTCATTTGTACATTTAACAATTCTTCCAGATTAAATTGCATTTGAGGCTCATCAGTTTGCCCATTCGCTCCTTGTAAACTTCCCATAACACTGCTGCCTTTTCTTCATGTTCAGTTATCACTCTTCCATCTTCGTCTTGGATTGATGTTATGGTGTTGATCCTATATCTCTCTGTTGCTGCAGCCATGAAAAATTTTGTGGGTTCATCGCCCAGCTTGACCCATCTGATTGTGAACCTTTGCCTCCAATATTCATTTTTGTATCTTAGCAGATTTATAATGTGCTTTTTGAGGATTCTTCTGAAGTTGGCTTCTTGAATGAAAAGTGTCCTCTGTCTTCTAGCTTGTCCAGAACCAACAGCACTTCGTTGCATATCTTGATTAGGTTTGTTAGCTTGCTTATTCCTTTGCTCCATCTTTTCAAGACCCTTCTTAGCAATTTGAACTTTGCCACAATTCTGGTTGCACTATTAGTAGCTCTGACCTCCACATTCCAGGCTGCTTGCACAAGCTCCATGAAGCCTGGTTGGTGAATCCAGTAATTCTCGAATCTGAACACTTGAGCCTTTGGGATTTTGGTGCCTATCTGAACTGTGCAAGGTATGTGATCTGATAGTGGTTTAGCCATTGGCAGTAGGAGGGTGTTGGGGAACCTTATGGTCCATCCCAAGGAGGTGAAGCACCAGTCCAACTGCTCAAGAAGAGGAGACTCTTGCATGTTACTCCATGTGTAGTTCCTTCCCTTAAGAGGGATCTCTATGAGCCCCAAGTTGCTAATGATTGAATTGAAAATGTTCATATCATTGTAATTGCCACCATCTCTATTCCTGTCTTGTGTTGACCTGTAAAAATTGAAATCCCCAACAAACATCCAGTCTTCCTCCGGGTCGACTTGTAACTCATTTAGCCATTGTACAAATTGGTCTCTCTGCAAACCTGGCAGGGCCCATAGACCGTAGTTAATTTCCAGGTCTGTGTTCTGGGTCAGAGTTATGCCTTGAAGGTGACCTTTGGATTTCTGGCCTCCTGCTTTTCTCGCTGTCACTTCGATCAAATATGGGGTTACGTTTACCTGATGATCCGCCTGGTCTTGGAAACGATTCTAATTTGTTCAAGGGCACAGCATTACTGGAGGAAGCTTCTTGCCCTTGCTGTTCGGGTGTTACTAGCAATGAAGGATCATGAAGAATCTTGAGAAATAATTCCCTGTGTGCATTGAACAGTTCAAGGAAATCCACAAACTCCTGTGAGTGATGAGTAGCAGCATCATGGATTTTTTGCTTGGATGAGGCTTCATTTTCTTCAGTAAGATTGCTAGGTCCAATCTCACACGGTGACTCCAAATCTATGCTATCTTTGCCACGAACACTACCACAAGCTTTGCACGGCTCTTGATTAATGGGATGTTGTGGGCTCCCACGGGACAACGGTGGTTCTCCACGACAAGTATCCATCTCACTGGAAGTCGACTCGTTCATTGTATGGTAATGGGCAGCCAATTCGTCAGGAACCTCATACTCAAAGCATTTCGAGTGATGGATTGATCTGGAGCGCAGAAGCCGTGATGAGGATGATGAGGAGTGGGTGCTGGGTGGTGAGCTGCTCTTTTTTCGATCTTTTTTGGGTGTTTTCTTCTTGAACATGAGTGTCCTCCACATGAACATGTTGACCTTGCCCGTTGGAGAAATATTGTCAGTTTCCTTCTGCAAATTAAATTAGCAAATATAGTTTAGAAAATGTGTCAGAGGTGCTTTAACACTTATAACAAAAGAGCACACTATTTTTTGGTTCTGCTATCAGTTTATTTCCAGTAGAAATTCTACGAGGCTTATGCCGTTACCATAAGCAGAAATGCAGTTTGCGCACATACCGGAATATTGTCATCCATTTCACCACGATTTTTGGGCTTTGGAACTTTCACTCCTACAATATATAGATCAGAAAACGGTAAGCACATAACAACTTTATATACCAAAAAAGAAAACATGTTTGTCTTAATGAAGCATTGCTGCAGCCAGCTCTCACAAATGAACAGTAAAGAAAAATCTGGACCACGATCCTATTTGAAATAAAGGAATCGATGTGAAGTTTTAATTTTAACAGGATAAATCCTGTTGACATGATAAAAACTTCACCAAACATTAGTTCAAAGGAAAAAAATTTCACCAAACTGCAAGGATCGCAGCTGAAAATATGCAGAACCTTACTGAGCGTATTGTTACTTCCTTCGCTGTGCTTTCGGTAGGCAATCATCTTTGGCATTTGTAATCTTTGATTGAGGGCAAGGAAGTTGAACAGGCCCTCGAGGCAGCCTGGGCTCTGTGTGTCGAACCGCTTGCCCTCGGCCATTGTAACAGAAAAATCTGGGAGCATTCAGAACACCCAAATGGCAGTCTCAATAGTGAGTTATCCAGATTCCATCCCAATACACGTATAAAAGGTTCAACACTAGAACAGTTATCCATTTTTTTCACAAGTGAATGCATCAGTTCAATGCTACCTTCTCTTTAAGGCAACAACACAAGGTACAATCTAACTTCTATGTAAATGAGAGACTGATGGCCAACCCAAACTTCATGCAAGACACAGGTTGCGATTATTGTGGATGCGCATGATTTTCCTTTTTATTTCCCGCGTAAACCGAGCAATGGAGGTTGCATGATTTTCTCTAGGTACAACAGTTTATTTTAGGATATTGTAAGTCTGCAAACAATAATATTGCGTTCAATATACGTGAATGCAGATTTCCATGCCAAGACCAATGAATATAGATTATAACAAAAATATAAAATTATAGAGCACGGACAAAACCTTGGCATCTTGATTTTCTTCTACATGTTACATTTCAGCCCCATTGCCGTCGAAATCTCCATAACTTTCTACAGTTCAATCCAATCAATTTACAGCCCACCAAATTGCAATTCAGAACGGATAGCATACTACAGGGTAGAATAAAATGTAGCTGAAATCATCGCGACTCCTAAGTATCCAGCCTAAATTCGAATCCAACAACCGAATGCGAGAAAAGGATTGATGTACTTCTAATAACGAAAGGAGAATTGAAAGCGAGAGATCATACCAGGGAAGAAAGATTACTCTCTTCGTGAGATGTGGAAGCGGAAAAAGAAAGGAGAAAGACAATGGAGCCGCGCCCCTCCATTGGTTGGGATGATGGCTATTTCCTCTATCGCTTCTCTCTCCTCCCCCAGCGAAACGAACTAAACGGAGGCTTGTTAGTTGTTAGTGCGAGGCGGAGAGGAACGCGCTCCTCCTTTCTCCGTCCACCGTCCTCCCCTCCTCCCTGATGAGCTCGCGCTCTCTCTCTCTCTCTCTCTCTCTCTCTCTCTCTCTCTCTCTCTCTCTCCCCTGTCAATTCCTCACAACTCTTCTCAGTCTTGGGCCACCATTTTTATTGGGCCGGGCTGCATATTTAAAAGTTTCCACGCAATACGTACAGTACAGATGGCTCATAGGTTTTGCAACACAACAATGAAGAAAGCATTGCTCCCCTTTTCACAAAATCATATCCTGTGTTATATGTAGCCTATGCATGAAGCTTTTTTTTCTGGTGTATTTAATTATTATAGATTCTAATATATATTTCTTGAATCTTGACTTCTTGTGGTACTCCCTTCACTCCCCCCCCCCCCCCCCCCCCCCCCCCCACCCCCCAAAACAACATACTCGCTCCAATTTTCTCCACATAACGTTAGAACAATGCACTTTCATAATTACGTAAAAATCCAGTAGAGGTGGTAGTATATATTACAATCTATTAATCAGATGACAGCGTAATTCAGTGGAGCAAAGTATATGGCTTAGCACCGATTTTCAGTCACTTACGCTATATGAAGGTTATTTTGAGATTTGATAGAGGTTCAAGATCATTTTATGGTTGGTCCAAACACAAATGAATAAAATTAAACCCTAAGTTTCCCCATAATTATGCTCCAATTTGGAAGCTTAAAAATGGGCAATAATACTTCAATATATAGCTTACACGTACGATACGTGTAGGACAAGAGCACTTGAGGTGCGAGATGAACGCTTAAACCCCGATTACTCGGCGGCGGTGTAAAGGTGCGCCGGCAGCCTACTAGGCTCGGCGATGGCGACGAGTGGCACCGCCCGACGCATGGTCAGCCCGAGGAACTCCTCCATGCATGCATGCTCACGTCCTCCGGTGCCACCCCGTCCGGCAGCCGCCACGCGGTAGCGAACCCGAGCAGCAGGTTCGCCAATCGCCAGGTTCCCCGCCACCTCCTTCATGGCGAGGCTGTACGCCGGGCACGCCCGCCGGCCGGCGCCGAACGGCAGCAGCTGGAAGTGCTTCCCGCGCGCGTCCACGCCGTGGGCGCCGCCGCCGGGGGAGGAACTGCTCGGGCCGGACCGCCTCCGGCGCGTCGGGCCACGACGCAGGGTCGCGCCCCACGGCCCACACGTTCACCAGCACGCGCGTCCCCGCGGGGACGTCGTAGCCGCCGCCGCCGCCGACCACCGTGTCCTCGCGAGCGTGGTGCGGGGCCACCGGGTGCAGCCGCATCGTCTCCTTCACCACGGCGTCAATGTAAGGGAGGTCCGGGAGGTCGCGCTCCGTGGCCCAGCGACCGTGGCGGCCCACCACGCGGTCCAGCTCCTCGGTGGCGGCCGCCATCGTGTCCGGGTGACGGAGGAGCTCCGCGAGGGCCCACTCGAGCGTCGCCGCTGTGGTCTCCGTGCCGCCGGCGATGATGTCCTGGATCATGCCCTTGATGCCGTCGCGCGTGAGTCGGACTCCTCCATCCCTTCGTCGTCTTCCTCGGCTAGCTTCAGCAGCACGTCGACGAACTCGCCGGCTCCACCTCCGGCACGCCGCCGCCGCCGCTCCTCCTCGTGCTCGTCGAGGATCTGCTCGCAGAACCGGTCGAACAGCTCGTGCACGCGCTTCAACCGCCGCGTGAAGCCCTGCACGTCGAGCCGGCCCAGCCACGGCACCCACTCTCCGACGTTGTTGACGGCGCCGCTCACCGCGAACGCCTCGTCCAGCGACGCCCTGAACGCCTCGCCCTCCTCGCTGCCGTAGCAGCCCTACCACTTGTCCCCGACCACCATGCGGAGGATGTTCCGCATCGCGGCGTTGAACAGGTGCTCCTTCACCTCGACGGCGCGGCCGGCGCAGTGGAACAGGACTCGCGCCAGGGCGCGCGTCTCCTGCTCGCGCACGCGCTCGAACTGCTCGACGCGGCGCGCGGAGAAGAGCTCCGTGGCGCAGAGCCTCCGCGCCATGCGCCAGTAGGCTCCGCGCGGCGTGTGCACGACGCCCTTGTAGCCGTACGACAGGATCGCGCCGGCGGCCGTGGGCGGGCGGTCGGCGAGTTCGGCGTCGTGCGTCTTGAGGACCAGCCGCGCCGTCTCCGCGGAGGAGGCGACCACGGCGTGGAAGGAGCCGAGGCGGAGGTGCATGAGCGGGCCGTGGCGCGCCGCGAGGGCCGCCAGCGCGCGGTGCGGCGGGAGCGCGCCGGCAAGCAAGCCGAGGCTGCCGAACACTGGCCACCCACGCGGCCCCGGCGGAAGGTTCAGCATTTTCCTTTGGCTGCGTGGACAGGCGACGGAGCTGATGAGCACGATGACGGAAAAGGCGAGAATGGCTAATCGAGCGGGTTAAATGCACGGATCTTTGGTGCCGGCGATGGGTGACGGGGATGAGGAGAACTCCAGCCGGCGCCGCCGCCGTCCCTGTTGGAGCCCAGCAAGTCGCAGCTTCTTCCTCTCTCTCTCACTCACGACGGCAACGCGAGGTAGAAGATGAGCACTGCAGAATACACAAGAGATTTCCGGTGACGAACGCCGCGGCGACGAAGTCGCCTGTATCTTGGCCTTGATTTCCCTGGACTCAAATTTGATCGGAGGAGTACATGGCAACTTATAGTCCGGCCTAGAGCTTACCTCCTGCGCAAGACTAACCTTCAACTTGCACACCACGCCATCCAATCCTAACCGACTCTATCTCCTGCCGCAGCTATCCTGCACACACACGAACACCCATGCAACAAACTCAAACGCAACACACGCACACCTACGTCCATGTCAAGATTATCGGTAACATAACAGTCCCTGCGCGGGGACGGTCTGGATCCGCGCGGGTGCTGCATCTCAGGTCCGCGGAGGGGGTGGGTATTGAGCGGCGGCGCGTTGGGCCGGAGGCAGCAGCTGATTGCAGGACGCTTGGTTGGCGGAGGGGATCGCCGCCGGCGGATGGACTTGTTCTATTCTGCACGGGGAGCCGGTGGTCATTTTACAAAACATTTTACGTTGCACCCCTGATTCGGATCGCGACTATGAATCACGATCCAGTAATTTACGAAATACCTTCTAGTTTGGATTGTGATTAATTTCCCTAGTTTGAATCGTGATTATTAATCGAGATCCAATATTTTACACAATACCTCCTATTTTGGATTGCGATTCAATATTTTGCAAAAATCCCCCTGACTCCGGCTTGGATCGCGACCTCTCCGCCCCGCCGGCCGCTCGACAGCAGCCGCCGCCGCCGCCGCCGACGACCTTCCCGCCTCCCGTCCCCGCCACGCGCCCGCTGTTCCATTCCCCGGTCGGTCCCCAGCACCCATCTCCCCCGATTCTCGGCATCCAGGACCAACGTGGAGGCGCTTTCGCGTTTCGCCGCATCCGAGTGCCACGGCGGCGACCTGAGGATACTCGACCGCTTCGCCGTCGCTCGCCTCTGGTCGCGCGGTGTACTGCGGACGAGCAGACGTCGCGTCCTGCCTACCCGCCATGGCCGGAGGTGGCGCCCGCCGGCCAGGAGGGCCTGCTAAAGGAGTTCTTCGAGTACCCGAAGAGGCTGCGCCTGCACAACGAGCGCTCCGGCGTGCTGCGCCTCGCCAGCGCCGCCTATGGTGACATTCTCTACCTCCGCGGCATATGCTGATAGTACACCGCCGCCTCATCCACCTCGGCAGCCCCCCACATCGACCTCCAGCTTCCAGGTGCCTGTGCCTCCTCTATCCTTTACCGCCTAGAACGAGTAAAATCATCAAAGATAATGAAGCTGAATTCCTGTGCTTG
This sequence comes from Eragrostis nindensis, assembly GCA_012490785.1. Taxonomy (NCBI): domain Eukaryota; kingdom Viridiplantae; phylum Streptophyta; class Magnoliopsida; order Poales; family Poaceae; genus Eragrostis; species Eragrostis nindensis. Next base: position 656,965 of record JAAXCT010000105.1, on the reverse strand, counting down.
TTGGCTGTTCATCTTGCCGGATTCAAGTACAATGGTTCAACTGCTCTGTTCTTGATTTTGATACTACGAGGCAGCGAGGCCACTATACGAGTTTTTGTTTGAGGAACTCTTTTGACTCATCATCATCGTATTTTGTTGCTCATTTCTAATTGTGGATGAAAACTTCTGCTATCCATTCCATTATGGTAGAGAGTGGGACTGGGGATATTGGGGAACGACACGGAGAGGATATGTATGAATGGGGTGGGGATTGGGGAAGGACAACCGAGATTGAAGAATATTAACAAGTATTTTATACTTAGATGCTAATTAGGAAAAGAATCTACGGGGATGTGAGATGAAAAAAATTATTTTGTGATAGGCCGCAAAATTGAGAGTTTGAACATTTCATATAGTTATCTTCTGCAGCTAAATAGGTAAAATTAAGAAACCTATATTTTAAAAAGTACAATTACATTTTTAAGAACACATTTCAATCGTTAGTATACTTATAAAAGTATTAGCCCGTGCAGTCGCACGGGTTGATCGGCTAGTGTTCCACAATTCGCTCGAGCAGCCGCACCGCCTTTTGCTTCGCCCTTTCTGTGCCGTTTAGTGCCAGCTCCCGCAAAGGGATCACTATTTCACACTCCTGCGCACGATCCAAATGGACAAGTTGATTCTCGCCACAGCAAAGCTGCAACATCACAGCTGCAGCATTCTCTCTATTTCTCGGTGTCCCACTTCCAATCATCTCCACAAGCACAGGGATAGGCTCTGCTGCTCCGATCGCTGCCTTCCCCTCAGGGTGGCTGGACAGTATTGAGAGTATTGCCATAGCCTCGTCCATGAGATGTCCAGTGGCTGTGGGGTTTGTCACCAGCTTCATGATGAGCGGTACAAGGCCAGCTCGTATAGCACAACTTTTGTTCCCTTGATAAATACACAAGTTGGATAGAGCTGCTGCGGCATCCTTCTTCCCACGCTGGCTGCCCTCATTTAACAAAACTACAAGGGCAGGGATAGCCCCTGTTTCCCCAATTTTTACTTTGTAATCACGGATCACCGAGAGGCTAAAAAGTGTAGCTGCAGCATTCTCTCGTGCCTCCATGCTGCCATTCTGGAGGACATGAACTATGCTCGGCACAGCACCAGAGGATACAATGCTAGCCTTATTATCCTCATGTATGGAAAGGTTCAGAAGTGCAGTAACAGCATGCTCTTGAGTCCGCAGGTCAGATGACGACAGTAGACTCAATAACAAGGGAATAGCACCAGCCTCAGCAATGCATATCCGGTTGTTTGCATTCCGCTTTGCTAGCAGACGGAGCTCTGCAGCAGCTGACTTCTGCACCTCAGGATCTGGAGAGCATAATTTGGACAAAAGAGCATCGATGTTAGCACGTTGGCTCGAAGAGCATGCGGATGTAGGCTTGTTAGGCTGCGACGAGCGCTTGGGTGGCTCAATCCCATTTGCTTCACACCACTGGGCAATAAGATTTCTAAGAACATAGTTTGGGATAAAAGTTGTGCTTTCCATCCTCTGCTGCGTAGTTGGACAAGTGTGATGCCCAGAAGCAAGCCATTTCTCGATGCACACCCGCTCATATGTCTGCAAAATGAACATATCAGAATATGCACTGAAGTGGTATTGTACCTAAGTATGAAAGAATTGAATTAGGTACAGCCACCTGGCCAGTAACAACAATGACAGGATCTTTCATCAGCTCGAGAGAAATTGGACACCGGAAATCATCAGGAATGGTTACAGGTCCTGGTTCGCCAGTGGAATCTAATTGGAGTGACTTCGAAGCTATAGGCGGGCCCCTCTCAGGGTTCTGAGTTTGCACAAAGTCTTTGATCTTCTTAAGCAGCATTGACATTTTCTCGATGTGTCCCCCTGGGTCCTGACCACCACCAGATACCACCATCTCATGCAGAGCAAGAGACGCACGTGTCAGATAGGTGATGGTCTTCAGGTATAATTTTTGTGACAACATTTTACGCATAGTAGGGTCAGTACGTGGGTCATAGTTATTGTTATCCAGAGATGGCATGTCATTGTAGAACCCATCATCCGGCATATAAGCCCATTCTTTTGCACTTTTCAGCTGTACATGAATGAGTTCAACCTGGAGAGTGGTTACGATAATTATCTCCTGGACATGCTTAATCAACAACAATAGCAAATGATCACCTCCAGTCGTGTTTATTAATGTTACCTGCTTTCTAGCTTCATCTGATATATTTGGCTTATTGAATGCAAAATCAAGCAAAGCTTGCTCCAGCGGAGTAATTACTTCTTCAAACTTCATTACATAATCCCTCTCAAGGACCTGGAAAGCACACACGAAAAGAAAACAGAAAGGAAATTGATCTAAATAAATGGTTGGAACTGGAAGGTTAGACCACCCCTTTTAGTCATCTTGTTTGGATCCAAATGACTAAACTTTAGTCAGTGGATCCAAACGAGGCTTAAATTGTGACGACTGGTGAGTTGCTATACCTGAGGTTTCGCTTGTGTCTGAGAGGCCATGGTTGAGAAATGCCTTAGTTTAGTCTTCACGACGGTAATGTAATAACTTGGTTTTAGTTTTGGCATTTACCTTGAAATACAAGGTTAGGATCTTATCAGAATGTTTACTTGTTATGGCTTATAATTGATGGGATTGGTGAAGGTGTTGATAAGATGAAGGAGAAGGAAATGAATTGCGTTTTCCTGCCTTATCATGTGTAGAATGTTGTAGGCAACTTAGCATTAGTTACTGGTGATAAGAACTAGAACTAGGTAGAAGGCTTAGACGATCCGGATGACGAGGGAGGGGTGGGCGTGCTTCGACCGTTTTTTCGGGGCACAGTTGAATGTAGATATCATAAACGCGAGGATAAGATACCAGGCCTAGAAACCCGAGCAAGTACTCCCCTAATGTGCCGATCGCTGGCACATTCAGAGTGGTGCGGCGCGACCCACAACAAATGAAGGGGTGGGAGGGAGACCAAAGAAGGAACAATTATCTTGAATGCTATGCTGGGAAGACAAAACGAGTCGGGAAGGAAGAGGAAGATCGTGTGGGGAAAACGCGGTTCAAACCAGCGACTTCTGGCGTGATAAACCAACACTCTAGCCAACTAGGATATTTCCTCCTTTCGTAACTACTATCGATTCACCTGCCGGTTACCTTTGTAACTATACCAAAACCAAAGTAGTTGTACAACAGAATGCCCTTCATAACTCACACCTTACACATAGATCATGAGGTTAGAGTTGATTATGACGGCATGTTGATTAAGTCAAGGTGAGCGGCAGGATGTTGAAGTGACAAGGATGCATAGGGAGCAGAACCGGTAGAGATGTATCGAAGGCTAGGATCGAGGAATGGGATAACATATATCAACTTTGTAAGACTTTATTTAAGATGTAAGCATGCTTCAAGGAGCTATGCTTTGAGAAATGTGAAAGATGGTTTCACAGTTTACATCAAGATGAAGCTAAGTCGAGGAGGTGTTGGGATTGTCTGATAAGCGAAGAAATGTTGTGCACGCATGCCCTTAGTGATAGACAGTGTGTGTAGGGTGTCAAAATGCACATTAGATGATATGGATGGTGGTACCTCTTGAGGATTTTTATTTTCGTTTTTCAGGCTTTATGGGAGTGTTTATACATAGGAGTATAGGACAGGAAGAGAGACTAAGCGAGAGTTAGGTTCTCTTACATGTATATTCAACATGAGTGTGGTTTTTTTATCAAAAAAAAAAAACATGAGTGTGGTATATCCTGCTAGTTGTGGGTTCCCGAGCCCATGTGCTCCCCGCACACTTATAACCATTCAACAATTCCTATAAGAATGATGTTTGTTGAATCGACTTTGTGCTTTTACCTATCCCCATTTATTCTCTATTTGTTAGATGATGAACCGTTTTCCTCTTCGGTGATTTTCATTTTCCTCTTTGAGCTGATATATTTTTTTAATAGTTTTTCATGTTTTTCTCAAGGTGTATAGCATCTGTGAATACCTCTTGAATGATCATGGATCAATCCATTTCGATGGTACCACTTATTTGGAGATTTCGCATTTTTTCATTTACCTACGGTTTTTAACATGCTCTGAAAAATCATGATGATTTCTTAGACGTTTTTATTTGTTTCCCACTGTTCTATGGTCCAACCTGGACCCCACCCCCCCCCCCCACCCCCCAAATCAAATCTTGATTATGTTCGTTCGTCCATAATAAATTTAATTCTTTGTTTCATTCCATCTCAGTTCACTCCTAATTAAACTTGTGACCTTACCGGTATGTGAAGCATCCTGATAATTTGTTGGATTGTTGGCCTTTTCGTCCGATCTCGTTCCACGCACAGTAGACCAATCTGAATGCATCTTCTTATTTGTAGGCAATCAGTTTGTCCGGATGTATAACTGGGTGCTTTTTCAAGCCTATTTCTCCAATTCTTAAGGACCTGTAAAATCAGATCATATCAATTAACCATAACGTCAGTACTACTACGCAAATAAAAAAAAGTGGCATCTCTGAAGAAGGGCCTCTGGCATGAAAGGTGAGATTCCCTTACAAGCTCAATGAACTCGTGGGAAGATGTTCCAGGGTCTTCTGGGTAGTCTTTACGTCCCGTCATGATCTCTATGATTATTACACCCAAACTGAATATGTCTAACTTTTTTGTGATTATACCTCTCTCCACGTATTCTGGCGGCATGTAACCTCTGTATTTCAGCATGTCAACTTCAAAGCGTTTTAAGAACTACAAATAAAAGCGCATTACTTTGGATAATGACCGGTAATGAATCGAGAGTTATTTAACTTACAATGTTCCATGACAATTTAGAGTGCGTGTTCGAGTTTTCTCTGCACCAAAGAGTCTGGACAAACCGAAGTCAGCAATTTTTGGCACCATATTGTCATCTAGCAATATGTTTGTAGGTTTCAGGTCCATGTGAATAATAGGGCTAACTTGCCCCGTCTCTTGAAGGTAATGTAAACCATTGCAAACACCTTCAAGGATTTTGTAGCGCGTGACCCAATCAAGTCCAGAAGATTCATCTGCGTTTTTAATAGGTACAGATTATATGTATCTGAATAAAATACACCTGTTCTTTACATGAATATATGAACTATATATTCTTTAACCAGGTGAATTGTAATTCCAACTTCAAGAAAGAAAAATAACATGATACTATTTGGATTTTCATACCTGAAAGATGCCCATGAAGGCTCCCATTAGGCAAGTACTCCAAGCAAAGTAACTTTTCTGACTTCTCTGCATAAACATATCTCCCGTTGTACTCTGTGAGTATGCTTTCTATTTCAGAAGAGTAACCTAAAAGTTGCACTATATTTTGGTGCTTAAGCCTCATAAGATGATGGACTTCATTTTCAAATTGCGTATCCTGAATTCCTGGCATTGTTGACATAAGCCTCTTCACAGCAACCATGTCACCACTTTGTAGCACTCCCTGTCGATACAGATCAGCATTTCTTAACAAAAGTGTGGAAACATTTTTTAGAGGATGGGAAAGATAAAATAAACCCTTACCATATACACCTTACCAAAACCTCCTTCGCCAAGTAGTCGCTCATCAGAGAAATTGTTTGTGATCTTTCTTAAATCTTCAAGTGGTAGTTTATGTGGTCCTAAGCTTCGATATTGTAATATGCTGTCCAGTCTATTATGTTTACTAGACTCGATATCCATCTTAATTTTGTTTTACGACTGCAAAAGCACTTTAAACATGATACATCGGTTTGCCAGTCTTCCAGATTGAATGGTGCCTTCAATAAGTCTCCTTTATAACTTCTGAGTGAACGATTCTACAAAACTGAAAACTGTACAACTGTGAGGACTGAGGAGAGAGAAATTATCAACATATACAGAACTTGCTTCAGCATGTTACTTAAAAAGTATACAAATTAAACCGCGGCCATGAAGACAATTTTCTTAAGACATGCAAAGTAATTTACGCTGAACAGATTGGAACATGGGAGCAGGCTAGTTTTCGAACACTATTTCTCTCATTTGTTGATGGGGTTTCGGGTTGACGACGGGAAGGGAAGGCGCATGGCTCCTGCTAATAACTCCTCTTGGCTCCTCCACTGTGCCCTACAGTTGTCTTGTCTCCTCCACTGCTAAAATTAGTTTTGTAATTTAGCACATTTTACTTCCTCTTCTCCTATTGTCTCGTCTGCAGAAATTTCAATCCGTGTGTAGCTTTCTTCCTCTTCTCCTATTGTTTTGCTCGCGTTCCTGGGGGACTAGGGAACTGAAGAAACGCTTCTCTTCTACTAGCTAATGTGCCATTCCTGGAAGAAGGACATGATGGGAGAGCCTAGAGGCATATGCGCTGATCCACACAACCAAGCATGCAAGAATCGAAAGATTAATCAATTTCTCAGCACATCGATTAGAGCTAACCATGAAATTAACCAAAGAATTGGCCATCGATTAGCAATCGCATACTCCAAAAAACATAAAAGCAAACACACCACAGAATCGATTAGCGCGTACAAACCAAGCAAGAATCCAAAAGAACCAGATTGCAAATTTACAGAAACACTTAGATTTAGCAATTCCCATGTAACCAGAGGACAAAATCAGCCAACGAAGCATCAACGCTTGGAAGAAAAAGGAGGACTCCATTTCTTGATAGCAAATAAAGTGCCTGAATCAGCGCTATATTTTTTTTGGCAGAAAATATACCTTTATACCAGATAATAAGCTGAGACAGATTTGAAAATACTTGAAAAATATATACCTTTAAAGAGTGACATATATAGTTTCTAGGCATGCATAATTCAATCATCTTAATCGATACTATGCTTAGTCCTATATGCTCCTAGTGCGGATCTTAATGCTCATACGGTCTATGCGAGTTTTTTAACCCAATTAAAAGAACCCTATCTGCAATTGACGGAGTCAACGTTTGAGTATAAAAATCCAATGAAATAAAATTGAATAACACTCGGAAGAGCACAAATTAAGCTGAGAAAGAAGGTTGAAGATGTCCTTTGGACAGTCCAATTCAAGGCAGGATGCAGTGCTGCAAGGCTATGAAAAGACTTGGAAGAGGAAGATCTAAGTTTGAATTACCATGCAGGTGGCTTCCCATGGAGATTGTGTGGTATCATCAGCCTCCTGGCATATCTCGAGAGAGCTGGAGACACATAAAAACGCTTGACTTTCGAGGTCCATAGGAAAGAAATGGTACGTATGGACGCGATTTTTGGAAGAAGTTTCCTTAGGCGCTCGCTGGAGTAAGGAATGACACGAGTCCACCCTTGCATTGATAGGAAACTCGGTCGAATAAATAATGTCGCGATCCCAGAAAGAGACAGGCATAGGATGGATCGGAACAATCTACTCCGACGACTCCTTTTTCTTTTGTGTGGACCTTTTCATGACCCCGCGTCGGAAGGGTATCGGGTCCTCGGCAATCTGCATTGGCTATTGGCTCGCATCTGGGTTGTCCACCAGTAAATGGAAGGTCGTGATCGCTTCACATTTCTTCATTTAAAAGTTGGAAGTTTCGGATATGTTTGGCAAGGGCTTTTTGTGTGGCTTATGGTGAAAAAGGCAAAAGCACTGCCAAACATCTATTTGAGAAACAGCTTATGGTTTATTTGCATAATAAGCCGTTCTGCAGTTTGAACTAGGATTAGCCGTTTTGCATAAGTCAGAAAAAGTGGCTTTTTGCAGCTCACTCTCTAGATAAGTTGTTTTATAAGCTGTTTTGCCAAACAGCATGACTAGATAAGCCAAATAAATCAAAATAAGTTGAAAAACTATTTTTGTCAAAATAAACCAAAGCAAAAGCTATTTTTTTGTATAAGCATAAGCCGTGCCAAACACACCCGAACCGTTTCTGTTAAGTTCAGGACGGCGACTCGCCGAGGCCGAGCACCTAGACTGCCGGGTGTGCTGCCTAACGCGTGGTCCGCGTACGTAGGCACTCATGGCCTCGGTGGTCTTGCATCTGCCGCGCCGTATACGCCGAGCCAAAAATTGCGATATTGCTGCCAAAGTCGTCATATCTGTGCGGCGTCTGGCGAGCTAGGAAGTGGACGTTCGAACTGCCAGTGGATCTTGTCGTGACGCAGCAGCCAGGGGCAGACGATGAAAATTCCCTGCCCCCCTCACGTTCCTCTCAGGTGACAACTCCGGCAGCAACTGGAGGAGGAGGAGGAGGAGGCCGAAGAGGAGGCAATTAAGCCAACGAGCGCGGTACTCGGCGCCGGGACATCGCCGTCCTTCCCGCCCCGCGACGCGACGCGGGCATGGGTTGGGACGGTCGCCGGGGAAGGAAACAGTGTCGTGGCGAGTGGAGAACAGACAGCAGGCCAGGGTCCAGGCGAGGCGAGCACCGAAGAAGGCGGGGAATGGGGAGGAGCAGGGACAGCGCCTTGCTAATGTTTGAACTTAAAATTTCAGGCCAAGTACGAACTTGAAACATGAAGGTTAGTATAAATGTATAATGCATTTGCGGCACTGAAGAACACAGCGGCGAGGTGACCTTTGGAAGCCCAGATGCGTAGCAAGTGGCACGAAGGGTGTTTGCCAGCATACAGTGAAGGATCGCACACCGGCTGTAGATATTGTAGCGCTAATATTGACTAGGCAGTAGAACGCATGCGTGCGTTTAATTTAGCCAGGAACGTGATTTGGCGCTCGTCGTTGTGCTCGCGAACGACGGGACGCGCAGCTAGAGGCGCCACGGCGCGCGTGCGGCGGACTTCACGGCCGCGGCGTCGAGGAAGCGGGCAATGGGGCTGAGCTTCCGTCTCTCACCCGCGCCCGTGGAGAAGGAAATGCCAATCGAGCGAGACGAATGCACGGAGCGTGGGTGCCGGCGATGGTGACGGTGATGGGGAAAACTCCAGCCGCCGCCGCCCCGCCGTCCGCGCGCGGGCACGGGCGCTGCGTCTCAGGTCAGCGGAGGAGGTGGGTATTGCGCGGCGGCGCTCAGGGAAGGATGTAGGATCTGACCGCGGGACGCTTGACCGGCGGAGGCTCGCGCGCGGGGCGCGTGGCGGCGGGGATCGCCCGTCGCCGGCACAGCGACCTGTTCTGCCCGGAGGCCGGTTGTCATTTTACAAAACACTCGCGGCGATCCGCTATTTACATAGAAACCCTTAATTTGGATAGTTAGTATTCACCGGGATCCAATATTTTACACCGTGCCCCCTAATATGGATCGTGATTATTAATCACGATCTAATATTTTTCGGATCGCCCTTTATTTAATTGTGACTATTAATCGCGATCCAATATTTTGCAAAATGCTCCCTGGCCCCGGCTTGGGTCGCGACCTCTCTGCCGCGCCGGCCGCCCGCCGCCGACCTCCCATCACCTCCCGATCGAGCCTCCGCACGCACCATCTCCCCCGATTCTCTGCATCCAGGACCAGGAGGTGGAGGCGCTCGCATTTCGCCGCATCCGAGTGCCACGGCGGCGACCGCGCGCCGCCCCCGTCATGCGGATGGATACTCGGCCCGGTCGCTTCGCTTCCATTCGCCTCTGGTTGCGCGGTCTAGTGCTCCTGCGGACGAGCAGCCAGCCTTCGCGGCCGGCGAGGAGGCCCAGCTCGTGGAGTTAGTTCTTCGAGTACAGGAAGAGGCTGCGAAACGTACGCTCCGGCGTGCCGCGCCTCGACAGCACCGTGACGGTCTCGACCTCGGTGGCATACGCAGATACACCGCCGCCTCGGCAGCTCACCCACACCCACACCGACCTCCAGCTTCCAGGTGCCTTGTGCCTTCTGTATCCCCATTCATTTCTAACACCAGCACCTCACCGCCACCTGCAACGAGTAACATCATCAAGATAATGTAGTGAATGCCAGAACGAAGCTGAATGCCTCCTTTTGTTGGCTGTTCATATTGCCTGCTTCAAGTAGAATGGTTCAACTGCTCTGCTCCTTTCCAGTATCAAGCTGTCCTGAACCCAATATCAAATTAGTTTCAAATATCAGTGATGAATATTACCTTCGTTCTTCCTTGTCGAACTATATGTTCAAGTGTTTCATTTCTTCATGAGAGTCATCAATTGAAATCCTCTGTTCTGAATCTTTTGTAAATGTTCGGTTCTACTGTATCTCTCTGACTTGTCCTGTATAAACAACCATCTTTTTGGGGCAGCCCATATCTTCTAAGAAATTATGAACGGGTTTCTTAGAAAAAAAAAAAAGAACTTGTGAACGGATTTCTGTTGGAAATAATGGAGGCCCTGTCTCAGTTGGACTGGATGGTTAACATATATCTTTGATGAGGCTATCAGAAAACGGAGCCCTGGCACATTTGGATGTAGTCTGTTTATTCCAAAACCTGATGTGTATCCTTTTGGATGGAGCGTTTTTATGACTTATTTTGCATTGAACCGTAGTCTTGACTGTCATAAATATTTCCATGCTTTTGCAGGTTTTTACTGCTCATCTCAGTTCTCCAATTCTCAAGAGAAAATGTTAACATTGCCGTTGTCAAAGTAAGTTGTCAGACATCTTATTTCTACCTTATATGAACTTTCGTTGTTTGTATTCGCAACTGTCAAACGTCAAAGCTAGAATAGGAAGTAATGAGGTCGATAAACATGTTCCTAGGAAATATTTGAATGTTTATGCCTTGCGCCTTTATCTTGGACCCTTTCGGTCTGATGACACATTTCTAACTGAAAAGGGTGTTGATTAATCCGGCAAATGTCATGCTACTGGCTTGTATTATGGTGAGTTGAAGTCACAACAGTGCTATACTGCTAATAAGATGATGTTCTTCTTTGCTAGCACCTTCAATTATTGCTTGTCTGTAGGATCTCAATATCGTAATATCAAATGGAACCGAAGATAATAGAGATTGGAGACCAGTTGGTCTTGAATGCAAGGGTCTTGCTCTGAAACTAAAATATGGAGGTGGTACATACCCAAGTGGTCTGGTTCATACGCGTAGAGAGAAAAAAAAGTGATCTGGTTTATCACGAGTTGTATTCCTTAAGGTCATTTGTTAGCAGCCTGTGATAACATTAGGGAGGGAACATGTTTCGGCGTTGGGTGTCTCCCAGCAAACCATATCAGTAGTAATTAGTAAAGTCTTATCTTCAAACAGGGAGGGCCAGTAATGTAATAATTCTCTAATCCTTTGCAAGCCTACTAGGTTTATTGTTCCTTTTCGTACTCCAAGCTTTCAGTAAATTAAATGTGTGAACACTATTAATTTTGGATAATGGAGAACCTTATCAAAGTTGGACATCAGCATCGAAATTTTAAGTGCTATGCCATCTACTTCATATATAAATTCGATAAGCAGGACCTTTTGTTTTCTCAAATCCTCTTGAATGACTAGCGCGCATTACCTTTTTGCAGTTCATTGAATCACATTTCCCTAAAAAGAAATAAAGCAAAATTCCTGGTTGCCGAAAGGATTAGAACTTGCAGAGCTGGAATTGGGTTCCTGTGTTTGCTTCAAGTTTTCATAGATGTTCAGTTCAGTATGCAGGTCGTGTTTGTGATTGGGCAGTTCATGAAGTCGCCAACTTGGGTTCTTTCTAGTGTCTTTCTGATTCTCTGTGTCTGGGAGGGTGATATGCAGGAAAGCATAGCTGGTATAGTGACAGTTGAATAAATAAACTTCCAACTCACTTATAGAAACTTCAACGCAAAACCTCATTTGGCCCCTTTTTGATCCTGACAGTATTAGTTCAGGTAGAGGCAACATCTCATCAGAGCATGTACATACATGCTTGACTAGTTCTAATCTAGTCCATACAGCTCCGGCCTGAATTACAGTGAGTTGTAAGAATTGCCGATTGATTGAACACTCATCCTTTGGCTTCTTCAGGTAATCAGCTACCTGCTCCCTTTTCTTCATTAAGCAAGTAGAGGACTACGAAGAAAGCAGCAGCAGCGTCGACGCCTCCGTCCCAAGTCGATCGCAGCCGAAAGGATGATCGAGCTCCGCCACGTCGTTCGCCCGTTTCGCCGCACGGCGGCGCAGCACCAACGGCTCGGACTCCTTCGTTGCCGCATCCGCCGCGCGCGCAGGCCGTCGCCTGAGGTCGCCATGCGCCGTGCTCGTCACGTGCACGCCGTAGCCGAGGCTGTGCTCGGACCGCACGTCTCGCGCCCTGGGATGATCGTCTCCGTCGTCGTCGGCCAGGAGGTGCTCCTCCGGCTCGTCGGCGCCCGCCCCGAACACAGGGCCCCGCCTCGTGTCGTCGTCAGGTTCGACGACGTCCTCCTCCGTGCTGACGCTCTGATATCGCGAGTTGCAGCCGCCGCCGCTGAAGACGTCATCCTCGGCGAGCCTGCATCGGTTTGCAGAGACCAGAAACTTGTTAACCATGGCGAGAACGAAGAACCGTGCATAATATCGTGTCGCAAAAGCAGCCCTGGCGATGGGCGGAGGGAAAGAAAACTCACAGCTGTGCCGGGGCGGCGCCGGTGAACAGCCGCGCCATGAAGGACGAGGCCCACCTCGTGACGTCTCGGAGCGGCGCGAGCTGCTGGCCGCCGTCGGCGCCGGCCATCTCCGGCACTCGCGCGCGCAGCTAGGCTTTGATTTGCGTGGCTGTTGATTCGATTAAAATGGAGTTGAATTGAGATCTCTGCGTTTCGTTGGCGAATTCGCTGCGTGTCCTCTTCAAGTTGAGTGGTGGTCAAGTGGAGTGGGGGTGGGAAAGCACTTGCATTGTGCCCAACTTGGAGAGTTGGCAGGCAGGCATTGACTTTGACAAAAAAAAATTTTGCTGTTACCGTTTCTTGGTATTAAATGCTCATTTTTTTTTGTTAATAATCATGTTAAGTTTAGTGGATGGCACGTCAAGAATAAAACATGTGTTACAAATCAGTTTCGGTAACTAATTGTTTTGCTTCTGATTACACAGTCTGCGTTGCTCTGAAACAAAATCCTTTGACGCCTTTTCTATTGGTGGCGCCCATGTGCTCCAGAGTTTAGCAGAGTGCTCTTAGAAAAGCTATAAGCTATAGAAGCTATAGCGCAGCTATAACGGCAGCTATTGCCACCGGTTTTGCTCAATTTCAGTTCATGTTTCAAAAGTGAATACCATTATCCAAGCATGCCATCATCCTAACATGTATTTGCCATCTTTCTAAGTTGTGAAACAATCCACATAATCAAGTGAGCAAGCACAATTTGAACTATGAACAAGTAAATTCATCATAGCGCTTGACTTATGATTTGTGAATCATAAATCATAAATCCATAAGTTTATACCTCAGTTATAGCGGAGGTAGTGGATGAATTAACGAGGCTATTTAACTCTATAGCAGAGTTAGCGGCATTAATGGTAATTATTGTAATATCGTCACGGCACCTATCTCAAAAAGCTTTCTAAAAATTGACCACCTATTGCAATCAAGATGCTAGACCCATCTCTTTTGCCGCGAAGCCAAGAATTGACCATAAGAGAGGCTATGAGCCCGTTTGGGTATGCCACCGGTTTATGCTCATTTTTGCTACTGTTCGTCTACTGTAGATAGAGTAAATACACTGTTCATCCTAACAAAAATTTTAGGGAGCCAGATGAGCCGCTATTTGGAGACTTTTCACCTTATTACTGTTGCTATAGTGTTCTACAGTGTAATAAGCCGAAGCCGTTTTCGCCGAGCACGTCCTATGTATTAAAAATAGTCTTATGTGTACAAGGGAAGAATGCAGGAAGCTTCTCTATTGGTGGCGTCCATGCGCTACCAGACCCATCTCTCTTGCAGGGCGAAGCCAAAAATTGACCATAAGGGAGGCTATGTAAATATTCTTATGTGTACAAGGGAAGAGTGTACCTTAGGGGTATGGGGCACAGCCCCCCCACCCCGCTTTTTTTTAGAATTTAGCACCATGGTTGCGCTGTACAAGATCAACTCGGTAATTTATAAATGTAGAAATATCATTGCTGCTTTGGTTACCTAATTCCTCTTCTTAAAATTGATTTCCCTCCTTGTGCAGGAAAGTTTGCTCGATTAATGAACATTTGATTCTTCTACTTGGGCCTCACGAAAATGGAAGGAAAAACGACAACACCACTGTATGGACCTCTACTCGAGCAGCAAAATGTTGCAGGTCACAACTGTTTCGCTCTTCTTTTCAATGGAAACTAATAATTGACGACTTCACTTGCTGCTGCCTAGTCCAGTCTACTACAGGTTCATGGTGAGCTAGACTCCACTACATTGAGTGGATGGGCAGATGAATTCTATTTTCTCAGTTCTAGTTTACTTATCATTTTAGTTTTTCTAGTTTTTCAAAATAATTAGCATTCTTATTTCTCAATGCATCTGTCTTCTATTTTTCAATACAGTTTTTTTATCTTTTCTTTCCCTTGGTTTTTGTGCACTCACTTTTACCACCTCTATTTAATCTCTGTGTCAAGAGCTAAGACATCAATTAAATTGAGACGAATGGAGTAGCAAATAGCGAGGAAATATGGAGGAGCCAGCTAGCTACTACTTCCTCCGTCTAGAATTATAAGGTCTTGTTGACTTTCATACATCACATTTAACTATTCATCTTATTCAAAATATTTTGTGAAAATATTATTTATTTTGCTATGATTTGTTTTATCATTAGATATATATATATTTTAAGCATGTCTTATATCTTCACAGTTTTTTTGAATAAGATGGATGTGGTTTATTTGAAGATTTTGAGCTTGGGACAGGGTTTTTAAAACCGGTGGAAACCGGTCCGGTTTTTGAAGATACCAATAAAATCGGTCCGGTCCGGTTCCACCAGTTTTCAAATTTGAATTTCAAATAAATTTAGATATTTTACGAAATTTGACCGGTTTTCCACAAAACCGGTGAGTATCCTCCGCTCGGTTGGTTATTGAAATCTTGGCCTGGAATCTGTTTGTTTCGTTGGAGAATTGGCTGCGTGTCCCTCTTTCAGTCTGAGTGGGGTGGGAAGGATTCTGCCCAACTTCGAGAGTTGGGCGGCCAGTCAGTCATTGACTTCAAATATTTCGAGAGTTTGGTGGATGGCATGTCAGACATGGTGTTACAAATCAGCCTGTCACAATATCCGACATTGTTTTTCGAGGAAAATCCAACATATTTGAAAGCGAGCAAACTAAGAGGCCCATCATTCATAGTCATACAGTATGTACATATAGCATCGAATTGTTTTACATGATTTAAGAAACAATCTGATCAGCATATTCAATTGATTACTTATGGCTGCAATATGTTAGTAAAATCAGAGTGCCGAATTACATGTTTTCAAAATTTGTCTCTAAAAAGAAGTGACATTGTAGTATTATACTTTCATGTGGCCGGTAAACATTGCCTAATAACTGAACAGTAAACATACTAGTGACAAGCTCGGCAACCCAAGTTCGGCAACAGTAAACCAACAGTATTTCAAATGGACTGTGGGGTCAGATCGTACAGTGGAAAATAAAATACGGTCGCAGAGTTCTTCTAGAACACCTAGGGTGCTGTTTGGATTGTTGGAAACGAGGGATGGTTTGGGAAATGGGGATGACTGAAATGATTTGACATGTTTTGTTTGATAGGATAGGGAAATAAGATGGGTTAGGATAGGAAATAAGCACCTCATTTCCGGCCATTCTCAACCCGGGAGGGTGGGTTTTACCTGGAAATGAGGACGCATCGTCCCCTTGCCGTTGTTGTGGCTCCTTCTCCGCACCCGCCGCCGGTTCCTTTTGGCGACGACCCATCGCTCCTCTTCTTCCCATGGGGCTTTGAGGTCGGAGGTCTCTGTTTTCTTCAGCACTGGGACTCCACCGCGAGCTCCTCACCGTTCTCTGCAGCATTGGTACTCGTCGCTTCCAGCTGCTCCAGCCACAGGTGAAAGCCCACTGCTTGCAACATCTTCTAGCCAGATCTGGAGCTCAAGGTCGTGGCAGCCTGCTGCTCCATTAGCATTGCAAGCTCCCTTCTGGCGGCTGCCCACGACAACACATTTTTTCTCTCGCGATCCCGATTCAAGCATAATTGGCTAGCCCGTAACCAAAATTGATTGGTCTTTGGAACTACCTTTGGCTGGTGCTGCTAATTTTTCTTTTGTGTGGAAGTTGCTGCTCGATTTTGGATAGATGCAGCGCTCGGGGACAAGAACAGACGGGGAGAAGAAAGATGAGGTCGTGAGTGAGGCTGGGCATATGTGGGTCCCATGTTCATTTCCATATCCCAAACCCTGCGCTGCCGAACATTGGAAAAGGAAAAGAACGAATGTATCCTTAACCCAACCCACTCCTCCGTATCTTATGTTATTTCCATATCCCTAACCCAATAGTATCCAAACACCACCTAGTTTCAAGATATTCCTTTTGGCCGGAGGTGCAGATTTTTATGGGGAGTCCTAATCCCAGTCCGATAGAGTGTGCGTTGCCACGTCGGATCCGATCCGCAGCGCGCGATTCTCGATTCGCATCCGGGTTTCGTCGTTAAGGCCCAACATATTCTACAGCCCATAATAGGTCATATCAAGCCCAAGATAATGTACCGCCGGGTTTCTATAAAAAAAACAGCCCATATTGAGGGTTTTTTTTTTTGCGCCACCTTGGTCGGTTTTTCTCCCCCTTTTTTTTTCCCTTTTAAGAGACGATGCTTGGTCGATCAGCAGTTGGTCGCCAGCAGTTCATGGTCCATTCGTATAATCCTTTTTTTTTTTGCGAGGAAAGTCCATTCGTATAATCGTATTTCTTTATGTTTCATCTTCTCTCGAGTCGAGACCGTGTCATACGTCAATCGCCACGTTCAACTTGGTTCTGACGAAGTTCAAAGTCTCGCAATAATTCAGGCAAAGAAAGAAGATACACGCCGCCCCCCCACGGTCCTTGACTCTGGACCCCACACGCAAGACAAAGATTAGGCCAGAGTACACTTAACGCGAGCGCGTTCAAGCTAGCTTGCTCGAGATTGAGGCGTACATCTGTAGCTAGCCGGTGCCAATGGTGATGCCTGATGAGGTGTCACTTTGTTTGATTTGGCGTCATCGGATGAGTTCCTTGTACTGTGCATGCATGCCGTCGTCTTGTCCCGTACGGACGATGGGTCCCACTGCACATTCGACGCGCCTCGCATGTAGTGGTCGTACTCGTAGAACCCTGGTGCGTGTCGACTGATTGGGGTTTATTGCCGGCATCACTGCACAAACAACAATGACGCTCCAACTAACCCGTCGATCGATGACCGTGTGGGAAAACAGAAGCGAAACAAATCAGGAAAACAGCTTATCTTTCTTTGTCCTGCAAGAAGCTCTGTGCGCGCGCGGGAACTGAAGTGCAAGCCGCCCGAAATCCCAATGCACACGACGCTGAACATGGTCCATGAGGCACTTTCTTTCCACAGAAGTGCTGTGTACAATAATTCAGCATTTGAATTGGTCGAATAACATGGGAGCTAGGAAAGTGGCTGTCCATAGATCTCATAACGTGTCAGAGCTAGGTGTGTGGTGCCTTTTCTTGCGGGGAAGTCAAGGCTAACTTGTGGTGCCAAAATGGGAGACGTCCATCTCTCGTCAAGTCAATGCAATATGGACTGTTAAGCAATGAAAGGCCATTAATTCTTCCTTTTTCACCAAAGAAAATATGGTTCCTAAAACATGCTTTCTCGAATCGGTAAAAGTTATATATCACGAAGTTACTTTTTAATGATGAATATAATAACATCAATCCATTATTCAAACATTGGAATTAGAATAAACTTAAATGTGCTGATAATAGATATCAGAAGGGGAAAAAATTATGACGGGAAGACAGACCTCCTCACCTCCACCTGAAAGGGTATGTGAAATAGGTGGTGTTGGACCTTGGTTGGCTAGCTCTTCCTAGAGAGAATAGCAACTACTCTAAGGATCAAATGTCCCGGTACACCATATCAACGCTATAGAATCTTGAATGAGACTTAAATATACCTCTGATGAGGGCAATGCTGGCTTCACCTATCCGTACTAGAGATCTTTTCAAGTTCCATCATTGAGTTCTCAATTACTATGTTTTATGCCAGAGGCAGAGGGACTGGCAGAGGCCATGCCCCCCCCCCCCCCCCCCCCCCTTCCCCCCCTTTCCCCTGTTTGCATTGGTTATCTTCAATTTGCACTGGTATTATTTTTAAATAGTTTGAAGCATTTGGTCTCTCCTGGCAACAAATTGAAGGTAACAAAACTTGTCAAGCATTTGTCACCTCCCAAGTTTGGTTCGGGCTCCGCCTCCGATGTCATTTGCTCATCTCTTACATGTAATTCTGTAAAATACAGAATGTATAATCGGTTTCACCAACTTTCACTCGAACATGTTATCACCTTTGCATCATGGATGGATTTTACCTACTTCTCCATCACAATTCACAAACCGGTCAGTGATCACCGGTTGGGTCGGTTGGCAAACCATCCGGTACACCCGCACCAAACCCAACTGGACGCGAAAATCTGGCGTGGAAGAGAGGGCAACGACGCTTGACCCAGCCCACGACGCTGACCCGCCTGACCGGCACACCGCACACCACATCGCACGGCCCACGCCCCGTTAAGACGCACACACGCACCCCACCCCCGCCTCTCTCCCCTAATTACCGTCCCCTGCCACTGCCGAGCCGACGCGGTCCACGCGGCCGCTGCTCTGCCGGGCTCGCCTCGCCTTCGCCATGGCCGGCGGCGAGGAGCAGCAGCCGCAGCCGCCGGTGGCGCTGGTGCCGGCGGCTTCCGCGAAGGATAGGGTGGAGGCGGCGGTGGAGGCGGCGGCTTCGGGCGGCTGGGAGTTCAGGAACGCGTACCGGCGCCAGCTGCTGGCGCTGTCGCGCCGGATTCGGCTGCTCGGGCCCTTCGCCGAGGAGCTGCGGGAGGTGCGTCGGGTGGGGGCGGAGGAGGAGCGGGCGCTGGCGCCGCTCGCTGAGGCGCTGGAGATGGCGCTCGAGCTGCTCCGGCTCGGTCGCGAGGGGAGCCGGATCTTCCTGGTACGAGCTTTTCGCTGAATATTCAAATTTATTAATTTTTTTTGTTTGATTCCTGATTCTGGAAATCCTTTGGGAGCACATATGGAATTATTGTTTGCCAGTATGTTCTTTTTTTTTTAATGAGAAATGCTTTGGCATGTAAATGTACAACTACTTTGGTCCGAATCGTGATTTTTGATCTGCCTGTCCTTTGTGTTCTTGGTCACCTTAGAAGCAACATCAGTCGAGCAACCTAGTATATAGTTTGATTTGACTGTTTTTTCCAAAAGAAATTGCTGAGGTTATAATTTGGGCGGCCTTCTCTTTCAGCATCGAGGCACTCTTAGGTTGGACTGGCTGTGTCGATTATAACTTGTCGTGTGTGTTGAATTGGTGATGCCATGATGCCTCGAACGTGGTATTCAGGAAGGAAAATTGTAGCTTTTTAGTTGCACTTTGGGGAATGGGAATCGCTAACCATCATTATTATTTAATCAATGATGACTTCGTTTAGTGACATGATCATTCATATTCATTTGCTTCTGTTGTGCAAATCTGCAGCCTTAGCAGACAGCGCCGATATTATATGTTAGTCTTCTGGTCAAAGTTGTGATCTTTTGTTCGTGCGCAAATTGTATTGTCTTGCTTCAGTCGGTTTGTTTAGAATTTCTGATTGTCAAAAGTTGTGGCCTCCCGAATTGGGAGCTGTTCAAGCTTTGCTAGCATGACGTCAACTTTTCATGGATTCAACAAGCTGTAGCTTTCTTTAGTCCGTGGTATTAGTGCATGGACTGATTCCTTGCTTGTTTGTGGTCAAATTTGGTTGTTAGTTGCTCATTGGAACGTTGACTGTCCATGTTTTAAACATGTCGTTTTTAGTTGTCACTTATGATTGTATCTATTAGGGTGGGATTAATGCAATCTTCACATCATTAAAAAAAATGAATGTATCTATTACATTAGACCTTTTGTTGTTCTGTGGGAAAAAAAAAACTCAAGATGATGATGAATATGGACTAGTTGCTGAATAGTATTTCTTCATGTAGGAATTCATGCAGATAGTGTTTCGTGCGTTTTGAGGGTTTCGTTTTGAGCAAATGCATGACCATTGGGCTTGGGAATTTTGATGGTTCCAGTTAAATATTCTATCTGTGTAATGCTAAAGTTGCAATGTTGACCTGTTCTTGTGTACCTAAATTTTGAATTCTTAGACCAATTTGAGTTTTTTGCATAATAAGACCTTGTTTGGCAGAGCTCCACCTCGTCTTCCTAAGCTCCAAAAATTCATCGTTATGTTGTTGCCAGATAACGAGTGTTTTTTATCACACAAACTCTAAATCTGACCTAGATCTCAGAGCTCCAAATGGGGCCTAAATGGCTCATAGAGCATCATGTTCCTTGAAAGCATGATGTGCTTGAAGCATTTCATTCTGTAGTCTAGCGGCAGGTAAATGTCGAAAGATGCATTTCTACTATTTCAAAGTGGCCATGCTGCATAGTGCCGAAAGGCCCAAACTTTCCTTCTAAGCTTAATAGCTAGATTTAACTTTTGTACAGAAATACAGGAAATTACTAATTTTATTCAAAATCTCTTGGCTCTGAGTGCCAACACCCTGCTAGACTTTGTTAGACCCTTTTTGATTTTGGTGTCAAATTCAAATACTAAAACTAATACACTACATGGCAAACGTGGAATGTATCGTGCTGATCAACCTAGGGCACGACCAAAGGATCCCCTCCATGGCTATTTGTCTTACTGGTTTGCCTGATGTAACATGGGAATTTGTTTTTGTTTGTTGACTATTGATTCCCAACAAAATTTCATCTGAGCATGTCATGCTTTATTTATTAATTTTTGTCTGGAATCTTTTTCATTTGCTTTGAACTTGAAAATTATTGGTTGCATGGAGTAAAAGATGGATTTGTTTCCTGAGTACACTTCCCACTGTTGCTTTTAGACTCTGTTGTGTTTGAATGAATATTCAAAGGACATTGAGAATATAGACAAAGTGTGGTTTATTTATTCTGTTTGCTTGTTGGGCTTGAGCCAGTAATTTCTTGAGAGGTTTATCTTACAACTTGGAACTTGTTTTACAGTGCCTTTTGATGTTTGTGTCATTTTGTTGCTAATTTTTATTTTCTTCTTGACCTTGAAATAACCTGGAACAGGTGTATAGTTCATTTTCTCAAGACCATGCTTTTCAGACCACAACTTCTCATTGTTGCCTTCCCAATTCCAAACAGTGACTCGGTTAAATCATTCCATTTTTGTGTTGATGTGTGCTTTGCAGGTCCTTGAAAGGGATAATGTTATGAAGAAATTTCAAGACGTAATTGCTCAGCTGGAGCAAGCTTTGTGTGATTTTCCATACAATAAATTGGATATATCAGATGAAGTTAGAGAGCAGGTAACATTAATAGCACAACTGAAATGAATCATTTCTATTGGTATTAAAAACTTAAATCCAGAATATACTCAGAAAAATCACTTTCCAGGTTGAGTTAGTGCATGCACAGCTTAAAAGAGCAAAAGAACGGGTTGATATGCCTGATGATGAGTTCTACAATGACCTACTTTCTCTGTATAACAAGAGCTATGATCCGAGTGCTGAACCAGCTATCCTAGAAAGATTGTCAGAGAAGTTACACCTGATGACCATCACCGACATGACACAAGAATCTCTTGCTTTGCATGAGATGGTGGCTTCTGGCGGTGGTCAGGACCCAGGGGAACACATCGAGAAAATGTCAATGCTGCTCAAGAAGATCAAAGACTTCGTGCAAACTCAGAACCCTGAGATGGGCCCCCCTATAGCTTCGAAGTTGTTGGATTCCAATGGAGAACCAAGACCTGTAACCATCCCTGATGAGTTCCGGTGTCCAATTTCTCTCGAGCTTATGAAAGATCCTGTTATTGTTGCTACTGGCCAGGTAGGTGGCTATATCTAATTCAATTCTTTCATACTGAAGTACAATACCACTTCAGTGCATATTCTGATATGTCAATTTTGCAGACATATGAACGGGCGTGCATCGAGAAATGGCTTGCTTCTGGGCATCACACTTGTCCAACTACGCAACAGAGGATGGCAAATACAGCTTTGACACCAAACTATGTTCTTAGAAGTCTTATTTCCCAGTGGTGTGAAGCAAATGGAATTGAGCCACCCAAGCGCTCATCGTAACCTAACAAGCCTACATCCACATGCTCTTCAAGCGAACGTGCTAATATCGATGCTCTTTTGTCCAAGTTATGCTCTCCAGATCCTGAGGAGCAGAGGTCAGCTGCTGCAGAGCTCCGCCTGCTAGCAAAGCGGAATGCAAACAACCGGATATGCATTGCTGAGGCTGGTGCTATTCCCTTGTTATTGAGTCTGCTATCGTCATCTGACCTGCGGACTCAAGAGCATGCAGTTACTGCACTTCTGAACCTTTCCATACATGAGGATAACAAGGCCAGCATCATATCCTCTGGCGCGGTGCCGAGCATAGTTCATGTCCTCAAGAATGGAAGCATGGAAGCACGGGAGAATGCTGCAGCTACACTTTTTAGCCTCTCGGTGATCGATGAATACAAAGTGACAATTGGAGGAACAGGGGCTATCCCTGCCCTTGTAGTTTTGTTAAGTGAGGGCAGTCAGCGTGGGAAGAAGGATGCAGCAGCAGCTCTATTCAACCTGTGCATTTACCAAGGGAACAAAGGTCGTGCTATACGAGCTGGCCTCGTACCGCTCATCATGGGGCTGGTGACAAACCCCACTGGAGCTCTCATGGACGAGTCTATGGCAATACTTTCAATACTGTCCGGCCACCCTGAGGGGAAGGCAGCCATCGGGGCATCAGAGCCTATCCCTGTGCTTGTGGAAATGATTGGAAGTGGGACACCGAGAAATAGAGAGAACGCCGCAGCTGTGATGTTGCAGCTTTGCAGCGGCGATAAGCAACTTGTTCATTTGGCTCGTGCGCAGGAGTGTGGAATAATGTTCCCGTTGCGGGAGTTGTCGCTACACGGCACGGAAAGGGCGAAGAGGAAGGCGGTGTTGCTGCTAGAGCGAATGAGCAGATTCCTGGTTCAGCAGCAAGAGGAACAGGAAGCCCAGATGCTGGCCTCTGCACTAGCCCTCTCTCAGGCCCCTGAGCAGGTCCAAGAGGCTGATATCCCTGAACAATTGGACAGTCCTGCGCCCCTGTTCCCTTCGGTGGGATGAATATAATTTTGATATGGATCCATCATCTTCACAGTATTACCGCGTCACTTTGCTTCGGGCTCCATTATTTCTCAACGTGGAGGTTTTACTACAAGGTCTGACGGTCAGGTGTAATATTCAAATCGGCTATGATCCATGTCAGTCTGCTGAAGCTCTCCTCACTCCATATGTTTCTGTGTATGTAAAGTAGCTCGGAATGTCGAGATGTGTACAGTTTATTAAATCTGTAGCTCCAAATGTCATGTGGCCACTTAATCCAAAGTTGTATGCACATGTTCGAACTGGTAAATTATATGCAAGAGAAGTCCCGGTGGATGCAATCAGTTAATCTTACTTCTTGCCACTCTTATAATGTTGCTTGTTTGAAGTTTTGATAATTTATATGACGATCCATATGCATCTGTTGTTTCATCACCGACAGTGCTCGTTTAACTGCAAGTAGTATGTGACTCATGACATGTCCTGGGAAAACATTTGTCGATTTGCAAAAGAATTGGATAATTTGAATGTTTCTCGATTCACAGAATTGAACAATTTTCTACATACTTCAAGACACATATTTGAGTGTCGAACCGGATTCTCACGATTCATTTCCCACGACCTTTCCAAGGGATCTCTAGGAGAGTCCATGCTGGGTCAAAAGGACTGCTACCGCCTAGATCTCTACATACTATCACACACTGAATTTCTGACAAGAAGCGAACACGCTCGCAAAGACGCCGGGCATAGGCTGTCACATGACACCATCTGAACCGGATGCGAAGCTTGAAGCTGAAGCTCTGCTGCTCTGCTTTTACACGACTGGACCAGATCGCCGATTTCAGATTCAGACATGGAGCACATGAAAGAGAAACAGGAGGAGGAAGAAGGAAATAACAAAGAATGGAATTGTTGGGTTGCACTTTTTGTTTTGTCGCGAGCAGGCATCTCCCTGTCTGACAACCGCAGTCATCGGCCGGTATGCATCGGAGTTCGTGCTCCCTCCAACAGCCCTACACAGCTGCCATAGGCTTCCATTTGGTCTCGAGGTACTGTTGCCTTCTTTTTTGACTGGTTTATCTCGTATTTTATGAGGAAAGTAAGATCGACGAGCATCGAACGCGAGGCTACGGTAATCGAATTGGCAACGGTAGATCACTTGATCTCACTGTTAGTTTTCAGAGTTTCAGAGATAGAGTACTTAAAAGCCTAGCTCCATATGCTGTCTTGTTCACTGACTGCTGAGCTAAATCAATTCATTCCAACATCCTCTTTGAAACTGAACTGTTTCGAATGAGATCTACGTGAATTCTTCCCAAATCCTCCTTCACACTGGGTCCTAAATTGAAGTGCACGACAGTGCTCTTCATGCTTTTGATCAGAGTGAATCTTGGTGACACAAACCTAGCAGCACTGCAAGTACCCAAGGCAGGCAGTCCTACAAAGCATGTGCACCTGAGTTAGCAAACTTCCAGCCTACTGCTTTTGTCAGCACATTGTCTCTTCCAACACATCTGCTACTCGCTCACCGCTCTCCCTTGCTCCAAGGAAGGAAAGAAGAAAACAATGGAGGAGGAGATGCCATGATTGTGTGTGATCTGTGTAGGCTGGATAGAATGTGGGCCTGGGGAGCAGGGGCTGATCTCTTTCTCTTTCTTTGAGTGATATTTCTGCATAGGCTGGAGGCTGTGCAAGCCGCTTTATTCCCTTCTCTCTCATCACCTCAGGAGAAGAGAGAGGGAGAATAGGTGGTGGTAGGACTGCATTGGAGTTAGCAAAAGCAGATCTCTCAAAGAACCCCAGATTCCCTCAGATGGTGACTGCAATTGTATCATTCACCACACATTATGCTAAGGTTAATTAATCTACCAAGTTATTTATGCCATCCAATTTACCACTGTTCCCGTGGATGTGCCACAGCTGGTAAGAGTAACACTTATATCTATCAGCGTCTGTTACGAGAATGATCTGAAATGCACATTTTAGCAGTATATAGTCTCACATCTCATACATAGCTGAAAGCTGATCTGAATCAATGATGTTCATGCTGAAATTATAATGTTTTTTGCGTCACTTTGCATGTACTCCTACCAAGCATGGCTCAAAGCAAGTGATGATTCTGTTAAGACATCTCTGCCTGTCTGCAGGCTACACCTTTGCAACACCAATTAAGGTGCAGTACAGTACACATCGGTCAGTGACTAGCTAGCTACCTGATTCGATTGGTCCGATCCATCGAAGCCATAATCATTTGCTGATACGATCGGAAAGCAAATATTCCTCAGGACCTCACCTCATCAAGTGCCCGGAATTTCATGTCGCCCTCCTCGATCGGCCATGGCAGTTTTATTTTTAAAAAATGGTACTAGTATATAATATGTTTGCATGCCTTCTTTTGAAGTTTCGACAGATGATCGATCAGTTCGTCGCCTGCTGCCAGCACTGACATTTGACTGCTTTACTTGCTGTTTCTCACATTCTAGAGCCTGCATGCATGAAAATTGTCGATCTCTTGCTAGATCTGTCCAACAGAAGTACATAGCGTATGCATAAACATATCTCGTGAATGTACCAGCATTATCTGAAGGAGACATGCAAATCTTGGCAGCACATTCCCCGTATAAAAGTGCATCCATGTCTCATTCTCTCTCTTTCTAGCTTTCTTATCGTGTGTACACATCATCTCTCTAATACTGGAGATGGATGTCTGATGAATTGTTTAATCAGATGAGATTGATGAGATCATATATAGTCATCATCATCATCGAGAAAAGATCTCGGGGTAAATATAAAATTAAGCAGCGAAGATCACGAGGAACAGAAGAGGGATCATAATTTATTGGGATCTTAGGACGAAACAGTAGCTGCTAATCATGTGATCGATCGGGTGCTTTATACTACCAACAGTTGGAAAAGATTGTGCATGTAGGCAACAGCAACTCAGAATGCTGTACGAGTGTAAGACTAAGAGAATGATATGTAGGCTGCATGTTCAAAATACTTGAGAATGATGTTGCAGGAATTTTACGAAAATTGATGAATTTGTAAACAAATATTTGTTAATTGCTGCTAGCTTATTCGCTTGTATGATGAAATAAGTAGTGTAACTGAATTATTTCCGTATGTATCAAGTGTAATTTACAAATATCTTCAACTAAAGAGATTTCGCAAGTTTAATTAGAATGAGAAGAGCTCGCTCTGAAGAAGTTAAATCAACTGTAAACTTGACATTGGCCTCTCAAAATGACAAAACCAAGACGATCATTTTCGCAATTCTTTTCAAGTGAAATCAATGTCTTCATCTCAAGCTAAGATACCACATTTTTCAAAATTGGAAATTTAAACAAGGACAAAACGATTCATGCACACCCATTAGCTGTTCCACACACAGCATATGTATCCATCAACAAGAAATTAAAACAAGAACAACAACAACAACATGGCATACGAAATTTTGAGGCAATACAACCTGTGACCAAGTTCTCATGTAATTAAACAGTATAGTTAAGTAACTAAACACATATCACCCGGCCTCCATGAGTTAACACATGCATTACCTACTACATGCAAGATGCAACAACCATCTTCTTAAAACTAAAAAAGAAAAAAAAAGAAGGAGCATGTTAAACCTCCCCAAACACACATGATCACCATATTCTAATGAAGAACACAACTCCGATTAAACCGCATAAACCCTAGAACTAATTAATTCAGCGTGACCTAGCAGTAGTTCAGCTTCATCATTAGCATCCTTGCATGGCCCATGCATCCAGGACTGTCGCCGCAAGCAAAGCAACTGATGGATCGATCACAACACGTTCCCCGACGACGACGAGCTGAACCCGGACAGGAACTCCGCCGGCCACCCGTTGCCGCCGCCGACGCCGCCGTTGCCGGGCCAGTAGGAGGACTGCTCGTGCGCCGCGACGCCATTGCCACTGTTCTGCTCCTCCATCTTGACGGCGGCGAGCTGCGCGAGCAGCCCCGACGCGACGCCGCGCGGGAACCCGTCGGCGAAGACGCCGTCGCCGTCGGCGAAGTGGTAGCCGCCATGCAGGCCCCCCTGGTGCAGGAACTGGTGCGGCGTGGGAAGCTGGAGCGGCAGGTAGTGGTGGTGGTACCCTTCCAGCGACGCCTCCAGCGCGGCGGCGGCCGCGGCCGGCGGGAGGCCGAGGTACTGCGGCAGCTGGTGGTGCGCTGCTGCCTGCATGGTGGCGAGCACCTCGGCCGCCGCGGCGGAGCTCGTCGTGGTGGTGGCCGTGGTGGAGGTGGAGGTCGTCGAGGACGACGACGACGCGGCGCCACCGGCGCCCTGGCGAGAAGACGACGACTTCTTGCTGGAGCGCTTGGTGTTGCGGCGGCACCCGCCGCCGACGGGCACGTTGCGGAGCGCGCCGCCGCGGGTCCAGTAGCGGCGGCAGGCCTTGCAGAAGTGGCGAGGCTGCGAGAGCGAGTAGTTGTTGAAGTAGCAGAACTTGGTGTTGGCGGAGTCGCAGCGCGGGCACCGCAGCGTGCCGGGCTCCGGCAGCGGCACGCGCGCCAGCCGCGCGCGCTCCGCCATCGACACCACCGCCGGCCGCGGCTGCAGCGAGGTGGCGGCGGACGACGCGCCGCCGCCTGCCGGAGCGCTCGCCGCCGTGTCGGCGGGGCCGTCCGGCAGCGGGGCGAGCTGGCCGGAGGGTGGGGGCATCAGCTGGTGGTGGTCGCTTCCGCCGCCGCCGCCGAGGAGGCACTGCAGTGGCTGCTGCTGCATCTGCATCTGTGCAAGAGCAAATTGGAGGAAGGAATTAGTTAGTCATGGCCCTGAACTTTAAGGCACGGTATATTCAAGGCCATGCTCAGATTGATTCCCTTTTATCCATCCATACGCGCAAGAACAAAGTGATCAGTTAACAAAATTTGTCATCAGTTAACAACAAATTGAGATAAAGATAGAAGAGCAGATCAGAAAGAAGTAGCCACACTGCTGCATAAGTTATATGTATGCATGATGAAATTGACAGTGAAAATCTTGATGAAACGGAAGGAACTACAAGTAGTAGTAGGGATGAGAAAACGGATTTACCTGGCCCCAATTCGGAGGGTCTAGGAAGATGGGCAGCGAGGAGAAAACCATGGTGACCGCGATGCGATGGGCAGGCCAACAAGACTTCTTCTTCTTCTTCGCTTCTTGCTTTCACCAAGACTGCTGCTTTTTGAGAGAGTGATTTCAGGAGAAGAGAAGAGAGGAGGAGGAAACCACAACTTTCTTTGGACCTCAAGTGGCGGCCGGCTTTTATAATTTATGTGGCATTCCTTAGCTGCTAAGAGAGAACGAGCTGGACTGAGCTACCGAAGAACAGTGCAGGAGACAGAGGTGTAGCTAGAGATGGAAAATGGAGCGAGCTGAGCTAGTGGAGAAGGGTGATGCTGTCACTCATGGGTCATGAGAGGGAAAAAGGCGACTGCGAAAAAGGAGGAGGCGGCCATGGAAAACCCTAAGCTAACAGTAGGAGAGAGAGGGGGGGAGAGTGGTGTGTGTGCTCAATCAGTGTGTTCAGATGTGATCAGACATGGACGGCGCCACCAGCCAAAGCGAGGGCTCCAGCTCGCAGCTCGTAATAAGCAAACGGAGAAGCAAGGAAGCAAGGAGATGTGTGTGTTGGTGTGGCGAGGCAAACAAGTGAAGGAAGTGAAGGCCCCTCTCGCCTGCTGCCCCGTATTTATACACGCCCCAAACGCAAAATAAAGCGAAAGCGAGATGGTCCGTCCGGCCGGGTCTCTCGGCCGGTGTGTGCCTGCCTGCGTGAGCCTGACCCCTGTTTGTTCCGTGGGCCCCGCACAGAGCTGGTAGAATAGTTCTATTCGTATATGTGCGTACGGACGGGTGTACTATATGCTGCACAAAGTTTAGTTAGACGATGATATTGCCGTGCTTCTTTAATCATGTTTAAGATGTATAAAAATGTACTACTATCTATCATGTGTATACAAAATGCCAGGCACATCTGACCTCAGTTTGCATCTAATTAATTCTAACGAGACTGCCTCTTCTAAAAGCATGTCACCACCTCTGTTTTTAATTCCAAGGAATAGCATCACTACCACATCCTCTAATTAAGTATCGCCACCCCATCCAGCTTGAAATTGTGCCTGCATGGCAGTGTGCAAGGTTTCAGGCGAAAGGACATGCAGATCAATAACAATAAGAGAAATTCAGTTATAAACTTCAATTGGCCAGAATTAAAGTATACAATAGCATAGTTTTGTGTACATGTTATAGGTCTGCTGCTGATGATACCTATTGTACGTACAAATGTATTGATAGCCTCGTTGTGCTGAATTAATTTCAAGTGTATCCTCACCTCACTTGTTCCCCGAGAAATTCAGAGGCGCACGCTTGTAGTAACAACGACTGATCGGACCGGCGGACGGCGGAGACCGGGGCCCACGTACCCATGCACGGCGAGCCGAGCCGTGGCGTGGCATCAGGCCGTGTGCCCGTGTCGTTCCTGCCCTGTGCCGTCGTCGTCGTTGGAGCATGCTCACATGTAAAGCGCGAGGCGCACACCCGTGCAGTCTTCGCTTGCTTGCGTGCATATCGACCGTCCATCATGCGTGATGGAACGACACATGGGCCGCTACAGTGGTGTGTTGTGTACCGTCCGCTTCTGTAGTGTATCATCAGGGACAAGCAGGTAGGCGCGCTAAGGCACCATGACATGCACCAGAGGATTAAAAACCCACGGGGGGCTAAGCATTCCTGTCTCTATCCAGACAATACTTACTCTGCAAAAGCGAAACCCGGCGGTACATGGAGATTCTTTGCTTCATTCCTATTTCGTGCCTTAGCCGTGCTACTATACTAGTAATCGACAGTTCTGCTCGAATTCTACTTCTTTTGGGACGGCACAAAATTGGCTTGCACCGGCAAATGTTTTAGTGCATACACAGTAGCGAGGCTTAACAGAGCAATGAATCTCTCCGGTTATAGTACCCTTTGAGCGTAGTACGTTATTACGTCAAATATAACCCTCATGTTTTGCTTCCAAATGGACGAGCGTGAGCGTTAGGAGGACGATGCCCGCGGCACCAAAGCAGAGGATGTATCATCATCGGCATCACCAGAAACTTTTTTCCCCAGCGATGGCCGTCCAAACTCCACTGTTTGTACACCGAGCAAGGGAGCGAGCGCGTGTCCCCACGGCAGCAGGTGCGTGGCCGACGAGGAATCACCGAATCAGCAGCAGGCGTCAGGTTTCAGTAGTGTGTCTTGGCCCTGAAGACTCTTCCTCCATCCGCTCCCGGGCCCCACGTCTACTAGACCAAGCTGCCGGCACCCAACAGCTTCAACAAACTTAAATTTATATACTTCGGTCAAAGATCGCTCGCGAGACCGGGAGCGCAAGAAGAAAAAGCGGCGTCGAACCGAGCCGACGAAGGAAAAGCGCCTCCATGTGCCGGCGCGGCGAGAGATTCTGATGGCTACAGGACGGCGCGGACTCCGAGGCTGCGGCAGCGAGCATCAGCTTTGGCGGTGCGCTGCTGGTGCGGTGCCGGGGCTAATTCGGGTAAAGGCGACGGCCATGCTAGGACGAGCAGACGAGAAGGAAAGCCATCGCCTCCGCGGGCGCGGGCGCCGCTTCGCAAGCTTCGAGGCCAAGGAAAGGCACGGCAGACGTGGCTCGTGACCGGCCGGCCGCTCCAGAGCAGCAGTCGTCCAAAACAAAGCCGGTGAGTGATAAACCAGTGTTTGGCCGAGTTGTTAACAAACGCGCTCAAATACACGTCAGAAACGACACTTCCCCTCACCAAATGTTAGCCAAGCACGTTTGATCAACACGACGATGGAGCGAGCGACAAGCCGTTTCCTCGCGAAAAATTTCGTAAGGATCCAGCGATAAACAATCAATTCAGTGCTAGCAGAGAGAGAAAAAAAACAAGTGGGCAAAACCAGTGATACTTAAGCCGAACATTACTTAACCATAGCACCTTGTTCGAAACAATTAACCTTCCATCCAGATAAATAAGTTCAGGCATCACACACGGATGCCACTACCCAACCGACCATCACGAGGTCCGAAAAATTTAACCCAGAGTAGTACGCGTAGATAAAAACGGATACAGAATACCGAAGCGCAGAAACCTGCAACAGATCGAGGGGGGCGAGCAAGCTTAGTCGACCTCCTCGATCTTGGGGCCAGCGCCGCCGGAGGCCGCCGGGGTGTCCTCGTCCATGCCCGCGCCGCCCATGTCGCCGCTGGCGCCCTGGTACATCTTGGCGATGATGGGGTTGCACAGGCTCTCCAGCTCCTTCATCTTGTCCTCGAACTCGTCCGCCTCCGCCAGCTGGTTGGCGTCAAGCCACTGGATGGCCTGGTCGATGGCGTCCTCGATCTTCTTCTTGTCGTCCGCCGACAGCTTGGACGCGATCTTCTCGTCCTTGATCGTGTTGCGCATGTTGTACGCGTAGTTCTCCAGAGAGTTCTTCGACTCCACCTTCTTCTTGTGCTCCTCGTCCTCCGACTTGTACTTCTCCGCGTCCTGCACCATCTTCTCGATCTCCTCCTTGCTCAGCCGCCCCTTGTCGTTGGTGATGGTGATCTTGTTCTTCTGGCCCGTGGTCTTGTCCTCGGCGGACACGTTCAGGATGCCGTTGGCGTCGATGTCGAAGCACACCGTGATCTGGGGCACGCCACGGGGAGCGGGCGGGATGCCGGACAGCTCGAACTTGCCGAGGAGGTTGTTGTCGCGGGTCCTCGTCCTCTCACCCTCGTACACCTGGATCAGCACACCAGGCTGGTTGTCCGAGTAGGTGGAGAACACCTGCTCCTTCTTGGTGGGGATGGTGGTGTTCCTCGGGATCAGCACGGTCATCACTCCTCCGGCAGTCTCCAGACCAAGGGACAGAGGGGTCACATCCAGCAGGAGCAGGTCCTGGACCTTCTCGTTGCCCTCACCGCTCAGGATGGCAGCCTGGACAGCAGCACCGTAGGCAACGGCCTCATCAGGGTTGATGTTCTTGCACAGCTCCTTGCCGTTGAAGAAGTCCTGCAGCAGCTGCTGCACCCTGGGAATCCTGGTGGAGCCACCAACAAGAACCACATCGTGCACGGTGCTCTTGTCCATCTTGGCATCCCTCAGGCACTTCTCCACTGGCTCCATGCACTTCCTGAACAGATCCATGTTGAGCTCCTCAAACCTGGCACGGGTGATGGTGGAGTAGAAGTCAATGCCCTCGTACAGCGAGTCAATCTCAATGGTGGTCTGGGCAGTGGAAGACAGAGTCCTCTTCGCCCTCTCACAAGCTGTCCTCAGCCTCCTGAGAGCCCTCGGGTTGCCGGTGATGTCCTTCTTGTTCTTCCTCTTGAACTCCTGGACGAAGTGGTTCACCATCCTGTTGTCAAAGTCCTCACCACCAAGATGGGTGTCACCAGCAGTGGCCTTGACCTCAAAGATACCCTCCTCAATGGTGAGAAGGGAGACATCAAAGGTACCACCTCCGAGGTCAAAGATGAGGACATTCTTCTCACCAACACTGGTAGCCTTCTTGTCAAGACCATAGGCAATAGCAGCAGCGGTGGGCTCGTTGATGATACGCAGCACATTGAGACCAGCAATCACTCCAGCATCCTTGGTGGCCTGCCTCTGCGAGTCGTTGAAGTAGGCGGGAACTGTGACAACAGCGTTCTTGACAGTGCTGCCGAGGTAAGCTTCAGCAATCTCACGCATCTTGATCAGAACCATGGAGGAGATCTCTTCAGCTGCAAACTGCTTCTCCTCACCCTTGTGCTGGACAACAATCATGGGCTTCTCACCAGGTCCAGCGATGACCTTGAAGGGCCAGAGCTTAATGTCACTCTGAACAGAAGAGTCAGAGAACCTCCTGCCGATGAGACGCTTGGCATCTGCATTATTAGCATGGGTCAGAAACAGAAAGAAATTAAATTTTATAACCAAGGAAAAACAGAAACAAAACAGACAATTCTAATTACCAAGCTTGCCAATCAAACCATGTCTAGTTTTACTTATAGAACCATCAAAGGTATCCACATCAACAAGATTCTTTTGAGGTTGTTTATTGTATCTAGAAAAGGCAAGAAAAACGTAACAAGTTTGCTGGTAAACAGTTGTCTAGTAGGCATACACATGTAAACGGGGATATGGTAACTGGAACCTCAAAAATGAATGACCAGTGTCGCAAGATCCGTTCCCTATTTTTTATATGCCATGTTTCGAGACACACAATCACAAATTTGACTGAGTGTCAGATACCATATGGCAATGACCTATACAATCAAACATTAAATACTGACAAAACAAAAAACTTAAGTGCAATCTCAGCCGAAAGATGGTGATTTGATTATGTCTAATCACAGTGATTCAGGAATATGGGAATTTTTGCATCACAGATTGCACATTGACTAAGACATAAAGCTACATGCTAACTTTCACAAACTGAAAACCAATTCATGCTTTCTATTGATAGAACTAGACAGCAAAATCATGATCGGAGATCAGATGGTAGTGCATGATGTAATCATCACAATGAATACAGATATCTCGTGTGGATATGATCTCATCACTTCTCACAAATTTAAAAACCAATTCATGCTCTCTTGAAACAAGTTGATAGCAAACACATAATGGGAGATCAGATGGTAGTGCATGATGTAATCATCACATTGAATACAGATATCTCGTGTGGATATGATCTCATCACTTCTCCCTTAATAACAAAACATGTGTACTAGACTGAACTTTATCTAAAGGAACTACTACAAATTGTTTGTACCTTTACAGTTTCATGATTTTATAAAATAAACGTGCAAAGTAAAAATGCAGGGAAAAAAACTTGAGCTGCAGATGTTCAGATTGAAAACCACAAAGGCTGAAATAGCCTTCCATCACAAACTCCCGCCAATGTTACCTAATTGACGTTAGGACAAAGAAGCTAGTGCATAAATGAACTAGCTCTCTTTTCCTAAGGTCAAGAAAATAAAATTGAAGGTTGCAAATCAGTAATAAAAGCGCTTGGGGTATTTGTTCATCATCAATCTGTCAGCTCAAGGGCAGAACAAACAATAATCTCGAATATCTCAAACTCAGCACCACTTCGCAGAAATCTTCTACAGGTTCCACGACTCAGACCAGAGATACTAAAGCTTAACAGATCAAACATTGCCAAGCAGCACGGGACAATTATACGACCAGAAGCTACATACCGCGGAGATCTAGAATATAATACGGTATACGTGTGATGGATCTGAATCACAAAAAACAGACTACGAGCTAACTCAACTACACCTTACAGATCTGAGTTAAACAAATATGATGGCTAGGAAGTTACAGAACAAATAGCGATTTGTACTGCTACCGGTCACAAAAATGCACTAATCGAACCAATCTAAGCATAAACATCATAGCATATATGGATCTGAGCATGCTAATAACCAGATCATACAGCAAGGCTACTTCACATAGCATAAATCAGTCAAGCAGTAACGCAGATCCAGTTTAGCCGAACCAAATAAACCAGATCGGAGCACTAACGACAACCGAGAAACAGATCTGAGCATGAGGAAGGGGGGAAAGAGACGAGATGCTCACCGAAGACGGTGTTGATGGGGTTCATGGCGACTTGGTTCTTGGCGGCATCTCCGATGAGACGCTCGCTGTCGGTGAAGGCGACGTAGGACGGGGTGGTGCGGTTCCCCTGGTCGTTGGCGATGATCTCAACGCGGTCGTGCTGCCACACGCCGACGCACGAGTAGGTCGTGCCGAGGTCGATGCCGATCGCCGGCCCCTCGCCCTTGCCCGCCATCTCTCTCTGCGCCTCCGAGGCTCTTTGCTGCGGCTTTCTCGCCGGAGGTTGGGGAGACGGACGGGAGCGGGAAGTGGCGGCGGGGTGGGGAGGACTAGGGTTTCGAGAGGAGGAGGGCAGGGCGCGGGGAGGGAGATTTTATAGGGGAGACGTCGGGCGGGTGATGCTGTTCTAGAATGTTCCAGGGCTTGGCGCGGAGAGACCCCAGCCGTTGAGATGCGATCGTGCGGTCCTCGGCGCGTGGCGGTGTCCTTTCCGCGGGCGCCTTTCGGTCTGAGCGGGTTCAAACGGCTCTTTTCTCCTTCGAGGTTGCTTTCAGATGCGTAAAAAGGAATCTGACCCACTCGTGAGACAGACTGGATGGGCCACGATTAGATCCCACCCAACCCAGATCATACCAGGTCGGCAGCTGTCTCCTGGCTTGGAGGCCCACTTTGTCGAACACTTGGGCCCCAAGCCTCACTTTCGGCCTTGTTGGGCACCTAATAGCGTGTTCTAATTTTTTTTGTTGAGGAAACTAGCATGAACATATGACAGTGAGACACATGGTAGAGTTGGATTTATCAGCAAGCATTCTCTTTTATTAACTATATATGTGAGACAAGAATAACATAAAGTTTGTTATCGAAATTGTTCCGCAGCTATATCTTCTTAATTAGTTTGATAGTTATCTATTGGATATTGCTTGCCTCTATTACACAAAGTAAGTGAAATACTAGCAGCGATTGGTAGCGATTTCCTGCGCTGCGCTGCAGCTGTAGGCCTATGCCTGCACGGGAGAGCTCCTCTCACTTGGGTTTTTTTTCCATATGAGCTGCAGTGCTACGGATTGTTGTGGGCTGTACGCTGCAGCCCAGCGCAGCCGCAGCAATTCTTGCCGATCGCTGCCACTATGTGATAAGGGGCGGCGTTGTGTTATTAAAGAGAACTTTTATTAGTTTTTCTATTATTCATAAAAAGAGAGAATGTAATGCAGTGGCTGATGATGCGTTAGTAGCGTTTGTATCCTGCTGATGATAATTCTATTCTGGATATTATCCCTTTGTATCTATTTGACGGTGGTGTCTCGCTAGTCTGCATGGAAGATCTTTCCATTTCAAAAAAAAAAAGAACTTTTGGCAAATTATGTGTTACTTATATTACTATGATTTTGACGAGTAGCATACACGTGTACGTGGCACGCGCGTACAAAGATTCTACGACATATATTGACCTAACAACCATATTGTCTGGAGGCCGATGCAGATGTAATGTTCAAGATGTGCCCTGCTGCCGGTGCCCCTAACGTTGTGTCTCTACCGCGTGCCGTTTTTTAGGCTATGACGGCAAGGTGTGCGAAGGCTGTTATGGCGTCCTCTTTGTAGAGGTGGACTTGCATTAATGCCTACTCAGTATCATGACTGTAGTTGCTAGATGAAACTAAGAAAAGAAAGCTGGTAATACAACAGGTGGCGGCCATAGAACCCCATGCAGACGGCATTGATGAGATCCTCCTCGTCATCCTCACAACAAAAGTACTATAGGTTAATCGAAGAATGAACGGCTCCGTCATCTGCATCCCTCCTTCGTCAGAGGGCTGGTGGGCACAACCCTGCCGGCTGGCGCGCCCCATCCTCCTCCCTTGTACCAGGAGCCTTTAACTCCAAAATCTGGCCATCGGCGGTGAACCTCATGGCACTCCGCTGCGCGATCACCTTCTGCGTTTCCTCGCTTAACCCTCCCACGTAA
The DNA here is from genome assembly GCA_012490785.1 of Eragrostis nindensis. Classification (NCBI taxonomy): domain Eukaryota; kingdom Viridiplantae; phylum Streptophyta; class Magnoliopsida; order Poales; family Poaceae; genus Eragrostis; species Eragrostis nindensis. The sequence goes on along the minus strand of JAAXCT010000105.1, from coordinate 620,360 downwards.
AGATGAGAATGAGAGGCGACGGAAGGGATGAAAGAGGATGGAAATCAGATCATGGAGGAAGGAAAGTAATGGATTACAACTCAAATCAGGAGAGGCGGTGATAACGGAAATAAATTATGGAATGGCAAGCGGAACGACCGTGAGGGATGGAGAGACGGGTAGAAAAATGTCTGGATGAATAAAGCACAAAAAATAGAAAAATATACACTGATTCTTACGTAAGATAAAAGATTTTTCACGTCCACGTCATCGCTGAGGAGTGGGACATGCACTAATCAATGGTTAAGAAGGTGGGTGGGGTTAAGATCAAATGTGGATTCAGGAGTGGGTAGATGGTTTCAAGGTGACACTTAATTTAGAAGTCTTTGAATCTTTATAGTATAGAATACTCACCCTTCTATGCATTTGCAGCGGTGGAGCTAGAGGAAGCTCATTAGGGCCCATGCCCCCTCCCCCTCCAAAAATGCTCTCGATATATTGTCTTTTACATTCTGTATTGGTAATTTCACTAGGCTGCTTATATTATAACACAAAGCCAAACTATGGATGTTGTACAACGCACTGCCATTGAGAGATACGAGGTTTTGATGGTTTTATTTTTTCTAAAAAAAATCAATGAGGTCTTGATGGTGATTTGACCACCTCTAGCACCTTCAGCAATCTTGGTGAGTGCATGAAAGGCAAGCCACTGGAGAGGATTTCTGCGTTTTTTTTTTTTGCATGATGTTTACTTCGGTTTGGTGCACGTGGAATTTTGATTTACGTAGTTAATAATTAATGTAAACATAGACAATAATATTTTAGTGTCGCGCATGCACACTTATTTCTGGCTTGGCCACTGACCTTTGTTGCATTAATGTTTGGTAATCCAAATTTGTAATGCATCGTTTAATGAAATTTCAGACGCAAAGGCAATAACTATTGTGACAACTTAACGCATGGAAGATGGTTAACTCCCACTCAGAGCAGCAATTGGATCCAGTCTGCATGAACGTGACCAATGGACCGTTTCTGTTGGAATGGTAGCACTACAGAAAGTAGTTTACACCAAATTTGCAACGACGCAACAAATCAAACGCCTTCATCTCTCTGAAGTCCTAAAAAACATCTCAAATCAAACGACTATTTTTAGATTGAGTTCAGGAATGCAAAATTTCGTTTCGCTGACAGGAGGACACAAATAGAAATGTTGGCTCGTTTCAGGGTGCTCCGCGGATGACGGTTACCATCATCATCGTCATCCGGCCCCTCCGTTGCTGATCGGGTGGCAGCGAAAGCAGAGTCCGTTCCACCTTGGCGTTGCGGATAACGGGAAGGAAGCAGGCAACGGAGCAACAAGAGAGCGCGGCGCGAGGGTGAGGAGCGGCAGCCATGGCGATGCGTACGGCGGCAGCGGCGGCGACCTTCTTATCGTCCTCCCCCGTCTCCCCAAGGCCCTTCTTCTCCGTCACGCCGCCAGCGCCATCCTTCGCGGGGCGCTCCGTCAACTGCCGTCGTCTCCGCGCCTTCCCAAGTACGCCCATTTCCCCTCGAATTTCTTCTTCGTGTTGCAATCTCCCGAAATCGCGGGGCACCAGGGTGTGATTGTCTCATTCCATTTCCCGGACCTTCTATTGTAGCCACGGAATTGACTCTGGAGGAGCTCAACCCGTCCGTCGACCTATTGGTGAGTCTCCAATCTCCATCACCATGGTTCTCTCATTTTAGCTTCCTGAAACAGTCATGCTCTGCATAAGTAAACATGTTGTTGTTGTTATTCATAAACCGCACCCTTCTCACCTCAAGTCATTCCATATTCCCCTCTTTCAAGAACCATGTTGGAAATTCTGGAAATCTTGACCAATCTGACACATCATGCTAGACATCCTAACCGATTTGGCCCAGCAGATGTCTCATAAAATTGTTGTCCGATACTGTGACTCAATGCAGAATTTGAGATATTACGTTTGATTGATGTGTAGTAATAGATTATAACTTGGCTAATGGCTTGAAAAAAGCGAAACATGTAGAAGAAAAACAAAAACGTTGTCTTGTGGGCATATAGAGTTATTTCTGAACAAAACGTCCATTTTGGCGTCAACAGACGAGATTTATTACGGTATTCAAACTGGATGCATATGCCGTCCCTTCTAGTTTCCTTTTCATCCGTCTCACTGACGGAACATGATTATTGGTTGGAATAAATTCAGAGGAAAACTGCCGAGGCCGTTGGCGATTTTAGGAAGACGCCAATCTACATTGTTGTATGTTCCTTTAGAACAACTCCTTCCAATTTAGGGCATTGAAACCCGACAAGATGCACGTGCTAACTGGACGGACTTGTTCATTCCTGCTCAGGCACGGATTGCATCGCCAAGCGCAACATCTCCAAGCTCCTCGCCAACACCATCATATACCGCTACCTCTGCAGTGAAGAACTGCTCGAGGATGTTCTTGGAGGCAAGGACGCCGTTAGAGCTTTCCGGGAATCCGATGAGAAAGGTTACCTCGAAGTCGAGGTGCTCACCCTGTCACTTTAATCCTTTATCTGTTTCACATCTGTTGTTGTTCAATAGTTTGGTTGTTCCAAAAGAACATAGCACCAATTTTCAAGTCTTGTGCCAGACCGAAGGGTTGAAACAGCTGACATCCATGGGAAGCCTGGTGCTTTGCTGTGGAGACGGTGCCGTCATGAACTCAACCAATCTGTACGTTTGATTCTGGTTGTTGTGCACCTTAAGTGACATAGATAATACATTTGATTTTGGTTGTTGTGCACCTTAAGTTAATCTAACACGTTGAGATGTCGATGTTAAACATAGAGGCCTATTGAGGCATGGGGTCTCCATCTGGATTGATGTTCCTCTCGAAATGGCGGTGAATGATATGTTGAAGAGCATGGGGCCACAAGCTAGTTCAGATCCAGACTCTTTTGCTCAGGTTATCCTCTCTTCTTGATAGCCATCCATGCTCTTCATGGTTTCATCATTCATACTCACTATAGAGTATAGACATAGTAGCTGAGGTATCGTGATATGTTCTTGTTCGATGTCATTATGTGATAATTTGATTCAGCTCTATATTATATCAGATACTCATTTCTGATTGTAACTTTGTAAGATTATGTTTGACACTCCAATATCTCTTATATAGTTCACTGAATCCAAAGCCTACATTTTGCATCTATCAGGTTGAAATTCAAGTACTGCTTTAGTGTCTCTTCCTACGTGAAATATGCTTCCAACAATCTGGCTTGTTATTAAGTATCCGCATACCCTTTCAGGTAATGGGCAAGCTTCGTCAGCAGTATGATGAACTGAAAGAGCGCTATGGAATCTCTGATATTACTGTTTCAGTACAAAGTAAAGGCTATCATCCCTTTTGTGCAAAATTTTATTAATGATGAATATGTATAAGTAAATATATTACACTGACATGCCAACACCTTTCAGATGTTGCTTCTCAGCTAGGCTACGGCAGTATCGACTCTTTGACTCTAGAGGACATGGTCCTAGAAGTAAGTCACTGATATTAGCATCACTTGCAGAGTTGTGTCTAATATCATGGACAGTTGTGCAGAACACATTTAGCTTCACCTGAATATATTCGATGATGACATAGGGAATATGTGCTTATGTCTATTTTGACCCAGATTGTGAGGCAAATTGAGAGGTTGATCCGAGCAAAGGCGATGATGGAAGCTGCTGGAAAGCCTTTCTAGGCTAGAGTTGCAAGGTTTCGCTTGGGAATGTATTCTCCAGTCGCCCCAGGCCATTGCATTTGACTGAACCCAGGCCGTGGCATTTGGCTCTTCTAGGAAGCAAACTGCACTACTGCAGTTGGTCCACGTATGGAATGACAAGAATTTGAGATCCAGGAGTAAAAGCACTTCTGTTCCTCTCAACAAGTTCTTTTTGTTCTAGAAAAAAAGATTTATCAGCATTTTATAGTACGTTTTGTACTTAATAATATTGAGGGGTGGAGGGACATGGACACATGGTTGTTTGTATAAGCCTTCCATGGCGCAGCATGTTTTCTGAATTGGCAACTGCCCTGGTGCCCTCCTGTTGAATTGTAGTACAATGTAACTAATGAAATGAAATTATGCGAAATGGAAATGCCGGTATTACAATTTGCTGATCCAGAAACTGCCTATTCCCACCAGGTACTATTTCTGCATGATTTATTTCTTTGAGATGAAGATGCGATGCTATGCTATGCTTTTCTATTTCAAGTTCTGCTTTGCAGCTAAAGGAGCATATATGAAACTGGTCACATAAAACTGATGTATGGCCAAAACTGCCTTCTGAATATAGTAGGTGCGTGCTGAACCCCAAAAAAATGAAACAAACGGCAAAAGATGGATAGCCGAGCGCATGTGTCACGCGCTTGCAGCCCAGATTGTGGCAGCCATTGATCATGTTAAATTCTTCATGTTTTGGGTTGCTCCGTGCGCATGCCGCGCACCAGGCTACCAGCACACGAGTCACCTCGTGCTCTGGGTGTGCCGTCATTTGGCACGCCATTCCTGCGCTCCTGCCACCATTTGACTGAAGTCCAGCTCCCTCGGCTCCGCGGTATGGGACTAATAAAAACGCAAACCATTCTGACAGCTGATTACTTTTTTTTTGAGATACTGACAGCTGATTACTTGGGTCATTCGTTAGCAATACTAGCTCGTTAGCCGGGCTGGGCTGCCCGTGGGCTTCCATGGTTTCAAAAGACCTAGAAAATGAATTTGTCAGGAAGATATATGCCGCAAAATAGCTGCCAGCCTGCGTGACCAGATACATGCATGCATGCCGCAAAATACTTGTAACTCCCTTGAAGCAACACGCTGCTCCTTCTGTGATGCAGATTGCAAGTAATATCTTGAAAAAATATCCAGATTTCAGGCATGTTTCTTGTTCAAGAACGCTGGAGTCAGCTTCAATCTGCAGAAGTTGACGGTCCCCTGCTCCTCTGTTTACTTAAAGTTGATCTGCTCTTGATTACAAAAAAATAGCAAAGGCTCGACTTTGTGTCCACTCCAATATTAGAAGCGTATCGTATCAGTAATCTTGCTGCATCAGGCAGAACACGTAGATCTGTCAGTTGCCCAGCACCAGAGTAGAGACGTGCACCTAAGCTTCAGGCGATACTATCCAAATCCGATAAATCCCAGTGACTGGTTCAGGTGGAGGAGAAGCCTCCGCCTGCGCCGCGCTCCTGTCCGCCGAATCCACGCGCCCCGCGCGTGCCTCCGCCCTCGGCAGAGAAGGAGAAGCTCCCGCCGCGGCGAGAACGCGCGCGGTGGCTAAGCACACTGACTGTCCGAGCGTCCATGCCGCGCCCACAGCTCCGGAAGGCGGCGCGGGCAGCTCGCGGACGGCGGAGGCGCCCGGTCTCCACTCACCTCCTCGCTGGCTGCTAATGCTATTGGCGCTGCTCGCTGCTCATCGGCGGCTGCGAGTCCAGCAGAACTAAGTTGTTCTCAGTCCAATCCTGGGTGGGCGACACTGGCAACGATGCTGCTTCCCCCAAACTGAAACCTGACATTGGATGGTGCTACTCATACACTGATATCCCAATGCTGCTGAAGATACGCGGATTTGCGGGGCAGTTTGTGACGGTTCCATCGTTTGTGATGCAAGTTCCATGATGATAAGAATACCGAATCAGAGTGCCAGTGCCGGTATCAGATGCTTCTTCAGAGCAAAATGTAGTAGTACCATTAGATACAGGCAGGATCATGGATACCTGAACACAGTCGTTGGAAAGCACCCCGCACATGGCACTGTGCTGCCTGCTCTTGCCTGCATCAATTGTGCTCGTGATCAATCCCTTCAGTTTATCAGGTTGTCGTTGACACTAGTAGTAGTTCTCGGCACTGTTCTTGTCTGCATGTTGCATTGGCTCGATGAAGTAACATCGCGCTCGGTAACTTTGAGTGATCCACTGATGTCATTATCTGTTGCACAAACAAATGTCTTGTATGTTCAGGCTATTTCCATGAATCGTTCATTCCTTTCACCTCATCTGTGGAAAATTCTGCACACTGTCTATTTCTGGTCCAATCCTGGGAGGTTCCACGCTCGTGACGAAAGTTTCACTGCTGTCCCTCTACACTTGAAATTGATCCCGATATCAAGCAAACTGTACAGTTTTGAGCATTTAGCTCAGTTGTGGATGCAGAACTGTGGTGATTGTCCTTTTGGAATTGGAGGTCAAAACCAAATATGAACACAAAAGGATTATATAACCGAGACACTACACAATGTTGATCCAGAAATTGCCTCTCTTTTTTTTTTCATCAAGTACTATTTCTGTTCCTTTGAGATGCAGATGCGATAGGATGCTTGTATCTCCAGTTCTGCTTAACTTTAAGCTAAAGGAGTAGGAGCAAACTGAAACTGGTCGCATAAAAACATTGCTCATGCACAAGCATACGTTGGTTGCTGTTTCTTGTTTTCCTTTGGTCTCCAATCTGCAGCAATCTTTTTCAGACAGTCTGACAGAGAGCCTCTTGGAAACGGCATGGCACATTTCTAACACTTCGGCCATGGCATTAATTTAACTTTAAAATTTAAATATAGAGGATCAACATGCCTAAACTCTCATCTGACTCTGAGTTAATATCTGTGCGTTGAACCCAAAAAAGAAAAAGAGAAAAAGTTTAATAGCCCAGCGCATGTCTCACGCGCTTGCAAGCTCAGAGAGAGGCGGCCAGGACAAGGTTAAACTGCTCTTGTTTTGAGTTGCTACGTGCACGTTCCGCGCACCAGGCCACCAGCACACGAGTCACCTCGTGCTCTGGGTGTGCCGTCATTTGGCACGCCCGTACTGAGCTCCCGAAACCATTTGACTGCAGTCACGCTTGATCGGCTCCACGGTATGGGACTAAAACGCGAACCATTCGACGGCTGATTCTCATTAGGTAACTCGTTAACGACCGGGCTCTCTCTGAGGGAGAGTGTGGGTGGGCTTTTGTTTCGAAAGGCCTTGAAATGAATAGGCCCCCATTTCGTCATCTGGGCTGAGATGCACAAACACTGAGCACCGGGCACCCCCACTGAAACTTGTCACCGAATGATACTACTCCTGCACTGACATCCCATTGCCGAAGACATGCAGTTTTCAGCATTTGTGAGAGGATTTGTGATGATTCAATGTGTTAATGACATCTTCCATCGGCTGTTGAGTTACTTAGACACATCTTCCAAGCAATGGAGATGCACATGCCCACAAAAGTTTCAGGTACCAGTATGGCAGCACTAGACATTTCTTCAGAACCAAATAATAGCGACCTTTACATGCAGATATTTTTCTAGAACGTTTTACGTGCAGATATGATCATATGAGCACGAATACTCGAGAACAGTCCTCGATAATGAAGATCAAGACAGTGCGAACATTTTACTGCACATGGCGTTGAGCTGGGGAGAGTATGAAACGAGCAGCCGGAGACATTCTAGAGCTCCTGTCACTGATCCTGAAAGACAATCACCAACAAAATGGCTGGCCTGAACATTGGACGACATGTGCCAAACAATCAATTTACAAGCTGAGAAATCACCTGTTAAAGCTCTACACAATGTCCTCGTGAATTTCGAATATCAATGCAGGTGAGAATGGTCTCGTGGTGACCTTGTTTGTGACATTCCAGTTGTTGTCAACAGCCATTTACAGAAATCGAGAGTCCAGGGGACCGAATAAACTGACCTTGATCTGATGACGATATTTAAATGTCTGAAGATCGCGAACGTCAGAGAAACCACCAATACGATTCAACGCTTCGTGTAACACTGCGTGTAGTATTACAGACGCACTTCTTGTGCAAGTATTGACGAATTTATCCTCGACATAGAAATTGGCAGAACTCTGCAGGTAAATTAAAGTTGCGATGCTTTAAAAATGTCAGGCTTTGAGCTTGTCTGACAAGAACGTCGCGTCTCTTTGATCCCAGTGCATCATAGCTTATAAATAACTCTACTGACAGGAAGTTTAACCTCCCAAATGTTGATCAGCATTGCTAACTATGTCTGAACTTTGCGTTGTCAGAAGAAGGGTTGATCGGGTGCTAACGGATGGCAAATTCAGGAGATCGCAGAACACGGCAGAGAACCCATCGCAGTCAATTGTGCCTGCCGCCTTACAGGAGGAGACGAAGGCGCGGTACGGGCCAAGTCGCCATACCCGGCCTGCAAGCAGCCATGCGGCTGGCTCGTGTGTGTCGACGGGGCACGCGCGTTTTGTTCCTCGATGCGGGAGACGGAGCAGAGCAGGAGATGTTGGATCTTGTGGTAGGTCCTGAGCCGGGGTCGGCGCGTCTGGATTGCGGCAGGAAGGATCGCGGCGGCCGGCGGCGGCCGTCGGTGGGCAGAGGAGCCGGTGGGATGGCGCTTCGTATATTTGCAGATCACCCCTTATTTTGGATCGCGATTAATAACCGCGATCCCGGTTTAGGGGTGTATTTGTAAATAGTTGGATCGCGACTATTAGTCACGATCCGAACCAGGGGCCTGTCTATAAAGTTATGTTCCCGCGACTTGGCCCTCGGCGAGGTCGCGCCGCCGCAACCGCCGCCCACCGGAACCTCCGCGCCCCGCACTCCCATAACTAGACTCCACGCCGCCTCTGCCTTCTCCGCCACCATCAGGAAGAGAAGATCCCGCCGCACCGCCGGCGCGGCGGCCAGGGACGGTGGGCGACCACGACTACGCGTCCAGCCGCGTGCGTCACGGTGGTCGCGCAGGATGGCGTAGAATGGATCGGCAACAGCCTCCGTTCGACGTGTTCTCCGGCGGCTAAAGCACCTGGCCCATCGCTGCTTACTCACACAACTCTGCTCTGCTGCATGTCACCCAATCCCAATGCCATGGCCTCCAGCTCGCCGTGGATATTGACAAACGGACGACAGGCAATGCCATGGCGCTTGCTGCTCCGCGAGGTGGCACCCAATCTCCTTTCCACTTCTTCACAGGTTGTCTAAGCTATGGACGCCGGTTCCGGGCCTAATTGGCGGCCCCGTACTTGATCGATTCATGCTCAATGATCGAATCAGATGCTCTTTCCTACTTGTTGTTCTATCGATGCAGTAAAGATTAGAATTATCCGGTTTGTTGTGTAGCATAGTCAGATTCTTGGAATTGTTCAATGATCAGGCTGCACCTCTATATCAGGATATCTTTCTCTTATTGATCTTTTGGCTATAGGTACACGTGCTGTACGTACACTCTTATTGATCTTTTGGCTATAGGTACACGTGCTGTACGTACACTCTTATTGATCTTTTGGCTATAGGTACACGTGCTGTACGTACACTAGCTGCTTAGGATTAATAATGAAAAAAAATCTTGCTACAGTTACACGTGCGTGACTTGTAAAATGGGAAAGAGGGAGTACATGCCTAAACAACGAGGATATACTATCATTTATACCATGTATCAAAATAGGATTTATAATTTATGACTAGGTGCTAAATATAAGCTATAGTATAAATTAATATGTCTCAATCGATCATGAATGTTTGTCGCTTAGAATTTTTTTTTTGATATCTGATATTACCATATAAAGATAGTGCAGCAATTAAAAAAAAATTCATCATTATCCAGATATAGCTATATCTTTTGGCTAGAAACATGCACTGTTGTTGTATAAACTAGTCAAAAAGAAGAAGTACCAGACTCACTATAATATAAAGGCCATATCTCCTGTTTGTCCCAACCAACAACTCAGTGTGTCTATCTTTAACTTTGTTGGTCGATTTATATGGCAACCCATAAGCAAGTGATGTTTTCCATGGTTCTTGTATTGCTCGCCCTTGCATCAGGTACTCTCTCTCTCTCTCTCTCTCGATTAAGGATCATTAAGAAGTGTTTCGGCGCATTAGGGGGGCCAGGCCCCTCTGTCCACGCTTTTGTCATTGTAGAATCAAATTATGTCTTATTTTCCCTCAAAATGATTCTTAGGTCTCGAAGCTGGTGGTGGGAACATTCCAGATCCAGATTGTTGGACCCCTGCAAAACATCAGACGTCTTGCTTTCCATGGTGGAAGAAGAGAGACATATGCAAAAATGAGTGCATCCAAGAAAAGTATGACAATGGTGATTGTATGATTGATTATCCTTACACCCTTCGTTGCTTGTGTCATATACCAAACTGTAAGAAGTGACAATCATATATGTATTTGCCAAAAAACATGTATAAATAAAGAGGCATATATAATCTTTGTATTGAATAATTAATGGACATTTGAGAAAGGAATAGCATACTGACCACTATGAGAATTTTTCATACTTTCATGAACTACAAGGGTGACAGGGGTCGTCCATGAAAAGGCTAAAAAAGACTATTCTAAATGACATAGGACAATCACGCTCGTAAATGCTCTCTCAGTTTTCCTCTGTAAACAAACATCACCGACCAGAATCTCTCTCTATATATATACTTATCAAGCGCTTGTTTATTTCCCACGCAGAAAGTTTTCCGATTGCATTAGAAATGGGCATTGACCATTGAGCAAGGTGTGCAGTTTTTCAAAGACCCAAGATCATGAGAGTATTTCGTTGCACGCGACGTGCGCGCATGGGCCAGGGTCAGGGAGGAACAACTTACGTATGTGTGTTAACAATCAAACAGAGTGCAACGTAAAACAAGCTTCAAATAAAAATTTACAATGACTGCTGAACCTGGCAAAAAAAGACCAAAAAAAAAAAATTAAGATAGCCGAGCGCATTTGTCATGCGCTTGCGAGCTCAGATTGAGGTGGCCACAGGACATGGTAAATTGATCATGTTTTAGGTTGCTACGTGCGCATTCCGCGCACCAGGCCACCAGCACACGAGTCACCTCGTGCTCTGGGTGTGCCGTCATTTGGCGCGCCCTCAACGAGCAACCGAAACCATTAGAGCCTGTCACCTTCCATTCGCCTCCCCGGTATGGGACTAAAAACGCGAACCGTTTCCGATGGATGACCATTCGCCTCGCGAGCTTGATTACTTTTTCTTTTTTGAGAATCGCGAGCTTGATTACCTGATCGATCCACACGTTAATTAGTTGGCGTCAGGGGCGTACGTGGGCTGCAATTTTCCGCTGACATGGGCTGCTCTGCTTTTCGGACTACGGGCGCCGTTGGGCCGACACAGGCTTCTTTAACATGCACACAGGCTTCACACTGGAAAATGAAAATCACGTGGACGGAGGTCAGGTTAAAAAAAAAATAAAAGGAAAAAAAAAAAGACGTGGACGGAGGTCGCGAATTCCGACGAAACAGGTAGCCACAGCACGAATTCCGACGAACAAGTGAATGATTTTGGGCCTGTTCGATTGATGGAATCGGCTGGGGCTGGAGCTGAGGCTTGTGACCGTTAGGCACATGGTCACTGTAGCTATCAGCCATCCCAGCCAAATCAGCCGGTCCGGCCAGCCATCCGAACAGGCTGAAACTGCCCCGGGCGGAAGAGTAGCTCGTGGGTACATCATGTACTATCAGTTCTTGTTTTGGCTGGCCCATTCCCTTTGAGAATTTCGGCTGTACGTCATGTACTAAACCTAGTACTAAAACATGGAGAACGTATTATGCGCTTGGATCGATTCAATCCGTTTTGTTTCATCATCGGCTCACAGGCATGTTTTGAAAATGCACCCCTGGGACGATTTAGCGCCTTGCACAAACAAAGACAAGAAGACAGTTAGCCCCCATACGTGATGTAACAGAATGCGGTTCACGTGCACACGCAGTTGCACGCTAAACTGAACTGACGAACACACATGGCACTGGCACGGCCAACTCGGGAACGAGAAGCTAGAATAATGGACATGGTGACGTGGAAGGTGAATTAACGTACACTATGCATGCGAGCGAGCGCAAGCATTATTTCCTCGGAACACGTTACAGTCTTATACGACGCGAATACCACGCACTTGATCGCCAACTTAACCTGCTGATTAACAACGTACGCGCACTAATTAACTGGAGGCCGGCTCCGACGACAGATCAGACGGCCGGCGTGCGACGGCGACGACACGGCCGGCCCGCTAGTTGTCGGCGACGTCGACGACGGTGCGGATGAGCCCCGGCTCGCCGCCGACCATGGCGGGCTGGCAGAAGACGATCTTGAGCTCGCCGGGCGCGATGCACCGCTGCGGCACGGGCTCCACGTCCGTCGGCGTCGTCCGCGTCAGCGGGCACCGCGCCTTGAACCACCCCGCGTCTCCCTTCCTGCACGCCACCACGGCGCCACCGGCGCTGACGACGCGCCGCTCGCGCGGGCACGCGGCGTTCAAGTCCGCCGCGCACCCGAGGGCGGGGCACTCGCCGCCGCCGACGGCCTGCGGGCTCACCACCGCCGGCACGTTGAACCCGTCCACCAGGCTCACGCTGTACGCCGCCACGTCCTGGGCCCCCTCCGCGTGCACCGCCAGCTGCGCCACCGTCGCCGGCGGCGCGGCGCCGGTCTCGCACCGGCCGCCGGCGCCGCCGCAGCCCGTGCGCGCCACCACGCGGCCGGCCCAGAAGGTTTGCGGGAAGCGGAAGGAGACGAGCCCGCGGCCGCCGCCGTCGAGGCGGGCGGTGTTGTCGGAGATGGACGGGAAGCCCGTGTTCGGGGTGACCAGCGGCCATACGGGGTACGGGCACAGGTTGTGCAGCGTCAGCGTGGTGGCCGCCGCCGTCGAGGCCGCGAGGACGAGGATGAAGCCGGCCGCGAGGAACTTCTTGGCCGTGCCAGCCATTGTCTCTTACTCTTAGCTTAGCTGCTGGTGGTGGTTTCTTTGCTCTGGATTAGAGGATGGTGTATTGGTGTTTGGTGGAGAGCGACGGCCAAGAGCTTGTCTTATATAGGCAAACTCGCAAAAGGTGATGGCCAATTGGCCACTGTCTTAGCGCTTGCGTGAATAAATTCTCTGATCCACAAGGACAACCAAACTAACGCCACTTGTAATATCAGTGCCGTGGATTTGATTAGATTTATGTTGAACTTGAAAAGGTGACTACTTTATTATAGATAGGACGTGTGGATATATACGGTATTAATTCAAAATTCGGGCATGTGCATCCAGTAGTGAATATAGTTGCGTCAACTTGTAGGTAAGCATATGACGAGGATATATAATGGAGTTAATGGGAAGCTTGACTTGTAAATGTAGATTGAACAACGAATTTCATATGATAGGTATTAAACAACATGGAATTTGTGTAATTATTGGATATATAGATATATTATATCTCATGCAGGGGTGATGCTGGGTGAGGGCTTCTGGGTGCCATGGCAGGGAAATTTAAACTTTCAGTGTAAATCTTCATGTTTTCGGCTCATGTGCCCCACATAGAAGCATCCACGAGCAGTCAGTGGCACCATAGTCTTTGATGCTCTAGCTTCGCCACTGATCTCATATGCTCTTTTCATGTATATAAGTACACAAATGCCTTATATCTCAAATAATTCACCCATACAAAAATGTGTGCGCGTGTGAGTGGGCCGATCTTCTTTCCTTATTTGTTCATCTCATTTCCAATCTCCTACTCTTCCCAATAATGCAAGAAAGCCGAACGAGGGGTTTCATAGAGCATCATTGTTGTGTGTGTGTGGTGGGAGGGGGGGGGGGGGGGGGGGGGGGAAGGGGGGGGGGGGGGGGGCTCAAGCCCCATCCACCTTATCCCCTGTTTCACTTGTTAAATCCACCATTGGATGGAATATACTCTAACATCATAAGAATTGAATATATATACTTCAAAAATTGGAATGCACTAACACCCATCTACAGCGCAACGCTAACGCACGACTGCCGTGCGCTAATCGTCTGACACGTCCACTCTATTTTTGGAAAGCCCACTTATAATTTCCGTTCCTGGCTGTTTTGTCGTGTAACACAGAGCATGCGATCCGTCTGGGTCGAGGCCCAATAGAAAATTGTCATTGCCTTCTTTCAGCTCAACCAATAGAATTGCTTTGGTACAAAGTAGGGCTGCAAATTGATGACTCTTAGGGTCACCTCCGACCCTCTTGAGTTCAACCAAATGAACTAGTTTTTTCAAAATATGCTCTCATTTTGAAAACTAGTTCATTTGGTTTAACTAAGATGCGTCGGAACCTCTGACGGAGCTAGAGCGCTGACGAGGTTGCTGTTGCATCCAACATGCGAGGGCGCAACCACCACCCAGAATGCCGAGCCGCGTCGGCCCGCGAGATCGGATCCACTGACAAAGGGGCTTCAGCATGCCGCCTCTCGCCGGAATCAGAAGAGGGGGTGCGGGTGTGGAGTGCGCGACTGAGAGACAAGCGCCTGCGCGCCACCGTCCTTGTGGGCCGTGCGGCTTCTGGCGAGTCGCTTCAACTGCGGCGAGGAGGACGGGATCGAGGGGAGGAAGGGTCGCGGCGGCTGCCGGCAGGGTTTCGCCCGAGCCGCCCCTTGAGAGAGCGACTCGGACGCTCTAATTCACGAAACTTGCCATGCTCTTCGTTTTACATTTCTAGATTTCTCTTCTCACACATTCAAGGTTCATAGAACCCCTACAATAGCGGTTTTAGTTAATTACCACAAAAAATCAAACGATAAACCCGAAAAACCTAGTGATTTTTGTTTTCGCTACGATACTTATGTTCGGTTTTGTCGAAAAATCGAAGGTTACAGATTTAAACCATTATGCAAACCATGCACACGTCACGGTCTACTGAGACAGAAATCAGTCTGAGAACCCGGGCAGATTCTGCAAAAGTGCCCTTTTAGTATCTTTCTGCCTTTCTTTCGTGACTCCCTGACCGACTGTTGCACTTCTACCAACCCTACGATAAAGTTGAATCAAAATTCGAAACCGCAGGCAAGCGGCCGTGAACCCACGGCACTAGAGCTGCAAGCAGTTTCATTAGCCGTGAGCTGTTTTGGGCGCGCGCGTACATCACTTATTCACTAATCGTGAGGCAGCAGCTGTTTCATTAGCCGTACAAGGTTTTAAAGAAAGCGAGGTACTACAACTAGTTAGCTTGTTCGCCCAGCCTACTACTTATCAGCCGTTATAATGTTCGTAGTTATTTCTTCAACAGCCGCTACAGTGTTCACAGTTATTTTTTTCGCAGCCGTTACAGTGAAATAGCCTGCCCGAACAGGCCGAGTGTCAGCATGCAGCCGCCTCATCTTCGCGGGGATCATCAGTGAACGTGCGTGCAGGACCGCAGGGGCGGGATCATCAGTGAGCGTGCGTGCAGGACTGCAGGGGAAAAGCCGCAAAGGCATCTTCAACAGTCCAATTGCTGGCGAGCATTGCATTGCAGTGCATGGTGGATAAGGACGGTGACACAGTAAGGAGTGGATATGCCATGGAATAATCGTCTCTCTCTCTTTAGGCAAAAGTAAAAGAAAATGTGGTTAGGTGGCTACTTATCACCTCGGTAATCGAAACGAGACCTATGGCACTTTGGCTTAGAGCAATATGATGGGCAATGGCTTTTCCTAGCCTGCTCATCCCAAGTGTTTATTAACCTACTACTGGATCTGAAGACCGGATTGTTCGCGGTTCATAATGTTTCTAGGCTTGTCAGAAACGTTGAGTAGCTCCTTCCCATTGCTAAAACATGTTTTGGAAAATTTATTGTAAAAACGTTTTTTCAGTACTTCAGTTTATAATTTAATGAATGCATAGAGTATATCTGTATACTGCCATGAATGCTTAGGTTTTGATAGTTTCATAAGCATTAAATTCTATTCTCCATCAGCAATTTTATGCGAAGAGAGGAGGAGAAGTTTAGAGGAGTTTCATCCATATAAAACTCAGCGACTATTACCAAAATATTAAATCTCTGTCTTGATAACAGTGCACTGAAAATAACTTTATAGCTCCATTTGATTACCCAACAAACTGGACGGAAACATGCTACATACTCCGATGAGCCATGAGAAATACCATTTCCATTCTCTCAAGGACATGCACATGTCGCTTCACTTTAGTTGCAGTCTCTGTTTCTTTTTTTTTGAAAAAAAAAAGGCTCGATACAATTCGTTCCAAGGAAAACAAGCAAGGCCCTTGCTCAAGATTTTCCCTCTTTCATCACTGTTATTCTTCTTTCCTCGCCTTGTTTTCGTGTTGTAAGCGGTAGGAAACAAAATTCGTGTTCCTTTTTTTTTTTTGAGGAGACAAAATTCGTGTTCCTTCTCTATACAAGTTTTAGAATGGGCCGTATGAGCGAAGATTGGGGGTATTGCACGCAGGTTCAGGCCCAGGCCTATGTTACCATTCCTCCCCAGAGGCCCAAACTTAAACTTGTTTGACTACTAGTCAGACAAACTTATTTTACGCAGTAGCATGGTGAGGGTCCTTGTGCATGTGAAATGGTCCGTCCCATCAAATCTATCAAACGACAAATAAAGAAATACTAGAGGCACGAATGAAAGTTTTTTTGGACGATCGATTCCACGAATGCGGTATTTAACATGCCAACAGCCCAACATGACCGAAGAGCAGATTAATTTGCCGAGGACGGCGTACATGGACGCATCCCAAACCCTACATTATTCATTCAAGCAAACACACACACACACATGGCTAGGAGAGCACATGGCACGACACACACGCGCATGTATGTCACACATCCACGAAGAACGTACAAGATGACACTGACACTGGCATGCACTAGCTGCACGCATCTTACCTGCAAAGACACTGACAACTTACAACTAGCTAGTTAATTAAACACCGAGTTATAAGCCACGCGAAGCTAACGAATCCATCGATGCGATTACTGGGGGCTGTAGTAGATGATCTTGAGCTCGTCGACGTGGTGGCAGTTCCCGCCGGGCACCTGGTCCGCGAAGCAGACGCCGGCGTTGCGGCAGCCGACGGCGGGGCAGTGGCCGCTGAGGTGGCCGTGCGGCGTGACGGAGAGGCGGACGGGCGTGGTCTGGCCCACGGGCGCCATGTACCAGGCGCCGCCGTCGGGGCCCACGTGGAACTCCGCCGTCGGCGCGTCCGGCGCGTGCAGCCGCCCCGTCCAGATGCAGACGGGGAACTCGGCGTGCGTGCCGTGCTTGAGGAGGTACCCGGCGCCGCCGAAGAAGTGCGGGCTGTTGGCCAGCGCCTCCAGCGTCAGCCACAGGTCGCGCCCCGACAGGTTCTGGATCGTGATCTTACGGCCGCACCCGCCGTCCGCCAGCGCCGGCGCCGGCAACGTCGACGCCGCCGCGGCCAGCAAGGCCACCAGCAGCGCAACGGACACCTTGGACATCGCCATCTTGAGAAACCTCACAAGTGAAGTGAGTACTACTACACCGACTTGAGATTTTGCTTGCGGCTTGGGATGGGTTTAAGGGTTGGAGATGTGGGGTATTTTATAGGCTGGTGGGGCGGGTTGATAAGGCGAACTGTTAAGAGCAGGGTTTATAAAAGTTAGCATATACATTCTTAGAGCAACACCAATGTATAAGGACCAACCAGACTTTATAAGTGGGGTCCGCTGTCAGGAGACAATAGTTGTGGCAACCCCCGCAATGCTGAGTCCAAACAGGTCATTAGAAGCGGGTCCCGCAGCCAGTAAAAAAATCTGGCCATCTCTCTTCCCGTGAATCTTCACGCGAGCAACTTTCCCCAATCTCTCTCCCGTGACCTTCTCACGCGAGAACTTCTCCAATCCCTCACCATGGACGCTTGCTCGCATGGCAGCCTCCTCCAATCTCCCATCAGTTTGTCGATTAAGGCCTCGATCTACTCCCTCCTCTATCTAATTTCGTGATCCGCTCGGTGAGGAGGCGGCAGTGGCAGCCTTCGCGGCATGGAGACGGGGGGCAGGAAAGGGGAGAAGCCTGGACGAGCTGCTCGGCCAAGCTCCGCCGCCGAGCTCCGCCGTGCCAAGGCGAGGCCCTCGGCCGCCGATCTCCCCCGAGCTTGGGCGTGGCCCTGGCCGTCGAGCTCCCCCGAGCCTGGGCGCGCGGCGTGGTCGTCCAGGTCCTCCGCCCCTGGGCGAGCTGCTGGACCACCGTGCCCGAAGTCGCAGCGACGGCGCCTCCACCTTCGAGGTCGTGTTGGAGGCAGGCCCGAGGTCGCGGCGAACTAGCAAAGGCGATGGAAGGCGAGAGACCATCGCAGTGGCGCGAGCGGCAACCGTCGTGGGGAGAGAGAAGGGAAGGAAGGGAGGTCCGTCAGATAAAATCGTTTTTTATTCTATACAGCCAGCCCTTATGCGTAAGGGCGACCTTAACAATGAATGCCATAAGGTCCGGTAGCACAATGTATTAGGCTGCTATAAGGTCCTCATTTATTGTATAATGACTGCTTTTTTCTCCCATTGTGGTTGCCCTCATAGTGGATCGGCTTTTGGGTTGGCTAAAGAGGCATGTTGAGTTAAGGCGAACTGTTAAAAGTGAAAAACTCTGGAGCTGAGCCAGGAGTAGTATTAGAGCGTCCTCAAAGTTAGTGGCGGTATCGACTCTCCACGTCATGTAAGAGGTACTAGTAACATAAGTGTTTATATTAACTCTAAAGTAATGATTGGCTCTACATGTCAGTGTCTCAATAAATGTTAGAAACTGCCTCTAAAAAAAGAGTTAACAGCTTTTTCTCTGTTTTTTAATAAACAATTTTAAAAATTAGCTAAGAAGCAGACGCTCTAATTGGTAAAAGGTACAGTAAAAGTGCTGAGGCTCCGGACGGGTCGAGAAGGGGCGCGTGATGTGTCAGGTCACTTGTAGGGCATAGCTTTGAGATGGGTTCGCGTTGGCGTGTAGCCTGTGGGCGGCCATGGATGCTGCTGCTCGGCAAGTGGCCTGCATGCCTGCATGCATGCAGCTGCTTGGTGACGTGTCGGAGCTACAGTGCATCGCTGCATGCTCATGATAGGCAAACGTTAAAGGAGAAAAGAGAGAGGTAAAAGGAGGAGGGGAAAGTCGACGCTGCTTTGAAACTGCATGCATGCAGGCATGATAGACTATTTATCCGAAACTTTATCCTGTTCCTCTCGTCTATTTCCTCCTGTGTCAAAATTCTTCTCCAAGACACAATTTTAATTAATATTTTTTTATAAATATTTATAAAATATAGCTAAAGTATATTTTTATGAAATCATATTTCAATACGAATCTACTCATATCATTTTCACATTTCTAAACTTAATACATCAAAAATATTTACAATTAAAATTTTAAAACTTTAACTTAAGACAACCTCAAAACGACAAGTATTTTGACACTAAAAGTAGTTATTTTGACGTACTCGCCGGTGGGTGTCAATCGAGACTCGAGAGGCTTCTCCTCCTCTCGCAGTGTCTACCAAAGAATCACAATGGCGTGTAAACTTAAAAAGCAGACAGTGCTTCGGAAGCGTTCGAATGCCAGAACTGAGAGAGTTTATTTCTGAACCAAACCTGATCGACGCCATGGCTATTTTCACTTCGTCTGTCGTTATTTGTTAAAAACCTCGTCGCAGACTTTCAAGATCTGGCTCCTTGCCTCTCGCTGCCAGCGTACGTGTGTGAAGCCATGATGGGCTCTTTGTTTCAGGTTTGGCTCCATGGGTACTTTCCTTGGAAGGCTACAGACATCGAAACGTGTCAGCTTGGCGCCTACCACAATGATTCATCACATACGTAATTTTAAAGTGAATCGCCCATAATTTCATCTTAACCTATGTTCCTCAAAACATAAAAAGCATCTTTTCTGTGCAGTGCATTGTATTGTCTGTATGCCTACTTGCCTAGTAGCTTGCTTTGCTCATGGAGATCCGAGCTGCGCTGAGCTCGAGTGCAGCAGGTGGCACGGGTGCTGCGGCAAAAGGACGAGAGGCCGGCTAACCTTTTGGAAAAATATCGAGTGCTTTAATCCAAACTGGCGATTAGCAATGGAAAACTGGTTGATGCGTCCATTGAAAAACTGCCCACGTATCTACAATAATTTGTACTTGGTTTTTCTTTTTCGTTATAGATAAAAACGTCCTTGCAGGCTGAGATTTGGCTTGTCCAGCGTACTAGTACGTCTGAAGCTACTGTGGCTACAATGACTGGCATTGTGTGAGCAGCACGCGGCCACGCGCATGGGTACTCTCTTTTTGGCAGGCTACAGACATCGAAACACGTCAGATTCGCATCTACTCGTGCAATAATTTACCTAGCTCGATCATGTGTAAAAAAAAATCTACACAGTGCAGTAAAAAGGAGGAGACGTCAATTACTTCAATCCACTTTTGGGAAGTGGCAATTTAGTTTATGCTCAACAGGCGACTAGTTTACTGTATCCGGCATTTTGGTCTTGGGGAATGTCCGTTCCTCTCATAATTACACATGCATGCACGCACCCAACGAGAATACGGGATTCGTCTCTCGCGCACAGTGCTGGACTTATCCGTCGGTGTGTATAATCGTATTTACTGAGAAATTATAGGGTCATAGCAAAAAAACAGTACTCCTATACAACACACATACGATTTGGTTAATGGACTCTCTTAAGTTCAACCATTAACAATACACAGCTTAGGTTGATCCTGAACGAGCTATATATATCTTCCAGTGCAGCACCGGTGGGGTGCTGCAGTGTAACCATGCTGTAATTTTACAAGACAACCCAGTATATATATGTAAATTAGCTCTATATTTTAATTGGGCATGCAGCTGAAAAGAATAATCTATCTCCATTCAGTTCGATGCATCTGAACCGTGGTTGGTGGTGGCACGTTGTCTGTCTGTCGCCATGTCGGCAGTGAGATGCTGTAAACGTACTCCACGAGAGCATCGACGTGTCAGACTATTTCATACAGTACGGCTGTAAAACAGTAGTAAAAATTAAAAACTTGAGGCAGCCATGCATTTCTTTCGTCGAGAAGGAAAAGCGCGACATTTTTGTTCGAGTTGCATCGTGTTGGGCCCCAGCAAGCCCGACCAGGAGGAGGCTGCTTCTGGGAATTGGCTGAGTTGGGTTGGCCTTCTCTGGTCCATTTCTTTTGGTCGTCTCACAGGCCCAAGGGTTCAAAGCCCACTCTAGTAGCTGTTCTCTCTCCTGCGCGTGCTCTTCTCCTGAGTCCTGCCTATCACTCTCTCAGCATAGTGCAACCTTGATCGTGCAGGCGGCGCCACGTTGCTAGGTACCGTGGAAACATAATAAAACAAGAAAGATGGTGTGAAGGCCTTTGGCACTAGTGGTGGCCTTGGTGGTTCAAGTGCAGCAATTAATTGTGCAATCAGCACCATCCATGATTCAGTGTCAGTGTAGTGCAGCACTCTCTAGCTGCCCTGTTTTATAAGAAGCGGCCGGGCGGGCGGCATTGTCGTCACACAGACGTGTGAGATGAAGTAATTAAGCTACCAATGCAATGCCTGCCTATATGGTTGTATGTATATTCCCGTGCTAACTAACAGGCTTTGGTCCCAAATGACCGCACTACTACCTAATTAATGGTCCACCAAGCCATATACTATCTGTCAGCAAAGGCCACGCGTGCGTGTGCCAACTTGTAAGAAGCGGCCGGGCGTGTGGGCAGCGCCAGGGCCGTCCAAACCAAAGGCACGAGCAGACCACTGCGTGCATGAAGAACACGATGCAGGGCAACACGCCCCTCGCCGCCGTCCTCCTCCTCATCGGCGCCGCCGCCCTTCTCCTGGCAGCGTCCGCGAGCCCGGCAGCGGCCGCCGGCGACGGCTTCGGCGGCGGCAGGATGGTCAGCGTCCGCGCCGCCAGGAGCGCTACCGCAGCAGGGGTCGCACCCGACAAGCGGCGGCGGCTGGAGGACGAGGTGGCGCCGGAGCTCCCGGCGGGCGTCGGCAGCCTGCTCGGCGACGGGATCGGGTACAACGTCTTCTGCCCGCGCTGTCAACAGTGCGTGCACGACTGCGCTGCCAAGCCGCCAGGAGATTCCTACACCCAGCCGAGGGGCTGCTACATCAGGGACAATTGCCGGCAGCAGCCTCCCAAGTGACCGGCCATAGCCGTCCAAGGTGATCGACGACACGACTCCTGTCAGCGTGCGTGAGATTGATCTGGTGACGGCCCCTTTGTGTGGGTGTGGCCACACGAATAAACGTGCATGCGTCAGTTGATTGGCTCTCAACGTACGTCAAGCGCGCTCTCTTTTGCATTCGCTCCGACGATCACACCTAAGCTGCGTATCTTTCGTTCCGAGCACAATATTCGTAGCTAGTACGTAGCACTTCCTACTTCTGTCACGTTACGTGTGTCCATTCCTTCGATCTAGGAACGCTGCTTAATCGACCGGTGTCAAATGTTCCAGTTTCTGTTACCGAACCGAAGTAGTATACTTCACCCAAATAGAAAAGCATATTGGTTGGCTTGGGTTGGGCAGTAAAAAGCTTCTATAATTTCCAACCAAAAAGTTATTCTAAAACAAGCTATATTTTTTCTCTCCCTAAACGTAAAAAAAAATAATAATAAATTTTAATACTCATGCATCTCCCTTGATGACTAGCTGTTGATGTACTAGATTCAAATCCCATATTATTCTCCTTGGGTAGCAATTGGTTTGTCTTATTATGATGCCACAACGGTAGTTTTTGCAGTGCACTATGCTAACACATTAAATGTTAAATTATCTCATTTATGCTCTTCTTGACAGCATGCGAATTACTATCTCAAATATACCTATTTCTCTCAATAGTATTACGCAAAAATATGTTTAGTGATATGATGCTTTACAGCAGAAAGAATATTCCCTCGAATACGTTTTCCAAACCCTAATGACTAACGTGATACATGGAGTATTTAAAAGAAATTGTTAGACAATATGTAAATCAATATAAATAAAAAGATTGACCAAGATTTTTAAAATAAAATTATAAAACAAGGGTAAAAATTTTAAAGCAAACATTAAAAATATTTTTGAAAAGAAATTAAGAAAACATCATAAAATTCCTAGCCCGTGCATATGCCCAGGTTGATGGGCTAGTTATTATAATAAAAGGTTGATAGAGGAAGGATTTCCGCCTCTCTCAGCATTCTGGCCGACGTGCTCGGTGACCGTGAGGCCGCGTCGCCTCGATGCCGGCGTGGCACCCTCCCCAGCCGCCACGTCCGTGCCGTACATCGGTGGCCATTGTGGGCCTTCACCATGTGCTACTCCTGTTCCTTTGCCGGAGACAAGCTCGTGCCCGATCAGCATTTTGAAGCCACCTGGTTCGTGTGCGATGGGAGGGAATATGGAGGGAGGAAGAAATCGATCTGAAAGAAAATGGCCTCTAACTTCAGGCCGTCGTCCCGCCGTTGCGCTTGCACCGCTCTGCTCCACCAAACCGTCAAGCTCGCTGCTCGAGCTGCCGCCTCCTCACCCCGTGCTTCGCCTTGCTGCATGAACACACCCCGGGGCTGCAGCCCCGCACCACACGCCCCCCCTGCTAGCTCCCTTCTCTCCGTCGGCGCTCTGTTCCATGGGGGCGCCGTCGCCTGACTGCCGTCACTGCTCGATGGAAGAGAGAGAGTAGAAGAGGAGTGCAACTCACTCAGGAACGGTGGAAGAAGATGAGGAAAACATGGACCAGGTGCGTCCACGTCTCCAAGTTTGGAGATTTTCCAAAAAAAAGGGGAAAAAAATTGACTGCGGACGGTTCGTAAACTGCTGCCGTGCGGCCCCGTCCCTGATGGCCGACTCGTGGATAGCGAGAAAATCCAAGGGTGGAGCGATCGGCTAGAATCGGTATTACCCAGCATGGCTATTGGCTTGCCTCCGCACGACGTATCCTCGGCTCCAGTTCTTCGTTCGGCTTGGTCCACTCGCATCCGCGTATTCTCAGCATGTCTTCCGTTGAGCATGAGGAAGACGCAGCCGCTGACCACGAGGACGATGAGGTTTACTTCTTGTCTCGTCGCCGGCTTGCGGCCGGGCATGAGGACGCCGCAGCTGCCTAGGAGAAGGACGATAAGGTTGACGTGCTCGCCGCCGAGCATGAGGATGATGCAGCGCGCTGCTGGGAAGAATGACGATGAGGTTGACCTACTCGTCGCTGCCGGACACGAGCTCGCGCGCGCAGCCAGGGGAGAGGTGGCGGATCGAGGTTGCACAGCCGCCGCCGCCGGCGTCGATGGCGGATTGAACCTGTGCTCATGTTTCCCTGAAGCCAAGCGCATCTCTGGAAGGAGCCGAGCCGTACGACTCGCTGTGAGCTGGGCCGTACGTCATAGGCGCTGCGTTGAATCAACCTTTGGAGCTAAGCCGATCGCTGCACCCTTCGATTTTCTCGCGCTGTCCACGCGTCGGCCATCAGGGGCGGGGCCGCACGCCAACAATTTGCGAACCATCCGCAGCCAATTTTTTTCCAAAAAAGGTCTCTATGTTATCTCTAATTTTACATTCCAAGCAGGAGCCCTCGGTAATTTTACAAAAAAAAAAACACTTTAGCTTATGGGTATTCATATCTCCGCCAATGAAACTCAAACAGGCGCAGCGTAGCGTGCCTGATTTCCTAGTCTATCTGAAGGATGGAAGCCAAGGATGAAAACGGATGGCATCCAAGCCAATAATATCTTCTCCTTGATCTTAATAATCTTCTTTTGGGGGTTCACCACATACACCCTTGTGCAAGCGATGCCAATGTTCCAGGCACCGTGGCAACATAAAGAATGAAAAATGGTGTGAAAGCCTTCTACACTAGTGGCCTTGGTGGTTCAAGTGCAGCACTTTGACTCAAAATTTCTACTATACACTCAGCACCATTGCCTCGCCTCGGTCAGAAACCTTAGAGCAACACCCTTTGCTTGCCCTGCTTCACCTCAGGCTCAGAGTGCACGCGGCACACCTTCATTTCTATCGTCGTCACGCAGACGTGTCTGATGAAGTGGCTGTGCTGGCACGGTGGCACCTCCCTTTTCCATTTGCAACCTCCAAAATTAAACGGATGTTGGGTGAGCACGCGTGCCGCGCGAGTGCGAGGCCCGTACATCTACCAAGTGTAGAATATGTGAAGTGCGCATGCCTAGCTATATGATGATATGATTGCATTATTATCTATCCGAATGCAGTAGTCGGCCCCGTGCTGCCTGGTTCTTCGTTCCTCCCTGCAAATGATGATCATGATCCGTGCTCTCATTTTGCATATATAAGAACAGGCCGGGCAGCAGCGCAAGTGCCGGCCAAACCAAAGGCACCAGCTGCAGACCGGTGCATCCACACGATCGATGCCGGGCGAAACGCCCCTCGCCCTCCTCCTCCTCCTCCTCCTCGGCGGCGCCGTCCTTCTCCCGGCCGCGGCAGCGAGCCCGGCGGCCGCCGGCGACGGCTTCGGCGGCGGCCGGATGGTCATCGTCCGCGCCGCCACCGGGAGGAGCACTGCAACAGCAGGGGGCGGAAGCGGCGCACCCGACAAGTGGCTGCGACGGCGGCGGCGGCGGCTGGAGGACGAGGTGGCGCCGGAGTTCCCGACGGCCGCCGTCGGCGGCGGCCTGCTCGGCGCCGGGATCGGGTACGACCCCCTCAATAATAATCAGCCACAGTGCTTGAACAACTGCGCCGCACCCTCGGGGAAACCCTACACCCGGCCGTGCACGTACAAGAACCAGTGCCCCCAGCAGCCTCCCAAGTGAACGGCACAGGCGGCGCCTTGGCATGCACGTGATCTCACACGAATAAACAGCAGTCAGTATATTCTTAACTTGTACTCCTAGGATGATGTTCTGTTAGGTTACGTGTCTCGATTCTGTGAAGAGCATGCTCAAGCGGTGCCAAACGTTCCATTTTCTGTGTCATCGAAATAAAACTTTCACCTCATTAGTCCCTGCTTGGAACACAGGAACAGAAAACAGGCATCGTCAATATTTCGCCCCGCACGTGCACAGTAACTAGTGTTTAAAAAAGATCACACCTGTATGTACGGGCTAGGTTGTTCCAACAGCAGTGTATTCTTAACATGTGCTCCTAGCTCTGTTATGTTACATGATGTCTCGATTCTACGAACGCTCAAGTGGTGCCAAACACACGAGTTTCTGTATCGTCGCTTGGCCAGCAACTTTCCAGCCCAGCCCGTACTGTGCTTGATCGTGAAGTGACCACGCAGAGACTAGCTAGGATACACTGTTGCCAAGTTGCGTGATGCGTGCATATATATACTTCCAACGAGATAAGCCAGCATCATCAATCCATCCATGCACATGTTTGTTTGCGCGCTCAAACGGAACGCCCGTCAGGTTAAATATCTTCACACTTCCAAAATCAACACTTATATAGGGGCTCGTTTGGATTGAAGGATTGTTAGAGTGAACACGTTGCTAATTTCTCACTGTCTCGGTCCCCCAATGATTATTGGACTATCGACATTGGCCCCGTGAGTCCGCACGTGACTACCAGCCAACGCGATTCTTGCTCAACTTGAGGCGTGTGGTCCGGTGTCGCCGCTGTCACACGAGCGCAATCCATTAATCTGTGCCTGTATAAAACGACCGGCTACCCAGCCCAGGGCCGTTGATGAGTATGGCGAGGTGGGCGACCGCACAGGCCCCCAAAAAATTAGGGCCTCCCAGTTTAAGCTTCTCTCATGGTCGCCGTTGTGATTTAAGCGTTGGATGCAGGATGTATTTTTGAATTTGACTGAGAGAATTGATGGAGGAGCCAGTAAGCACTCTATTTTGCTTGTTTATTGAGTCTCGACCATTCAATAGCATCCCGATGGGGAGCTTCTGTTGTCAACAATGGTGGAGGAAGAGAGAGAGAGTAACTGCTGTCTGAAGAATGAAGAAGGCTCTAGCTTGGGCCAAATTGGGCCGAAAATAGGAGAAGTGGGTTGCCTGGGCTGTATTTTGCATTTTGAATCCATTTGCATTTTGAAAAAAAAAGAGAGGAGTGGGTAATTTAGGGGCCTCATTTTGCATTTTGGACCGGGCCCCCAAATTCCTGGAGACGGCCCTGCAGCCAGCCTAGTGTCGGCAAGACCAAACACAACCGACCCTGCGCGGAGCCATAATGCCGCCGGCCAACTCGCCCCTCCTCCTCCTCCTCGCCGGCGGCGTCCTGCTTCTCCTGGCTGCGTGCGCGAGCACGGTGGCCGCCGGCGACAGTGGAAAGACGACGACGACGATGTGGTACCACCGGCGCCTGGAGGAGGAGGTGGCGCCGGAGTTCCCGTCGGCGGCCGCCGGCGGCGGCCAGCCCGAGATCACGTACACTACCCTGGACCCACACCGCCCAGGGTGCGTGGGTAACTGCGCTGCCAAGAGGCCAGGAGACCCCTACACCGGCAGCAAGAGGGGCTGCTACATCAGAGATAGGTGCCGGCAGCAGCCCAGCTGATCGAACGCCATTGTTAATTGCGTGTGCTTGTCAGCGGAACAATTTAAGCTCATTGCATTGCAGTACCAGATGGGGGTGGGTCCTCGACCTCGACACGCTGTCTGTACGTACAGTACGTTCTTAATCAGCCATGTATCAATTCTTGTCTCGTGTCCATCTTTAGAACAGTATACCAGTGTACTGTACTGTGCTGCCAATTTCTACTCTACCTCGAAAGAGAAATCACAATATATATGCATATTTTATGTTTCCAAGAGGGGATGGGTAAGCTTTCGCTTGATTCCTGTCAGGCTTCCGCTTCTGCTGTTCATCTAAACTACTATTGCGCAATGTAACAAATGGGAACTTTTAGCTGCTGTTTCGCTTTGCGCTCTCTGATAGAGTGCTCACATTGCATTTGCAAGCTGAAGTTCACTGATGATGCTTGAGAAATTGGTCTGTCTGTAGCCAAGATTTTTTCAAAGAACTGGCATGTTTAGGCCAAGAAACCATACACCAATTGAATAAAAAAAAAATCGGTTTTAGCATTTCTTAGGTTTGGTTTCGCCAGAGTGGAGGAGAACCAAACCAAATGAATCCTGTACAACCAGCATCATCCACAAGTTCAGAACAGAGGAACTGCCATTACTCAATTACCCTGTTTCAGAGTGCAATACCAGACGCGCCCATCATACGTTCAGAACAGAGGAACTTCCCATCGACTCAGAATTAGGACGACCCTACTTTTACCCTCTCTTTGGGCCCAAATGATTGAACAATCATCAAAAAGGTCCTCTGGCTCCGTCCCATCTGCAAAATGCAACCTCTCTGTGGCCGTGGTATACTGGTATTCCCTCCGATCATGCTTGTCCTTCACTCCGACAGCAATATTCTTAGCTAGGAGCACTCGCAATATTCTTAGCTAGGAGCACTCCCTACTCTCCTACTAGTCTACTACTAGTACTTTTGTTACGCTGCGTTGAACGGATGTTGATTTTGTTACGTTGAGACGGGAGGCCCAATTGAAATTGGGAAGCATCGGTTGGCTTGGGCAGTAACTTCCTGCCTCTACATCGATTGTGAAGTGGTCAAATTGAACAACGTGTTTAGGCCTAAATTCATCCTCAAATTGTTTTAGCATTTTTTTAGGTTTGGTTTCACTAGAGTGGAGGTGAACCAACAACTAAAACAAATTCTTGTTCAGCAGCCAGCATCATCCGCGAGTTCAGGACAGAGGAGCTCCGATTAATTAGCCGCTGCCCTGTTTCAGACGGCGTCGTCAGACAGACGTGTCCGATGAATGAAACAAATAAAAGGCAAGGCAGCTATCTGCTGGCACTTCCTTCTCCGTTTGCAACTGGACTGGCGGTGGCCAAGGTACATGAGAGGCGGCCATCATACACGTTAATTTCTCCAAAGTTTCCTGTCGACCGACGTAAGTTGTCACGGGCCCTAATTTCTCCAACTTCTGGCCTCTCAAATGATTGAACTATATAAGTATATCATCAAAAAGGTTATTTGGCTCCGTCGTGACGGCCAATGCAACCAGTACACAACTTGCGCTGTGCTGCGTCTGGTCCGGTGTCGCCATCAGTCTACTGATCTGCGCTCATAAGTATAAAACAACCGGACACCCAAGCGCCATCCAAACCAAACCAGAAACCACACACAATGCCGGCCAGCTCGCCCCTCGCCGTCCTCCTCCTCCTCCTCGGCGCCCTTCTTCCGGCGAGCCCGGTGGCCGCCGGCTTCGGCGACGGCGGCGGCAGGATGGCCGTCGTCCTCCACGCCGCCACGACTCGCGGCGCAATCGTGATGCTATTCATATTGCTGAAATCACAAACTGAAATCAAACACGAACTAAAACCAGCAACAAAAACACGACTAGGACACAAACTCAACACTACGGACTCTGAAATCAAATTATGCGAAGGCTAAACGTGGTTCTGGGATAAGGAAAACTAACAACTAATTTTTTTTTGTTGGTTTTTTTTCGGTGGACTCTAGGATGAAGGCAAAATCAAACTGAACGAAAGGGCGAACCTGACGGAAAACCTGTCTCTGATACCACTTGATGTGAACTAGTGTTCCCGATCTTCCGAAAGGTTCTGATAACTCTCGATTTGGTGGAAACTTGACACACGTCGATCCGGCTTCAGAACAACACGTTCTAAACCCCGCAATCGCAGCACCACGTCTCCTTAGGTTATCGACCGGCGGTGCACGGTCGACCTCGCCAAGAAGGCTTATCCTTGCCTGCGAATCAAAGAACACAAGCAAGAACACAGTAGATTGCAACCAAAATTGCTGAAAACTGAATTAAGCTCACAAGTTGGGGTCTCACAAACCGATGAACGGCGAAACTGTTCTTGACAGAATAATCTAAGCAAAACCCAACCCTAACTTGGGCGGCGGCTACTGTAGATATAGACCTTAGGGGCGTGCAAGACCCCCTGGACGCGCCCCTAATGGGCTCCAACACGATACAAAGCCCAAAGGCCAAATTACGGTGGCGCAGCACCGGAACAGATTCTGGACGTCAACTTGTTTTGACGATTCCTGATGACTCCGGACGAATTTTGACATGAGACCGGCGCCATTGGAAAGGTTATCAAATTATCTTTCCAAGCATATGAAGAACGTCCAAAACCGAGCCCGTATGCGACCTGGGCGACCGTTTTAGTGCAAACTGCTCCTGGACTCCGAAACCGATCCGAAGTCGACTTGAATTGGGCCTCCAACTTGGTTTGAACGCCCTTGCTGTCCATCCATGCCTCCAAGTTCCTCTCCAATCATCTCCTGGTCCTCTCCATGGTTCCTAATCACAATATAATCATTAGGTAGCAATCTATCCTCAAATTCATATAAATGAGTGCTTAGGAACGAGCTCACCTCTAGATTCCCTCGAGTGATTGGACCTTGTATATCCAGCGGAGGTGTGACATGTATATCCGAAAGAGCGATGTCCTCATCAAATCGCTACGACGACGGCTTCGGCCGCCGCGGCGATGTGGCGGCGCCGGCGCCTGGAGGAGGTGGTGGCGCCGGAGTTCCCGTCGGCCGCCATCGGCGGCCAGCCCGGGATCACGTACCAGACCCTCCGCCCGAACGGTCAAGCGTGCGGGGGTAACTGCGCTGCAAGGGCGCAAGGAGCGGCTTACACCCGCCCGTGCTACTACCAAAACCAGTGCCGCCACTAGCCCGACCTGAGCGCGTGACCCGGGCGTCGTCGTTGCTCCAGGGAATGCCATGCCATGGCATGCTTGTCACCGTACCGAGGCGCGCACGGGGAACAAGAAGCTCGTTGCACTGGAGTAACAGTTTGTTCTTAATTACTAGTAACCATGCATGTATTCTTGTCACCTATATATATCCATCTTTAGTGTTCTATCTACCAGTGTCAAATTGAAACTGTACTACTGCCAATTTCTACTCTCGCTTGATTTTGGTCAGGCTTTCGCTTTTGCTGTTCATCTCGCTGTTGTGCAACGTAAAAATTCTACCGCTTCTTGTTAACACAATGCCGGGAAATTCCCCGGGTCTTTCGGGGGGGAAATGCTTTAGATGCTGTTTCGCTTTGCGCGCTCTGATAGTGTGCTCCATTTGCAAGCTAATATTCAGCGATGATGCTTGAGAAATTATTCTGTGTCTGTTCAGAAAGCCCAAGATTTTGTCCAGGAACTGGCATGTTTAGGCCCAAAAACCATCCATCCATTGAATAAAAGAAAAATCGTTTTTAGCATTTCTTAGGTTTGGTTTCACCAGTGAATAAAATTTCGGCCGAAATTTCGCGAATTTCACCGAATTTCGGTTATACCGGTCCCCTCCGGTATTTGGTGTCAGGCCCGTCGCTTGGCAGGGACAAGATGGGCGACTGGGCAGGGCCCTCAAAATTTTGGGGCCCTCAATTCCTTAGTCATGTACATATTGGCCTGTTAGAAGAAAGGCCTGGTACAGCCCAACATCGAGAACATGTACATGAATTCCTTTGGCGGTGAAGACGAAGGGTTCACGCTCGCCTGATCGACGCGATTTCGGCGGCTGGGGCGACTTTATTGTTTGGCTTCCACATGAAGCCAAGCCGCTGCTCTTCTTCCCCAATTCGGCTCGCCGAAGTCCTCAAATCGTAGCAAGACCTCTTTCCCAATCGCGCTGGTTTCCGGAGGGCCGACTCGACGACAAGACCTTGCGCACTTGTTCCCAATCCTAGGCAGACTACGAGACCTTGCGCACTCGTTCCCAGTCTTATTCATGGAAAATAATTTGGAGGAGGCTAAGAATATGAAGCTCATGCTTTACGCTTTTGAGCAATTATCTGGCCTTCAAATCAATTTCTATAAGAGTGAAATGTTTTTGTTATGGAGCGGTCAAGGAACTTGAAAGGGAATACTCATAAATCTTTGGATGTGACATGGGGTCGTTTCCTTTTAGGTATCTTGGTATACCAATGCATCATAGAAAACTTCGAAACTCTGACTGGAAAGAGATAGAAGATAGATTTCAGAAGAAGCTTAGTGGATGGAAAGGGAAAATGCTCTCTGTAGGTGGTAATTAATTCTGTCCTTAGCAACTTATCTATCTTTATGTTGTCTTTTTTTAAGTGCCGAGAGGAATCTTGAAAAAGTTAGACTATTACAGATCAAGATTCTTTTGGCAGAGTGATGGACATAAGAAGAAGTATAGGTTGACAAAACGGGGAATTATGTGTACTCCAAAGGACCAAGGGGGGCTGAGAATTTTGGACTTAGATTTACAGAATAAATGTTTACTTAGTAAGTGGTTGTTCAAGTTAATAAATGAACATGGAGTTTGGCAAAAACTTCTTAGAAATAAATATTTGAGGTTTAAAACAATTATACAAGTTGAACAGATGCCAGGAGACTCTCATTTTTGGTCAGGCCTTATGAAGGTTAAGAATGACTTTTTGGGATTAGGTAAGTTCAATTTAGGTGATGGTACTCAAATACGTTTCTGGGAAGACGCATGGCTAATTAAATAATACTTGAAGGAACAATTCCCTGATCTGTATAACATAGTCCGAAAGAGGAGTGCGACGGTCGCTACGGTCTTAAGATCGAACCCTCTAAATGTAGCCTTTAGAAGATCTTTAGTGGGTAACAACTTACTAGCCTGGCATCAGCTTGTGGCAAAAAGTTGCTCATATTCAACTAACAGATCAAAAAGATACTTTTAGATGGACGATGCAACGAGATGGAAAATTTACTGTGCATTCTATGTACAAAACGCTGGCGGCACCTAATATACCGCATCGTAACCATGTGATCTGGCAACTCAAATTGCCTTTAAAAATCAAAATCTTTATGTGGTACTTAATTAGAGGCATTGTTCTTGCGAAAGATAACTTGGCAAAACGACAGTGGAAAGGTAGTCTTAAATGTGCTTTTGTATTGTAAACAAAAGTATTCGACATCTATTTTTTTATTGTCATATTGCTAAGTTAATATGGAGAATTGTACAAGTTTCGCTTAATATAACTCCTCCTTTGAGTATACAACATCTTTTTGATGATTGGTTACTTGGGGTGAATAAGAAGCTTAAGTACAAAGTGTTAGTAGTAGCGTGCACACTATGCTGGGCAATTTGGTTATCTAGAAATGATGTGGTGTTTAGGGACTCCAGAGCTTTTATTCCTATGCAGGTACTTTTCAAAGGCACATATTGGATTCGCTGCTGGGCGCTGTTGCAAAAGGAGGAGGATCGCCCACAGTTTACATGGGGATGTCGTTTGCATGAGACCACAATCATGGAGGTGTTTGCAACCAATGGCTGGTTTTTTAGCAATAGACTTCCGTTTATTTAAAAAATGGCTGTTATTTTTTTATTTGCTGACTCCTTAATGGAGTGTGATGGTTTTGTAATAATGAACAGCTACATGCATTGGTCGATGCAGAGGCTGAAATATTGAAATATATTCCCTTTTCTAAAAAAGTTGGCCTTTCGCCGGAGCAATTAGCAAAGTAAGCAGGCAAACAGCCATGTTCTTTTCATTTTTTAATCAAGCATCGACGGGGCTCACCATGTCGTATTTTTTTTAATCTTCCTAATGCTAGCCCCCCTGCTATGTGTTATTGTTGAGCGGCTCAGCGCCTAAGACTTAGACCTAAGTCTGCAGTTCATTTTTTAAATTTGTTTAATACTTTGGTTTATCAAACAGGTATCAACCATCACAAATTATCATGATTCTAGTTTTGAAAAGCGCAAGAAGAAACAAAGACTAGAAGCAGCAGCAGCTCAATCTCAAAAAGATGCTCCTGACAGATTTGTGCGACTTGTTAAGAAGGAACCTCAATTGAATTCTGAAATCAAAATCCAGAAATTAATATTGTTGATGAGATATTGAGAGTCATGGTAATCAGCGCCAAGGAGATGCTGACATTGATCCTAAAATAATTGATCCAAGAATGTGGGATGCACTTGATCCTAAAATAATTGATTAAAAAGGGTCCTAAATAAGACTACAAGTATATTTTGGCCATGTAAATTTTTGTATTTTAGGGCCCCAATTCTCATTTCGCACCGGGGCCTCGAAAACTTAGAGACGGCCCTGTTTGATGTTACCGGTCGGTTTCGGCCGGTTATGGACCGGTTTTGAAAAATTTGGCGAAAATTTCATTCAAAGTTTGAAACATTTCGGACCGAAACCGACTGAAATTTATCGATTTTCGTTATATCGCCCTTGCCGGTATTTTCTTTAAACCGAGATTCAAAACACTGGGTTTCACTAGGGAGGTGAACCAACGACTAAAACAAATTCTTGTTCAGCAGCCAGCATCATCCGCCAGTTGAGGACAGAGGAAAACTCCCGTTAATTAGCCGCTGCCCTGTTTCAGAAG
The DNA here is from genome assembly GCA_012490785.1 of Eragrostis nindensis. Taxonomy (NCBI): domain Eukaryota; kingdom Viridiplantae; phylum Streptophyta; class Magnoliopsida; order Poales; family Poaceae; genus Eragrostis; species Eragrostis nindensis. Next base: position 586,370 of record JAAXCT010000105.1, on the reverse strand, counting down.
GCGTCGTCAGACAGACGTGTCCGATGAAATAAACAAACAAAAGGCCAAGGTACATATGATTTCTCCAAGTATCCTGTCCACTAAAGTTATCACGGGCCCTAATTTCTCCCTCTTTTGGCCTCAAATGATTGAACTATATACTACTATGTATCATCAAAAAGGTTATTTGGCTCCGTCGTGACGGCCAATGCAACCGGTACACAACTTGCTGCGTCTGGTCCGGTGTTGCCATCACAGTCTATATCGATCTGCGCTCGTATAAAACAACCGGACACCCAGCAACCGCAAGCGCCATCCAAACCAAACCAGAAACCACACACAACAAAATGCCGGCCAGCTCGCCCCTCGCCGTTCTCTTCCTCCTCCTCCTCCTAGGCGCCCTTCTTCCGGCGACCCCGGTGGCCGCCGGCTTCGGCGGCAGCTTCGGCGACGGCGGCGGCAGGATGGCCGTCGTCCTCCACGCCGCCATGACTCGCGGCGACATCGTGACGACGACGCCGGCTGCGGCGATGTGGCGGCGCCGGCGCCTGGAGGAGGTGGTGGCGCCGGAGTTCCCGTCGGCCGCCATCGGCGGCCCGCCCGGGATCGGGTACAGCACCTTCGACCCGAACCACCAATCGTGCGTGAGTAACTGCGCTGGGAAGGCGCAGGGAGCGGCCTACACCCGGCCGTGCACGTACGCGCAGGGGTGCCCCCAGGGCCACCCCTGACCGGCAACTGCGATGAGCCAGCCGCCATTGCCGTCGACCGACGACGAAGCGCTCCCTCGATCCCAAGCCTGGATCTTAGCTAGTAGCTACGTCAATCTCTTTCCACATTGTGTGTTTCTTAGCTACTCGATCGTCTCGAATCTTAATTCGACTAGTGTTGACTGTCAACTTGTACTATCAAAATGTTCCAATTTCTACCGCGTCATTCGTATAAATAAAATGTACCATGTCAAACAAAAACCGCTTAAAATGGAAGGTGCGGAAATGGAGAAACACCGCTTGATGTTTTAATTGGTTACGAACTTCCGACCTATGCGCTGTGGTGGAGCACATATTATTATCGAACAGGTTGGAAGTTCGTTTGTTATTACAAGTTGAAACGCAATGCGCGCGAATGGTACCTTTTGGGTCATATGCGCCATGAAACCATCACATGAAGATGCCGACTTGTGATGGTCCCGTGTGATAGTGACAATCCACCCGACGCTCCAGGCCAAGATTTGGTACAAGAGAGAGAGCTGAAGCTTTTCGCACTAACTGCAAACTTGCTACGCCGTAGCCAAGAAGAAACCAGGAGAGAGGGAGAATCGAGCAATGCTACACTTACATACAAACCTTATATATAAAATTTTCACCTAAAAAAACCTTATAAAATTATACGCATAATATATAGACGTGGCAGCAACAAGTTGGTGGCATGATGTTAGGGTTAGCTTGATTCATGGAGGCATGCATGGGCTATAATTTACTAGCACATTAGCTTTTTTTTAAAAAAAGAATTTTGTAAATACTTTAAAAAGACATTTACGACTTGTGCAGCTAGCGTCGATTAGCTAACATGCTCCAGAAAAGTGGTAAAGAAATTTGGTGAACTCAATTTGCTCAAACACACGATTATCCATAGTGATCCGTGCTCAGTTCTGAGATGATACCTCAATTATTTCACAGAACCACTAGTTACAATAACTACATCAAGTCCAACTTGGCTCCCATTGGACTTTCAGATGATGAAAGTCCTCAAATCTCTCAACTTCTAGGTAGTACTCTTGAGACCTTTCTTCTAACATAATTATCTTGGCCTACCCTTATCCGATTCTAAACTACCTAGACAAAAGGCTTTCAAACCAGTCCTAGATTCCCTAGATTCTAGAATAGATTCTTATTTCCTGAGAGGAGCGTTAAGTGGTGGCAGGCTCAAATTGAGCTTTTCCCATGTAGGAGTAGTACTTCCTTTCCATGCAAAGCTCAATCCAGCATTTTCCTCCAGGAAGTACTATATTGGAATTAAGGATTTAGAGATGCAAAACCTTTGTGCAACACACAATGAGATCGAGAGCTACCACAGCTGACTGGGAGCCAAAACGCCGAGCTTATGAAAGTTCCAAGACATGGAGGTCACCGTCCGGTGCTTGCTCTGTCCAAAATGAGAGCACAAAAGAGCTACTCGCCCTTCACCGAAAATTACGAAACCCCATCAAAACAGCTTTAAAAACACACACGAAATTCTGGCATGGAGAGAACGCATTGTGGCATTTGGTTAAACTATAATTGATATATTATGTCTTTTCCCACCGCAGGCCTGCAGCGAGCCTGTTTCATTGTGAGGTATCAAATTTGCATCTCACACTTGCGTGTGCTCAGGCAATATGCATGATTGCTCACTGCATTCGTTAACGTTTCAGTCATTACGGATATACAAGGGTATATTACAGTGCCTACAACATGCAGCTAGGCCCTATGATTTTCTTTTCTTGTCGTTTGGTCAAGCAAACTAGTTCAAATTTGAACTAGCAAGGTTGTCCTAACGAAAAGAAAGGATACAGGAGGCAGTATATGTGTTTTAATACCATAATCTCAGCTGCAGTTTGGCGAAATATTCTTACATGGAATCGTTTTGGTTTTAATTTTAAAGGGAGAATAAGTGCCAATCCTTGTTCACTTTTAGGATAGTTTTTTCTTTTGGGTGGCGAGGAGGAATTCGAGCTTTATTAAATAAGAATAGGTTTAGGATCTGTCTCGACGTCAGGTGACTGAGTTTTTGCAACGCTCTCAGTCAAATTTTCTAACCATTAGATGAGAAGATGACAGCCAAGATTTCTTTTCTTTGTTTAGGCTACGTTAGTCCTTATTCCACCAAACTGCTTGTACCGGGCCTACGTGGGCTACTTCTTTGTTGGACAGTGGTTCTGATTTCTGTTGGGCTGGATTTGTTTTATGTAGCCCATTTACCAGTTGCTACATAAGTGAATTTTTTCAGTTGTGGACCTGTAAAGAAAATTTTCCGTTGTTCTCGTATGCTTAGTTGTTCCTTTTTTTTTTTTTAAAAAAAAAACATGAAATAGGTGGACAGCGTGCTTTCAGTTGGTTAGGATCCAAAAATAAACATAAGTGTTGATCTAAGATCAACAATACAAAATCACAGGTCAAGGGATGGGCACCTGCACAACTCGGTAGGTACACAAATAATTTCAATTCATGACTTGCACATTAGTACATTACAACAATGACATCTGACGCCTACTAATATTTCTTTCTACCTCTAATGTTCTTAGGCGTACACAAACATAACTTAGTTTTCCAACACACAATTGTTTCCACAAAATAAAATATTAGATCCAAGGAAACCAAGAACGGGTAAAATTACACATGTGGTATACTAATATTTCACCATACAAGATACAAGTAAATTCAATGAAAACAATGTATAATTTCTTGATGTATAATAGAATATCAGTATAATGAATGCAAAACTATTGGGTGTTACATGCATGCACTTGCAGCAAGGGGCTAAGATCATACTAGCTCGACAAAGTTGAAGGTAAGCAACGACTAACATCCACAAACAGTGCAGATGAAAGCATTAGCCCATAGGGATACTTTTACATGGCCGGTTGTTCCTGATACATCCAAGGTGACATCTGAATGATATATAACCAGATAACCAGTGCAACAATGAGACATCTGATGCCTAGTAAGTTTTCGGTCTACCTCTGATGTTCTTAGACGTACACAAACATATCTTAGTTTTCCAACAAATAATATTTGCCACAAATAAATAAATAAAAATATCAGATCCAAGAAAACCGAGAAAAGGTAAAATTATACTTGTGGTATACAAATATTTCACCATATAGCATACAAGTAAATTCAAATGAAACAATGTGTAATTTCCTTGATGCATAATAGAATATTAGAATAATAAATGCAAACACTATCGGGAGTTACATGCATGCACTTGCTAGGCAAATAATGCAGCAAAAGGTTAACATCAGACTAGCTCGACAAAATTGAAGGTAAGCAAGGACAGTCCAGTAGTCACAGGGACACTTTTACATGGCTGACTGAGACTGATACATCAAGGTTCATACTCTCCACAAGATTGCAGGCATCAAAGCATACCCTGGAATAAAACGAGAACACAACAAAATTTAGAATTTGAAGTACAAGTATACAGAATTTGGAGGTCATAACTAGGTGTATATATATACATAATAAAAGAATATCACATTTTTCTTTCAAAATTACACAGCTGCTAGTACAGTAATATTAGTTTCCTATGATTGCAATATATTGCAATATCTATAACCAATGTACAATGTGATCGATGTAAAGAAACATTTATATCTGTAGTATTTTTAAACTATGATTTAGATAAAATTAATACATGAGTAGATATTGTAGTTTACATCTGGACAAAAAAAAAATCTATCATCCAATACTAGAACCGCAAGGGCATATATTGGCACACAAAGAAACAAGTGAAACAAACAATCTAGCAGGCAACATGGATAAACTAAACAGTGTCAGACATTTCCATGTGCTGAAAATGATATCAGCGTCACACAAAATGTGCCTCAATTATTTTACTCTTCAAACAAGTTAACTAGTGCATGTGCTCGTAATGATATCAGTAGAACACAAAATGCAGGTCAATTATTTATCTTCTGAAGCAAATTAACTAATACAAGTTATTGATCAATGAATAAGTAAATAAAATTCACTTAACAACCAACATCAATAAACACGCAAAAAGTGTCACAAACTATGCTACTCCAATTTGTATCAAGTGTGACAAGGCGCAAGCAAAAGCTAATTTCATTCTCAACATTAAAAATGTAGCAGGGAACTGCCATGGAAATAATTAAGGATGGTACACATTCGTGGACAAACAACACAAATCCTATCAGCAATCTAACAATCTGAATTTATCAGAAAAAAGCATAATGCATAAATCACGAGTTCAATTCACCACAAGAAGCTCCATTAAGGTAACTGATCAGAGTACGCATCATCCATGACTCACTTTTCAGGAACACACAAATCAGGAATTATTAGTCAAATGGAAACAGGAAAAGCATCTGGCCTAGCACCACAGCGGGTTCGTTCAGTTCTGGAAAAGGTCACAACGCATCTCTCAATAAATTCAAACCTAACCAAACAGCCTCTCAAGACTAGCCCTAATCAAACAAATCGAAAAGAAATAGACAATAAACCCAATTATTTCCAGGAATAGCATCACAAATCGTGCCGAGTTAGAGGGAAGGGCCCAACAGCACCACTGCAATTCAAATCGAATGAGCTAGCACACTGAAACTTCGCCTGAATTGAATTGAACAAATGTAGTTGCAATTCAAAATCAAATATATAGTAAACCTAGCATTTGCGGGAACAAGACGAACACCACTGCTCATATCAATTCCGGTGAACCTAGAACTTCCAGGGAACAAAATAGAAAGAGGAGCAAACTCGCCTTGCCGGTCGCCGTCCGCTTCGCCGGAGAAATGAAATCGCCGCCGTCGCTCACCTCGGCCGAAACGCCCGGAAGACGAAGCAAGCAACACAACAACAGATGTGTTCCAAAAAAAAAAAAAACACACACAACAGATGAAGACGACAGCAACAAAAAACGTTCGGCCAATGAAGAAGGCAGACGATGGCCCAATAAGGTAAACACGGTCCACCGGTCCAGCGGAACACAAAATTTTAACGAAGAGAAACAGCCACCGGATGTGGATCGGACGCCAGAAAAAATCGACTGAGACTTTTGCGCATTCTCAGTCGACTGAGAACGAGCAAAACTCATAGGTTTATGCTCCACATCAATAAGGTCGGGCTTTATAAGGAGAAGATAATCTAGCAAAAAGAAACTGGAACGGAAATCACAAGTGTTGTTTTGTAGTAATCTTGAAACTATACAACATCTTTTCTTTGATTGCAGTTTTGTCAGATTAATTTAGAGGTTGATTGAGCTTTCTTTTGGTCTAAGATCCCCTAATAGTGTTGCTGACATGTACGGCGATTGGATTAGTGGATTTAGTCCTAAGGAGAGGAATCTAATGCTAGTGGGTTTGGGCGCCATATGTTGGTCCATATGGCTAAGCCGTAATGATGTGTTTTTGATAAAAAGGTTATTCTAACTCCTATGCAGGTTATCTACAGAGGCACATATTGGATGAGGACTTGGGCATTGTTCCAAAAGGAGGAGGGAAGAGATGCATTGCTCAAAGCATCTCGCCTTTTGGAAACAGTGACAATGGACATCTTTGCCAAACATGGGTAGAAATTTAGTAATAGGTTATGTTGATGAACTATTTACTTTTTATACACCTTTTGTACGGTGATGTCCTTTTTAGCCTATGGGGTAGACGGAGTCTACACATAGTTGAATTTTGTAATAATGAATGGCTAAATACATCATGCGATGTAGAGGCCGGGATGCTTTCATTTGCTTGATGAAATAGAATTTCCCTTTATCTAAAAAAAAAAGCATGTTTTGCTATGTGCTACCCTATTTTGACTCCTAGGACAATATCAAAACTTAATCTCTCTGAGCGAATTTTTAAGGATAGATTCTTAGATTTAACCACTAGAAATAGAAGACATTGTTCAAGCTAATTTTGATCAAACCTGTGGATGGTCGAAACAAAGATGTGTAAGACTAAACGGGTTCATTGTTTTTGCTGATTCCCGCCTAACTAAACCAACCAACTTCATTGTCAAGAAAAACATGCATCTTTCCATAGTATTAGTTTGATCATCGTTCAACACATTTATCTTATATGTAACATTATTTTTGTGCATGCATCTCAATTTAATTCACTTGTCTACTTGCAAAAAAAATATATTACGGGTATTAAAAACTTTCAAAATGTAGCACAACATTGAACTATAAGGACCGCTCAAAGTTATTTCGCATGCCCTGGTGATGGCTATCAACTTTATAATATCCCCTACCCTGGGTATTTGACACAATCCTACTTTATCTAAAGTTCACAATCTAACGATGATGACTTCTTCTGGCCCGTAGTTTCTACAACTTTGGCTTTAGCTAGCGCGGGCGCTTTTTAACGGCACAAGCAAGGCATAGATGCCAAAAGCTAATATGGCACAAAAAAAAAAAACATAGTCCGCATTCACGCGCCCTGGTTTTTGAGTGTCAATTTTTTTTAAAATTTTTTTGATGAGAAGTTGCTTACAAGTGGATGAGTAGATGACAGGGAAGAATGAATTGCAATAGCGCATCGAGTTGCAGAACTTGCATTATTATTCTTCAAGATGGATTCATCCTATACACTGGAAGTACAACATATCGAAGTCCAAAGCTCCTAAGTGCCCACTAAACGCGCGAACAAAAGCACACTCAGATTACTTAAGCAGCAATTAATAGCGTGACAAACACTCGACGAAGTGATCAAGCAGGAGAGAACCGAGTCTGACATTAACTCGGTCGATCTAGCTGTCGGCGACGACGGTACGGATGACCATGGTCTCGGAGGAGGCGGCGGCGCCGGTGACCATGGACGGCTGGCAGAAGACGATCTTGAGCTCGCCCGGCGCGCGGCAGCTCTGCGGCACGGGCTCGACGTCGGTGGGCGTCGTCCTGGTGAGCGGGCACTGGCTCTTGAAGTATGCCGGCGGGCCGCGGCAGGCGGCGCCGTCGCCGACGCGCTGCGGCGGCGGGCACTCGCAGTTGAGGTCGACGGCGCAGCCGAGCGCGGGGCACTGCCCGCCGCCGACGGCCTGCGGGCTGACCACCACGGGCACGTTGAAGCCGTCGACGAGGCTCACGCTGTACGCGGCCAGGTCCAGGTCCCCGCCGTCGTGGACCGTGAGCTGCGCGACGGTCGCCGGCGGCGCGGCGCCCGTGTCGCAGCGCGACGCCGCGGCGTCGCAGCCCGTGCGCGCCGCCACGCGGCCGGCCCAGAAGGTGGGCGGCACGGGGAGGGAGAGGAGCGCGTTGGGGTCGAGGCGCGCCGTGTTGTCGGAGATGGAGGGGAGGCCGGAGTTGGGGGTGACCAGCGGCCACACCGGGTGCGGGCACAGGTTGTGGAGGGTCAGCGTGGTCGCCGTCGAGGTGGCGGCGTTGGCGGCGAGGAGGACGACCACGAAGGCCGCGAGGGATCTGGCCATGGCCATGTCGACTTTGCGAGTTCGAACGCTTCTTGTGAGGTGCGTTTTGTAATGAGAAACGAGACGGGGTTTGGCTTGTTTAAATAGCCCAGTGGAGCTCAAGAATTGGAAGCTTCTTTGGGAAGGAAAGAGAGATTTAAACCACCGCATTGTAAGAGTTATTAACTAATATAAAGCTATGGCTTGCACACACGGAGATATGCTAAAAAGAGAAAATTGCAGTGTTGGAAGGCCAGGCTACCTCTAGCACGACTTTTATAAAAGGAAATTGTTTGAAGGAAATACATGTGCTTCTCTTGAGGAAAAAGCCGACGTTGTTTGTACTGCCTACAGATACGTTTGCGTTTTCAAATTTGTGAGCTCTATTAGACCTACTAATAGTAACAAAAGTAGATCATTTTCATAATGCATTTCTCAGCGTGAATAACATTCAGGAAGCTTCAGTGAATAGATTTTCTGCAGACGAGGATAAAACTTTATGCACGGGATCTAAGGTACAAAAGAAATGCAATGCAGAGGCAGAGCTGACTTGTCGGGGCCTCAAACAGCAATGACAATGGCAAGTGAAAGCTCTCGATGCAATGCAACTTCTAGGCCGGCGCCCTGCAACGTTCAAATCCCACGGCCGGCCGCCTAGCCATCCCGGGTAACACTACTTACGTTAGACAAACTGCCTGTCACTCAGCTGGGAGAGCTCAGCCAATAATTAGCTGGTCCATCGTTCATGCAAGCATGATAAGCAGTTCTAGCAGTGTATAAGCAGCGTAAAATTGAGCACCACATCATTTGACACATTCATCATCATATTCTCATATGCTCAACAAAAGGTGACATGTTGGGTATCAGGAGGCATAGCTCCACAGTAGTACAAATTTATAACCACATCCAACTACGACCTTCTGCCCCCAACAAAAACCATCCCGAAAGACCTATAGTTTGTTTTTCATCATCCCAGACTAGAAAACCAACATCGAGCAGAGCGTAGATATAACAAAAAAGAATAGACGCCTGCTGCTCCAACACCACCTGGAAATAAACTGATGCACGCAAGTTCTTGTACATCAGCGTGCCATACCGAACCGGACAAAAGTTTTGCCCAAAAAGAACTCTTACAAAACACAGACCAATAATGAATGCAAGGCAATGCAAGTAAAGAAAATGCTAGGAAAAAAAAGCTTGCAGCTTGGGAGGGTATGTCTGACATAATGGACTCGAGCCCACTTTTGCCTATTGGAGCAATAAGCAATTGGGCCTTGTCCCAACTGACCATCTGAACAGAGATTGATGCATGTGATGAATGCAGGGGAAAATGATAGTCAGACCAGACCGTAGGCGTGCCACGCTGAAGAAACGTCAGCATGTCAGGCAACAAAAGCTCATCTCACCTCCAATAAGAAATGAAGGTTCCAGATGCCTTTAGCAAAGTTAGCAGGCGGCCAACTTAACCCTCTTTTCGCCGAAGTGAAAAGGACGGGTTGACACATGTACTGATGCATGAGTTAGTGAGGACCCTTCGACGCTGCTGCAAGGATGTAGGACTTCTCCAAAGAGCAGGTCTGGACATGATGCAATCGACGACCCAGACATGACATGTGGATGGATGCAAGTGCAGACTCGAGACCACTGACACATCACCCCGAAACTGCACGGCTGATTGCTATCCTTGCCCAGTCAGCTGACTCCTTGACCAAAGGATCATCTGATGCCAAGCATTCCTCTAAAAATTGCTTGCTTGAGGAAGATTGATTGATCAAGGGACCAGCATGGACACCCAATGTGTCTGCCAGATCTCCCAGAACACCTATTGCGGTCTTCATCACAGTATCATCCCTGCAAAGAATAATATCAAAAGAATTAGAACAAACTAGTAGCTTCTATAAGTAAGACGGCAAGGTAGGAAATCTGAATGTATTCTTGACGACTTACATATCCTTTCCATTGTACAGAGCGTCAAGGAACTGAAGAATATGTGGTGCATACGGCATCAGCAGTTGTGTCTTAGGTGAGCTCTTAAATCCCTGAAGAATACCAGAGTAAGCTTCCAAGATTCCATTCCTTAACTGATTGGTGTAGTCAAGCATTTCATCATCAGTTGCACTGGCATGTGCCGACAGATCTGCTGCACTCTGCAGCATAGGCATGGCGTAGATCAAATACTTCTCAAAGTTCTCCCCAATTGCCAGTGCAATATCACCAAAGCATGAAAATATCGGCGGTTTAACAGATCTGTGCAACTGATTGCTGGATAAGTCCTTCAGGAGCTGGGTCATAATGCCATCACAGTAGGGTAAAATTTTGTCTTCCAGTGCCCTGCACAAGTCACCCACAACACCCACGGTAATGGCACAGACCTGATACTCCTCGAAGTTTTGAAGTCCCATCTCCAAATACTGATAAAACTGAGCCATGTATTTCGCAAAGTTTGGACCAGCTGCATATGCCAATGCACCAATAGCAAGCATAGCCTCCTCATGCACTGTGGCATTTCGGCAAGCGAACACTCTCAAAAACAGATCCATCATCTGATCTGCATACTGCAAGAACGAGTACTTCGTCGACTCCATCCCACCCAACTTTTGGATAATGACCTGCAAGCAGCCACAGAGAAGGCCCTGCAGTTCGCTCCTCTTTTCCTTCTCGTCAGTTGACAACTTTCCGGCCTCAAGTGTATTATGAAGTTCCATCATGATAACAGGCACCAACTGCATAACAATAGGGGCTGTCTCCTCGGTGGAACACCTGACAACTTCATTTAGAGTCTCATAAGCTGCTGTTCGCAACCTGGATTCCCCAGCATCCTCCCTGTGAGTAACCATAAGAAGGTTCTGGACAATATCTTGAAAGAAAGGGGATAATGGTGATGCAGATCCAGCATCCACATAGCCTTGAGCAAGGAAATAGAGTGCCCCACATGCTTTTTCAGCCACATTTGGAACGTCCTTCATGCTGTGAAGCAAAACAGTAAGAATTTGCTGACAGTTTTCAGCTGTAATGATAGGAGGAGTTTCCAGTGCTGAACCATGAAGGAACTCAAAGATTCTTCCAAGGGTCCAAGCAGTTGTGTCCTTCACATGGTTACTTGGATCCTTCATCAACGCAGTCAACATAAAGTTCAATGCAACGTTAACAAGAGGAGCCAGTTTATCTGCTGACGGACCTTCCAAAATTGAGCCAAAAGCATATGTTGCAGCCTCTCGCTGCCTCCAATCAGACTTAGTTATGTTTTCCTCCACAAAAGGCATCACAAGAGGAACAATATCATCCCCAACAGTCCTTGCCACCAGGCCCAAACAAGTCCCCCCAGCCATTGCAAGATTCCAAGCACCTTCATCCAAGTCCTGGTCTTCCTCCTGCTTGAGGAGAGTTTCCAACAACATCGGCACTAAGGCAGGAAGCGCTTGCTTGATAAAATAGTAGCAAGGAACATCAGAATCGGCTGTGAATTCACTACTGTACTCGTCAAGTATGTCAATTTCCTCATCACATATGGAACTCCAGAACTCAATAGCCTGAAGTGCAACTGACTCCTCATCTTCCCTCACAGCCTTGGCAGTGATACTAAATATGTCCTGCATGTATGTGGACAGCTTATCATAATATGTAGACGAGATAGCCACCAAACACTCAAAGGCTGCCTGCCTTATCTTCACCTCCGGAGACTGTGTTGCTTCACAAACAACTCTCATGATATAGTCACGCTCCATATCATTTGAGAAGTTAACCTGAGCAAAGCCCAATGCATTGTACAATGCACGTGTAGCTGCAAGCCTGACATCAGAGTTCCCCTCAGAAGCATTCATACCCTGAACAACAGCTGTAAGTATTTTATTGACTTGGTCTTGGTCAACAGCTTCTGGAGAAACTTCCTCGCACAAATAGCCGAGCGTCTCAAGCGTTGCCTGCTTGACATTTGGCTGGACCTGATGTATGTTGGAGAGCAATGATGCTATAAGTTCAGGCCATTGCTTCTGAGGAATCTCAATACCAGCGACCTTAGCAATAACTTGAGAAGCAGTAGATCTGGCACTTGCAATTTGAGATGAGAGGGTTTGCAGCAACAATCCTTTAATCTGTGCCTTGGCACCAGCATCCAATGCCAGCCATCTCTGGAAAAGCTCATTCTTCCTGTGCTGCTCCTTTGCATCCAGTGCATTCTTCAAAATCAACCCAGCTAACCTGCGGCTCTCCTCAGGTTTCTCTTCATTGGCCAACTCGCTTGAGAGCGAGAGCAAGAACCCTGGAAGGTTTTGGTCCTGGAACTGCTTGAGATTTTCTTCGGCATGCTTCCTAATGGTGCCATCGGCAGATTGCGCACTTAATAGAACTTGAGTAACATCGAGTGACATACTGACTCTGTAAAGACCAAAATAGGAGGGGATCAGTTATGGTTCGATGACATACCATAAGGAATCATCAAAGTAAAATAGCTCCACACCGATATATAAATACAGTAGTACAGAGAAGGATAGAAAAAGCAGCAGAGCAACAGTGATAGCAACATATAGAGGAGAAACAAACCACATCAAGACAGTGTGACCGACTCATAAGAGCAAGAATGATCCAATATAGTCATCAGGAGATCGAACCATGTACAAACTAGCAACATTAGCAGTAAAGAACATAATTACACCTAATTACGTATCATATTCAGATTGCTCCAGCATATACAAGACCTGAGACTCAGATTCTAGATAGTTTTAACTCCCTAGCCTCCAATTTAAGACTTCAACAAAAAATTAATGAAGCTACAGTACTCCAGCAAGCAAACACGTGTGGCTTCACACAAATAATTGGTTGCAGTAAAATAGGCCCACTACAGATTTGCATAATAAACTACCGCATCTAAAACTACAATACTAGGAAGCAGGGCATAATTGGTTCCCGGTCAAATTTTAGCAGCAAACTTGGACTTCCACCAACAACGGTAATAATTAGCATAACAGCATGAAAGTACAAGCTAAGCTATACCCGACTCACGAAACGGTAGGCACAGCACGTGTCAGTTCACGAGTGAAGCTATACTTCAAACAATGAGCTATGAAGAAAAGTAGAACGCGCGTATCAGATTCATCGAACCAGCAGAACCCTCCACACCACCCGTGAATCTAACTCACGACTACACATCGCCCACCCGTGAATCTAACTCACGACGAACTAAAACCACCCAATCCAAAATCTCTAAAACCGCAAACCAGCTCAGATCTAGAGACGCACGCACAAACCGAGCGCGAGCAACCCAGGCACGAGCAAGCAAGCGGCCGCCAACGAATCCACGGATCGAGACACGAGTTAATACACAGCCAGATCGAGCGGAAAGATCGGGAAGGAGATCCGGCGCGGATCGGGGCCGGTGCCCAGATCCGCGGCTGCGGAGACTAGGGTTTTGACTTGCACACTTACGTCGTGGGAGGCGCGTCGGGGCGCCGCGCTGGACGGCGGGACCGGACCTACGGGCTTCGGCTTCCTCGGCGGGCGGAGGCCGCGCGGCCGCGAACCCGATCAGCGAGGCGGCGCGCACGAGGGGGAGGAGGGGGTGGAGGCGGCGGCGGCGGCGGAGAGAGAGAGAGAGAGAGAGAGGGCGAGGAGGAGGAGGAAATCAAATAATGCGGGGAAAAGAAAAGAAGGGTATCTTTGGGAGGGGGTGGTGGGACGTGGGCGCGCCGGTTGGGCGCGGGCGTGGGCGGTTGCCGGCCGTTGGATCTGACGTGGGCGGCCGTGACGGGATCAGGGTTTTTTTGATTGGGTTTTCGTTGGTTGAATGATGGTTTCGTGTTGGGTTTGTTTATTGGGTTTGGACACTATCGTGCGCTGTCCGTGTCTTTCACGGCCCAAGTTGGGCTTGGAGTCGACTTCCAGACGCGGTTTTCATCGGTTAACTTTGGTTAATCTAAGGTCTAATCAAGACTCCACGTGCAGTGCAGGAGTTTTGTTAGGTGCCTCTTCCGTAGTTAATGATCCTTCGTAGGGGTTTGGATTCCTTATATTGGCGGTTTGGCAGCTGAAAATTAGTCTGCAAAACAATAAAACAGTATGTGGTCGGTTAAGTTTGTGAAAGCATATAAGCAGACCAATATATATTGTACAAAGATATAGTTCGCTACAAGAGTAACACTGTTTTTGAGCTATTTTCCTTCCATGCCGATGATGGTTTGTAGTTATTTGGTCAAGTGCCTAGTTAAACCATGCCTAATAAATTTTTGGAAGATAGTGTTGCTGCGCAACCCTCTGCGGATTTGAGAAAAAATAGTGGGCCTGTTCGGCTGGTACATTAGCTGGCTGTTAACCAGCCGAACTACTGTAGCAGTGCGCAGGGCATGAACCGGCAAACAACCAGCCAACAAGCAGACCAGCCACAGAACAGACCAGCGAACAGGCCCAGTGTTGTTGAATGTAGTAAACCTCTGGATGCGATATTCATTATACTGGTTAGAAACATTGCCAGGCATCTAAATTGTTGGGAAGAATAGGATATCTGTAAAAAAATGTTCTCGTGTAACGTCCCAGGCCGAAAATACGGCTCCAGACCAGCTCGCACGTCGAGCGGTCCCACCTCACAGAAATAATTCTTACGCTTTCGTCCTCGCTTCGCGTAAAGGGTTAACCCGATTATTTCTGTCATTTTCGACCGGGTATTTAAATTGGTCTTACTCCAGTTAGATTAGCAGTATGGGACTATCTTCACGCTGCTACAGTAGCCCGCGAGCTACAGTACCTCGTGTACAGTACTCCGGCGCTACAGTACTCGCTATTCAGCCCAAACTGCTCCAGCCCATTGGGCTCTATTGGGCCGGGCTGTTACATTCAAGCGAGCTACAGTACCTCGTGTACAGTACTCCGGCGCTACAGTACTCGCTATTCAGCCCAAACTGCTCCAGCCCATTGGGCTCTATTGGGCCGGGCTGTTACATTCACCCCCCCTCAAAGGACTCGACGTCCTCGTCGAGCAGCGGACCAATTTAAATACCCGGTCGAAAATGACAGAAATAATCGGGTTAACCCTTTTACGCGAAGCGAGGACGAAAGCGTAAGAGTTATTTCTGTGAGGTGGGACCGCTCGACGTGCGAGTTGGTCTGGAGCCGTATTTTCGGCCTGGGACGTTACATCTCCCTTCATCGGAATAGGTAAGCTTGTGTTTAGTTTTTTTTTTTTTGAGAAATGCTTGTGTTTAAGTTTGAACGAGAGAAATGGTCACGTTGGTATGAGCTCATTAGGCCCATCTCCCAAATTTGGCCCAAAGATATTCGGATAACGTGGTTTTTTTACAAATTGGTTCTTTTTGTTAAAGTTTATCACATTTGGACCCCTAGAGCAAAGATTCCCAGAAATGGACCCTCAGGGTGAGCGTCGCGTCATTTGGCGCTCAGGTTGAATATGTGGGCGCCGCATCATTTGGCGCCCACCCTGTCCACGTCTGCCGCGCCTGCGCGCGTTAGAGCTGAGGTGGCGCGGGGGTGGGCGCCGCATACATTGGCGCCCACCCTGGGCGGCCCACGCGGGCCTTTCTTTTTTTCCTCTCCCTTCCTCTTCCTTCCCTCATTCACCCAGTCCGCACGAACAGAGAGGGCGCTCGCCTCCTTTCTCTCTCCCCCATCTCACTCCCACCCTCAAAATCCCTCGAATCCATATGGTTTGAGTCCAAATCTTTTGGAGAAATCGGTTCCCCAAGGTAATCTCCTCCACCTCTTCGAATTTCGTCCGATAGATTTGCGTGTAGCTCTCAAATTTGGAGTAACCCTAACCTTAGGGTTTGAGGGAAAATTTGGCCGATTCGATAGGTTTCTTTGTTAGATTGATATATGATAGTGTAATGTTGTTGATATATTGATGTGTGAAAGGTTCGGTTTGAATTGGTCTGGTCGATTTGGACGATTTGGTAGTGGGGTTGTTTATGGCATAAGTAATTAGGATAATTTAGAGGGGATTAATGTGTACGTTTTATAAATGAGATTGGAGTGAGGTCCCGTATTGACAAGTTGATATGTTGGGCATGAGAAGCATTCGTAGTTGTTTTAAATATTTTGTTTTGTGGGGTATCGGTATAAAGGAAAATGTCTCATCCTTTTATGTTCAATTGGTTGTAGATGGCTAAATGTGTGAGAGTGCACCACGGTGGTTCAGTTGTGAGGACTGAGGATGATAGTGTCGACTTTGTTGGCATGAGAGAGGATGTGTTCCTTTTTGGTGAAACACCTTCTTTGAGTAGTTTGTCATCTCGAGTGAGAGGGCGTGTGGGATGGACAGAGGAGGGTGATAGGTTGAAATTTGAAGGGAGGATTGATGTGGGTTCGTCGAACGGACCACGCATGAAGATAATGGCTCCAATTGGTAGTGAGGAGGAATGGCAAGCATATGTGGAAATTGTGATGAACTCAGAAGTTCGAGCTATAGATTTGGTGGTGTCTAAGGTGATGGTGAGTGGAGGCATGGATGGGGGTGTCGACGGTCAAGGGATTGGTTCGTCCAATGAAGTTGTTGTTAACCTAACACAGCCGTCACAAGGAAGTGTGCATGAAAGGTTGGCAGCGATTGCTCCTGGAAGCTTGGTGATTACGGAATCCGTAACGGTTGGAGACCAAATGCCTGGAGTAGTCCTGGATGGGGGTGATGAGCCTAGGCAAGAGTCCCCGGCGCACATTGAAGAGGTCCCTGAATCGGGTACCTAATGAATTCAACTGTGCTGTTGCTACGGATGTTGTGGATGTGCCTATCTTTGGAGATGACACAAATTATGAGGAGGAGAGGGCAGTGGACTCTGATGATGATCGTCCTGTTGGTGAGTTGACAGCATGGGAGAAGGAGATGTTGAGAAAAGTGATTAGGGATCGTGATCCTTTAGTGCCCAATTGTCGAGACTTGAGCCAGGGGCATAGAGCTGTGGCGGATGGGGACGAAGGAGTTAACGATGTGCCCTCTGTTGAGAGTGTTGACATAATTCAGGAGGGTCTTATCTTTGAGGATATGGACTCATTAAAGATGTGGTTGAATGAGTACTCTGTGTTGCATTTCCGTCCTCATACGGTCAAGAATTCTTTTGAGAAACGACGGTTCGTTGTAACATGTAAGCGTGGTTGCCCTTGGACAGTTCGCGCTAGGAGGACTCGTCATGGTAAGTGGAAGATTACAAGTGTGGTGCAGCCTCACAGTTGTGGTTCGGACAATCCGGAGGACAAGCATGAGCAACTGACCTCCAAATTTATTGCAAAAAGGCTTGTAAATATCATAAAGCATGCTCCAACAATGCCAGTGGCCTCCCTTATTGAGATGGTACGGTTGACATGGCGGTACCGCATTAAACATGGGAAGGCTTGGCGAGCAAAGCAACGAGCTTTGAAGACATGCTACGGTGATTGGGCTGAAGCATATGAGCGCCTTCCTGCAATGTTGCATGCCATGAAAGCGAAGAACCCTGGCATGCATATAGAGTATGTCCCTAAGCCACAGGAACGGAGTTCAGATGGCAGAGAGATTTTCTACCGTGCATTTTGGGCGTTTGGGCAGTCCATTGAGGCTTTTAAGCATTGTCGGCCTGTGATATCTATTGACGGCACCTTCCTAACAGGAAAGTACAAGGGCACGATGTTGATTGCCATCGGTATGGATGCTACTCGGCAGCTTGTTCCTTTGGCTTTCGCCATTGTTGAGCAAGAGACAACCTCTAGCTGGGGATGGTTTCTGAAAATTGTGAGGAAGGTGATTGTTGGACCCGGCCGTGAAATATGTGTAATATCTGATAGGCATGCTGGCATACTGAATTCTGTGCGAGATGAGCTACCCGGTTATGGCCGTGTGCATCATCGATGGTGTACACGGCATGTAGCACAAAATCTGCTAAAGGTTGATCACATTCAAGACAACTTCAAAGCGTTTGAGGAAGTTTGCCGAGAAACAGAAAAAGGACTTTTCAAACAGAAACTAAATGCATTGAAGACAAAGCTGAGTGACGCAGGAAAGCAATTCGTTGAGGGGATATACGAACAAAGGGACAAGTGGAGCCTTGCATATGATGTAGGTGGTAAGCGATGCGGATTCATGACAAGCAATATGGCAGAAATTTATAATAGTTTGTTGCGGGGTGTGCGGGCGTTACCGGTGACGGCAATTGCATCGTTCACATTTTACAAAACAACAAAGTGGTTTGTTGATCGTTTTAAGGATGCAAAGATTATATATGACACGAGGGAGAAATGGACACCAAGATTGACTATAGAGCTTGCTAGGGCGTTGAATCGAGCTAGTAACATGGTTGCAACATGCTTTGATTTCGAATCTTGTACCTATGAAGTAATGGAAGCTGGCGGAACGACGATCGGTGGTGAACATCGTGGTGCAAGGAAGTTCAAGGTGGTAATCACCACCAACACATGCACATGTGGAAAGCCTCAGTTGTTTCATTACCCGTGTGCTCATATGATTGCTGCCTGTAGGCATCGTGGTATTATTCATGACGGAGCAGCAAGGATCCCTGAATATTTATCCATGAAAGCTATGGTTGACACATGGTCACCACGGTTTGAGCCATTCCTTGATGAAGATGAGTGGGCACCATATTTTAGGCCACGTTATGTGGTCGATAAGGAGCACCTCCTCCAAACAAGAGGTCCAAAGAGGAGGGCTCGATTCACCATGGACATGGATCGGATTAACCCCTCTAAGAAGAGGAGGAAATGTTCGATTCACCACTATTTCGCCTACTGTTTTCCCTTTTGTCGAATAGTGTCAAACTGTTTGAGCCACTATCCCCTGCTCTCAACAGTCACGGAAGCAATCAATCAATTCATCAGCAAGCACGAAAGGAACCGCCCATGTGAACAAACAGAGCACGCAGAGCATCGAATTGTCAAATCGTGTCACCCATTGGATTCCCAGGCTATGAAAATCAATGTATCTTGCATGTGTCCCGACACCTGTGACAACACCAGTGACCAGTCATTTCAATTCCATTCAATGACCACGCATCTTCCCAACAGTCGCTCCAATGCATGCGTACACTATTTTTCCCACTATTTGGCCTACTGTTTTTCCTTTTGTCCAACAGTGTACAACTGTTGGAGCCACTATCCCGTCTTGCATTATTGCTACCATCTTTCTCAATCTTTCACTCCCCTCTATGTTGCATGCAAAGTAAGAACGTTTAAGCCAGGTTCTCTTACTTTCATCATTCGATTCTCCATCATACTCAAACACCACGACGTGCAGACGAACCAATGAAGGAAAATACTGCGCAGAGCATCCAATGCTCGAAAGCGTGTAAGAAAACAGCAATTATTGCAGCCAGGGCAGGGCCACAATCACTGCGTCACTGCATCAATGACTTTGCAGCCAGGGCCACAATCACTGCATCAAACTGTTCAAGGCACTATCGAATTGTCAAATCGTGTCACCCATTTGGATTCACAGGCTCTGAAAATCATGTAGCTTGCATTATTGCTACCAATCTCTCTCAATCTGTCACTCTCCTCCCCGTCTACTTAAACGCACCACTTCGCACTTTCGAACCCAACCTCGTCTCCCCTCCTGTCCTTGTTCATGGCCAATAGAGGTGCAAACAGAGGGGGGACGGACAGTTCCAATGAACCACATTGGACTTACGATGGGGCAATGGGTCCACACACCTACGATGCACCACTTGATGCATTTCCTGTCGACGAGAAGGAAGACTTCGACCTCGTCCAACATCCTCTTAGATCGTATGACAATACAAAGTTCCAGTGGCCAAAGTGCAAGCATCGTTTAAATTGCGTCGTCCAAATGTTCCACGGAGAAGTTAATGGTGGACGTCGGTTCTTCAGATGTCCAAATGGAGAAGTACTACTTCACTCGTTTCGACATTTTCCTCATCTGGTACCTACAAATTAAGCCATTTATATGCATCTTTTTCATGTCTACTTTTGCAGAATCATGGGGACAAGGACAATTGTGGATTCACACAATGGGTTGATCCTAAGCCTATTGGCCCAACCGTGCACTACATTAACTACCTATACCATCAAAACAAGATGTTGAAGGAGGAAGTACAGTCCTTACAACCAACTCCAAGCCAAGAGCTGGTGATTGGCGTTAACCAAACTTGGTGCTTCAATGACCAGTGTGACTGCCCACACCACAACAATGGACCAGGACAACCACCACCACGGCGACCACCACAGCCACCACCACAGCCTCCACCGCCGGGACAGTGCTACGGTGGAGGACAGTACTACGCTGGAGTATAGTACTACGGTGGTCCCTGGCAGTAGATATCGTAATGTTGCAATTTTATTCTGTTCTATTGTCTTTAAATTTCCCTAAGGCGTGTCAGGGTTAGTGCTGTGCACCGTCACGTTGCTCATGACGTGCACCAAACATGCCATTGCATTTTCAACATTTCCTATGTTATTTCTACCAGTCATTCAAGCCGGGTTCCATTTATTTCTTTATAAATCATCCTATTTACATTCAAATCTTGAACGCATACAAATAATGACAACAACACATACGGGTACATAATGATCAACAACTCAGATTCAAATTCTACAACATTAACACATACGAACATCAGAATATAAACACGAGTCCACATTCGTCCATAAATCTCAAAGTCCACATAAAGTCCATACACATACACATAGGTCCATCAAAACCAAGCATAGTTGCGAAACTACAGTCCGAAACACATACACGACACATAGCTCCATACACATACACATGAGTCCATACACATACACGACATTCAACATTACTCCATGCGAAGAAACTAAGCATAGTTTCTACACAACTTGTTAAAACTACTAATGCTCATCATCGCTATTCTTCGTCTTCTTTCCCATTACATTTTTCGCAATGTCCACCATTTTATCGATAGCTTCAGCATCCAACATCAATTGCATGGCCCTCCTGTCCTCTTCCGCTTTCCTCCTTGCCTCCTCCCTTACCTCCTCATCCTCTTGCATCTTTCTCTTCTTCTTCCTTTCAGCCATCATGTAACAGTAATGCTCCCAGGTACTCGGGTCCCTCACTCTTGCCTCATACTCTTCCCGAGCCCTTTTCAGTCGCTTTTCCTCCTCCTTCCTCCGCTGCTCCTCAACGTAAACAGGATCACATAACTGTTTCATCCTTGTCATAGCCCAATCCATGCATTCTTTTGCTGACTTAAACGACAATCCATACGGCTTTGGAGGGTCCAACAAAGCCCAACAACTCTTTGGAGGATACTTATCACGATTGCGCCTCCAATGCTCAATGACCACGTCTGCTTCCTCACCCTCACCAAATGGTAGAGCCTGCACTTTCAACTCCGCACATATAGTCTTGTATATGAAAGATGGAGGCGTAGTGAGATACTTATGCCTTATTGTGCTCCTCCGCTTCGCCAGGGCTTTCCTATAATACTCTGGACCCCTCTTCCTTGCCTCCCTAAGGAATTCTTCCTTTCCTTCAAATGTCTCCCAATCACACCTTCTCGTGTCCTGCAGAAACATGCAACACATGAATTAATAAAGTCATTGTTTCTCGGAACTTCATTATTACATCATTATCATCACTAACCCATTCATCGTCTTCACCCACTGTGTTCCCGCAATAGTATCCATAGCCAAGCTGCGACGGTACAACTCCTTTCCTAGCAGGCACCCCGCAACGACACAACACACGTGGGCTCTTCAAACATGGCAATTTCTCTCCATAAAGCACATCATCCGGCAAAGAATCCGGATGGTGGTGGTGTGCCTTCGGACCATGAGGATACTCCCAAAAGTCGCAACCTCTCTTGTTGCCCTGCATTATTTGACCAAACAATACTACATCAATGACCTTAAACAATCTTGTCTCCGCGCAATCACACAAATAAAAGACAAATATACTTCACCAACCGTTAGTTCTATAGGACATCTCCAGAAAGGACAATATTTCAAACCCGGGGGCGGCCTCTCAATCTCAGCCCGATAACCACATTTGCACCTCGGAGGGTTAAGCTTACGCTCCGCTGCTTAGATTTCCTAGACGGTAAACGGTAGACAGTCGGTCGACCATCGTTTAGGGTTTAATGGGTTTAAAACGGCTGTTTAAACGGGCGTTAAACGGATTAAACGGGTTTAAACGGCCTAAACGGCATAGACGGTGGCCACCCGTCTAGCGTTTAGACGCTGTTTAAACGGCCGTTCAGGCCGTTTAGGAAAACAGAGGCTGCTTTTGCCAACTTCTCTTCCCTACTCATTATGGGTGGATTTGGTGGAGGAGGCACCCACCGTTTGAACTTCTCGAAAGGTGCCGGCTCTACAGACCATGGTAACAAAAGGATCCTCTCGTCATACTTCTCCGGACCATCGATCCATTGGAAGAAGTCGCATGTATTCAAACCCTACATTTCGACAAACTTATTATTAGTTCAGTTATCAGCCTACCAAAAAAATATTCATATCGTACAATACCACTTACACTATTTGGACAAAAGAAATATGCACGCGCGGCCGTTAACGGATGCCTTGATTGTGTAACCAAGGGGGTACAATTACAATGACACTTCGGAATTGGATATGGAGACGGCACCGGTGCATCCCACTCCCTTTCAGTCGGACATTCCCAACAATCTCGCACCATTCTACAATGAAGCAAAATACATTATCGTCAGCTTCTCCTTATTACCTCTTCAAATTACTCAATAACCATATATGAACTAAATATCTTGCACCACATGAACAACCGAAATACCTTTTCATGACCACCATGTACCACCTCCATTTCTCTATTACTATCTACCAATTAATTAGCACTACTATCACTTTATTTTTCAATTATATGAACACCCCAAATACCATGTCATTGCAATCAACCAAACGAATTAAAACCGGACCTCGTACACATCTATATACAGGTTTCTTTCACTACCAAGAGATATTCGAACGAATAAACCTAATGAATCGGCCTACATTCCATTCAAAACCTAGGGTTAGGGTTCCTCTACATTTCAAATATATAACCATTTCTATTGGACGAAATTGAAGGAGGCGGAGGAGATTACCTTCGGGAACCGATTCCTCGCACAAATTTGGGCTCAAACCGTAGGGATTTGTGGGATTCCGAGGAGGGGATGAGATGGGGGAGAGAGAGGGAGGCGCGCCTGCCTGTCTGTTCGTCGACTGGAGAGTGGAGAATGAGGGAAGGAAGAGGAAGGGAGAGGAAAAAAAAGAAAGGCTTCCGTGGGCCGCCCAGGGGTGGGCGCCAATGTATGCGGCGCCCACCCCCTCGCCACCTCAGCTCGAACGCGCGTGGCCGCGGTCTGACGTGGACAGGGTTGGCGCCAAAATAGGCGGCGCCCACATAGTCAACCTGAGCGCCAAAAGATGCGGCGCTCACCCTGAGGGTCCATTTCTGGGAATATTTGCTCCGGGGGTCTAAATGTGACAAATTTTAACAAAAAGGACCAATTTGTAAAAAAACCACTTCGGATAACCCTCGTTGTCACTTTCTTACATTCACGTGCACGTGTAGAACGCAACAAGCAAGCTAATTAGGCGGGCGAACGTCTACTTTTTCATTATCTTTTCCAGGCTTGTTACCATTATCAATTTCTTTCGATCAAGTTACCGATCTCGGCATGGCAGTGGCGTTCGAGGGATGTGCAATGTGAACCAGAGTCCCGGCGATGCGTGTGCATATTGATCATACACCAGCACTGCCAACTGCATTAATTCTACAATAGCACTAGTTTCAGCCAAGTCGGTTCGATCAGCTACTCTCGGATTACTGGATTAGTACACATAATAGGCAAATGGGGCATGTAGAGGCGAAGAAAGGGCGTATCACGTGTGTTCGATCTCAAGAACAGCTAGCAAATCGGACATTTGCCGAAGGATGTTGTTACAACTGCAGTGCAAAGTGAATCAGAGTAGCAGTTGCACTCCTATCCTTACAACCGAATCTTCAGTGGTAAAAGGGAAAAAATATCCAGAACAAGAGCAGTATAAGAATTTCAAGGAAGTACATGCACGCCACGCCATACAAAGTAAATTTTTTTAGAAAATGAAAATGGTTTCCCGCCTCTGCGTTTCCATACATAGCACATAGCATTGCCATACAACTAATATCGTCACACTTTGCTTGATGCTCTCATGGACCTTTGAAACATTGAAGCACATTGAACTAAGAACTTGGAAGTTCAAGGGGGCGTCATGCAATGGGGCAAGACCATACCATCAAACATATAAGATCAAGAATTTTCGTCCAAATATGATGATCATTCAGTTCATTTTTATTCATAAGACCAACGCTGGTCCCAAGTTATGCCATGCTTTTCGAACTAATTAGACAATATTTTTGTTCTAATGATCATTCACTTCAATTTTGTGGACTCAAAGCGGCGGGTACCCACTTCTGTGAGAACTTTTACTGCCCTCACTTAGGCAGTGGGTGTTGTTGGTGATCAAGTATAGTAGTAAATACAGTGGATGGCTGGGATAAGCTCACAGGCCACTTCCATTTTCACGGCCTTGCTAGAGTAATTTTTGGACAATAGTGTTGTTGAATTTTGTAAAACTGTGGGATGCTTATACTAGATATAAACATTTGTCGGTCCTCTAAATTGTTGGGAAAATGGAATGTGTCTTGGTGTCTATAAAATATATATGAAAAATATTAATATAAGCGTCATCGGAGTAGGGTATAAAATGTTCACCCGAAATTTCATCGGAATAGGCGCTTGTGTTTAAGTTTGAATGAGAGAAATGGACACCCGAAATTTCATCGGAATAGGCGCTTGTGTTTAAGTTTGAATGAGAGAAATGGACCTCAAGTTGGTTCCATTTACATTTCCAGGCTTGTTACCATTGTCTCGATCAAGTTCCAGGCATGCATGGCAGTGGCGTCCGAAGACAAGCAATGACAATGTGAACCAGAGTCTCGGCGCTGCATGTGCATATTGATCATACTGCATTAATTCCACAATAGCAAAGTCAGTTCGATCAGCTACTCTCGGATTAGTACACATATTTAGCAAATGGGGGCATGGAGAGGCCAAGAAAGGGCGTGTCAAGTGTATTCGATCTCAACAACAGCAAATTGGACAAAATACTTCATCAGGATCTTATGAAAAGAGACCTAACTTAGTTTTTGCATCATCCGAAAACATCACTGGGGATACCAGTTTACATTTCATCACAGGCATGTTAGTATACTCTGTTTCTCTAGAGACTACTATTGCATTGTATCTCCCTCTTAAATAAGACTGCTTTTGCATCTTAAAAAAGGGCTTGATTTGGGTACCAAAGTTAGTTTCTTGAGTACCAAAGTTACTACTTCCTCCGTTCCATTATATAAGCATTTGAAGCGTTTCACTGATTTCCCACAATATAAGCATTCGAAGCTCCGCCGGTCGCTTCTGCACCACATCAGCGCACTTACTTCTGCACTGCACGCGCACTCGTTGCAGGGACGGGACCTCCGGCCTCCCTTGGCTTGGTCTCCGGTAGGAACTGCTGGCTGGTTTTAGCACACAACACACGCGTCGTGGGGGCAGGAGCCTCGGGCCTACCTCAATTTGGCAGTTGGCAGAGTCTGCCGGCAGCTGTGGTCACATGCCCATGTGGAAAAGCGTGGGTTGATGGGTGCGACAGTCAAGGGAAGGGGTAGCAGAGTCTTTCGCTCGTTCGGCTGTTTTCGTCTCGGGTTCGTAGGAATGCTTATATAATGGAACGGAGGAAGTACTTCTGAAGTCCATTTCTTAATCTTGTCCATCCCAGTGTTCATGCACTAAACTTTTCTCTTGTTTCTACTCCTACACATTTTCTATGGCTTGGGAGTTTTTTTTTTGAACTGTTATTGCTTGGGAGTTGGGATACTCCTACTTCACAAGCAATAACCTTTTGGCAAAACTCAAAAAAAAAAAAAAATGGCATGCTACTACTACTCGTAGACCTGCAGGCAGTAGTTGGGAGCAGTAAATATGGGCGGCTGGATGAATTAATCCTGCAGTCTCACTCCCTCTATATGGGAACTGGCCAAAGGACGCTGGACGCAGCACCACTTCACGCAACCTCGCACCTGCAACATGGCCGCGCGTCCTGCCTTGCTCGCGCTCGCTGTCATCTGCGCCGCCGCGGCCGTCGCCCAGGGCTCGAGGGCGGACGCCGGCGCCGCCGCCGCCGCCGCCGCGCAGCAGGCGGCCGACCGCGTGGTGGGGCTCCCCGGGCAGCCGTCCGCGGGGTTCGCGCAGTACGCCGGCTACGTGACGGTGAACGAGACGCACGGCCGCGCCCTGTTCTACTGGTTCATCGAGGCCGCCGCCGCCGCCCACAAGAAGCCGCTCGTGCTCTGGCTCAACGGAGGTACGCGTGTGTTCCAGCTGTACCACCTGTTGATTAGTTCACATGTGTGAGTATTTCACAGCAAAACTGATTTAAAACACCATTGCAACATAAAAAGGTTGAATTCTGTTCGTGTGATTCTTTTTGTGAAAAAACATTGAGGAGCACACCTGCATTACTGGAAGAACCAACGAACTTACATTGCCCCAAATCTAGAAGTCTCCATGACCGACCTCATGATTTCACGGAAATACTAGTCGGATCGATTTGACATCGATCTTGTAAATGGATGCTTAGCGATCTGTTTAATTTTGCAGTCCTGTACTACTATTTGTCTTAAATAAAAAAAATCTATTTGCATGTGATTAAGTAGGTCACTTTTGGCACAAGCATAGTGCAATGGATCTTTGCTATACACTGGTTTATTTTTAGGGAGAAATCTATCTAGCTACTGGTAGCTAGCTTCGTGGAGCAAGCGACCACCGTCTCGCGCATAGCACGGCCCGTGGTGTTCTTGCCTCATTGGAGTCTCGACTCTTGCATCGCGCAGCTACACCAAAGGAGGCAGGTGCTGGGCGGCCGCACGCGCTGCGCTCATGTAATGGGATGGAGGTGGCTCTCGACGGAGTGAATGGGAGGACCAACTTGGAGCTAGATGCCCCGATCTAGCTACCGGTAGCTGATTAGTCGCGTCCTATTTTTAGATGATCTTTGCTATACACTGGTTTATTTTTAGATGATCTTTGCTATACACTGGTTTATTTTCTTCCAGTAGGTCACTTTTGGCACAAACACAGTTAGCCCTGCAGAAGGGATTCAGCCAATGGGCCGGTTAGCCCAAACTACCGCCGAAAAGAAATGTAAACTCGGCCCAGCCCTTATTGGGTCCAGTCCGCAGTAGGGTTGGGCCATTATTTGCAACCACATATCACTTGCTGCTCGCAGACCTTGCAAACATGCGACGATCTCCCCGTATGAAAAGGATCCAGCATGCGTTTTTACCAGCCCAGCAGCCACCACATTCACCTTGACTCTGTACGAGACTGTAGAAACAACAATACATGATCAACTGCACTCACCTGTCATGAAAGCCAAGTCTCCTCATATCCTCCAGAAAAGAGCACTCGACACTGTCTTAGAGCAAGCCCAATAGTTGTCTTACCGACAAGCTAAATCATAGAATATGTGCCTGGATGAGAGAGAAACGAGAAAAGAGAGTGCGCTTGGCGCAACTGCAAGCGCCGATCTGGTCCCGATCTCCCATGCGGCAGTGGGCCCTGACCAGAGTAGAGGGGGAGGAATCTGGAGACAAGAGTGGGAACTAGAGAACGCGCATCCGATGGGCAGCCTGGGCGCATGCATGGGCGCCAGAAAGAGATGGCTCGGCGCTGCTTGGCGCTTATTGGGCTTGCTCTTATGTGCTTGCTCATATCGAGTTTCACTGCTGCATAGCCCACGGCTCCATTCCTCTTATTCCTCATGTAATGCGACACACTACAAGAAAAAACTCCTGTAGAGACGCTTTATTAATAAGTTAGATACGTATATTACGTCTCTATCAAGACGTAGAGACGTTTTCACAAAGCGTGTCCGAGGCGTCTTCGCGCGGGCCGTGTCAGAGTTCAGTAGATACGATTTTTGAAAGCGTGCCTACAAAGATTTCGACGCTCCATAGAGACATTATTCAACGTACCTACATATATAGCTATGTTTTCATAAATACAATACAATACGTATCTATTGAAGTAGACACGTTTTATAGTGATGAATTCCTGTGTGTTAAGAAATGTAGACACATTCTATGTCGTCTTTATATATACGCGCCAAAAAATAATGTAGACACCCATTGGTTTATTCACGGCCATTAGTAGGAGTTGAACCTGAGACCTCTTTGTTTCATGCAAGCTCCTCTAACCATCTCATCTCTCAAATAATTCTGATAAATTTGGACATGTATTCTTTTCTACTCATTTGTTCTAAGTGTTTCAACGTCTCTAGAATCATTGATAGCGTGTCAACACTGTCTCTAGATGAAGCTAGATACGATGAAAGCGTGTCTAATATTATATTATCTTTATACGTTCTTTATGACGTGTCAAGAAGCATCTTTGCATGAGACTAGATATGATCAAAACGTGTCAAAATGTCGTATCAATTTGAGACATTCTCAATAGCATGTCAAGAATCGTCTTTGAGGAGCTAATGATGGTTGAAAGCATATCTAATATCGTGTCATTGTGAGATGTTATCAAAAGCATGTCAAGAAGCGTGTTTACGATGCGTAGTAACAGTTCAAAGCGTGTCTAAAATTGTATCACTTTAAGAAGTTATAAAAAGCATGTCAAAAAACATGCTTATTTTGTTACCCACGTTAAAGCGTATCTAATAACATGTCAAATTGACACGATCTCATTATCGTGGTAAAAAACGTCTTTAGGTACTGATGTAGATAAAAGCGCATCTATAAGAGCGTGCTTAGAAGCCATTTTTCTTGTAGTGACAGCTCATATGCAATAATACTGTTGTCTGATAATGTTGTTGTTTTATGATTAAATACCTTTCATTTGAACGCATGCATGCAGGACCCGGATGCTCGTCCCTGTACGGTGCGATCCAGGAGCTGGGACCTTTCTTGATCCAGAAGGGCAAACCTGAGCTTCACCGCAACCCTGAAGCCTGGAACAAAGGTAATCACTAATCTGTTTTGATATGTCAACTGGTAGCTAATAAGAAGTAAGAACTGAGAATTGAAAAGGATAAGCTTTTGATACTGTTTGATAACAGATGGCGAGTCACACTGACGTTTTACTGTTAAAATTATAGGACTATTGATACTGACTGATAATAGATGTCAGTGACACTCTGACATTATACTGTCAAAATATAGGAATATATAAGTGCATCTTTTTCCTTTTGTGAAACAAAATATATATCTGCATCTCGAAATTTACATGTGCTTATCGTAGTCGTCTTAATAATAGATCAAGTGCAGTACAAAGCAATACCCTGCTAAGCTTGATGTTACTACAGTTTTCCTATATAACATCATGTTTGAATCCCCGGCAGAGGACCACACAAAGAACACTTATTATGCTCAAAGTTGTTAATGCATGGTTTATGTTTTATAGTACATACACAAACTGCACACATGAACAAGTTGAGAAAATAGTATCTCAACAGAAAAAATATTGTTTGGGCATTGACAATGTGTGACAATAGAAGTTTCGATCATAAAACCTTAGCTGAAAATGCATCCGATTTTCTCTTAACAGATGCCAATATGCTATTCCTGGAAAGCACGGCTGGTGTTGGGTTCTCTTACACCAACACCAGTAAGGACCTCGACCAGTTCGGTGACAAGCTTGCAGGTAAGTATGCGTTCTTCTATTTCAAATGTCATTGATCTTTCTGAACTTTCTTTAACTGTTGTTTATTTCAACTTGAATTCAATCAAAAGTCCAAGACATGTACAAATTCCTGGTTCGCTGGTTCAACAAGTTTCCCACCTTCAAGCGCCATGAATTCTACATTGCCGGCGAGAGTTATGCAGGTCAGTGCATGAACAAGAGAATTTGAACAGAATGTAGAATCAAATCTGTTCTCATTAAGCGCTATTTATCATATGGCAATCAACATAAGTAGGAACGGAACACAATAGCGAAACAGCAGCATGTTTAATAAATTGCTTTTATTACTGAATGAACGATCTGCCAATCCAATAGCCAATGGCTATCTCAGATCCTAGAAGAGTAGGACAGATTTAATAATTAATTGAAAAGAACAATTTCTATATTAGTTTGTTATACCAAGAATCACTACCCTCTGTTTTATGACACTAAAGCAGGCAGCCCAGTTCCAATACCAGAAAGAAGAAACATTAGTCTCACTATATAAATACTCTGTTTTGCTAGGCCACCAGGTGTCCCAGCTTGCTGACAAGATATTGGCCATGAACAAGGGACGTCACCCCATCAACTTGAAGGGCATCATGGTAAGTTGTGAAGAAATATATATGTATTAGCTACCACTTCTACTGCATATCCTAATATATAATCATGGTTGCCTTTCTGTATAACCATTGTTAGTCATGAAAGAAAGTCGATGGTGAGTTTGATTCCTTCTTCTATTTTGTTACAGATCGGTAACCCATCACTGGATAGAGCTGCTGACAACCGCGGCATCGTCCAGTCTGCTTGGGACCATGCCGTGATGTCGGACGAGATGTACGACAACATCACCAAAGCCTGCGACCACTTCTCCGATGACTCGGGCGAGGGGGATGTCTCCTACGAGCGCAAGGACGACCTCTGTGAAGCAGCACTCGATGCCTTCTTGGACACGCTCAGTGACATCGACCTGTACGCCTTGTACAGCTCGACCTGCACCAATGCCGGAGCCCATCGCCGCCATGGGCTCCGGTACATGGGCTACGACCCATGCGCTGGCAACTACGCACGCGCCTTCCTCAACCGCGCCGACGTGCAGAGGGCGCTGCACGCAAACGCCAGCCGGAACGGCGGGTGGGTGTTATGCAACACCCACCTGTCCGACAACTGGCATGACTCGCCGGCGTCCGTGCTGCCGGTGATCAAGAGGCTGGTGGACGTGGGCCTCCGCGTCTGGGTGTACAGCGGCGACACGGACGTCCGCGTGCCCCCGTCGGCGACGCGCTACGCTCTGCGGAAGCTCCAGCTGAAGACATTGAAGCCATGGCGCAAATGGTTCGCCGGCGACGATGTGGCCGGGTTCACCGTGGCCTACAAGCAGGGGCTGGTCTACGCCACGGTCCGTGGCGCCGGCATGGCAGTGCCACGGTTCGCACCAGTTCAGGCCCGGCAGCTCTTCTCCCACTTCCTCGCCGGCAGGGAGCTGCCTGCCAAGCCGGTGTGACTTGGCTACCGAACGGTATGCTCCACAATAATCTAGCAAACAATCAAACTCTGTGTGCGGCTTGTTGATGATGCATGGATGACCCTATATTGTGACTCCTGGATTTGCTGCTTTGATGGTTGGTTGTCACATATGATATATCATACTCCGGAATCATTTTGGTGTGGACAGGTTCGGCCTGTGTTGCTGGGTTTGTGTGTCAGATGGTTATCAGATTTGGATGGACACGTTGATCTGGTTTGTGTGTCAAATGTATAGTGTTGTCGAGCGACGGCGCATGTGTGTATTGTAGTCTTCGCTTTTAGTTGCGCCATGCACGGTCTGTCTAGCTGTGATCCGTGTTTACGTTCTGTTTCTGTGATGGTCGTGCATGCGTTGTGATTCGATGTTCCATGTCGTATGTGCGTTCGCCCTCTCCCTGACTGCTTGTTCTCTGTTTGATTGGTTCTTTTTTAGCTTGTCGCTCTTGTCTGTTTCTCTATAACGCCCTGACTGGTTCTGAAAATGCGACAGAAGCGAAAGTAGACACCTGTGCATTACTAAACAGACCGGTATGCTCTACACACAAACACCCTGAATCTAGGAGAACATTCTTGCTCCTGTCTAGAGCACCGTGCAAATTTGTTCACTGAAGCTCAGCCATGCCACGACACTCATCGATTTCCAACTTTAATGGAATTGAAACCATGCAAATCTCACCAATTATCCACCCATCACATTGAGAGCCACAAAATAATCGGGAACAAGCAGAAAACCACCGAAGCATCTCTGAATTTTACATCTGAAGAAGTAGCAGAGAGAGGGAGAGGAGAATTACCGCTTCGACACCTACGTACCTCGCCACCACCGGCCCAGTCTCGCCGCAAGACCCACCACGGCCACGGCGGTGAGCTCGAGGTCATCGCGTGGACATCGATTTCGGCCGCGGATCTGGGCGGCAGGATCCTCGATTTTGGCCCATGGAGCGGGTGGGCAGAGGGTTTTTTTAAAAAAACTTTAGTCCTATAATTTTTATTTTAAACAAAAATGGCTTAACAAAATATGCTTAGTAATTTATTTACAGCTTCAGCTTCAAAAAATTTTGGAGCTAGCCATGGCACTGCCGAAAGCGGATTCGGACCAAAAGCGGAATGAGATTTTGAATGTTGAATATAATACGTCTATCAGTAGATATCTATTATATATATATATTTGACGACGAAAAGGAGCCACCACGTTTGCTCTAAAATGCTAGAAATTCTCACGTTAATCCGAGAAAATAAGAAGAGAAAATTACCCACCACTACCATTATAAAAAAATTAGTCACAAAACCCTCTAAAAATATTTATAAAATAGCTAAATTCGGAATAATGAAAAATAACGAAAAATACCCCTCACACCTATTTCTAAATCACCCACTATGCCATTATAAGTCAAAAAATAGCTAAATTTGAAATAAAAATCCAAAAATACCTTTTACACCTATTTCTAAATTATCCGTCATGCCATTATAAGTAAAAAAAACTAAACTCAGATTATAAAAATTAGCTAAAATAAACATAATATTATTTTTGATTTACCCACAGTAATGTTTTGATCTCAAAATATTTGGAATAATAAAATATCCAATATACACTTAATTCCTATTTCTAAATACACCGTTATAAAAATACATCATCATATGTCTAGCTAGCATGCCATATTTTCTTATTTTTAGAATGACACATTTCATCAAAAGATTTATTTGTAGCATGACACATTCTTTTATCTTATCATGAGATATGTTAGTTGTTTAGCATGGCACGTTTAAACCGACCCCCCTTCCAAAACAAAATCAAATACATTGTTAGATAAGACATAATCCAAAATAAATGATGACTCATCTCACTCTCAAAGAGACGGTGACAAAATCTCCCATCTATTTTCTACTATTATAAAATAAATATTATTAATAATAAACTATGTTAAATTTTTATAATAATATAAAAATATTTTAAATAGTATAATAACTCTAGCCGCGCAAATGCGCGGGCAGTCATACTAGTTTAATATATTAAAGCACGTGGTTCATAAAAAAGGTGCATGATGTCTAATAGGCAAAACTTGATCGTGATGGAAGGAGGGGAAAAAAATCACCAAACGCCAGCTTCACCGAAGACCATCGCCATCGCATCTACACGAGCAGGAATGCACGATGATCAACGCCCACCATTCTGCCGAGTGCCAATCTTGTGCGCTAAGTTTGTTGCAATTTTGCAAAGTGCCAGCGGCCGTGCAACATGTGATTTAATAACGAGTATAGATACAATTCATTAACATGTAAGAAGGCTTATATAAGATGACATGCAGATATGCTAAATTGTCAGATAATCCTATTCTGAACATTGAATAATCCGCTTTGATATCTCGGATAATTCATATCCTAATCTGCATCCACATGCAATCGGATTTGGATCAGATCGGATCCACTAGGATATCTAAAACGCTTCCTAAATGCTCTAAAATCGGATTCAGACCGGATCAGATCGGATAATTATCCACACCATTTTCAGTCCTATATGGCATCTCCAAGAACTCCATGAAATTTTTTAGAGCCGAAACCATACCAAACACCTCTTTAATGGAGCGTGTGATTTCACTTGACTATATTATTTCATTGTTCTATTTGATTAATTAGAATAATGTAACATATCAGTTACATCAATTCGACTTTTGGATCTTTTCTCAGCTCTCAATTTTATATATCATTTCATAATTAATGGGCTTGTGTCCCAACCTTGTGTCTAGCTAACCCTTTGCTTTCGAGGCATTTCTTCGGTTGTTCTAGGCATGGCAAAAAAAAAAAAAAAAAATCCCATGACAAAAAACAGATGTTATATTATGCATGCTAGAAGGTCATTAATGCCAAAGGTAAAACTTCCACATATACAAAACGTCTTAAAAGAGGTTACATCATTAACACCCACTAAATTTCTAGATATTCATTATCTTTATTCACTATGTCAAGACAGTACAAAATCGTTTCGTTATCAAAGGTAAATCTACAGCACCACCTACAAAAAGGCACCTTTCCCTCGAGTTCTGACACGAACCCGGTTCAAGCACCATTCGTTCAAGCGCAGGACAATAATCACCAAATATGGTCAAGCTACCAACCGTTGCGACGACCAGCGTCTTCCTGATCATCATCTTCGTGGCAATGGCGACTATTCCATCCACGCACTCTGCTCGCTCTCTGGAGAGCAGGGAACACGCAGCCACCACACTGACTGGAACTCCCTCGTCATCGGCATCATCAGAGATGGCAAAGGTTGAAGCTTTCTGTGAATGGGCCAAAAGGACACACAACCTTGTTGTCGACTGCCAGCAGCATCCACCACCGCATTTTTTTGGGCCGTAGGCAGTGCAAATTCCCATGCTACAACTGCCACACATCCAACGAACCTGGACTGCACTGTCTATTCTAGTACTGTATCGTTTATGTCAACATGTCAATGCCTTTTTTAAATAATGTTGCATGCATTCTACCAGAATGACTGTACATGATGCTGCTACATATACCATCACTACTATTTTTTTGTCGTTTTAGACGACAGTATGATACCGTGAGCTACTTGTCATGGATATTATAGATAAAAGAGCCACGGACTGTATAAAACATATAACATATACATACAGCCTCTGGAGAGGAGGCCTTTCAATTTTGGGGCTGGAGCGGCCGATCCACTTGCTCCAACCCTCCAAGGCCGGCCATGACACTCGGAGACAAGCCAACATACATCGCATCTATGTCTCTTTGAGAAGACTGCCTTGAGCACAGTCGCCATCAGAATAGTCAATAGTCTAAATTTGAAAGCCGAAAGATTCCACAAGCGGACGTCGTTTTGGCCTACGTGGGTGCTTCACAAGCTTGCATGTATTTTTGTGTGGCTTTTCCTTTCCTCCATTTGCCACGTCGGCCTCTGTCTGCACGTGCTTCCTGTTTTGGACTACTTGGCTGGCGACTAGTCATGCTTTTCGCGATTCCTTATTGGTTGGGCTATTGGAAAAGCACGAGCCTCTTCTGCGATGTCTACACCTTGTGGATGGACCGCACTTCAGTTTGACCATCCCTGGTTGTTCTGTTCAAAAGCAAAGTTTGGGTTCATATTGTAGATGAGTCGAGCCCCTGACGGTCGTCGCTGGGTGCAGCGGCTACGAGGATGCATGCACTGTTCTTGGCAGCGGCTACGAGGATGCATGCACTGTTCTTGAGCTTTGTCACACAAGATCGACACGGCCTTTGCTTTTCTCTTCACCAACCTCCTCTGTGCCCAGGCAGTCAATCTTAGAGGGGAGGCCCCTCTTAAATTGGAAAACCTTCAGAAAAGAAAAACAATCACAGATGAAAACATCTAAAAAATATAATGATGTTGATCTTGAATTGGAAACCGCCACTTGATGCAGGGACTCTGGGAGCAGGTAGATAAAAGTATTTGTTCTCGTCAATGACCTTCCAAATTCCTGTTAGCCGAAAGGAAAAACTAGCTGGAATACCCATCTCCAGCATGTCCACCTATATATATATATATATATATTAAAAAACACATTGGTGTAACAGTATCATCTTTAGTCTAAATCTAAACTAATAAGGCACGAGTTAGGCAACCAATGATTCTTCATCTAAATATTGTGCACCCAACCATCTAATCCACCATCCATCTAATTGGGCCCGCAACATTTAAACGATGTACACCGTCGATCGTCGAAACCCGCGTGATGCGTGACGCCCCCTGCGTGATGCGTGATGCTCATTGTGTTGAGATTGTTTACGGTCCCACCGCTTCGGATGATTTTTTCTTACCGGTGTTTCTCGCTACCCGCCCATCCCGACTCACCAGCGTATTTCCCGTCATTTGTTCGGCGATTATGGTTTCCAAACATAGCGATTAGATTTTCCAAACTTAGCTCATGCCTCCCGATGATCGAGCGCGGCGATCGGGCTTCATCGCTTCGCTTCGCTACCAACGAGAGTCGCCAGCATCGCCAACGAGAAGAGAAGACGAGGACCAGCCTCCCCGTCGAACCTTCCTGCGCGGCGATTGAACCCGGGGATCGTCGGCCTGGTGATCGACGAGGACAGCATCGATGGTGTCTGCCCCGACCTAGCGGTAGGTCTCCATCTTCAGGTTTCAACCTTTCCCGCATTGCCATAATCTCACAATCTCTGCCATTGCCGAACGATCTGCAGACGATGATGGCCGTTTCCCCTTGCTCTTTGCCACTACCCCTATCATCTACATGTGAAGCTCTTAGGTGACGGGATGCGGCGCTGGTATGGATCTCCAACATTAATTTTGCTAGCTCTTGTTCGTGATAGTCAATCGTGAATAGGTCCAATAGGATGAAAATTTTTGGACAATTTCCAAACCAATTTTCCTTGCCCGTGAAATCAGCATCCATAGAGCGTATCGCAACGTCAGATCCGGAGGTGCTCGACTGCTCGCCATCGCGTCTACCTCACCGCGTCCGGAGCCCGACAGTATTCTCCAGCATGTACGGGCCACCCATGTATTCCAGTTACCCTACTCCAGTTTCCTCAGTCCGGCTCCATATTGCAGGAGGTACACGAATGAGTCCTAGCTCTGGACGATTCCTTGCAATTTTCCTTCTTTTTTTTTTTGCCTTTTTTGCATGCCATAGGTATATGACATTTGTATACAGATCCGATTAGCATGAGGCATTCGTAATTGTGGATTGAACAGATGTCTCATAGGTTCAGTAACACACAATGATTAGCTGTGTATTGATCATATATATTGTGTGATGCTAATTTGCTCCCTCCTTTTGCTATGGATTTTCCATAGGCCGCTTGTGGTGGCTCATATTCTTATCAGCTTTCCTTCATTAAAAGGATATAAGAGAATCCCTAATTAGTCTCATGCCTTTTCTGATTCTTGCTATTGTTTCTGAAATAAATATTGATGCACCACATGCAGCCTCCACGCTGATCTGCCTTCCACGAAGGACACTTTAAGTACAACTATATTGATGCATGCCAGGAGCTTAATAAATTACCAGTAGATTAACATGGCGTCAATGTATTCTTCTATTTCTTGTGAACTACTAATTTTCTTGATCCCTTTACATGGCTGTTAGTCAAGTTTTTTTTTTTTTTGTGTAAGCTACTTTAAAAAACTTGACCCATTATGTGTTTTTGCTGAGCTCAAAGGGCAGGAAGAATGAGAATTATACTAACAAGACCTGTATGAGATTTCATTAGTTGAGCCTTCACATTTAAACTTTTGAAATAACAATATGGATGTTGTATGATGTGCAACAATCCTAATTACAGGACTGATTTGTACTCCGTATGCTTCAATATAGATTCCAGATTGAGGATGGTAAGGGAGAACCCATCACCACGACACGGATTCATCGTTTGTGCCTCACTAACATCAGCAAATCCCATCTGGTCTTCAAGGTAACAAAAATATAATCTTTCAATTGGCCCTGTATGTTGATTCTCTCACAGATCGATTTTCTGGTGGTTATACTACTGCAAGCCTCCAACCAATACAATGATTCAGCTGGTGCATGGCAATACTCCATATATATTTTGGTGCCCCTCTGTTCTATGTGAGAAAAAGATATTGTTTTTATAAAAGATGACTTTCTGTAAGCCTGACAATTTCTGTCATTAAAAGGATTTCTGTTTTTGTAGAAACTGATAACTGATATTTTTTCTATTGAAGCAGTCATGAACAGCTAAAGACGACTATTTAAGCTGCATTTCATCTGGGTGCTTCCCCAACATATATCGCCAAATTGTTAAGGCTTATGTTATTAAGGCTGATGAATGCCCAAATTATTTTTCTCAAGTATTCCTTATTTTTTTTCCGTTGGACAGTTCAGGAGTGGTAAGAATAGCATTTAATAACCTCTTCAGTCTACTTTTTTTAGCATTGCTATATATTTCAATACAACTATTATGGGAACCCATAGCCAGAAGAGACATGTTTTAAATTTTGTTAGCTGCTAGGGGCGTTACACTTTGAACTTTATTTTACTCAAGGATTCCTTAGTTCCTTGTGTTCCATGTAAAACTAGGTTGTTATTTTAATATTTAGGGGAATATAATATGCTCGAAAACATATTTTGTGAGATTGTGCTTCATTTTTCATCCAGGATGGCTGATTAGACATTTCGATTTTAGTTGATTCTTATTTGAATCAAGATGATCTCTATAACTCTATTTATCTAAAAGAAGATGATTTCTATTTAAAGATTCAGACTGTAAACCCCCTCGCCCTTATGCTTGCTGCTGTGAACCATCGTTGGGAGGTCCTGATTTTCCCAGCAGGACACGTGGTGTGGAGGTGAGGAAGTATAGCAGCAAGTTGATGCATCCATGTTGTTTTTTTTTGGGTTAGAAAAAAGAGATTTGTCCACCTTTTCCTTTTGTGTATAGCATACCTCATAGCATATATGTCTTTATCGGATTTTGATGCCTTTGTTAAGATTGGAACATTAATTCTAACCACTTGAGTTTGTGACAGTGTTACTCAAGGTATTCCTGGTCAATTGGTCATCCCTACAGGTTTCAAAGGATGTCAGGGTTGAGTTACCACCACCAGGGTGTATGTTTTTCATTGACCTAATAAACATCCGCAAGGGCATTGTTGACACAGAATGTGGGCTGAAACACCATTGATGCTACATGTGTGTGCTTTTCTTGCATAAAGAAAAATCGATGCTAAAACCTACTTTAGTCTGGAAATTGTTATTCAATATCTTCCAAGAATCAGTATGCATGAAGACATGGTGAACTAAATCAAGATAGACCTATGCAGCACCTTAAGATAGACCTATGCATCTGGAATAATGCATGTTTTTTTTTTTACTTTCAGAAGGTGAAATATTTGGAATTTTGAGATCCGTAGAATGTTAGCAGTTGGGTTGTTCCTAGATAGTTGTAGTTCCAGAGGAGGTTCTTCATGAAGCTTCCATGTAATTAGCATCTGACTTTTTCTGTTGATGATCCTTTTTGTTTTCTTCTATTCAACTCAATAAAATTATAAGTTTTTGTTTAAATAGTTTTTCACTTAACTAGAAATTTACAGATGCTGAGTATTAGTGCTGGTAGTTTGAAACTAATCTGATATAAAGAAATGGACCTCCTAATTTACAGGTGCCTGAAAACGTAGAAGATTCAGCCGACGAACTTGAGCTAGGGAAGGCAGGTGGGAGGTATGGGAACACGCCGTCGAGTAGTGTTGACATTTTTGAAATTCAAGATAATGATTACTTTTGGCCAATTTTGATCTCACAAGACAAGATGGCAATAATTATAACTTTTTTTTTACTAAGCACAAATATTATAACTACCCATTGGGTCTTCTTTGTTCGTCTTTTTTATTTATCATGATATCATAAAACCATTTTAAAATATATTTTTGTTATTTGTGATATCATAAGAACACGTCAGATATATGCCGCATGGATCTTATGTGAATGTTTTGGTTTTCTGTACAATGCCATGATATTTCGGGATGAACAGTATATTGAAGTTG
This sequence comes from Eragrostis nindensis, assembly GCA_012490785.1. NCBI lineage: Eukaryota > Viridiplantae > Streptophyta > Magnoliopsida > Poales > Poaceae > Eragrostis > Eragrostis nindensis. Next base: position 546,552 of record JAAXCT010000105.1, on the reverse strand, counting down.
TGTTTCATGCCCGTAACGTCGCGTGGAACAATACTTTGCCATGCGTGTCGCACGGGGTTAGTAACTAGTCTCATATAGGACCAAGTTGCAGCAGCATTTGTCTATGAATAGGTTGGATGTAAGTGAATATCTATACTCTGATAGGACAAAGCCTCATGCCTCTCCACAGCATTTTAAGAGACGTGGAGCATTCCTATGCTCACACGTCAATTCATGGCGACGTGGATAATCGGTTTTTCCTCCACGTCCTGCTCTCTCCTCGCCTTACCCCTGCTCCCGCCTCCCTATGGGCCCCACCATGTGCTGCTCCTGCTCCCTTGTGACAGATGAGCCCGTGCCCGGCCACAATTTTCAAGCCGTCTGATTCGTTGCCCCACCTCATGTCCGCTGTGAATAGAGAAAAAAAAAGAACCGGGTCGGTGCCGGGATGGGAGGAGACGATGCAGAGAAGAGAAGAGAAGAGGGCGGCGCGAATCAAACTGGAAGGCATCGAATCAAAGTCTTTATGCTGCGGTTCAGACGCTCCTGCGAGATACGAGGGAGAGGAGAAGGCCGGATGGGGCCGCCATGCTGCTCCCGGCGCCAGCACACAGGCCGTGGGCCACGCGAAGGGCAACCACTTCAAGAGAACAGAGGAGGAGAAGCCGCTTCAAGCGAACGGAGGAGAAGCCGCTTCAATCGATGTCGTAAGGCAACGACTCCAGCAGGTTGAGTTCTTATGAGAATCTCGGATGGGGACTAGGCGGAGGGGAGAGGACAACCGCTGATGTTTCTTGGGTCCGTCAACTGGCTGTGGGATAAAAAGCAACGAAAACGGTGAGGAAGAATGGAGCTGCTCGTGGAGCCAATGGAGGAGCCTTCCATGGCTCTCTGGCGAAGGGAGCGAATGGTGCTGCTGGTGCGCTTGCGGAGGAAAAGAAAGAAGAAAAGGAGAGAAGCAGCCCGTCTTTACTCGCAGCTGTCGACATGTAGAGAGCAGGACCGCCGCGTGGCCTTGCCCCATCCAGCGCGCATGCCACCCGTGATCCTGACGAGAACGGCGCTAGAGAAAATAACAGAAGAAAGAAAAGAGGCATGGTTGTTGTGGGAGTGGGACCCACTACCTTTTCAATTGGATTTTTTTTTGTTGCTGGGAGCACACAAACGCCAGTTCACACTTCACAGTAGAAACATTGCTTCCACATTTTCATGGAGGCCCTTTAGTTTATACAAATCATACAAAGCTTCCTAAAGTTGTTTATAACATAACGTTTCATACATTAGTATTTTAAATATTATAACGATACAAAGCTTCCTAAAGTTGTTTTCAATATTATAACGATACATTCTCTGAATGGGCGCGGCGGAGCGCGCTTACCTACCTAGTTGTGTTTAAGACGCACGCAAATTGTAGTTCCCACTTTCTTGTACAAGGTGACATATCGCTAAACGGTTGGGAAAGACATCAATTTGTACTACAATTTATAAAACTGTTGGGCACACAAAATAAATACTAAGAAGGATGAAAACTGTAGGCCATTAGGTGAGAACTGTAAGGAATGATTAGTTAGGAGCAAGGTTTGCAATCCCGAATCTCTCGGTAAAACCGGTAGCCACCGTGATGGCCGATTCCCCGGAAAACCAGAAAAACCGATTGGAAACTGGACCAAAATTCAAATGACGAATTTTGAACCAAAAAAGGGCGAATTTAACGGTAAACCGGGCCGGTTAACCGGTAAAACAGACAAAAAAAAAATCAAAAAACTAGTTAAGAGAGGAAAAATGGAAAAAGTGCAAAAAATCGAAACAAAAAATATGTAAAAAAACTAGATGCAATTTGCGAAGGAAAGGACCACAAAAATTCCATAGTTTGCTTGGTCAAAAAAATCAAGAAAAGTTGATGGTCGTCATTTTCTTTTTTAATTCCTTTTCCAACCTAGACAATTTTCTAGAATTTTTTGACCCATCAAACGATCGAATTTTCATATTCCGTTTCACACCATTGCTCTTCTTATTGTATCTAGTTTATTGACATATTTTTATTTATTTATTTTCAGATTTTCAATTTTTTGAAATTTGAAATAGAAAACCGAGCTACCGGTCCGGTTTACTGCGGTAGCGCGAACCTTGGTTAGGAGCAAGGTTTGGAATCCCATTTTTACCGGTAATACTGAGCCGGACCTAGATGTCCGGCGGGAAAACCAATCGGAAACTGGATCAAAATTCAAGTGATGAAATTTGAATAAAAAATGTCGAAATTTTTGGTAAACCAGACAAAAAATCTGGTAACCCGGACAAGAATTCCGGTAAACCGATTTAAAGAGAAAAATGGGAGAAGTGCAAAAAAAAAAAAAATTTGAAAAATATGAAACAAAAAATATGTAAAAAACCTAGATACAATTTGCAGCGCAATGGTACAACAACAACACGAAAATGTGATCGTTTGCTCTGTAAAAAAAATCGAGGAAGGTTGCTAGTTTGAATTTTTCTTTTTTTCTTCCTTTTTCAGCCCAGAAAACTTGTATGAATTTCTTGGCTATCAAATGATCGAATTTTCATGTTCTTGTTCCACCATCACGTTGAAAATTTCATCTATTTTTATGATTTTTTTTTCAAATTTTCATTTTTTAAAAAAAATTGAATTAAAAAACGGAGAACCGAGTAACCGGACCAGACTGGTTTTTACGGTTTTCGCGAAAACCGGTCCGGTTTACCGCGGTAGCGCGAACCTTGGTTAGGAGTATCTCATGGTGTTTCCAGGAGCTAGGATTTTGATTTCTGGGGTTTCAATTTTTTATATGACACCAAAGATTCTTAAAAAATTAAGCAATCCTCTCCAATTGCATCGAACCAAGGCAAAAGTATCAAGCAAGCTTATCTTGTGGCTAGCAAATGATATTTATCCAAACTTCTCTTATTTCTCTACTAATGTATATATGTATTACATACACCTTAAGAGCCATTGTTTATGTGCCCAAACAATGCTGGCTCCGCCCCTGAGCGTTTCTATTCAAGCAATTCTATAGAAGGTCATTAATATCAAAGGCAAAACTTCCACATACACAAAACGTCTTCAAGGAGGTTACATCATTAAAACTCACTAAATTTCCAAACTTTTATTATCTTATTCACTAGTGTGTCAAGGCAGTACAAAACCCTTTTGTTATCAGAGGTAAACCTACACCACCAGTTATAAAAAGGGCACCTTTCCCTCGAGTTCTGACACGGACCCAGCTCAAGCACCACTTACATTCGCTCGAGCACAGGACAACAATCACCAAATATGGCCAAGCTACCAATCGTCTTCCTGATCATCATCGTTGTGGCAATGGCGACTATTCCATCCACGCACTCTGCTCGCCTTCTGGAGAGCAGGGAGCACGCAGCCACGACACTGACTGGAACCCTCTCTTCAGCATCATCAGAGATGGCAAAGGTTCAAGCTTCCTGTGAATGGGCCAAAAAGGCACATGATCATGTTGTCGACTGCCATCCACGAGTGCCTTTGTTTGGGCCGTAGGCAGTGCAAGTTCCCATGCTTCAACTGCCACATCCAACGAACATGAACATTATCGTTTATGTCAACTTGTCAATGCCTTATATATAATGTTGCATGCATTCTACCAGAATAATTGTATATGATGCTGCTACATATACGCACTATCACTACTTTTCCCCCGAGCAATTGTACGTAATCGTGCTCAAGTTAAATGGATTAGCCGTGAGGTCAAAGGCATTGTGCACGATGTGGTTAAAACCGTCACCGTCGATGGTCTGGCTCAGGTGAAATGTCACCCCGACGTTGATCTGAAGGAGGGAACAAGGAACCCGCCTGAAGACGGCGTTGACGACAAAACAAAAGACATCGCTGCCGTGCTCACCAGCGATCTTGGCTGGCCTGCTCCCATCAACCGCTTGGGCTAGAGAAAATGAATCAAAATTCTATCTAATAATATAATTGAATGATGCAAGCCATGCAATATCTGTTTTTTTTGTGTGTGCTTCGCGTTAATTTTAGAATGATCAATCTGTTTTCTGGTTTATTAAGTAAGTGTGCGGACGACGGTTTATGACGAGTCATGCATCATGAGTTGTGAGAATGTTTATTCACTTTTGTTATATCGTCGCATTGAATTATGACATCCATTCATTAGCTGCAATAGTTGTTATGTTTATTCACTTTTAGACTGCTTTTTTGGAATGATCTGTTAAGCACGGTATACGAACTGACACGGGTTGAAACATAGATGGAGTCCCATCTAGACAAACAATAGGCCGTGTGATATTCAGATGCAAGCTCATGCTTTGGCTTGGGTTTGCATATGAATATGAGTTGGGCTATTGTCTTGCTTTTCTAAAAGGGACTTCGCAGGCCGATAGCCCGTATACAACCTTGCACTTTTGCGATACCATGTGCCCGTATGCAATCTTTGGCTCCCGCAGCAATGCGCATGCATTTAACTAGTAACTTTTATATATTATTTCGTAATTAGTAGGCTTGTGTCCCATGTTGTGTCTAGCTACCCTTTTCTTTTGCATCTCTTCCGTTGTTCTGGGCATGTCAGAAATTATTTTTCCCCTTGACAAAAAACAGATGTACTAGATATAATACATGCTATCGAAGGTCATTAATATCAAAGGCAAAACTTCCACATACACAAAAACGTCTTCAAAAACGTTACATCATTAACACTCACTAAATTTTCAAACATTTATTATTTTATTCACTATGTCATGGCAGAACAAAACCCTTTCGTTATCAGAGGTAAACCTACACCACCTATAAAAAAGGCACTTTTCCCTCGAGTTCTCACACAACCCAGTTCAAGCACCTCTTACATTCGTTCAAGCACAGGACAACAATCACCAAATATGGCCAAGCTACCAATCGTCGCGACCAGCGTCTTCCTGATCATCATGTTTGTGGCTATGGCGACTATTCCATCCACGCACTCTGCTCGCCTTCTGGAGAGCAGGGAGCACGCAGCCACGACACTGACTGGAACCCTAGCATCATCAGAGATGGCAAAGGTTCAAGCTTTCAGTGAATGGGCCAAAAAGGCACATGACCATGTTGTCGACTACCACGATCCACGAGTGCATTTTTTTGGGCCGTAGGCAGTGCAAATTCCCATGCTTCAACTGCCACATCCAACGAACATGGACTACACTGTCGATTCAGTACTGTGTATCGTTTATGTCAACATGTCAATGCCCTTTAAATAATGTTGCATGCATTCTACCAGAATAACTGTATATGATGCTGCTACATATACGCACTATCACTACTTTTTCCCCAAGTAACACGGTATACAAGTATAAAGTAAGCGTTACAAAATATTTAAGAGATCGCATAATAACATATTAATGAGCAAAAAAAATATTAATGAGCATGATAATATGTTTAACATCACTAGATTAAGCTCATAAGAGGTTCGCAAAAAAAAAGATTAAGCTCATAAGAAGCTCAATGTGGTTCCTCTTCATAATTGCTGATTTTCATGGTACAGAAAAAGAGAAAAGAATCAATTGAAAATTTGCTTTCATCACAAAAGACTAGTCTCCAAAACAAAACTTTAACTAATACTTTTTTCCTATAAAATATTTATGAAATATAGTTAAAGTATACTTTTATGAAATTATATTTCAATACGAATCTACTCATATCATTTCCACGTTTATAAACTTAATACATTAATAAATATTTGTAGTCAAAATTTAGAAAGTTTGACTTAAAGACAATCTCAGAACAACTATTTTGAAACTGAAAGGAGTACAAGCAATCCAACAGTCAGTAGGCGTTGCGGGCTCGCTGAGGAGCTCCACAGATGAGACACATGTCAGATCCTTGTTGGTGCAGGATGGGTGGGAGGTAATTGAGTGTTAAAACGTTTTTTTCTCTCAAACCGAAAGTCTGTTTTTGAATCCTTTTGAACTTACGTGTTCCTTAGAACTAATTCTACAAAATAAGATGCAATATGAATATTTTTGAGTTTTTTAAAATACAATTTTTCATCAACGTTTTGAATGTACTGCGTCAACATTTTATTAGGCCGAGTCAACATTTTTCACAAAAAATGTTGAAGTGGTTCTACCAAATTGTTGAAATAGTTTTTTAAAAACTATTGAAACTACTATATTTAAATGTTGAAATAGTTGTATATTTATTATAAAAAATAAAGAAAAAAATTAAAATATACCTGATTTGTAGGCTGGCCTCTGCCCGTTGATAGGCCGATCTACAACTTCTTACATGTAGATTGGTCTGCATATAGGAGGTCCCCTTTAGATCCGCCCCTCTTTGGGGGCTGGAGCGGGCGCTCCGCTTGCTCCAACCCCCCCAGGGCCAGCCATGACGCCAGGGGACAAGCCGACGTACAACGATACAGTCGTTGCCAGCACATCGTAGATGAGTCAAGCCTCAATGGTCGTTGCTAGGTGCAGCGGCTACGAGGATGCATGCACTGTTCTTGAGCTTTGTCACGCAAGATCAGCATGGCCTTTGCTTTACACTTCACCAACCTCCTCTGTGGCCAGGCAGTCAATCTTATAAGGCTATCTTCACCGGAAGTGGTATTTCTGAGCTCGAAGAGACGATGAAAGAAATTATGGTTGTTGGATGGTTGCTCGTCTGCATGAGATTTTTTTTTCCTTTTGTTTATGTTTGCTCTTTTTCCCCAGTCTATGTACAATATTGAACGGAGCCTCTTTCTTTATAACACCTATAGCTATATGCATTTTTCTCCTCGCAAAAACATATGCATTTTTTCGATGTAGAGGCTAGGCACAGATTGGCAGGGCAACTATAGGTACCTACCGAGACCTACACATGCACGCGGCCTTCCATTTTCCCGGCACTCAGCTCGCACACTGCACGCATGCATCGAATTTACAGCAAACCTACATACTCTCCAGTGTCAAAAAAGCTGTCATTTTGGATATCGACACGGTCTTCAAAATATAGTTTTGACTAATACTTTTTGCTATAAAAATAATAAAATATAATTGAAATGTACTTCTATGAAACAATGTTTCAATATGAATCTACTCATGTTATTCTCACATTTCAAAACTTAACATATAAAAAGTTATTTAGAGTCAAAGTTTAAAAAGTTTGACGTAGGACAACCTCAAAACGACAACTATTTTGAAACTGGAGGAGTACTCTATTTGCTGACCTGGTAATGAACAAGCAAGTCGGTGTGGTAAATTTTATGCAGAGTTTTCACTAGTTATAGCACACAGGGAATACCGAACGAGGGCATTGCTGATAGCAAGTTTAATTTCACAAACATCGATCTGAAAAAGATGTTACATCATCATTAACACATAGTATTAAATTACCCAGGCGTTTGTCATATTTAATGATGATGTTACATCTTGATGTAGTACGTCAAGACGTACGTAACACCTGTGTTGTTAAACCTAATTAAGCCACCATGTGAGTTTCGGCACCACCGCCTATAAAAATCACTTTCGCCTCCAGTTCCGACACGAACCATCACCAAGCCATTGAAACATGGCCAAGCTTGCCTCCATGATGACCATTGTCCCCGTGATCGTCTTTGTGGCCCTGGCGACTGAATCCACGCACTCTGCGCGCCCTCGCCCTCTGGAGCGCACGGCCGAGAATGCAGCAGAGACGACACTGAGCAGATCCTCATTGTCACCGGCGGCATCAGACATAGAGAAGGCTGCCCATTTTTGTGATTGGCTTATAAAGACGTTTGATGTTCTGAAGCATGATAACTGCTACATCCCTGGCTTTCATGAGTATGGGCCATAGACAAAAGAATTTGCCATACATCAGCTCAAGTCCAACGAACATGGATCATATGTGTATATCCTTTGTGCCAACCATGTCAATAGCCTTTAAATAATGCCACGCGAGTGCATTACCAATTCTACCTGATCTGATTATGATATTTGCTTAAATGTATCACTACTATTTTTATTTTCAAGTGTTGCTCTAGATGATGATATTGTGAGCTCTTGACTTGTCATTGATTATAGATGAACCAATATTATAGCTTACGAAACTCATCACAAAATTGAAAACAACACGCGTTAGTCACGCTGCTATCTCTAGTATATGTTGCTCTAAATGATTGCAGGCTTGCAGCTTTCCTTAATGTACCGAGCGTGTAACATAGCACTGTCTTGATTTTCGGTCGCATATTCACCATTGAACAGTTTCGTATTGCCGCACTTCCAAAATATTCCAAAGAACTGGAGCAGCTAGCACCGAAACAACTGAGCTTGTGTGATCGAGAAGAGATGCAGGAAATGGCCGGGCGCTACGACATCAAACATAGAACGCAACATCCGTATACAACAATGAAACCACCACAAATTCATCGATGTCGACGTAAACCCGGCATTTGAAAACATAAGTACTCCCTCCGATTTTAAATTGTTGACGTTTGATTTTTTTTGAGTTACGTTTGACTATTCGTCTTATTCAAAATATTTTAAAAATTATCATATATTTCATTATAATTAGTTTCATCACTAAAGAAAATTAAAATATAACTTATAATTTTACATTTTTAAGCTAATATTTTGAATAAGACGAATGGTCAAACATAACTCAAAAATAGTCAAACGTCAACAATTTAAAACCGGAGGGAGTAAATAATAGGCGTTTCAATCGATCTTCGCCGAGCGCGCGCACGCACGCATCCACCTCTCGCAAGCGAACGCTCTGCTCTGATGGTCCACTTGCTTTCTAGACGTGCTCTCGATAGGATCATATGTCACAGTACATGCATACTCTCGCTCGGCGGCAGATGCGACGGGCGCGGCCAGCGCGCGTGGAACGCGTATAGCACGCGTGGCGGGCATGCATGGTGAGCGCGGCGACGACGACGCGCATTGGGCGTGCTGCAACAGCGACGGCGCCCGACAGGTTCGTCAGCCACGCGCGGGAGCGGCGATGGCATCGACGACCGAGAGTACACAAGGGTTTAACAGGATGCGGTTGATATATACTTCCTCAGTTCCTCTATTTCAAATTACTTGACGTTTTTGACTTTTAAAATCATATTTGACTGTTTATTATGGTTTGTTTTATCATTAGAGATATTATAAGCATGATTTATTTATTTTAATATTTATATAAATTTTTTGAATAAGACGAACGGTCAAACATGATCTTCAAAAGTCAAAAACGTTAAGTAATTTGACATGAAGGTAGTATAATCAGCGCATAGCAGTCTCATTATGCAAGCGGCTTGCACTTTCTGATTGGAGCCGCCAATAGCGCAAGGCACATCCTCTCATCACCATCCCTTGCCATCGTCGAAGATTGCTCGGGTGTTGGATGCATGGGTCGAATAAGACGGCAGCGCCCGTGGCGGGTTGGATGCGGGGCAAAGGTCGCTTGAGTCGCATGGAGATGTGTATCTCGAACCGACTTATTCTTTTCTGTCTAGACGAGTGGTAGATTATTACAAAAAGAAAATAACGGATATGCAAACAGTATGCCAGTGTCTATGATTTTTATATTAAAGGAAAGGCAACTTGACATGTTACAATAGTATAACTATTTTTATTGAACATAGAATGTCTCAAAGCATAAAAGTTTTACTTAGTACAACCTCCAGGACCCCCATAATGGAACTTGTCATTTGTAAATACACTAACTTGATAGCAGTTCTTGTGGGTCACCTGAGGGTGAACACCAGCAGGCCATGGAGGAGAAGCGTAGCCATTTCCACTAATATCGACAAACTGTACATCTTGAATTGTAGCAGAATTTTCTCCTGGTCACTGCCCATTCCCCATTGGTGGGCTGGGTTCTCCCACGTTAGATCCTGCGTAACCACCCCATATTATCGTATTTGCATGGTCTGCCAAACTGTTGAAAAGCTTCTTTGGCCAAAATCCCACAGGAGTCATATTTCCACCACCCTGACTAAAATATAGCCACCAATCTCCATCATCCTTTTTCTACAGAAAAGAAAAGTCAAAGTATGTTGTTAATATATAACAACTTGTTATATCAAGGAAACTTCACATTATTTAACAAGTTTAAGCATGGTTCAGTTCGTGGTTACTAGTGTACTTGTCACCTTTTCCTTTCCTTTCATAAATTTAATATTCCGTTATAAGGAACACGAAAACTTATAACCCAAATACATATAAACAGAAGAAGGTTCATTTGCTCAATATTAATAAATCATGAGATTCGGTGGCACAATAGGTACTATGTCTTTCTTGCCTTGAATATCTTGATTGATATCTTACTTCCCTCCTGTATAATATCTCCTGGGGTAATTGGAGCATAGTTAACTGGTACGAATCCATCGCATTTCAAGTTGATACAACCGGTTGATTTGTATCCATCAGCCTGGTAAATGTTCAATGCTCATTTGAAATTAACTCATGTTACACAAATGATAATGTCAAACAAAAGTTGTAGTGTGTAAGTTCCCTATTTCGGTGTTGAGACACAAAAGATTAAAGAAAAAACAAAGTGACGGGCCATCTTTGTGTTGACATGACTACGTACGTAGTCCATCTTACAGAAAAGTGAGTCTTGTAGTCACCGTAGAAAGATGGTTCAATCTACATGACACAGAAATCTGCTTCAAAGCTCAATAAGCGATTGAAAAGTACAATATTTGTTGAAAGCAATGTCAGTATTGACTTACTGCCCATCCAGCATGTATAGCATTAACATTGTCGGTGTGTCCTTGTTGGAAATTCGAGACTGCAACAGTAGCCTCAACATCTTGGCCCATCTTGGTACTCGGAAGCTCATGAACGCTTAAAGTTGCTATGGTGCCGTATAGTACAGAATCATAGCTAGAACTTGATCGGTAAATTGCTATCTATTAGAAGAGAATAAAAAATTAATTGAAGGATTTTAAAGTTTTAAGGTTTGAATGTAAACCATTATATTTTAAAGGTGCAATGGAAAGTATAAACCTTGGGTATCTGTGGATCTAAACAGGTACAAATAAGAGCATCACCTATGGACTTACGTGTTTTATGACTGTTGAACTCTGGAGTTGCTCCACTTTGACGGATAGTGAACTCCTATTAGAGGACATCTCTTCTTTGAATCGTATACTGCTGCAAAGGTGTGGCTTCTTACCACACCATGATGTTGTAGCAACATGCTTCAAGCAAAAGATGCTGAGAAGAAGCACAGAGAAGTAAAGGAGTCTCAACATTTTTTTGACATGAAACATGGCGCTGTCAATCATACCTTGCCCGTCCAGCCAAGATGAGAAAAAACCAATATATAGATATGATATAGTACTGGCTAAATAAATGCACTCTGACTGGTCGGCCAATGCAAAGAAATTAATAAATCACATATATCTTATTGAAATAAACTAATCACTGAATATATACCACGGTCAGTGCTATGGGAATAAATTAATATTATACTCTAATAATATAGATGTATTGGTACATACATGGAATCTGCTCAGATTGATCCAAAAAATTGAAATCTCCAATATTTAATATAAAATACACATTAATCACAAAAACAACTGTGTCTAACGTTATTGAAATAAATTAATATTCCATTAATAGATATATTGCTGAAAGATTGCATTAAGCTCAAACAGTGTAAAAAATTAATATCATGTAGATTTGAATGCACTATATTTATGTAGAAGATTCTATTGGTCAATGGTATGGAAAGAAATAATATTCATGTATACTTGAATACACCATATTTATTTTCAGATATGGCTAAAGGGTTGTTAAAGATTTGCATGCTTTTTCCAAAAATGAGATGAATCACTACATGCAAATGAAGAGAAGGGGAAAATGGAGTTGCGGCTGTGAAATTAGACATGAGTCGAATGGAGTTTTCTTGAGAAGATGATGTTAAAGTTGGGCTTGGCTAATGAATGGGTCAACACTGTCATGAGGTGCATAACCACAGTTACATATTAGATTCAACAGAGACTTGACGGATATCATAACGTTGACAAGGGGTTTGAGACAGGGGATCCGATATCACCTTATCTTTTTTTTAAAAAAAAAATATGTGCAGAACTTTTGTTTCTACATTTTTAAATGCAGAGGAAAATATTGGTGATTTGCGTGGTGTTAAAGTGTGCCAGCAGGTATACAAGTACTATAAAGTAATCGTTATAAAATGTTTAAGAGATCACATAATAACATATTAATGAGCATGATAATATATTTAAAATCACTAGATTGAGCATGATAATCACAAAAGACTAGTCAATTGACAATGTAATTATCTCACACTTTTAACGATTGATCTAATTGCAAAGTGATGTACCTGCGCTGCTGCTGCTGCGCTAGATTAACAATTGATGAGTGCTCGTATCCCTTGCCGCTAGACAGGGGCGCAGGGGGCCAATGCGAGGCAACACGTACGGCCAGCGACTGGCCGAAATCTTCTGTCACGTAGGGATTGCAGGATGGGGATTGGGGGACGGGAGGCGGGAGCTGCGTCGCCAGTGGCCGCCGGAAGCGACGAAGCGTCGATCTCGTTGGGAAACTTAGCAGTTTAGCAGCGGCTCGATCGTTTCCGCTTTTCTGTTCGGGCCGATCAATTGTTTTCATTCCTTTCCTTTTACGTTCTGGGTTGAGCTGGGCCAAATCTGCACGGTATGCCGTGGCCCACCCGGCATACTCTTTAGATCCGTCTGCATATATATAGAAGGTCCCCTTTAGATCCACCCTGGGGCTGGAGGGGGGGCACCACTTGCTGGCCACGGCATACTCTTTAGATCCGTCTGCATATATATAGAACGTCCCCTTTAGATCCACCCCTATTTGGGGGCTGGAGGGGGGGGCACCACTTGCTCCAACCCCCAGGGCCGGCCATGACGCTAGGGGACAAGCCAATGTACAATGACACTGTCGTCGCCAGCACATCGTAGATGAGTCGAGCCTCGGTGGTTGTCGCTAGGTGCAGCGGCTACGAGGATGCATGCTCTGTTCTTGAGCTTTGTCACGCAAGATCGGCGTGGTCTTTGCTTTACTCTTCACCAACCTCCTCTGTGGCTAGTCAAAGGAAGAGAAGACCCAAAAGACTAAATAGGTATTTCTGAGCTTGAAGAGACGATGAAAGAAATTATAGTTGTTGGATCGTTGCTCGTCTGCATGAGAGTTTTTTCTTCCTTTTGTTTATGTTTGCTCTTTTTCGCTAGTTTATGTACAATCTGGAACAGAGCGTCTTTCTTTATAACAATTATAGCTATATGCATTTTTTCGATGTAGAGGCTAACATCATACCGCAAAATGTTGATATCAAACTAGGCACAGATTGGCAGGGCAACTATAGGTGTTAGAGCATCTCCAAAAGAGCTCCAAAACTTCTCCTTAAATCAAAATAATAGGATTTAATCAAAAAAATCATCTCCAACAGCACCCCAAAACTACTCCTAACTTTTTCATATCCCTTAAACTCCTCTCATTTGTAGCTACAAACAGGGGAAGAATTGGGATCCCCATTCCTTCTTCTTTCACTAGAATTAATGATTTTATGGCCCTAAATGCTGACGTGGCCCAATCAAAAGTGTTTTGATCCACTTTTAGGGAGGAACTGTTGGAGGAGGAAAGAAAAATTACCCCGTATAATTTTTTGGTTAACCTCAAAAACAAGTTTATAGGGCTAATTTTTTGGTAATCTCTTAGAGATGCTCTCAACCCTACCAAGACCTACACATGCATGCGGCCTTCCATTTTCCTGAGCACTCAGCTCGCACACTGCACGCATGCATCGAATTAACAGCAAACCTACGTACTCTATTTGCTGAACCTGGTAATCAACAAGCAAGTCATACTGGTAACCGGTCTGTACGTACGTAATCCATCGCCCATCGGTGTGGTAAATTTTAATGCAGAGTTTTCACTAATTAACACACAGGGAATACCGAATGAGGGAATTGCTTATAGCAAGTTTAATTTCAGATACTGACCAGATCCTCATCTTCACCAGCGGCATCGGACATGGAGAAGGCTACCGATTTCTGTAATTGGCTTATGGCTCACCAAAGGCCTTGAGGGCAAGTCGTTTATTGAAGGGGAAGGGTGTGTCTAGATCATAAAAAAAATTTAGGTTAATTTCTCTTTTTTTTGAGTAGGGAAGAAGGTTCTGACTGGCTGGGACCCATAGTCAGGATTCAAGGAGTTGGGGACGAGTTAAATACTAGTTGGGCCTACTCTTCTTTTTCTTTCTTTTACTTGAAAAAGCACTTGCTACTGGTTTTGCTGATTGACAAAACGGATCTCTTCCCTGTGAGCCGCCTTTAGGAAAACTGCACCAAAGATGTGTCTTTGTTCGGTTCAGATCAACAAAGCATTTGCTAATACCAGTCTGAAGGCGACGCTATGCAGCTCCATTGCCTCTTAAAGTGAATGGCCTTCCTATTATATCGAATATTTGGAGTGTAGGAGTTTTTCATAGAATGGGGTGTAGGCAAATACCAACGTCGAGTTCGAAAAAGGTGTGAATTAATGACCATCATATCGATAACTCGCCTGAGATGCCTTAAATATTTGTACAAATGAGTCCCGCTTCATCAGTAACACAAAAACAGCCTTTCCAAGTTTTTTATTTTATTACTCGCGCCGTACTTTGAGGTTGTCAGTGCAGCTGGATGGCTCTTGCTTTTTTCAAATGGTACGGCTAGTTCGTTTTTCACTGCAAAGACGAGTACGACAAGATGATGTTCTGAAGCATGAGAACTGCTACATCCCTCATCCCTGGCTTTCATGACTATGGGCCATAGACAAAATTTTGCCGTGTATGAGCTCAAGGCTAGCGAACATGGACTATGATCTGATTATCCTTTGTGTCAACTATGTCAATAGCATTGCACATGATCTGATTATGATCTTTGCTAAATGTATCACTACTATTTTTATTTTCAAGTGTTGCTCTAGATGATATAGTGAGCTCTTTACTTTCCATTGATTATAGATGAATCAATACTCCGTCAGTCATTTTGCAAAAAATAAAAATAAAAAAAATCTCCATTAGTCACGCATATAACAGCGAGGTGGTGTGATCGAGAAGTGATGCAAGAAATGGGCCGATGAGATGGCAGTCATACAGAGCTACAACATCAAACACATATAGAACGCAACATCAGTATTACAATAATAAACCACCACAAATTCATCGAGCATTAGCTCACGCACGCACGCATCCAACTCTCACAAGCAAACGCGCGCTCTGCTCTGTTATGGTCCACTTGCTTTCTAGACGTGCTCTCGACCGGATCATATATCACAGTACATGCATGCATACTCTCGGCGGCAGACATATCACAGTACATGCATGCATTAATATGCGTGCATACTCTCGGCGGCAGACACGGCGGGCGCGGGGAGCACGTGCGGTGAGCGCGGCGACAAGGGCGTGCTGCAACAGCGACAGTGCTCGACAGGTTCGTCAGCCACGCGCATGGCAATCTCATTAATTTTGCAAGCGGCTTACACTTTCTGATTCGGGCCACCAATCGCGCAAGGCACGTCCTCATCACCTTCCCTTGCCATCGTCGAAGCTAAAATTGCTCGTGCGGTGCCGGGACGGCGATGGCAGGTTCGGGTTGGATGGGTCGAATAAGACGGCAAAGGTCGCTTGAGTCGCCTGGCGATGTTGTTCTTGCCGAGGGATGCGTGATCAACTTTTCATGCCCTCTAGCACAGATCCAGATGGGGTGCACAACCACGGCAGCATAAGCATGATCAATCCGGTGTCGAGACTCGAGAGTCCAAGCCAATGAAAGCATGGTCAAAGACCACAATGGTGGCATACATCTATGGGTGGATGTTAATTGGCGCACCTGCACTTGATGATTGTTGTTGAGCTAAGAGCATCCTCAATGGTAGAGCTAGCTAAGAGATAGCAGCTAGCTCTTGCAAAGAATTGAAGAAGAGTAGGGTTCATGTTTAAGTCTCTTATTTCTTAGAGGCTACCTCTTGAGAAAGAGTTAGCTACCTCTCTCTCTTCTTTTTCTCCAATAAACATTTCTAAGAGGCAGCTTAGAAGCAACCACCGGAAACTGTCTAAGGCGGTGCTGGGCTAACGGTATAACCTTTTAAGCCCAGTTGAGACTCGTCTTAGGATAAATGTTGGAGTTGCCCCGGCGGGAAAATCGTTGTTGGTTTATATGGTAATTGAGATGGTGGCAGCTGCTGGCTATGATCCAATTGATGTGTGAGGTAGTGCCAATTATGGGAGAAATCCCGTGTTCCACATAAGCAATGATGGCGTCCGAGCGCATCATTTTTCTTCTTGAAGGCGTGGTTTTGGGGCTTGGCATCAACCTTGAGTTTCTATTGAGATAGTGGCCAAAGGAAGTTGTAGTTTTTTAGGATTGTTTCGTTGTTACTCAGGTGTAGTTTTTTTTTCTCATGTCTTTTTATCGTTTGCTCCTTTTTTCCTAGACATGCGTGCTATTAGGATTCGAGTTGTCTTACCTTGTAATAATGATAGCTACATGCATTTTTTGATGCAGAGTCTAGAATATTAATATATTCTTTATTCTTAAAAAAATGTATATTAAGAAGGATAACCCAGGCTTTCAGGTCTTAAGTTTTTCTCGAAGTCTCTCAATATTAAGCAGTAGCATGCTATCGTTTATACGCTTTATGCAACTGTCAATTAAGAATGGTAACCCCAAAAAACATGCCAAACAGCTTTCAGGTCTATGTTCTTCTTGAAGTCTCTCAATTTTTTTAGAAAAAAGGTAGAACACCATACCCTTGCTATAACGTTTGGGTTCGAACCCAGGCCGCGGGCGTGGTGCCCAAGCGCCAAGACCGGTGCAGCCTCGCAAACTGTCTATGGTACCTCTCATTTTAAGCCTCCCTTCCTGTTAGTTAGCTCATATTTTGAATTCGGCCACCCAAAATTTTCTCTCTAGACGTGTGACAGATTATTAAAAAAGAAATAACGGATATGCATACAGTCTGCTTGTGTCTAAGATTTAATGTGTTGTGCATTTGTAACAGTAAAAAACAAGAATTTTTTGTATATTAAAGGAAAGACAACTTGAAATATTGCAATAGTATAAAGATTTTTATTGAACATAGAATGTCTCAGTGCATAAAAGTTTTAGTCAGTACAACCTCCAGGACCCCCATAATAGAACTTGCCATTTGTAAATATACTAACTTGCTAGCATTTCTTGTGGGTCACATCAGGGTGAACACCAGCAGGCCATGGAGGAGCGTAGCCATTTCCATTATTATCGACAAACTGTACATCTTGAATTGTGGCAGAATTTTCTCCAGGCCACTGCCCATTCCCCATTGGTGGGCTGGGTTCTCCCCTGTTAGATCCTACGTAACCACCCCATGTTATTGTATTTGCATGATCTGCCAAACTATTGAAAAGCTTCTTTGGCCAAAATCCCACAGGAGTCATATTTCCACCATCGTGACTAAAATATAGCCACCAATCTCCATCATCCTTTTTCTACAGAAAATAAAAATCAAAGTATCTTGTTATATGTATATCAACGAAACTTCACATTTACAAGTTTAAGCGTGGTCCAGTTCATGGTTACTAGTGTACTTGTCATCTTCTCCTTCCCTTTCATAAGTTTAATATTCCACATAAGGAACACAAAAATTATAACCCAAATAGATCAACGTACAAAAAAAAGGAGGTTCATTTGCTTAACATTGATAAATCATGATATTCGGTGGCACAATATGCATTTTGTCTTTCTTACCTTGAATATCTTGATTGATATCTTAGTTCCCCCCCTGTAAAATATCTCCTGGGGTAATTGGAGCATAGTTAACTGGTACGAATCCATCACATTTCAAGTCAATACACCCGGTTGATTTGTATCCATCAGCCTGGTAAATGTTCAGTTCCCATTAGAAACTCATGTTACACAAGAGGAGACGCAAAAGATTAAAGAAAAACAAAGTGACTAGCCATCTTTGTTGGCATGACTATGTACCGTCCATCTTACAGAAAAGTGAGTTTTGTAGCCTCCATAGAAAGATGGTTCAATCTACATGACACAAAAATGTGCTTCAAAGCTCAATAAGCAATTGAAAAGTACAATATTTGTTGAAAGCAATATGGAAATGTTGACTTACTGCCCATCCAGCATGTATAGCATTAATGTTATCGTCGTGTCCTTGCTGGAAATTTGAGACTGCAACTGTAGCCTCCACATCTTGGCCCTTCTTGGTACTCGGAAGCTCATGAACGCTTAAAGTTGCTATGGTACCGTATAGTACAGAATCATAGCTAGAACTTGATCGGTAATTGCTTTCTATTAGAAGAGAAGAAGAAAATTAATTCAAGGATGCCTTTTAATTTTTATTGGTTATGTAAACCATTATATTTTATTGGTGCAAAGGAAAGTATAAACCTGGGGTATATGTGGACCTAAACAACACTATATTAGGTATAAATAAGAGAGCATCACCTATGGACTTACATGTTTTATGCCTGTTGAACTCTGGAGTTGCTCCACTTTGACGGATAGTGAACTCTTATTAGAGGACATCTCTTCTTTGAATCGTATACTGCTGCAAAGGTGTGGCTTCTTACCAACCATGATGTTGTAGCAACATACTTCAAGCAAAAGATGCTGAGAAGCACAGAGAAGTAAAGGAATCTCAACATTTTTTTCACACATGAAACATGGCACTTTCAATCGTACCTTGCCCTCGTCCAGCCAAGATGAGAAAGAGCCAATATAAAGATCTTATATATAGGACTCGCTATAAATAAGTGCACTCTGACTGATCCGCCAATGCAAAGAAATTAATAATCAGATATATCTTATATATACTGTGTTCAATGCTATGGGAATAAATTAATATTATACTCTAATAATACAGATATATTGGTACAGACATTGAATCTACTCAGATTATCCAAACGAAATGAAATCTCCCATATTTAATATAAGCCAATGCAAAAAATTAATAATCAGATATATCTTATATATACTATGTTCAATGCTATGGAAATAAATTAATATTATAGTCTAATAATACAGATATATTGGTACAGACATCGAACCTGCTCAGATCAATAAAATATAATCTGTATTATATTTTACCTTATATCTTATAATCATGTTTTCCCTTTTCTTTTACTTCCCTTTTCAGACAATGTACAATACTTTTCTCTCTTTCATTTTAATAAAATATAATCTGTAGGGGGTGACCCCTCCAGTTCTGTCAAAAAAAAAAAATCTGCCAAACGAAATGAAAATCTCCCATATTTAATATAAAATAACATTAATCACAAAAACAACTGTGCCTCACGCTATTGAAATTAACTAACATTTCATTAATAGATATATTGCTAAAAGATTGCATTATGCTCAAACATACAGTGCAAAAAAACAATATCCTGTAGATTTGAATACACAATATTTATGTAGAAAATTATTTTGGTCAATGGTATCGAAAGAAATAATATTCCTCTACTAAATAATGCCTGGGGCCTAGGGGCATCTACATAGAAGAACTGCTACACGTTTGATCAAAACCTTCCAACTCATGACCAAGCTAGGCACATCAAGCTATCAGGCCAACTGCCCCCACATTTCATTACGAATTAATTCATGACATTTAGAGAATTTGCAATTTCTCCCTACAAGTTTTAGCAAGTGGTCAACAATATCTATTGCATGTGGTTAAACATTCACAGCAACTGTAGGTAATAAATTTGTAGGGAATTTTATTGTAGAGTAAAACTATGGGGGAAAGACAACATACTATATAAGAGCAGTCAGCCATTCATAAGAAAAAGACTAGGAGAGTAGGAGGATTAAAATGGTAGGCCATTCAATGAAACGTGTAGGGAAAGTGGAAGTATATTGCGATAACTTGATCTCAAATGGCTGCTTAAACTGGCTTCGTCTTGGCACTGTAGGCAAAGGTGATGTTACAGGCGTTCATGTAGCTACACGGTGGAATTTACATGGTATAATAAATGAACTAGTATGGAAAAATGCATACAACAAATTAAAATATACATGCACAACTTAACGGGAACACAGTTTTTTCCTGGTTTGATGCCGCTGAGTGCTATATCCTACCTCAGGAACTTTATTTTCAAATAGGCTAAAGGGTTCTTAAAGACGCATCCTTTTCCCTAAAATGAGATGACTCACTACAGCAAACGAAGAGAAGACATGAACAAGGCATACGACAAAGTCAACACTCTCATTTTTTCTTTTGAGATAAAAGTCAACACTCTCATGAACCACAGTTACATACATAATTAGATTCACCGGAGATTTGGTGGTTATTATAACGCTGGCGAGGGGTTTGAGACAGGGGATCCGGTATCTGTTGGGGATCGCCATATATGTACCATATGCTAGGACCCCCATTTTGTGTGTAAAAGAGGCTAATATATAAGTCCAGGGTCCATTTGTAAGGTCTTAGGACTTCTTTGTAGTATCTAGGGACCTATTTGTAAAGTCTGAGGACTTATCTGTAATATTTATCCCCACCAATGGAATAAATGAGAAGAGGCATCCCACCTCCCCCCTATAAATAGAGCCCAAGGGCTTGGGGGAGGGGACTCTTGGCCATTTGCTCACTTGCTCTTTCCTCTCCACACACTCCCTCTCTCTATGTTCGGAGGTGCAAACCCCAACATTGGCGCCCACCGTGCTTGGCACGAAATTTTTTCTTTTTGAGAGAGCGGAGTGGCAGAGAAGAATCAGGTTGCCGTCATTTCCGGCATCCATTTTTTGCCTGTCGTCATTTTTTGGCGCAACGGGCTCGCCGTTATTTTCGGCATCGATTTTTTGCCTTCGCCATTTTCTCGGCTTAAAGGGATTGCCGTCATTTTTGGCTTCGATTTTTTGACTTCGTCATTTTTTCAGCTCAAAAGACTCGCCGTCATTTTCGGCATCGATTTCTTGGCTGCCGCCATTTTTCTGGCTTAGGATTGCCATCATTTTCGGCATCGATTTCTTGCTGCCGCTATTTTTCTGGCTTAGGCTTGCCGTCATTTTTTCGGCGTCAATTTATGTCTGCCGCCATTTTTTCTGGCTTAGACTTGCCGTCATTTCCGGCATCGATTATTTGTCTGCCGCCATTTTTCCGGTTCAGGCTTGCCATCATTTTTGGCATCGAGTTTTTTGCCTTCGCTATTTTTTCGGCCCAAAGGGCTTGCCGTCATTTTTTCGGCATCGATTTTTCAATCGCCATTTTTCTGGCTTAGGCTTGCCGTCATTTTTTCCGGCATCGATTTTTGCTTGTCGCCATTTTTCTGGCTTAGACTTGCCGTCATTTTTTCGCCATCAATTTCTTGCCTGCCGCCATTTTTCTGGCTAAGGCTTGCCGTCATTTTCGGCACCGATTTCTTGCTGCCGCCATTTTTTAGCTTAGGCTTGCCGTCATTTCCGGCATCGATTTTTTGCCTGCCGCCATTTTCGGCATCGCCTCACCAAAGCCGTAGCATTTTACCAAGACCGTCGCATTTTATGAGAGATTTCCGCACATTTCACTACTTGTCACCAACTTTGGCGAGGTGGCCACTATATCACTTCCGCACTTTACCATGCCCAAGCTGTCAGGCTTGTCTTGACGCTCGCCCAAGATGGTATCTAAAGTGACATTTCCATGCCGCCAATGCTGGCCCGCAGGCAGTTCTTCATATACGGCAAAGGTCATGTCTCTTTTCCTATAGACAATACATTGTTTATATACGGCAACTTCTTTATTTCTATACTGTTGTGCAACATCAACAATCAACTTCTTCTAATCTCGCTGCCCCTCGTAATTTTTCTTTGTACATGTTGAAAGTTCGGCATGACCTAACAATCCAAGCTTGTGACTGCACAAAGCAATTGTTTTGTTCCCAGGACCTTCGTCCTTTAATCCAACGAAGCTTTATAGGCACATTTCGGCATAATCAATTGCCTGATGATGATAGCGAAGCTGATCCTCTCTCGCCAAACAAGTATCGGCGAGGCTTTTCAGGCTTTTCACGATGTGGTTTTCTCCAAAAGGCGTCAGCTAATTTGCGAAGGAAGATAAAAAAGCAGATGAGTCAATTGCATATTACATTCACAAAGCAGGAGCTCCATGTGTACCTTCATTTTTTCACCTGGCGCTGCTTAGCTCTGATGGCTCTCGACATTTCTCATCATAAGGCTGGCTTTGTCATTTATGTCGGCCAGGCCACCTTCAAGATGATGATGGGTTGTTGAGAAGGCAAATCGCCTTCGGCATTTCAGCAACTCCGGTATTCTAGCATGGCAGTGAAGCTGCACTCCTCCATGGCATCTTCAAATACAGGCCAACCACTTCCAAAAAGCCGAGCATTGAAAGACAATACAAAATTCCAAAGGCAACCAACAAGTGCGAAGCTCCATCCCTCTTAGTGCGGCTCAGACATCAACAGGCCCAGTACTTCGCCAAAAAATGTCGAAGCTATCTGAGGCGTAACGTGGTCCGCGGCACGAAGCTAATTCCGCCCTGCTAATGGCGAAGGCACTAAAGGTGCAAGAGTCACCTAGGCAATCTCATCAGCGAAGCTTCGCTCAATGCATTTCCACTTATAGAAATAAGAAGAGCAGCAAGTCCTTCGGCATTTCATGGCCAAGTGTTGATTATTTTATTATATTTTGTCTTACCATCTCTTGTGGAAGCGAAGTTATCTAGTTTGGCCCTCATTTTCTGAAGCAAAGTCACATGCTAATAGCGAAGTCCACATGGGTGCTGTCGTCCACTAAAACAGGCTATGGATGATGATGGATAAATATAGTGAAGCAGCTTTATACCAAAACACAATAAAAAGGCACACAGAGCTCTCCCAGGAAGTTTCTTCGGCTGGTCAATCAGTTTACGCTACAAGTGCCGCTCATCTGCGCGTGAAGCTCAGCACAAAAAATGTAGACCAAGGTCTCACTTCAGCCCAAACATTGAACAAGTGCCGGAGTTATTTTCGATGCAGAAAAACATGCGAAGTCATTTTTAAATCCATTCGACCTCTGCAAAAGACGAAGGTACAGACAAGTGTCCCCAGCAACTAACATTGGCTCCATGTAAGAGAAGTCTCAAGGTTTTTTGGAGTTACAAGCTGGCAAGACAGGTGTTATCAAAACAAGATAAGTAATCTATCTTCACCCCCTTCTGAAGTAACAAGCAAAAACCACACTCGATGGGCTTCGCAATTCTTCTCAGCTTTTTTATGCTACATTGACAGTTCAAATGCTTGCCAGTCTCAGCAGCTTCGGCAAAATATTTGGACAGCACCACTTTAGTTGGTCTCCGCAGTTACTTTTTGGCACTTATTATGTGCACGCATGATTACAAAGGCACGTTTTTTCCCTTTCACATATTTCAGTCTCCACTGGGATAACGATATATGTTATCTTAGCTGTTTTGCATGCTATTCTCCTGTTTATGAATGGGAATCATTTTGTTATAATGAACCCCTTTACTTCAATCATAATTCATACCTTGTAAAAAAAAAAAAGCTTTCAATGTTTTACCAAAGGCAGCAGCTTTCCTTCTAGCAAAATCCATATGAAAGCCGTAACAGTGTTCTTTTTGTCTTGCGAAGCTACCCGACGCTTCCGGGTTTTCTGCAATAAACAATTTCTTAAGAAGCAGGCTTGCCTTCAATAAGCGAAGCAGGCACTACTTTTGCTGTTTACCCAACTCAGCCTTCCTTTTACTGAACTGGCACCATTTAGCGAAGCTCTTGCAAAAGCTGCCGCCTTTTCTTATTACTGTATTTCCTTTAAACTAACCGGCAGTGACACCGGAGCCAACTCTTTTTAGCTTCAACTTTGTGTGAATAGCGAAACAGTTTTAAGAGCAGCCGCCTTTTCTTTATTCTTCCCCTTAAACCTGGCCGGCAAATGATATAGGAGAATTGATGCAACCAAGGTTGCTCTCGCGTATTTGACTAAAAACACTTTCTCCTTTGGAGCACAAGCACCATTCGCCTAAGACATTCATATTTTCTTACCAACACGCAGGACACACCACTGTAAGTATCTCTCCCCCCCTTTAAGGCAAGCTAACCCCTTTTATGCAAGAGTTCCGCCTTTTGAGCACAGGAACGCCAGGTTTTTAGCCTCCATATCAAAGTCAAGAATTGGTTCACTATATATTGGTTCTCTTCAAATACTTCCGCACTTGTATCGGGGCTTTCTCAAATAATTATTGGATCGGGGCTTTCTCAAATATTTATTGGATCGGCTTCTGGCCCGCATCACCTACCGCAGCTTTATTAGCGAAGGCCACTTAATTGCGGGTGTGCGTCCAAAGAAAAAGTCAAGTGCACACATAAGTCACCATCGCATATTGGCTTTCTTGTACCCTTTGCACACAAAAGCCGGACTCTGTTGAGGCTTCGCTATTTTTTCTAACGCGCATCGGCTGAGGCTGCGCATGGGGGCAATATAATAGTGTTTTAGCCTTCGCTATTTCTCTTTCTGACACAAAGCTTTCGCTATTTCTCTCACTGAGGGGTGCCTTCGTTATTTTACTTTTCTCACGCGTTAAGATGACGTGACTGCCGACCGATTGAGAAGAGGAACGGGGCCGACCGACCTTGCAGGCGCCGCGATCTCGGACCCCAAGGGAAACCGCGGTCATCGTTGAGGGAACTGCGGCGCTGATCTATGCCGCCGATTTGCCTCCGCCCCGCCATTGAGTTGGGCAATCCACTGTCAGACAAGCATGCCTTTATTTGCCGTCGCCATTTGTTGCCCTCATCGTTTGCATGCAACAGTAAACTTTGACCAGAGGATCAAAAGATCAGCGAAGCCACCGCTATTAGCTTCGCGTTAAACAGCGCAGTTCATTAAGAAATTGCCGCTATTCTTTAATCCACCCTTAGCCTATCCGGAAATAATTTGAAGCTAGCTGGCAGAATCTATTTTTCTCCCGGAGCAATCTCAGTGCCTAAGTAAAAGAAAGTCTCTCGTCTTTCTGACCGTCGATGCGACCTTTGGAGAAAACGTCGCCACATCGACACTGGGTTCAAACCCAAAAGCCAAAGCCACTCAAAGGAAGCAAATTTTTTTTGCACCCTTCTCCCAGGCTTCTTTCTCTCATCAAGCACTTAGAGAAATCAAGCCCCAAGGGGCTCAACACTCACTCTTTCTCACTAAACAGAGAAAAGAGCGATTTATCAAAAGCCCAAGGGCTTACCGTCCCCTTTTTCACAAAGGAAAAAGGTCGACCCATGTTTAACCCCCAAGGGGGCCTAGTGTCGATTTCTCCAAAGGAAAAATTGATCGACAAAATCACAGCTCCAAGGGGCTCAGTGCCGCCATTTCTGGCATCAATTTTTCCCGTCGCCATTTTTCGGCCCAACGGGCATGCCGTCATTTTCGGCATCGACTTTTTGTCTGTCGCCATTTTCTCGGTTCAACGGGCTTGCCGTCATTTCCGGCATCAATTTTTCCCGTCGCCATTTTTCGGCTCAACGGGCTTGCCGTCATTTCCGGCATCAATTTTTCCCGTCGCCATTTTTCGGCTCAACGGGCTTGCCGTCATTTCCGGCATCAATTTTTCCCGTCGCCATTTTTCGGCTCAACGGGCTTGCCGTCATTTCCGGCATCAATTTTTCCCGTCGCCATTTTTTCGGCTCAACGGGCTTGCCGTCATTTCCGGCATCAATTTTTCCCGTCGTCATTTTTCGGCTCAACGGGCTTGCCGTCATTTCCGGCATCAATTTTTCCCGTCGCCATTTTTCGGCTCAACGGGCTTGCCGTCATTTCCGGCATCAATTTTTCCCGTCGCCATTTTTCGGCTCAACGGGCTTGCCGTCATTTCCGGCATCAATTTTTCCCGTCGCCATTTTTCGGCTCAACGGGCTTGCCGTCATTTCCGGCATCAATTTTTCCCGTCGCCATTTTTCGGCTCAACGGGCTTGCCGTCATTTCCGGCATCAATTTTTCCCGTCGCCATTTTTCGGCTCAACGGGCCTGCCGTCATTTCCGGCATCAATTTTTCCCGTCGCCATTTTTCGGCTCAACGGGCCTGCCGTCAATTTTGACGTCGATTTTTTGCCTGTCGCCATTTTTTCGGCACAGGCTCGTCGTCAAATCCGGCATAGATTTTCTGCCTTCGGCATTTTTTCCAGCTCAGGACCCACCGTCAATTTCGGCGTCGCCATTTTTTGCCTCCGCCATTGTTTTTTCGGCCACAGGGGCTCGAATACTTTTTGGGTCTCGTTGAGGATTATAAAATAATCGGTATTCACCTAAAAACTCCTGGTCTCTGTGCTTGATAGCCGGCCATAGCGCGACACACCGTCGTTGGGGCAGCGCCGAAAATGCGGTGCTAAAAATCCACAAGATAAGTTTGGCGGGAGAAACTGTAACACCCTGTGTTTTGCCACATTGTAAAAATCACTAAAAATTTGAACTTTTTCAATTTCCAACAAATTCAAGCAAAGTAGAGGTTGAACTCATACCAAATTTGAATGTTCGAATTTTATTTATGCATCAAACTCCACCATAAGCATATTTGGGTTTTATTGTTTTTATTTATGTGTTCATTTGATTTTGATCCCCTTTCAAATTTGAATTGCATTCAAATTTGTATCCTATCTAAATCCTGCGAAATGGTTAAACCATTTCTTTCCCGCCGGGCCGCTCTCTTCCCTTTTTCCCTGGCCGGCCCAACTCCCCCTTCCTTTCCCCTTTTCTCCCCGGCCTGCCTCGGCCCAGTACTCGTCCGGCCCAGCTCGCCAGCCCACTTCCCCTTCTCCTTCCTCTCTCCCGCGGACGCGCGCGTCAACGCCGTCCGTCGCCTTCCTCTGGCGCACCGCGCCAGCGCGCACATGCCGCCCTGCCGGCCGGCGCCGCCTCGTCAAGTCCGACTGCACGCCGTCGCAGGAGCCGCGCGTGCACGCACAGCGTCACCGTCGACTCGTTCCGCTTCGTCCTGTCACGCCGTCGCCTCAACCCCGCGCGCCCGCTCGACCGGCGAGCCGCCGTACCTCACCGTCACTCCTACACGGCACCGCATGCTCGTCAAATCGCGTCGCCGCCACTGTGGCCGTCCCGCGCGTCCGTCATCCGCGCGTGGCCGCTGTCCTTCCCCGTCTCTCCATCGCGCCGCCATGAATTTCAGTGACCGAGCCGTCTCGTCGCGGCGTCGACACCACGCGGGCCCTCCTCGCTCCGTCCCGTTCGTCGCGCTGTGGCCGTGCAGCTCGCCCATCGACGCGCACGTGGACGCCGTCCTCTCCTGGCGCGCCGTAATTTCCGCCACTAATTTCGGCGCCCGGCGCCTCAATCAAATCGGCGACCAAGGTCAGCCCAATGTCTCCGCCTCGCCGCATATAAATAGCTGTCGAGCTCCGCCCTTACTCCCTTCCCTCTTCCGCGAGCTCAAACACCACCGCCATCACGGAAATCGCGCACATTCCCACTTTTCCCCACCGGCCGCCGCCACCTTCTTCGTCTTCCCCGGCGACCTCTCCGGCGGGCAACCAGTGAAGCTCGCTGCCCCTTTTCTCTTCCTTTAGCTTCACCGTACCCTGGCTAACCCCGCCGCACCTCCTGTTTTCGCAGCTCAAGTGCGGAGACATGGCATCCACGGCGGGTTAGGGTTCCGGCCGCCACGCGTCGTCGATTGCTCATCTCCGACCCCCTCCGCTCTTCAACGACCCCGCAGTGAGCATCACCGCCCTCTTCTCTCTCTCCCGCGCCCTTCCTTTTCCTTCCTCTCCCCTCGCGCGAGCTCCTGCGCCAAGCTCTTCCACCCGCCGCCGTGCGACCTCGTCGCCGGCGTGCTTTTCGGACGCGCCCGGCTCGGCCGAGGCGCGCATCGCGCTCGGCGCGCCCTTGCGCACCGGCAGATGAGCACGCACTCGTGAAATCGCAAGCGTGCGCACTCTTCCCTCGCGCACCTCCGCGCCGCCCAACTCCGGCGAGCGCGCGCCGCCGCTCTACTCACCGCCGTCGACGACGTCTAGCACTCGTCGCTTCGCCGCGCCGCGTAGAGCATAACCATCCTCTTCTCGTCGCATTCCGCCCCCTGTGGACGCCGGCGGCGACGAATCCGGCGAGCCGCCGCCGTGCTCCCCTGTTTCCGGCGCGTCACGCCGCCGACCGACGTGGCGGCCACGTCGGCACGCGTGGGCCCGCGCGACCGGGTCGCCGTCCCACGTGGTGCACGCGGTGCACGTGGACCGCCCACTCAGACGCGCTCGGTCCACACCACCCGTGGACCGAGTCCACCCAACAGTCCCCGCATAGTACACCGGCCCCCCCTGGGCCCATCTGTCAGCCTCTCACACGCATGAAAACTGCTAGCGCCACACCGCAATCGTACACAGAATCTTTTTCGAGCACTTTTCTAATATCAGAAAAATCCCATAAATTCTCCAAAAATACTAGAATACTTTCTAATCATATTCAAATACTCAATCACCACAGATTAATTAAGTTTTGCCCATACTTAATTAATCAAGCTTAGTTCCAATTAATTTAATCCCACCAACTTCTAAAATCTATATCTTTTTCATTCTAACTCCGATTCTGGCGATTCTTTCGCCAAAATTCATCTAAATTCATGATCTATCCAGTACTACCAGAAACTTCTTCATTTTATGTTATTTGAATCTTATTTGGTTTAATGCTTGTTTAATTAATTGTGTGAGCGGTAGATTTATTTGTCGTTATTTACTTTAATCGCTAGATAATCAAGCTTACGAGGAAGAAGCTGAGGATCCGGATTACGAGGACTTAGAAGAAGAAGACTTTGGTGAAGGCAAGTCCTAACCCTCCTTTGATCATGATTGATCCTATGTTTATAAATTACCTACTTAGAGCCTGTTTACAAATAAATTGCATGATGTTTAATGCTTAGTATGTCCTAAGTACTTGTTGATTGCCATGCCTTGATAATTGATTACCCTGCTTCCATTGCTATACTTAGGATCCAACATCGTTAATTATTTAATGATTAGTTGGAACGCTATGCTGCTTAGGACTGTTACACATGAGTACTTAATTAATCATGCTATACATGCTTTTTAGTGTAAAATGTGTGAGTGCTTGGTGGTGTGTGTTGTGAATATGATAATGTGGGATGGTAAATAGTGACTTGTGCAACCTCATAGTGGGGATACTTGGCGGGAGCAGGCGAGGTAGTCCTCAGTGGGGAGGACTATCTCTGGGATGCGACTCCTCTGTGAGGATAGCTATTGAAGATGCCTGCTTCGGTCGTATAAGGACCGGTTCCTGTGCCGCCTGGCCTAGCACCCTTCGTACAGCCACAAGTCTTGTATGGGAAAGAGTTGGAACCACACCCTACTATAGTGTCCACCCGGTATCCACTCGGAGGCAGGAGTTGCAGCGGAAGCCAGGAGAAGACTCGCCGACGGTGGGACGCGAGCCCGGCGTGCGGATACTATTCAGGCCTTTCTATATTGATGTGATGTGATGAAGCCCCTGGTCGGATGTTTTTCCGTGGGTGGATGCCGTGGTGACACCAAGTAGGTACGGGACCTCTGTATGCCTTTCCTAACCACGACGGTGGGAGGGACTGGTATACCTTGTGGGGAATCGTGTACAACCTCTGCAGAGTGTAAAAATCTATCTGGATAGCCGTGTTCCACGGTATTGGACGACGCGAAAGCTTTGGCCACACAAGATTAGTATAACGGTGTGAGTTATATCCTTGGCGTGTTTTTGGAATACTCCGGTGTGGAACCGTGCGCTGGTTTCCTGCCAGCATTAAAACTTGGGAACTGGCGGGATGGATTGCATCTCCCCCAGGGCCAAACAACCCCACTAAATGTCAACTATAATCTTGACTGTAGTTGCAACTGGCTTTGCTTTTAAAACAACCTTTGCATAAAGATGGCTTTACCCGCTATGCTCAAACCTCAGCCTATCCTTGGTTATACCCTTGCATGCTTTTACCCCTTGTGTTAGGGCTTGCTGAGTACCTTATGTACTCACCCTTGCTTTAATCCTTCAGATGAAGAGCCCGAGTACGAGTTCCAGGATGGTGAAGACGAAGAGTAGGGTTCTGTCCGCACTCAAGATGCCTGTAGTGGTCCCGTCTCCGCTTTCCGCTGTAGTAGTGTTCAAGTGGTTCTGTTGTAGTAGTTCACCGATGTGATGTCTGTTGTAATAAGACGGCCGCTGGCCGAGTGTTGTAAGACCTTTTATGTATGAAGGCTTGTATGAGACTTGGTAATATTTATGTAAGTGATGACTCTGTGATGACATTCTGTGTAAGTGTTCGTATCAGCGTCTGATCCAGGGACTGATACGGGTAAGCACTAGTGCTCCAGAAATGGGGTACGACAGAGTGGTATCAGAGCCATGCTTGACTGTAGGATGAACCCTAGGTTGGATCGAGTGTGAGAGAGTGATATTTTATATATACAAACTATATTACAAAATTTTACTCCAGTTCTGTCTTTGCTTTATAAAAATTTTTGTTCCGTTGTTGTGTACTTACCCATCTTCAACTTTTGTTGAACAGATGGAGGTCCAGTTGGTAGACAGTGAGTGGTCCTTCAGCTACCAGATCGGCACTGCAGGCTTTCCCAGTGTCCTTTGGGAGACCCTGCAGAGGTTCGGCTACACCGACCGTCCAGAGTACCGCACCCGCCGCTCCGTCCAGCACGGCACCCAGAGGTGCGAGGTTCACGTGACTATCCTCCAGTCACCCGAGCACCCTGACTGGGAGCCGCTGACAGCCACGACCTTCGGCGCTTCACTCTCCGACGCCTACCAGGCAGGGGCCCGCAAGGCCCTGCTCCTCTTCTGCGAGCGACACGAGCAGGACGTGCGTGGCACGCCGTCCCGCTACTTCCCGCTCTACACCTGCCGCCACCCGGCATGGCGACGTAGGTGGAGGGCACTTCAGGGTTTGAGTCAGACAGAGGACAACCCCGCCTTGGTTGCCACTGTCCAGTACCTTCTTGCTTTGGACGACCTGTACGAGCAGCACCAGCGACAGTGGTCGAGATGTGTCACCAGAGCCGAGGAGGCCGAGACTAGAGAGAGAGCCCTCAGTGAGCAGCTTACAGAGACCCAGGCACGGCTTGCACAGACACAGTCTGTTCTCGAGACCACCGCAGGGCACTGGCAGGAGGACACAGACAAGCTTACAGAGACTCGGGCACAGCTAGCTGCAGTTCAGGCTCAGCTTACAGAGACCCAGGCTACCCTAGAGCGTACCAAGAAGCTCTGGAGAGAGGATGCCACCTTCCTTATCAAGAGGTTGGACAGTACTTACGTGGAGTGCCACAAGCACCACGGAGGACCCCGTCGCAGGTTTCTACCGAGGGTCAAGGGACTGCACCGCCACTCTCACTACGCAGCACCTACAGAGTCAGAGGGTGATGACGACACTACAGACACAGAGGATGACTCTAGTGACAGTGAGGATGTTGGAGGTGCAGGATCGTCCGGAGGAGCACAGCAGGCAGCCCCAGTTTCCCCAGAGGCAGCACCAGACCAGGCACTTGACCCAGTCCCAGCTCCCACAGAGGTTGACCCAGTTCCAGCCCCCACAGAGGCTGCACCGGACACGACCACCTTGTGGATCACGCTAGTTCCAGGAGACGACCCAGACGCAGGCTCTGACCATCAGATGGGCACTGACAGTTCAGAGGGCAACGACGGCAACTCAGCACCCGAGGAGGACTCAGCGAGGACTGAGGAGGAGCCCACGGAGGATGAGGATGCCGAGATGGCAGAGGACGAGCCAGAGTCACCAGAGGACCATCCACAGAGTGAGGAGCCCACAGAGGATGAGCCGTCGGAGAACATCCCGTTCTTCGAGTTGGAGTATGCCAGTGACTGGGCAGAGTACTCAGATTCTTCGTTAGATAGTCAGCCCCTGGTGTACAACATACCACCTGAGTTCTACCAGATGTTTGAGGACGACCAGTCAGAGGAGTCAGAGGACTCCATGGCAGATCAGATCGTCGATCTCACAGGAGACGACGATGCGATGGATGAGGATTACCTAGCAGTCGCTGACTCACCAGCTCACCCCCAGCCAGCAGTTGTTGACCCACCAGCTCACCCCCAGCCAGCACCTGCTGCACCTCCAGCTCAGCACCAGTCAGCACCTGTTGCATCACCAGCTCCGTACCCGTCAGCACCTGTTGCACCACCAGCTCCGTACCAGTCAGCACCTGTTGCATCACCAGCTCCGTACCCGTCAGCACCTGTTGAACCACCAGCTCAGTACTACCCCACAGTTGTTGTGCCACAGGCTCAGTACCTGTCACCCCTTGTTGCACCCCCTGTTCACTACCAGCCAGTGTTTGCTGCACTCCCAGCTCAGTACTTTCCAGCAGTTCAGCAGCAGGCACTTGGACCCCAGATGCTCAGTGACACAGGGTACTTCGAGTACTACCAGTTGCTCAGTGCTCACTCCCAGTGGAGCGACCCTTTCAACCTGTACCAGGAGTGGCGCAGGGACCGTGGCTTCGACCTGTGAGCAGCAGTTAGCAGTGATGGAGTCAGCTACCAGCAGCACTTGTGGCAGCAGTGCTTGTACCCGTAGTTTGTTAGTCAGCAGTGTGTGTGTTTGAGTAGTCCAGCAGGTGTGTGTCGTCGCATCATAGTGTACCTTGTTGTCGAGTCCTGTTTCTAGTTGTAACCGACAAATCCTTCTATATGAAAGGATTTGGGTATGTGTGATCGAACCTATGTTATGATGTATATGTAATGCTGTGATGTTGTAATGATGCTGGATCTTCTTGTTTGTGTGTTAGTTATCTTCAGTGTTGCCTTGTTTCCTCGTTAAAACTCGTAACCTTAACCCTATCTCAATCTCACCCTTCTCTATCAACCATCAATCAACAGATGCCTCCCAAAAGGTCCGCTAGAATCCAGCAGCGCCAGAGGCGTGCAGCACGTGAGGAGCAAGAGGATGATGCCCATGATGCGGGCAATGGACGTGGACGTGGCAGAGGCAGAAATAACAACCAACGTGGAAGAGGTAGAGGTGGAGGCAGAGGTGGAAACCGTGATCAAGACCATCAGGAGGATGAAGCCAGCCAGAATCAGCAGGAAGGTCATGATGAGGTTGGAAATAACAACCAGAGCCGAGGTGGAGGAAACCAGAACCGTGGAAGAGGTGGTGGACGAGGTGGTGGACGAGGTGGAAGAATACCTCAACCACCTGTCACTAACCTAGTGGCAGTGATGGATAACCAGACCCGTCTGATGGAAGTCATTGCCCAGGGACTTCTAGATCGTACAACCGGTCCCCAGAACAAGATGTCAGAGTTCATGAGACTCAGGCCACCGACCTTTGAAGGTGTTGAAGAAGATCCCTTGGCTGCAGATGATTGGCTGAGAGGCATCACCAAGAAGCTGCAGACTGTCAATGCCACCGACAGAGAGAAAGTTCTTCTGGCATCTCACCAGCTCATTGGGGCAGCAAGTGAGTGGTGGGATAACTACTGTGAAGCCGCAGAGAATGCTGATGCTATCACTTGGGATGAGTTCCAGGAGGAATTCAGGAGGTACCACATCCCTGAAGGTATCATGGAGATGAAG
This sequence comes from Eragrostis nindensis, assembly GCA_012490785.1. Taxonomy (NCBI): domain Eukaryota; kingdom Viridiplantae; phylum Streptophyta; class Magnoliopsida; order Poales; family Poaceae; genus Eragrostis; species Eragrostis nindensis. Next base: position 513,106 of record JAAXCT010000105.1, on the reverse strand, counting down.
GCAGATGAGTTCCGCTCCTTGAGGCAAGGAGCCATGACTGTGAACCAGTATATCAGGAAGTTCATGAAGTTGGCACGCTATGCACCTGATGATGTCAATACTGACAAGAAGAAGCAGGATCGCTTCAGGAAAGGACTCAGTCCCAGTTTGAGGATGCAGCTGATCACTCACATCTATCCAGACTTCAACACTCTGATGAACCGTGCCATTCTCCTGGACGATGCTCGTTCTCACCTTGAGAATGACAAGAAGCGCAAGTTCAATGCGCAGAAGTTCAAGCAACAGGAGAGGAACCAGAGGTCAAGGAACAGCTTTTTCCAGAAGCCCAAGCACCAACCGACCATGCAGTACCGTTCCTCAGCATCGAATCCACAGAAGCCAGCTCCTTCTTACCGCAATCAGAATGCAGGCAGCCAGCAGAAAAGCAGCCCCAGTGTTGCCCAGCCAGCTCAGAACGAGAAGAGGACATGCTTTCACTGCCGTGAACCAGGCCACATGGTTGCCAAATGCCCATATCTGAACCAGAACCAGGCACCAGCTCAGTCACATCAGCCCAGCAATACCAGGACAGCAGCATCAGGAGTTGGACGTGGTGGACCGCAATCCTCAGGACCACAGCGAAGGGGCAATCAGACCTTCGGTCGAGGCAAAGTCAACCACATCAACACCGAAGAAGCTGAAGAAGCACCAGACGTTGTTCTTGGTGAGTATCTTGTCAACTCCACTCTTGCAACAGTTTTGTTTGACTCAGGAGCTTCGCATTCGTTCATATCTTCGAGTTTTGTTGCTGCACATGGTTTTCCAACTGTTTTGCTCAAACAACCCCTCATAACAAAATCCCCTGGGGCGGAAATTAAGTGTTTGTTGGGATGTCCCCGGGTTAAGATTCTTTTAAGTGGGGTAGTGTTCCTAGCAGACCTAGTAGTGCTCAAGTCTGCAGGAATAGATGTTATTCTTGGAATGGATTGGTTGAGCAAGCATCAAGGCAATATAGCCTGTGATACCCGAAGAGTATCCTTAGTAAACCATGAGGGAATCAAAGTGGAATGTGAGCCAAGAAAAGCAAAGACAACACCTATGGTGTGCAATCTAGAGGCTAAACCTTTGGAGGAAGTACCAGTAGTCTGTGAGTACCCAGATGTCTTCCCAGATGAGTTACCAGGAATGCCACCTGACCGTGACATTGAGTTCATCATTGAGCTTCTCCCTGGAACTTCTCCAATAGCGAAGAGACCTTATCGGATGGCAGCCAATGAACTAGCAGAGTTGAAGGCACAGATAGCGGAGTTACAAGAGAAAGGTTTCATCAGACCCAGCTCTTCTCCTTGGGGATCACCTGTGCTCTTTGTCAAGAAGAAAGACGGCAGTCTCAGAATGTGCATTGACTACCGTTCACTCAACGAAGTCACCATCAAGAACAAGTACCCACTGCCCAGGATCGATGATTTGTTTGATCAGTTGAAGGGAGCCAAGTTCTTCTCCAAGATAGACCTGAGATCGGGTTACTATCAGCTGAAGATTCGAGAAGGAGACATACTCAAGACAGCCTTTGTGACAAGATATGGTCAGTATGAGTTTACTGTAATGCCCTTTGGACTCACTAATGCACCAGCATACTTCATGAATCTGATGAACAAAGTCTTCATGGAAGAGTTGGATCGGTTTGTCGTAGTCTTCATTGACGACATCCTGATTTACTCTAAGAGTGCCGAAGAGCACGAGCAGCACTTGAGGATTGTACTTGAGAAGCTGAGGGCACATGAGCTCTATGCCAAATTCAGCAAGTGTGAATTTTGGTTGAGAGAAGTTGCTTTCCTTGGTCATATCCTGACAGAAGAAGGTGTTGCAGTAGACCCAGCTAAGGTTGAAGCAGTTACTAACTGGAAGCAACCCACCAATGTGACAGAAATCAGGAGTTTCCTTGGTTGGCAGGTTACTACCGCAGATTCATAGAAGGATTCTCCAAGCTGGCAAGACCAATGACCACCTTGACACAGAAAGGAAAGGAATTCAAGTGGACAGAAGCTTGTGAGAAGAGTTTTCAGGAGTTGAAAAGAAGGTTAACAACAGCCCCAGTGCTAATCCTACCGGATATCCATCGAGATTTTGTCGTATTCTGCGACGCGTCTCGACAAGGATTAGGTTGTGTCCTGATGCAAGATGGAAGGTAGTAGCTTATGCCTCAAGACAGTTGAAGACGCACGAGCAGAATTATCCAACCCATGATCTGGAATTAGCAGCAGTTGTGCATGCTTTGAAGATATGGAGGCACTATCTTATTGGAAATAAGTGTGAAGTTTACACAGATCATAAAAGCTTGAAGTACATCTTCACACAGTCGGACCTGAATCTCAGACAGAGAAGATGGTTGGAGTTAATCAAGGACTACAACCTGGACATACAGTATCACCCTGGAAAGGCCAATGTAGTGGCAGATGCACTAAGCCGGAAGGCTCATTGCAACAGCATCAAGTTGAACAGGCGAAGACCTGAGTTACTGGCAGAGTTCGAGCAGTTGAATCTACACTTCTTAGATGCAAGCCAGTTAAGCACCTTGCATGTTGAACCAACTCTGGAAGGTCAGATTCGAGCAGCTCAAAAAGAAGATGAGGAAATACAGGAGTTAAAAGAGAAAACAGGAGTAGATAAAGCACCAGGATTCAGAGTAGATGATCAAGGCACCTTATGGTACAAGGATCGAATATGTGTACCTAAGAATGGAGGTTATCAGCAACTCATCATGGATGAAGCCCATAATTCAGCATACTCCATTCATCCAGGATGTACCAAGATGTACTTGGACTTAAAACAGAAGTACTGGTGGACAGGAATGAAAAGGGACATAGCAGAGTTCGTTGCCCGATGTGATATCTGCAGTAGAGTCAAGGCAGAACACAAAAGACCTGCAGGACTGTTACAACCGCTACATGTTCCAGTATGGAAATGGGATGAGATCAGTATGGATTTCATTGTGGGGTTACCCCGCACCCAGAAAGGAAATGATTCAATATGGGTCATAGTGGACCGTCTGACAAAGGTCGCACACTTCATAGCAGTGAAGACAACCTACCGAGGGGACAATTATGCCCAGCTGTACATAGACAATGTTCTCAAGTTACATGGAGTCCCGAGCAGAATAGTGTCAGATCGAGGTGCCCAGTTCACCTCAATATTCTGGAAAAGTCTGCACAAGCTACTCAAAACAAAGTTGGACTACAGCTCTGCTTATCACCCCCAGACAGATGGACAGACTGAAAGAGTCAATCAAATACTAGAGGATATGTTGAGAGCATGTGTCCTAGCCTACGGGAAGGATTGGGAGAAAAGTCTATCCTTTGCAGAGTTCTCCTACAACAACAGTTACCAGGCCAGTCTGCAAATGTCTCCCTTTGAAGCTCTTTATGGCAGAAAGTGCAGAACACCTCTCATGTGGTCAGAGGTTGGAGAACGATCTTTCTTTGGACCAGCAGTCATCAGAGATGCTGAGGAGAAAGTGGCTTTAATCAGGGAGAATCTGAAAGTTGCCCAGAGCAGACAGAAAAGCTATGCAGATACCCGACGCAGAGATCTGAGTTTCGAAGCTGGAGACTATGTGTACCTCAAGGTATCACCGATACGAGGTACTCGAAGGTTCAGAGTCCGAGGAAAGTTGGCACCCAGATATATCGGACCCTTCAAGGTACTCGAAAAGATAGGAGCAGTGGCATACCGCCTTGAACTACCTGAAGAGATGTCAGACATCCACAATGTCTTTCATGTCTCACAGTTGAAGAAATGTCTGCGAGTCCCAGAGGAGATAGTACCACCGGAGGTGATGGATCTTCAACCGGATCTCAGATATCAAGAGAGGCCAATCAGGATTTTGGATGTTGCTACTCGGCTAACTAGAAGAAATGCCATACGGTTCTGTCGAGTACAATGGAGTAACCACACAGAAGCAGAGGCTACGTGGGAACGCGAAGACGATCTCAAGAAAGAGTTTCCTTACCTGTTCGAGGAAGAGCCTGAATCTCGAGGACGAGATTCCGTTTAAGTGGGGTAGGTTTGTAACACCCTGTGTTTTGCCACATTGTAAAAATCACTAAAAATTTGAACTTTTTCAATTTCCAACAAATTCAAGCAAAGTAGAGGTTGAACTCATACCAAATTTGAATTTTCGAATTTTATTTATGCATCAAACTCCACCATAAGCATATTTGGGTTTTATTGTTTTTATTTATGTGTTCATTTGATTTTGATCCTCTTTCAAATTTGAATTGCATTCAAATTTGTATCCTATCTAAATCCTGCGAAATGGTTAAACCATTTCTTTCCCGCCGGGCCGCTCTCTTCCCTTTTTCCCTGGCCGGCCCAACTCCCCCTTCCTTTCCCCTTTTCTCCCCGGCCTGCCTCGGCCCAGTACTCGTCCGGCCCAGCTCGCCAGCCCACTTCCCCTTCTCCTTCCTCTCTCCCGCGGACGCGCGCGTCAACGCCGTCCGTCGTCTTCCTCTGGCGCACCGCGCCAGCGCGCACATGCCGCCCTGCCGGCCGGCGCCGCCTCGTCAAGTCCGGCTGCACGCCGTCGCAGGAGCCGCGCGTGCACGCACAGCGTCACCGTCGACTCGCTCCGCTTCGTCCTGTCACGCCGTCGCCTCAACCCCGCGCGCCCGCTCGACCGGCGAGCCGCCGTACCTCACCGTCACTCCCACACGGCACCGCATGCTCGTCAAATCGCGTCGCCGCCACTGTGGCCGTCCCGCGCGTCCGTCATCCGCGCGTGGCCGCTGTCCTTCCCCGTCTCTCCATCGCGCCGCCATGAATTTCAGTGACCGAGCCGTCTCGTCGCGGCGTCGACACCACGCGGGCCCTCCTCGCTCCGTCCCGTTCGTCACGCTGTGGCCGTGCAGCTCGCTCATCGACGCGCACGTGGACGCCGTCCTCTCCTGGCGCGCCGTAATTTCCGCCACTAATTTCGGCGCCCGGCGCCTCAATCAAATCGGCGACCAAGGTCAGCCCAATGTCTCCGCCTCGCCGCATATAAATAGCTGTCGAGCTCCGCCCTTACTCCCTTCCCTCTTCCGCGAGCTCAAACACCACCGCCATCACGGAAATCGCGCACATTCCCACTTTTCCCCACCGGCCGCCGCCACCTTCTTCGTCTTCCCCGGCGACCTCTCCGGCGGGCAACCAGTGAAGCTCGCTGCCCCTTTTCTCTTCCTTTAGCTTCGCCGTACCTTGGCTAACCCCGCCGCGCCTCATGTTTTCGCAGCTCAAGTGCGGAGCCATGGCATCCACGGCGGGTTAGGGTTCCGGCCGCCACGCGTCGTCGATTGCTCATCTCCGACCCCCTCCGCTCTTCAACGACCCCGCAGTGAGCATCACCGCCCTCTTCTCTCTCTCCCGCGCCCTTCCTTTTCCTTCCTCTCCCCTCGCGCGAGCTCCTGCGCCAAGCTCTTCCACCCGCCGCCGTGCGACCTCGTCGCCGGCGTGCTTTTCGGACGCGCCCGGCTCGGCCGAGGCGCGCATCGCGCTCGGCGCGCCCTTGCGCACCGGCAGATGAGCACGCACTCGTGAAATCGCAAGCGTGCGCACTCTTCCCTCGCGCACCTCCGCGCCGCCCAACTCCGGCGAGCGCGCGCCGCCGCTCTACTCACCGCCGTCGACGACGTCTAGCACTCGTCGCTTCGCCGCGCCGCGTAGAGCATAACCATCCTCTTCTCGTCGCATTCCGCCCCCTGTGGACGCCGGCGGCGACGAATCCGGCGAGCCGCCGCCGTGCTCCCCTGTTTCCGGCGCGTCACGCCGCCGACCGACGTGGCGGCCACGTCGGCACGCGTGGGCCCGCGCGACCGGGTCGCCGTCCCACGTGGTGCGCGCGGTGCATGGTGGACCGCCCACTCAGGCGCGCCCGGTCCACAGCACCCGTGGACCCAGTCCACCCAACAGTCCCCGCACAGTACACCGGCCCCACGGGCCCATCTGTCAGCCTCTCACACGCATGAAAACTGCTAGCGCCACACCGCAATCGTACACAGAATCTTTTTCGAGCACTTTTCTAATATCAGAAAAATCCCATAAATTCTCCAAAAATACTAGAATACTTTCTAATCATATTCCAATACTCAATCACCTCAGATTAATTAAGTTTTGCCCATACTTAATTAATCAAGCTTAGTTCCAATTAATTTAATCCCACCAACTTCTAAAATCTATATCTTTTTCATTCTAACTCCGATTTTGGCGATTCTTTCGCCAAAATTCATCTAAATTCATGATCTATCCAGTACTACCAGAAACTTCTTCATTTGATGTTATTTGGATCTTATTTGGTTTAATGCTTGTTTAATTAATTGTGTGAGCGGTAGATTTATTGGTCGTTATTTACTTTTAATCGCTAGATAATCAAGCTTACGAGGAAGAAGCTGAGGATCCGGATTACGAGGACTTAGAAGAAGAAGACTTTGGTGAAGGCAAGTCCTAACCCTCCGTTGATCATGATTGATCCTATGTTTATAAAATTACCTACTTAGAGCCTGTTTACAAATAAATTGCATGATGTTTAATGCTTAGTATGTCCTAAGTACTTGTTGATTGCCATGCCTTGATAATTGATTACCCTGCTTCCATTGTTATACTTAGGATCCAACATCGTTAATTATTTAATGATTAGTTGGAACGCTATGCTGCTTAGGACTGTTACACATGAGTACTTAATTAATCATGCTATACATGCTTTTTAGTGTAAAATGTGTGAGTGCTTGGTGGTGTGTGTTGTGAATATGATAATGTGGGATGGTAAATAGTGACTTGTGCAACCTTATAGTGGGGATACTTGGCGGGAGCAGGCGAGGTAGTCCTCAGTGGGGAGGGCTATCTCTGGGATGCGACTCCTCTGTGAGGATAGCTATTGAAGATGCCTGCTTCGGTCGTATAAGGACCGGTTCCTGTGCCGCCTGGCCTAGCACCCTTCGTACAGCCACAAGTCTTGTATGGGAAAGAGTTGGAACCACACCCTACTATAGTGTCCACCCGGTATCCACTCGGAGGCAGGAGTTGCAGCGGAAGCCAGGAGAAGACTCGCCGACGGTGGGACGCGAGCCCGGCGTGCGGATACTATTCAGGCCTTTCTATATTGATGTGATGTGATGAAGCCCCTGGTCGGATGTTTTTCCGTGGGTGGATGCCGTGGTGACACCAAGTAGGTACGGGACCTCTGTATGCCTTTCCTAACCACGACGGTGGGAGGGACTGGTATACCTTGTGGGGAATCGTGTACAACCTCTGCAGAGTGTAAAAATCTATCTGGATAGCCGTGTTCCACGGTATTGGACGACGCGAAAGCTTTGGCCACACAAGATTAGTATAACGGTGTGAGTTATATCCTTGGCGTGTTTTTGGAATACTCCGGTGTGGAACCGTGCGCTGGTTTCCTGCCAGCATTAAAACTTGGGAACTGGCGGGATGGATTGCATCTCCCCCAGGGCCAAACAACCCCATTAAATGTCAACTATAATCTTGACTGTAGTTGCAACTGGCTTTGCTTTTAAAACAACCTTTGCATAAAGATGGCTTTACCCGCTATGCTCAAACCTCAGCCTATCCTTGGTTAAACCCTTGCATGCTTTTACCCCTTGTGTTAGGGCTTGCTGAGTACCTTAAGTACTCACCCTTGCTTTAATCCTTCAGATGAAGAGCCCGAGTACGAGTTCCAGGATGGTGAAGACGAAGAGTAGGGTTCTGTCCGCACTCAAGATGCCTGTAGTGGTCCCGTCTCCGCTTTCCGCTGTAGTGGTGTTCAAGTGGTTCTGATGTAGTAGTTCACCGATGTGATGTCTGCTGTAATAAGACGGCCGCTGGCCGAGTGTTGTAAGACCTTTTATGTATGAAGGCTTGTATGAGACTTGGTAATATTTATGTAAGTGATGACTCTGTGATGACATCCTGTGTAAGTGTTCGTATCAGCGTCTGATCCAGGGACTGATACGGGTAAGCACTAGCGCTCCAGAAATGGGGTACGACAGAAACTAAAGAAAAGTGCGGCGATCTGTAGCGTAGCAGGCTTTTTCCTGTGTGGCGCATGCAACAGTCAAGCAACGGCCACAAAATGCGGCGACGACGAAACTTCGGCCTGGCGGCCTGTCCCGCGAAGCAATATATTGCTCTGAATTTTAATAATATTTTAAGCGGCTAGCGTGCATTGATTTAATTAGCGAACTAGCAGTGACTCCATTCAGCGAAGCCAGCATTACTTCTCTTTTTCCCGAAGCTAGCTAGTGTCTATATCCTTCGCCGAAACTAGTTGCTATAACTATATATGGTCAGCAGGCATGCATCTCGCCTTTAATTTTGTCATTGCAGACTACTGTGCACTGCAGTGTTAATCTACAGTGACACCTTGAGTACCAAGAGCAGATTTGCATCTACCAAGAGCAGATTTGCATCTAAGATACTAGTTTGTAGGGTTTAATTAACTATAATATATCTGTGTGCTTATCAATCACTAAGGTACTTCGGGCTCATGATTTTTACCACTCCCGTAAGTATCTCATCGCTTATGTGTGTAGATCAGCGAAGCTAACTGCAGTCAGCTTCGCACTTTTGTGAACTGCGAAGCTCATTAAGAAGCTGGCGCTATTCTTTTTTCTACACTCTAGCCTAACCGGCAATAGTTTTGAAGCTAGTTGGCAGACAATTTGTCTTCTCCTTGAACGAATCTCAGTGCCGCCATTTCTCAAAAAAGCAACAAATTTACTTTTTTCCAAAACCTTGGAATTCCACTTTTCTAACCCTCGTTCCTTTTTGGCGAGTTTCTTCTCCTAAAAACAATTTAACGAATTCACACCTTCAGATACAAGGTGCACTTTTGCTTATTTTATCAGGCCTTTCAGTATCAGGTTTGGTTTCATAAAATATTGCCTTCGCCACAAAGGCCTTGCCGTCATTTCCGGCATCGATTGTTTCCCGTCGCCATTTTTGGCTCAACGGGCTTGCCGTCATTTTCGGCTTCCATTTTTTGCCTTCGCTATTTTCTTGGCTCAAAGGGCTTGCCGTCATTTACGGCATCGATTGTTTCCCGTCGCCATTTTTGGCTCAACGGGCTTGCCGTCATTTTCGGCTTCCATTTTTTGCCTTCGCCATTTTCTCGGCTCAAAGGGCGTGCCGTCATTTTTTTCGGCTTCCATTTTTTGCCTTCGCTATTTTCTTGGCTCAAAGGGCTTGCCGTCATTTCCGGCATCGATTTTTTGCCTTAGCCATTTTCTTGGCTCAATGGGCTTGCTTGCCGTCATTTCCGGCATCGACTTTTCGCTGTCGCCATTTTTCGGCTCAACAGGCCTGCCGTCATTGCCGGCATCGATTTTTGCCGTCGCCGATTTTTGCTGTCGCAATTATTTCGGCTCAAGGCCTTCGCTGTCAAATTCAGCACGCAATTCACCTTCGCCAATTTTCGTCGCCGATTTTTGCTGTCGCTGATTTTTGCTGTCGCAATTGTTTCGGCTCAAGGCCTTCGCTGTCAAATTCATCACGAAATTTGCCTTTGCCATTTTTTCGGCTCAAGGGGCTCGCCAAGATGTCCGGCTCTGATTTTTTGCTGCCGCCATTTTTCACCATCGCCATTTTTTCGGCTTGAGAGCTTCGCTGTCAAATTCAGCACCGAATTTGCCTTTGACATTTTTTCGGCTCAAGGGGCTCTGATTTTTTGCCGCCGCCATTTTTCGCCGTCGCCATTTTTTCAGCTCGAGATCTTCGCTGTCAAATTCAGCACTGAATTTGCCGTCGCCATTTCTTCGGTTCAAGGGTTTCGCTGTTAAAGTCAGCACTGAATTCGCCTCCGCCAATTTTCCGGCTCAAGGGGCTCGCCAAAATCTTCGGCTCCAATTTTTGCTTCCGCCATTTCTTCGGCTCGTCGTCATTTTTAGCATCAACTTTTTGCCTTCTCCATTTTGCAATATGAAGCAGCTTGCAGGAACCTTCTCTCACGAACACCCGCCAAGAGGGGCTAGGGGTGGTACCGGAGAATCAAATCACCCAAAAAGGCAGAGTCTTGCCTGATGCACGTGATAGAAGACTTCGAGGCATGGCGTCCACCTTCGTCCACAACTACTTCGACTGCTTCGTCTACATCAACACTTGCATCAAGTTTGCCAAGTAAAGATTTCTTATGAAGCTATTGGTGCGAGGAAGGTCATCATAAGAGCCGAAGCTGTCATCGTGTGAAGCTGCAAAATGCAGAAGTCTAGAGTCAACACATGTAAAAACCCAAGTGTGTGCGTGCTCTTTTCTCCATACCCTTTTTTCCCACCGGGTTTTTGGGATGGAGTTTTTAGTGAGGCGCACATGGGTTGGTTGCTAAGGACAATCCTTAGAACCAAAGACTAAGTTGTAATTGGCCTCTTTGAATAGAATCAGCTATTAGGTTTTGTTGTGCCAGCCAAGACCAAATAGCTGAGGGGCTACTGTTGGGGATCGCCATATATGTACCATATGCTAGGACCCCCATTTTGTGTGTAAAAGAGGCTAATATATAAGTCCAGGGTCCATTTGTAAGGTCTTAGGACTTCTTTGTAGTATCTAGGGACCTATTTGTAAAGTCTAAGGACTTATCTGTAATATTTATCCCCACCAATGGAATAAATGAGAAGAGGCATCCCACCTCCCCCCTATAAATAGAGCCCAAGGGCTTGGGGGAGGGGACTCTTGGCCATTTGCTCACTTGCTCTTTCCTCTCCTCACACTCCTCTCTCTATGTTCGGAGGTGCAAACCCCAACAGTATCACATTATCTTTTTTTTAATCTGCGCAGAACTTTTTTCTACATTTAAATGCAGAGGAAAATAGAGGTGATTTTCATTGTGTTAAAGTGTGCCAGGCTCCTCCGAGTACCATCTTGTTGTGTGCCCAAGTGTGTCGGGCTGCTGGATGTACATGCAGGCCCTGGCATATCTTATTCGTGGCACAGTATTATACGCGGCATACAAGCATTAAGAGAGAATTAGTTTGGAGTGGAGAGAATTTCAATATCTGGCTTGATCCGTGGGTTCCAAAAAAATGTTTCAAGAAGGCCAGTTACACCCAGAGGACAATATAAACTGGTTTGGAAAACAACCAATCTGATAATTGTAAACAACTCTGGCACCTTCAATGAATTCTTCCAGATGGCTTGTTCCATGATCAGAAAATTTTGGATTGCCTCAATGATTTCTTACCATCCTTATAGTCCACAGCAGACAAAAGCCGTAACTTTCACAATCACCACTGTACTAGCTAAACTGTCGCAAAAGGCATCATACCACCACATTCTCCTACAAAATGTCATTTAGTTTGAAAATGCGAGCTTGATGATCAAAAAAAGAAGAAAATGAACCATTCTTTTAGAATTATAATAGATAGATTTAGAATATAAATCTAAATGAGGAGTATATAAATCACTAAGTCCATGCAATCCTATCAGTAGCACAACATATCACGTCTCGCACTAAACTCTATACCCTAACACTAGCTATGTCCTGTGGTGAAACAATAGCCCTGCAGATGGGACACCTAGCATCTTGATCAGATGTAGAGGCAATACACGCTACATGATATGTATGAACACACTGTAGAGTAACTACGTCCCCACCACCCGCCAAATCATCAAGGCATATGACACAAATTGGGGCAGGTGGCGGGATAGGGGCAGGGGGCGGGATCGGAGCTGGAGGCCGGGCAGCCTTCATCCACTTGCTGCATCCCCACCGGATTAGCCAAATGAATCCTAGAAGAAGTGCTAGGGCCAAAAGTAACAATAGAAGAAGCCACCATCTCCAATATCGACCCAGTATACGTGCAATAGCCCCGTCGTCGTTGTCATCGATCTTGGCCATCGAAGCGTGCACCCGCCCCTGCATCAAACAAATAAATTAGACAAATAGGATACTAGGCAAATTTTTATTTCATTTTGAAAAACTACTTTAATTTGCAATGTTTAATTACCGACGGTTTTGGTTAGGTGGCCAGTATATTCATCATAGCTCAATATTTGTGACAAGTGGCTAACAGTTTTGCCTATGCAAATTCATATATTTCCCCAACAGTTTAGGAAATTTCAACGATGCCATTCTAAACAAGTCATCACCCACAGTCATACAATATACTGATATACCAAAAACTGTTGGCAACTAACAACAAAGTTGTTGGGAAAGTTAACAGCACTTGTAGTGCCAGGCATTGTAACTCGGCTCAATCTAACCGTATTGGGCTCAGATATGTTGTTTTATCTTCGTTTCCAGTCCATTGATTAGCTCACTTAACAGTTTATTTTAATCGAAGTAAAAATCATGCACCTGGCATGCTGCACAAGACGAGAAAGACACCCAGGTTGAATGCGCCGTAGGGCCAGTGCCGCGACACCCCTGGTGGGCGATGTGTGAGGACATGGAGAGGCGGGCGCCGTCCGGCGGGTTGGTGGAGGCCTCAGACATGGTCGACGCGCTGGAGCTCCACACGAACATGTTCAGCTGCTCCTTCCTATCGCAGTGTCAGCAAATATAAAATGCAAGATTATTAGAAGATCCTTCTCGATGGAGATGGTATGAACACATTTTAGATTTTCTGGGTGCAAGTATCTGAAATAACCACGAAAGTGTTTGCCAGGGTGTGGCTTTGTGAAAAAAAAAAAAGATATGGTGAAGTTAATGTTATTACAGCATCTGTGCTGAGGGCACTGTGGCTAGCTCGTGACGATTTTGTGTTTCGTAAAGACGTGAACAGTCCTGGAGTTAGCTCAAGATGTTGCTGTGGTGTATCTTGAAGCTGATTCGTCAATGGTCCCCCATGTTCAAGCAGTCGAATCAAGAAAAGCTGAAGCAATGGACAGAATTCTTGGAGAAAGCAATCCATGCTCCACTGTGAAGTGCTAGGAACTACAGGGAGCTGGTGATCGATGATGCATGACGCTGTCAACTGAAAAAAGAAGTGAAGTGAAGTGCTAAATAGTGGTACTATGCTGTTCTTTTCAGAACCGAGTGTGTTCTGAGCTACTACGTTTCTGTGCAAGGCAAGGCTAGTTAGCTAGCTGTAGGTTAGATAGTTTTAATTTCGTCTTCGCTCTCAAAAATTGTGAGCCACAGATCGTTCTTAGGCAATAAAAAGGAAGAACAACAAGCTTGTGGGGCATCCTTCAGAGTGCACAGCGAGCAAACGATTGCGGCGGCATCACGCCGGGGTTCGGTGCAGGGCACGCCATAGCAGACGTCGCGAACTTGTTGGCCTCCTGCTCGTCGAGTCCCAGCGTGCTGGTGCAGTTGAACATGGCGTGGGAGTCGGCCGACCGGTGCAGCGGCGCCACCTCGTGCCGTCGACCGTTGAGCACGACGGCGCCGGAGTCCGGCGGTAGCTGATCGGAGCTGACGAGGGCCCTGACGCCGCGGCACTCGAAGAGGATGAGCGTGTAGTACAAGATGACGCTCTGCAGCACGACGATCCGCACCACGATCGGCGATCCGGAGGAGTCGCCGTACCCGTCGACGACCATGGCGGCGCGCAGCAGCGAGATGCCCATGGCCAGCGCGCTGGGCAGCATGGAGAGGAAGAGGAGCGTGACGAGTGAGGCGGCGCCAGCGCTCCGGCGGTGGCGGGAGAGTATGTTGCTAGTCCAGACGGCGACGGGGGTGACGAGCTTGTGGAGGAGCCAGTCGGCGGCGAGGGAGCGCAGGTGCATGGCGTAGGGGTCGTCGGAGGAGATGAAGCCGAACGAGAGCAGGTGCAGGGCGGAGACGGCGACGAAGCGGCCGACGATGACGCCGGAGCAGCACTGGTACGCCAGGGAAACGGTGGCCAGCTGGTACAGCGGCACGATTGCCGACGGGACGTAGCGCACGGTGATCATCTCGCTTGCTAGCTAGCTGCGGCGCGCGGCCACGAGAGGACACAGGAATTCTCGAGCCTTTTCTTGTGGCATTTGCGTTCTTTACTCACTCACCCTCCTCCTGTACTTAAGGTTGTTCAGGATTAAAGTTTTTTATCCTAAATCGGAAACTCTTAATGAAAAGTGTTCCTTCGCGTCAATCTCCTTCCCAAATTGCTGTGTGCTGACTGAAGAGTTAGATGGGACACTGCTGGAGTGCTGGACAGCACACTAGTGCTAGATTAATCCCATTTCGGGGCAGTCGCACGCCGTGATGAGAACTTGAAGATCAATCATCCCGTTTCGGGGCAGTCCCACGCCGAGACGACATCGATGCTTGAGTCGTCGTGTGTGTGTGCGTGTGTGTGTCTACTTACTCTCTTAAGGAAGTGATTCATGGCACGACTACACTCATCTAGCACTTCCTTGATTCAGGTGGCAGATTCATGACAGTATGTCCAACAATGGGCCCCCCTAACCCTTTGCCTTCCAAGGCACTTCTTTCATTATTCTGAGCATATGGCAAATGATCTTTTTCCCTTGAAAAAAAACATGTATTATTAGACATGTTAGAATGTCATTAATATCAAAGACAGTATTCTCATATGCAAAATGTCTTAAAAGACTTTACATCACTGACACCAACTAAATAACCAGGCATTTTATAGAGTTATAAAAAAATCTGGCAAGCGATCAGCTAGTTCAAAGCCGCATTGGTAATGCTATAATGAACATATACAAAGGCTCTTTTAAAAATACTACCTTTTATAGTAGTGCCACATAATTTCACAAGTATATGTCACAGGTAAAAAAAAATTCTGTACCTAGAGCATATAGTGTTGTACAAATGCTTTACTAACCTCTTTTAAAAATACCCACTATAGTAGTGCCACATAATTATTTCACAAGTATATGTCACTTTCAGAATTCGTAATACCATAATTATGTATGCAATATGACGCAGAGCTAGACCTGAACAACTCTATATGCTCTAGGCATCAAAACTCCTAGCTCTCAAGGCTGGCTTTTGGAAGGGGAAAAAAACACTCGGCTGGGTCATGTTAGGGAAAAAAAAACAAATGTACAAATGGTTTACCAACCTCCTCTAAAAGTGATTTTTTTTAGTGCTACATAATTTCACAAGTACATATAACTATCAGAATTTTGCAAAAAAAAAACCACTATCAGAATTCCTTATAGCACAATTATGTTTGCAATACGATGCCAGAGCTAGAACGTACTGAATCATGGTAGATACTCCCTCCGTTCTTACATTGTTATTGCCAATGAATTTTTTTAGTTCTGATTGACCGTTCATTTTATTCAAAGTATTAGCTCAAATATGCAAAAATATAAGTTATGTTTTAATTTTTTTAGTGATAAAATAATTTAAAACAAAATATATGATAACTTTTTAGATGATATTGTGAGCTTTTTACTCATGATTGATTAATAGATGAATCAATATTACTGTACGAGACCCATCACTAAATTGAAAACAACACGCGTTAGTCACACTGATATCTCTAGTGTATGTATGTGATCCGGACAAAGGCTTGTAGCCAACATGACGATCCAAGCACAACACAAAGGCCATTATCCCAATCAACATAGTCTAAACCTAATAGCGGAGGATTCAACATCAGCCCGGCATGAATTTTTTTGAGCGTCGTGTCCTTATGTTGATCGGCCGTGCCCGTCCTTCCCTTTACTACTTTGTCCTTCATGCTCGGACCCACAGCCCGATTGGCCTCGCGGTCTGTTCACTCCTGGCTAGTGTCATAAACTTTTTGCCGTGGGCATAACGGCGAGGTGGGGTGAGAAAACAGCCGGCGAGATGACAGTCATACAGAGCTACAACATCAAACATAGAACACAACATCCATATACAACAATTAATGAAACCATCACAAAGTCATTGATGACATAAACCTGGGCATGTGAAAACATAAGGAAACAGATGTTCCAATCTTTAGACAAAATATTCTAACCCCTTAATAGACTATGAATTTTCGAATCATTCGACTCACTAATCCAGATCTTCAGTATCATCCTATTTCCGTGTAACAGGTACATGTCTTCAAGTCAGGGCCCAATCTCAAGCAACTCCTTAAACCGGGAAGCCTCAAACTTAATCTCCGTACCAGCAAACACACAGAGCAATCCCAGACATTATTGAGACCACTTCCACAACAGCTACGTTGGCAACCCATTTGTTGTCTTGACCGAGATTCTCATGTAATTCCATCCACAAGGTAATCAAACCAAGTACCATGCTTATCAGAAATACAACACGGAGAAACATCATCATCTGCAGCCAAAAAAAAGGTATCCTTTTTGATCAATAACAAAAGAACAATAAAACAAAAATTAATACTGTTTTAGGCAAATCTCCAACACAGTTAAGATTTGGCTGCATCACCCTGTTTTGACCAAGGTGACTCAGTGAGGACGAGCTGCTTTTGATCAGGCTGCGGAACCAGGACATTTGAAACGATCGAGGGCTCATCTTAACCGGAAAGTGCTACCGCAATGAGTACGTTGTCCTATAAGTTCTGATTTGAACCTACAGCTCTTAGAGCAAGCCCAATAGTTGTCTTACCGACGAGCCAAGTCAGAGAATATATGCGTGGATGAGAGAGAAACAGAGAAAAAAGGCTTCCTCGTTGCTTGCAGACGCGACCGTCGGGTGATCAATTTGGTGCTATTGCGTGTGGGCCCGCCATCGTTTCTTGCTCTGCAATGATAGGCGCGTTGTTGGGCACCTTGTCTCGTCCGTGGTCTGGTGCCTTGTCGGTAAGACAAATTATTGTGCTTGCTCTTACCTGTGGGCTGATCTAATACACCGCAATGTAAAGATTCTTAATTTTTCACACATGTCCTCGTCCCTCCAACCAAACAAAGAAAACTGTTGTGATCGATCCGTCCACGAGCTGATCCCGCCCTGACGTTAAAACAAACGCTCGTCACATTGTAAATAGGTTATGGTGCGTTCGGAGTAGACCAAACTCAAAGTTGGACAACATAGCTCAAGGACGAAGAGAAACATTAGCTTACCTCAAAACAGTCGAGATCCACGCACAAAAGTAGAAGACGAGACGAAAACAGGTAGCGACTTGGATGTCGAAGGAGGTCAACTACAGTGCAGGGAGCAAAGAATCTGTTTCAAGGTCTCGCGATCGATTTCTCGCTTTGGAGTCTTTGTATTATTGTCGAATATTTTGAAGGATATATAAGGAGGAGACGACAGGCACCGAGGCGAATTTTGTCGAGAGAGATAGAGACGGTGGGGGGCTAACGGGCTGAGCCATCGGCCCTTGTAAAAGTGTATGCGTGGCGATGAGTTCGAATTGGATCGAGTGAGGGTTGCGAGAAGCACACCGATTCAGCTAAGGTGACAGCGTGACAGTTGGCATCACCGATCAACGCGCAAGAGCAAAGAGGTTCGAATTAAGCTGCGGCTGACATGGACTCTGTTTCCCCACGAAAGGATCCTCGCGTGGCGACGCGATTCGGGCACCGCGGATCGATTCAGCAGAACAAGTGAACAACCTCCTGAACAACTCGATGCAGAACAAGCCTCCGTTCGTTTGATCGGTTCGCCCGACAACAACAACTCGATGCAGCTTCCATGGAGCACAGAGCATGCTAGTATATACTATGATCCACGCGTATAGTACACCTCTCTTAACACACACATTCTTTATACTCGCAGTTCATCACGGAGTATTCTTGGTCTGATATACATGCCGCCGAGCATGCAGCTAGCTCGCACACGCACGCACGCATCCAACTCGCACAAACAAACGCTCTGCTCTGCTATGCTGGTCCACTTGCTTTCTAGCTAGACGTGCTCTCGGATCATACATCATCCCAGTACATGCACGATAAGTTTGTGCGTATTTGCTAGTGCTATAGCTAGTAGTATTAGTACGGTAGCGCTTGTTACCCAATCAAAATACAGTGAGATCAATAGGAGGAGGAGGACGACGACGGCGGCGGCGGGAAGCGGGACCCGGTGACGAGGAAGCAGGCGAGGCGGAAGCCGGTGACGAGCGCGGCGACGGCCAGGAAGGCGAACGCCGCGAAGCCGAGCCCCACGGCCACGTCCGCATGCAGGCACGACGCGCCCGCGCCGCCGCCGCACGCCGCCGCGTCGCGCGCCGCGGCGGCGGCCGCCGCCAGCGCCATGTAGCCGAAGCCCTGCGCGCACGCACTCTTGCGCCATCAGCTCACATCAAAATTAGTGGTGAAAAGCTGACGACACGCGACACTGTGACAGGTGCTCTGTCTGATTTGCTTACCTGGTCGTGTCCGAAGTCGAACCAGAGCTGCAGGGCCTCCGGGAGCAGCGTGGCGCCGCGCGCCACCTCCCACGCCGCCGCGCCGGCCTCGAACGCCGAGTACACCGCCACGATGGCGTCGGCGGCCAGCAGGAACCGGAACGGCGCGCGGCGGAGCGCCGCGCCGTCGGTGGCGGCCAGCGCGGCGGCCGCCGCGGAGAGGACCAGCGCCGCGCCCCGGAGCAGGAGCAGCAGCACCGCCGAGCCCAGCCGCCGCGGCGGCTTCCCCTGCCGCGCTGCCGCCGCAGCCGCCCGCTCGCCGTTCTGCAGCGGCGGCATCGTCCTCTGCTCGGGCCTCACCGCCTCAGCTCACGCTGCTCGACGGGGACCTGTCCCCGATGATGCTATATATAGAAGAGAGCGTTCGCGCTGCTGGACCGGGTCAGTCACGGGCGGAGGGTGCCGACGTGGTGGCGCACGGCCCCACCTGGCGGCGTCGGAGGACGGGGTAAAAGGCCCCAGCAGCAGCTGTACCGCCATGAGAGCGAGCCAGGTGTGCCGATGGTTGTTGGTGCGGACACGTGAGCGGAGTAAAGTGGCGCGCCATCAATGCGGCGTACGCGGCTCCTGTGACGCTTTTATTTTGCGTGCACCGCCACAGTACCTGCGGGTACACGTACTAACGGACCAGCGAATTTCCCAGGATTTCTCTTCACCGGAAACATAGTACAGTAGCTCCATCCACACAAGGGAAAACACCATCATGCCGTAATGAAGGATATAAAACGCCGTCACAGTGCACGCGTTAGATCGACTGACGACTGTTCGCGACGGAAACGTGGCTCGATCGACGGAACAGTGCCTTTCGTTCGACGCGTCTGAGACTTGTATCGCATATTCGCATGCAGACAGTCTCCGCTCCTGTTGCCATCACTTTTCGCTCCAATCTACTCCTGGTGATCCGTTGAAAAAACAAATCCGTCGACAAGCATGCTGCACGGCTCGCACGCACGCAATCCGGCTGGGTGACAACGAACGGACGAGCAGAGCTCGTGACGTGACACGTGCCAGCTCAGGGTAGTGTAGTGGTGGTGTGTGAGATATGGTGGTCGAGTGATCCGGCGTGATCCCCGTGAGCTAGCTCGGCCGGCCGACGACCACCGAAATTAAGCAACCAAATTAAAGGCGACGCCGCAGACCGAGCGGTCGTGGACGCGGTTGTAACCCGCCACGTAATCGACCCGTAGAGTTGAGCTAGCTAGGCAGAGGATGACGTGATCGTACCTTCGAGCGAGTCACGGGACACACGTACAGAAGCGCTTTTTTGTCATCTCCATGTGTAAGAATTCTCACGGTCCAGATATAATCTGTTGTTCGGTTACGTTGTTCCCTCTCCTCCGGTCTGAATGAAATTCTCGACGTTGCAGACCTCCGCCACATTAGTTACAGTGCGCCTTTAGCTCATGGACGTAGTAATTAATAACGGGAGCGCCAATCAGCCGGTCTGAAACGTTAACAATTTCAGACGGGAGGTAGGTTTTGTGAGCAGTATGTCAGCTGTCTGAACGGCGGGCGCCTCTGTGCCACTGGCCAGCAGCAATCAACTGTACCAAGGTGCCGCAAGTCAAAGCATCGCGTGACACTGATGTCGCGTTTTTAGGCACCTCTGATGCCGCCCACATGATCGGAGTGTGAAACGAGCGCGCGGGGCGACCGGGCCGTGTGAATCCAGGAAAAATGCGAGTTGCTGCGTGCGTGCGTGCGGGACAAGAGATGAGACTAGCTAGTCGAGTTTAGTTCGGCAACTGGGCCTGGACGAGCAGCGCGGCGCCGGCGGTGGGCCACGTCAGAGCTAAAGTCAGGCAGGTAGGGCAGAGCTCCCTCCTCGTCGTCGTCTCCGGCGCCGGTGCCGGTCCCGTCCGTCCGACCGACCGGATCCGAGGCGGCGTTCAAACAGCACGGCTGGCTCTCCTCACAAAAACGCTTCGCTGTTGGGCCGACAAAGCATCACTTCAAAAGGATGATGGGCTTCGTTATTCGGCCTATGCCTATGGTTTGCAAATTGCATACCTGGGCTGGTACGAAGCCGAAAATGGATGGCTTTGTTTCTTTTTTTCTTTTCTTTTCCTTTTTCTTTTTAAGGCGGAACGCGCCCTGTAGGGCTTCATTTTCTCCATTACTCTAGAAGCATAATTACATGTGCAGAAAGAACCCTTACAAGATCCTAAAGCCACACTAAGATCTTCTAGCATCAAGAGAAGGACATATATACATGAAAATAAAGATTGCATCCAGTTCCAACCGAAAAGTTTCAGACCAACGCTAGAGAAGAAACTGATGCCGCAGAAACTTCTCGGAGCTGAGGTTATGGCTCCACCAGGCCTTCATCACTTCACCAGTCGAGGATGCCTCCATCCACAGTAGGGATCAAGAAGGCACCACAGAACAGAAAGGGAAGAAGCCTCGCGATGCTCCTTGATTATTGACTCGCCAGCGGCCTGCCTGGCAGTCGCCTGAAAAACCAACACCATGGAAGGCGTTTGAGAAGGTCCAAGCCGTAAATCTTGATTGAGCACCACCTGGCTTGACCACAACGAGACTCTCTAGATGAAAACATTAAACATGGATTGGCAATGGACTACGATTAACCCCATCTAGAAAGCCACAGCATCCATCAACTAGATCCACACCACCACAGCACCAGCGGTCACCAAACCTCAATGCCTTAATGATGCTTGCAAGTGTGCAATGGAGAAGAAGAGAACCAGGAGGAAATGCTCGCCGAGGTGGAAGCCGACGGGGACATCGGCCATCACGGCAACAACGTACCACAAGGGATATCTTGAGGAGCACAACACCAAGCCAGCACCGGGGATACAAATCACCATGAAGTACACCTTACACAGTGTTACATTGGAGCTGAGTGTCATCGTAAAACAGTTAGACGATATTATATATCACAGCATTAAACGCTTGGTTACTTTTTTTTTTAGATAACGACTATATATGACTGATGTATATCCACCAGAAATGAATGTATTCAATACAATGCAGTTGGTGTGCAGCAGCTGGCGATCGTCGTGCCTGGCCTTCTGCTCCGATTCCGATGGCGGTGCCTCCTCCGTTCTGTGGTGTAGCGAGACGATGATGTCTTGGAAGACGGCGTGAATGCTGTCCGGCGACTCGCCGGAGGTGAGGGCGTGCCACAATGCGCTGGTAGAGCTTGAGAGTCTTGCCATGGCTCGCCGCCGACCGATACAGCAGCTCTCTCACCGACGGGTCCGTTACCTTGTCCGCTCCACCGTGTACGATCACAGGAACGGCAACATCACCTACAAATACACACATTATTCAATCTTCATGTAACCAACAAACAAATTACTTTGACTGTCTCATACAGAGAGCAAGCTCATTCGAGCGTCCAACAAAAATTTAGCCACTCGGATTCAAATTAATTTGATGCACAAAAACAGTCTTAACTATCTCGTATAACTGCTCATCCGTCATGGATTTTTTTTAAACGGCATGGATTTTGGATTTGGGTAATGATGTCTTCGGTCTTTTGCAAGAGAGAGACATGCAGAGAGTGCAGGAAAGAACGAGATGTTCATGATTTTAATAGAACTGTTATTTACTTACCCCTGATTCAAGCATCGGATGTGGGATTGGGATATAAACTTCATGACCCTAACCCAAACCCAGCCTATACATCCCATATCATTTCCCTAACCCCAACCCAACCTGCATCCAAACACCACCATAGTGTTATTCTTGGATGTCATTATAACAAAACTTGAACTCAGAACTATATTGTTCAGGTGTTTACCATTTTTTTTGTCTAATTTATCTTTAAAAACATGTATGTGCATTGAGGTTGTGACTGACTCGATTGGTAATGTAATGGCGTATCTTTTGTCACATTTGTTATATGTTACGGCTGCCTAGCTAGAAATAATTTTATTTGGCTCATGTTACAGTATTTCTTATGTGTGCCACTACTCAACATATGGTACACATTTTTGACAGATTCATTAAAAAAATGATTAAGCAAAAAAATGATAACTTTTTGTTCTGAGCGAATCCATAAAATTATTTGATGCTCCGACCTAAATCCTAACATTATTATAACCCTACAACCATTCTATATGACCATAATAAAGAACACTAGACTATGCAATAAACTTCAAGGCTGGTGGTCCATCATCACAACTAAATGTAGTTACTATTTTCTTATTATTGATGGCATTTGGGACCGCTTATTAATCTTGGTGATAGATTATCAGGTCAATACCGTCGCCATGCTTCTTGACGTGGAAACTCAAGATAAAGCCCACAGAGACTTTGTTCTCAAATCCATCTGTTACCAGTTCACTCCATTTGCATGAGACTATGCTTTTCTGAGCATAGTCTCAACATTTCACAACTTTTTTTCTTTTTACCACGTGGCTTTACCACCTCCTGGTGATATGACAACAACTGTTTGCCAAAATGCCTAGAAAGGTACTGCACAAATAAAAATAAATAAAATATGAACATAAGAATTATTTTGACTCATAGGCACTACTTACAATCAATATCTGTTATGACGATCTGCATGCCCTCAACTTCACGAAAGCGTTTGTACGACAAGTAGGACACTGTCCACCTGACACATCAAAACCTGATTAAGGTTCCATCAAACAGTCCTTATGCAGCTGCAGGACCCTGGTTCGATGAAGATATATCCTCCAGAATTTCTTCTCTCTCAAATGGTGGAATGGCGATATTATGTGTGTTCTTCTTTCAAATGGCCTGACGATGGCGTCTTAAACATTGGGAATCCTGATGTACTTGGGTGACTTGGTGGCACTGTTCCTGCTTCCAAAGAACAAATAGTGGCACTTGTTGTCATTGCATAAGAAAAAAGAAGTGTTGTTTCAATGTTGCATTTTTTTCATGCTAGTAGCATACTCTCTCGCATCTAAGGAATCTTTTGGCTGATAAAGCTTAGACTTCTTCTTTGAGCTTGTACTTCTGCTCGTTCTATCATCTCCTATTTACTCATCTCTTTCGAACAGGAACTGGCTAGCTCCACCATAATCTCACCTGTAGCTCCATTAGTTTGGTCATGATTGATGGTGTAGAATTTGAGCATACTAATGGAGCTGCAGGCAAGATTATGATGGAGCAGACCAGTTCCTACGTTAACGAGATGAGTGAAGGAGATGATAGAATGAATAGAAGTACAAGCTCAGAGAAGAAGTCCAGGCTTTATCACCGAGAAGATTCCTTAGATGCAAGAGAGGATGATACTAGCATGAAAAAAAAATGCAACATTTGAGCAACAAATTTTTTTATGCATTCCTTGAAAGCAGCAGCCGTGTCACCAAGTCACCCAGGTGCATGTGCATTCCTAATGTTTAAATCACCATCGCTGGGCCATTTGAGAGAAAACACACCTCCATTGTCGGAACATTTGAGAGACGAAGAAATTCCAGAAAATGTGCCTTCACCGAACCAGGCAACTGGAGCTGCATCAGGGCTGTTTGATGGAAACCTAAAGTAGGTTTTGATGTGTCGTGCTCAGCATACATTCCCTTCCAAGAAGTTTGGGCCATGCAGATCGTCACAACGGATATTGAGTTGTAACAAAACATACACCATTACGTTACCAATTGATTCAATCACAACACTTTGCACATCATGTTTTTAATGATAAAATGGATACAAAAATGTGGTAAATATCTGAACATCAGAGCACATAGTATAGTTCTGAGTTCAAGTTTTGTTATAATGACACCCAAGAATAACAAATCACATTGCTAGATGCTGATCAAATCCATCTATAAACCAAAATTCATTGCTATTATAATGTCACTAAATTTAGACTAATGTTTGCAAATCTTTCACATTTAGGAATATGATATATAACAAAGTTATTCGTTGTTGTCTTTCTGTATAAGCTACAAAATACATACAGTTTTTAAAAGTCAACTACCAAACCTCTACTTGTAACGTTGAATAATACTTAAGAATAGAAGTCAACAAAAACTCTACTTTAAAACAATTCGATATATTGCCACTAAAAAACTTGCAATCCAAACCTGGCAGGTCATGCTTAACAGGGGCAATTTTTTTGTTCAAAACTTTTCCAATGGTATGGAGAAATGTATACCAAAATTAATTTAAAATCAAATCTTGGAGGGCATACCATTCTAGCACAGATAAAAGCACAAGTATATTTGCATATAACGTAATAATCAAGGCATACAGGACAAACATAAAGGAAATTTAAGCAGCATTATAACATAGCATGCCTAACCTTTGTTGAACGGTTGGCTCGCATGTGCAAGCGCAGCTCAATTTATTATTTTGTTATTTTGTTATCTCGAAATGATATAGTGAAGAAAAAATATTTTTCTGTCCATTCCATTGGAAGCACACCTTTGTCTTTCATGTCAAAATATGCCCTGACGCAAACAGAGAAATTCTCTTTTTTATTTATTTGTGAGGAACAGCAGTACACCAACCTCAGACCCCTCAAACAGAAGGCTTATAGCAATTGACACTAGCTAGATTCATGGGATTGTTCCAGGCTCAATTGCCCCACTTTTAAGAAACCAGAAGCATACTTAGCTAAATAATAGATGAATGAACAACAAAGGAAGTCTAATACAAAGCCAGCAGGTAATTTGACTCTTTATTTTGTATCAAGACTTGTCATTAACATTACTATGCGTCTCTTCCATGCTACTTGATGAGGTAGTTGTGCAAATTAGCTTTTAGCTATCACCTGACAGGTTCAGAAATAGGTTTCAATGGTTTCCACCAACACACCAAATTCAATCATCCTATAAATTAGAGTGACAGATTCTCATAAACTAATTTTAAAGCTCATGATGACATAATAGCAATGAGAACTTACTGTTCGCATTATCGAGTCAAAGATCCAACAGAACAACACGAGGTCTAGCGAGTTCCCATAGATATGATATTTCTTGAAAATTCTACTCGATTAAAGGTAGAGCAGACATACCGTCACATCGTATGTCACATCATCAATTGATTCCATCATCTATCATTAATAGATTCCACCTCTGCATAGACAACAAAACTGTGTGATCAGCATGAAAAACATTTTCCCATTATTTTTCACTAATCAAATATGAACACTTTTATCAAATATTTATAATATAAAGTAATTAGTAATTCGCTCTAAACTTTAAATTTATCTGAGACCACTTTTTCTCAATCTTGGGCGTGGTATAAAAATATATGAAAACTTTGGCCTGTTGCATCCCTTCAGAAACCCATTGACTTAGTAGGAAAATACTGGTACTGATCATTTAGCTGGAAAGAAAATGGTAAAAACATTTTCAGATGAAACTTAACCTTTACTAGAGAGATTTCACATGATCACAACTGTCACATTGTCATCTTCTATAAAAGTGTACGAATTTTAGTTTAGCCAGTACATACTGAAAGAAGAAAAAACAGACCAGTTGAAATGAAATCAGTTTAGGACATCATCTCGAAGTGACATATCAAGACAAAAATCCCCAAGTTTAATATCATTGCGAACATAAAAAATGATGTTGCTAGGTACCAGGTCATGGCGTATGATTCCTTGACTATGGACATGCATAACATAGAAAAAAAACTGTATGTCTCAAACTCTGTCAACAAGTTAGTACAGAGCAACCATAACCTTCTTACAGTAAAATGGCATCCAATGATTGATAATACATGAGAAAAAAATTGATAGTCTACAGGGTCCGCCGACCTGAGCCTGGCCCCTCCTGGGCTGGGCTTTGGCAGGCAGTCTCCCCTGGTCTTCTAGGCTTCTACTCCAGGTGCTTTGGCCTTGGTTGGTTTTATTGTTGAATTCTTGGCCTTTTATCTTGAATTGCATTCCCGCGGCGAACGTCATTTTACAGAAGTGTTGAAATCGTCGCTTTAGGGCATGTTTACACCTGGATTTCCCTGTTTTCCACCTGCACACCAGAATCTAGAGGTACATGTGGAAATAGGTTAGTTGCAAACAAAATGTGGGTAAGAAGTGTTAGTTCCTCCTTATTTATAGAGCTAATTGACGATCAAATTCTGAACTTAAGGACCATCAACAACTCCCCCAAGCTATCCTCATTGCTCGTCCCGAGCAAGAAGTAGGACTTTAGGATGTTGATCAGGAGTTGCTACAATGTTTCATATCTCCTAGGTACCATGCACATAACAAAATACTCTCCTTTGAGTTGAAAAAGTTGGCATGGTAGCTCACCCTTTAGCTTACTCCTTATGGGGCAATGGCTTTTTCCTTGTCTTGGGTGGTTGAGAGATAGAACGGTTATAACAGAGCACCATTCATTTGTCCATTGTTTGACTTTTATTTTTCGGAGGTTTTCATAATTTTTGAAATAAAAACAAAGTTCCTCAAATGGTGCTCTCAAATCTCTAATAAGTGTATATTCCTCACCAATGTTGCCTCTTGTCATCCCACTTCTAAGGCTTGTTTGTGGAGTTCAAGGTAGGGATGATATGAGGCATATTTGCATCGCACATATTGCTGAACCAAAAGAGTGGATCCATAGAGAATGCAAGTCATACAACCTTGATCAAGATATGCATGTGTATATGGTGGTGGTGAGGTGGAAAATGATACTCCTTTTTATTTGTTCCTTCTCTCTCTTTTTGGATTTTTGAGGATGATATGGCTATCTTTTTTTGCCTTTTTTTCTCAACTTTTTCTTTCTTTGCCCTTTTTTTCATCATGCTCTTCTTTTGTATGAGTAGGGATTATACCTTTTCTTTTGCATAGCTATGTCTCTGATGATATATTTTGAGAGAGAATGGGAACAATGGATTTTTAGAGTATTTATATTGGTGGAATGTGTACGTGGTGGTATCGCTTAACTTCCAGTGTAGAAGTTTAGCATGCGAGGTGGAGTGTACGTGATCTTGATCAATGAGAGTATGACAAGCTTCTCACTAGGGTTACACAATTTTGATAAAGCTCAATGCAATGACAAGCAGCATATGTGTAAGGTTTTGTAATGTAAGAACAACATATGGCTTTGGTAGGGATTTTGATCATTGAGAAACTTTATCATTTTGTAGCATTTTGTAAATAAAACTCCAGAAGTTAAGTCTTACTTTAAACAAGATCATAGCAGCCCTATTTGTACCATATCCTATCTCATAACAACTTAGACTTAGATCAAGCACTATGTAGGCCACAAGTTTCAAGTTTTAGGTAAGTATAAGTCAAGAGTCTCAAAACGTGGGAGAGTACTAAGTTGTGACTAGGTACAAAAGAGAGATAAAACAGAGCAACTATTCATCATCTCAACATAGGGAAGACTGCACACTAAGAGAACTATGAAAAACTAGAAACCACACTAAATACTATTTTTGTTCTTTTTAGCTTTATTATTTTTATTTTGTTTTCAATTTTATCAATTTTTTTTTCATGTGAGGTGCAAGAACAAGCAAACTAAAGAAAACTAAAAGGATACAAGTTGCGATACATGATACCTTAGCGGGGGTATGGCATCACCCCCCCCCCCCCCCCCCCCCCAAAAGCTTGTTCTTGCTAACGGGTTTTGGCGAGGATCGAACCCCGTGTGGCGAAAGTAAGCCAAAAGATTGGCCGTGCTCCGTCATGTTGGTGAGGTTGGTGAGTCGGGCGTCGGTGCTTTCTTGCCACTGATGGGTCTGCAAGACGTGCTGGTCAAAGGTGTATTGGACATCCTCCGTCTTGGTCTCGAGGCGACCCATTTACTCAGTAAGCTCGTTGCTGCTCGAGATGGCAGTCTCGAGCTGCAGAGGAATGACGCCTATCGGCCATGGCTGATGACGTGGAATCGGAGGAGATGTCCTCCCAATGCTGCCGTGGAGTGTGCATCCACAGGCCATGCCCCGCACCTTGCTGCGATGAGCCACTGGCCTCAAATGGAGGCGGATTGGGTACCCACCGGGAGCATACCCAGGGTGACCATAACCCGGCAATATGCATAGGCCATGGGCTGCGGTGCGGGTATCCCGTGGGCGGCGGATGGCTCCGGCCAGCGCGTCCTCCTGCGAGAAGATGTACTCCTGCGTGCAACTTCCTCTTCTTGGAGGGATGTGGTTAGATTTTGACAATTATACAAGCGAAGACCTGGGTTAGGTAACGGGAATTCATTTGTATAACCAACATAATAAAATATGAGAGAATTATTTAGACAATGCTTGAGTGTATGACCATAAATGAGATAATCCTCGGTTATGAGAGTGAGGTGCAGCAATATATTCAACAAAAGCATTCTCTAAAGCACCTACACTCGCAGCTATACGTGTAATCAACGAGGTGCACTCAATCGGTCCAGTCATCCTAAAATTTTCTAACCACTGTCCAATCATGCAAGTAACAAGACAATCTTAACTTTATCAACCATGGCATAAAGAATTTTCAGATCATCCTCGTGCACGGTTCTAATATCACTCCTAGGGAACAAAGTGATGCCAAGCCACATATGTAAAAAGGGAACGTATCTAGTGCAAACCAACCCCTCCGTGCAAATTATGGAAACTTCAATCTGTGCCACACGATGTTGATCTAAGGGTGCGGTCAAAGGAGATGGGAGGGGTGATTTCTAAGGGTGCGGTCAAAGGAGATGGGAGGGGTGATTTGCAAAGTTGCTTTTGTAAATTACCCTTTCCACCTCCCCTAAGCTTGTAAATCACCCCTCCCACCTCCCCTGAGCACTCTCCTTGGATCAACATCGTGTGGCTCAGATTAAAGTTTCCATAGTTTGCACGGAGAGGTTAGTTTCCACCTGATACGTTCCCATGTAAAAAACCGCAAAGTAGGGTGATGGATGTGATTGGTTCGGGGTTGGTCACAAGTTGCCTTGTCAATGGTAGGAGGATGATGAGGAGGAGGATATCCTGGAGTTTAACCTAGATGAGTTCGAAGAACAAGCGCCAAAGAGGTGGCTTGTGTTGGCCCATTTCTACACAGTGCAGAGGTATAGTGTTAATGGATTGTTCTCGGAGATGCGTAAAGCTTGGGTGCCTAGACACCAGATGCATCGCAAGATACTTCATGAAAACATGTTCTTGCTGGAATTTATGAGGGAAGGAAATTACAAGTTTGTCACCAGTGGAGGGCCTTGGATCCACAAGGGTGATGCTCTAATTATTGTGCCTTATGATGGAAAGACGAGACTGTCTAATGTAGCACTGAACCATATACCACTCTGGGTTCAGGTGTTTGATCTCCCAATCACGATGATGACGCAAGATGTAGGTATGGCTGTGGAGAATCATTTGGGAAAATCAGTGGAAGTTTATTCAGGCGATGGAGAGTTGACTGGTGGTACCTACCTGCGCATTAAGGTGGAGTTACCACTAGTTAAACCGCTAAAACCATGGCTTCAACTGAAAATAGATGGTGTGCTGCAGAAGTTTGATGTCAAACACGAGAAATTGCCACATTTTTTATGGAAGTGTGGGCGTATTGGCCATGCAGATAGGGAGTGCCAGTATAAACCTCACAATTTTGCTGGATTTTGTTATGGAGAAGAACTCAGGGGGTTGCCACACAAGAAGTTTGAGAACAGAAGCAGGACTATGGATGCCATGGCAAAATCGTCAGTTGCTAGAGGTCTGCATTTTTCTAATCCACTGCACCATTCATTGCTCCTGACAGGGCTGACGGTTTAGAAAAATGCAGACCTCTAGCAACTGACGGTTTTGCCATGACATCCATAGTCCTGCTTCTATTCTCAAACTTCTTGTGTGGCGACCCCCTGAGTTCTTCTCCATAACGAAACCCAGCAAAATTGTGAGGTTTATACTGGCACTCCCTATCTGCATGGCCAGTATGCCGACACTTCCAACAAAAATGTGGCACTCTCTCGTATTTGACATCCTACTTCTGAGCACACCATCTATTTTCAGTTGAAGCCATGGTTTCAGCGGTTTAACTAGCGGTAACTCAACTTAATGCGCAGGTAGGTACCACCAGTCAACTCTCCATCGCCTGAATAAACTTCCACCGCTTTTCCCAAAACGATTCTCCACATCCATACCTACATCTTGCGTCATCATCATGATCGGGAGATCAAACGCCTGAACCCAGAGTGGTATATGGTCCAGTGCTACATCAGACGGTCTCGTCTTTCCATCATAAGGCACGATAATTAGAGCATCACCCTTGTGGATCCAAGGCCCTCCACTGGGGACAAACTTGTAATCTCCTTCCCCATAAATTCGAGCAAGAACAGGTTTTCATGAAGTATCTTTTGATGGATATGGTGTCTAGGCACCCAAGCTTTACGCATGTCCAAGAACAATCCATTAACACTATACCTCCGCACCATGTAGAAATAGGCCAGCACAAGCCACCTCTTTGGCGCTTGTTTTTCGAACTCATCTATGTTAAACTCCAGGATATCCTCCTCGTCGTCCTCCTCCTCTTCCTCCTGATGTTCAAACCCTTGTGCGCCCGTGCCAAACCCGTTCACATCCCCTTCCCCGTCACCGACCTCTACCGGGATAGCCGAAGGTCCTGAATTATTAGGCACCACCACCTCCAGCACCTTAGATGTGCCCTTGACGCTGCCATGAACTTCCATCTCCAACCATGTGCCCGGCAGGGTTCCATCTCCCTCCGCGTTGTTATCCACCGCCGCCAACTTGCCCAGTGAATTATCACTCGCCGCCATCGCATAGAAGTCACCAAAAGCAAGTCTCTGCCTCGCAACTCAGAAACAGAACTTTGGGTGGGAAGAGAGCGTAAAGCCTCCCCTTAATCACCCCCCGTTCGCGTAACCAAGTCGGAGAAACGTTGGCTGAGTTTCTCTCGATCATATGTGGAGATCGTAAACGAGGGAGATGATCAAAATCAATAGAAAACAAATGGAAACTGGAAATCGCCCCCGTAAACCCTAGCCGCTAGGGGAGCCCTAACTACAGTTTGACCAGATGGAGCAAATAATAAAACCAGTCAGTATTCAAGGGAATCTAGGGCACAACTCATTCAAGTTGTCCATACCATGGAAGAAATCCAGGACAGATAGATAGTCGCCTAGAGGCCTAAGGAGTAAGGAGGGGCACCGGTAATCTTGGCGTAGTGTACTGGTAAAGAATTAACCATGCCCATGGCCTTGCCCAAACCCAGCGTACGACGGTAGTAAGCAAATCATGACCAAACCGCGGGCTCTAGCAATCCGCAGAGGCAGCAGATTGATCACCACATCCTTGGCCCTCCCCTTACCGTGCGGACGTGGTGAGGGCATGAAGGGAAGGCAAATCCTAGCGTTGACGTCCGTGATGGCCGGGAAACCTTAGAGCCATAGAAGAACACGTCGAACTACACACAAGGACAGACGCGGGCGTTCGCAAGATCGATTTGCAAGAACCTTATTGGAAGCGAGCATGATAGGAATGGGATCTCCGTACATACCATCTTTTTCTTGGTTCATCACGGAAGAGGAAGCGCCACCAAGGATGACCGATGGTCCAAACCACCCGTCGTCGTGGTGAAGCGGCCTGAACGACCGGCCGGCGGCCGACTGATTAGGGGCGGAATCCAACGCCGGGTTCCGTGCCGTCGCCGGCGAGCACGGCGCCCCCACGGCAGGACTGAAGCCATGGAGGTTGGGAGAGGGGACTGATTAGGGGCGGAATCAGGGGAGGAGGAAGCAGTTCTGTTCTTCTTGAGGTGATGGTGGCGTAGGTTCGCGAAGGTGCAGCGGTTTCGGGGTCTCAAACTCTGTCACAGGGTCCTTCAAACAAGGTTCAAACAATGGCATCTGATCTCATCATTCGCCACAGTGTAAACAAGTCACAAAAGAAAACAAAGGCATGAGCCCAACCAGATTATCAATGAGTAATCCATGATTTGGCCAATCTAGAACACAGCATTGCAAGATACAACGCTGCAGGTTGTATCTGATCAGTACCTGCTAGCTTTGCAGTACCATTGCAGTCACAGCACACGACGCAGCCACCAGTCCTACAATAATCGAATATAACAGACACACAATTAAATACTACTACTAGTCTAACAGGAGATTATCGTTTGCGACAAATCAAGCGTTCATTCCAACAAATCAAGCTTACCACAAAGTCATGCCATAATTTAAATCCCTCATAATAAAATGTGATGAGGACGTCGCTCCTTCGGATACACATATCACACCTCCGCTGGATATACAAGGTTCAATCACTAGAGCTCGCGCACGACAAATAAATCTAAAGGTGAGCTCGTTCCTAAGCACTCATTTATATGAACTTGAGGATAGATTGCTACCTCATGATTATATTGTGATTAGGAGCCATGGAGAGGATCAGGAGATGATTGGAGAGGAGCTTCGAGGCGTGGAGGGACAGCAAGGGCGTCCAAACCAAGTTGGAGGCCCAATTGAAGTCGACTTCGGATCGGTTTCGAAGTCCAGGAGCAGTCTGCACTAAAACGGTCGCCCAGGTCGCATACGGGCTCGGTTTTGGACGTTCTTTATATGCATGGAAAGATAATTTGATAACCTTTCCAATGGCACCGGTCTTATGTTAAAATTCATTTGGAGTCATCGGGAATCATCGAAACAAGTTGACGTCTAGAATCTGTTCCGGTGCTACGCCACCGTAATCTGGCCTTTGGGCTTGTATCTTGTTGGAGCCCATTAGGGGCGCGTCCAGGGGGTCTTGCACGCCCTAAGGTGTATATCTACAGTAGTCGCCGCCTGAGTTAGGGTTGGATTTTGCTTAGATTATTCTGTCAAGAACAGTTTCGTCGTTCATCGGTTTGTGAGACCCCAACTCGTGAGCTTAATTCAGTTTTCAGCAATTTTGGTTGCAATCTACTGTGTTCTTGCTTGTGTTCTTCGATTCGCAGGCCAGGATAAGCCTTCTTGGCGAGGTCGATCGTGCATCGCCGGTCGATAACCTGAGGAGACGTGGTGCTGCGATTGCGGGGTTTAGAACGTGTTGTTCTGAAGCCGGATCGACGTGTGTCAAGTCTCCACCAAATCGAGAGTTATCAGAACCTTTCAGAAGATCGGGAACCCTAGTTCACATCAAAATGCCACACACAGATGTGATGATTTTTTTTTTTTGAGGAAACACAGATGTGATGATTGGATCCTAATTAAATTAATGAGCATCCATGCATCATACGAGTTCTTCAGAACAGATTATATATCACCGTAGCAAAGCAATCCTATTCAGATCGCTACAGTTTGACCAGATGGAGCAAATAATTAAGAAGACCAGTCAGTATACAAGAAAATCTAGAGCAATCATTCGAGTCGTCCATACCGTGGAAGAAATCTTGGAAAGACAGACAGTCGACTGGAGGCCTAAGGAGAGTCACCGGTGATCTTGGCGTGGTGGACTGGTGGAGAACGAAGAACCATGTCCTTGCCCAAACCCGGCGTAGGCGGCAAGCAAATAATCTTGACCAAACCGCGGGCTCTAGCAATCCGCAGAGGCAGCAGATCGATCACCACACCGTTGGCCCTCCCCAGCCCTTACCGTGCGGATCGAGCGGACGTGGTGAGGGGGAGGCAGATCCTGGCGACGACGACGTCTTGACGGCCGGGAACCTCAGGGCCAGAATAGAAGAACACGTCCAACTGCGCACAAGAACGAACGCGTTGGCAAGATCGATTTGCAAGAACCTTATTGGAAGCGAGTATGCATGATAGGAATGGGATCTCCGTACGTACCATATCTTTTTCTTGGTTCATGGTTCATCACGGAAGAGGAGGCGGCGCCGCCACGGATGATCGATGGTCCAAACCGCCCGTGTCGCCGTGGTGAAGCGGCCTGAACGACCGGCCGCCGGCCGCCGCGGGCGAAAGATGACTGATTAGGGGCGGAATCCAACGCCGGGTTCCGTTCCGTCGCCGGCGAGCACGGCGCCCCCACGGCAGGACTGAAGCGGTGGAGGTTGGGAGAGGGGACTGATTTGGGGCGGAATCAGGGGAGGAGGAAGCGGTTCTTGGGCGACGGACGGTGGCGTCGGTTTGGGGGCGGCGTGAGCGCTGAAAGAATGTGAAGTGGAGATAATTGGCCAAGCGCAAGGATCGTTCTCCTCTGTTTATATAGCAAAGGCATTACAGAGTTGCGGATCAGTGATCCGAGAGTTGAGGCAATCACGGTCCTGCATGCCTAATGTTAGGGCGGGAGTCTGACCACCACGCACTACCTGATACCTCTGCCGTGCCCTCCGCCTGCCAACGTAAACCAATTGCAATCCGAGTAATATCTGACTCGTTCTTTGTTTCGCCAGCCGGGAACGCGTGGACGCCGAGGACGCTGCTGCCGTCAACGTGGTCACCGCCAAGGACGAACAACAACAACTGCGAGACGTACGTGCTGCATGCAGATCCGGTTTCCCCGTCGCGGGTCGCCTTCATCCTCGATCCTCGTCAATCTCGTCCCCAGCTTCGTACTCCTTCGTGCACACACACACACACCCCATCGCCATGGCCTTCGGACCGGACCAACCGGGACGCCGTCACCGCCAAGCTCGAAAACCTCGCCATTGATCGTGAACGGCTACATCTCCTTCCCCTCCGGCATATGCGCGTCCTCATGTCACAGTGCGGTGAGCCCCAAAGCCTCCTCTCCGACCCTCTCACTGCTGTGATCCTGAGGTGGGAGGCTTCATCAGCCTAGAGTAGAAACATGTAGTAGTAATCTAATCCAGTAGCATCGCCCCTGTTTCCTCAACTGTTTGGTGCTCAGTTTGTAATCCTCAGCGAGCACCTCATACCTGTTCGACGAATTGATGTTCCTCTGTTCTTGTACGTACGGGCTAGCTTAGCTTGGCACATGTTGATTGGACCGGTGGTGTGTGTGCCCGCGAGATGGCCGACGAGAGATCCGGAGTACGTGGCGCGAGGAAAGAAGACGGTTCGGACTTGGGCGGCGTCTTCCGATTCCGTCCGTGCATCATCATCCATTGCAGATCGACGAGACGGGGGCAGACAGACACGGATTCAGCTGCTGCTGCCCGGACGGCACGGCAGTGCATATATACGTTCGCCAACAGTCTTCCGTACGTACGTACGCGCACTCCTTAACGCGCTAGCCGCTAGCTGACCTTGACTCTCCAGCAGGTCATCATCTCACCATGACCATGGCGTGATGCGCGTGGCCCTCCGCCTGACAGGCACGGCCTTCCACGGCGGCATCCGGGCGCTGGACCGCTACGCGCGGCGGCGCGCGCTCGAGCACGTCACCGGCGGGATCACGCTCGCGGACTGCCTGTTGTACGTACGCGACGGCGACGTGGGGCGACGACGAGGAGGAGGGGCTGGAGCCGGATGCGGCGGACGGCGGCGACGGCGACTCCGCCCTGGTGTCCTGTGACACCGCGGCCGCAGCCATCCTCCCGGCGGCCTGCGCGGTCGTCGCCGGCTGCCTCGCCGTCGACGTCGTCAACTCGAGCGGCCGCAGAAAGCGCGGCGGTAGGGATCGGGACACGAAGACCACGGTTTGTCGAGGCCAATGTGTGCATCGGACCTGCCCCGCGCGCCTCGGTGCAATCCCTAATGGTCTGCAACTGACTTGGTTTGGTTTCGTCGGCATCGCCTTGGCTTGGCCATCCATCTGTTGGCAAGGAAACATCATTGTTAATTACTTGTCTCATAAAGTAGGACTTCCAGAAACAGAAAATATTTTGTTAGGATTTCAATTTGTACATGTTATGATCATAGAATAGGATCCGGCAAACATGGCACGTCAGCTGCCGGATCCAAATCCAAGGGCTTATGGATTGTTAAACCTTTCTTCTCGGTCGACATGAACATGGAGTGTCGCCGCCCACCGGTCGTTCATTGTGCCATGCTGCCCCACCTTATTGAACAACTACTCGCAATGAACTGATCCAACTTGCGGCCTTGGAACCCGGCGCCATCACGTATGGAATTTCTGGACCACGCTTTGAAAAGGATTGCCTGCCTGCGGCTTGAGTGTCTTCTTTCGCCAAATTGATTAATCCACTTGTAGTCAGAACTCGAACCAATCAATGGCTCCATGCAGAAGTAATGCCATGGCTATGCAAGAGAGCAGTGACGGAGCTTTCCTATGGCCAAGGTGGGGCCATGCCCCCCCCCCCCCCCCCCCCCCTCAAGGTTAAAAAAATATTCATATATCCAAAGCTAATTACTCCGAATCACTTCAAGCTCCGTCATTACAAGAGAGTATATATCCTCACATGCGTTAGATTGTTAGAAGCTTTTTGAATCGTTCTTGCGAATTGGTTGTTTCTCTAGGCAAATTAATTCACATCTCTTTTTTAGATAAAAGAAACTTTTTATTTCGAGGTGAAATAATATTTCAGTCTCTGCACAACCAAGGTACATTTAACCTTTACATGTCAAACAGCAGCTGCTACAAAACAGCCTAAAACACCTAAACAAACAAACTCTACCATCTAGTCAATGCCTCCAAAATCTTATGGTGTCGATCAATCACTGTTGTTGCAGCCATATCTTCGCGTCTCATGATGAACTATCGCAATCACCGGAAAGAACACAACAATCAATGGAGAGCGGCAACGGCATACCGCATACGGCGACGCTTCACGCCCCCCATGGATCAATGCTGGACCGCTACGCGCGGCGGCGCGCGCTCGAGCACGTCACCGGCGGGATCACGCTCGCCGACTGCCTGCTGTACGCGACGGCGACGTGGGGCGACGACGAGGAGGAGATGGCGGCGACACCGGCGGACGTCGACGGCGACTCCGCCGTGGTGGCCGGGGACGCCGCAGCCGCCGTTGTCCTCGCGGTGGCCTGCGCTGTCGTCACCGGCTGCCTCGCCGTCGACGTCAGCTCGAGCGGCCGCAGAAAGCGCGGCGGTAGGGAGCGGGACACGAAGACCACGGTTTGTCGAGGCCAAGGTGTGCATCGGATGGATCTGCCCAGCGCGCCTCGGGGACCGCAGCAGTGCAACCCCAAGTGATCTGCAACTGACTTGTTTGGTTTCGTTGGTTGGACAACCGCATCGCCTTGGCTTGCTTGGCCATCCATCTGTTGGCAAGGAAACAGCATTGTTAATTGCTTGTCTCATAGAGTCGTAGGACTTCCAGAAACAGAAAATATTTGGTTAGGATTTCAATTTGTACATGTTATGATCATAGAATAGGATCCGGCAGCTGACGTCAGCCGCCAGATCCAAATCCAAGAGCTTATGGATTGTCAAACCTTTCTTCTCGGTCGACATGAATATGGAATCTGGAAAGAGCTGTGACGAAAGTGATTTTTTGGTGACTGGCTGTGGCTTAAGTGTCGTCTTTCGCTAAATTGATTAATCCACTAGCAGTCAGAACTCAAAACCAATCAACGGCTCCATGCAGAAGTAATGCCATGGACTATGCAGGAGAGCAGTGACGGAGCTTTCCTATGGTCAAGGTGGGGCCATGCCCCCCCCCCCCCCCCCCCCCCCTGGGTTAAGAAAATTTTTTAAAATATTCATATATCCGAAGCTAATTACTCCAAATTCTTCTAATGGTTGGCCCCCCTTGGAAATCAGTTCGAGCTCCGTCATTTCAAGAGAGTATATATCCTGACATGCGTTAGATTGTTAGAAGCTTCTTGAATCTTTCTTGCGAATTGGTTGTTTCTGTAGGAAAATCAATTCGCATCTCTGTTTTTTGGATAAAAGAAACTTTTTATTTCGAGGTGAAATAATATTTCGGCCTCTGCACAACTAAGGTACATTTAACCTTTACATGTCAAACACCAGCTATTATAGAACAGTCTAAAACACCTAAACAAACAAACTCTATCATCTAGCCCAGTACCTTCAAAGTTCTATGGGGTCGATCAATCACTGTTGTTGCACCCATATCTTCGCGTCTCATGATGAACTATCACAATCACCGGAAAGAACACAAGTTACACAACAGTCAACCTTGATCTTTGTAACCTTGATCTTTGTCGTCCAGGTTCCAAGTCCGCGCGAAGGAGTATTCAATGGAGAGCGGCAACGGCATACCGCATACGGCGATGCTTCACGCCCCCCATCGATCAATGGAGGAAGCATGGATTTAGGGAAGAGTGGCAGTAAGAGAGATTTTTTGCACAGAACGGCATTCCTGCAAGGGCCTAAAATGTAAGATTCCATAACTAGTAGTAACGAGGAGCTCGCCCGCCTGAATCATAGCGCTTGGATTTGGATCGGACAGCTGACGTGCGATGTTTGCACGTTTGCACCAATACGATCATTTGCACCAAATATTTCCCACACACTAGATGCAGGCACTGTTTTTCTAGACGCGTGTCTAATGCGTCTAGACGGCGTCTAGACTCAAGACTTGAGCTGAACGTTGAGTCTAGGCCCTAGTCACTAATCTAGACATAAAACACGTCTAGTGCCGTCTAGATGGTCTTTGACCGTGTAGACGTGACGTCTAAACATGATTTAGACACGTTTAGACAACATAATATGTGTCTAGACAATCGTTT
Organism: Eragrostis nindensis; assembly: GCA_012490785.1. Taxonomy (NCBI): domain Eukaryota; kingdom Viridiplantae; phylum Streptophyta; class Magnoliopsida; order Poales; family Poaceae; genus Eragrostis; species Eragrostis nindensis. Next base: position 474,522 of record JAAXCT010000105.1, on the reverse strand, counting down.
AGACCAACAAGACGTGATCTACATAGATTATGAGCATGAGCAAGTGGAAGATAAAGATTCTTACCCAATACATTTAATTAATTTATTATGAAATTGTTATTTATTTACTATTTATCATGCTTATTATGTTCATAACTTGTGAGAATTTATAACTATTAAGTGAGAACTCTATCTACATTTGATATTTGTCATTTGCAATGTTATATATTTTAAATTTCTGCTATATATTTGGATTTTCTACTGTTATAGTGTAAAAAAGTACAATACGTCTAGACGTTGTCTAGTCCGTCTAGACGCTAGTCACCAGCCCAACATCTGTTTTCGTCTAGCGTCTAGAAAAACATTAGATGCAGGCATACTTTCTAGCACTGTCACGATTTCCCTAAGAATCGGTTCGTTCAAGAGAGAGAGCGGGCCCTGGAATCGGGATAGCATAGCAGCGGCTGCAGCTCTGCGGAAAACCTCTTATCTGAAAATATTGAGAGCACAGCATATCATCTGAAAATACGTTTTCTTTAAGGGGGAGCAAATAAATCCAACACAAGAAGCCCTCAGTTTGTGCATAGTCAGACAAATGATAAGTGGTACGGTGTGTTCTATATTCTTTCGGACGAGTGTGCTACCACAGCAGGGTCACAATTTTTTCCACAGTAAAGGCAGGGGATTTTTTTGCCCTCGAAAAGGATAACGGAACAGTTGATGCGATTCCATCTGAAAAGAGAGAATCCATCACAGGTAAAACGAAGTGTGTCGATCTATCTGAGAATGTTTGGCACAGATAGTATCACCTGAATATATGCATTCTCTGTTCTGCAAGGTCCCAAATATTTTCAAGACTCATTGTACTACCCACCGCCCTCTTCTTTGCGACCCCTGTCCTCTAATCTATCCAACGTTGACAGACACACAACAATCAGAGGGAGTACAATCAAAAGCCGCTCACGGCACAATCAATGGTCGGAGGAAGCGAGCGGAGCAGCGCAGTGAGTCTCTCCTCGCGCCACCATGCCTACCTCAACTTCGGAATATATTCCGCGTGCTTGCCAATCAAGCGGACCAAGGACCCTATCCAAAAAAAAAAGGACACCTTCCAAAATGGCACGAGAAAGAAAGATGATCTTCTTTACGTGCACGCATTCGATCGTCTAGGTTCTGTTCCGCAGTATATACGCTTGTTGGTCACGTCGACCCGTATGCACGCGCGCTCCTCCAACGCGCTAGCTAGCTCATCATCATCACCATGGCCGGCGGCGTGCTGCGCGTGGCCCTCCTCCTCACCGGCGTGGCCGCCCGCGCCGGCGTCCGGGCGCTGGACCGCTACGCGCGGCGGCGAGCGATCCATCTCGTCACCGGCGGCATCACGGTGGCCGACTGCCTGCTGTACGCGACGGCGACGACGAGCGACGAGGAGCCGGCCGCGGCGCCGCCGGAGGCAGGCGACGGCGGCTCCGACTCGGCCGCCGTCGTCGTCGTAGTGGCCTGCGTGGTCGTCGGCTGCTGCCTCGTCGCCGTCGACGTCAGCCGGCGCGGCGGCAGGCAGAGGAACAAGCACCTCGACAAGAAACATGAAGGTAAATGCGTGCATCGGATCAACTTGCCCCGCGCACCACCTCAGCAACTGACAGCCCTGCAACCCGAAGTGAGCAACAATTAACTTAGTTTGCTGGTTACACGACGGCGTCGGCTCGCCCATGGTGATGTTGGCAGGAACACGGCACTGTTACTAGTACATATTTTGGAGTGAGGATGTAATTAGTTAGCATTTCAATTTATACTATGTGAATTCCCCGCGCGTTGCTGCGGACATGCAATGGATGGAGCTATAATTTGCAGTGGCAATGTGGCATAATAGAAGATTGATGAACATTATCAGAAAAAAGTTATGACTGTTGTGTGGTGACCAAGTTTGAATTTGAGGGGTCAAGTATTCATCTCTTACAAATGATGCCAACAACATTCTGCAGTTTGATAGCTGCAATTTTGTATGAAGTTTAAGTGACATGAAGACCAGTAAATGATTAAATTGTCACATTGTTTATGGATGCCACCAGTCTATATAAACTTGAACTAGAAGGTGGCCCGCGCAAATTGCGCGGCTAGAATTTTTTGTAATATTTTTTTCATTTATATCTTTATAATTTTAGCTATCAGTCTTGAATTTGTTGTTGTTGTTATTGCCGCACATACAAAAAGAATATATACATGCAGATCCTATGTAATGAATAAGTATGTAACCCTTGTAGTGTACTCTATAAAAAGTGTATATTTTATTAAAAAATACCAGATCTAGGTGTTTTACAGATTCAAAAGACTGGAAATAGTGTTGTTCCAGTATCGTATTGTGACCATTTTTATTAATATATTCATATCTATGTTTCCATTACAACCGTGAATTGATCTGGAGATATCATTCCACTATCAAGCTAAATTCTATGTTACATTAGCACCATTTCATTGGATAAAGTATCTAGAAATGACGGTTGAATCATGCAAATTATATAGTGTATTTAATACTTCTAATATTTGAAATAAATGGATTAAGCAAACATCAGTTGAATTTACTGCTATGATTTGGAATCTGACATTTGCATATTAATATCTGATACTGCTGTGAATTAAAATTTTACGGCAATATTCTGGTTAAATCCTGGATATTTTCCTCCATATATGTTGTGATATCAACAGTACTCTTTTCATATTATATCAACCTGGAGCCTTTTGTTTGTTATGCCAGTCGAGAAATTAATGAAGTGAGTCTTTAAAACTAAAAAAAAAAAACTGGTTCTGGTAATTCTTGGATTGGGCAACAGATATATTGTAGAAATTTATGTGGGCGAAACTTAGCTCAGTATGTCTTCTATAATGAACTTCTCCTTTTGCGTTTCGTCTCTCAAGTTCAGTGCAACTTCACTAAAAGCAGAGCCTGAACCAAACTGTCATGGCATGCTTGACCATAACCGAAATATGCTAATACTGAACGGAGAATTAAGTTGACTTCCAGTCTGTTCCGGAACCATAGGAATCACCTGATAATTCTTCCCTGTTGTTGACGAACTGCGACTCCTTGATATTCTGTGATTTCTGTTTGTTTTTTTTTTTTTTTGGCGAGGTGGCCGTTGTTCGGTTTCAGGTATCCCTATCGCCCCTTCCTCCCTTGTGAGGACTGCAACTGCGATCAGGGCTCGTATCGACTTTGCATGGATCCCATCGGCCTCCGCAAGCCTCCCTGAGTTATGCCTTTGCTTCTCGTGTTCACATGCTTAGTGGTGACGTAAGGGATTTGCAAATTGAGTAGTGTCTCATGGCTACTAAAGACCGAGATCTGTATTCAGTACCCATACGAATGAGTATGGCTGTTCACTTGTTGGTTGTTCTGTCCCGCATCGGCTCCGTCGTTTCTTTCCCCTGCCACGCTTGCCGTAGTTCGAACTCTGGCCTCTATTCTGCTGCTCCATTGTCAACACATTCAAGCTGAAGCATGCATCAATGATTTGTCTCCATGATCTCTCGGGTCTTCGCCAGTGTCCCGTCGATGCCGATGAACTCCAAGTGAATCAGCAATAGGCCAATGGTTGCGCTTCTCTCTGCATCAACGACGGCAGCCTCGCAAGATTCGCTGCTAGGAATCTGAGGCAAGAATGGCTCCCTCCCTCTGCACAAACAACAAGGGGAAAACTCCAAGTTTGAGAAAAAAAACGAAGAGCAAAAGCAATCAGGATTTATAAAGACGTACATGGAGAAGAATGCACTACATTTAATTTGCAGGAAGTATAAGTAATCGGATCCCATCCAAGTGCGAATCAGTAAACCGCCAAAAGAGAGAGAGTCAAAAGAGACAGATGAAGAACACATGAAATGCTCGAGTTTGTGTGTAGTACAGCGTGTATAGTACTACTCTACTCACTGGTTCGGCGCGGCCTGCAGAACGACCCTGATCGCTTCGACGCCTGACGCGCCGGCGCCGGGCGTGTAGAACGTGCGGTGCGCGAACGGGAGCAGCAGCGCGGGCGCCGCCGCCGCCGGGCTCCACGGCGTCATCCATGGCGGCCCGGCGCGCGGCGCGGGCAGAGTTATGGACGCCTGCGGAATGCCGGGCACCGCCGGCCGCAAGAACAACCCCGGCGGCGCGCCCATGCCCGGCTGCTGCATCTGCGGCCGCGGGTGCGGTTGCGGATGCAGCAGCATCATCGGCCCCGCCGCGCGGTCGGCGAAGACGACGTCGAGCTGCTGGGACCCGGCGCCGGCGGGGGACGCCGGGGCGAGGCCGAGCCGGAGCCAGTCCCCCGCGCCGCCGTTGCCGCTGCTGTTGCTGCCGCTGGTGCCAGCGGCTTCCTGGTTGGCGACGGCGCCCGCCGGCTGGAGCGGCCGCGGCGGCAGCCTCCACGCGGTCCGTCAAGCAGCTATGCGGTGACATTCAGAAGTCCTTACTCCGATCGCCCTACGCTTGTCCTTTTGTCTCCTGTAAAGTTCATACAGTAATCCAACTGCATGGTTCAGATTTGTTTTTTGATTGATTTCCTTTCCTTTCACGGAAAAATTTGCTAAATTGATCTCGTAAGGCATATGGAAATATGAAGTGTTCACGTTGAGGGTTTGCCGACCTGAGCTCTGTTGCACGTACTTCTCTTTCCTTTTTGTATATCGTTATTAGCAAGTGTTTGTCACGTTTCCATCTTAATCTTAGTTGTAACGGGTGTGAATATTTCTTTCCGGTAATCAATGGGATCAAGAATAACCTGACTTGAGTTCACGTGATACTGTTTTTTTTTTTATTCTGAAATATTTCTAATGCGGGTCGTATCTATCATGAACTCTTACGTTAATCTCAACCGTTCAATCTTCATAAAATCCAACGACTCATAGCTTTTCTTTTTTTTCGATTAATGTGGTAATTTCGTGACTTTGAGAGCGAACGTGGTGGCTCCTTTGGATCAAATACTATATTAATAGATGACATGAGTTCGAGTTCAAATACTATATTAATAGATGACATGAGTTCGAGTACGTATTTTTCTTGTAGGCCAACAGAACAAAATTGTATAAGATAAGCAATTTAGAGCAAAAAAAATATTTCAAGACAAAACATTAGCATAATTGAGAGGGATTTTTACTTTGATTCACTGAAGAATATTTTATTAAACGGAATAACACACGACCAATCATAAGTGCAGAATGTTAAAATCACAAAACATTAGCATGAATGGAAGTATGAAAACCTTGCATCAGACAAAAATTGTACTGTGGTCGAGGTATTATTATAATTTATGTGCCGCGGAGCTGTGAAAGCAAGGAGATCAAGGTGGGGAAAAAATGACGACCTGCTTCAGACAGCAATATGACTGATCGGACATTTCTTCAAACACATGGCCTGCATACCGGAGGAAGACATATCGTAGCAGAGTGTTATCGTTGGTGCGCAGAGGAGGCACCTTTGATTGAGATGAAGCACGTGTAGCCACAGGCGCCAGACAACAGTTGGCTTCAAGGAAGAATGGATGGCGCGCTGACGTTGTGGAATACAGCTTGATTCGTAGGTGAGGGACAGACTGGGAATCAAGTGTCGTTGCTCAGCTATCTATACCCGTGGATGACAGCAGTTACGGCAGATGAATGTGCACGCATAACGCATCGGCGTTGTTTTGATTCATAGGCCTACCTGATTAATCCTTTCATGCCCGTGGATGAGAGCAGTTATGGCAGAAGAAGATGCACGCATAACGCATTGGCGTTGCTGGAAGTTTTAGAAGCGGAAAAGGATGTAATGGAGGTCCGTTTGCGGTGGGGGATTTATGGCCGGCTCCATGTGGGAAGCACTTGCAGGAAGATGGTGCTAATGAAGAGTGAGCTTGAACGAAGGGCTAGATAAGATTCAAAGGTCATGATCTGACGGTGAAAACAAAAGTGATGATGTGGCGCAATGAGGATTGAGCTTTAGAAAAGTTAATGGGTATGACTTATATAGATATTATAGATATGATACGACGCCTTCACTCAATCGATCTCTCCATACAACCGATAACGTTGCGCCAAATCCTCTATCAGAAAATCAGCCCTGCAGCCAGAATCCCGCTTCCAACATGTTGCATTACTATTTCAGTGTACCGGTTTTTTTTTTAGGAACAGTGTACCGGTTTACAATAACAGTCCAGCATCACACTCCGTCAGTCACATCATCATACCCAAAATGCAGACGTCCAAGTTTCTCAAGCACTGTCACTTTCCCTAGGGAGAGCACGTTGCCCTGAAGTAGGACAGCAGCTCGTGCAGCTCTACTGAACACCTTTGGGGGAAGGGCCTCTTACTAGAAATATTGAGAGCACACCGTATAATCTGACAAACGTGTTTTCCAAGGCCGCAGATAAATCCAATGCAAATGTTCGATCTGCATTTTGGACGTCCGATCCTGGTTGTTATGCAGAGTCAAACAGATGAGTAAGCTGCCAAAGCAGAAATCCAAACCGACAAGTCTAGAGAGCAAACCAACCAATGCTACCACAAGTACACCGAAACTAGGAATACGTTCAATCTCCTACAATGTAACAAGCCAGAGGCAGGCAGAAAATACATTCGAAACTTGACTTGAGCAATTAACCCACATAGAACATACTGACACGCACAAAACAAGAGCACAAGCATACAAAACCACGGCCTAACAGAACAATATCTTTTAGCACGAAATATCCGAGCAAAAACTTCTTTAGGTTGAACACAAAATCCAGACAACTGACCACGAAAACTGACACAAACATCTATCAAGATGTTCAGAGTACCAGGCAACAGCACATCCATACTGGAATACATGTCCCTTTAAATCTAGATAGAGATAGATGAACAACGACGATAGCTCTAAGTGGCCTTGTCGGCCTTGGCAGCGGTGGCAGCAGCCTGTCCCCTGAGCCGACCAGTCCTCCTTGCAGCAATGAGACCGACCTTCTGGCCAGGAGGAGCATCACGGCGGACGGTGGAGGCGTGACCAATGTGCTGATGGTTACCTCCTCCGTGGGGATGCTCCACAGGGTTCATGGCCACACCACGCACCTTAGGCCAGCAGTTCCTCTTCACGCGGTACTTGTGGTAGGCATTACCAGCCTTCAGCATCGGCTTCTCAGTCCTGCCTCCACCAGCAACCTGACCGATCATGGCACGGCAGCTGCTGGGGACAATCTTCTTGGCACCAGAGGGGAGCTTGATCCTGAATGAACAAAACAGAGAATTTAGGTGCCCAGTTAAGATCTATTAAACCATCACCGTGATGGAATAAGCTAATTAACACAAGCAACATGAACCCTACATGGAGCATTCAAGTAGACACAAACTGAAATAAGAATGTTTCTACATTTTGCAGTAACAAGTAGACATGTACTGAAATTACAATTCTACCTAAGCATAATCAAATAAATTGCTGGCGAGACGTAATCAGAATATAAGAGTATATCCGAATAGAGTGAACCACTATCTTTTCCATGTCTTTTATATGCAAGAACAATTCAACCAATTACCAAAAAAAATGTTAGTTATTCTCCTAAATTTGGCCCAAAAGTACTAGCTCATTCAACTATTTCTGATTGCACTACATGAGAGAACAAATCAGTAACATACTGAGATAATTAAGTCTTTAAACAATTTAAGGAACAAGGACAAACTAACTAAAGCAGCAGACGACAATACAAATCGCGAGTGTAACCAAGAATGACCGAGATGATCAAGTCCTACCACGAGCTCATCATGTCAAATCAGATCTCACTACAATTACTACCACGGGTACGAGCTACCAGATCTCACGATTGAACGCAATGGAGTGGAGAGAGATCGAAGGGGGTGCTGAACGCATTCAGACCTGGAGGTGCCGTTGTCGGGGTTGTGACTGATGACGATGGCGTAGTCGCCGGAGCACCTGGCGAAGACACCGCGGTCACCGACGTGATGCTCGACGTTGCAAACGACGGCACCCTCAGGGATTCCGCGCAGCGGCAGCACGTTGCCGATGGAGAGGGTGGCGCGGCGGCCGCAGTAGACGAACTGGCCGGTGTACATGCCCTCGGCGGCGACGAAGAGCTCCTTCTGGTGCTTGTACCTGAAGGGGTGGCGGAAGGTGACCTTGGCGAGCGGCGCGCCGCGGCCGGGGTCGTGGATGACGTCGGTGACGACGCCCTTGAGGTACCCGTTGCGCTCGCCGAAGTCGAGGGAGCGGAAGCGGGCGGGGCCCTTGCGGTGGTGGGTGTGGGACTTGAACACGGACCCCGCACCCTTACGCTGCGCGCGGATCACGCGACCCATCTCGGCGGCGACGGCGGAGGCGGCGCGGCGGCGGCGGCGGGAGGGGCGATGCGGAAATGGGCGCGGCTAGGGTTGGAGGAAGGAGAAGGGCCAGATTATATAGCTAGCGGCCAGGGGTTTGCGGAGGGGTTACCCTAGTGCTGACGGTTCAGATGAGCGGTGAGGGCTGCTTTGCGCCGTTGGATTCGTCCCGAAAGAAGTGGGCCTGAGACGTCAGTGTGATCGGAGTTAGAGGAGAGCGAAAGGAATGGGCTGTCTCTGATGGGCCGGCCGCCCGCAGTGCTATCAGACTATTAGGCCTAGTGAAGAGCAGTGGCTAGAAAGGCCGGAGCTAATTTGCCTCTTGATGTAGGCTCAGAGCACGAGCAAAGTGGCCCAAATTCAGATGCAGGTTTGCTGTTTGTGGTTGTTCTCTCTCACAAGTCGACATTGCTTCTTCTGTTTTTTTTTTAATTATTTAACTGCATTGCTTCTTCTGTTAAGGGTTCAGCAGATTTGGTTTGGAATGATCGTCTGTACAAGAGGACGTCTATAATCGAGACAAGTGTGGCACCCATGCGGCCATGCCTAAAGAACTATCAATACAGTATGAACATGCCATGTCGGAAAATGAAGTGCACCACATCACATTTGGCAGTTCAATGAGAAAGGGCCGTTCCATACCTTCACAGTTCAATAACTTCTCGGTTGCTTATGGTCAACTAGTGCCTTCTTCCTTACAGCTAGACACCAGGAACCATTTAAACAGGAATCACAACAGCATAGCAAATATACGCCCCAGCCATATCAAAATGTTATTTTTGAAATTCATTGGAATCTACTGCTCTGAGTTAAGGTCACTGACAGCAAAACAGAAAGTAACAAACAAAATTACAGGTCCTCTTTTGCTAACTGAAGCCCTCACTTCGTTACAGCTCATGGTGAGGTGAGTAAATGTAACTTCAAAGGTTTTTTCTAGCCTCTCTGTATCAAGGGTTCCTCCAGGCAGTACGAATAGATCAGCGTCTCTTCTTGCTTGATTTTCCGCTGCTTTTCGACGGGCTTGCAACCAGGTAGATAAACATTCCAACAAACGAAACAACAGACACCAGTGCCCCATATTTCGCCACAAGCCTCTGCACATGGATAACAATTTTCTGTTAGTATCCAGTTCCATGATATGATAATAACTAGTGCTTGAGGAGCTTATTGAGATGGAATAGAAAAATTGACTCATGCAGAAGAGGGGAAAATTACCTTAGCCTGAGCAGATCCAGATACAGAAGGCAGCCAGCACCAGAAAGAGAAATCAAATATCAGTAACAGAAAGAAAGATAGAGTAGGACATAAATGCAATAGCACAATTACTTACCCATTCAAACTTCTTTTCCGGAGGTCTCTCAGCCAGAATATCCAGCGGGAAGATGGGAGTTGAATAAGCCTCCTTCAGCATACAAAAACATCATGTTAGCAAAACAGCGTAGAGCAATAGCAAAGGCAAAAAAAAGGGTAGGTGGCATACAAGGAACACTATACTGAAATATGTATAGTAAAGGTAGCATAAACCAAACCTGAAGTGCAGTCTTTGTTGGAATACGGTATCTAATGATAGCTGGTGAGCCTTGGAACCTGCCCTGTGTTTTGGTCTCCAGGACGAATGTGTGGGAAGCAGTGGCACCGCTGCAAAAGGAGGAGTCATTTCCTGTACTATGGAACAGTGATACACCAAAAGCAGACAGATATACATTACAAAATGTACTCACGGGTCAAGCCTTTCCAATGTCTTCGATTTCTCTCCAGAGACAAGCTCAAATGCTTCCGTTGGCCAAGAGTCATCATTAATGGTCACATCATAGGCAGTTCTGCAAAGATAAATCTACAATAAGTTAATTCAGTTAACATCATAAATAGCTAAAGCATAGATGGTATGATGCAGGCAAGTACGAAATAGCAATATATAATTTCCTTGTAGTAGGTACTAGGTAGTTCCCCATTAGTTGCTCCCACTTACACTCAGACTCAGTGATCCAACCAAAACAAGTAAAACATTCCAAAATTGAAACTACCTCCACATGACATATTACTATACTGGCTATCTGATTAGCATAAAAATGTAGACATTGCACAGAAACTTTCATACCATACTTGGAAAAACACAAAGCAAATCAGCAATCAGTATTCAGAACTATGACAAAACAAATGAAAAGGCAAGTACGAGAGCACGTGAGCAGTCTTCTAGAATAATCTAGCAAAGCAACCTGCGACGCAGCCACGTAACTTCTAACATACCCAACCAGTCAAACTATGCATGCTTGACTTTTAGATGTTGCCAAATAGGCTATCAAATGCAATAACACAGATATAGCAAGATGATAACTATAGATAAGAAAAGGAGGTCGAATTTGAGATGTCCCATACAAACAATAGCTGTGGGTTTAAATTCCCAAGGCGCATCTAATCTCCCTAAACCTGAATCAGCTATTTATCTCCATCAATTGTGCAGGTGAACAGAAATGCATTCCCTTTTGGAGTGTATACCAACATGATAGTAGCCTATTTAGTTTATCAGGCGACTTGACTGTGTATTATGTTCTTCTCCAAAGTAAACACAAGCTATTACGGCTTGACATTTCTGCCATCTAACTTGTCAAGTCATGGCGTCAAAAGCAGGAGAGTTGCCCTTAATACTGTTTCAGTACTTTTGGCTAGCTAAACAGAGCAGCATCCTAGGCACTGGAAATCATTGAATAGTCCGCAATTATGAAGATTACCACCTAGATCTAGCAGCCAACGAAGAGCAGTGGGCAGAATAATAGACGTCCAGCCAAGTTTTCGGATGAGTTAGGGGTTTGCGAGCAAGCAGTGCCTAGAAATCTACCATGTTCTACTCTAACTGGAGCGCAATTGATTAATCAACACTCGGATCCAGCTGAACCCATACAACCACCTCAGGTTTAAGATCCCCTAAACCCCCGATTCAGATCCAAGAGAAGGTCTCGATACTCCCAAGGATACATATAGCAACAAAACAGATCGGGATCCGTGATGGGAGGTGGGAAGGAGGGGAAGTACTGACGCGGATCCCTGGTTGTAGAGGTCGACGGAGACGGCGAGGCGCTCGACGCCGGGCTTGGGGCGGGTCAGCGCAACCTTCTTGTGCGCGACGACGAAGGGCGCGTCGGCCGCGGAGGCGGCGGCGGCGAGGCCGAGGAGGAGGAGGAGGGCGGCGAGGGCCGCGAGGGACCGCGCCATGGTGTTCGCCTTCGCCTTTGCTAGGGTTCGAGCTTCGCTTGGAGCAGCTGAATGGATCTCGTCTCTCTCAGGCTCAGCGGCCGCCCTCTCTCGTCTGGTAATAGCCCAGGCGCGTGAGGCTGCACGTGGGGCCCACCTCAGGACTTCCCGTCCGTCCTCTGCGAGGTGCTTGACTGACTGCGTGCACTCCTTTGCCTTTCTGTTTCAGACGGAAAATGGCCATGTGAGATGCTTAGATTTTTGTCATTATCCTGGGAAAAGTTTTTCTTCCCGTAAAGAAATATATATTCCATCCGTTTTATTTTTTAAAAAAAAAACATAGTTCATAATTTTTTTGGCGAAAAAGGAATCCATTGATATTAACGTATATTACATCCCCGAATTACATGAACATCCGAAACAACTCCAACTCTACTGATGAGAGACAAGAAACCTTAAAAGAGCCATAAATTCCACTATCTAGTATCACCATCCCAGACGGATATGCCGCGAAGAAGAAAACTCCGATCTGAATGAACACGGCCATCTTACCATCCGCCACCGCATCCTCATCTCTGACGGAGGAAAACTGAAATACATCCCTTTCGCAAAAAAAGGATAGACTGCTAACCTTCCACACGTAAACATAGTTCATATGGTTGCTCTGCATTCCAAGTTGCGTGTTTGTTGCTTGTGACAACTCCGCTGAGTAGAGGATTACTAGATGATATGATGCATCCAATCCTTCGTTATCATTTACCATTAGCACGAAGCCCGCAAAGTCCACGGCTAAAAATCCAACCATAATTTTAGGACCGTCTATACATTGCTCAGGCATTTTAAAGGATAATAATATCTAAATTTTCAATCATCAGATGTTGCTTTTGGATATATGTGATTAAGTCTCACATGGTAAGAACAAAAATTCAAGCATTTTAAAAGATCCTAACCCCTGATTTTTATTTAACCATCTATACTAAAAATTGTACCGAAAATATCTATTTAAATCTGGTATTCAATGAGTGTAACTTTAATATATATTGTGTAACTTAAGAATTCAGGTATTTCAGTGAAGATAAAATTTTCATATTAGGTGTGCCTAACAATTGCACAATTATCTTACCTCTCATAACATTCAAACTATAAAGCAAAGAGAAAGTTTAGAAGGTTTTTGCACCATGCTGCCTTGCCCCTGATTTCAGGCTTTAAAAACCTGAATTTTTTTTCTTGCCCATTCATGCATGCAACTTAAGAACAATATATTGGAAAGAAAATATAGACACTAGAAAGTAACAAACTGCCTAGGCAATTCTACCAATCCTCTTTTAATAATCTATTAGTAATTTTCTTATAGCAGTGCAAATAAATCTATTAGAGCCTACTGTGCTCAGGTAGCTGCAAATCTCTTTGGTGTTTTTTTTCTTTTGCATATTTAGGTTATAAAAAAATTGCATAATTCGAGTCTCAAGTAGTATATCTAATTTTTATTAACATATAATTTATAAAAGCCATAGGGATAACGTCATCCATCAGGGCATCTATATATGTATGTAAGGATCGTGTGACCGAGAGGGAGGGTGAATCGGGCACACCATGAACTAAATTTTTTTGCACTTCTAGCTACTCATTCTAATTACACAAGTAAAAGATACATAACTAGAGAGTACATGTGCACTATGTGATAGTGATCAAGCAATGATAACCATGTGTTAGGACTTGTACATATTAGAAACAAGATATATATAACATATAAGAACAACCTAGTATATAACAATATACAGATAAGCTCAACAAGTCCTACACATGCTAGTGTATAAGGTAAAGGCAATCAAACAATCTAGCATGCATATGGGTAACACATATGAAGTTCAAGTAGGTCCTACACATGCTAGTGTATAAGATAAGATAAGCAAACTAGCATGCATATGAGTAACACATAGGGAAGCTCAAGCTAGTGATCTTGACAACAAGATAGATACAACATAAGCATAACAAGATCACTAGATGATATCAAGCAAGTATATGAGCTATGAGCAAGTAGGTACACATAAGGAAAGCGCATATCACTAGAGATAACATAGAGCTAGCATACGAAACAATTATCAAGCAATCATATGATAAGAGCAACATCTACTACAAGCATATAGCATAAACAAGATAATAAATGCAAGTAGTAAAATAAAAGTAAAAGATTGCTTATCGATTTTTCCCATGGTATTGGAAGGATGGCGCCTTCCATTAGTCCACGTTGGGTCACTCCCGCCGGAGTCTCGACCCGTCCCTCCATCTGATGGCGATCCCCTCTAGAGCACACTCCATTCTTTAAGCCGGTGATGTCCTCTAAAGCACGTTTCACTCCTCGAGTGAAGTCACGGGCTTCACTCCACCGCACACCGGCAATGCTCTTCTCCTTGGGACCATCCACCACTCCTTGAGTGAAGTCGCGGGCACGTCCCGCCGGGCTTCTCCCGGATACTCCTCCGAAGGTAAGGTTCCGCACTTGATGCGTGCCAAAGAGTTCTCCACTAGGTTTCTTTCGCACTGGAAGCTCCAAGACCGTGTACAAACTTGTGTTGGCGTCGACACTCTCTTTAGCAAGCTCAATTCTGACGCCTAACCGGTCTAGGTCTTGCCATAGACCAAGAGTTACAAACTAAGACCGCCTTCCTATAACCACACTAGTCCTAGAGGTGGATGGATGCTCTCAACCCTCTCAAACACTAAGCTTCTTCTTCTTCTCAATCATCAAGCACCAAGATTTCTCTCCAAATCTTCCCCAAGTGCATCTCTTGCATCCTCTTGGCTTCCTCTATGTTTTCCTACTGATAACAATGGACAAAGGCATCCCAGAGGGCCAAGCACCGGCTATTTATAGCACTCCACACAAAACTAGCAGTCACAATGAGGAACGGTCTCTAAGATCGTATCATACGGTCTCCTTTTCTTTCTGCATATAGAAACTCCGTCTTCTCTGTTGCCTCTGCCTGTAAGGACCGTACCATACGGTCCTATGACCGTACCTTACGGTCTATAGAGCGATCTTCATTTCCTCAGCTTCCAGAACCTTGTCCTCTCTGTCTGGAACTCCATTAGGGACCATACCGTCCGGTCTTCTCTGCTGAAGCTGAACTTGATCATTTTCTCGATCTTTTCTTCCAAACTTCCCCACACTTAGCTCCTCTTCTCCTCTGCTATCACCCTAGTGCCTGAGAGACTCTTTAAGCATCCACTCACCTCTACCATTAGTGTGACCTAAGAGAAACGACTCGATCCCTCTTGATAGTCCAGTTTTTCCTATGGACTCAAGCCTGCCTCTATTCCAGCCAACACTTGCTTGGATCTAGCATGTCCTTAGCCTTGATCTATCTTCTCAAACCGCGACCTCCGTCAAGTCCTTGATCTTTGTTATGATCCATCAATGAAGCTTTGTTGGCGTTCTTATGCGATAAAATTAAATTCATTAATTCCGCAAGCGCACGGATCACCATTGTAGCATTTCACCTTTGAGTATTCCAGGGTTATCGTATTTATATTTCCGTAGGGAAGTAGAGCAAAAGGGAGCTGAATCGTAGCAATGCATTGAATAATTTGGAGAAGAAATAATGTATCAACTATACTTGAGATGGGGTAAGTTGGCATGATATATATGGGTGGCACACACCATTTCAATCCAAGGTAATAAAAGAAATAAAACTATAGTATACATTTGGGAGAGCAACGAGATAGAGTTAAGGCTACCTGTATGTTTAGCTATTATTTACTCTTCTTAGCAGTCAAGTCTACAAAGGTTATCTACTCTAGCCAAGCTCATACACATACAAGTCATGTCGTTTCGGGGCACGGAAGTGCCAAGACAACCGATGTTGCTAGTTCACCCTGGGGATCCATCCGCTATAATTAAGACCCTGCTGAGTCCAACCCGGACGTGGTGGATTACAGAGACCGGTGTAGCTGTCACATACACTCGCGGCTACCATCCTCCGTGGGGTTGGGTGCCAAACGTGCATAGGCCAAGCTCTAAGCGCCATGCTTACAACCCGCTGTTGGCGGTCGTTAAACCGTGTTTTGACCGCCACCCTACCAGTAAATAAAGCATAACACCAAGATTTTGTGCATAGTAGATAGGAATAATGCTACTCCACAAGTTTTTGTGGATATTTGGATGCAGGAGTGAATAATAGAGGAAAGAGGGCCTAGCCAGGGAATTTCCCTGGCCGGCCGGCCCCACCCTAGGCCGGCCAGCCCCACCTGGTGGCCGCAGGCCCCAGACTTCCTCCAGTGGGCTGGAAACTAATCCACAACGCATAATTCAAGCCCAGCCCAGCAGAATTTTACCGCCATTCTAGAAGATGGGCCATTTGGGCCTTTACTTGGCCCCTACTTCAATTCTGCCGACCCCAGTAAGGAGCCGACCTTCAGACCGCCATCAGGAGACGATCTGGAGCGTTCAGGCAGAAGACGGTGGCCAACCGACACAAGGGACGGCCGGCCGGCCACCCCCCTAGGCCGGCCGGCCTACTTTGGCGCCACCGCCTCTCCGGCTTCGGCCAGGGTGCTCCCACCGCCATTACAAGCTATAAATTGGACCCCCCGGCCTCAGAAGCAACTCGCACCATCACACATGAGAAGAGAAGACCCAATGTAGGGTCACGCTCAGCTCATGGAAGATCATTCCACTTGTATAGTTTAGAGTAGGCTAGTTGGTCATGAGAGTTAGAGTAGAAGTGAGAGCTTCGCTCGGAGCTCCGGAGTTCTCTTCGGAGTTTGGTAAAGTTCTCGTGTATCTTTTCTTTTATACTTTCTTTAATATAATTATTTTCTTATTTATTCTCTTATTTATTTTAGTTTTCTTTTTAGTTTACATTTATTTATTTAAGAAATAATTATAGAGAGATTCTTGTGTTGGTTCCACGTCTGTGTATGGTAGGTCTATCTGCATAGGTTGTTTGCACCGCAAATGCTTACACAATCCACATAGATTTGTTATGCATGGTTGGCTTGCTCTTACGCGAAGAGTAAGTTATCTAGGATATTTGCTTGTATGGCTCAAGGAACTATTCTAGACGTGAGTTTGCTCTACACCCTACGGAGGATGGTAGCCGCGAGTACGTGTGACAGGCGTACCGGTCTCTGTAATCCATCACGTCCGGGTGATGGTTTTAGTAGGGAGGTCAATAGCACGTAGTTCCCCAAGGTAGTTGAACCTAATTCTCGGGTTGCTACATTGCATGCGTGTGCCCCGATTTGCAGGAACGAATCTATAATGAAAGTTTAAGTAGATATTTGTAACCCCAAGGCAGATACCCTTCTTCTCGTTTTCCTCCTAGTTGACTAGTTCTATCTCTTTATCTTCATATAGAATCCTTGTGTGTGTTGGCTTGCCACCTATCATATCTTTCAATGTCTACCCATGCTTTGTCTAGTTTGCAAGTTATAAATAATAGATGTTTTCTTGTTAATTCATGATATTCTTAACCCTGCTTCCCTGAGGAAAATATAAATACGATACCCTTGGAATACTCCTGGGTGAAATGCTACAACGGTGTTCCGTGCGCTTGCGGAGTTGATATTTATCTCTGTGCGTAAGAAACGCCAACAAGCATTTCTGGCGCCGTTGCCGGGGAAGCAATGGTTTAAGATATCTTTGATTGACATCGATTATCTCTTATGATTAATTTGCTGCTAGATTAAGCATCCACCTGCATTTTGTTTGAGCATATCACCATCGCATCTGCATTGTTTTCTTTTCAATCCATCTGCATATTTAATTTCCTTTCATCCCACCCTGCTGCATTTTTTTTTTAAAAAAAGAACCCGAGCCCCAATCATAGGCGTCGGGATTTTGAAAAATAATAAAAAAAAAAATCCGAGTGCCCAATCATAGGCCCGGAAGTTGTTTAAAAAAATATATAATAATAATAATAATAAAATAGAGAAAGGTTGGATTTTTATGACAGAAGAAGGAAACATAGGTGGCGGAACCAAGACGTTCAATGATGAGATCTAAGAGCTTAGTCTTGCATTTTATTGCAAAGACTAAGCTTGGAGAGGAACCGCCAGGTACGCACACGCAATTATTCCCTATTTTCTTTGTCATATATCCTCTCCTTTCAAAATAAAAAAAATGCTGCCTGAAACGTTCAATGCTTTATGAATGCAAAGATACTTTGAGTTGCTCTCTGATGAAAATATGCTGCATCTTTTTGACCATACCCCTTGCTCTTGAAGTTTCTTTTCTTACATGGGTGTTGGTTGAGCTGTTAGTTATAAATCAATCGCTTGCGTCTCTTTCTGTTGGTTGGGTGAAGATCACTTCTGTGCGTCTGTTCTCCATTGAGATTGTGCCCGGTGGCCGTTCAACCAATAGAAAAATACATGCCTCTATGATGCTTTCATGACAGAAGGAGAGAATAATGTGCTCTGCTCTCCTCACATAGTTAATCGAATTAGACGTGGTGTCTAGGTTGATCAATGGACCTATAGAGATATATTCGATATAGACGAATGGATTTGTACTAACCAATGCAGGATCTTTCTGAGAGCAAACCAATCAGGCAACATGAAAGGCACATAATTCAAGAAGAAGGAACCAACAAGGCGGACCCAGTGCTTCCACAAGAAAGATTTAGTCGCTTAGTTTTGCACATAGTTGCAAGAGCTAAGCTTGGGAGGACCGCCAGGTGAGTACTTCTGTATACGATATTATACTCTTCTTGAATTGTGCCCTTTCCTTAAAAAAATAAATAAATAAAATAAAATAAAATAGAATAAAAAAATATTAGGTTCTCGGCAAAGCCCAATAGGGGCTAGCCACCTGTATCTCCCTCATTCTTTTTGCAGACACAAGAAGAATAGAGGAAGCGGTCTATTCAAGTTTAAGTCTTGCAAAGACTCAAGCTTGGGGAGGACCCCCAGGTAAGTATTTCTAAACTTTCCTTGAGTAAATAAACTCTATGTTTCGAATAAATGCTAGAATCTTGGTGTTATGCTACGCATAAGGGAAATGATGATCGAGTTACAAATTAGCTTCCTATATATCGCATAGATGCAACCTCTACTCCTGACATATGTGTTATTTTTATTTGAGCATGATCACATCATGAGTCTTGCTTATTTCCGTGGGTTGCACTTGTTACACCAAGTCTGAGCATTGTGGATTGAGATATGGCATGATTAGGACTTGTTGCAATTTCTTAGTATGGTTTCATCCAGAGATGTTTTTCTTGAATTGCTGCAAGTACCTAAAACCCTTCTGTTTTGGCACACTTCTCTTAGTGTGAGGATTTATTTACCTACCAGAGCCATATCATAATATTCGAAACAGCCCCACTCATAGCCAATTGTTTATGTATTGAGTTTTGTTAAGGTTTGATGTACTCTTGAAACTAAGCACTCCTAATTTTGGTCATAATTCCTTCGCGTGTGTTTTCGAAAATTTCTCTCCACCAAATAAAAAGGGAAATGTTTGGATAAATCAACCAAACATTTTTCAGAGTTTGCAAAACTTTGGTCCATCCAAAAAGCTCAAGAATATTTCAAAATGTTTCCTTTTGAACCATGCAAAATTTATGGCCCCTTGCACCATGGAGTAGTCAAAAAAAAAACTCCATGGTTGCATGACAAAAGTCAATGGCCATATTGTTCTTATCATAAACATCTTGAGCAAAATAAGGACCAATGTTTTCAAAACCCCCTTCCACAAGTGTGAGTCGATTTTCTCCCCTCCATCACATCATTTCTATGACCAAAATAAATGGAGTTGCTATGTTGATTGAGACTCATTCTTTAGCTTTACATATGTGCATGACATTTGCGCATTCCTTACCAAGCTCCACATACAAGCCTCAATTGGTAGAAGGTAGGATGAGTGAAGCTTGTAGGAATAGACTCACATTGGCTGGTAAGAAAAGTGCCTGCCAAAACGAAGGAGAATTTTTGCACCTTACCTTGCAGCACATAAAAACTCTGGATGCATACCTGCTAGAATTGTTTGCTTGTCCAAAAGTGCCGTTCTAGTCTTCGATGCTGCATGACAAGGTGTAACGTATAAGCCCCACGATTTTACAACACTCATGAATATTTTGTGCTCTCGTAAACTTACCACTGTTTAGGGAGTATGTAGCTGCAATCTTTATTACCCATGGGGCGCTTCTTTGTAACTCCTGATCCGCCGGTACCCTGAGTTGAGTTTGCTCGTGACGAGCAAAGTTTAAACTTGGGGAGGTTGTTGGCGGTCGTTAAACCATATTTTGACCGCCACCCTACCGGTAAATAAAAGCATAACACCAAAATTTTGTGCATAGTAGATAGGAATAATGCTACTCCACAAGTTTTGGTGGATATTTGGATGCAGGAGTGAATAATGGAGGAAAGTGGGCCCAGCCAGGGAATTTCCCTGGCCGGCCGGCCCCACCTGGTGGCCGCAGGCCCCAGACTTCCTCCAGTGGGCTGGAAACTAATCCACAACGCATAATTCAAGCCCAGCCCAGCAGAATTCCACCGCCATTCTAGAAGGTGGGCCATTTGGGCCTTTACTTGGCCCCTACTTCAATTCTGCCGACCCCAGTAAGGAGCCGACCTTCAGACCGCCATCAGGAGACGATCTGGAGCGTTCACGCAGAAGACGGTGGCCAACCGACAGAAGGGACGGCCGGCCGGCCACCCCCCTAGGCCGGCCGGCCTACTTTGGCGCCACCGCCTCTCCAGCTTCGGCCAGGGTGCTCCCACCGCCATTGCAAGCTATAAATTGGACCCTCCGGCCTCAGAAGCAACTCGCACCTCCACACTTGAGAAGAGAAGATCCAAAGTAGGGTCACGCTCATCTCATGGAAGATCATTCCACTTGTGTAGTTTAGAGTAGGCTAGTTGGTCATGGGAGTTACAGTAGAAGTGAGAGCTTCGCTCGGAGCTTCGGAGTTCTCTTCGGAGTTTGGGTAAAGTTCTCGTGTATCTTTTCTTTTATACTTTCTTTAATATAATTATTTTCTTATTTATTCTCTTATTTATTTTAGTTTTCCTTTTAGTTTATATTATTTATTTAAGAAATAATTATAGAGAGATTCTTGTGTTGGTTCCACGTCTGTGTATGGTAGGTCTATCTGCATGGGTTGTTTGCACCGCAAATGCTTACACAATCCACATAGATTTGTTATGCATGGTTGGCTTGCTCTTACATGAAGAGTAAGTTATCTAGGATATTTGCTTGTATGGCTCAAGCAACTATTCTAGACGTGAGTTTGCTCTACACCCCACGGAGGATGGTAGCCGCGAGTACGTGTGACAGGCGTACCGGTCTCTGTAATCCAACACGTCCGGGTGATGGTTTTAGTAGGAGGTCAATAGCACGTAGTTCCCCAAGGTAGTTGAACCTAATTCACGGGTTGCTACCTGGCATGCGTGTGCCCCGATATACAGGAACGAATATAATGAAAGTTTAAGTAGATATTTGTAACCCTAGGCAGATACCCTTCTTCTCGTTGTCTCCAGTTGACTAGTTCTATTTCTTTATCTTCATATGGAATCCTTGTGTGTGTTGGCTTGCCACCCATCATATCTTTCAATGTCTACCCATGCTTTGGTCTAGTTTGCAAGTTATAAATAATAGATGTTTCCTTGTTAATTCATGATATTCTTAGCCCTGCTTCCCTGAGGAAAATATAAATACGATACTTTTGGAATACTCCTGGGTGAAATGCTACAACGGCGTTCCGTGCGCTTGCGGAGTTGATATTTATCTCTGTGCGTAAGAAACGCCAACACCTGCCTAGAGGAACTACTCTTGATCAACGGAGCAGCCCTATCTAAGAATAAACAAGCACAGATTTCACCCGACGTCATCTCTGACAAAGGCACTCTCTCGTACTTGTCTACTCCAACAATCACGAATCCCACAACAAGACTTCTACGAGCACTTACTTAACCGAATAAATAAACTAAATAGAAAAGAACTACTAAAAGAAATAAATAAAGATAAAACTAATTATATATTAAATAAAAGAATATCTCGAAAGAGTAAGGATACAAAAGAGCTATACCGAAACTCCGAGAAGACTCCGGAAGCCCGAGAGAGCTCTCACTCTACTCTACTCTACTCTAACTCCCAAAGTAACTACTAAACAAAAGGTAAACACTTGGATGAAGTGTGTTGTGTGGTGCGAATTGTTTCTGCAGCCGGCCAGAGGTATTTATAGCCTCTCCAGGACCCAGAGGACTAAATAGTTGAAGCTGGAGAGGCGGTGGCGCCAAGGTCGGCCGGCCGGCCAAGTAGGGGGGCCGGCTGGCCGTCCACTGTGACGGTTGGCCGCCGCCTTGCTCCTGGACGCTCTTGATCACTCCCTGAAAGCGGTCTGAAGGTCGGTTTCTTCGTGGGATCGGCAGAACTACAGTAGGGGCCAAGTTAAGGCCCAAATGGCCCACCTCTGGTAAGTCGGCGCAAATCCGCTGGGTTGGGCCTTGAATTATGCGTTGTGGACCAGTTTCCAGCCCACTGGAGGAAGCCTGGAGCCTGCGGCCACCAGGTGAGGCCGGCCGGCCTAGGGTGGGGCCGGCCGGCCAGGGAAATTCCCTGGCTGGGCTCACTTTCCTCCATATTCACTCCTGCATCCAAATATCCACCAAAACTTGTGGAGTAGCATTAATCCTGTTTACTATGCACAGAATCTTGGTGTTATGCTTTTTATTTACCGGTAAGTTGGTGGTCAAAACATGATTTAACGACCGCCAACAAGCTTCTTCATGTGACTTAAAGAATATGCATGAACACCTTTCCTACATCCAAAGATGTTAGTCACACTGATCTAGTTGTCACAAAGGACACCCGATCGAAGCATCATATAATGTGCATAAGATATGTAACAAGAACTAGCATAATTACATCATTATGATATAGGAATATAAAGGCAAGCTACATGATGAACAAGAGTATGTCAAGGTATAAGATACATAGAGAAACACATGACATACTCGCCTTGTCTCTTACCTCATGTGCGTAGTAGTCACCTCGTGGAGAAGTGAAAGTAGTCCTCATGTTCACTTCTCCTCTTTACCATCTTCCTTGCAACCATTGAGGTGTTGGCACTCCAATAGCGTGTCACTACATCCATGAGACTACAACATCTTGCAAACTAACAAACCTTGTTAGTCCCATTGACAATTTTGATATCAATCACCAAAAACCTATGAACCATGCTCTAGGTTTATTGATCTTACAATGTCTTGGATCTGTTATGTGATTCCTTTTTAAGTGATTGATTATCAATTATGTGATCAATATGAAGAGTTCAAAGCACGCATCTACTTTCATTTCGGTGGTCCTTGTAAGCATATAGACTAATTAGATTGGTCATTTATCCTTTTATGTCTAACTTGATTAGACTCGATAGCTCGTTAAATTGCAACTAATTTGCTTGTTGAACTTGAATCTCCACTGGTTTATGGTGCTGAGAAAATGATATTATACACCTGTAAAAGTTATATTTTCACACTTAATCATTTTGGGACTTATATGTGATATTGATATTAACAAAGAAAGGAAAATTTTCAGCACACACTTGAGCAATGTTGTGTCGAAGGGGGCCAGGCCCCCTTATACATTGCATGCTCTTTGTATACACCTTTTAACCATAAAGTTCAATAATTACTATTTGCCGCCTCTGAAAAATTATCTGATATGTTGTTCCAGCTGATGCGCACAATATCTTGTCGTACAATCCGCCTTTCACGAGGAGCTACTGGGAGATGCAGTGTTGAGGTGGTGAAATTGCCGGTACTGTCCTAGGCCACCACTACGTAGACACATGCATCTCATATCAGCCGACGCTAGCTAGCGCCAAAGCAATAGTAATCCGCAACGCTTGTTGAGCACAAGAATCTATCTCATCCCGGTTAGTTTGTTTTCTCGACAGCTCTGGTTGTATTGCAACTTACTTTGCTGGTTGGAAATGAATGGGAGCTTTGGGGACAAAAATTGAACTGACGAATGAGAATTTGAATCTTGCTTGCCGTGAGGACCTCCAGCTATAACAAGCTATGCTATATTTAGGTCTATGGAATTAAATATCCAGCAAATGTTATACTTTTTTTGTGTGTATTGGATATAATTTTTCTTTTTCTCATTATCATGAATGCCTGGTGCCACTGCAAGGTTTGCACGAGTGAGCACTGAATTGTAAAGTAGAAAATGTCGGTTTTTGTAAGATTGTATCTGAGAATTTTGGCATTGGATTAACTAACCATCATATGATGATTTCAGCATATTGTTGAAAACTTGCATGCAATGGATCTCATGTTGTGCTGGGTTACTGGTTTTCTAATCGCCATAGAGTTAGCATGGCATATCTGTGGCTAGGAAAATAGATACTCTATGGTGGATTATCACAAGCATGAAGCAATGTGGACTTTAAGATTAGTTGTCAATACAAGAAAGAGAACCAGAAAGCTTATGTTGAACTGAGCAATGCCTTGCAACAAGATCAGGAAGAAGACGAGACAATTCTATAGAACGAGATGTTCTTGTCTTGTCTATAGCACCTCCACAAGTGAATGCTACTCACCATTCAAGCTAAATGAAAACAAGGGGAAATAAGTAATGGACCTTAATTGTTCCACTTAAACCACTTATTTGTTTCAGCTTCCTAAACAAAAAGTCTGACAGAGACGCTGGCCGGCCTCTCCTCCCACTGCATAGGCTACACTATATATGATATTGATCCAATGGTGGAACACCACAAGGCAAAATCCTGAGAGAGTTCAAGCTTCTGTTAGGCACAGCAAAAAAGAAAGTACTTTTTTGAATAGAACTATGGCTAGAATATCTATCAGCTGGTTTTTCTCTTTGTTTTCTTTTCCTGCTTTCATCCCTCTCTTTTTGTATTTCAAATTTTTGTAACCTCTGGTTTCGTATCAATATTTTGTAACCAGTAGGGGGCGAACCCTCCTGTTCCCGTAGAAAAAATAGAGATGATGTTGGGTGGGAAGTGTCAGCTGCACAAATTGCTGTGCCACAAATTAGGAAGCTCATTTACAGATTTACTTGGGCAAGTTTAATATTTTTCCACTTGTGAAAGAAAACTCATTTACTTCAAGGTCAACTAGAACTTCTATATTTTGTACTTAAATCAAGGCTAATATTGGTTTGAAGCCGGCCGGCCTATATTCAACGTGTAAGATCACTTTTTCCTCCATTCCGAGTTTTTGTCATCTTCATTAACTTATAAATTAGTGCTTTTTTCAACTATATCTAACAACGTCATTACTTACATCCTCCTGTAGCATGACAAACATGACCTAATGACTCAAATAATAGTATGATTATATATGGTGAGTCAAACCAGGGCGTGTGGCGACTCATCTCTACTTGATGCCACCTGGAATCCTAAACCAGCATTTTCTCTCTATCTGGTCAATGTCACACACTAGATGCCAAGAAAGAACCTTGAACCACTGTATCTAGGGATGCTAACCTTGTTCTTAATTATTACGTACTTACCATAATGTTGGCTTGATTCCCATCATATACGCAAACCAAAGTTTCTTGCAGCCCAACCATCCTGTTAGTTTTCTCTTTGCTCACTGAAGAGCAGCTACGTACTGGCACCAGGATGCGAGCCGCGGTCTCGCTCGTGGCGAGCGTGGCGTCGCTCGCCGTGGCGTACGGCCAGCTCTGGCGCCGCCCGGAGGACCTGGTGCTGGCCGCCGCGGCCTTCGCGACGACGTTCCTGCTGGTGCACTACGCCGCGGTCGCCGTCTCCGGCGGGTCGTCGTCGTCGTTGTCAGGATGCGGCGAGGCTGACGGCGGCGACGCCGAGAGGGCCCGCGGGAAGCGCCTGGCGCTGGCCATGGCGCTGGTCCTCTACGGCCTCGCGTGCGCCGAGGTCTGGGACGCCGCCGCGAGCCGGGAGGTCGCCGTGGCCGCGCTCGCGAGCTGGTGCGGCGCCGCCGTGCTCCTGCTGGTCTACCTTGTCGCCAGCGCCGCATGCGCATGCCATTGTGATGATGGTATTGACAACGTGCCCTATGCGCGTCTACCTATCTAGTCTTGGAAACTTGTGGTTAAGCCACTAGCCAGCGTTATATATCTTCGCAAAGCTCCCATGATCGTGCTTTACGAATTACGACTAGTCTTTCTATGCACTTGAAAAACTTGTACTCCTCCGTTCTGTTTTTTTATGTTGTTTCAGACATACATGATGTGTGTGTGCTAGCCGCACGTCAAAAATTTCTTGTTTGAATCATTTCAATGAAAGATGGAGTATGTTCTTGTTTGAATCATTTCAATGCAAGATGGAGTATATATGTTGACATGTTCTAGTAGCCGCTTGTCAGCGTGAGGGAATATGGGGAACACTTCAAACAAGATTGTGTCAATGCTTCAATCGAGATGCTGCCAAGCTTCATAACCAGCAATAGCTTTTTTTATAAAAAAATTGCGAATCATCTCATAATTTACACGTTAAAGAATGTAGCCAAGGGTCTTTCAAAAAGAACGTAGCAAAGGACACATGTATACCTCGTATGCATCTCAACCATACCCGTCCAACTTGAACAAATGGAATGTAACCAATATACAGCGCGCAAGCAAAGAATCGACGTTATATATACAGCAAGAATAATACTGAGTACAAGAGTGTGAGAACAAGATTTTCATGAAAACCCTTTTTGGCAAAAGGAAACTCCCCCCCCCCCCCCCCCCCCCCCCCCCCCCCCCCCCCCCCCCGCGCGAACATCCTCCTTGTGCCACTTTTCCAGGAAGGGTGCACGTGGCCATGGGTTCACAGGGGTCAAAGCAATTCACAATTCACAAAAACAAAATATCAAAACATTCACATATATAATAGTATATAGTAAGATAGCTCACTTGGTTGATTTAATTGCTCAAATTATTATAGAATATGTAAAAAAATTCTTGCTTATATATGAACAAATTTTGTAACGCATTCCTTGCTTATATATAAACCCTAGGAGCTTAAATTTACAAAGTTGAAAAATTTGACCTTGATTTCTAGCCTTTAAAGATTACACTAATACAGTCAGAGCCTGTCCTCCAAAACATTGATGAACAGTAAGAAATAAGCGACAAACTCTCATCATGATCATCGTCTATCCTCCAAGTAAGTCATCGAAATTTCTGATATGCCGTTGATACGCCAACTATTAAACATTTCATGGATAATTCTGAAGGGTACCGCCTGGGTTAACTCATCTTTCAGAGGCCACAAAAAATGGCTATTTCACCAACGTCAAGTAATTTTTGAACTTTATTTCCATACTGGACCCAAATTTAAAAGCTATTAATCATTCCTAGCAAAGTTTGTTTTTCTTCCATCTTAGGACACAGACGTGTGAAGCTCAGATGTCATCAAGCCAAGGATTCACCAATGTAGTATGTACTGCACACCATGTTGATATATTGTGCTAACTTTCAGAGTTACCTCCGCAAAGTGGACAAGAAAACAATATTAATATGGCCATTTTTAAGAAGCTTAATTTTTTTTGGAAATTATATGCTTAACGAACCCTTTGTCAATTTGCCATTTTCCTCGTTTCCACTTAAATTTGTGGCGTCCGAAGAAAAAGATACTTAAGAGTTTAGACGATAAGATCAATAATGAAATAATGGCTAAAAATATGCTACCTTGACATTCACTGCAAAATGTGATAGCTGGTTTATATTATCCTTTCACGACAAAGTCAATAATATAACAACGGCAAACATGCAACCTAATACTTTGATACATTGTCTAATTGAAATATTTTTGTCCATAAATAACTAACTTTGGTCAATGTATGAAAAAAAAAACTTTGTTACGTGGCTTTTGCGAAAACCTAAATTCCACTTCAAGCAAAAGAAAAATGACCTCTATCATAGAAAATACAACATCTGAATTGTTCAAATTAAACAATTTATCCTTGCAGCTGTGACATTATCATGTCTTGCCAACATGATTTCTTCCTAGAGAGATGTATGACTAAGTCTGCGTGATATATATCGATGTGATCCATTATTCATTATGCAAACGAACTGTATAAACATCTTTTGTTTATCCTATTGAAATTTTTGTTTGTCCATTATTCATTATGCAAACAAACTGCAAATATAGCCAGTTGCAATAATATCAACAATTTCAAATTTCGTCCATCTTGCTTTCTTAAGAAATTTTATCTTAATATACTGCTTGAGTATGTTACTAAATGAATGCTTCAAAGATTCTGTAAAATCCTATGTTTAGTTATTTACCCTATGGAAATTGAAAATCTTTTAATCACGTTCAAATACACCCACTTGTCATGTCAACACTTTGACATTTCATCATCTTTCTTTTCTGGGAAATTTCTGTCAGCTAATCCCACTGCGAATCCAGCTACATAGCTGATTTGGTCTTGTTACATCTTCAGGATATATAGACACTCAACCTCCCTGTACTTCTCCGTGCACACAAACGAAATGTGACAAGGATCGCATCATCAGATCAAAAAGAAAAATGGTGAGACCTCTGCTCTGGTTCGCGCTGTTGTGCGGCGCCTCCGTGACGCTCGCCACCCGCGCCGCCGGCCTCCACCTCAAGCTCACCCACGTCGACGCCAATGAGGGCTGCACCGACGAGGAGCGAATGCGGCGCGCCACCGAGCGCACCCACCGCCGTCTGGCGTCGACCAAGCCGGTCCGGCTGGCCGAGAACCAGTACGTCGCCGAGTACCTCATTGGCGACCCGCCGCAGAAGGCCGAGGCCCTCCTCGACACGGCGAGCAACCTGGTCTGGACGCAGCGTGCGTCCTGCACCGTCTGCTTCCCCCAGACCCTGCCCCGCTACGACCCCTCCGCGTCGCGCGCCGCCCGGAACCTGACGTGCGGCGACGCCGCATGCGCCGCCGGCATCGGCTCCGTCACCGAGTGCGGCCGCGGCGCCAGGACGGCCGGCGAGTGCTACGTCCACGTCGTGTACAACGCGTTCCAGGAGATCGCCGGCGACCTCAGCTCCGATGAGTTCACGTTCGGCGCCGAGAAGGTGACCCTCGCGTTCGGGAGCGTCGGCGCCAGCGACCTCACCGGCGGCACCCTCGACGGCGCGTCCGGCATGATGGGGCTCGGCCGCGGCCCGCTGTCGCTGGTGTCGCAGCTCGGCGAAACCAAGTTCTCCTACTGCCTGACGCCGTTCTTCGGCAACGCCACCAACCCGAGCCACCTGCTCGTCGGCGCGTCCGCCGTCCTGAGCGGCGGCGCCACCGCGCCGGTGACGACGGTGCCGTTCGTGAAGAACCCGAAGGAGTACCCGTTCAGCACGTACTACTACGTTCCCCTCGCCGGAATCTCGGTGGGGAAGGTCCAGCTCGCCGTCCTGGCCGCCGCGTTCGACGTCCGGGAGGTGAAGCCGGGGAAGTGGGCGGGCACAATGGTCGACACCGGCGCGCCGTTCATGAGCCTCGTCGACGAGGCGTTCCGGCCGCTCAAGGCGGAGCTGGAGCGGCAGCTGGGCGCCGCTGTCGTGCCGCCGCCGAAGACGATCCTGGGCAAGAGGCTGGAGCTCTGCGTGGCGCGGGCGGACCTCACCCGGCTCGTGCCGCCGCTGGTGCTGCACTTCGGCGGCGGCGGGGACGTCGTGCTGCCGCCGGAGAATTACTGGGCGCCCGTGGGCGACGACACGGCTTGCATGGTGGTGTTCAGCTCGGCGCGGAAGCCCTCGCTGCCGATGAACGAGACCACCGTCATCGGCAGCTTCATGCAGCAGAACATGCAGCTGCTCTACGATCTTGGCAAAGACGTGCTCTCCTTCCAGCCGACGGATTGCAGTTCCTTCCAGCCGGCGCCACCGGGACCGGCCGGGACGACGACTGGGCCAGTTGGGAACAGTGGGAAGAAGGGATCGTCATCTCTTTCTTCTTCCTCCTCCAGCCCACCTATTCCTCTCACGGTTTTCTCTCTCGTGTCTCTCCTTATGTTCAATGGTGCGCAAGGGATTAGGGTGGGTTGAGCAAATAAATTCGATATACAACGATACAAGCTCATTAGTGCCCTGTAGTGCAAATAATATTTGTTTAAGTTTTGTGCAATGGAATGTGAATAAGAAAGGATCAAATGAGAGAACGGCTAAGATGAGCACGTGGCGCCATGTTATGACGATGTATACTTATGTTCTTTGTGGTATATCCTTAACCAATAATGTTAGCCTTATTGCAGCATATTTTTGAGCCAATTACCAAGATGTTACCACATATGCAACCAGCCAAATCGTATATATAGTTTGTCGGGAAGCAAGATTGCAAGAGGGCAACCCCATAGTGCCATGGGCTATACTTAGATCTGGCCAAATAGGCTATCTTTTTTTTTTTTAGAACAAGCAACCTTTATTACTCAACTTGAGAATAAGAGTTACAAATGCCATCTGGTGGCATTAGGAACTAGACATACCTACTGGACTATAAAGAACCCCTTGCTGGATGCTCATACGCTAGCAAGGGGTTCTTTATTGCTGGTCATACACTGGGCTATCTGCATGGCCTGTGTAAGAACGATTAATAATTCATATCGTGTTGTGTCAACCGCGTGTCATGACCTCGGCCCAACGAAGCAGTCATATCATGTCAAGGCAATGGCCCATGACACGGTCCACTGACCACCTCTTGGGCTGTGAAGCCTATTTGCCTAGCACCCATCAGTCGTAACTGGTGTTTTAGGGAGAGATGTGTTAGTCATACACTAAATTGTTGGAGGTAGGGTTTGCGTATGTGTGTTCATAGGGGTGAGTGTGCGTGCGTTGTGAGTGTCTGAGTTATACGGTGTAATCTCAAAAAAAAAAAAAACTAAATTGTTGGAGGCTATCAGGAGCTATATAAGGCGGGTAATAGAGAGGGTGATAGCTGTCATATGTACCGTACGGTGCGGGACAGCCCAAGCACAGACATAGGATCATGTGGGGGGCCGTGCCATTTTGTCGTCCATGAGCTCCACCAAATTATTGCTCATCCCTCGATACCAAGGCTCCGCATATGGCCAGGCCAGCGTTGATTCATGGTTCATTACCACAAATTTCGCATTCAGTGGTTCCCCAGTGATTTGAGTACTTTGCTAAGCATTCGACCTGCTGATTGGATGCTATCCTCTGAACCAACCGCATATTCATCATCATGTAAGGATCCGAATAAGTTAGTTGGATAGCGACAAGCCGGCCATGATCATCCAACGTTACAGAACCCGGTCGACTTCATGTTAGTTTAGAAAGAAATACCGAATGATCTGTACGTATCCAATTCTTAATCGCAGAGATAAGCCGTCCTCCAGTTTCTTAATCGCAGAGATAAGCCGTCCTCCAGCTCTTAATAGGTACGCGCGCTAAGCTCGCGGTTTGGTGTCGTGCATGTTCTCGTCCATTCCGTTCCTCCTGCTCGTTGACTTGGCCACTTGGGCCTGTGATGATTACAAACACTCAAGTCCCATCAATCACGGTTGGTTATACCTACCTACGACACGACACGACACATTTTGTTGAGCTGGGCGCCAGAGCCTGCGTTGTGTTACTATCTACTAATGCCCACGGCCAATGCAGCAACACCGAAGTGATCATCAGGTGAAAGCCCCAGCAGCTTGCTTGCTTTGCTTGTTGTCGCATGCATGGCGGCGGCGTTGACCCTCCTCGTCCTCCTCCTGAGCTTCGCCTCGTCCGAGCTCGCTGCTCGCGTCCATGGCCAGCTCGACACTCTCGGTACTCTGAGTATTGCATAGTACTCCTACTTTGCGTGCAGATTAATCCTACCGTCTCGATCGGTACTGATCGAGAGCTCGCGCATCACCGATCCATATGCAGGATTCATCAGCATCGACTGCGGCATCGACGAGAACGCGGCGTACGCCGACCAGTCCACGCGCGGCCTGCGCTACGTCTCCGACGCCGGCTTCACCGACGCGGGGCTCAACGCCGGCGTCAACCCGCCGTACAACATCAAGGGCCTGGCCGACCGGTACCTCACCGCCCGCTACTTCCCCGGCGCCGCCGGCGCGCGCAGCTGCTACACGCTCCGGCCAGTGAGCCCCGGCGGCAGGTACCTCGTCCGCGCCACCTTCTACTACGGCAACTACGACGCGCTCAACAGGCCCCCGCCTTCGACCTCCACCTCGGCGTCAACCACTGGGTCACCGTCAACGTCACCGCCGCCGGCCGCTCCTACATCTTCGAGGCGGTGGTGCTGTCGCCGGCCGACTTCTTGCAGGTGCGTATATACATATACTCCATATATATACTAATATATGACATAATTCTATCATCACACGAAATGGTTCATGCAGTTTGTGCATCCTTTTTTTGAGAGCTGCAAAGTTTTAGTTGAACTTTTTTTTAGAAAATGGAAACAGTTTCCCGAATTTTAGTTGAACTGATGATTGTTTATGCACAATTAAGGTGTGCCTAGTGGACCGAGGGCTGGGCACGCCGTTCATTTCCGGGCTTGACTTGAGGCCGCTCCGGGCCGGAATGTACCCGGAGGCCACCGAGAACCAGTCGCTGGCGCTGCTCAACCTTCCACGTCCGACGGCAGCATATAGGTTCAACCGGTACCACTTCTGGCGCCCGGCCAGCACGTACAACATATTCAGGTGAGTACAGAACATGGTCGCTGTGCCGCCAGGTAGAGAGAGTTTTTTTTTTTTTTGTAAAGGAATGTAGCCAGCTAGAGTTTGAGCGTCAAGAAATACATTTTTCTATTTATAGCGCACAAGTGTCCTAGCTCGGCCACTCACCGGAGCTGCTTTACTGTTTTAGAATATTATTACTCCTTTGCAGACATGTTCTGTTGAACAACCGCAAAAAAAAAAGACATGTTCTGTTGAAAATATTTATATTTAATTTGCGCTAAATTAGACAACTATGACAAAAACAAATTAAAACAAACTCTTGAATTTTATACTAAATCTAAAAACTATTATCAACAAGAGAGCGAAATTGAGCGAAGTGTGCCACGCTTATATTATCACTTACATAAGGAAAATAATACATAAAGTGTGCTATATAGGTTTAGTCGAAATTGCATTTGATACCGGAAAAATAAACAAATTACAGGGGATATAATAAATGAGTGAAATGGAGGTATGTTGCATTGGACAGCAGCTTCTAACCTCCAAAGATGGGAACATTTTCTACACAGTTTCTTTCAGTCAACGCCTTCATCCACCAAATATACTACTCCCTCAAATTTAAATACACCAAGATGTTTAGTTCAATTTTTAAGCAACTACCGTCATGCATAAAAAAATGAAGGAAATAGGTTGAAACTCGTTTTTTTGGTTGAAGTTATTCAAAATTTCTCCGTTCTCCTATGTTCCGAAAGGACCAAAATTTGTTGTTTGGATTATGATTTTAAATTATCTGTATATCTTCCAATAACACCAACATCACTGACGGAAAGTTCATTCCTCTTCGATCCAATGCCAAACAAGATGCAATAATATATTCAAATCCCAATTGTATTTCGTTTCCTATTTCTCGTACCGACTAAATTTTCAGAACCGTTTAGACAATTCATTTATGTTTGGTGTCCTGCAAACAACAGGTACCCATTTGATCCACACGACCGCCTCTGGCAGTCATATGGCGATGTTGAGGCATGGACCAACATAACATCCTCAACAGCCATCGACGTTTCCAACATCAGTAGCTTCGATACGCCGTCAACAATACTGCAGAGCGCCGCCACTCCGGTGAATGAAACCCGGATCGACTTCACATGGAGCCCAGATTCCTCGGTAAACAATGACAGCACATTGTACCTCCTGTTGCTCTACTTCGCAGAGGTGCAGAGGTTGCCAGGAAACGCCCTGAGGCAGTTTGATATCCTTGTTGACAACGCTACATGGAATGGGAGCCAACGCTACACTCCAAAGTATCTTTCAGCTGAGCTTGTGAAAAGGACCGTGCAGGGATCAAGAAAACACACAGTCTCACTTGTTGCAACACCAAATGCGACGCTTCCACCAATCCTGAATGCGTTCGAGATATATTCGGTGCTGCCAATGACTGAGCTTGCTACAAATGCAGCTGATGGTAAATGTTCTAGTACTTGGTCAAAATTCCGACTGTTAACCTGCATCCATCAGCATTGTGTTGGTTGTTGAATGCATAGCCATGGACTCATTCTGATTGCAAGCGAATAGGGTGCAACGTCTTGCGTTGGCCTGCGTATTTGATCATTTTGTCAAATATTTAAGATGAATTTGAATTTACATGGTCAATTTTGAATGAACTGGATGTCACAAAGGATGACTTCAGGGTTACCTTCTTGTTTTCCATATGAACAGCCACGGCCATGATGAAAATTCGCACAAAGTATGCAGTGAAGAAAAACTGGATGGGTGATCCTTGTGCACCAAAAGCCTTCGCTTGGGATGGGTTGAATTGCAGCTATCCTCCATCTGGCCCTGCACGGATAACAGCTCTGTAAGTATTACACCTAGGCCTTTTTTTCTACCACAACAGTCACAAAGGATTACAGACATTGATGAACTATTGTCTTCGCTGCAGGCATTTGTCATCCAGTGGGTTAAGTGGTGATGTTGATGCTTCTTTCGCAGATCTAAAATACCTCCAGTACCTGTAAGGCGGCATTATCACACAAATGTTATGCTTTGTGTGCATTATGAAAATTATGAACTCTCTATATTTTCACCTCCATGCCTCAAATATTTAGAACCAAATTTTTATCATAGAAACTCAAAATACCCTAATGTTTTAACTTACTGTTCTTATGTCTACTTTATAATACATTCTTTTCAATTTTAATTCTAGGGACCTGTCCAATAACAGCCTATCCGGTCCAATACCTGATTTTCTAGCACAAATGCCAGCACTAATATTCCTGTAAGTATTTCTGGTTTGCTTGAAATCACTTTATGATGAAATGCAACAAAATGTTAAACCATGACTTCCACAGTGATTTGTCAAGCAACAAACTCAGTGGACCGGTTCCTGCAATTCTACTACAAAAACATCAAAATGGGTCTCTTGAACTAAGGTTTGTATTATGTACGTATTCATCTTCAAGAGTTTTGAAAAATACAACTTTCTTCTTTTTTTAATGATTAATATGAGGCTCGTTGGACGTGAATTTAAAAGAAGAAATAGCTCCTACTACTTGAATCAAATAATTGCAGCTGGCACCCTCTTTATCTCCAGTGTTATCAGTTCACATATCGTTGCTTCAATGCCAGGACTGGTAACAACGTAAATCTTTGTGATAATGATGCTTCTATCTGTGAGACGGGGAGCAAGAAAAGCAACAGGGTGCTTGTCATAGCTATAGTTGTTCCAGTAACAGTAGCAACTCTACTATTTGTGGTGGCACAACTTGTCATACGTCGAATGAAAAATCAAAAAGGTAACACTTCATAAAGGAAAACACTAAATCTACACATTAAAAGTGTCTCATAACTGATGTTTTTTGGTTCTAGATACATGGATCGCAAACA
Source organism: Eragrostis nindensis (assembly GCA_012490785.1). Taxonomy (NCBI): domain Eukaryota; kingdom Viridiplantae; phylum Streptophyta; class Magnoliopsida; order Poales; family Poaceae; genus Eragrostis; species Eragrostis nindensis. Next base: position 439,589 of record JAAXCT010000105.1, on the reverse strand, counting down.
ACACAAATCTTCATGGCCCTCCAGAAAAGTCGAATGTATATGAGAACAGGCGGTTCACCTACAAGGAACTGAAGCTCATGACATCTAATTTCAAAGAAGAAATAGGGCGAGGAGGATTTGGTGCTGTCTTCCTAGGGTATTGGAGGATGGGAGTCGAGTTGCTGTTAAGATGTGTTCAAAAAACCACGTCACAAGGGGATCAAGAGTTTTCAACTGAGGTAGGACGTTCAGTTAGAACTGATCTTTTGTGGGCATTAGCAAACTGAAACGAAATGTTCTTTTCATACAGGCTCTACACCTGAGCAGAGTTCATCACAGAAACCTGGTTTCCATGATTGGATATTGCAAGGACAAGAAACATCTAGCCCTTGTCTATGAATACATGCACGGAGGAAACCTAGATGACCGATTAAGATGTAAGCAGCACCCCTGTCCCACTCCAGAAAGGAAAATGTCATCTTTAGTTAGGTGCCGTTTTATTTCGACATAGTCTTTCTCATTACTGAGTTTAAGGTTTCTATTTCAGCTTTTTCAAACACTATTTCAGCCTTCTCGAACATGTATAACCAATAAATAAGTCAAAATATTCTGCCAAGGAACAGTTTTAATGTTTCAGACATAGTCAGTTGTATAGCACTTTTACGGTAGACTATGATAGTGCTAGGTAAAAGGTGTCACGATTGGTTATCATACCCACTCTCGTGGCATTACCAAGAGTCCTAATTCTTCTGCCAAGGAACACTTTCTAGTTCTGACATGATAAGTAACACTCATTATGCCAAATGTCATAACTGAACCATATGCTATTTTCTAATCCTTTTTGCACGCACCTTGCTATATATAACCAATCTTCTTGACGAATTATCACAGGCAAGGCCCCTGCTGCTACACCCCTCAACTGGCATCAGCGTCTCAAGATTGCTCTCGACTCTGCCCATGGTTTGTAACAGTACACACCTGAAATAGTGATATAGTAGTAAGAGATAATCATGCATTATGGTATATAGAAGTTGCAGGCATGCACTAACCTGCTGATTATACACACCAATCAAATCTGGAAATGACTCACTCATTGACAAGTTTAGCTAGCTTCTACCATCCATCTAACACTTATCCATTGCATGCCCTAATTAACTAGCTCATCTCTGTGACTGCAGCTTTGGAATATCTACATAAGGCGTGCCAGCCGCCACTGATCCATAGGGACGTGAAGACAACAAATATTCTGTTATCTGCTCATCTTGAGGCAAAGATATCTGACTTTGGGCTCATGAAGGTGTTTGCTGATGAGTTCAGAACCCACATCACGACCCAACCAGCAGGAACCCTGGGGTATCTGGACCCTGAATACTATAATACATTCCGACTCAGTGAGAAGAGTGATGTGTACAGTTTCGGAGTCGTGCTACTGGAGCTCATCACAGGCCAGCCACCAGCGGTCCCCGTCAGTGACACCGAGAGCGTCCACATTCCAAGGTGGGTGCGCCAGAAGCTCTTAGTTGGTGAAATTGAGAGCATTGTTGATCCAAGAATGGGAGGAGAGTGTGATGTCAACTCTGTCTGGAAAGTTGCAGAATTGGCGCTGGAGTGCATAGAGCGACCATCACATGAACGGCCAACAATGACTGAAGTTGTGTTGGAGCTCAAGGAGAGTTTGGTGCCAGAGTTGCTGCACACAATGGGATACTACAGTTCATCAGCCCCAAGCAGCACAATCGACCTCAGTGCCACAAGTATTGACTTGCAGAGCGATGCACAAGCAAGTGACGCAAGACAGGAAACGATGCTTGAGTTGGACCAGCTTGGCGATGGATCAGCGACTCACATGGGTCCTGCACCACGATGAGACCAAGGATTCAACTTGTATGGTTAAGGGATTTGAGTACATTCCTCTAAAAAAAGGATATGCATAATTCAAAGAATAAGTCCAAGGTGCAACAGAGGCCTAAATTTGTCATTGTATTTGCGATGTCAATCCAAGCAACTAATCACACTACTCTATGTCATTTAGCTTCTATGATTATGATATTATAAACTAAAGATGTAGTTTCCATGTGGATCAGGATATGTAACTTGATTGATAATCACTAAGTAAAATATTTGTGCGGAGATAAGAAAACAAAGAGAATCAGAACTCAAGAACTGTCTCATCTGATGTGGTCAAGTTCATTTACATTATATGTACTAAACTAGTATATCGGTTACCAGGAGATATATGTGAAATACATATTGCAAACTGGAAAACCTTGTATTCAAAGATCAATAAGTGTTTTAAAAAAATACCAAACAGATAATTTGTAAGCAGGTCGCCGTTGTGACCATGCATGATACTACTTCCGGTCAGAATATCTTGTCTTTTCAGACAAAAAAACATAATGTAAAATGGCCAAGATTTCTTTGTCCAAAGGACGACATTAACCAACCCGAGGAAGTAGCTTCTTCATCTTACCAGTACCAGGAGGACTCGGTGGGCTCGGCTTTCGTCCTTAAGAAAGACGTGTACTCAGGCTCCAAGATGACGCTCCACTTCACCGGTGCCGCCAAGATCCCGGGAATCCTCAGCCAAGTTTCCAGAGACTCCATTACAACATCAAAACTAATTAAGTACAGGTACAATGGCAGGAAGAGACAGCCATTGATGTTCAAGACTGAGTAAAGCACGAGGCAGAGCTGTGGTGTGCGGCAGGAGCCCCCGGCAGCAGCTAGGTTGTATGGTTCACGAGTATTCAGGATAGTATAGCGGGTTGAGTTGTCCTCTGGCTAGGCCATTGTGTGTTTGTTGGTGCTCGATATGACGGGATGCAAGACTGCAGTGAAAACTAAGCTTCGACCAGAAGACAAATCAGACTAACCTTGCGCCTGAACTTGAGATAGCTAGCTACTGCCGGCCAGGTGATCAAATACTCCTCCGGCACAGCAAATCTGTCGGAACAGAAGCTTCGGCATGGAGGTGGGTGAGCAGCAGGACCGACACACTCCTCACCCTGCCAACAGATTCAGCTGTCGCTGCGAAAGTCTGGCAAATGGCAATCTCTACTTTCTTGGAGCATCTCCAGCAGAATTGCTAAACTGGAGACCTAAAACTGAGTTTAGGTATAGGAGAGAGAAGATTTTCCAAAAAATTCTGTGCTCCTCTCCAGCAGCATTGCTAAAACTGGATACCTATTTTCTCAATTTGCTCCATTCTCGTCCCATTGCACATATCGATCAAATCCAAATTAAAATTGTTGGACAAGCAAACTCATATGCAAATCATTGCGAACATACATCTCATCACTTGCCATCCACGTTCAACTTGCTTTTTGGACCAAACTGAAAAAAAAAAGCCATTTTACCTTGAGGGCAAATTGCCGAACACCTTGCGGGCAGGATTGCTTGGAGCAGAGGAACGAGAAAGGTGCGGCAAACTGCTTAGTGAGGAGGAGTGGGGAATGGCGCGGTGAAGGCGACGACGTGCTACTGGCGACCTCCGGCCTGGGACCTCGAAGATGTCGCGCTCCTGGCAACAGGGGCGGAGCGGCCTGGCAACGAGGCCGATCCATGGGCTGGCGCGGCCTCGCAACGGGGCCTGTAGAGGAGGCTGGCGCGGAGGTCGGCGCGGCCTGGCAACGGTGCCGGGCGACGGAGCCGACGAGCCCTAGCGACGAGGCCGACACGGCGCCATCGCCACGCCGGGTCGCATCGAGGGGAAGCGCCGGTGGGTGGTGAGGAGGGGCCCGGGTGACAAATCCAGCGGAGAGGAAGGAGGGGAGAGCGCCTGGGAGATGATTCGGGTCGACGCCGGCGAGATTCCGCGGCGGCGTGGTGAGCTGCAATGGCGGCGGGCGGCGGGTGGCGACGCGAAATGTCCGTTTCGGGGCAGGTGGCCGTTCGCGCGCTCGGTTCACGGGTAGGAGGGAGAAATATAGGCTATAGCTTAAACATTTTAAGGTATCTTTTGGATTGTGGGATTTTATAGAAATTTTGGAGAATTTTAATCTTTAGAAATTTTTCCAACAAAAGCCCTTTGAAACAAAGAAATGCATAAAGTAGATTCTTATGAAATTCCTATGGAATCTCTTATATATTAAACGCCGTGCGTTCTCTCAACGCTCATGAGCCACGTCGGTTAAAAATAATAATAACCGTCGGATAAAAATCGGACGGCCAAAAAAAAAAAAGTTCGCCTCGCGCTACAGTATCAGGAAGGCAAAAAAAGGCGCCTCTTGCTACAGTACCATGAAGGACGAGCGGCTACAGTAAAAGCAACGACGAGGTGCTACAGTAAACGGAATCAGAAAGGTGCAAGAACACAGAAGAGAACACAACTCAGATCCGCCGCACCAGAGGAAAAAAACAACTCAGAAAAAAGAATAAAAAATAAAAACGAAACCTAACCCTACCGTCGGAAACCCTAACCCTAGTCGCCGTGTTGGAGCCGCCGCCGCGCCCGACGACATCGCCGTTTGTAGCCGCGGCCTCCTTCATCAGCTTGTCGGCGTGTTGGAGGCGACGCCGTGCTGCCGCACGCCGGGGCCCAGATCGCGCCCAAGGTCGCCGGATCCGACCTTGGGGCCGCCGGATCTGGGAGGCCGGGACCCCTCCCGCCTCATGGGGGGGCCATCCGGCGAGCGCACGCGCCGACAAGGACACCCGCAATGCACGACCTAGGCGGCCACCATCCCCGGATCTGTGCCGAACGCGGGCTCCCCGCCTCCTTCTTCGCCGGCGCCGACCCCGCGGCGGTGCCATTTCTCTGCCTCGCCGCCGCCTTCGATGGAGGAAGAGGAGGGGAGAAGGGAGAAGAAATGGTTAGGGTTTGGGGGGCACCGGCCGATGACGGCGGGTTTGATCCTCCGATCTGCGCGATCGACCGTCCATCGCGACGAACGGTCGAGATTGAGGCGGGCGGAGAAACAACCCGTCACCGGGCCGGGCCGGCCCAATAGGGGCGACTTTCAGCGCGGCCCGCGAAGAACTTTTCTTCTTATTTTCCTCAGTTTTCCGCCTAATGGGCCGGGGCCGCGCAGCGCATAGTTTTTATTTTCTCCATATTTTACGCGCTGGCCGCCCGCCGAATTGATATTTTTTCAGTTTTTGGCCCGAAATTCAAACAACACACAGAACAGTTTCAGAATAGTTCAAACTTTTATAGGCGTTTTTGAATGAAACCTCAACAGTTTCTAAAATTCTAAATTAATCATTTTCATTCAAAAAATATAACCCATAATGTTTAAATAATATGATTTAGTTAGAGAACTTATAAGCAAACACGTATAAATCTTTTTATTCCCACCTTCCCATATATTTATTTATGCGCTCACTATTATCAATAAATGAAAACAACCATGAAAACAACCAGAATTATGTTACGTTTTCCAGATTAATTAAACAATTTTTAATACATTTAAATATACAATTGTATCTTTGTTAATCACTAAACCAGTAATTTGTAAAATGAGTTACTACATTTAAGCCAATTTCAAGTATTTGACTCATTATGCTTTCAAGTATTTGACTCGACAACAGGTTCACAACTTACAAGCAAACATGTATACACCCTTTTGTTCCCACCTTCCCATATATTTATTTAAGCATTCTCTATTATCTAACCGTAATTACATTACATTTTCAAGCCAATATTTCCCTCCCCCTTTTAATACATTTAATATACATATTTATACCTTTATTAATTACTAAATCACTAATTTGTAAATTCACTCACTACATTTTAGTTAACTTTCAAGTATTCTTTTTCCATAAAAATACGCTCCAAAATTTTTCAACTTAAATTAGTAACTTACGACAATAACATTTTTCCATGCATAACAAACGAATATTTCACTCAAATTTAATTCCAGTATTTGACCTATTGTGCTCTTCAAAAAAATTCAAGTATTCCACCCACTATGCTCTAAAAAATTAATTTCAGATATTTTCCCGCTGCTCAACCACCGCCGCCGTCGCCCTCGCGTCGCCCCCCATCCCCTCGACTCCTCTCCCTCTCTCGCGCGGCAGAGCGAAGACGAACGAAATAAACTAGGGTTTAGGGCAATCGGGATTTCTCCGTGGTTTCGTACCGGGTCGGCAGCTCCCTGTGCCGTCCATCAAGATGGATGGTCCAGATCAAGGCGGCGGTCACCCAACCTCTCGCCAGGGTTTTTTGCGTTACCTGGCCAAAATCGAAGAAACAACAGAATACAGTATCAGAATTAGTTTAAACGTATAAATCTTTTTATTCCCACCTTCACATATATTCATTTATGCATTTTTCTATTATCAATAAATGCAAACACCATAATTATGCTATGTTTTCTAAATTATTTAAACAATTTGTTTTTACATCAATATTTTGCTCTCCAGTTTTAATGCATTCAATATACATATTTGTATCTTTGTTAATTACTAAACCAGTAATTTGTAAATCGAATCACTACATTTTAGCTAACATTTTATGTCCATTAATTACTAAACTACTAATTTGTATCTTCAGTCATTACATTTTAGTTAACTTTCGAGTATTTTTTTTAAATAAAATTGTGCTGAACCACCTTTGACATAGCAGTCCTATTTGGGATCAATCAATAATCCAAGATTGGAACAATTTCCGATAAAATCTGAATTTTGTTGTTTTACTCTCTTCAAATTGTTCTCAACTCGCATTTCCACATACTGAGTTTTCGAGCATCTTCACTGTTCAAGGATAACGGACTGTTTCTGAATGTTTATTTGTGCTTCTTCTAATAGAGCCTTGGGAACATTAAAATCCCGTAGGATTATACTAAAACCATCCACAAGTAGAAATTCGATCAATAATGGCTGTACCACATTCAGAATTGGAGAGCATCTCCTCGACCCTTTTCGTAGAGAATGCAAGACATCAGATTTGAGAATGAGTCCGGAACACACTCAGTGTGAAGATTCAGCTTTAGAACAGCACTGTCCCTAATTAGATGTTTGTCCCCTTCACAGGTTAAGTTAGCTGGTAACGCACTTTGGACTATTTGAGCAATTGACCAACAGAAGCTATCAGTTTGGTATTGATAGTAACTCTAAAATATAGTTCGCCTCTTATTAAGTTCACTGGATATACTTCAAATGAATTAGTGAGCACCTTAATAATCTGAGAAACAAATGCTCGATGCCTTGGTCGAACAAAAGCAAAGAAAAGTGAGTTCAGCTCTGCTGACAAACTAAACTGCACCAGCAGCAATAGCATCTGCAAGCACACACTTTACATGCAACATCGCCAAGCTTGGGAATCTTGCCTCCTTTCGAGTACTGGTCACAAGAAACCCCAAAATGCCAAGCATCAACTGCAGGAAATCGATGATTACTACGCAAAACGAGATGTCCACGAGCCTATGTGTGGCAGACCCCAATTACAAGGAAAAGTTGACGAGCCGGTAATTAGCCCAGGGACAAAAGCGAGCCCCGTGAACCTGACAAGCGAAACTGGCCTTCATGAGAAGGAGGAGCCGGATTAGGCGTGATACGATAATTACTAGGCAAAACAAGACGTCCATGAGCCTATGTGTGGTGGACCGCAGTTACAAGCAAAAGTTCACGAGCCGGATCGTCAACTTCTGCGTTGTAATTAGCCCCGGGACAAAAATTTTGATCACAACATCAGTGTTGTGGCAAAACCATCATTATCATTTTTTTCATCAACACTTGTAAAAAGAATATCAAAATTCCAGGGGTTATTCTAATGGTTCGACATATTTTAAAATAATTTTTCCATCAAACATGCAAATACAATTTGAGTTATCATCTTCAAATACTGCGAAAAGTGTGACTCATGCAGTTAATCATTTACTACAATATTAAAGATTTTTTTCAACCGAAGCAATGAGAGAGGCCCCCACTGAATTTTTGTTTTGCTATCAAAGACTCTACAACGCCCGGACTACTTAGGCTAATCTCTTTAAATTATTTGATGTATTTCAAGTGTGACATACTTAAATTTTATGCAAACATTGGTTCAAAAATTGGTATATCAACAAGCTGATATCCAACACAGTTTTTCATGCTATTTTTACGGCTTTGCCAAACCTGACCCCCCTACATTGCCCCTTGAGTTAATATGCGCTTCAAACAAATTCCTCACAAGACCATAAGCCTCTGGAGGATGCTCATTTCCAAGGGATGGGTGTTTATTCACAAAATTCAAAAAGCAGTCCTCTACCAGGCGGTTTCAGTACAACTTCCCCTCACGATAAAGCTGCAAGCCAATAAAACCAAGCTGCTGACCCACCTTTGACATAGCAGAGTCCTTTTTGGGATCAATCAATAATCCAACATTGGAACAATTTGCGATAAAATCTGAAATTTGTTGTTTCACTCTCTGCCAACTGCAAATCTCTTTGTATTTTCTTAAGGACCCTTCAAAATCAGACATAAAAGTTATCGGTAGGAATAAGAAACACATTAAAATTATAAAAAAATAAAAATTATGATCAGAACAACGGTGTTGTCGCAAAATCATCGTTACCAAATTGCAAAATTTCAGGTGCTATTCTAATGGTTCTACACATTTTTAAATAATGTTCCATAAAACATGCCAATACAATTTGAGTTATCATCTTCAAATTATGCCACATACCCTTGTTGTATTGGCCGATAGCAGGTTGTGGTTCTCTTTAAATTTTTATTCCATTACTACAAGCGCTTGGGCAACCAACTTGTGGGGGCATGGCATCCCAAAATCAGTCTATGGGTACTAAGGCCAAATTATTACTTTACTAACAATTACTTGCAATTAAGTTTATTACAACAAAACTGATATTTCCTTACCACACTCAAGAATATAAAGTTTCTACAACTTCTTCACAACGGGTTTGCAACAGGAGTAGACCACCCGGCGCGCAAACTGCGCGCCTTTTTTCTAGTAGCATGTTTTATAGGAATTTTAGAGGATTCTAAGCATGATGTCTAACTTTATGGAAAATTTCCTTTGTGTCTATCTCTCTTTTGATTTCTGCGTCTTTTGCGTCATCCAAACGGCCATTCCTGTGATTTTTTTGTGTTTTTCATTCTATGTGATTCGAGATGCACGTACACTCTAATCTTGTGTTTTTCCTATTTCTGTGTTTTGAAAATCTTACGTTCCAAAGAAGACTTTAGGTATAGCAATCCATATAGGTCATTTGCTTGAACAGATTTTGAATAGTTTTTAGACTTTTTGACAGTGTTTAGGTACACCAATTTCTGATGTGCTCATATAGTTTATGCTTCTGCGGAGTATCAACCGTAAAGTTAATTACACAATATATATTTCATCATGCATCGCCTGTGCATCATATTATAAATGGTTAAAAGCTCAAAATAAATAAATAAATATTAGAAGATAAGGAGGTTATTTATAATTCGCCATCTGCTACAAGTCCCGTTTAGCAGCAAGCAGTGTTGATTACACGGATAGATTGTAGAGTTAGTAGGGGGGTCGTAGTGCCGTTTTGTCTTTTCCACACTGGCCATCATTCTCCACGCTCCGCCGCGAACAACGGATAAGAAGAGAGAAGAGGAGACCAGGGAGAGCAGGCGTTCGTGGCCAGTGAGTCTTCGGGATACGGATATTATCCGTTGCGGAAGTTCTGCAGCCTCCGGAGTCCGGACCCAAACCAAACTGGGCGGCCCAAACCAACCAGAACGCCGCGTGTCTGCAGCCATGGCCACCTCCTCGTCGCCGCTCACTACGCTCCACTTCCCTTTCCGCTCCTCCACCCCTTCGTCGGCTCACAAGGCGGCGCTGCTGCCCCGGTGGCGAAGGCCCGGGGCGCGGTACACTCGCATCCGGGCCATCGACCTGGACCAGAACACGGTACGCCATGCTTGCCCAGCCAGACCTGCAGGTTCTTGATTCGCTTCATCAAAGTTTGATTTCTTGGTGCCTCCTGCAGATTGTGGCCATATCGGTGGGCGTCGTCAGCATCGCTGTCGGGATAGGTGTTCCGGTGTTCTACGAGACGCAAATCGACAATGCCGTGAGTTCTTGGCATCTCGATACTTAGCTCAGCATGTACCCAATCTCTTCCAGTGAAGTGAATTCAGGCTTGATTACTAACTAACATCTTAGAAACTGTTTGGTTAATTAGAACCGAAATCTCCTAGCTAGTTCTCTTCGAATTTGCGTTAGCTTCTTAGTAATGAAGAATTGCAATTTTTTCCTTTAATGGATGCAGGCAAAGAGGGACAACACACAGCCGTGCTTCCCCTGCAGCGGCTCTGGAGCGCGTATGTGATGACTATGCTCTAGCTAGTTTACTCCTAATTTGCAATCCTAATTAACAAAAATGATTAGTCTAATTAGCATGTAAGGGACGCACTTGTGGCCTAGTTGTAGAAGATAAGGCTGTGGGGATTAATGTTATCCGTTCGAATTCAAACACTCACTCTTAAATCAAAGATACATGGCAGTTCCTAGCTACTACGTATTCACATTGTTTTAACAATTGGGATTGTAACGGACCCAATATTCCCACTATATATACTGTTTATGTGAAACGGTAGGAAAAAAGGATGTTGAGAAATACTGAAAATCAAGTGCGATGTTTTCTGGGTTGGGAAATTAAACACTTGCTAGAGTTGCGGCTATGCTTAATTGCTATTCACAAAAAAAAAATGCTTAATTGCTAGAACTTCCGTCCTTGCTAGAGTTGCGGCTATGCTTAATTGCTATTCGCCAAAAAAAAAAAGCTTAATTGCAATAATTTCCGTCTTTCTCAAACACACCATGTTTGCAGCTGGCTGTCGTACTAAATATGACGTCCTTAGAAAAAGAACAATATTCTTTCACTTAATTTTTTTTTGGCGAAAATTTCTTTTTCACTTAATTAAGTAGGAATGATGACAATTCCTCAACTAAGGTTGGTATGACAGTCAAGTACAGTTATCATGACAAATGGCAAAAGAAAACACTCACCTGTTTGTATTAGTATCAGTTAATGCCTTAGACATAGACATAAGATTTCCCTCTAACGTGCTCAACAAAGTAGTCACGCTGAAAACGGAAGGTTGCATGCAACACTAACGTTCAACTGTGATATTTCTCTCAATCTCATTTTCTTTCTTTGTAACTCCACCTAGATATCAGAATATTGAACAGAAATCGTTGATTTTCCAGAGGTATGCAGGTTTTGCAGTGGAAAGGGCAATGTTACGGTGGTAATTGGTGCAGGCGAGACAGAGGTTTCACAGTGCGTCAACTGTGACGGAGTCGGCTCATTAACATGTACGACGTGCCAAGGCACTGGAATTCAACCACGCTATCTTGACCGCAGGTAATGTTCTTTGCTCCTAAGTTTTTGCATATGTGCATCTATATTCGCTTTTATGAATTATTGTTATGTCAGCAGCTCCTCACCAAAATGAAGTTTGCTTGACATGCAAATTTATCTAAATCATACCTAGGGTCCTTTATGCAGAGAGAAAAAAATTATGACATCTAGCGCGCATTTTTTGCTGGTGGTATAGGAAAATATTATAGCAGTTCTACTATCCAAAATAATACTTATTAGTTTCTCAAAACTAATGGCCATTAGTTTAATCCAATGGTGTAAATCTGATATCAGAAATCAGCTATTCATGGCCAATATTTCATCAAAGTGATGGTAATATCGGGAAAAAAGAGAGTGGTAGACTTGTGATAAGTAGTTTTATTTTCATAAATAAAATCAAATTATCTTATTAATCCCTTATGCTTATTAATTTAGTAAATAATGTATTCATTATTATTAGTTCTTATTGGGACGGGCCTGCCTTCCGAGGCATAAAACATAATTTAATAATAGTGCAATTACAAATTTACCTTTAAACATTAGTTTTGAGAAGCTACTGATCACTATTTTGGATAGTAAAACTGCTCAAATATTATGTGGGGTCATTTTCCCTTTTTGTACATGTGAAGGGAAAGATCATATATGTTCTTTTTCTTATGTATCAAGATCTTGCCAGAACAAAGCATAATAAGAGGACATATCTGATTATATTTTGTTTTTGTCTGTGGATTGGAAAATCAGAGAGTTCAAAGATGATGATTGAAGGTTTCGTTACCGGCTAGTGATGGTATGTCCATGGTGTAACCTTACTGCCTAATCTAAGGACACCATGGCACACAGAAAAGAAGTTCTTATTTTGAACCATCAGGATAAATCTGATTCTTTGTGTTGTATATACGTCCATTTTTTTTGGTAAATATGTATGTATGACTGTATGTTTTTCACTGTCATGCAAAGCCTCCACCGGCCAATATCAACATTCTGATGTAAAATACCTTGTTTAATTTGATATCTTGGAGCTAACACGGTTGCTCCGAATCTTCATGGTGCTTGTGCTTACATTCGAGTGACCAATAATGTCATAATGGAAAGGTGAATGCTGAGCCGCATATATGGAGAATGATTTTACCTTTCATTTACTAGTTGAATACCCGTGCGATGCCACGGGAGCCAAAGATTGTGTATAGGTTAAGCGCCATACCCGCGCCATGAGTTCTCCCTATGTATCTTTAGTGTTGATTATCTCGAGGTTGTTCTTTAATTTCTGGCCTTCCCCACAACGTTCTCCCCATCCATAGGGATGTGAAGACACAAAACATCCTGCTATCTTCTTGCCTTAAAGGAAAGATAGCTGATTTTGGGTTCACGAAAGCATTTGCAGATGATTTTAGGACTCATGTCACCACCCAACCGGCAGGTACCCTGGGGTATCTGGATCCTGAATACTACAATACATCTCAGTTAAGCGAAAAGAGCGATGTGTATAGCTTTGGAGTTGTGCTTCTGGAACTCATCACAGGCCAACCGATCAGCGGGCCCCATCAGTGATACTGAGGTTATCCACATTGCTCAATGGGTGAGCCAAGAAGCCATTGCTGACCCGAGGATGACATCAATTCTGTTTGGAAGGCTGTTGATGAGTTGGCACTTCAGTGCAAAGAACAACCATCACAGACACGACCAGCAATGACTGATGCAGTGGTGGAGCCGAAAGAATGTCTGGATCTGGAGGTGTCTCGTGCAATTCAGTCCCAACCAGTGCATGAACTCGTTGAACAGGTTGTTTTGCATAGTGAAGCTTAAGAGGGTAACCATTCGAGACAACAAGTCGTGCTTGAATTGGAACATGTAGGCACTACTGAAAATTGAAAAGATGACGACTATTTTCTTCTCAACCAATTTGCAGAGGCAACTTAAAAAGTCATCACAACATTCACACAGTGGACAGTACATCGTAAGTTTCATGAATTTTCGGCCTGCCTGCCGGCATGTGGGCACCACCCTTGGGTTGTGAAAAAGATGAGACAACCAAACCCTGCAGACATGGACTAATTTTCTGGACTTGCTCTAACGCGCACATCTGAAGCCGTCCGCCGGCATCTCTATTTCTCTCATACTCTCCCAGTAAATTAAAGCGAGGATCTAAATTCACCATTTTTGCCCCGTCGCTTGCTTGGCTTTAGCGCGTCGCAAGTCGCGTCAATGGCCTGCATGGATAGAGATGGCCCCAAAATTAATTGCATTCTTCGTTGTTTTATCCTCGCAAGGTTTGCAGGTCATGACGTGTCATGTGCATCCGACTTCAAACCACGGAGTTAACTAGCTTAGCTCGTTGACTTGGATCGGCATGAAGACAAGGCTAGGTACCTTCATGTGCCATTTCCCTGAGTCGACAATTCCAACGCTTATGATGTACGTAGTACGTACGACGTTGACCATGTGTGTGTGTACGCAAAACACCTGTACCTCCTCCATTCGTTTTGTTTCGCCTCGATCAGCGGGCCGTACCAACCAGTGCATATACTGAAGATTAGCTAGCTAGCTACACAGAGCATATCCATGGCGCCATCCACTGCTACCATGCAGTTCTTGGTCCTCCTCGTATGCTTGGCAGCATCTTCTGAGCTTTTCATAGTCATCCATGGCCAGCTCGATTCTCCAGGTAAAGTACACCACGCTTCGTTAACAAGCTCTCCTAATTCAGTTCCTCTTAATCGATCCTCAGCGCCAAACCAATTAATTCTCCATGCATGGCCCACGGCCGAGCTCTGATCACACGTTAATTTCCTCGATCTTCTCCTCCAGGTTTCATCAGCATCGATTGCGGCATCGCCGCGGACCGGTCCTACTCCGACCAGTCCACCAGCGGCCTGCGCTACGTCTCCGACGCCGGCTACACCGACGCGGGGCTCAACGCCGGCGTCGGGCCGCCCTACGACGATCCGGACATGGCCGAGCGGTTCCGCACCGTCCGCTACTTCCCCGTCGACGCCGGCGCGCCGCGCAGCTGCTACACGCTCCGGCCGGTCACGCCGGGCGGCAAGTACCTCGTCAGGGCCGCCTTCTACTACGGCAACTACGACGGGCTCGACAGGCTTCCGGTCTCCTTCGACCTCCACATCGGCGTCAACCGGTGGGCCACCGTCAACGTCACCGCCGCCGGCGAAAAGTACATCCTCGAGGCGGTGGTCGTGTCGCCGGCCGACTTCTTGCAGGTTAGTGTTTCTGTAACTCTGTTCCGTAATTGTGTTTGTCTGCCCCTGATCTCAATCAGCTGCGTTCGTTTGCTCACTTTCTAGTAACATTATTGTGTCGAAGAAATGCTTTAGCCACTTGGATATGTGAGGATTCGGTTCAATCCTCCCGGGCTGCTGTACACATCAATCCATTTCCCGTCGCAATTGAACTCACCCCCTGCTTAAGAAGCCTTATTTTAAGTCCATAATTAACTTTGATCATTAATTAATTATAAAACATGAAAAAAATAGTGTTTTAGAGGTACCGCTGTTTTCCTGTTAGGCCTTTTTTCCCCTGAACACGAAAGGGTCGTTCTGTTAACCAGTCCACTACAGAGATGAGTGGCAGCTTATGCTACCATACTATAATAATTTATCTTCTCGAAAGCAGAAAAACAGTAAGATTTTATATTGGTAAATATCAAAAGGTTAAATAAACTTCGATACGAACAAACTCTGATAACCTTGGTACCCCAACAAATAATCTATTCCTTTAGAAAATTCCTGCTGACAAACTAGAGAAGACTTCAAGATTTGATGGATTGCATTTGTGATTCTTCAGCTGATTCTCTTCCACCTTAGACTTGACCTGGGACATAATTAATTCCACTTACCATCTTGTCGTGCGCACCAAGTAGCTAGGAAGGAATATGTCTCCACGTTGCATAGTAAACTATTTCTTCTATCGCTGGGCATTTTGCTTCCAGTCCATTGAAAATCCAATCCGAAGCAATCGAACCACATGGCCTCAAATTAGCAGACAAAATGACCAATGTCGCAACAGTCTTCACATAAGGCAGCACAAATTAGGTGTTGGCATGCCCATCCTTCCACTCAAACAGAAGGGTCCGCCAGTGATTATTATCTTTATGACAATCTTGCTTTTCCAAAGATCCTTCATTCAAATAGTGATAAGTGATAACCACACAGAAAGCCACCTGTCTCCACAGAGCTTTAGTAGTAAACTTTCCAAGAAACATTTACAGTTTCTGGATAATAAATTCAACATAAGTCCATATCTTATCTAATATCTGGATGTTCATTTCCAAATAAAAAAAATACAGGTGTGCCTAGTGAACACAGGGCTTGGTACACCATTCATCTCTGGACTTGACCTGAGGCCGCTCAGGTGGACCATGTACCCGGAAGCCACGGTCAACCAGTCTCTGCTGCTTCTCAGCCTTTCCCGGCCATCAGCCACATTCGGTTTCAACAGATACATCTTCTGGCCAGCAGGTTACCCACTGTTCAGGTGAGTGTGATAGTCAGACTCCCTGCCCATCTGTTGATGTAAGTAGATATCCGTACTTATTTCACTATTGCACAGAAGTTTCATTTGAAACTGTTAAGTTTTGTACACTGTCTCATATCGATTTGTTTTCTTGAAAACATAGGTATCCCTATGATCCATACGACCGGCTCTGGCAAAGGTATGGCACCGTTGCTGCATGGACTAACATAAACAACTCAGCCACCGTCGACGTCTCAAACATCAACAGCTTCGACAAGCCGACAGACATACTGCGGAGTGCTGCCACTCCGGTGAATGGAACCCAGATCGACTTCGCATGGAGCCCCGATTCCTTTGTAAACAATGACAACACAACATACCTCTTATTGCTATACTTTGCAGAGTTACAGAGACTGGCAAGCAACACACTGAGGCAGTTTGATATCCTTGTTGACAACACTACATGGAATGGCAGTCAGGGCTTCACACCAAAGTACCTTTCTGCAGACATTGTGAAAAGGACGGTGCAGGGATCAGGACGACACACTGTCTCACTTGTTGCCACACCGAATGCCACACTTCCACCCATCCTGAACGCATTCGAAATATATTCAGTAAAACCAATGACTGAGGTGGCGACCAATGATACAGATGGTATCCTTTTAACACTCTCATGGTCAAAGTTCCGTAGTTAGTGGCATTTATCAGCATTGTGTTATTTCCAGAAGGGCGTACAAATTTTGGTTGCAAGCATATAGGGTGCAGAATTCCTTGCATTGAGCTGTGTATTTGATCATTTTGTCAAAGATTTTAATCTCAGTGAGAATTTAATGCTCAATCTGAATGATCATTCACCTCAATCTCACAAAACATGACTTCAGAATTGTCTCCTTGTTTGTTCCCATATGAACAGCCAACGCAATGATGACAATTCGCACAAAGTATGCACTGAAGAAAAACTGGATGGGTGATCCTTGCGCACCAAAAGTATTTGCTTGGGATGGCCTGAACTGTAGTTATCCTTCATTTGGTCCAGCAACTGTAACAGCCCTGTAAGTATTAAAAGAAATGTACAACAATTGCAGAAAACAGTAATAGACCAACATGTATGATTCATTGATTCCTCAAATAACTAAACTTATGTTTGGTTGTGCTACAGGTGCTTATCGTCTAGTGAGTTGTCTGGAGTAGTTGATGCTTCTTTCGGTGATCTAAGGTCCCTGCAACGCCTGTAAGTCTCAATAGCATTGTTCTGAATTCTACATTCTGAATTTATAACCACCCAAGGTTCTGACCTCCATGCGTTGAATGCTTATGTAAACTTGAGTTTTGGAATTGCAGGGACTTGTCCAATAACAGCCTATCTGGTCCAATTCCTTATTTTCTAGCGCAAATGCCATCACTCAGATTCCTGTATGTATTTCTGCTAAGTCACGTTTTTTGATTAAAAAAAGGGCTTCAAAATATCAAACATTTATTGGGTATCTGCAGTGATTTGTCGAGCAACAAACTCAGTGGACCCGTTCCTGCAGTTCTTCTAGAAAAGAACAAAAACGGATCCCTTGTGCTAAGGTTTGCAGCATGTAGCCACATCATTCTAGAGTTCCTATAATTCCTTGATATTCTTTTGAGAATGATTATGCAAACACAATTGTTGATTGGTAAACGATAAATTAGAAATACATAAATCCTGCTACTTTATTAAAAAAATGCATTGCCTTTATTTTTCTGAATTTCTTATGATCCATATGGTGTTGCTCCAATGTTAGGATTGATAACAACGCAAATATTTGTGATAATGGTGCTTCTACCTGCGAGTCAGAGAACAAGAGAAGCAACAAAACACTTGTCATTGCAACAGTTGTTCCAATAGCAATAGCAACTCTACTGTCTGTAGCAGCATTTCTTATCCTTCATAAAATGGGAAAAAGACGAGGTAACAGTTCATCCAGGAGACCAATAAATCTGCATTCTTAAACTCATTTATGCAATATCTGGTTTCATTGTAGATAAATGGATGGAAAACACCTCAAGGCTTAACAGCCCTCGAGACACGTCAAACATAATTGAGAACAGACGGTTCACCTACAAGGAGCTGAAGCTCATGACATCTAACTTCAGAGAAGAAATAGGGCGCGGAGGCTTTGGCGGTGTGTTCCTGGGCTATTTAGAGAATGGAAGTCCAGTTGCTGTTAAGATGCGTTCCAAAACATCCTCCCAAGGGGATAAGGAGTTTTTAGCTGAGGTAGGCTGAGCAGCCGTTTTTCATCTTTTTGTGTATTATAAAAAATGAAACAAATGCTTAATAATTCTTACATCTCGCAGGCACAACACTTGAGTAGAGTTCATCACAGAAACCTTGTTTCCTTGATTGGATTTTGCAAGGACAAGAAACATATGGCCCTTGTGTATGAATACATGCATGGAGGAAACCTAGAGGATCGTCTAAGAGGTAAGCCCCCATCCCCGTCTCAGGAAGAAGGGAAAAAAAAACAAGCGTAGTTACCAGTATACGTTAGTCTGCTCACTGCTAAGTTTAATAATCTCATTATTCATGAAGTTGGTATGAAAAGAAGATAAACTTTTCAGTTACTAGGATATTTGTTTGTTTCACAAGTTTGAATAAATTAAAGAGTTACGGGCCACATTTATTTATCCACAATTTAATGCTTTAGATTCTCAACTGTGACTCTGGTTCTCATGTGTGCACTATTAAATAATATATGTCATGGCATTTCTTCAGTTCTTCTGACAAGGAACATTTATGAAACGACAATGAATATATTATACTAATTATGGCCAAATTTCACCAGTAACAACATCCCATTTTTATCTTTCTCACGTACCTTGTGATATCTGATATCCACTTTTTTATGATCATCCATCACAGGGGAGGCTGCCGCTGCTACACCCCTCACTTGGCATCAGCGTCTCAAGATTTCTCTTGACTCTGCCCATGGTTCGTAAAACTGCACTTACCTGAAATTATACTATAGTAGTAAGACATGGATCCAGCATCATTATTTATAACACTTGGATGCATCTACATGATTTTGTTACAGCAATTAACCAGGGGGGGGTGGGGGGGGGGGGGGGGGGGGTGTGGAAGCACACTCATTACCAATGTTGCAAATAGCAGGCTATAAAGTTTAGCAGAGTGCTCTCAGAAAAGCTATAGGAGCTATAATGCAGCTATTGTCAATAGTGGTTTACAAAATAAAGCGCATGTTGCTTTATTTCTTTAGTAAATTCGTCAACTTCAGCCCGCGTTTCAAAAGTGCATGCCATTGTCCAAGCATACCATTGTCCTAGCATGTATTTATCATCTTTCCTAGCGGCGAAATAATCCACATAATCAAGAAAGCATGCACCATTCAAACTTTGAAAAAGAAAATTCATCACCTCGCTTGACTTGGTTACGATTAATGAATCATAAATCATAAGTACACAAGTTCATAACTCAGTTATGGCGGAGATAGCGGCATTAGCAGTAATATTTGCGATATCGTCGCGGGACCTATCTCAAAAAGTTATAGCGGAGCTATAGCAGGCTATTTGCATCCATGATCATTACTGAGTTTGGCCAGCTTATACTAATCCATCTGACAGTAACACTAAACCAGTTAGTAGACAAGTTACTGGTTCCTTGGTGTGGATGCAGGATTGGAATATCTACATAAATCGTGCCAGCCGCCACTGATCCATAGGGATGTGAAAACAAGGAATATTCTTCTGTCTGGTGACCTTGAGGCAAAGATAGCTGACTTTGGGCTTATGAAAGCATTTGCCAATGAGTTCATGAGCCACATCACAACCATGCCAGCAGGTACACTGGGGTATCTTGACCCTGAATACTACCATACATCACAGCTCAGTGAGAAGAGCGATGTATACAGCTTTGGAGTTGTGCTACTAGAGCTTATCACAGGACAGTCACCAGCAGTCTCCATAAGTGACACCGAGAGCATCCACATCGCGCTATGGGTGCGCCAGAAACTATCGGAGGGTGACATAACGAGCATTGCGGACCCAAGGATGGGAGGGGATTATGATGTCAACTCTGTCTGGAAAGTTGCAGAGTTGGCTCTGCAGTGTAAGGAAGAACCATCACGGAAACGACCAACAATGACTGACGTTGTGGTGGTGCTGAAAGAATGCTTCGAGCTGGAGGCGTTGCATGCAATGAGCTATAGCTCAGTCGCAAGCAGTGCAAACAATATCAGTGGAACAAGTGCGGATATACATGGTGAAGCGACTGATTGTCCCAGACAGCATGCCATGCTTGAGTTGCAACAAGCAGGCGTTCTATCAACCACTCATGTAGGTCCCGCACAAAGATGAGATGAACCATTGAATTTTGTTATATTCTGAGGGTCTAGTGCTTATATAGAATGCAGTACTGCATTGTAATTTTTCTACGTTCTGTAATTTGATACATTAAATAACCAAGAAAAGATCTCAGACCTATAGGCTATATATATGAATGCTGCAACTTGTGAGCTTATAAAGCAAGACAAACGGAACTGCAGATAAATGAAATCAATAATCAGTCAAACTGAGGCATTCTAATTTGGAGCAGACAGTAAAACAAAGGAAATCAAGAAGCAGTAACCAGTGGTCCTGCTTGCCATAGTTTTCAGGTAGTTCTTTGGGATGTATATTTTCAGTTCATTGGCTTCTAAGTCAGGGACGAGAAGATATGCAAGTATCTTATTAAGTCTTCAGAATAAAGCAAAGACAAAATCATCATTGTCATATGACCCTTCTACAAGTCATAGGTAACACAGAAATAGCATTGCAAAGGGTAGTACATTATGGAAAATAGAAAATCCATCAAAATAGTTACCAGATGCATACACGACGTTTGCAAAATAAATATTTGCCAGACATATAACTGATGAATCATAGCCATTCCCCGAGTTCGTACTCTCTTGGGGACAATCGTTCTGAGATACTAACACAACCTGCAAACAGCAAAAAGCTGATGAATGCTCTACCCAACCATCCGCCGAAGCGTGTTGCAATAAATGAAATCAACAAAATAAATCCCCTTATTTCACAAAAAAAAAAACGAAAAGAAATAACGAAACCATAAAACCAGCACTTGACTCATCGCCATGCCACACAGATCCAACAAGTTCGAAATGCTGGTCCCTCAAGCCAACAAACACCTCAAGCAGAGACGTATTACAGTGTGCGGAATCGGGGAGGTCTGAGATAGAAGATATCACTCACTCCGTTGTAGCGCGCAAGATCAAGATCTGAGATAGAGAATAGGTTTCCAACAGCGGCGAATGTATGGCATTTTCGAGAAGTGAGGTCAGTGGAGTGGAACTCACGGCGGCGGCGGAGGCGGACGGCGCCGGGGGCCGGCGGGTGCGGCACGAGGATGGACACAGGCGGCTGATGCAACCGTTTCCTGACCAGGCAGGAGAGTGCCCATGGCTATGGGCTAATAGACTATTGACCCATCCAGGCCCAAGCTTCTTCATTTGCTTTGCTTCCATTCCCGGCATGCGAGGAGGTGAACGGCCAGAATACAACGCAAAACTGAATTCAGCTTTATGTTTAATTTTTGAACAATTCAGATGAGCTTTTTTTTTCTAGAGAAGATGTTACCTATGACATTTCCCTCCCATTTATTTCCTTTGGTCTTTCAATTTTGAGTAAATTTCAAAAATCCACGAATGTTTTGTACTATTTGTAACGCAAAACTATGATTTTTAAGAACAAAATAGGCAATTATGCCTTTTATTTTGCAAATCAGAATGGGAGCTGTATTGATGTCATCTTTTGCTTGTGCTGATAGCGCTTATTTTGAACTTTTCATCACCGGGATTTCAGCAATCGAAATTGGGGCCTCCCCACCTCTAGAAAAAAAAAAGCTTTAGTACATTAAATATTCATTCGTGCGCCAATAAAATTGTAGTTGTGGAGCTTATCGATATACAACAGTGCAAGATCAACCAGAACACACTGCTCTCTTCCACTACCAGTCAGTCTACCACTGAACAGGATCAGCAGTACAGAAGGATAATCCCAGACCCTGTTATGCATGTTGGTAATCCAAACAAGTGTGAAGCACACAACATTTATTCATTTTACTTTTGCTCTTTTCCTTTTATGGAAACTACGAGGAAGAGCTAGCTGCGTAGCAGACCCTCAAAGTAACATAGTCCTATATGGAGCGTTGGTCACATCTATTATCTTAGTATTTGAAGGTCTAAAGGAGCTACCACGTTCGCTCTCAAGGTCACGAAATTATCACGTTAATCAGAAAAAAGAAAAGCTATGAGCTGTTGGATTTTATGAAGATCTAACGGTCTAGATAAACAACACCATCATATCAAAATAATTTATAGTGGAAAAAATACTACTGATCCTACGGCAAGAGAAGGAGTCCGAACGTCCTGGCGTTGGAATTTTTATCACCTGAATATTTAACTATCATCTATAGAGTCATATCATAGAGACAAAGAAAAAAAGTAGAAACGTTGTTGTGAACTCCATGGCCAGGTGATAGGTGTCGGCTATAAATTACAACGCAAAATTTTTTTATTATAATTCGTATCTGCATTAATAAATAAGGAAAATATACATAGACATGTACACTCCACCCAATTTGCTCTGAAGACCTTAAATAAAACAAAGAACACAAAAAGGTCCCTATCCTCCGGCTTGCCGTATTCGCTGGAGAATGACGCCGCCTAACATGAAAACCGATGGAGACACCACTGGACCAGATCAAGAAGAACCCATCGCACCTTGGCTTTCAGTTGAGCCTCAGAAGACACCAGCCTCTGGGGACGGGATGAAGCCATTAGCTAAACAACCATCGTCCAGAGACACGACCCAAACTCCCCTGACCATGGATCGGAGCTCGCCATCGACGTCGGCCGCAACCGAGGGATGCTCGAGCTCGATCCATCTTCCTTCTTGCCACGAATCCGACAGCCTTCTCTCCTTCCTTAAAGCAAAAGGGCAACATCCTAACTGCCGTTATACGACGAAGGCGACACGCCCACCACCTACTCCTGTAAAAGGGCCACCTCCATGGAGCCCCACCTCCACAAGCTTGCTGCCGGCGCCAAAGCTGAGCAAAATGAGGCGAGGAAAAGATAGGGAGGACATAATCCTTGGCGACATTGACGGCAACACCGCCTCACCGCCGATGCCAAGAAATCTAACCCTAGACAAACTAGGATATAAAGTACAACACTACCCTACCAACCGGCTGTAAGCTTCATGACCATTGGAGCTAGGGAAACCCCAAGGTATGAATGTTTTGGTGATAGGATGAGAACCATGAATGTGACTAACACTCTTTGTGAGATCTTATAGGTCACATACAAAGAAAGCTCCGTCCGTTGGTGGTGAACGGCAATACGCCATGAACTTATTGACAAGGATGATTGGTTGCCTTCATCTACACAAGAACGGACTTGATGGAGTCGCGGAGAAGACATGGATCAAGGCTAAGGACATGCTAGATCCAAGCGGGTGTTGCTTGATTAGATGTTAGCTTGAGTCCATAGGAAAAACCGGACTATCAAGAGGGTTCGAGGTGGTTCTCTTAGTACACACTAGTTATAGAGATCATTGGATGCATGGTGAGTCTCTCAGGGGCTAGGGTGGCATAAGAGAGTTGAAGGAACCAAGAAGATCAAGTGTTGAAGAAGAAGATCAAGAAGAAGATCGAAGCTGCGAAGGCAGAGGAGACCGGACAGTACGGTCATGGAGACCGTACAATACGGTCTACAGAGGAGTTCCAGACAGAAGAGCTTAAGTTTCTGGAAGTTGGAGAAATAGAGACCGGACAGTTGACCGGACAGTACGGTCCTAGGGACCGGACAGTACGGTCTCTATTGGAGTGTTCCAGACAGAGAAGCTGAAGTTTCTGGAAGTTGAAGAATGAAGACCGGACAATTGAGAGGATGGTACGGTCATGGAGACCGTACAATACGGTCTTACAGGAGAAGAGCAACAGAGAAGGAGAAGTTTCTGTTGGCTGAAGAAGAAGTTGAGACCGAACAATACGGTCCTAGGGACCGTACAATACGGTCTGGTTTGAGAAGATGGTCAGCACTCCCCGGACGCCAGTCTGGTAGAGACCGGACAATACGGTCACATGGAGACCGGACAATACGGTCCTATTGTACGGTCCTTACGCAGACTGGGTACTTTTGGACAACGGCTAGTTTGAGGTTGGAGGCCTATATATAGTTGGTTGTTTACCTCTTTGAGGTGCTCTTGGACCCAGGAAAGAGGGGAGGTGCTGCCAAGAAGCCAAGAGGGAGATGTGTGAAGCACTTGAGAAGGATTTGGAGTGATCCTAGTGCTTGAGAGAGTAGCAAGTTGCATCCTTTGATCTCTAGGCTAGTGTGGGCTTGAGAGAGTCATCTAGGGCTGTTACTCTTGGTCTATGGCAAGGCCTAGACCGGTTAGGCGTCGGTGTTGAGCTGTCCAAGGAGATTGTGGAAGTCGACACAAGTTTGTACACGGTCTTGGAGCTTCCCGTGCGAAAGAAGCATCACTAGTGGAGCGCCCTTTGGCACGCATCACGTGCGGAGCCTTACCTCCGGAAGAGTACCCGGGATCGAGCCCGGCGGGACGTGCCCGCGACTTCACTCGGAGGGTGAAGTGTGCTCTAGGAGGGATCGCCATCGAGCGGAGGGACGGGGTCGAGACTCCGGCGGGAGTGACCCAACGTGGAATAGGGGAAGGCGCCATCCTTCCGAGACCATGGGAAAACATCATGAGCATTCTCTATCCCTTCTCCTTTACTACTCGCATTTACTTATCGCACTTCATATGATTGCTTGTAGTACTTGAGTTGTGCTCTTATCTTGCTTGTGTGCTTACCTTGGTACCTACTAGCTTCACTAGGTTTGCTTGATTGCCTTGCTCGTGTGCTTACTTGTTATAGCCTATCTAATAGCTCTAAGGACTCTACTTAGTGTGCCTAGTATCTTGGTTGCCTTGTCCCTAGTTATCTTGTTACCTTGCCTTGCCTAGCTTAAATCTTCCGCTATCTATCTTGTGCTAGGTTGCTAGTGTAGTGTGATTGTGTTATCTATATGCACTAGCTATTTAGGTTAAGGATACTCCTTAGTGTGCTTTACCTTGTTACTAGAACTACTCGCTAGGAGTTGCTTGGGTGTAAGTGTTTGGAAATAGATTCTAGAGTGCACCGATTCACCCCCCCCTCTCGGTCACACGATCCTTACAAGTGGTATCAGAGCCAAGTGCTCATTTTTAGGGCTTTACCGCCTTGAGTCGTGACCGGGATTGCGTGTGGGAAAATGGAGACCACTCATGATGACGTTTCTAACACTTCCATCGCCTCTACCTTGATTGAGCCTTATGATTGTGTGCTTAATGACATTTCCTACTATGGTGTGCGTGATGAGTATGATGAGCTTGTTTTGAATGATAATGAGGATATCACTAACTTCGCATCTCGCTTGTATGTTCTTGCTAGGAAACTCATGTCACGAGGCTATCCATCTATTATGCACAAGCATGTTGTGAAGAAGCTTATCCGATCTCTACCACTCTCGCGTTTTGGTATTCTTGCTTTTGCTCGAGTGAATGAGTTTGTGAACATGCCCTATGATGAGGTGGTTGCTATTCTCTCCTCTCTTGAGGAGGATATCAAGAAGGGCAAGGATATCTCTCATGCAAGTGAAGATCAACACATTGAAGCTCAACCTCTACCTCAAGCTCAATCATCATCTCGTGTTGGTGAAGGTTCTTCTTCTCGGGATCAAGAGGATGGATATCTCAAGCTATGTGATGAGTTGGACCACATCTCTATGGATCCAAATGAAGATCTAGTTGAGTTTGCTCTTCGGATGGATTCACTCATCAAGAGGATAAATGAGAACAAGCTTTGGATAGTCACTAAGGGTCAAGGTCTTAGAAGGTTTCTTGATGCTCTTCCAAAGGACAAGTATGGTGATCACATTGAATTTGAGAGCTTTGAACTTGAGTCATATTCAATTGAGCAAGTCATCGAGATTGTCACAAGAAGAAGGGCTCGCTCTTTGCTTTCTAACACATTCAAGACCCCAAGTGATGATGAGGAGGAAGAAGAAGAAGATGATAGAGTTCCCGTCTTCTATTGTGATGATGACTATTCAAGTGCTAGTGATGATGAGTCGGAGCCTATCAAGGAATATCACATGAAGAGAGAAGTCTTGCCATCCCTTTTTGAAGAATACTACATCTTGTATGAGCCGGATCTTGCCGATCGGCCTCACTATCACCTCTTCGACATGTATGATGTGTTCTATAGGGAAGATGGGGAGACTTGGCTTGATTGTTGGAAGAGGCTTCTTGTTTTGGTGGCTAGAGTGAACTCTTTTGAAGGAGAAGACAAAATTAGTGATGAACACGCTATTCACACGGTGATCTCTATGCTACCATACAATAGGAAGGTCCACATTCTAAATGATCTCAATGATGATATTAGTGGTATGACTCTCAAGGACATGATCTTGATGGCACTATCCTATGAGAATCAAATCTATAACATTCTTGAGTACTTCAATGCTAGTGGAGAAGTGGGAAGGTTTCAAGGTCTTAACTTGGAACTCATGTCACACACATGGTGTTGATCGGACCATGTGGAGACACAATGGAGTCACCAAGGCAATGATTGGCGCCTTGGATGCGTTGGACTTGGACTTTCTAAATGGAGTTCCTATGGCCTACATCAAGAGCAAGCAAGAGGTAAATGATATGTCAATTGATTCTCATGATACTAACACTCCTCTTTGCTTGATGGCTACTTCCAAGGTGAACTACAAGATTGGTGGCAAACATTGGGTGTTGGATAGTGGTTGCACTCAACACATGACCGGTACTTCATCCATCTTCACCAACTTGGAAGAAAATGAAGATCATGACAAGGTCACATTTGGGGACAACTCCAAGCACAAGGTGAGAGGTCTTGGTAAGGTGGCTATCTCAAATGACCTCTCTATCTCTAATGTATTGCTTGTTGAGTCCCTAAACTTCAATCTTCTATCCGTTGCTCAAATATGTGATCTTGGCTTTTCTTGTAACTTTGATGCTAATGGGGTGGTTCTTCATAATGATGCTATGGGTCTCACTATCAAGGGCTTTCGTCATAATAATCTATATGTTGTTGATTTTGAGACTAACATTGTTGCCCCTAGCACTTGTCTCTTCACTAAGTCCGCTCTAGGTTGGCTATGGCATCGGAGGCTTGCTCACATTGGTATGGGTCAACTCAAGCGTGTAATGAAGAACAAGCTAGTGAGAGGAGTCAAGGATATCACCTTTGAGAAAGACAAGCTATGTAGTGCATGCCAAGCCGGAAAGCAAGTGGCTTCACCTCATCCGTCCAAGAATTTCTTGTCAACTTCAAGACCTCTTGAGCTCTTACACATTGATCTCTTCGGGCCTACAACTTATGTGAGCATTGGCGGGAATCTCTATTGCTTGGTGGTAGTGGACGACTACTCAAGATATACTTGGGTATTCTTTCTTGAGAACAAGGCACAAACAATTGGGATATTCAAGAAGTTTGCTAGAAGAGTGCAAAATGAGTATGGGCATCGCATCAAGAAGATTCGGAGTGATAATGGGACGGAGTTCAAAAACTCTATCATTGAAGACTATTGTGATGAGATTGGCATCAAGCATGAATTCTCCGCTACATACACTCCTCAACAAAATGGTGTTGTTGAGAGGAAGAACAAGACACTTATCACTCTTGCTCGTGCTATGCTTGATGAATACAACACTCCGGAGAAGTTTTGGGCGGAAGCTATCAACACCGCATGCTACACCTCCAACCGGATCTATCCTCACAAGTTGCTAAACAAGACCCCATATGAAGTGATTGTTGGGAGAAGACCGAATGTTGCCTACTTCCGGGTGTTTGGTTGCAAGTGCTACATCTACAAGAAGAGGGAAAGACTTGGCAAGTTCGAGAAGAGGACCGATGTGGGCATTCTTGTCGGTTACTCGGGCTCGGCTAAGGCTTATCGGGTTTACAACACCTCTACCGGCTTTGTTGAAGAAACTTATGATGTGCAATTTGATGAATCTCACGGGTCTCAAGAAGACCCTCCTTCTTCTCATATTGTAGGTGATGAACCCGTGGAGGAAGCTTTGGAGAACATGCCCATTGGTGAAGTTATTCCTCGTGAAGATGAACCTCCGACACCTCCTCCAACAACTTCATCAAATGGAGTCTCTACGAGTACATCACAAGAGAATCCAAGCTCTCCCTCAAGTGAACAACATCGAGCACCTTCAAGTGATCCGCAACAAGCATCATCAAGTCAAGCTCCATCAAGCGAACCGCAACATGCAACGAGTCAAGCTACTTCAAGTGAACCGCAACAAGCGCCATCAAGTCCACCTCATGCATCTACGAGCCAAGCTTCACCGAGCAATCAAGAACAAGCACAATCTACTTCAACTCAAGATGATGGCTCGGGTTCACCTCTTCGACAACAAGACACTCACATCTCAAGGGAGCAAGCCACAAGAGATGCGCAAGACACTTCGCCGGCTCCTCCTCCTCCTCGACAAGAACCTTCAAGGAAGCACAAACCCATTGCTCGAGATCATTCACGTGATCTCATCATTGGGAGTCCTTCTCAAGGGTTAAAGACTAGGAGAAGTCAATATAAGCCAAATTATGTTGATGAAGCTAACATTGTTGAGAACTTCTCTTTTGTCTCTACCCTAGAGCCGAAGACGATCGAGGAAGCGTTGAAAGACCACAAGTGGGTGCTATCCATGCAAGAGGAGCTCAACAATTTCAAGAGGAATGATGTTTGGAAGTTGGTGAAGCGGCCCAAGCGATCCAATGTCATTGGCGCTAAGTGGGTCTTCAAGAACAAGCAAGATGAGAAGGGAGCAATCGTGAGGAACAAGGCAAGACTTGTGGCGAAAGGCTACTCTCAAGTTGAAGGCGTCGACTTTGACGAGACCTTTGCCCCCGTCGCTCGTCTTGAGGCTATAAGAACACTTCTTGCTTATGCTTCTCATTTTGATTTTAACTTCACCAAATGGATGTGAAAAGTGCATTTCTCAATGGACTAATCAATGAAGAAGTTTATGTAGAGCAACCTCCTGGCTTCGAGGACCCCGAGCATCCGGACCATGTGTACAAGCTCAAGAAGGCTCTCTACGGACTCAAACAAGCACCAAGAGCATGGTATGAACGACTTCGAGATCATCTCATCACCAAAGGCTACAAGATCGGTAGTATCGACAACACTCTCTTTACTAAGCATATTGGTGATGATCTCTTTGTTTGTCAAATCTATGTTGATGATATCATCTATGGCTCTACTAACGAAATTTATAATGATGAGTTCCGTACTCTTATGAAGAAAGAGTTTGAGATGTCCATGATAGGTGAACTTCATGTCTTCCTCGGTTTTCAAGTCAAGCAAATGAAGGAGGGCACGTTCATCTACCAAGAGAAGTACACTCGGGATCTTCTTAAGAGATTCGGCATGGAAGACTCCAAGTCATACGACACACCTATGGCTACAAGTGTCCCTCTTGATGTGGATGTAAAAGGTATACCGGTGGATCCTAAACTCTATCGTTCTATGATTGGTTCACTTCTTTACCTTACCACCAACGCCAACATCGACGTGGAGGCAGGTGAGATTCACTTGGACTTCAACGGCAGGGAAGAGACGTTCAGCTTTAAACCCAAGGTTGAGCAATGCAAGCAAGTACGGGTCATATATGGAAAGGACCCAAAGGAAGTGGAAAAGATTGAGATTACTCAACCCATGCCACAGCCAGATAAGCTCATTGCATACATGAGAAACTATTTGGCAAGAGAGAATGTAAGAAGGCCAGCAAATTATTGGAGGACTCCAAGGAGGATGCCTCAGCTGCCAAACACACCTCAAGCCCCTCTTACTCCTCCCCGCAAGAAGGAGTAGGCGAGTCACAATCGCCTAAAAAGAGGAGAGCGAGGCGCTCAAGAAAGAAGAAGGCAGCTACGGTATCGACCGATGAGAGTACAACAAAGGCGTCTAGTAAAGAAAAGGTCGCCGCCACTATTGCTATTTCTTAACGATCATAGATAAATCCGCAAGCGCACGGAGAATACCGCTGTAGCATTTCACCCGGAGTATTCCAAGGTATCGTAATTTATATTTTCCACAGGGAAGACGATGGTTAAGAGAGTACGATGCTCATAGTTAATGTCTACATTTAAATGGATCACGGACCATACAGAGCTAAACAATAATACACGGGTAGTGTGACACACAAGAAAAGGACCAAAGCCAAGTATAGGCCCATTGTAGCCCATCTTCTAGAAAGTCTTCATTAAGTTCAAGTTGGGCTTCAATATTCTGGTTTTGTGGGCTTCTCGTGGCCCACTGGTGGAGGCCTGCAGGCTGTGGCCGATGGGTGTGGCCGGCCGGCCTAGGATGTAGACCGGCCGGCCTATGATTTCTCTCACAGAGGCCCATTTTCTCCAGAAATACTCCTGCACTCATAAATCATCCCAAACTCGTGGAAATTTATTAGTTGAAATAAATATGCGTATAAGAAATGCTAATTCTCCTTTATGTGTAGGAATATTGGCGGTCGAAGTTGGTACTTAACGACCGTCAACAACCACAAACACAAAGAAGACAACCAAAGTGTGACGGAAGAAAGAAGGAACCTAAGCCCCGTCAAATTCTCCAGCGAGCGAGGGTCCATACAAGTTAAAGCGACATGGAGAACTCTAGCTCAAGACGTAAAAATGAGAGCCCTCCGATTGGGGAGGCCATCCCAATCGTTATCCTAGCTAGACCTAGCATCTGTTTTTCTTTCATAAACCATAAAAACAAAACAAAAAGTAGAAATTTAAAAACACAAAAATAATAGGATCCCGGCAATGCCCATTAGGGGCTAGCCCCTTGTATCATCCTCACTCTTTTTTGCAGGTCAAAAAGGAGGAGGAAGAGCCTGATCAAACTTAAGTCTTACAAAGACTCAAGCTTTGGGAGGGCCCCAGGTAAAAAGGAGTTCAACAGTAGCTCGAGTCTTGCAAAGACTCAAGCTTGGGGAGGACCCCAGGTAAGTATTTCTAACTTTCTTAATAAATAAATAAACTTCCTGTTTCGAATAAATACTAGAATCTTGGTGTTATGCTACACTTAAGGGAAATGATGATCGAGTTACAAATTAGCTTCCCATGTGTCGCATAGATGCAACCTCTACTCCTGACATATGTGTTATTTTTATTTGAGCATGATCACATCATGAGTCTTGCTTAGTTCCGTGGGTTGCATTTATTACACCAAGTCTGAGCATTGTGGATTGGGATATAGCATGATTAGGACTTGTTGCAATTTCTTAGTATGATTTTATCCAGAGATGTTTTTCTTGAATTGCTGCAAGTACCTAAAACCCTTCTGTTTTGACACACTTCTTTTAGTGTGAGGATTTATTTACCTACCAGAGCCATATCATAATATTCGAAACAGCCCCACTCATAGCCATTTGTTTATGTATTGAGTTTTGTTAAGGTTTGATGTACTCTTAAAACTAAGCACTCCTAATTTTGGTCAAAATCCTTCGCGTGTGTTTTCGAAAATTTCTCTCCACCAAATAAAAAGGGGAATGTTTGGATAAATCAAACAAACATTTTTCAGTTGGTCTATCCAAAAAGCTCAAAAATATTTCAAAATGTTTTTGAACCGTGCAAAAGTTATAATGCTGCATGACAAGGTGTAACATATAAGCCCCACGATTTTTGCAACACTCATAAATTTTTGTGCTCTCATAAACTTATCACTGTTTATGGAGTATGTTGTTGCATCTTTATTACCCATGGGGCTTCTTTGTAACTCCTGATCCGCAGGTACCCTGAGTTGAGTTTGCTCGGGACAAGCAAAGTTTAAGCTTGGGGAGGTTGTTGACGGTTACCATGATTTGACCGCCACCCTACCGGTAAATAAATGCATAACACCAAGATTTTGTGCATAGTAGAAAATAATGCTACTCCACAAGTTTTGGTGGATATTTGGATGCAGGAGTGAATAATGGAGGAAAGTGGGCCCAGCCAGGGAATTTCCCTGGCCGGCCGGCCCCACCTTGTGGCCGCAGGCTCCGGATTTTCTCCAGTGGGCTGGAAACTAATCCACAACACACAATTCAAGGCCAGCCTAGCAAATTGCACCGCCATGTTGACCGGACAGTACGGTCCTAGGGACCGGACAGTACGGTCTCTATTGGAGTGTTCCAGACAGAGAAGCTGAAGTTTCTGGAAGTTGAAGAATGAAGACCGGACAATTGAGAGGATGGTACGGTCATGGAGACCGTACAATACGGTCTTACAGGAGAAGAGCAACAGAGAAGGAGAAGTTTCTGTTGGCTGAAGAAGAAGTTGAGACCGAACAATACGGTCCTAGGGACCGTACAATACGGTCTGGTTTGAGAAGATGGTCAGCACTCCCCGGATGCCAGTCTGGTAGAGACCGGACAATACGGTCACATGGAGACCGGACAATACGGTCCTATTGTACGGTCCTTACGCAGACTGGGTACTTTTGGACAACGGCTAGTTTGAGGTTGGAGGCCATATATAGTCGGTTGTTTACCTCTTTGAGGTGCTCTTGGACCCAGGAAAGAGGGGAGGTGCTGCCAAGAAGCCAAGAGGGAGATGTGTGAAGCACTTGAGAAGGATTTGGAGTGATCCTAGTGCTTGAGAGAGTAGCAAGTTGCATCCTTTGATCTCTAGGCTAGTGTGGGCTTGAGAGAGTCATCTAGGGCTGTTACTCTTGGTCTATGGCAAGGCCTAGACCGGTTAGGCGTCGGTGTTGAGCTGTCCAAGGAGATTGTGGAAGTCGACACAAGTTTGTACACGGTCTTGGAGCTTCCCGTGCGAAAGAAGCATCACTAGTGGAGCGCCCTTTGGCACGCATCACGTGCGGAGCCTTACCTCCGGAAGAGTACCCGGGATCGAGCCCGGCGGGACGTGCCCGCGACTTCACTCGGAGGGTGAAGTGTGCTCTAGGAGGGATCGCCATCGAGCGGAGGGACGGGGTCGAGACTCCGGCGGGAGTGACCCAACGTGGAATAGGGGAAGGCGCCATCCTTCTGAGACCACGGGAAAACATCATGAGCATTCTCTATCCCTTCTCCTTTACTACTCGCATTTACTTATCGCACTTCATATGATTGCTTGTAGTACTTGAGTTGTGCTCTTATCTTGCTTGTGTGCTTACCTTGGTACCTACTAGCTTCACTAGGTTTGCTTGATTGCCTTGCTCGTGTGCTTACTTGTTATAGCCTATCTAATAGCTCTAAGGACTCTACTTAGTGTGCCTAGTATTTTGGTTGCCTTGTCCCTAGTTGTCTTGTTACCTTGCCTTGCCTAGCTTAAGTCTTCCGCTATCTATCTTGTGCTAGGTTGCTAGTGTGGTGTGATTGTGTTATCTATATGCACTAGCTATTTAGGTTAAGGATACTCCTTAGTGTGCTTTACCTTGTTACTAGAACTACTCGCTAGGAGTTGCTTGGGTGTAAGTGTTTGGAAATAGATTCTAGAGTGCACCGATTCACCCCCCCCCCCCCTCTCGGTCACACGATCCTTACCAACCGGCAAGACCACCACGGTCTCCGCCACCTCGCGAAGCCCCATGGGCCATCGAAGGCGGGAAAGACCATCGGCCAACAAAATTTTCTGCCTCTCTCAATTGTAGCATGATCGAGAGAGACCAAGAGAGTTCTACTGCTCGACGAGCCGGATGCGCCAACATTTCTCACCAAGGCTATGACAAGAGCACAACCACCAAGACTGCAGGGGAAGAGATACACCTGGGGAAAGAAGCCGCATGCTCAACATTACATTCAACGGTGGCTCACTGACGGCTGACAAAAATGGCAGCATGCCACGCCAATGAGAGGTAGTAGGCACGGCTAACATGTTGGCAAGGCTTTACTTCTTGACATCTTATATACTCCCTTTGTCGTAATACATAAGTATTTTTGGGTTTGATCAAAATCAAACATTGGTAACTTTGACTATCAATAACAAAAAAAAATCATCAATATACAAAATATACCACAAAATTTATCATGAAATAAACTACCATAATGTGTAATTCTTTATATTTATAATAATTTATTTTCCTATATATTGTGTCAAAGTTAAGAATGTTTCACATTAACCAAACAAAAAATGCTTTAATTTTAAGAGAAATGGTGTATTAGATAGGTTCATTGTCATCTCTAATTCATATACGACTTTGAAGAGCAGGTTACACCACTGACAAGCAAGCCTGTGCAAGCTACACACGCCGGAGTGAATAGTACGTGCCATGCCATGGCACGTTAACGTGGTGTGACACCATGCACCAACCGTCGAGCTCCACTACGCAGCAAAAGGAGGACGGGCGAGATTAATGTGGTTGGAAACATAGCAAGAGTTAGAGCCTCAACAAACTATGAAGTCAAGGACATGTTCACTATACAGGAAGTTTAGAACAAGCAAGCAATAATCAGTATGGACAAATTATTTCTCAAATCCAAATACAAAGATAACACTGGAATCTCATATAGCTACCAACTATAAAATCAACACACATTAAGGTATCATCTCTTCTTTATTTAGATTGTAAAAACTAAGGTCGTGTTTGGTTCGGCTCTTATCGAATTCAGCTCCTCTAACGCAAGCACTACATCGACACTATTCATGAAGCAATTTTTCTTTCTCCTACCCAGATCAACAACAAAACAACTAGGAGCCGACAAGGCCAAAACGTTTAACTCCAATGGTTTCAGCTCCCTGGTGCTACAGTGCAGCTACAATACCGAGGTCAAAGCACCTCGGGCGCGAGAGATGAGGCCAACCACACGATCAGCACCATGACTTCAGCTACCTGATCAAACTATGAAAGCAAAATAAAAGGCACACGTTGACCTTCATGCATGGGCAACCACATAGAAAGGAGATGACTCACCACGACAATATGTACATCGATCTCCCAGCTAATAGGGTAGTATAAGAGATATGATTTAGGCCCTCCCGAATAGCCGAAACTATTAGAGCAATTGAGATAGTTGTTGAGGAGACACAAAAATATATACCACTCTAAGGTTATAAGATGCAATTTACAAATTGTATCGATGACACAAGTTGTAAGTTTTTAATTTAGATACTTTCATTTGAAGAAAAAACCTATATCGTGTCTAGCCTGTGCAAACTGCACAGGCAACCTTGCTAGTTTTATTCATTCAAGCTGAGGTGGAACGGTCGTAACTAAGAGATCCCGTGGAATCAGTGTTCTCGAGAGCAACATCCGTTTCTGCAGCAATTTGGGTCAAATGTACAAAAGATCTTCTCAGGGCAGCAAAAACAGACGGCGTCCGCATCCTCGGCGAGTACTGGAAAAAAAGCATGAAACCAAACAAAAAAAGGACATCGGTTCATTATTGCTCTCCATATGCATACTGCAAAAAATAAAGTTAATTGAAACAACGCACCTGCCTATCTCAGGTAACAGTAGAGAGCAGAAGAAAAGTGCATATAATGATTATTTCTTTGTCTCAAAATATAGTATTTCTAGTTTTGTCTGAAGTTAAACTATTCTAAGCTGACCAATTTTATAGAGTAATATTAATATTATCTTAACACTGTAAAATCAACCTCATGAATTAATACACAACAAAAATATTATATCACAATTCATTGATTTGATGTGGTGGATATATTAATATTGTTATTTATAAGTTAGTATAATTTGACTTTGACTAGCATACGTCCTTGCCGCTAGACCACAAAACGGTTCGAGACTAAGAAAGGTTCGATAGTTACAACATAAAGAAATAAGAACTCGGACAAATTCAATTTAACGTGATTTCGATACGAATTCAAACATAAGTGGCCTGAAACTAAAAAATCCGGCTGAAATTGTGGGCTAACGACTTTTTTGAGACTTAATATGTAGTAGAGAAACCCTGTTTAGGACGGCGAGAGTATAAAATTCACCGTGCGGGTGGATAGCTGCCACGAAGATCACCGCGGCCATGGCCCAGATGAAGAGCGCGAGGATCGTCCTCTTTCCACCCATATCCTGTCGACTGCTGCCTCTCAGAGCAGATACCCTCTCGCTTCGCCTCCGGAATGGCTAGTAGGTGTGTGAGAGTGCGCCTATGCTAGCTGCTGCTATATATCCTCTCGTGTACGTCACATATACGCAGCAATGAAAGCATATACTTATGGTATGATACTTGATTTGCCATATAACAATATCAGTCGAGTCGTTTTGTTTTTCCTTGATAGCTCCTCCCAAATGCAAATGCCAGGCGGACTTCCTTGATGGCTCCACTGCCCATAGCCAAGCTAGTTTGGCCGATCGGCCCGATCCAATGGCAGCCAGACATCCTTGATAGATCCAATGGCGTCCAGTAGTGGTCTCTCTTGGTTTGTTCTGCTGACCAAGCTGGCCGGCCACACATGCATGAGCAGACAAATGTGGGATGATTCTAGGATACTACTATGAAACATCAAAATAAAACAAAGCATTAGAAGTTTTGTTCATTGTCTTTTCAAAACCACCAATGAAACTAGCCTTAATAGACTCCATCAATTTGTAATACGCCAGGGGGCAAGCAGAATAATCAATTATTCAATATTATACTTCTTTCGTTTCAGTTTATATATTTACAGTTCTAACTTTGGGCACGTGAATTAAAGATAGATGAAAAAGTTGATTGACACGAAAACGAGTGAAAGGAGAGAGATAGATATGCATTGCGAAGTGGGAATGGAGAGAAATAAGAATGAGAACTGTAATTATTTTGGCAAAAAATTTTGAATGCTAGAACTGCAATTAAGTTGAAACTGTGGGAGTACTAGGTAGAAGCACTACTATCAAAATCCAAAAAATAAAAATAATCAATTAATCCTTATACCAATTAATGTTTCTGACTTAGTTCGAAAAAAAATGTTTCTGTCTTTTTTTTCCCCAACTAAACATAAGGTCAATACGGTCAATTTACTCTCCCAAGTCCCAACCCCTTGCCCAAAAAAAAAGAAATACTCCCCCCAGCGAGACCCAAAGAATTCAACGGGGCAGGCCAGCCTCCAAAGCCGGCTCACGAACACGCAGCCCTCTCTGTGTTCCCGGCTTGGGTCACCTACTTGCTCCTCCACGAACGCACGTACTCCACGCAACCTCCCCCCACCCCACCACTTGCCTCCACCTCTCTCGCAGCGCGCGCACCCACTTCACCAGTTCGATCGCCTCCCTTCCCCGTCCGCACTCCACAACCATTTAACCAACCGCCGCCGCGCGCTTGCAGGCAGCTACCTCGGTGGCCGCCGATCAACAGGCACACGGGTGAGCGATGCATCCTCTGGTGGAGGCGCTGGTGGGCGAGCGGCGCCACTGGGGCCCGGCGGTGCGGCACGCGGCGGCGTGGGCGGGCGCGCTGGCGCTGGCCGTGTCCGTGGCGTCGTTCGCGCCGGAGGCCGCCTTCGTGTGGTCGCTGGCCGGAGGCGGCGGCGGGGGTAGGGCGTGCGCGGCGGGGACGGTGCGAGTGCCCCTCGACGGCGGCGGCGAGCACGTGTGCGTGCCGGCGCGGATGGCGGGGCGGTCCGCCGCCGACCTGCTCGTGCCGCCGGCGTTCGCGGGGCTAGCCGTCGCCGCCTCCGCGTGCTTCGTCCGGGCGCTCGCCATCGGCCGCCACCACGACGAGCACTACTAGCCGTTCCCCTGTCGCTGATGAGGAGGCCTGAAGAGGCGCACGCTGGAGTCAGGAAACCACCGCGCGTCTCGCATCGCAGGCTGGTATCTCTTATTCAGTTTTTCTAGCTGCGAAATACGTATCAATACACATACGTATTACTGCAGATCGATGTGTTTTCGTTATTTCGGGGACTTGTAAATACGGTGGTTAACCAGATCATCACTCATCACAAGAAAGTCACTGCGGAAAATGAAAATGTGCATATGGATGGAGAATGTTTGGTTCATCAGTCCTATATTACCGTTATGCTGTACCTGTCAAACCTGTATTCCTAACAGCATCGACCATCTCAAACTAAAAGCATGTTTGGTGATCTACTAATCTACTACTAATAGGACTTTGAAGTTTTAGAAAATTAATATGGCATTATGAAAGGCATCTAAATCATGATTGTGCTTGGTAAAGGCATCTAAAATCGTAGTTTCATAATACCTTCACTTTTAAACTACAACACCCAAACAAAGGGCTCAGTTTGTGGGGCCCAACCTCCTCGTCGTAATGTTGTCATCCCATACACCCAGTGCGACCAAGCAACGACTCCAATAGACCAGTCAATATCTGCAGCTAGCAAGCCAAGCAGTAACAGATTTGTGGATCGATTTCCTACGCATGTTTTTTTTTTTTGATCACTCACCTACTATTGCATGGCTCATCCAACCAGCGCCTTGTGAATGAGATTTTACTATATCATTGTTGTCCTAATCCACTAGATGTGAGTTGATTTTTTATATGTCAGAGTTTTTGTAATAAATTGACTTTTTTATATTTGATACTTTTGAGAAAAACTTTAATGGTTTACATTGTGCCACCTCTCGTTTTGTCATATTTGAATGTTGTTTTTTAAGTATTTAAGTATATGAAGCGTTGAGAGCATGCATTTCGCATACTATGTAGACTAAAATATGTATAGCCATATCTCTATGTTTAGAATATGCATTTCTTTCTCTTCATATTGTATCCTCCTATATTCGCAAAAAAGGGTACCCTCCCTACTAGGCATAGGTAGTGGTTGGTTGTTGTATGTGTAAATCATTCTTAAATCTGTCCATGCAACAGATTCTTGTCTTCTGATGAGACGGCATAATCCTGATGCTATTTTTTATATAATTAAATATGTTTAGAGCATATTTCAGAGAAAATATGTTTTATCTTATACAAAATATATTGAGGTAATATAGTATCATAGTATTTCTTCTGCCATTTTTGTAGCATTGTGTGGTCCTATATGTATTGTAGAATCTACTGCCTATATATGATATATTTATACCTACAAATTAGAAACCAAGGTTAACAATTCTCTAGTTTAGTAAACAATACAAGATAATAAGTTTACTTAGAACTTACCACAATCTGTCATGTTTATGCATATGACCATCAACGAGATGTAAGTTTCGAAACAATCAATTCTCCCACCATGGAGAGCTCCAACGACATCTCCATTTGTGTTTGGCGAATGAGCACCCAATATTTTGAATTCAGAAGTAATATCAACTTCAACTCGAAGCGGCCATTAAACCATGCATACTGTATCTAAGGATTTGGATTGCTTATCCCAAAGTTAAATATTGTGTGGTACAT
This sequence comes from Eragrostis nindensis, assembly GCA_012490785.1. NCBI lineage: Eukaryota > Viridiplantae > Streptophyta > Magnoliopsida > Poales > Poaceae > Eragrostis > Eragrostis nindensis. The sequence goes on along the minus strand of JAAXCT010000105.1, from coordinate 400,524 downwards.
CTTGCATTCCTTCTTTAGAGCCGACTTCAAAACTCTGAGAACGAAGCAACGAGTTCTTCTTGTAGGTCACTCTGCCATAGTGGATTTAACATGAATTCTTTTCTGATTCTTTCCCTTATTATTTATGTACCCTAGTTATGTACCACTAATATATACATGTTGTGTCTGTCGACAAACTTATATTTCTAATAGCATGCATGTAAGCATCTCACACTCAAAGCATGTTTGGTGATCTACTAAATTACTGCTAATTACTCGCAAAAAAATTACTGCTAATTAATAATGCTCCAAGCTAGCTAGTACGTAAGAGTCGTAAGACCTCCAACTCCATATTCGACATCGTACAGAATTGTCTTTCACCTATCATCACTTACAAGAATCGAAGTGTGCGCAACATCACCATCACCTAAACAAGCTGCACGCTTGCACATGAGTTTCCTCACCCTGTCAATCTCCTCCGCGACCTCGCGCATGGACGGCCTCCTCTCGCCGGACATCTCCAGGCACCGCTTCGCCAGCGCCGCCACCATCTCGAGCACCTCGCCGTTCACCTCGCCCTTGATCCTTTCGTCCACCAGCGCGTCGAGCCGGCCGTCCCTCGCCGCCGCGAGGAAGCACGCGGCGAGGCTGCGCTCCTCCTCCGGCGCGGTGAGCGCCAGCGCCTTGCGCCGCGTGAGCAGCTCGAGGAGCACGACGCCGAAGCTGTACACGTCGCTCCGGTCCGTGAGCCGGCACGTCTGCATGTACTCCGGGTCCAGGTACCCGCACGTGCCCTGCACCAGCGTCACCAGGTGCGCTTCATCTGCAGGTGCCAGTGCTGACGCGCCGAAGTCGGAGACCTTGGCGGCGTAGCCCGCGTCGAGGAGGATGTTGGGCGACTTGACGTCGCCGTGGATGATCGGCGGCGACGCCGTCGAGTGCAGGTACGCCAGCGCCTCCGCCGCCTCGTGCGCGATCTTCATCCGCACCGCGAACGGCGGCGGCGAGGGCGCTCCGGCGGCGGCGTGGTCGCCGCCGTGGAGCAGCTGGTAGAGGGTGCCGTTGGGGATGAACTGGTACACGAGGATGGGCACCTCCACCTCGAGGCAGCACCCGTAGAGCTTGACGATGCTCCGGTGGTTCACCTGCGACAGGATGAGCATCTCCTTCCCGAACTCGCGCCGCTGCCGCTCGTCGTCGGCGACCTTGCACCGCTTGATCGCCACCGTGCGCCCGTCCTTGAGCTCGCCGCGGTACACCGTGCCGTTCCCGCCCTTGCCGAGCACGTGCCGCTCGTCGAACCTGTTGGTCGCCTCATCCAGCTCCTCCTTGGTGAACAGCTTGAAGGAGAGGTGGCCCTGCCGGGCCTTGATCTCCTCGAAGAGGAGGAGGCCGCCGTGTTGCTTGAAGTGGCGTTGCTTGATGGCGGCGAGGCGCCTCTTCTCTCGGACTGCGTATGTGCCGGACAAGCCTATTCCTAGCACCACCACAGCTATGCTAATACCGATTGCGGCTTGCCAATTGAGTTCGTAGCATTTGTAGCCTCCGGGTTTGTTGGTACAGATGCTATGGGCAGAGCATGGGTACTTCACTAGCTTGCCCTCACACTCATTAATATCTGCACAAGAAAACCAAAAAGGAAATTGTTCAATCTCAAAATAAAAAGGAAATAGAACTCGGGACGTAAGAGGGATGGAAGAAGCTAGGGACCTGACCTTGGCAACCATCAGGACCAGGAAGGTAAGGATTCCCGGTATACCCTTGTGAACAGTTGCACAGGTACCCTGGGCCGTTGGTGGAGTCGACGCAGACGCTGTTGTCGCTGACGCAGGCGTACGCCGTCCGGTTCCTCTTCGCCTGCGCGCACGTCTGGTTGTCCACCGCCCAGTCCAGCACCACCGGCACCTGCCCGCCGTCTGTTTCCATGAGCTTGCTGCTGGTGACGTAGGCGGTCCGGAACTCGAACTCCGACGCCTCCACGATCATGGCGTAGCTGCAGGGGCTGAAGCTGGCGACGTCGGAGCTGTTGTACTCGTTGAAGTAGCTGACGCTGAAGGACCTGAGCCCCGGCGGGACGGGCGCCTGGCAGCAGCCGCCCACGCCGTCGCAGCTGGAGCCGTCGGCCGGCGGCCGCGAGCACTTGGACTGGCACCCCACCACGTAGCGGCTGTCGACGGCGCCGTCCCGCGAGTCGATGTACGCGAACGCGTCGCACCCGACGACGGTGAGCCGGTTGTCGGCGTCGGAGACGCGGAACGTGGCGGACTCGAACGACAGCGGCGTGGGCTCGCCCATGGACCGGGACGTGGCGTTGTAGCACCACCAGCTCACGGGGCTGCGGGTGCGCAGCTTGCCGCGGCGCACGTCGATGCTGAGCACCTCGGTCCCGTACATGGTGGGCGTGGGGTGCCGGACCGCGCCGGGGATGGCGCCGCTGGTGGCATTGCACGTGACGGAGAAGGGCTGCTCGCCGTCGCCGGTCTCGAGGTAGCAGCCGCGGCCGATGCCGAACGGGAACGGGATCTCCAGCCCGCCGCACTCACGCTGGCACTCGGCCGCCGACCGTCGCCAGGCTAGCGCGGCCACGAGCAGTGGAAGCAGCATCCGCACCTTCATGTGCTTATTTTGTACTGGTACTACTATGAGTCTATGACTTATGCCAAGAGCTAGCTTGCTGGTGGTACGTAACAGCTGTTATATATATACAGCTGATAGAACGAACGTGTTTCTTCAGGTATAATGCCACTACCAGTGTCTTGGTTACTCATATGATAACCTACCGCCCACATTACGCGGTAACTCGGTCAGCTAGTGATCATGGATAAAGAAATAAAGCTTACCAGTAATGAAATCCCCATGTGCTGATCGAGGGGGTAGGAGTTGGTACGCGTTCAAAGGTGTAAATCAGTTTTCGGACTCATGATTGCCTCCACTGAACTTCAAAAGCGACCATAATGTCCATACCTCTTTCGTGAAATTTTTTAGCATGTAAAGCCACATTGCGTTTTGTTGATTAGCTAGGGAAGAGCTAAAGCTAGATTGGCCAGCAAGAAAAGGGACCTGCCATGGTGGAGGACAAATACTTTTGATACAATACATATCCATGGTTGGGGTTAGTGAGATCGTGCATGATATAGCTGTAGATGCAGCAAGAGGAGCGCACTTTGGCAGCACACACTGAATTTGGATTATAAAAGGACGTACCGGTGGCCTAATTTTCAGTTGTTCATACTTCACCCCTCCTTATGTTTAGTTGGCAGTACGTGGGGCATATAAGTGGTGCTCCTGCTTTTTCTGTGAGAAAAGCGGACCAATGTCTGGTATGGCTGGGTCTACGCCAGATTCTTGGAAGAAACTCCTTCGGCTTTTCTAAGCTGGATGTGTCGTAACGTGATAAACGTCACCGAATGTATGCGTGTGAAAAAGTGAAGAGAAGAAGCATCACAGAAGAGGGCACTTTGGGCACCTACTATTTTAACTTCGTATCCACCATGCCCAGCATATGTCCAACGGATCGCATCAGATTTGTGCACAAAAATTCTAATTAAGCACAGTCCAAAACACAGGTCGTGTTTTGAACAACGACGACCCCCGACCAGCCTGATCTGTCTAGTTAATTAATCTATCCTACAAATCGATTGAACATGTGAACGATCATAGAGTCACTAGTAGTTATTCTTCCGCTCGTAATTCTGTTCGCACGTTGTGGAGCCGGATCTGGGTCCTATGTGTTCTTGGAGACACCTTTAATTTTCTTCAAATATTTCAACTTTCAAACGGATGGCAGGGGTTTGAGCCCATTTTTATAGAGTCCTCGCGACCCTCGTAACCATACGTGGGTTATCTTCTTATCAGTCTCACAAAAATAAAAGAGAAGGAAATTGGCTCGCGGAGCTCCGGCATTCACTGGAAATGGCATTATTGAGCGTACGAATCGGTCGTGGGACTTCTCATCATCCGGTCCACGAGCACCATTATTTTTTCTTTTTCGCGTTTTTGTTCTTTCCAAGAGGACGAACACCGTCAGATGGAGGAGTAGGCCAACGCCGCCGGAGCTATGGACGACGGTGCTCCGACCAGCTGCGCGAGGTTGACGGGCTCGGCCTCCCTCGCCGTGCCGTAGAAGAAGGCGTGCACGGCGCGGCGGTAGGCGGCCTGCGTGCCGTGCACCTTGTCCCAGAACAGGTACTCGTCGCGGTCCGCGCACAGGCAGCTGACACCGGCGATGCAGTTCACCTCGCCGTTGAACTTGCCGCCGCCGCAGCATGCGTTCTCCACCTCGCTGAGTCCTGTGCCGTCGAACAATCAATTGATCCAACGGTCAGCACCAACAGATGAGGCCATGTATCTTTACTCTTCAGGCAAATTGTTTTTTTAAAAAAATAAAAATAAAAATCCAGGATGTTCATGTGACTATACTAATCAAAATGCTGCTTGCACTCACCGGCCAGCGCTGGGTCAGCGATCATGTTGGAGAGCACGTTGTAGAGGCTGGCGATGGAGTACCTCAAGCCAGGCATGGAGGCCGCCACGGCTCTCGCCATCTCGGCACGCAGGCCATCGTTGAACATCTCCGCCATCGCGTTGCCGTCGGCGTCGCACGAGCCGTTGGCCGTGATGGCTCGCTGGCTCGGCAGGCACCCGACGGGCAGCATGTCTATAATCGCCAGCTTCCGTGCTCCGAGCCTGTACAATTCCTGCAATTGGATCATATTGCCTCGTTCAATAATGTTATTTCGTGCATCGATCGAGTACCAGTTTTCTCTTTCGTTCACATGCTGAATTTATCCGCACCTTGATTTTTTTTTTTACAAAAAGGAAATAGTTTCATCCGCACCTTGATGTGCTTAATGTAAGTGGCGACCATGCCCGCGATGAACTCCGGCGCCTCGCTCATGGGGACACCGTGGTCGAACGCGTCGAAGTCGTTGCCGCCGGTGCTGGTGACGAACAGAGACCGGGCCAGCAGGTCCTCCAGCCCCTCGCGGCCCACCAGGGCGGCCCGGATGATTTTGCGCTTGGTCTCGGCGAACAGCTGGACCTGCTCTCGCAGAGTGATCGCCCCGATCCCCTGCATGCATGTATGCAGAATTGCAGAGGCGTGTTTTTACATGAAACAAAAAATTAAGTAGGCTTAGCAAATATTATATAGTGCTTTCTACGGTACAGAAAATATTTGTGATGCGTGCGACGAGTTTGGTTTTAGTGCTCACGGTGATGTCCAAGATGCCGGATCCGCCGGAAGCGTAGTTGGCACCAACATGGCCTCTGAGGAGGTCGAGGCTTGATAATGGCGTCAGCGAGAGGTAGGCAGGTGGGCTCAGCTTGAATCCCACTTGTTGTGCTGCGCAGATCCGTACCGTACGTAAGTATCAGTACAGTACACCCCAGTCATCTTTTTTTTTTTCGCGAATGCACCCATCCTTGGATATTGAGCTACTACTAGATAGAAGAACTGACGCCATGTCAACTATAAATTCCTGTCGTTGCAAGATGTTTCAGATGCTTTCCGGTTTCAGATGTTTCTGCTCAAGCATTCCAATTTCCAAACAAACTGAAACAGTTGGCAGTTGCTGCAAGAGGCATATGTGCTGAACAGAGCAAGCAAGAACCGATGCTACATTCCAATGCCGAGAGAGAGGAAGGGGAAGGCTTTCGGCCGGCGAATGTGTTAAAGAGTGATGACAAGAGGAAGCGGAGACAGGAGAAAGGCGCAACTTTACCGATGATGTAGGCGAGGTTGAAGCCGTTGGTGAATCGGCCGGTCCGGCGAGCGACCCAGCTTGGGAGGTCGACGCCGTTCGGGAACACCGCCCGGGGTGCCGGCAGCGGCAGGAAGTCGTTGTTGCCGGCGTCCACCAGCGAGTCGCCGAACACGTACACCGCCGGGACCTCGTCGCTGGTCGCCGGAGAGCAGAGCGCGGCGGCTGCTAGCACGAGCAGAGCACCGGCGGCGACGGCCGCCGCCGATGCCGTGCTACCGGCGGCTGGGACGGTCATCGGAGCAGTGGATTAGATCAGTTTGTTGAGGTTAAGAGAGTGTGACTAGTAGGCGCATCTTCTACAGAACGAAGGCTTTTGTTCCCGTGTCGTGGGTTGCGGTGCCCCACATATGATTGAGGAGGATGTATCGAATTAAAGCCTCCGTTTTTCCAACGTGGGAAATGCGCGACAGGTACTTGGATTTTACTCCGCACCGTACATGTGGTCCTTATTGATGGCGTACGTTTCTCCTGCCGCTAGCTAGATTCGGGCCAAGATTTTTCTTACACTACTTTTGGATAGGACGACAAACGCACACACATCGTTGTCTTGTTCCCGATGATTTAACCGGGGGGCACCGTCCACGATATATAGTACAAAGATTGAGCAGCATTCGAGTCGGTCGTGGAACTTGAATCCAATGGGCCCGACCCGATGTACTATCATCCATCCAGTCCAAGAGCACGCGCCGCTACATTGAGGCGTAGGAGGATTCCGCCGGAGCTGTGGCCGACGGTGCTCCGACCAGCTGCGCGAGGTTGATGGGCTCGGCCTCCCTCGCCGTGGTGCCGTAGAAGAAGGCGTGCACGGCGCGGCGGTAGGCGGCCTCCGTGCCGTGCACCTTGTCCCAGAAGAGGTACTCGTCGCGGTCCGCGCAGAGGCTGGCGCCGGCGGCGCAGTCCACCTCGCCGTTGAACCTGCCGCCGCCGCAGCATCCATTCTCTACCTCGCGGAGTCCTGGTCAAAAAATAAACAACTAAGATGATTCATGTGTCTACTAGTAATAACCAATCGAAATGTTGTTTTCATCATTATTATTACCGGCGAGCGCTGGGTGGGCGATCATGTCGGAGAGGACGTTATAGACGCCAGCGACGGAGTAGCTCATGCCGGGCATGGACGCCGCCGCGGCTTTCGTCATCTCGACGCGGAGGACGGCGTTGAACATGTCCGACAGCGTGTTGCCGAAAGCGTCGCAGTCGCCGTTGGCCGTGATGGCCCGCTGGCTCGGCAGGCACCCGACGGGCAGGATGTCGAGCACGGCCAGCTTCCGTGCTCCGAGCCTGTACAACTCCTGCAAATCGAATTGTTGCCTCGATCGTTCAGTATAATTAACGTTCCGTCCGTGCATGCATCGATCGAAGAGCTAGCACGTTCGCTCTCTTTCGAGTGTGTCACGCGATGAATTTTGTGCGTACGTACGGTGATGCGGTCGATGTAAGCGGCGACCATGGCGGCGGTGAACGCCGGCGCCTCGCTAGCGGGGACGCCGCCGTCGTCGAACGCGCCGAAGTCGTTGCCGCCGGTGCTGACGACGAACAGGGACCGGGCCAGCAGGTCGTGCAGCCGCTCGTGGCCCACCAGGCCGGCCCGGATGATCCTGCGCTTGGTCTCGGCGAATAGCTGGACCTGCTCGCGCAGGGTGATCGTCCCGTTGCCCTGCATGCAGAATTGCAGAGGCGTATTTTATACTTGAAGGGGGGAAAAAAACAGAGGTATTATTTTATACCACTACTTCCGGTAGACTGATTGTGAAAATAAAATTTAAGTACTTAGTACGTTTTTTAGTAAATATGATTGTACACTGTTACTAAGGTTCATGCTCACAGACTCACAGTGATGTCCAGGATGCCAGATCCGCCGGAAGCATAGTTAGCGCCAACACGGCCTCTGAGGAGGTCGAGGCTTGATAATGGCGACAGCGAGAGGTAGGCGGGTGGGCTCAGCTTGAATCCCACATGTTGTGCTGCGCATATTTTTTTAGAAATAAAGGCCGCAGCCCCGCCCCTTTATTAAGAGACATCACAGTTTACAGCCCCATCCAAGTTTTTGTCAAAACATACTGGAATACTTAGCTACCTAACCTACAGCAGCCAGCTAAAAGTATTACAGCAAAACAGCCGTTTAGCTCCCAAAACATTACATCTTCATCTCCAGACCATCCTCTACTTTATCTCACTCACTACCGTCACACCATCATACTCACTGATCTTCAGACGCTTGTTAGTCGCAGCGGTGCTTGGGCTGTGGTCTCCAAAAAGGAACTCCACTTCGTCAGCTTCTCCAAGGTCTCCTCCTTGTACAGCGGCCGCCACAATTTGATTAAGCTCATAACGCGTCTTACCACCACCTTGATGCTCGTCCAACTCTGATAACGAAAAGTAATATCATTTCTGGTTAGCCAAAGTGCCCTCAGCACACTTACAGAGATTACATTTACATCTACAAAACGTTTTTGTGACAGCCATTTGGTCGCAATATCTTCATAATTCATTCCAATATTATAACCCAGAAACTCTGAGGTAAGATTCCACATCCATTTTGCTATCGCGCAATCAAAAAAGAGATGCTGAATCGACTCCTCTTCTTCACAGAATCTACACTTGCTAGGTTTATGAATACCCCTCCTCAAGAGGTTATCCATAGTCATCAACTTATTATGTGACAGGAGCCACACAAAGAGCTGAATTTTTGGTGGCACTTTTATCTCCCAAATAGACGGTATGTACACTGGAATTACTCCCCTAAAGCTAATACTAGTATAGCAAGACTTAGTTGAATACTTCCCATTGCTCTCATATTGCCATATTAAAGCATCCATGTCATTATTTAAGGATACAGTAGAGGCTACTTCTACCAATTCCAGCCATCTTTCGTATAACTCTTCAGAGAAACTTCTCCTGAAGGTCAGCCTAATCTCCCCCTCAACCACAATATCAGCTACAGCTTTGTTTTTCTCATTCACCAAACAAAACAAATCCCAAAATTGAACAGCAAGTGGAGCAGAACCAAACCAGGTATCCTCCCAGAACCTAGTCGACCTGCCATTTCCTAAAATCCATCTGTACCCAAATTTAATTGCCCTTGCGGCCCATAGCACTCCCTTCCAAAAAGGGGAGGCATTTCTATTTTCTGCCTGGAAAATGTTAACTACATTACTGAGGTACTTTCTATTCACCAGCTCTCTCCAAATCTTTCCCTCATCTTCCATATATCTTTTCACCCAGGACCCTAGCAAGCTTAGATTGAGGTCCTTGAGATTGGGGACCCCCAGTCCCCCATGCTCTTTTTTCATAGAAACCAAATGCCAATTTGCAAGATGAATTTTCCCATGCCCCTCATAATTGTCCCACAAGCAGTGGGCCATATGAGAATTTATGAGTTCTAAAGCCCAGCTAGGAAATTTAAAAAAGGACAGCAAGTAAATAGGTATGCTAGCTAGGCAAGTCTTAATCAGAGTCAATCTACCCATATGTGATAGAAGCTTTCCCCTCCAGCCTGCAATTCTTTTTATGATTTTGTCGACTAGAGGTTGCAAATCTTCTCTACTTAGCTTAGTAAAATGAAGAGGGATGCCTAAGTACTTTATTGGAAAGTTCCCTACAGGACATCCAAAAGTTTCCACTACAGCATTAATTTCAGATTCACTCAGATTCAGAGGAATAGCTTCGCTTTTATGATAATTGATCCTCATACCTGACATCATTTCAAAGCTGGTCATTACACATTTCAGGTTTCCAGCATGCTCCCTGTTATCATCTAAAAAAAGGATTGTATCGTCAGCGTATTGAAGACTAATAACTCCTTGCGGCAAAATATCAGTGACTAAGCCCTTAATCAACCCGTGGTGAGCAGCTTTTTGTAACATTCTAGTAAAAACATCTACAACTAAATTAAAAAGGATAGGGGACAGGGGATCTCCCTGTCTGAGCCCCTTCCCTGTCAAAAAGAAATCACTGTCACAATTGTTAATGGAGATCCCTACAGAACCTCCTTGGAGAATCATTTCTATCCACTTAACCCATCTATCACCAAAACCTCTCTTCCTAAGCACATCCAGCAAAAAGCCCAATTAACTTTGTCATATGCTTTTTCATAGTCTAGTTTCAGGATGCACCCTTTACTGTTACTCTGATGCACACTGTGAATGATCTCATGTGCCGTTACAACACTTTCAAGGATGAATCTGCCTTTGATAAATGCAGTTTGATTACTGGAGACAAGCCTATCAATAATCATGCCCAATCTATTTGTTAGGACCTTAGTAAAAATTTTATAACTACAGTTATGTAAACTAATAGGCCTAAACTTACTCATGATTCTGGCATCATGCTCTTTTGGGATCAAGGTGAGCATCGCAAAATTTATCCTATATAAATCCATTTCTCCTTTATGAAACTCCTCAAACATTGCTATCAAGTCTCCTTTAATGATGTCCCAGTATTTCTGATAAAACAGAAATGATATCCCATCAGGACCTGGGGCTCCATCAGGATTACTCTCAAAGACTGCTCTTTTAATTTCTTCCTCAGAAAATTCCTTTTCTAAAAGGTCATTTTCCTCAGCATTTACCTTGTCTTCTCTGCAAAAAAATCTATCACTAACATTTATATTAGGTCTAGGTTCATATCCAAATAAGGATTTATAGTAGTCAACTGCTACCTTAACTATCTCCTCATCAGTACTAACTACCCCTTCAGGTCCTTCAATACTGTGAATTCTCATTTTCCTCCTTCTTTGATTAGCTACAGTTTGGAAATATCTAGTGTTCCTATCCCCTTCAGTTATATCTCTATCTCTTGCCCTTTGTTTTGCTTTGATCTCCTCTATGAGCAGAATCTCATCTAACTCTTTTCCAGCCCTATCTAATCTATTTTTCTGATTCTCAGTCAACACCTGAGTCTCAGAGAGCACATCCAAATCTACTATCTCTCTTTTTAACTTTTCTTTCTTTTTTTTATTAGCTGACTCAACATTGATACTCCACCCTTTTGCCGCTTTCCTAAATCTTCTAATCTTATTATTCCATCTATCTACAGCATTTCTCCCTTCTACTGGCTTCTCCCAACTTTTCCTAACTACTTCTCTAAAATCTTCTTTAGTCGTCCACCACTTTTCGAATTTGAACCTAGGCTTCTTTGGGCATTGATCTTCACCAGATTCCCACAGAATTGGTGTATGATCACTAGGTTTCCTAACCAAGATTTTTGTGTACGCCATAGGAAACAAAGAGTCAAAATTAGTACTACAAAAGACTCTATCTATTAAAGAAAAAACAGGATTATCCTGATTATTACACCAAGTAAAACTTCTATCAGAAGAAATTATTTCAAGTAAACCATGCTTGTCAACCCAGGAATTAAATCTATCACTCCACCTAAAGTCAATATTGCCCGTGTTTTTGTCATTCTGGGATCTGACCAGATTGTAATCTCCCCCTATTATAACAGGATCTACTAGACTTGAGCATATAGAATCGATTTCATCTAGGAAACATTGCTTGTTTTCATCATTAGCTGCCCCATATACAGTTATACAATTAAAAACAACACCACTTCTTTTACATTTAACTCTACTCCTGACAGAAAAATTTTTAATATCCCACTCAAGCACCTCCAGTGTATCAGAGTTGACACCTACTAAGACACCCCCAGCTGTACCAATTGCTGGTAACCAATTCCAACAGAATTGTTTGTTACCCGCCAAAGCATCTAAGTATTCTACAAAAAAGGACTCTCTTTTTGTTTCTTGTATACCAATAAAGTCAAGATTGTGATCTCTAATCATGTCAATGACATATTGTTTTCTACCAGGTCTCCCTAACCCTCTTATGTTCCAGAAAACACCTTTCATTGGGCCACCATTTTCCTAGGGTGCTCGCCCCGTCTATTTTCAATTTGGCCACCCTCATTATTTGAGGCCTGGTGGTCTAACTCTTCATCATTTTCAACATTCCCGCCCCCCACAGGAGCTTCAATGTTGATTTTGATTCTACATTTATCAAACTCGTTGCAAGCTATAACATTATCAACTACATCCTTTTCATCAGCACCCAAATCTACATCCACAGCTTGTGCAATAGAAGTAACTTTACTGAAATTACTAGGTTTGGAAAGAGGTTTTTTACCTTTGCTTTTGGCGTAAATGCCCTCCAAATTCCTCCTGGCCGTCAGTTCAGCTGCCTTCTCATGTATTGTCTTCCCATCATTCTTGCATCTTTCACTCCTCCTCTCAGCAATTACTGGGCCCCATTTGTGCCCTCTGTTGCATCTTCTCAAGATCTTTGAGTCTTTATCATCTTCCATGCTATTTGCTTCTTGCTTCTGTTTTCCCTGTGTTGTCTTAGTCTCTGACCTGGTATCTCCTTGTATTTCCACAGAGGCAAAGGTTGGCAGAATATCATCAAGTAGAATTTGTTCTGATTCCTGTTCACTCACTTGTTGCACTTTCTCTTCCCCCATATCTGTAAAGTTGTCAGTGTAGTAATCATCTCCCTCATCTGGTATCAGCTCCATCTCCCTCAACAGTTGATACACCTGGGTAGGCTCCATCCTCTCTTCTTGCCTTTGTTGCCAGATAACACCCTCCTCATATTCTTGCATAGTCTTGCTCTGTATTATCTCAAAACTGTCTTCTGACTGGCTGTTGACAGTAAACCCACTCATATCATCCTTATCAGCATTGTCATTGCTTATCATCATGACCCCATTATGCTCACCCCTCAACTGTTCAGACATATGTGTTATCTCCTTGTCCCTCATCAAATATCCTATCTCCTCTATACTTCTCATTGTGTAATCCTTATTGACACTTGTCTGTCTGGTTCCACTTCCACTTGGTCTTTTGTCTTTACATGCCACTGATACACTAGCACTAGGTCCTCCAGCCCCTGCTCCTCCATTGCTTGGACTCCCAGCCCCCCCTTCATCTGTATCCATTTTCCCATCAACTTTGTCTTCAGGTGGGTCATCAAGATCATCAGCCTCGTCGTCATCATTGTCATCATCTCCTTTGTTAGTACCCTGCAGGTCACTGATATCTGGCGCTTTTTCTACTGTAATCTGTAACATGTACAGTTGCTTGTTTAGGCAGAACAGTCTCTCCTTTGGGATCTTTGTTGCATCCCTGCACTTCAGCCTAACTCTGACCACTTCATAGAAGCTCTGGAATAAACCTTGCCAATCCACATCCTCAATGAGCCCATAGCTGGCTACTATTTGATTTATCACTCTCCATTGACACCACTTGGGTGGCAGCCCCCTGATCTGAATCCATACATCCTCCAGATAAGCATATGGCTCCAGTTCACCATTCCAAGGCTCCACTCTGACTGATACTCCTTCCTTGTTCAGGTTGAAGGAATTGAAGTCAGCCATGTCCTCCACTTTTTTGTTTGGTGGAAATCTTACTAAGAAGGTCCACTCTTCTAGCTGTCGAATTTGCCAAGGCCAGTGAGGATTGAAACAGGCTGCAAATTCCCTGACCAGCTCCTCCTTTGTGATCTCCCCAGACTCAATATAAACCTTGCCACAATTGGTGAAATCAACATTTATCTGTTCCTCATCTGCCGGTATCTCCACCTGATAGAAACCCAGACCTGATGCTGCATTACCTATGTATTTGGCCACCAACTGACCCTCCTGTCTAACTGGGCATCCCTCCATGTTGTGCTGCGCATATCAATACACCTCACTAACCTTAGAACAGAGCAGTTTCCTCAAAGAAAAAAAATAATCTTAGAACAAAGCAAGCAAATAGCGCTGCATTCAGAAGAGGCGCAGAGGAAGAGGAAGGCCTCAGCATTGACGCTTGAGGCCAGCCGGCTGTGAGCTCGATTTGGCAGGCGAACGTGTTACCACGACAGGAGGCAGAGACAGGAAAAAGAAAGACAAAGAAGCTTTGCACAACTTTACCGATGATGTCGGCGAGGTTGAAGCCGTTGGTGAAGCGGCCGGTCCGGCGGAGGACCCAGCGCGGGAGGTCGACGCCGTTCGGGAACACGGCCCGGGGCGCCGGCGGCGGCAGGAAGTCGTTGTTGCCGGCGTCCACGAGCGAGTCGCCGAACAAGTACACCGCCGGGACCGCCGGCGAGCGCCCGACCTCGTGGCCGGTCGCCGAGAAGAAGAGCACGGCGGCTGCTAGCGCCAGCAGAGCTGCTGGGCCGGTCATCATGAGCAGTGGATCGATCAGATCAGTTGTTGAGCTTGAACTAGTAGGTGCCTCAGAAAGCAGACAGTGTGCTCCTGGCTCATGCCTGTGTCGTGGGCTGCTCTGCGCCACATTTGAGGATGTAACAAAAGCCTTGTTTTTTCCGACGTGGGAAACGCGTGACAAGCACTTGGATTCTATTACTCCTGTCCTGCAATGCACGTACATGTGGTCAATCCTTTTTTTTTTTTTTTTGCGGTGGCATGTGGTCAATCCTTGATGCCGTTTCTCATGCAACTTTTGGATATGACAATGTATATCGTTCCTCGTTAATTTATGCTTTGCAGTGGATTGATTTGCCGGGACACCAGGACTAGCAGAAACTAATTAAGTAAACTGCATTAATATAAATAAACTCTACGTTCTTGTCGGAAAATTAAAACTTGGCATGATTAGACAGAAGCCCCAATTGCACGAGTAATGCACTCAACTGTGTATTCAAGGTCCCGACGCCGACAGATCAACGACTCGATCCGTTGGACCGGGGCCATAATGAGGTTGTCACGTCGTCTTGCTTGCAAATTCGCACCTTCCAGCGAGCTCAACATGTCTTGCTCCACGGAACATGCATACCTATGTTTATCCTCTTTCGGTGATGCCCCTTTCATGTTTCCATTGACTCATTGACCTCTGCGCCATGCGTATTTCCAGCACTGTGCTTAAGCTAAAAAAATTGGTTTATTTTTAGCACTAGGTGCTTATATGAGGGAAAAGATGTCTAAGTTAGCACCTCGTTACTGAAGATGTTTGACAAAGTTGTTAGACTTATTTAAGCACATTTTGCATGGTAGGAAAGAGGTTTTTATGCAGGTGTATAACTGATTTTGTTTTCTTTTAAAGCACTTCTTCTAAGCACCTTACATTGAAGGCGCAAAGACATGCCAACATAACCTACTACTACTTCTTGATGAATAGAACCTGGACGTGGAGTGTCCAGCTGCCAATGAGACCTAGAGAGTAATGGAGCAGTTGTACGGCATAAATCAACGGTGCATGGAATGCAAGTTTTAACAACTAATATGTTGAACCAAACATTGTCATGGGTCCACTAAATATAACCAACACTAAATATGCTTGAGTACTAAGTACTTCACCAAGTTCGTATGAATTCTGTAGGATAAAAAACATATACTCTCACTGGGTGTCACATTGAATATCTTTGAAACAACCTTAGAATGAAAGAACAGTTCTTTACTTTTACTACAACATTGCTGTAAACAACCCAAGGACGGGAACAGTAGCAGAAAACCATACGCAGGCCCGATTGTCACCTCCCACATTTTCCCCTAGTATACATACAACTTCCCTTCCTGAAACCAATGGCTTAACATGGTGTCACAACTGACAACTCGCACCTGATGAATGGTGCATTCCCTTTCCATATCCCGGCGACTACAATGTGGGGCTGTACATGCCGCGTGTAATGTGGTACTGACGAAGTCACAATGGCGACGATTTGGGCATCGGAAAACAGTTTTTCTTCAGGGTTTGACAGTTGATGACTTCTCGACAACAAGTGTAAGGAACAGGAATGAGGCAAAGGAGATGACGAGCACTGTGATCATCAATATAAGCATGGCTTGGAGAGTGATGCTAGGGCTCAGGAAGAAAATGACTGCTATGGCCCCTGATTGCCAGACCTTCAGCTGTGCAAAGGCAGCCTCCTGCATTTTCCATTTTGTCCAACTTGAGTATTCATTCAAGATAAATTGTTATGCCATTGAAGGAGTGTTTCAATTTATACTCTTGAAATATTATAACAATGAATCCAGAAGTCAGAAAATGTCATCAAAGCATACTACTCATGCCACGTTTACATGAAACACGAAAAAGGTGATCTTGAATAAGTTTACCTTGACATCTTCAAACAGCAGTCCAAGCAATGCACTTAACTGTGTATTCAAGACACCATCACCAACACCCCACAAGGCGCCTATGAATAGCGGAACTACTGCACCAAGCACTCCAGCCATTGGACTGTGTGCAAAACAAATATGAGTACATTACAGTAGCAGTCACAGGCACAACTGTCGAATAATATTTTCAGAAATCAGACCTGTAAAACAGCAGCAACCAGAATAGGACTATGGCCTGAACAATAGCTCCGACAGATACTATAGATGTAGCTGAATGAAGTCCAGAGGTCAAACGTCCAGCAACCAATGAACACTGCAATGCCAGGCATGTTCCAAATGTCATGAAAAACACAGTACCACCATTTTCATAATTAGTTTGTAACAGTATATATTGCAGGTAATTTGAAAATACTACATATGCTGTGGTTGCCAGTGTGACTACCGCACTTAGGTACTTCTTACCGAAAGCAGGGGAACAAGTGAAGCCTTGGTGAAATGAAAAAAGAACGCAACATGAAACGGCACAAGAAATAGAGACTATTTGATAACATTTTCTATGATCAGGTAGTTGTGATTTCACTTACAACTACATCAGATGCACCATAAATAGCCATGGATCCACCAACTCCAGAGATGCCAAGAACAGGTGTTACTATACTCTTTGTGAATACCGCCCTTTTGAAAACTCAAGAACTGTTTCAGCAAAATGAATACAAAGGAGTGAACAATGTACATTGAAAACAACATGGGATACTTACCATACGAATGCCTGTTGTAAACCTGAATATGCTATGAGAGGGATAATAAGAAGCATCCTTTGGTCCTTAAGAGGAGCAACAATGTATTTCAACATAGCTCCAAACGAGGAATGTGTTGGAGTATCATCTCCTTTCTCATCTCTTTCGGAGAGTAACCACATTAAAACAATGCCCACAATCATGCAGCCAAGAAACACAACAAACAGCAGATTTTTGCCCGTAACACTTCCACCATCCTGAAGTGATTTAAGAACTAGAGCATCAAACATGATTGAATCTCGCTAAGCAGTCAAAATGAAATTAAAGAAAGTGTAAATCATGAACCTCAAATAGGTTTAGATACTGATTAGTGGTACTAGGAACACAATGCCAAGTAAAGAAAATTTGCAGTTCAGAATTTTGTAATACCATACTAACCTTTCCATTTCTTAGCAAAGCAAGAGAGATCAAATTTCCAATGACCTACATAGTACAAATGTATCATAAGTCAGGAACCATTCACCATTGTACTGTAGAGAACACATCCAGAGAAAAATAGACTCTGCGGTTAAGGTATGTAGGACAAAATACTGTAATATATATGGGCATGTCCTGATTTGGAATAGCTCTACTACAAGTACACAAGTACCTGCGTGCTAGCAAACATTCCCCAAAACTCTCCATTAAAGCTCCCTAATGTTGGTCCCTCCGGCAAATTATGTTCTCTAGCATGACTGAGGGCAGCCGAGGTAAGGTATGTACCCTGCAGTCCAAAGTACCAGTATGTGAGCTGGAAAGAAATGGGGACTAAACATCTTATTGATAAGTAGATCTTCTTTTACCTGCCCAACCCAAATGATGGATGCAGTAAAACCAAGGTACAGTGAAGCCGGCACCATAGTGTACCTGAGAATTTGCCATTTTAGTTAAGCTGAATGTAGTAAAATACTCCGCACAACTGAAATAACACTATATCAGGAAGCACATAATAGAATTTAAAGTTACTTATGTTCCATGTTCATATCAACTCAAATCTTGAGAGGTCTACAAATGCCATGAGCAGTTGAGCACTAAATTAGAATGCACAATCTTAACAACCCAGAGAACCGATCTCTTTGAGCTCAACTAATGGACCAACACTGGCTGGAGATCATGAAAGCTGACGGAAAACGGTTTAATGATCAGACAGAAACTTTCTAATGATCCCAGTTGTTATGTAACCCCACCGAACACAAACTGACGCACAAGTCACAAACAAGAGTTCATCGAACATAATCATCATCACTCATCCCCAACTCAAACGAACACTGCCTAGCTACGCATTTTGTCAAGCGGGTGCCACACATCCGATTCCATTTTGTCAGACAGAGATGGCGATCCGCAGCCAACAGGCAGGCACACGCACCATGTCGGGACGAGGTTGGCGAGGATGAAGAGCAGGTAACCGCTGGTGCCGACGACGAGCGCGCGCTTGGGCCCCATCCACGCGACCACGGGCGACGCGGCCACCGCGAAGAGCGTGAAGGAGGTGTACAGCACGCCCATCGAGACGGTGCCCAGGTCGTCCTCCTGCAGCGCGAGAATCGAGCGCGGTCGGCGCGCGCGGGAGCAGGTGAGCGCGACGCAATCGGAGTTCTGAAGGAAACGGAGAGGGGGAAGGGGAAGGGGGGCGTACGGTGTTCACGCTGCTCTCGAGGTTCTGGAGGGCGCTGTAGGCGGAGAAGACGAAGAGGAAGGCCGTGGAGAGGACGTGCGCGTCGGCGGCGTGGCTCCGCCTCCCGCCGGACAGCAGCGGGGGCGCCGCGAGGAGCGGCGTGGCGGCGGCGGCTTCCTCATCGTGGCTGGCGTCCATGGCCGCGGCGCGCGGGGGGCCCGTGTGGGTGGCAGGCAGTACGCGAGGGGAGTGAGACTGGGTGGGAGGATGTTCTAGAAGCTTTTGTACAAGTGGTCTAGCGAAGGGGGCGGGGGGGTGGGGGGGGCGCACAAGGTTTACCTTATCGATCAGATCGCTAAAACCGGCCGCCACCGAAACGTCCGATTTCACCGGTTATCGCGATAACCGGTCGGTTTTCGACTAAAGATTCAAAATTCAAATTCCGAATTTGAGAACCACGAAACCGGTCGATTTTCACTGGTTATCGACCGATTTTGGTCGATAACCGGTCGGTTTGATCGGTTTTGGACGCAGGACCCAAAAATGGCGAAAAGAAGCTTAAAATGTTGGATTTTTTGACATGATCTTTGCTAAAATATTATAAAATGGTTAACCACACATTGACAACATAGAATTCATAAAATATTGCACTAATGAACCTCATACAACATATCACAATTCATACGAAGTCCAACATAAATTGTCCGATATATAGTTCTTGACGAAATTTAACATACAACATAGTTTTGAACATAATACACGTAGTTTTGTGCACATCAACATACAACAATGGATACAAACATACATCTCAAGACCATATGACGTCGGATTGCGGATTGTTCATGGCGTTGTATTCATCAATTGACATGACGTTAATTCCTTGTGTAGCCAACAAGTGTGCTCTGAACTCACTCCAACTTTGATTGTTCCAAGCATGATTTGTTTGCCATTGTGAGAGCAACATGTTATAAAATTCAGGCTCTACCCACTCAAAGACCCATTTTTCCCGTGGTTGCTGATTCACTTCAGGAATAGAGTATGAGTAATAATCATTTGAGGACCGACTACCACCATATCCATAGTTACTCGAGTTATCACTTGATTCAGGAAGAGAGTAGTAGTGGAAATCGTTAGAGTGTGAGGACTCACTCCCGTAGCCATAATGATGTTGCCTAGTTGTGTCCCCCGGCCCCGGCATGGTTGTCCTCTGCGAGATTGGAGCGCCATGGTCTGTATCCTGGGTAGCATGAGTGAAGTAGCTCTCACCTGCGAATGGTAGTGAAGAGTTAGTAAACAATGTAGATGATGAACTGTTAAGAAAGATATATGCTTTAACGGTACCTGTGAAGCGGATTGGAGAAGGTGGCGGTTGTAATGTGTGTACCGTACCGGTCGTGTTGCCACCGTCGTCGCCCTCAGATGGGGGACTCTTGCTACCACCCTCATCAGTGGAGGCATCACTAGTGACCACCGTTGCATCAACGTTCTTCAGCCTTTTACCTTTCTTGTTTGTTGATGTGGTTTGGTGTTTCCTCTTGCCTATATGTGTGTCGCCCACGGTGTCCTCCGCCCACGAAACAATGGACTCACCAAGATTGATGCCTTCCAATTGTTCTTTTTCTTTTAGCACCAAAGCAGAAGGGATCGGGGTGTCACTATCAGTGGCTTCGTCATCAAGCAATGGTGGGGCATTGGACCGGCCATTCTCCATCCAATCTCGAATGGGATTACTCTCATCAAGCAATGTAAGCTCCATGAGCTTATCGAATGGATCTTCTTCTGGTGGCTTGTACAGTCCAGCTTCCTTCAAGCAAACTGTTTCTTTATATCTTCTTCATTTGCATCTAAATAAACGCCGTTTATCTCTTTCCCCGTTGGGCTTCGGACGCCCTCACCTGCAAGTACGACAAAGTTATCATCTCAAAGTGATGTCACTTTCAATGATTGGACAACAATATATAAGTGCTTACCCCATCTCTGTGTCTCCTTTATAGCGGCACTGAAGTAAGGACTATCAGCCTTGTGACCAGGAACGGCTTCTATGTGCATCCATTTCGCCCAAGCCTTACCAATTGCCCTCCTTGCATTTTTCTTCTTCTCCGACGGCAGCACCGTGTCAATCCTTGGTTGATAGCTCGGCTGAGATGAACCACCTTCCCTCGTTGAGAATGACTTTCTAAGCATCCCCATGATCCCACCACTTTTTTGCTGCCCCCTCCCTGAGATGAACCCGCACCGTGCTCGTATTGTCCTCCGTGTGCACGTGAACGCGTCTCATATTCATGCTGTTGTCGAGAAGCATGCATGGCAGCCTGCAACTCATCGTCCTCCTCATCGGTGCTCACATTGCCCTCTCTAGCAATATCCTCCGCTCTCATTTTATCCCTTTTTCTTTGCTTACTCTTCTCCTTAGTTCTATCTATCTCACGCCGATAGTACTCACAAACCTCTTTTGGAACGAACATGCAATGCACCACATTACTTCCACGTCCTGCCAAGTGCTCCTTCAACCTTGTGGCGCCACCACCCTTCCTCTCTAACTTGCAATACTTGCATAGAAAGCCGACCCCCTTAGCCTCTCCATGTTCCCAAACACTATCTTTCTCACGATCACCCATTGTGCCTGCATGAAATTCACATATCCTTGCATGAAATTCACATATCCTTGCATCGATATCACAATTTTGCACAACCAAAACATTTGGCACAAGCATTTCACTATATCATCGACATTTCGTATTTCCTAATCCCTCGTTTGCAAGCTATACCTAAATTTCATACACTGCAATCCATCATTTACAAGCTATAGCATCAGACATACACAAGCTATACAATCCTTTATACAAGCTTCATTCAAAAAAAAGAAAAAAAAAAGATGAAGGGCACCTCACCTCGGGGAGGCGCCGCCGCTGGTAACCGCGACGACAGAGCCGGTTACCGCATCAAATCGATCGGTAATCGATCGATTTTGTCGATTACCGACGACCTGGGCCGCGCGCCCCCGCGACAAATCGGCCTGCGGGCCACCAAATCGCTCGAATCGACCGATTACCAGTACAAATCGATCGATTACCGGACCGGGGACCTCGGTGGCGACCTGTCTGCAGCGGTTGGCGGCGGATGTCGACTGGATTTCAACGGCGACGGCCGGATTGGGCGAGCGAGCGAGCGTGGGGGACCGAGGAGCGGCGTCGGCCGTCGAGGGGGACCAATAATTGGGGTCGCGTCGTCCGTTGGGAGGGGATATGGTTAGTTTTCTTTTTTTTTAATTTCTTTTCGCCCAGAATTCTTTCGCGAATTATTTGACCAATCAAACGAACTCCAATTCGTGTATGGTTTTCACAAATGGTCTCCAAATTACGTCTAGTTTTTTTACATATTTTTTGTTTCAAATTTTTTCAAATTTTCAAAAATTTTCAAATTCAAAATTCGAAAATCGGTAAACCGGACTTACCGGACCGGACCGGTAAGTCCGGTTTTCGCGAAAACCGGCCGGTTTTCAACGATTTTGCAAACCTTGGGGGCGCATCGAGAAGGATTCTAGGAGGATCTGGTCGGGTGACTGACTAGCCGGCGAGGGAGCGTAAGTGACGAAGCGGCCAGGGCGCACGGCCCCGCATGGCATTGGCACATCGCGTTGTCCGTCTGCTTCTGCCTGCCAATTTTGTCCGCGTGCTCTTGGAGGCTTCGTCCACTCGTGCCGCTTGTTGTTGCGATCGGCAAAAGAAGACGCACGCGGCCGGATTTTCCTAGCGGATAGAGTCGTTCCATCATCGAAACAAACCTATACGACGATGGTATCTTATATTCTTATTAACAAGTTTAAAACCAACATGACGATGGTAGTATCTTAGTGGCTTTCGACTGGATGGAAAGGCGATGGAAAGAAAGAGTTGGTGCCGACTCGCAGGCTTGTGGCACCAACAAATCTTTGCGGCCTGCACCCCTGTTGCTGCGCGCTTGGAGCCTTGCGATGTGACAGTGACAGTGGGTCAGTGGCTGGCCGTCCTGCTTCGTATCCAAAATTGATCGGCCGCCATTGCTATGGACTGGTACTAAAACTGCAGTTCGGGACTATTATCATACTCCAGTCGAGCGGGTTCTATTTGTCCGGCGATGCGTCTGCTCGAACTGACCACCAACTGGCCGCCGATCGACGCGAGTATTCTACTCCAAGCAACGTGCCGCACCGGACAGGACCAAGCGGCTGAGTGAAGTGAAACGTCCGGTTGCGGTTCGGCATTTCTCCGCGCATTTCTTGGCAGCATTGAGCTCCTCCTATCCATGCTTAGGCTATCCGCACTCATGTTCCTCTATATCCTTCCTTTAAAAGGAATATTCTGTCTTGGTCATTGAGATTCTTTCCTCTATATCAATTTCTCCCGCAACCATCATTCCTCTGTACTCTTTCTCTATATCAACTACTATATATTTTATTCAATCATTCCCACTATCATCTTCTCTCTCCTTAGTTTATCATTTTCTATGCCCAATCACCCAGCAGCTTCGTCTGAGGTGGGACCATCGTGGCGCATAGCGGAACCCGGAGAACCCTCTGGGAATAGAGGAACCGGTCCCTTCCTTTATTTTACATTGGACTTTGGAGTATGCCGCTGCAGCACTTCCGCTATAAAGCTCCTTCAGGAAGCTTTACCGTATCCCAGTGCAGGCTGTCTTAGCCTCTCCGCACTCATGTTCCTTTATTTCCTTCCTCTAAAAGGAATATTCTGTCCTAGTCATCAAGATTCTTTCCTCTACTAATTTCTCCTGCACCCATGGTTCTTCTATGTCCTTCCTCTATCCCAACTACCACATATTTTATTCAAACATTTCCAACTAACATCTCATTTTAACAAACACATTTCTTCATGACACAATCATTTATATAGTTATTCTAATAACAAAAAACTGTAGGACTCTTTTGTAAATATCGAAGACACAGAAAAATCATAAAAAAATTACGAAATAGTAAAAGGGCCAATTTGCAAAAATCCTATACTATAGGGGATCGACACAGAGTCTTCTTCCTCCTCTGTTCTGAACGCCATGGGCAGGCTTTAAGCTCAAATCCAGCGTAGGGAAGGGGAGGAGGACGGCCAGGGAGTGGGGGAATCGGAGGAGTAGGCCACGCTGGTTCCATTTGAGGCATAAATTTGAGGGGAGGTCATTGGGAATGGAGGTTGCGACGGGGGATGGAGGTGGCGGCCATGGCTACTCGGGTAGAGCTCGATTGGGTGAGGGGGATGCCATGGGGATGGGTTGGGAAGGTGGAGCTCGTGCTGGAGGTGCTCACCTACGACTCAATCGAACCTGGGACGGCGCGGTCGTCGGAATCGGAGAAGACGACCGGTTTCGCCTCAACGGAGCTGGAGAAGGGGATGGTGGCCTGGTGGTGATGCGGTGAGGCGTCAGCTTGTGCGGCCGTGAGTTTTCGAGGCCAAGAGCAGCAACGTCGCGAGCAGCGCGGCAGGCGCACGGGCCCCACGTGCGATAGCGAGATCCCTCTGCTTCGCTACGAATAGCGGAAGCCCCGCCTTCCTCATAGATAGCGGAAGCCGTAGCGGAGTCCGGTGCAGCACCATCTCCGCTATCTGTTTACTGAAGGAACCGGTAGCGTTTTCCAGTGCGGAGAGCCTTATTCGAGCACACGCGCAATCCCACGTGTGCCAAACACTAGGTGCGATCCAGCCGGCCGGCCTGAGTTGCCGGCGGCGTGAGCCGTGGTAGGATTCTCGAGGTCCAGGGAGAGAGATACGAGGGACAGATCGAGGAACACACCGCACGGGCGCACGGCTGCAGCCAGCCAGCGTTCATGTATGTATGTATCTGTGTGCGTCACTGACAGAGGGGCTGTCTAGTGGGCATTCCAAGCCTAAACCTTGGTGCCATCATTTTCTAGTGAACGGGGCTGATTAGGCACGGCTGGAGAGGGCTCGATTGAACAAATAAACATCCTGGACTGGAGGTGCTTTATACGGTCGCGTCACTCCATCAAGATCGAGGAGCGCAGGACCAAGCTCTGAAAGATGTATGATGATCATACGACGTGCTAATAGTATGGTGCTGATGGAGGAGCAGGAGATGCGCGGAATACATTCTGCCGACAATCAAGTGCAACTTTTGTGGGTTCGCCGGACTTGTCGATACTGCGGGGGTGTTTGTTTCTTTGGCTAAAATTTTAGCCAAAGATAATCTTGCTATTTAGGAGTATTAAATAAAGTCTAATTACAAAACTAATTGCAGACGCCCTAGGCTAATTCACGAGACGAATCTAATGAGGGTAATTAAGCCGCGATTAGACGATGGTTACTGTAGCATCACTGTAGCAAAACATAAATTAATTAGGCTCATTAGATAGATCTCGTCAATTAGCACCCATTTGCAAAAAGTTTTGTAATTAAACTTTATTTAATACCCTTAAATGACAAGATTCTCTTTGATGTGACAGGGGCTAAAATTTTAGCCCCTGAAATGAACACCCCCTGCGTCATACCCCCTGTTCGGCTGGGGTGAATGAAAGCGGCTGAAACTACTGTAGCAGCTGATTGAATAGTGTTTTGTGAGAGGATTTTACCACTGTAGCGGCTGATTAGGTACTGTAGCAGCTGGTTACTGTAGCGACTGGTTACTGTAGCGGCTGGTGGCTGTATAGACCCAAATACCCGTATCTCGAAATAATACGCGGTTACTGTAGCTATAGTAGTGCTATAGCTACAGTAACCAGCCCAGCCATGCCGAACAGGGCGATATTCTTCTCTTCTGCCGTGACGTACACACGCCCAACCAAACCGCAGCTTGGGCAGTGGAGCAGTATCATACTCCTACTCGGAGGATTCCATTTGTGAGGTGAGGTGGCAGATGGAATCGCAGAGAAATCACCAACTGCCGGCGCCGGCAGGCCCAAAAATATCTATCAGTGAATTTTTTTTCTGTGTGGAAACTGGAAAGCACTACAGTAGCTGATTCTAATTCTAAACACTTGCAGCTGCCACCTCGACATTCCCCTGTTTTCTCGCATTCCTCCGCAGGCTCTGCCCTCTGCTACTCGCTCGATTACCAAACATTCGAATTCGATTGAATTGGGTGCGAAATGCTACGAATATTCAGCTAGTACTACCAAACTAGTTCGTCAGAGTTCTGCTAGTCGACATCCCCCTGTTTTCTCGCATTCCTCTGCAGGCTCTGCTAGTCACTCGATTATATTGGGTGCGAATTGCTGCTAGGAATATTCAGCTAGAACCAAACTAGTTCGTCAGAGTTATGTTGCTCAGATGCAATGCAACGCAAGGACCCCCCCAGATTCCCAATTCGAAGCGAGCCGCGGCTAGCGCTGCCGCAGAACAGAGAGAGAGAGGGGAAAAGGAGGCGGGCGCGTACCAGGACGGGGCGAGGTTGGCGGCGATGAAGAGGAGGTAGCCGGAGGTGCCGACGACGAGGGCGCGCCGGGACCCCATCCACCGGACCACCGCGGACCCCACCGCCGCGAACGCCGTGAACGACGTGTACAGCACCCCCAGCGACAGCGACCCCAGGTTCTCGTCCTGCCAAAGCGTGCGGAAGGGGAGGGAGGAGGAGTAAGGACACGCGTCCACGGGTCATGCCGGCGGACTCGACGCCGAGCCGGCCATAGTGGGCTGGACGAGGAGAGGGAGGTGGGAAGCGATCGGGGCGCGTACCGTGTTGACCGTGCTCTGGAGGTTCTGCGCGGCGTGGTAGGCGAGGAAGACGAAGAGGAAGGCCCCGCTCAGCAGGTGGACGTCGCGGCGAGCGCCCGCACCACCGGAGGCCGCGCGGCGGGCGCCGGCGGAGACCAGGGGCGCGGCCTCCTCCTCGTCGCCGGCGGCCACCGCGAACTCGGGCTCGGCCCGGGCCATGGACGGGAATGGGCTACGCGAATTTGGGGGGAGGAGGTGGCGTGCCGTCTGCGCAGGTCGTCGTCCGTCGGGCTCAAGTGTTAGTGCCTGTGATTTTAGTTGAGGAGAAACGGGCTAGTTTAAATTTCCCGATTTCTAAGGGGGTCTTTCGGAAATGCGCCGAATCATAAAAAGATTCAGGAAATTGTCGTGCTCGGAGCTCGGTGTGATGACAAGCGTCGGAGATTCATTATGTACCTCCGTTCTCAAATTATTGTAGTTAAGACAACAACAATTCTAGTTTAAGAAATGATTTGAGATTGTTGTCCTAACAATAATAATTTTAGGAACGGAGGGAGTGCAACAATATCTTTCTGTAGGCACTAGCGTATAAAAGGTTGTAGGCACAAAAATAAGCAGAAAAACTTTATTCAATCCAAAAGTGAAGGCTATATAATGGAAACTTTAATTCCTAACATGTTGCACTTTCAACATTAGCAAAGCCTATGGCAGATTACACAGTACCAACTCTAACCCGACCTATGTATGCAGTGGCGGAGCCAGCTACACATCCTAGTAGGGGCCGCTACATTGCTAGAGCCAGCTACAGCATGAAGAAAAGGCATGCAGCTATCATTTCTCATCCGTTTAGCGTCGGTGAATGCTGATTTGACAGCTAGTCTCCCAAGAACAAGCACCAAATACACCCTTTCTCAGCAATAATCGTCAGTTTGCCTCAGGGTGTTTAGGAATTTTCCTGCAACAAGGGGGGGCCGTGGCCCCGTCTGGCCTACACATGGCTCCGCCAGTGTATGTATGACTCCTGTATTGACATCTCAGTCCTCAGAATGTTGACGAGTCATGGAGGCTGAATTATTTGCAAATCAGAGACTTTGTATGGCCCCTCATGGGTCATATACAAATCTGGGAAGTAATAGTTCCCAAGCCTGCACGTACTGCTATGAATCATTGTATTCGTACAAAAAAAAAATCCACAAGATTACCAACTCAATGTGCCGAGTAATGGTTCCCAAGCCTGCACATACTGTCATGAATCATTGTATTTGTACAACACAAAATCCCCAAGATACCAACTCAAAATGGCACATCTTCGCAAGTCATATGCAAGGACGGTTTTCGGTTTCCATGTTTGTGGCCTGCTACAACTTTGGTAGTGGCTGATAAGAACTCAGAATTCACATGACTGATGAACACAATGGAGGGATTTCCATTTCAAATCACTGGTGAACACAATGGGGGAAGCACGTACATGCTGTCGGTAATACTGAAGTGGGCACCGGTTTGGAAAATGGAGAATAGATTTGCCTTAAGATCTGATGGTCGATGACTTCTCGACAACAACATTAAGGAACAGGAATGTGCCAAAGGAGATGAAGAGGGCTGTGGTCATTAAGATCAGCATGGATTGCAGCGTGACATATGGGCTCATGAAGAAGATTACTGCAACAGCACCAGATTGCCAGACCTTGAACTGTGCAAACGCAGCCTCCTGCATTAAATATTGGGAAACTTATTATATTTGCTAACAGTAAGCAGTCATGCCAGCAATGAAATATATGCCACAAATATCAACAGAAAGAAAATAAAGCCAGCAAATGAGATCAAAGCATCATCTCAACAAATGTGTACATACAACAGTAAATAAAACGGAGATTACCTTGGCATCTTCGAAAAGCAGCCCAATTACTGCATTTAACTGTGGATTTAACGCCCCATCACCAAAACCCCATAAGGCGCCTATGAATAGCGGAGTTGCTGCGCCAAGCAGTCCATCTATTGGACTGTAGATAAAGACGGGTAAGGTAAAATAGAAATTGCAAGCACAACTGCAGGATGAGTAGATGACATTTCACAATTTTAAGAAATCAAACCTGTAAAAAAGAAGCAACCAGAATAGGACCACCGCCTGAACAATAGCTCCAACCAACATTACAAGTGTGATTGAATAAATCCCGGAGGTCAAACGTCCAGCAACCAAAGAACACTGGAATGTCAGGCATGTTCCAAATGTCAGCTAAAAACACGTAGCACTGTTTCTTTATTGAATTGTAGATTACTTGAAAAAAAAAGATATTATAGCAGTCACTAGTGCAGTTCAACAAGGAGCCTTGGCAAATGAAAACAAGGAATCGATGATATTTGTTAACTTTTTGATTAGTATGGAGGGATCAAATTACAGATCCAACAATCAGGCCAGTGTGATTTCACCTACAACTGCATTAGCTGCACCATAGATTGCCATGGCTCCACCAACTCCAGATATGCCAAGCACAGGTGTTACAATACTCTTTGTAAATACCGCCCTTTAAAAGAATACACATTATTAGGTTTATAAAAATGCATGGTAAGAAAGTGAACAATCATTGATGTTGAAAACAATGTGAGCTAATTACCAGACAAATGCATGTTGTAGACCTGTATATGCCATAAGTGGAATAATAAGAAGCATCTTTCGGTCCTTGAAAGGGGAAACAATATACTTCAACATAGCTCCAAATGAGGAATGTACTGGCGAATTGTCTCCTTTCTCATCTCTTTTAGAAAGTAAGCACATTAATACGATGCCCATGGCCATGCAGCCAAGAAACACAGCAAACAACATATTTTTTCCGGTAGCACTTCCTGCATCCTGAAGTGGTATAGGAATTAGGATCAGACACAATGAAGGGAACATTTGCAGCTTGTACATGGTTATAGTAATTGCTAACTTCAGGACAAAGTATCATAGTTAAATGTGGAGAAAACTAGAGAACGAATGTTAAATAAATTCATGTCCAGTGATGCCACAAATGCCGCAAAGCCTAGGTCATAACACTCATGAACTTCGACTCTAGTTTGATTTACAAAGCTGTAATCACGTATAACACCAAATGTAAAGAATACTGGAAGTTTGGAATAGTTTAAGAAGATATCAACCTTTCCATTTCTCAGTAGAGCAAGCGAGAGCAAATTTCCAATGACCTACAGAAATCAAAGAATAATCAAATGTAGTACAAGCCAGAAATCATTGTACTACAAAAAGAAATAGAAGGTACAAGAACAAAATACTGGAATCCGTTCTTGCATGTTTTGATTAACTATAGCTCATGTATAAGTACAACTGTACCTGCGTGGTAGCCATGATCCCCCAGAACTCTCCGTTAAAGTTCCCTAAAGTTGTACCCTCAGGCAAATTATTGTCTCTTGCATGACTGAGGGAAGCCGATGTTAGGTATGTACCCTGCATCACAAAACATAGTATTATGAGCCTTATGGAGACTACATAGTTGATGGAAAAACAGCACGCTTACCTGCCCAACCCAAATGATCGAAGCACAAAACCCAAGGTACAATGAAGCAGGCACCATAGTGTACCTGACAATTCATTATTCGATTTAGTACTACAGAAAAATAAGGCACTATTGTGTACCTGAAAACAAGCTTTTTCACTGTATTTTGCACAAGTGGAACACCCACTAGCTTAGAAGCACATCAGCTAGGGCCAAAAGCTATCAGCATCCACATTGGAGTTGTGTATCAAAGAAAATGAAAAATTGTTTCCTTGATGGATAGTTCAGTAATACCTAGGAGACAGTCCTTAACGAGTGTTGGTAAAAGCAATGTGATAAATACTGAACTCTGACACACTCATATCCAAATGACCTCGATTTCAGAGCTGCCACCAAGTCAAGTATTGGCTGAGTGAGGCAGCAGAGCTGAAAGCTGAGAATCTAACGCATATGCTACATCTCTATCCCAATCGTTGGGCCAAACCTCTCAATGATCTGAATGTTATGCATCCTCTGCCAAACATGAATTAGCACCTGACCGAACCAAAAGTTCATGAAGTAAAATCACTGAATCTCATCCCTAGCTCACACGAACAATGCACAGCTAGGAACTCTATCAACAGGCATCAAACACCTAAACATTAGACCAAACAAATATGCATCAATCAATGAACCAACACTAGATCACACAGACACTGCCGAGCTAGGAATTCTACCGAACAGGCACCAGGCACACCCAGACCACCACGCACGCACCATGTCGGGACGAGATTGGCGAGGATGAAGAGCACGTAGCCGCTGGTGCCGACGACGAGCGCGCGCTTGGGGCCCAGCCGGGTCACCACCGGCGACGCGACCACGGCGAAGAGCGTGAAGGAGGTGTATAGGATCCCCAGCGAGACGGTTCCCAGGTCGCCTTCCTGCATCACAACCCCTCTGTAGAAGGTGAGCGCGAGCACGACGTGCGAGGCGCGGGAGAGGAGGCCGGCCGGCCGGCGGGCGAAGGACAAGGAGAAGGGGAGCGTACCGAGTTCACGGTGCTCTCGAGGTTCTGGGCGGCGCAGTAGGCAGAGAAGATGAAGAGGAAGGCGGCGGAGAGGAGGTGGACGTCGGCGGCGTGGCTCCGTCGTCCGGGCGCCGCGAGGAGCGGCGAGGCGGCGGCCTGCTCATCGACATCCATACCTCTGCCTCCACCTAACTCCGCGCCCCCCTGCCTCCCTCGTGGCACATTTTGAATTGATATTTTTTTTGCCGTTTGTGGTGTTTAACAAAGATGATGCATGTGGCCATTCACGCTCTCTCCCAAAACTCTCGGGATTAATTAATTAAACACACACGTCGGATTGTTCTGCTCCATCAAAGTGGATGAGCAAACGTCAATGACAGCGGGATCCACTTGTTCGGTTGACCGACCCCACCTGCATAGACCGAGAGGCACCCCCCGTCATTACCCGGACAGCGACAGCGCAAAGAGTGGTACCGGCCAATCGGCCATGGTGAAGGAGGACAGAGATGGGGAAGCGATCGAGCGCGTACTCGTGTTGACGGTGCTCTGGAGGTTCTGCGCGGCATAGGCGAGGAAGACGAAGAGGAAGGCCCAGACCCCGCTCAGCAGGTGCACGTCGTGGTGAGAGCCCGCACCCCTGGGGGCTACGCGGCGGGCGCCGGCGAGCCCAGGGGTGCGGCCTCCTCCTCGTCGCCGGCGGCGGATGCTGCGAGCTCCAGCTCGGCCCAGGCCATGGACTGGTATGGGCTGCGTGAATTTGGGGGAGGAGGTGGTGTGCCGTCTGCGCAGGTCGTTGTCGTGCTCTATGATTTGGATTTAAAGACAGAAGGTTTAAATTTTATGGCTTCTAAGGGGATCGTTAGAAAATGCGCCGAACCGTAAAAGATTTAGGGTCTGTTTGGTACGGCTTCTGCTTTTACAAGAACTAGCATTTTGCCCGTGCTTCGCTACGGGTTTGAAAATTTCATTGTTTAAAGGT
Organism: Eragrostis nindensis; assembly: GCA_012490785.1. NCBI lineage: Eukaryota > Viridiplantae > Streptophyta > Magnoliopsida > Poales > Poaceae > Eragrostis > Eragrostis nindensis. The sequence goes on along the minus strand of JAAXCT010000105.1, from coordinate 369,199 downwards.
TATCAATAAAAGAGTGATTCATTTACCTAGCATAAATTCATCTCACAATGTCTATTTTAGGAAGATTTTTGCAGCACAAATTACCTTCTTTGACGTGATGTTTTTCTCGAAATTAATTCATCAATAATAACTTGCAAAATAATCAATAACCTAAATAAGTTTAAATGTTTAAAACTTATTTAGGTTTTAAGTGATTAGAGCAAGAATTTCATTTTGATACATTTCTTAACATGGTTCTCGAAGGAATTAAAATACAAGAAGGCTTGTGTATTTTCATTGGCTAAATAAACTTTGTTCCAAAGTTTCTAGAAACAATTCAATTCGCCTGGCTCTCGGCTCCCTCACGCATAACCATGTGTGCTAATTAACTCTAAGATAATGCATTAGTTTGGCAAAACAACTTTAATTAACAAAATGTTAATCAGTCCACAAATCATTTAAAGGCATACTTGTGCGCTTATCTGAATTCTCCACAACCCGGTTTTCTCGCATGTGGCTACTGAGCGGACGTTATCTACACCGTCGATTTGCATCTCACCGTTGATTTCTTCCTACCGCCTGCCCCCACTCTGACCGACGATTTGGGCAGAGTTCCAATCGTGAGGCACCATTCAGGCATCTTTCTCAGCTTCACGCGTTTTCTTTTCCGCTCTTCTCTTCCACCCTTCTTTCTCGGCTTGTTTTCGAAAAGCTAGGGTTCCGCCTCCCTTCTCCACTTTACTCTCTTCTTCTTCCTCGGGTCGTCGCAGCGGCGCATGACTGCTCCCAACCGATGCAAGTTCTCGTCGCCGCCGCTGATGTCAAAGATCCACCGCCGCCGCTGTCGCCGCCAACGGTGGTTCAGATCTTGGTTCCTCTGCTGTGCTGCCGGGCTCTCTCATGGATTTATGCACATTTCCCATGACGCCACCCCTTTCAGGTTTTCTTCCGATTTCATCTGATCTCTCGTAGAATTCTTACATGTTAACCATTTCCTTTTACATCTGACCTATTTCTGAATCAGAGGCAGGAGTACACCCGGCATTCCATGGATTCTGCAACTTCGGCCTCCCAAATCAACTTGGCGCAACTAATTATCCTGGTCTTCCTTTTTCCACATTTAATTAGTTTGGTATGGCGATTACGACAAATCCTTCACAAACCCCTGCAGCAGGTCACAATTTGTTCTCCTCTGTCCTCATTTCCTTATTTCATTTTTTTCCTCTGCGGACAAAACACAGTTATTTCAATCTTGTATTGGGAAAGTACTTTTTTCCTAACTAGGATAAGCAACTTCGAATGCATATGCAGTAGGTTTCATCAATTGACAGCTTGTGCTATACCAATCAATTCAATGTTTGATTAACCATTTTGTGCAATTCGTGCAACACTGCTTTCTCAAAACTATTCATTTCTGTAACTATTGCTAGTAAGACGTCAAATCAAGAGTTGTTCTACAATTCATGCTTACAACTTTACATCATTTACCATATTGCTGATTCCATGACAACCGAGTTCATGCAACAATTAGTTTCTTTTATTAATTTACAGCCTAACACAGTTTTTGCTTCATCATGTTAGTTTACCTTATTATATGTCTTGTTAACTCTCCGTTGTGATTGTCCCTAACCCCAATTAACTGCTTGTATCTTTGGATTCCAATAATAGTCAGCCACATTCTTTTACTGTCCCAGTTTTATATTAACTATATGATTTCTCGTTAGCACATATCCTGTTTTTCCGCCTTATTTACGGGGACACAACAACTTGTCCTTATAACCTACATTCCCACTAATATGGTCTTCTTGGATGCACAGGGAATATGTGCTCTTTCCAGGATCTCCTACGATCAGCCTCGTCAGTTATTACTTGGTGCGGCTTCATTTTCTGCACGACGCGGGACACCATTTCCTAATTTCGCTCCGGGACCTTCATCAGTTCTTGCAACAGAACAAGCGTCAGGTTTATTTTCTTCCCTCCCTTGTAATTTCATTGTTTTAAATTTTAGGAATGGCATTGTTTTAATTTCTTTTTTACCACTACGTTCAAACCTTCGTTCTCTTTTGTGTACACGTTTCTTAAATAGAATTTCTGCCGCAACGGCTTATGTTTTAACGCTCCTAAACACTTATATCTTATTTTCTAACGGAAGCACACTTAATGGCGACTTAGCTCCAAATTTCTATACGGCATTCAAATTTTTAGCTACCAACTAGTTTTTACTTAAAAATTAACATATTTACTTGATTGTACAGGAAACATGTGCTGTTTCAAAGATCTTCTACGATCAACATCTTCAGGATCACTGATGCCCCAAGCATTTCTAACTTAACTGCTGTTTAGGACAAGCATCAGATTCATGAAGTCAGATGCTGTCTAGGTGTTTTTCAATAGGTGAAATATGTATGATGTGGCAGAAGATGAACTACAACTAGTCTGGAGCACGCATCATGGCGCCAATGGACATGAGGAGTACCCGGAAAGAAAAAGAACTACAACTAGTCTGGAGCACACATCATGTATTATTTTAATTGAAGCCATGACTGTTAATTAGCATATCTTGTCAGTTGTCATCCTCATTACACATACTTAACTTAGTTGGCATTCAACACACTTATCATGTTTTTCCCATATCATTTCCCAAATCATTTTACTGGCATCTGACTTCATGAATGTGATGCTTGTCCTAAACTGCTATCTACTTTTTTCATCCACATGCATGATAAGTATGTGTTCCTTGCTATACAAAGTCTGTTAGGCAAATTTCATGAAGCACCTTGTGTGATTATACATCCATCAGTGGTGACATACATATCTTGTCAATTGTCATCCTCGTTACACATACTTAACTTAGTTGGCATTCAACACACTTATCATTTTTTTTTCCCGTATCATTTCCCAAGTCATTTTATTGGCATCTGACTTCATGAATGTGATGCTTGTCCTGAACTGCTATCTACTTTTTTCATCCACATGCATGATAAGTATGTGTTCTTGCTATACAGTCTGTTAGGCAAATTTCATGAAGCACCTTGTGTGCTACTATACATCCATCAGTGGTAATATACATCATTCCTTATGTGCACCTTGTGTCCAAGCATACTCTGTTCTATTACTTGATTTTACATCTGAACATATTTACTTGATTGTACAGGAAACATGTGCTCTTTCCAAGACCACCTACGATCAGCATCTTCGGGATTACTGATGCCCCAAGTTTTTAAGGATATGGATCTTCTATATGATCAGCGTATTCAGCATCTACGATAAGCATCTTCGGGATTACTTGATAGTTCATAGTTTTATGCTCGAACTCCACTTATTTAAAATTCAGACAAGGCTATTTTAACTGTATATTCATTACTTGTTCATTTATTGACTGTACATAAAAACCCAAAAAAATTTAAGACTCATCATAGTCCACTGTTAATAAGTTGTATGTTTATCCAACTTTCAAATCTTAGTGCCTCCAACTACAATAAATCATAAAAGCTACTGTATTGTGCGCTGATAAACACTTTCATGTGTTCTATCCACTGTAATAAACTTAGTAGCACACCTACGACTTGATGTAACATATTTACATTTGTTCAGCGAAAAACATATGCTTTTTATTTAACATATTTAGTTGTTTGTACAACAAACATGTGCTCTTTCCAAGATCTTATCTGTTCAGCATCATCGGGATTACTGATGCCTCAATTTGACCCTTCAGTCCTGTGTGTACATGTTTGTACAGTAAACATATTATTGATGTCTATGTTTGATGAACCAAACAAACTGCAGGTAACCAATGTACTATTCTCCTTGCATATTGATTCCTTCAGTCCGGTGTGTAGGATTAAAATGACATAAGATTAGTTTGACATCATAATGTTAATCCACATTTCATTTCTGGCAAACACCATTTCTGTTACCATAGACCATTTCTGTGACCATAGACACCATTTCTGTTACCATAGACCATTTCTGTGACCATAGACACCATTTCTGGCAAACAACATTTTCTCATAATATTTACAATGCACTATTCTCTCTTTCCACAATTGATTCTATGATCACCAGATGAGGGAATATGTGTGAGCGGTGCACTTCACAATTATAGTTGAAAAATGCTGGTTAGGTACATAGACATCAGTATGCTCTCTTTCCCATGCATGATTGAAGTTTCCCGTACAGAATATTATAGATGACGTTGTGATTGAAGTTTACAAAGAATGATACAACCCTAGTTATGTACTCTTAAACAGGTAGGTAGTTGCTTGTTTTCTGCCTTTTATCTATTCCATCATCTAGCTAGTTCTCAATGTAATGCAAAAGTTTAAAAGTAGGCCAATTTATGTTAGTTTGACACATCCTAAAATATTTAATTCATATGAATAATTTCATGGAGTGTCTTGACAAGAGTTTGTGATAAAGAACAACTTTGATAAGCTTGCAACAACTTTCTGGCTGTGTCCAGAGCTCGTAAGAAGCTAGAACATAGTCTAGCTCCAGAGCTACTTATGGAATGATGCAGCCTGATGCACATATCGGGTATTCTCAGTTTATATTTTTGGTAAATTGTGGGTTATGTGAATTTAATATATAAATCCATGCCTTTTTGGAGGGAACTTTTTAACCGAGTAGTACTTTGGCCTTTATGTGAAACCTATTGGTTAGTGATAAAGTAAATATATTAGTTTGTGGATTGGAAAAAAGTATACATAATGCGTGTGTTGATATAGATTATATCAGTAATAGGAACTTTTTAGTTTACTTTCCAAATATGATGTTATTTCTTATGTTGAACCCAAGTTTTCTTTTTACAGGACACGACTCTAGGGCATCCACCTTCTGTAATCATAAATCACAAACCACCCTCCTCTAGGATCAGCATTATTGTCATGTTGAGCGGTGAACTTTGCAACTATTGTGAAGTGCCTCCTTGCAACACTGCTAAATATTGGCGGCTGCAAACACTTCGTTGAATTGGTCTTATCAAATTGTTTTTCTACTTTGTTGTGCCTTGGATCGACAGTCATCCATGTTTGAGGGAAATATGTACTTGAGGATGAATTCTTCGTTTTTACTAAGAAACATATGCTGACTTTTTCACTCTTCAAGACACTGTGCTATGGCTTATTGAGTGCTTTGTTACAATTTTTTATAAGACAAAAACAACATGTTTTGGTGACAAAAGAGGACATTTTTGGTGATTATTTTATCGATGTGGGAACCACTGTATACCTTGTGATCAGTATTGAACTGTTGTCAATAGCATCTGCGACTTGTGGCAGTCGATATTAAACTGTTAGCATATGCCGTTGTAATTAGATAAGTTATTTGGAATATGACGGAACGAATGACCAAGGAAAGGAAGAAGAATGCACAACACTGTAATGTTGGGGGGTAGAGCGTCTTTCATTGAGATAAATGTTCATATATGTTGCTTGAAATATCATTGAGCACTCCATCAGAAATGTGACTTTTGAAGTACCAAGCTAATTATGGTCATGTTTGGCAATTTAGCATCACATAGTATATCCCCATAATTAATAAATGATTTTGTAATGAAATTTCAAACTACCATTCTGTCATGCGTTGTATGATAGGTTCATTGACAAAAGACAACCATGCCAGTCAAAATTTTCTATAATAGCTTCTCATGCTTCTTTAGGGCCAGGCTTGATGCACATTTTTTCCTCCATTGTACAACAGTAGTAGTTTGGCACAAATAGCTATTGTAGAAAGATAATAGACATAGTCCGTCATAACTTAAGATAAAATATATTGGTTTCAACACATGATATCGGTTGTGCTAAATACGTAGATTGTTGGTAATTAGGAAGCTCATGTAAGAGATTCTAGCGACTGAGTGCACAAATTCAGTTTCAATAGTGCCAGTCTCAATAATCACAATCATGTAACACTCTTGCAGAAGCAACAAGATACTACTGATAGAACAATTATTGGACATGATTTTTTATAAACAAAAACAAAGTCAAATATAGTGCAACGAAGGTCATCAACAGACATTTCATCCTGCCAGTCTCATATTGTACTTATACCACCTCTCTCAGTCATATGCTCCAAAAAAGGCGAGATGTCTGTAAATGTCAAAAAAAACTCATCCTCATGCCTTGGTGATGTTTGCGGTTTGCCACACGTACACCATTGATCTATGAAAGACATGACACTAAAAAATGCCGTATAACAAATCCACTTGGCCGTCTTTCAACTCACTAAACCCAGTTTGGGCAAATTATTCTTCAAGACGTCATCCTCAATTCCCGAGAGTTCTCATCCTGCTTTGGAAAATTAGAAATGGAAGATAAGCACCCAAAAAAATTTATTGCTCATATGATTTAACCCCTAGAAAAGTAGGCAGGCAATTTATGGTAAAGTGACCTAGAGTGCATATTCTTAAAACATCACAAGACAGCAACATTTTTTGGATAACTAAATAACTACAAGATGAAGCTAGTAAAAAACATGTGAAGGTGTTTTCGAGAGAAAAAAAACACGTGAAGGCGTTGTTGAAGCAACACGAGTGCACATGGTGATTAGTAGATAGGTCCAACTCTTTTTTTTTTAGTTGAGGTCCAACTCTTTTAAATGCTTATGCAGCAACACTAGTGCATATGGTGATAACTGAATTTCTAAGCCTCAAACAGCTCCTTTCTGCATTATCGACAAAGACTCTATATGTATTACTAGAAAGTTAATTAGATTTTAGTATTCCTTGATTTTCAGTATTTGTTATAAATTAAACTTCCAGGTTGATTTTCAGAGCTTAATTGACATAAGGTGCAGCATGTAATTGATAGTGACTTGTTTCTTTGTTGATGTAAGGTTACTCTCTACAAACCTGAAAGTCCAAGTCTTTTGTATAAGGGGTCAAACTCAAGCAACAAGGGATTCAAGAGGGAATCATATAAAGTTAATTTTAAAAAGATGCATCACAGTTCAATAAGAATACATTTTATCCATAGCATCCAAGCCATTCATGTATGAGAAAGTTAACATACCAATGGCATTGTTCTTTTAAACTCTATAACCAAATACTCCATCAATACTCCAGTTGGGGACATCTTGGCGAAGTCAATGGCAGAAGCATTTCAACTCCTTCCCTGCTTTCACGTAACGCAGCACGCTCTATTGGGGGAAAAAAACCCAGCAATAAAGAGAGGGAGAAAAATGTCAATCAGCAACTCATATAGAAAATTATGATATTATGTTGAAAAAACAATGTCTGGATGATATTGCGAACAAGATGTTTCAACTAACAATTTTAGACAAAAAAAGGATATGCTATTGATATTGGCTGTCTAAGTGAAGTTTGCAGTCAATGCAACTCGGTGTTAAAAAAGTTTCCAATCATAATCAGTGAAGTTGAATAATACTCAGTGTAATCATAACCTGAGTGGAATACTGAGTGCTAGAATCAAGGTAACATCTATAAAATATGAAAAAAAAAATCTGGAACATTGGGTCTGACCCAGCCTTCAACAGTAATGGAATCAAGTATGTCTAACAACCCTGGCTTGTAGCGAACAATAGAGGAGACACCAAAACCTTTGCAATTAACATCAACACCAGCCTGTAGCATTGAAAGTTTTAGTAAGCAAAGTGACAAGATAGTAGTGATTTGATAAAAAGGTCGAGTAGATACTGTCCTTGATGAGTAGCTTCATGCACTTCAGTGAGTGTTTAGCAAAAACACTGAAAAGTGGATGTTGACTTTGCCGGAAATGGTGTTTGTCTATGAAAGCACAACACTAATATTTCACACATATTCCCTATTCTGATGACCATTGAATCAAATCTGGAAAGAGAGAATAGTAGATTGTAAACATTATGATGAAATGGTGTTTGCCAGAAATGGTGTCCATGGTAAAAGAAATGATTTTTGCTAGAAATGGTGTTTGCTAGAAATGAAATGTGGATGAATATTATTCCAACTAATCTTATGTCATTTTAATCCTACACACGGGACTGTAGGAATCAATATGCAAGGAGAATAGTGCATTGTAAATAGGTAGGATAAGCTACGCATAAATATTGTTCATCTAAACTTCATGACAATTAGTCAAGAACACCAGAAATACAATGTCAAAAGGAACCCTTTAATATAGTGTACTTAACCTCTATGTAAACATATTTGGTAGAGGGACTACATGTTCATAGCTTGTGCTCTGAATATATACAGACAAAAACGCAATCTCACAGTAAAAAAAGTTGTTAGATAACTTAAAATCCAAAGTGATCTACAGTAATGCTGCATATATACAGTTTATATAAGAATCTGTAATATAGATTGATTTATACAAATATATAGTTCTAATCCAATGTGTACTTTTTTTTCAATCTATAAACTAATGTATTTACTTTATCACTAACTAATAGGTTTGACATAAAGGCCAAAAGTTACTACTCGGTCAAAAACTTTCCTCCAAAGACATTGATTTGTACATTAAATTTCACAGAACCCACAATTCACCAAAAATTTAAATTGAGGACACCAGACGTGTGCATCAAACGGCACCATTCTACAAATAGTTCTGGAGCTATTAACTAGTGTGCTAGCTGCACAAGTCAAATTTTCGGAGTTAGTGGACACAGCTAGAAAGCTGTCACAAGCTTATCAGAATTGTTCTTTATCACAAACTCTTGACAAACTGAGACACTCTGGGAAATCCTTCATATGAATTAAAGATTTTAGGATGAGTTAGAAACTAACATAAACTGCCCTAGTCTCAAACTTTTGCACTACATTGAGAACTAGCTAGAAGTTGGAATAGATAAAAGTCAGATAACAAGCAACTACGTGTTCTTTGGCAGAGACAGACATGAGACAAATTGTATCAGGGAGACTTAACAATGTGAAATTGAATTTGTGCACAATAGTAAAGCCTTTATATGACTGAAAGCCTAAATCTCTATATCATATATGTACTTTATTTCTGCTCTCTAACCTCAAATTTGATTATCTTGAGACATACGAGTGTAAGAATATTATGGAGTTTATGGTAATCTATTACACCTAACAAATGCTCTCAGTTTACTATTATGTTGAACAATAACATGACATTTTCACTAAATTGAGAAGTTGTCGATTGAATAGACAATAGCAGAAAATAAAACAATAAAATCAAGCAGTTACTGTGTTTGGTAATTGGTAGTAACCTGTATCAGACCTGCCAAGGATGATACACATGTGATAAATTCAGAACATGTGCATGTGGATCCCACTACAATAGACACCTTGAGCATTCTTTGGATTGGAAGAACAATAGGTCTTTCATTTGTTTTGAAAGACACATATTGTAGCTCAAATTAGGAAGAGGAGAAATGCACCAGAGGTGCTTCCAATTGCCTAAGCCATTACAGAGTTGTGGCACACAGGCCACAGAAGGAAAACAAACCGGAAAAGAAAAAGAGAAAGGGGACAATTAAAACAGAGCATTCTCTCGACACTCTCTCATTTTTACCAAAGCATTTGCTCCAATAATCCCCCAAGACAATAGGTCTTTCATGTAACGAAACTACTAACCAAGTTGATGAATTCTGAAAAACAAGAGCCTATTTTTGTTTCAGTGTCATTATCGTAGAATATTATGAATCATTTTGGACCTTTAGGATTAGTAAAAAGAGAGAACTGGCATGATGTGTGATGATGGCAGATAATCAATCAAACAGGGAAAAAAGAAAGTAATATACAACTTAATCACCTACTAGTAAGAAACAAAACCAATGCATATGCCCAGTCCTGTAGAACGGTATCATAATCACCTACTAATACTCAACTAATTGTTCTAATACTCTCATGATACTAATTAGTATCATACTAATATAAGATTATTAGTACAATCACTTGTCCTGTCGGCCAGTTGATTGGTTGAGTATATAACAAATTGTACTAGGACAAGTGATTGTGCTAATAATCTTATAATCAAGAGGAGTAAAAAGATTATCTGATGTTTGGTTGAACCTGCATAAACGTGATTGTACCTGGACTGTATAATCAAGGTAAGTATTATGGGCTAGTACATCAAGTGGAAGAGCGACAGTACTCAGATACATCAACAGTGTATTGCTTGAGTTGGTCTTCCCAAAACCATGATAAAAAGTTTGCTGAAAATTCGGAAAATGTAACACCTATTGGATACGAGCAAATGACTTACCCTCTTTTTGTGACCACAAACAATGAACCTGCGGCCATAGTTGCGATCGGTCGTCAATTTCTGCACTGAGGTAGGTATCCCACAAGCACACATCAACTCTGGTAGTTCAGATACAGCACTGTTGCGTTGAACTGAATCAACCAGCTGATCAGAAGGATCCCCGTGTCCATGCTTCGTCTTTGAACTGGATGAAAATGACGACATCGACTATGATACTCGGGGAAGGCCAATCTGAAGAAAACGAACCAAATGAACGGGAACAAATCAGCTTAGAGATCGAAGTGAATGAGAGGACGAGGCAAATCAGATTAGAAATCGAAATAAAACAGAGGACGGAGAGCTAAGGAAGGAGGAAAACTCACGAGATTTGCTCCAAAAAAGAACAACTGAAGCGGGAGATCTAGAAGGGGAATGAATCAGTTCGGGATAAACAAAAATCTAAATTGGAGGCGGAGAGAGACGAAAAAGCAGCGGCGGCGGGGCAGAGGGGGCGGGGGCAGGCAGCTAGACAAACCATTGGCACACCAAACGAGGGGACCACAAGATCGAGGCGCGGGATGAGGCGAAAATGGACGGTCAAGATAACATCCGCTCAGAAGGTAGGTGCGAGAATGAGTTTTCGGAATTCTCCATGTTGTCGTGAATACGATATAAGATTCCCTGCTCTATTGCTTGCTCTGCTTTCAATTACTTACGTTAATCAGTCGTGCTAGTTGCTACTGAATAGTACTAACCTGCACTCGTATCGTATAGGTATTCATGATGGACCTTTGGGTGTCATTGGAACTACTGTAAATTATGGATACCAGAATGGATATAATGTCTTGCATCGAGAGAAGGGTGAGTTATCTCCTCAAAGAGAAATCATGCATATAAAAAAAAGTAGAGAAGAGAAATTTAAACGTTACCTGTTGCCATCATTAGGTACAGCCAAGATGGAAGACGCAAACCGTATCAGTATAGATCATCGAATGGCAACTCATAATAAGACAATCTGTAATGAGGATGCACTATTCTGAATCTCCATTGGTGATTTCCTTGCTGGACCTATATCTACCAACGTGATCCCCTAGGCCTGGATTAGAATTCAATCGAATTGACTTGTTAAACTCGCCATCTTAGCCAATAATATAATTACGACGGCACCTTTCGAAAAGAAAAGATCCAGTCTGCATGCAGCTAGCCGTGCCATTGCATTGCTTGCCTGATCTCCTCCCGAGAAATTTGTTTCGCTTCAGCCATCCTCCTACTGGCTCCGTTACACAGCGTTATGCTGCTGATGCTATCCTTTGTCCTCCTTGTCTGGCTCCTATTGCCCGCCGCCTGTAGTTGAGACGTAAGAAACCAAGATACTACGCTTATTTTTTATCCTTTTTTCAGAAGCCACACTTCGAATTTTCTATCTTTTTTAGAAGCCAACGTGAGGTGGGATTTTGTTTTCAGGGAACGTGAGGAGGTGGGATTAGTTATGGATTTCGGAAGAGGAAAGACATGTACTTTAACGGGGATTTTGGTTTGGGATTTTACAACGGACAAAATAATTAATTAGGTTACTTTTTTATAATGGCATAAGTGGGTAATTTAGTGGCAAATCATATCCAATGGCTATTCTTTTTGTTACACCTTATGGATGGCCGGATGTTTTGCTTTTTTGTTAGGATTTTCATCCGATTTATGTGAAAACCTTAAAAGAAGCCATCAATTAGTAAATATCTCTACTACTTAATAAGTCTCTGCTACGTGACATGTCTGCCTAATTTCGGTTTGCCGGGGTCGTCAGACCGTAGTTTCGTCGTTCGGTCTGCCACACCAATTGTCTTCGTTGCCTCTAGCAGACCGTAACGGACCATAACTTTTTAATCACGTCTGGTTTGCCTCTTCAATCCGTCCGCGTCTCCCCCAAGTCCGAGAGATATGCCAACCCGACGCAATGGAATCCAACCTCAATTTTCCTCCCTTCATCCACCGTAATAACCCAAGGAAATTGATCAGAGATGCATGTGTTCAGTTCATGGGAGAGCTCCACTTCGCTGTCCCTGTGGCCGCCCCTGACCATAAACGTCGCTAGATCGGGCCGCCCCTCAAGCTTCTCAACCTATTTTGATGTTCTCCAAGGCCTGCCCCTTTCTCCGTTGGCGTGGAGACGAGCTTCAAGGAGCAGAAATGGCGACGCTTTTTTTTCTTTTTGTTTTGGTGCGCCTCAACGGAGAAGGCTCCTGCAGGGGGCTGGTATGATGGCCAAGCCATATTACTAGAGGCACTCCATTTTATTACACATGAACATATTCGCATTTTTTACATGGCAGAAAAAAATAGAGAAAAGAATACATTGTTGTAGATATTAGCATTATAAGTGGGCTGTTTTACTATACATTTTACCTCAGAGGTAACGATTGTGATAGATTTCCACAGCCCATTAATATTTTGCTCAACAAACATGATGACATCTACAAACAATGAATGGATGTAGCTAAAATGGAAAATTCAATGCACACAATTATCCTTTCTCAACATAGGCATGCAGCAATCAAGGAAATCAAATGGAGAATAATATGTAAGAACATAATGTTTGAGATGCACATTTGAAACAAAGTTTGCACCTTTTCTTTTGTGGATGAACAAAATTTTGTACTCGAAACAAAGAAAGTTGTAACATAAAGTCTAAAATATCTATTTAATTATGCAAAATTACAACTAACGGTTTTTCAAAACTACTAATGATTAAATAGTTCCATCAATAACTTTAAAAAAAGATCATAAAATTGCCTCATGATTTATAGTTTCGAAATTAAAACATACTAAAAATTTTGCAGCAAGGACTTTCATTAATTTTCAAAGGTTTGAAGTTGAATATTATATAATGTACTATATTTAGAAGAAATAATTTTATTCAATGATGGCAAGGTCAAAGTATCGTTTGTTTCCTTAATTGCTACATAGACGTAACATCCATTGGATCAGCCTAAATTGGATGGTTTATATAGATTTGGGGCAACTTAAAAGGTCCTTAGAAATACAAATCATGGTTACAGTTCCTTTTTTGTTTTTTTGCCTCCCGTTGTAACGCACGGGCTCTTTGCTAGTAAGATATGTAAGTTCGTTTTCACAGCTGGTTAGTACGTCCCTCTTTGTGCGTCTGAATGTCGAAATAAGTGGGTTTGAGGCCTGAAAGCCTCAAACCTGGCTGCTAGTATGTGGCTTGTGTGCTCTCGCGTGCTCCCGTCGACGTGTCAAATTCTTATTGGATTTTGTTTCTTCGTGGACCCAGATTAGGCTGCGCATCGTGCTGGGTCCACGAAGAAACAAAATCCAATAAGAATTTGACATGTCGGTAGGAGCACGCATGGGAGCAGACGGTGGGAGCACACAAGCCTTCGTTGCTGAGTTCACGGAGAAACAAATCCAATAAAAATGTACCATCGTGGCGGGAGCATGCATGGGAGCCGGCGGCGGGAGCAGTGAAGCCGCATCCTGAAAGCCTTGGGCTGAATTCATGCACGTGGTTGGTGGTGGCATCGGCGTCAAAGCAAGCGAGCTGTGAGTCAACTCAGATCGGTGGTTGGTGCTGACTGATGGACGACTGTCTCCATTGTTGTTGACCATTCAATCCTCCATCCAACAACACATGACTCAGACGCGTGTGTCTGAACGGAATCCGCCGCCCGCTCCTCTCTCGATCGATGGGCATGCATTAGTATATAGGTATAGGACATGGATGCTCCGATCTGATCATAGTATATATGTAGCACAAGAAAGAGAGCCCTCGATCCCCTTCAATTCAATTCACCCTTGTAAAAAACATCGTGAGGTCAGGTCAGGTGGCGAGCCGACTGATTGATGCTAATGGCGGCGTCCTCCCACCAGCAGCAGCAGCAGCAGCAGCAGCAGCAGCAGCAGAGATGTGAGAGAGCAAGTGGCAGCAAGCAGTGGGGGAGCCCCGAGCGCACCATGGTGTGGAGGGAGCCCGGCAAGGGCAGCAAGAAGAAGGTGCGTGTGGGCGTGGTGTACTACCTGTGCCGCCGCGACGGGCAGCTGGAGCAGCCGCATTTCATGGAGGTGCCCTCCGTCTCCGTCGGCCATGGCGGCGTCGTCATCCTCCGCCTGCGAGATTTCACGGAGCGGCTGGACATGGTCCGCGGCAAGGGCATGTCCAGCCTCTACTCGTGGTCATCCAAGAGGAGCTATAAGCACAATGGCTTCGTGTGGCACGACCTCACGGATCAGGACGACATCATCCACCCTGCTCTTGCTGCTGCACCAAACGAGTACGTCCTCAAGGGCTCCCAGCTCCTTCTTCCAGTAGTCTCTACTCCTCCTCCTCATCAGCAGCCGCAGCACAACGAGGAGACCAGCATCACCACCAGGCCCACCGGCCGCCGCAAGAAATGGAGCTCCTTCGACGACCTCGCCGGTCAGTACAAGCAGCACACGGAGCTTGCCATCGACGAGATCTCACCGCCGCCGTCCTCCGGCAGCCCCGACGTCATCGACACCAACCCGCAGGAAAAGTTAGCAGTGGGTGTCATCGCCGGCGGCCGGATGCGGGCATCGTCGCTGCTCATGCACCTCGTCTCCTGCGGCATCACTCGCCGCTCATCACGACGAGCATCAGCTGCTGCTGGTGGTGGCATCATCACACAAGACCGGGACTACTACAGTGGAAGCCTCCTCATCGACAACAGCAACAAGAGCAATGCCCTGCCAGTTCTTCTCAACAGGTCATCCTCCTGCAACGTCCACTCCACACGAGGGAGGCGGCCGGTCGAGAGCAACCACAATGAAACACAAGATCGTCCCGTCCAGGACCAAATCAATCATCCATGATTCCTTTCCTCCTGTGCTTGCCGTCTCTCTCATTATTCCCAAGGAAGGCCCAGAAAATAAAACAACAAACTAAAGGAAATAGGAATGAATTGCTTGCTACGTACGGCTCGACGGTCTTTGGGCTGCTGGCCATAGGATGTTAGTAACTACAGTGTCCAATGCACTCCCATGTCTCTGTTTTTTTTTAAAAAATGTTCTTCTCCTGGTACTGTCAGCTGAGCTGGAACGTGTTGACCATTACGGCTACCATTGTGTGCGTGTGTAAGCCTCAAGGAATTAATATGCATGACCATTACTATACGTTTTTCTTAAAAAGAAAAGCTTACATATGCCGCGTGTGTCGGTTTTGACTTTGCATGGACCATCTGCGACGGATCCCGTCGTCGCAGATTTGTCTTCTGGCACGTAAGTGATGTGACAAAAAATCATGCGGCGCTATCTAACAAAAAATCATGTGACGTGAAGACAGCCCGGCCCTACCTACATTATATAGTAGTAGTCCTATAATGGCACGCTGGACTTGCTTGCCTTCCCTTCCTCGTGCGGGAGGGCCCGGCCTGCTTGCAGCTAAGAATAATGTAACAATCATCAGTGCACCCAGCAGTTGGAATGTTTGTTTTAACACATAACATGATCAAGGGCACTATCTCGAATAATGTAACAATCATCAGTGCACCCAGCAGTTTAAATAGACAGAAGGAATGTTAGAACAATTGCCCTTGATCTTGTTATGTGTTTTCAGCATGTCGGATAGTATGTTTCCATGTAATTTGGGAGTGAGCATATTAGTTTTTTATGATCTGGGAGCATATTTTAGTGTGAACATATTAGTTATTTATAATCTTGAAATCATGACAGTAGCATAAATTAGGATATTGTTCTTTGTCGATCACTAGTGCTTCTTGATAATTAGCATGCATTGCTTTTGGTTAAGAAATGAAATGGCTTAGGAGAGGTCTTGTTCTTCTTTCCTATAGAAAATGTCCATCATTCTCTCCCTACATTAGGATTGAGATGTTGCTTTTCTATTTTTGATCAATATCCTAAAATTGGTGAACCTGATAGCATGATGGTTGCTTCATTAGCCCTGACAGATTCTGACAAACTCATCACTTTAGAATATCGACAGTGCAACACTGGAATTATATTTGAACTCGTGCATTTTTCAGTTCATCACTTTATAGTTCCTAATTACTGTTCCTACAAATTCGTAGGCTGTTGTAGGTCTTGTGAGGTAGATTTCTTCATGGCATTGGGTTTTGACATCTGGCTCGGGAGGTTGCTGCCTTCAATATCTAAATGAAAATGTTAATCGTTAGTAGTTAAAATAGCATTGGCCTCCTTTGTGATTTGTTGGCTTAGGAAACAAATGCATGCACTGTATTAACTCTAGAGAGAGATGTTGGTAACTTCAGCTCACTAACTGCCTAAATTTTCAAAAACTACTGAAAGAAATTCTTGCTGTTCATGCAGCAGATTTTGTAGCATTAGCTTTGGATTTATTTATTTTTCTTCCAGTTCTACTATATCTAAGAAGATTTTATACCTCTTCATACATGAAGCTCCAGTTATGCAATGACATTGTAGCTGTTGACTTGGTTTGTTGAAAGAGCAGGGCCGTCCCGAGGATTTTGGAGGCACGGTGCAAAATACTGACGGAGGCATTTAATTAAGTGACAAAATGTCATCATAAACAATGTATACGAGTTCATAATATACTTCCTAAAGCTGAAATAGAAGAAAATTATACCTGTCATGTAGTCCTCACTTGAAGTGCATATTCTTGTTGCATTCTTTGAAATAAAATCTTCAATGATATCTTGATAAGCATTCTTCTTCAATATATCGCCCTCCAAATAAAAGAGGTTATGCACTGATCAGTTATCAATGATGGATGGGAAAAAGTAAAATAGGACTTGGGAACAGAGAGAATCAGTTCGTACCTTAATCAACTGAAGAGTTGAAGTTCCGGCATCGTCCGGCAGCGGCGTCGTAGGTCACACAAAGCAGAGTGCGAGATGATAGCCGATAGGTGCAAGGTTTTCACCCGGATTATTTCTTCTTGGAGCAGTAGCGATCTCTTCTTGGAGCTTGGATACGATTTCTTCTTGGGGCATGTATGCACTGTGCAGGGAAAATTGATCCCTCGGCAGAGAATAGAATTGAGATTTTCAGAAATCAATCAAGCGGCGGCCACAATGGATATGGTCCCTCAACTCGGACGGTGCAGACGGCTGATCATATTCATATGAGCGGACGACTAATCGTATTCGTACAAGCTGAACGAGTTGAGGAAACGAATCAATCAAGCTTCGGTTGCGTTGGATCGATTGGGTCTGAAAATACACAAGCATACATGGTTCAATTTGGAGCCCCAATATTTTGAGGGCCCTGTTCCGTCGCACCGCCCGCACATGCGGCGGGACGGGCCTGGTAAGAGCCATCAAGATTTTTGCTCTACATGATTCTCTCTGTGGAGAGTTCATTCTTGTCAACATACGATTCCTTTCCATGTTGTACTGCATGAATCCCTACTCAACCGAATGGCACAGGGATTAAGAGATCGGGGGATTTATTCTACACAGAGATTGAGTGATGAGCAGGGATTCACTTGATCCCTGGGTGGAACAAATTCACGTGGGAGATTAATCTCCAACAACCGAACAAGCCCTTTGGGATTTGGTGAAGGTTCGAGCGTGTCTCATGGATCTGAATTGTGCGTAATTCTGAATTTGTTCAAGGGCGTCTTGGGTTGTTCGTCATTTGTTTTGCTTCAAATCAAATCGAACACCCGCACCTTCCTTCCGACGATGGCATGGCATCTTCCAATCCCAAGCAAGTCAACCTCATCTCTCCCCGCGCCAACTAGAGTTATACTGCTAGTGTTTTATAATGGAGATTTAAACCTTGACACCACTTGATAAGTTTAAATTTATATACCTGAATGACACCGCTCGACAAGTTTAAAGATGCATTTGTGCAATTTACAAATTCATTGAGCTAGGTGACATTAAAAGACAAATTTAAGAACCGTCAGTGTACTTGTTTGTTTTATACTCCCTTAGTCTCTTAATGTAGGGCGTTTTGGAGTTCGAAATTTTTCCCTAAATATAAGGCGTTTTACAGATAGGACAAACATTAGGGTTGGTGGAGAGTTGGTGGGTGGGTGGTAGATGAAGGTAAAAATGAAGGGTATGATAGTCTTTTAACACATTGACTATTTTAGTTTTGAATGCTAGAAAGCCTTATATTTAGAAACGGAGAGATTATTAAAAGTCGGCTCAACTCTCGAGATTAATTGAGGTCATGGAAAATGACAAGCCGTAACTGCAATATTTTACAGATCGGGATGCTCAATGGGATGACGGAGGAGGCTGCAGTCTGTTCGAGCTCCGTCAACTCGGGTGAGAGACCCGAGCTCAATGACAGCAGGACCCATTTGTTCGGTTGACCGACCCCACCTGCATAGACTGAGAGGCATCCCCGTCATTACCCGGACAGCGACCGCGCAGGGACGACCTCCCCCGAACCCCTCGCGCTCCCGCACCCGCTCCCGCCGCCATGTCGCCCGCCGCCGCCACCTCCCTCGCCGCCGCCGCCATCGCCACTCCAACCTCCCTCTCCTGCCGGAGCCTCCGCCTCCCGGCTCGCCGCTCCCACGCCCCTCGCCGCGCCGTCGCCTCCATGGCCGTCTCCGCGCCCAGGTCCGGCGCCAAGGCCTCGTTCCTCGAGCGCCGCGAGTCCGAGCGCGCCCTCCACTTCGTCAAGTACCAGGGACTAGGCAACGACTTCATCATGGTGCGTATTTTGTCCCCGTTTTCGAACTTCCTTTAGCTGTCACGTCCTGCGCTGTCTAATTTGGGGCTGGCCTGCTGTCACGAATTCGTGCAATCCCTAGCTGTTTTGAATGCTGCGTTACTGCTATTTCCGCTGTTCGACGTGCTGATTTGTTGTGGATTTGTAGGTGGACAATAGGGATTCGTCGGTGCCAAAGGTGACGCCGGAGGAGGCGGCGAAGATGTGCGACCGGAACTTCGGCATTGGCGCTGACGGCGTCATCTTCGTCATGCCGGGGACCAATGGGGCGGACTACACCATGAGGATCTTCAACTCTGATGGCAGTGAGCCGGAGGTGTGTGTGCCCATTTCATCCCAGTGCTGAGTATTAGCGTGGAAGAAAATGTCTTGTCCCCATCTTGTGATCTGTCGTTCGTAGTGATTCTTTCGTGCAGATAAATTAGCTCAACTTAACTTTTAGTGTAATTCTAGCCGACTTTTAATAGTCTCTGATGTCAAATTGGTGCCGATATTTTTCTATCTTATTCCTGTGAGATTTTGCTGCACGAGGAAAAATGTAGATTTGTACTTGTGACGTTATTCAGGTTCTTCAACTGCTGGGTGGAGGCTAACTTTAGTATTGAAATGAACTGTGGTAGCTTCGGGCCTTATAGTCGGCCTAACTTTCAGACCATGTTGATTGAAACCTTTAGTAACCTAATCCATGAATAGAATATACTGCAGAAGTGCAGAGCGTGGTGCACCTATACTCTGTCCACTATACTCAGACCTGCCAAAAATATGGTCCTATACTATATGTCTCACTTTCTCTCATGCATCGTGTTCTAGGGTTGTTTTTGATAAAATTTGACTTGTGACTTTTAGGTCTTAACTGGCTGTGAAACGTTTGAAGTGCCACCATATTTCCAGTCCTAAACAGCTAGTTATTGTATGGTCAGAGATGCTTTTTTAGTTTTTCCATTCTACTCACTATTAAGTTATCCAAAGGTTTCTTCTCTATATCACAGTGTTGCTGACAGTCTGAAAAAATATAATTGTGATTTTTAATTCTAAATTGATCTCATACAGAATTTATTGACCTCTAATTTCTTTTGGTTTCAGATGTGTGGTAACGGAGTTCGTTGCTTTGCTCGGTTTATTGCGGAGCTTGAAAATATGCAAGGAACAAATAGGTAACACCATTCATGCATGGAGATTGCAGTATCCTTATGAAAGAAGTGAAAGCAAAATTCTGACTGCAAATTTAGTCGGTTTTACCACTGAAATACACAAAATTTATACACAATTCTGAGGCTTAATGTTTTGGTGAATCTTAGTCTACTTTTAATATAATCGAGTGTCAGACCACAAGAATGCTTCAAATGTTATGATCTGGATGTGTCATTCTTTTCTAGGGCCCCTGAAACTATAGTTTTATTTTCTTCATTTGATTGTTTCAGCTTCACAATTCATACTGGTGCTGGGCTGATCATTCCTGAAATACAGAGTGACGGACAGGTAAATGTTTTTTTTAAGTCATTTTAGTTTGTTTCTTTTCCTACAACTTTACATTGCTATTTGCCTTGCTTGGGCTTGAATCGAAGGTATTCTTTCTCTTTTGATCTCTAGCTGCTTACTTTTTTTTTTGGTGCTGGTTCGCAACCTGTTGTGTCTTGTGTCCCCTTCCCCAGATCTTTTTCAACACGAAACTTTATACCACCATAATTGTAGACCCAGATAAATGGGCTGTTTGCATGAATGTGAACTTTTACGAGCATAGCAAGCTCAACCTTTTGTGGCAGATAATTTAGCCAACATGGAAGAATGTTTCTGGTAGGCATAAAATGTTGTGCGCCATAGAAGTGCCATGAACTAATTGTTACCGAAAACATGTTCTCTAATTTGAGTCTAGCAAAGTTAGAACCTTAGAAGCCGGAAACATGGAACGATGCCACGTCCCTTGTTCCGGAAACTTCGTCCCGGAACGGGGAACGGGAACGACGCGGAACTTGTCCGGTTCGTTGCCGGGAACGCGACTAGCTGCCGCCGGTTCGTTCAAAGAGAAACGGAGCATACCTGGAGCGCGTGGGAGGGATGGCAGCCGGCAGCGGCAGCGACAGCGTGAGGGAGCAAGGCAGGTAGCCAGCGGCAGCAGCAAGGGAAGGAGGCTGGGGCGTACTCTGCTTCAGCACGTGGGAGGGAGGGCAGCAGGCAGCGGCGGCGACAGTGCGAGACGGCGAGTTCTGAGTAATGGCATGCCGCATACTGGGCATGAGCAGCGACGGCGGCGTGAGGATGGAGTCCGATCCTCTCCTCTCGTGGTGCTAGGGCGAAGGGATGGCATCGATGTTGGGTTGTTTGCTGATTAGATCTTGGGCCAATACTTACATATTGGGCTGGGTAATTGGGCTGGGTGATACAAATTTGTTACTTCGCCCTGTTTGACTTACGATGAGTAATCAACGTTCCCTTGTATCGTTCCCGATTGAGAGGGTTCGTGTTCCAGTTGTTTTGGGAACGATTGTATGATGCATACCCCCTTTCGTACCGTATTTTCTGAGCGTCCGTTCCTCGTCCCGCGTTCTCGTTCCCTGTCCCCATCGTTCCGGGAACATTGCTTCTAAGGTTAGAACCAAACTTCAGTACTGTCAGCCGCATTGCCCTAGTTAAGTTCTTGAATGAGAATCCCTAATGCTGGTTAGAACCTTATTTACTCTCTAGGTTTTTCTATTTTCTCGTGCATTTTCAAGCTAGTGAATTCCATTATCAAGCTTTCTTGCCTTTAGCAACCTCTAGTGTGTTCATTTCCTATTTTACTTTCCCATTTCAAGTTCAAACTATTATATCACTCATTCTTGTTAAAGGCAGTTCCTTCCAAGTTAATTTATACTGCTGATAGAATTTTATACACTTGTCTTCAGGTAAAGGTTGATATGGGCGAACCCATCCTTTCTGGACCTGACATCCCAACAAAACTGCCAGCTACCAAGAACAAAGCTGTTGTCCAAGCTGAATTGGCCGTTGAGGGCTTAACATGGCATGTAACATGTGTTAGCATGGGCAATCCTCACTGTGTCACATTTGGCACAAAGGAGTCGAAGGTAATCATCGTGCGAATTGTTATTCCATTCATATCAAACGAAATGTGACTATTGTTTAGCAAATCATATTTGACTACTGATTAGCAAGTTGAAGCATGAATCTGTTGACGGGGATAGCTTTCCGTATTGAAACAATCTAATTGTTTTCACATCTCCATGCAAACTTTGCTTTCTTTGGACCCAAGATAATTCCATATTTCCTAAGTTCTTAGATCAGCATACTTTTTTTTTATTATGTTTTGTAACTGAACTTTCGATTTGGAACTTGCTAGCTATTCAGCAGTTGCCTATGTGATCCCTTCTGTTTGTTAACCGGTCAACAAGACCTTTTTATACTTGGAAAATATTGTGGCAGTATTTACACTGCGTTCTTCCATTGAGAAAAATAGTTTTAAGGATGCTTCAATACGGTTGCGACATTCTTTATGCTGAGACGTATATCTGCAGACAATAGGCCATAACTGGTGTGAATAATAGGCCAAAAGTAAGAGAGTTCTATTGTGGTTGAACTGTACACTTAGGATTCATGTTTCTGTATCCAAGTTGTCCATGTAATTATGGATTTTAACTGTACATTTGTCTTGGCTGTTCTCCTGCAGCTCTTGCAGGTGGACGATTTAAAACTTAGTGAAATAGGGCCCAAGTTTGAGCATCATGAAATGTTTCCTGCTCGCACCAACACAGGTAACTTTTTAATTTCTGTATTTCAATAGGCTTTTGTGCATACATCCTTGCAGTTGAATTTCATTTTAATAGCTTTCTCTTTGCAGAATTCGTACAGGTTTTGTCCAGATCACACCTCAAAATGCGAGTTTGGGAGCGTGGTGCTGGTATTACTGATCTTCACTTAACCTCTTGTTTTCCTTCTGTTTTGGTGTATTTTCGAAGTTAACATTTTGGTTTGTTGTGCCAATATGTCATCGGTATACTATAAATTCGTAACACAAATGACTTTAATGTATTCCTTAGTCTAAATGATATCTTGTTTCGTATCTATCCATCTGTTACTGGCAGAGAATCTGCAAAATAAACTTTACTTTTATTGTAGGAGCAACTCTTGCCTGTGGTACCGGCGCTTGTGCAGTTGTTGTTGCTGCTGTTCTTGAAGGCCGAGCCGAGCGGGTTTGCTTTCTTTTTTATTTGCTGTTTGGCAGCTTTGCTTTCCCATCCAACACAGTGTTGGTTATATGTTCTCTCTCTTTTTTTTTTTAATTCAGAAATGCATAGTTGATTTGCCTGGTGGACCATTGGAAATTGAGTGGAGGGAGGATGATAATCATATTTACATGACTGGTCCTGCAGAGGCCGTTTTTTATGGATCTGTTCTTCACTAGGGCAGTTCTATGAGTTATGATTTATCTATCAACATCTTTGCTGTTGTAATCAATATTAGGCACTGATAGTAATACACACAATTACCTATTTCTATCATGCAGGCAATGGCTGTGGACAGCTGCCGGCTTAACCCTATGGAGGTGACGGAGAAGCTTCTGACGGCAACAACAGAGGAGATCCCTGAAGCATCAGGTAGCAGCTGCATTTTGTTTATGGATAGTTTGCTATTTATGTGAGGTGTAAGTTCTACCTGCTTTTGATTGATGTAACTCCAATAATGTTTATTCAGTAAGTGATCCAGATAATGGTACTATTCGGTGGACGCGTTGTTCCGAATCAATGTGAATCTTAATAAACAATTTTATCTTTGATGATGTCATCAGCAATCTTGGCATCCTAGAAATTCCTCCCAAAGGTAAGCAGTTCTGTTGGAGCAGTATGGAACAATATCCTCTTGTTGAGCTGCAAGATTGGTGTTTCACTTCCGCTAACTGGGGCATAATCTACCCTAACAATAGAATTTGATGGGCTCGAATTTTATAGGTTTGAAAATTATTGGATTCTCACCCTGGCTTCTTTGGAAGTGTTGAGAGTACTAACTGAGAGTAGTGCCAACAATAGCGCATCAAGAATTTCAGCAAGAATCAAATTTGTAAGTAGGGTTCTAATAAGATGGAGCAAAACAATCTGTCAGATCAAAAGATCTGCAATGAATTTGTAACTAGAAGAGCAAATAAGCCAGTACATACATAAGAGGAACTTAAGAAGTACCCGAAAAAGTAGATCGTGCAACCTCACAATTATGAGAGTGAATATTGGAGAGAGGCACAATTAGACAGATGAAATTTGGAGCAGGATACTAAATTGTTTGTGTAGCTGCAGTTGAAAGATATAAAATCAACACAATCACCAAACTAAAGTTCAAAAAATTAAACACACACACCAGACTAGAGGCTTCAGATGGAAAGGTAGTGAGCGCGATGGTAAGGCTGAGGGCTTTATGGAAAACTTAACATGAATGGGATGGGCGACAATGAAATGATGATCGAAGCATGACATTCAACCTTCCTGACCTGGTTCAAATCCAT
Source organism: Eragrostis nindensis (assembly GCA_012490785.1). Classification (NCBI taxonomy): domain Eukaryota; kingdom Viridiplantae; phylum Streptophyta; class Magnoliopsida; order Poales; family Poaceae; genus Eragrostis; species Eragrostis nindensis. The sequence continues at coordinate 344,929 of JAAXCT010000105.1, read as the reverse complement.
GATCATCTTAATTGGTTATCTGAATCTTTCATCAAAGAATTGTGATGTCATTGTAATTAGAAAATAAAAAAGAGGGCCTCCGACATGTCCCCTGGTCATATAGCTTTAACGGTCTATTTCTAAAGAGATATTGGAAGGACTTCCACGACCTATGACATGAGTTCTATAGTCCCAGTTGGATTGATAAGCTGTCAATAGTTCATATATGATTATGATAGAAAAAAAAACCTAGCTCAAATTCACTCCCTCAAACTTTTCAAATTGGTGCAATGTACGCCCCACTGAAATTTGTCATTTTTTTCTCGGTGTAAAAGTGGTCTTGATTTCAAATTTTTCAGGATGATCTATGGCATCATTCCGTACGTTAAAAAATGATAATCTTTTGGTGAATAATTTTCATGCATTTTTATCTCTTAAGGTTGAGATACTATTAAACAATGAAAATGATCCTGAAAATACATTATAATTTTTTTACATTGAGTAGAGTACTATTTCAGCTACCATCATGCAAATTTTGAAATTTAAACTCAGATTGTACATAGAAAACAAAAGTTGATTACATTATAGTTCAAGGGAGTAAATCGAGCCACAATTGTATCTAGGGAGTCAAACGAACAAAAACGGCTATTGTAGGGACTAAAATAGAGTTCTTCCTAAAGACTGATGACCTATTTTCCACTCAATTCGGAGCTAATGTTGATTACTAAACTCCTAGCTAAAATATTGCGTGGAATCATTCTCTCCTTCATTCACAAAAATCAATCGGGTTTCATAAGGGATAAAACCATTCACCAACATCAACACTTAGAAGTGGAGTTTTTTTTTTCTTTCTAACATTGGATTTTTGAAAAGACTGTTGACATAGTGGACCCACAATGTCATTTCAACATGCTCGACCATAATTCGTCCCATCCTCCTTGTTGATCTTACCTCAGTTATTCATTTCCTGAGGGCAACACATAACAGCAATGGTCGGGTCTAGATGGTTAAGCACTAGGCTTTTATTTAATTGAAAGATGACGCACGGTTAATGTGTTGCAGATCAGTTTCACCAAAAGTAGATGTCTACAAAATTGTAAATGCCTGCCACCTATTACAACCTTTAAGTTCCTGTAACGCAGTGAACTTCCTTTAATTTTCCCTGCATGCTTGATCTGCAAGGCTAATTGCTGATGTGGAAGACTAGCTTTCTCATGTAATTCGTGCAAATATTTTCTTGTAAAGAAACAAAAAGATTAAAGGCCAGCTCAATCACTCTTTGCTTGACTTGTCATGCCATCTCATATTATAGACCCTGATAGTTCTTTCGTTTTATGAAGGGTTGAGTATAATTAAGCCAGGGATCCTATGTGGAAATGATATTCTTTCTGCCAAAGAAAAATAGTACTTTGCTTTGCTGCTGATGTTTCTAGTGTGTTTCAGAACTTCCCAATGGATTAGATTTGGCATGCGCAGATCAAAATCTTCACTCTCTCCACTTCAACAAATATATATGCACTTCTAACATTCTGTGGTCGGCCATTACGTACTTGATAGTTGGACGAGTACTAGCCCATCAACTCACACTAATCTAGATAACGATCACAGGGTTAAAAATTGTAATTGCTTTATTAATCTTGTTACCATCATACTACCCTACAGATCAGTTTCCCAAAATTTATTCCTGAGAACAGTTTTCCCAGACTGTCATTGAATTTTGAAGCAAACTGTCTCCAGCTTCATGTAGCATACTCCTCCCATATTTAAACGTAACGTTTATGACAGGCAATAGTTCAATTTGAAGTATATTTTCTGTCCTAATAAACATATTATGTTTCAGTATGGGGATCAATTATGATTATACTTTTTTCCTCTCAAAAGGCTGTCAAAAGACCAAGTTTCTACCTGATTTGACGAAAATGCATATATTTTTTCTGTTTGACACGTAAGTATGCTAGTCATTAGTCTTTTGGCATATAATTTGACTATTAAGTTTCATCACTCTCATCTGCTTGATTTCTCTACTTTACTTAATTACACGAGTGGGGAAAAAAAATCCTCTTTTGTTCTTTTAACTTGCATCATTAGTACTGTAACCCACCGCCCCCAGCGCGTGCACAATTAAATTTGTTTCTGTACTACTATAGACTCTAAAAAACATCACCAGTTGCATACAGAGTTTATTTTCTATGGGCATCAATGAGTATGTTTCGAGGAAATGTTTCTGAACCGAGAGTTACGTTTAGAACACTTTTTTTTTTGTTGGATTAGATTGCTCTACTTTTTGTAGTGGCTCCTGAGAGCTATGCCTTTCCTTTCCCAATCCCATGGCTCACAAATTGCCAACTTGGTACTATGGGAAAGTAGTAAAATACCCTGAGACAGCAACTCTACAGGAGCACTAGCTTGACAGTGCCCATTGGCTCTTTTTGGTTAGCTGTTCTTTGCCTCTGGTCATCAACTAGCCAATTCACTTGTGCTCCACTGCTTTAGAAAGTTGGATAAAATTTAATCAGTATTTCCAATAGGATCCGCTTAATCTTCAGCTTACCGGCCACCTCTAGTCTCATCCTGTAAAATCATCTAACCGTATTGCATTTATTCATAAAACAACAGAATAATTCTCACTGGGGAGGGGATAACTGATCATGTTGTGAATACAGAGTACCCTTGTCCTTTCATACCCTATAAGAGTCAAGGACAAAGCGACATATGCTTGTCTTGCACACTACATAGATGCATATCTATAGAGAGATAAAACATGCTAGAGCCATGCTAAAGCTTGTTTCTAGAAAAGCACTTCACTTCTTCTAGGTAGATATGTAACAGAGTAATATGGTCCAAAGTATCTGGCTTCAAAAACAGGGGCCAGCTGCTTCACTGTAAACATACTGCGGTGCCATCTTGATCTCGTCGTCCATCTTCCAGCAGGTCTCAGCTGGGCAGTAGTAGTCCCACGCAGATGACGGCGGCAGCGGTCCGGGGAGGCTGCTGAAGGCATGATCCTGCAGCTTCTCTCCATCGAGGTCGGTCGCCTCCGGAGCCTCGATCTCCATCCATATCTGGTCCATGGTGTACCCGTCCATGTCCGGCGGTGTGCCCTTCGGGATGCTTGTGATGCAGCCACTGTTGCCACCACGAAGCTCCTGACCCTCTGTTCCAATGATCGATGGCGTGTCCGGGTAGCCGGACTGGTAGGTCAGCGAGGACGAGGACGAAGACGGCGACATGTTCCTCTTCCTCTCCTGCGCTTTCTTCCTCATGTGCGTCCTCCAGTAGTTCTTGATCTCGTTGTCGGTACGCCCCGGCAAGCGCCGGGCTATCCTGGACCACCTGAAGTTAAGGAGAAATTATCAAACACAAACATATCAGCTCTAATAGTAAAATTCAATCTATTATTTTTTTTGTTTAAAGGGCAATTTGAGGATCAAACCTGTTTCCCCACCGAGCATGGAGCTCGAGGATGAGGCGCTCCTCATTGGGAGTCATGCGCCCATGCTTGAGGCCGGGGTGGAGGTAGTTCACCCACCGCAGGCGGCAGCTCTTGCCCGTCCGGTTGAGCCCTGCATGGAGGTTCAGAAGGGAGGGGAGACGAAGCAAGAAGAGAAGAAGAAGATCGGTTAGTGGAGACGACACATGTCGTCGCTGCGACTTGGCGCGAAAAGAATATGAAAATAGCTACCTAATTTTTGGATCCCCCACCCCTCAAACCTGATACTTTGGCAATGAAATCCCAACGACGTTCACCGAACAGACGGACAGTGCATACCAGTTGCAGGTCCTCCTGCTCTGTCCATGGCCCCTTGCGTGTCTCCTCTCTCACCGTCACCATTTCGATATCAAGATCGAGCCTGCGCGACACAACTAACGCTGCTCGCTCCTACCTTGTATCGGCCAGGAGCCGGTCTTCTTGCTCTTCTTCCTCAGCGTGCCTGTTGGCTCCAGTTTCTCTGTGATGAACTCCAGTCTCGTTGAAGGAAGGAGGAGGAGGAGAAGGGAAAGCTAGTTGATTCAGAGGAGTGAGCCACAATGTCTCGGTTTGGTGGCTTTTGCCGCTCTTTTATAGGTAAGAGAGGGAGCCAGGGAGGGAGGGAGGTTCTTGGTGGCCAGGTGGTGATGTGGTGGGTGTGATTTGATTTGGAGCTCCCTAAAGATCCTCTCATATTCCGTCACTTCGGTTCGCCCTCGGATTCTAACCGATCAAAGTAGCTTTTTATTTGTTGTCTCTTGCTGCGCATATTATACTGCAAATCCACAAGTGTGCACATTAGGACCTCCACTTTATTAGCGATTGGAGAATATGTAGCAGTATATGCTTTGCTTTGTCCCCGCAAAGCACACTTAATGCTGGTGCATCTTACAAGTAATTTTTAATTTAGTAATAGGTGCATCTAAAAATTTACAGTCTTCGTTGAGTGTGCTTTTCCTTTTATATGTACGACTTACCACTTGTGACAAAAATATTTTCAGTGAAAGTTCCACCATTGTTCGTTCTTATTAAAAGTTATCTGCATGTGTGAAGCTAACTGATTCCTTGTTTTAATAATTGGATATTTACGGCCTCTTGCAACTTAAGCTGGACTGGACCTACAAAACACTGGCCAGCTTACACAGAAAAAAAAAACTGCTCATTTGTACTAAATTGCCTGGTAATTTTTCAAATTACAAGTAAGCGGGCTCTCCCATGCAGCTAGCCAGAACTGCCTACGGTAACTACAGTTATATGTTATCTGTGTGATAAATAATATGATTCCCAGGTGTATATAGACGTCTACCACTCCTTGTTTTCTTTGTTTTGTTTCTTTGCTGCTGGAATTCATTTTATAATATTACTTGAGAAAGAAAAGTCGATGTGCTTATCAACTTTTGGGTGCTTTATTGTTTAGACTTTAGACCTCCCTACGCATAAGCATCATTTTTTTCCTGCTGATCAATCAGATGAGTTATAGATCAATAATTAAACGTGGACGATACCTTGTGCGCTTCGTATACTGAATTGATCGATGTTTCTTTTTCTTCTATCAAAAGACTTGTAGATTGATTCTCTCATGATTGGCAGTATGAAGCTAGTTCACAGGAAATTCAAAAGCAAGTCTATTACACATAGAGCCTTTTTTGTTGTAAGGTTTGATGGGTTTCCAACTGTTTTATATACCAGAATTGTACGGTGGCATTACACTTGAAATCTATGTGCTGAGGATAAAAATATATATTAGAAACTTTACCTATATACTTTGCTGAGCCCTTGAAGTTAGTAATGCTTAATTGCCTGTGTGTTTGCATGTTAGTATGAAACTTGGCACCATATGTAGCCTGTGTGAAATTTCTTCTTTGTAAATTCCACAACTAGCTAGTAGATTCGAGAACTTTAACCATCTGCTTAAGTGCTTATCACTACTGGGAATTGGGGCATCTTGGCAAAGTCTACATCTGGTTTCTTCCATTTTTTTTTTGTGCCCTGACGCGAAAAGCATTAGCCTTTCTGCCAGCCATTATCATTGGCACAGAGGACTCCATCCCTCCTTTTCTGTCAGCCATTATCACGAGCGCTGAAAAAAAGATCTTACATGTTTACCACCAGAATTCAGCTACTACGTACTGTGCGAGTGCCTGCGCCGACCTGTCCTTGTAACGAAGCGGCCCTCTAGAGCAAAGCCTTTTTCATGGATCTGCAGTCCTCTCAGCTGACCTCAGTTTTGGACAGTGGTTCATCATTGTTCTGTTGGACTGCTGAAACGATGTGGTAAAATGTCTCAAGCTTTTATTTGATCGTCTTCTTTCGAATGTCGTTGGGTGCTGTGACTGCTGTCAGGTCAACGTGCATGTATCGATCTCCATGCGTGATCTCCAAACTGGAAAACTATCTTCGAGTTATTGTTGCTTGATTAAGAAATTAATGTTTTGACCTTGAGACATTCGTGTCATACAGCCGACGTGCAGAAGTAGTAGTATTTGTTATGACCCGGATGTTAGACACGCTGCTCCTTTTCTGCTCTGCATCATTCTTATATACTTAGCGAACAATCCGGGATCATCTTATTGTAAGTGGTTTCTCTTTTGCTGGCATCATCTGTGCTTAAGTAGTGATTCCATACATGAATACTAGCTTTTTTCTGCATGCACACAAAGGCACATCTCCAGAACAGTAGCTAAGGTCGTAACAAGATACTACTGTTCATCTCTAGGACCTAACTTCTCCATTACTCTGCAGAATTGTTTGTTTTATTTTCCTCCTGGAAAAGCAAGGCCCCGTTAACGGAAAGGAAATGATTTCGTGTGGTGCGAGAGGCTCCGCGTGAGCCAATCAAAAGGCCATGGAACGGAGGAGGAGGAGCGAGGTCTGACGTGGAGGCCACCGAGCTGCGATCTGTGCTGCCGCCCACTTTGGCCATGGCCGGCCGCTCACCTTTTCTATCTTGGCATCTATCTTTTGGAAGGCTCCTCGACGCACAGCACAGCACGGCGCTGTTCCATCCCACTACAAAGAAGGCCTTTATCTCTCGCCATCGTTTCTGCTTGTTGTTTTGCTGTGTTGGACCTCTCGTCTCACCTCACCTGTCCCTGGTGGTCTCCCACCGGCCTGTGCGTATCATGGACCTGCTTCTTCTTCCTCTGGCAGCGCCATGCACTACCGTCAGGACTGGTCGGCTCATCATCGGCGCGGCGACGGCGGAGTTCTTCGATTCAGTGCACATCGAGTGCGCCGTTGAAATGTCACTCTCTCTATGTGTGTGCGGTGCAGCTGCAATCCTCTGTTTGACTTGTCTACGCCTGCCAGAAATTTCTAGCGTTCGAATATTTTGGACGTCTGGAATTCACTGAATGTGTTTTGTAGTCGTAGTAGTGGATTTTACCACTACATTTTAGCATGTGCACTGCACATCGCCTTCCTTTCCGTGTTGGCGAGTTAGTCAACTGTTCATCTTCTTCCTTTATCTGACACCGACTGTGCCCTCGCTTTTGCCATGATTTTTCTGAGACGCTGAGCGACTGCTCACGGCCACAAAGGGTCGTCAGTGTGGTCGTCAGTGCCCCACGGACTCAGGCTCCTTTCGCAGGCCTCGATCGCCACCTGTTTCGTGTGCCGCTTATCTTACTGATCCATCCTAATCTGTCGATTTATCGTACGTGTGATACAATACCGTCGTCACTGACTATAGTATCATATATGGACTCGTGATATAGTTTTGCACTGCTGATTAGTGACATATGCTTTGCATTTCCTGTCCCAAGTCTTTGATTTATCGGAGAATTGTGTCTCCGCTGTACTCTTTTGACGAAATGCGTTGTAGCCAGATTTTTTTCTCCTGATTTTTCTTTGGGTCGTGGAAAGGGACCTACACACTGTTCCGTGAAAAGGAGATTTATATTCTGATGACACTAAAGTTTTGTACTTATTATGCCCTTTTTCTTTACATATTATTCCTTCCGTAGGCTGCAAGGCCACTTTCCAATGTTCACAGAAACGGAAGAATCACGGCTATGTCATCTCTTGCATATATTCTTTGCTTAGGCTCCTTGCACTAGTTTCTGTCAGTCATCATCCAAGAGCTTACATGCATGCGTGGTTCACTGATTTTGCACAATGGCCTCGAATATTTGGTTAAAAGGATGAAATTTGAATAGTAACAAAAGTAAAAAAATTCATAACATGGGAGTGTTTGCTTATAGGCCACAGTTCGCCACGCCCTAGTGATGACAGCCATGAAAAATATGGCGTTGCATTGTAACAAAAGTTATATTCAAATCAATGTAAACTCGAAACATAACCTGGCCCTTGATGTAATTCAATGCGACTTCATCTAATCCGCTTTGTTGACTTTGTGCACAGCTCATTTCAAACTTTTAACTATTGACACTAGAAGAAAATTTAACTTAAAATAAACTAGAAAGTTACCTTAATATCATCAATTGAAAAAGAAAGAGAGTAACATACAAATGACTCAATACTGATTGGACTAGCCACTTGCTTTGCGGTGGCTTGTAAAAAATTAGACTTGTCTCGAGGAGGCAATATATCAAACATGGGACGTCTTTTTCGACACGAACGTGGAAGAATACGCTGGCACGATAGCTGAACCACGACATATATAGGCACGTTGGTTCGTGCCTTCGTGGTACCTCGATCGTCGGTTTCCACGTAAATTCACAGCCTCACCGGCAGCTTCCACTGTGCCAAGACACTGACGCGAGCTTAGCTTGATCATCGACCGGCATGCTGATCTCCATCATATGCTATCCGATCGATAGATGGAAGCGACGGCTCATTCTCAGGCGTCACCTGAAGATGCCGATTTGGATGGGCCAGATTAGGATGGAGCTCTGGTGTCAAAATAGGAGGAGTTCCGTGCTCGTTAACCTCTCTCTTAGTGCTTGAGGTAAAGCGTTTAGCTAGTGGCTGCAATCTCTACCGTGAACGCCTGGCACTCTCTCCTCTCTAGTGCTCTTACACGACCATGGCCACCTTTCAATGATAGCAACAAATGAGAGGCTGCTATAGTCGTCCTATAATAGGCTTAAGAAAGGTTGATGGTGATTACATTTACATGTAACCGAGGGGAGAGTTTTGAGGGTTTTTTTTTTTTTTTGAAATGAGAGTTTTAAGTTTCTATCATATATATTCTGACTAGCTGAGCGGTTCAAGCTAGTGACTATGATACCCATTGATGGATGCCAAGTGGAGACGATACGATCTATAAACAAGTGGCACGCGCTTGACTTGTATGGACTATATATGCGAGGTTTGCATATTCATTGTTACAATGCATGTTTATTTAAAAAGTGCCTATGGGTGTTGAAAATTGTTACCCTATGGAAGCTAGCAGGATGCTTCCACTTGGAACCTGATCATTGCTGCTGATCTTAGTTGTAGTAACACGTGATGAGATATAAACTTCATAAATATAAATTAAAATAAATACACGGAAAATAGAAGAAAAGTAAATATATGATGACATCATGCATTATGTACTACCCATTTTACCCTTTTACATCGTGCGTCGAGATTTGGGAACGAAGTGGTGTGTGGCCATGCATGGTGGAGCGTGTGGTTGACATGGGTGGCATGAAACGAGGTGCCCAAACGCCGGAAAACAACACGCACCCTTGGTAGGTTTCAAAAAAAAACACGCACCCTTGGTTGAGTTGGTGACGTGTCAGTGATATGTAAGTGTAACCTAGAACGGAAGTATAATATGCTTTCTCAGATGAAAATTTAAATAAAGGATGGTGCGGAACATGGTTTATTACCAATGGCAAACAGCGCACATTCTGTCCTCTCTCCTAACAAAAAGAAAATGCATGTTTTGATTTCTGGTCGAATACGGAACACATGATGTTTTATAACGGATCCCCAGTTGTCTGTCACCTCTCTCTCTCTCTCTCTACCACGTAAATATTATGCAAATTTTTTTGAGGGATTATGCAAAATTAATTTTTTCTTTTTTTTGAGGAGAAATTATACAAAATTAAATGTGCCAGGAAAGGACGCGAGTTTTATGTTTGGACTGACGTTTGACTTTCGCCAAGAAAATCAATGTGTGTGTTTTTTCTTTTGCATAGTGGGCCAAAGGTTTTAAGCCCGCTGACAAGGGCAGATTGAAAGCCGAAACCGGCCCATTGACATCATGCTCCGTACATCTGGCGGTTAGCCTGCTCTACAGGCCAAGAAAACCCACATTAATGCTGCTAGTTGACCTCTTGTACTACTCTCTTTGTCCAAAATTACTTGTCGTTTTAGCTTTGAAGCACAGAAATTAAGAAGAAGTGAAAAATGTAGGTGCGCAGAAAACGAAGAGGAGAGAGATAGAGATAGAGTTGTATTGGGAATAGGGAAAGGTGCATTGAGATGCGAGGATGACAAGTAAATTGGAAAAACTGGATGAGTGTAAGATGACAAGTAATATGGGACGGGGAGAGTAGTTCGATGGTCATCAGGTGGCCCGTGCGCTCGGATGAGAATGGGCATTTTTGCAAGTGCCAAGTCCGACCACCTGCAAATTTGTGATGGACTCATGTTGTATTCGTCACTATTTTCTACTCCCTGCGTTTCAGAATAATTAACATTTTTTACTTTCAGACATCATGTTTGACCGTCCGTCTTATTCAAATTTTTTTATATAAATACTAAAACAAACTTGTCATGATTAAAGTACTATTGATGATAAAGCTAGTTATACAAAAATAATATTTACCTAAAATTTTTAAATAAGACGGACGGTCAAAAGGTATTGTTTGAAAGTTAAAGACGTCAATTATTCTGGGACGGACGGAATAATACACGATCGTCCTTGCGTTCCACAAAAAAGGTCATTCGACAATATTATGTTGGGTCTTCTTTTCAGTAATTCTTAAGATTTTCCAACGATTAATGTGAATGCTCTAATAAATTTTGATGAAATTTAACCAATTTTGATCAGTTTTTGACAAAACCGGTGCCCTCTGGTATCCGCGGCTCCATCTGTAAGAGGAACCATGCTAAGTGTTATGGTTGCACTGTTGTGGATGATGCTCCTCGTTCAGCAATACGCACACGACACATCCCAGATTCCATCAGGGACGCGCATTTCGCATCAAGAAAAACTGAACAAAAACAAGCGTTCGACTCGTCGGCGACCGAAGGCGAGCCCCGCGAACGCCGACGGCACAAGCAGGTCGGCGCCGGACCGCCTCGCCATCCGCACAAGCACGCACACGTGGTCACGTGCTCCCCAGCCAGCGTCAGGCGCCAATGCCAACGCCAGCACCGCCTTCCAATTCCTCTTCCTACTATGCTCGACTGCTCCGCAACAAAATCAAGGTTCTCCTTACCATACTCGGTAGACCGATTTTCGTTTTTAAATTTTTAAAAATTGAAAATTTGAAACAATTTGAAACAAAAATATGTTAAAAAACTAGAAGAAATTTGCAGCGCAATGGTTCAATTGTTTGATTGGTCAAAAAAATCATGCAAACTTCTGGTAGAAAAAAGAAGGAAAAAAAAACTTTTTTTTTATGAACCAGCCACGTTCCTCAATTTTTTTACCAAGCAAATGATCAAATTTTCGTGTTATTGTTGTACCATTGCGCTGATAATTGCATCTACTTTTTATTTTTGGTTTCATTTGTTTTTCAAATTTTTATTTTTTTGAATTTTTCCTCTTTGAACTGGTTTATCGAAAATTCGGGACTTTTTGATTCAAAATTAAGAATTTGAATTTTGTCTGGTTTCTAGACTGGTTTTTCCGAAAACCGGTGATTTAGGTGCCGTCGAGTTTTACCGAGAGAAACGGAATTGTAAACCTTGATCAGAATGCAACAGCGCTTCTTGCTTGCTCTGTTATAAGGTTAGCGAGGTGTATTTCCCGCCTGCCTACCTCTTGCTGGCAGTATCAAGCCAGTATTTTAATTTCATTGTCCGTGTACCGTAGACAATACGGAGCATACAGTAGTATAAAAGAAGAGAACAGTACATAAGCTGGTATATCCGTGGTACAGTACAAAATACGGCTCCGTAATGTGCGTACATTTTTTTTTTAGGACATGCAATGTGCGTACAATGCAGGGGATCGGGACGATCACCACTCTGCGCGAGCACGAGCAGGTCTGGTGGGCTAAGCGCAGAATCCTTCCGGGGTAGCCTGGTGGGCCTAGGGATGGCAATGGGTACCCGTTATCCGATACCCGATGGGTAAATACCTCATTTGGGGGCGGATATGGGACATATTTGAACCTATGGGTATAGAAATGGGTAAAAAGTTGCACCCGTGGGTATGGCGGGTATGGGTATGGGCAGCCATATCCCGTATCCGTTGCACCCGCAAACCCGAATATATGATCATTTGATTATGTTTGTATCTTGAACTTAATCAACTTATGCTTAATTTGTTGTCATGTAGGTTCAACGGTCTATTTGTTCTATGATGATGAGAGACTTTATATATATATGCTTATGACATCTATTGTAATCATATTTATTTGTTAAGGTCCTAGATGACGATTGTTCTAATTTGGTGGGTATGGGATACCCGTGGGTATCCGTTACCCGTGCGGGTGTGGGTATGGGAGCAACTTCCCATCCGAGCGCGGATGTGGGTATGGGGTCGGGTATGAGTTTCTCCTGTCGGGTAAGGGTTTGGGCAAACAAAACCCGTGGGTAATCTACCCGTTGCCATCCCTAGGTGGGCCGCGAGGGGCTGGACGAACTGCTGGCCCGGTCTCTGTTCGCTATCAGCATCGGCGGCGTCCCCATGAGCGAGGCGCCGGCGTTCATCGCCGGCATGGTCGCGCTTACATCAAGCACATCAACGACGTACGGATAAGCTAAGTTCATCACGCGACACTCAAAAGACAAAGCGAACGTAATCTTCGATGGATGCACCGGCTAGTCCCACCACCGATTCGTATGCTCAATAATATCTTTTCCATTGAATGCCTGAGCTCCGAGCCAATTTCCCTCTTCTATTTTTGTGAGATTGATAAGAATATAACCCACATATCATTACGAGGATAGAATGCTTATACCTGATCACGAGGACTCTGCAAAAATGGGCTCAAACCCCTGCCATCCGTTTGAAAGTAGAAATGTATGAAGAACAAGGCGTCTCCAAGAACATATAGGATCCAATCGCAAAAAAAAGAAAAAGCAGAAAAAAAGAACCATATAGGACCCAGAGCCGGCTCCACAACGTGGGAACAGAATTACGAGCCGAAGAATAACTACTAGTGACTATGATCGATCGTTCCCATGTTCAATCGATTTGTAGGATAGATTATATATTAGAGAGATCAGGTTGGTCGGGGTCGTTGTTCAAAACACGACCGTGGCCCGTTTTTGGAGTGTGCTTAGCATTTTGTGCACGAATCTGATGCGATCCGTTCGACATGAATGGATACGAAGGTAAAAATAGTTCAGCTACCTAATAGTGCCCTCTTCTGTGATACTTCTCTTCACCTTTTCACACGCACATATATGCATTCGGTGACGTTTATCACGTTACGACATATCCAGCTCAAAAAAGCCGAAGGAGTCTCTTCCAAGAATCTGGCGTAGACCCAGCTACACCAGACATTGGTCCGCTTTTCTCACGGAAAAATAAGGAGGACCACTTATGCCCACTACTATTACTAGTTAAACATATATAAGGGTGAAGTGTGAACAACTGAAAACTAAGCCACTAGTCCTTTTATAATCTAATTCAGTGTGCTGCGAAGGTGCGCTACTCTTGCTGCTTCGCTTCTACAGTTATATCATATGCACGATCTCACTAACCCTGTATTGTATCAAAAGTATTTGTGCTCCACCATGGCCAGTCCCTTTTCTTGCTGGCCAATCTAGCTTTAGCTCTTCCCTAATCAGCAACGCAGTGTGGCTTTAGATCGATGCTAAAAAAATTATGAAAGAGGTATGGACATTATGGTCGCTTTTGAAGTTCAGTGGACGCAATCATGAGTCCGAAAACTGATTTAATTACACCTTTGAACGGGGTACCAACTCCTGCTCCCTCGATCAGCACATGGGGATTTCCTTTCATTACTGGTAAACTTCATTCTTTAGCCCTGATCATTATCTGACCGAGTTACCGCGTGATGTGGGCCATAGATTATCTTAAGCACGTTCCTTTGCCAAGAAACCGGTATATAGTGGCATTACATGAAACACGTTCCTTAATTTGCCCCCAAAGAAAAAAGTTTTCCTGATCGAAACGTCAAGGTTTGGAGCGGCACGTGGATATATACGAACCTTTCCCGCCATCTATCTCTCTATATAACAGCTAGCTGTAAGCCTGTAACCCGCCAGCAAGCTTGGCACACAACTCACATGATGAAGGTGCGGGTGCTGCTTCTTCCACTTGTCGTCGCCGCGCTAGCCTGGCAGTCGGCGGCCGCGTGCCAGCTTGAGTGCGGCGGGCTGGAGATCCCGTTCCCGTTCGGCATCGGCCGCGGCTGCTACCTCGAGACCGGCGACGGCGAGCAGCCCTTCTCCGTCACGTGCGACGACGCCACCAGCGGCGCGCTCCGGCGCCCCACGCCCACCATAAAAGGGATCGAGGTGCTCGCCATCGACGTGCGCCGCGGGAAGCTGCGCGTGCGCAGCGCCGTGGGCTCGTGGTGCTACAACGCCACGACGCGGTCCATGGGCGAGCCGACGTCGCTGTGGTTCGACTCCGCGACGTTCCGCGTCTCCGACACCGACAACCGGCTCACCGTCGTCGGCTGCGACGCGTTCGCGTACATCGACTCCCGGGACGGCGCCGTCGACAGCCGCTACGTGGTGGGGTGCCAGTCCAAGTGCTCGCGGACGCAGCTGGCCGCCGGCGGCTCGAGATGCGACGGCGTGAGCGGCTGCTGCCAGGCGCCCATCCCTCCTGGGCTCAGGTCCTTCAACGTCAGCTACTTCGACGAGTACAACAGCTCCGACGTCGCCAGCTTCAGCCCCTGCAGCTACGCCATGATCGTCGAGGCGTCGGAGTTCAAGTTCCGGGCCGCCTACGTCACCACCAGAAAGCTACTGGAAACCGACGGCGGGCAGATGCCGGTGGTGCTGGACTGGGCGGTGGACAACCAGACGTGCGCGCAGGCGCAGAGGAACCGGACGGCGTACGCCTGCGTCAGCGACAACAGCGTCTGCGTCGACTCCACCAACGGCCCAGGGTACCTGTGCAACTGTTCCCAAGGGTATACAGGGAATCCTTACCTTCCTGGTCCTGATGGTTGCCAAGGTCAGTTCCCTAGCTTCTTTCATCCCTCTTATTACTTCCCGAGTTCTATCTCCTTTTTATTTTGAGATTGAACAATTTCCTTTTTGGTTTTCTTGTGCAGATATTAATGAGTGTGAGGGGAAGCTAGTGAAGTACCCATGCTCTGCCCATAGCATCTGTACCAACAAACCCGGGGGCTTCAAATGCTACGAACTCAATTGGCAAGCCGCAATCGGTATTAGCATAGCTGTGGTGGTGCTAGGAATAGGCTTGTCCGGCACATACGCCATCAGAGAGAAGAGGCAGCTCGCCGCCATCAAGAAGCGTACTTCAAGCAGCACGGCGGCCTCCTCCTCTTCGAGGAGATGAAGTCCCGGCAGGGCCACCTCTCCTTCAAGCTGTTCACCAAGGAGGAGCTGGATGAGGCGACCAACAAGTTCGACGAGCGGCACGTGCTCGGCAAGGGCGGCAACGGCACGGTGTACCGCGGCGAGCTCAAGGACGGGCGCACGGTGGCGATCAAGCGGTGCAAGGTCGCCGCCGACGAGCGGCAGCGGCGCGAGTTCGGGAAGGAGATGCTCATCCTGTCGCAGGTGAACCACCGGAGCATCGTCAAGCTCTACGGGTGTTGCCTCGAGGTGGAGGTGCCCATCCTCGTGTACCAGTTCATCCCCAACGGCACGCTGTACCAGCTTCTCCACGGCGACGACCGCGCCGCCGCCGTTCGCGGTGCGGATGAAGATCGCGCACGAGGCGGCGGAGGCGCTGGCGTACCTGCACTCGACGGCGTCGCCGCCGATCATCCACGGCGACGTCAAGTCCCCCAACATCCTCCTCGACGCGGGCTACGCCGCCAAGGTCTCCGACTTCGGCGCGTCGGCGCTGGCGCCGCCGACGGACGAGGCGCACCTGGTGACGCTGGTGCAGGGCACGTGCGGGTACCTGGACCCGGAGTACATGCAGACGTGCCGGCTCACGGACCGGAGCGACGTGTACAGCTTCGGCGTCGTGCTCCTCGAGCTGCTCACGCGCCGCAAGGCGCTGGCCCTCGCCGCGCCGGAGGAGGAGCGCAGCCTCGCCGCGTGCTTCCTCGCGGCGGCGAGGGACGGCCGGCTCGACGCGCTGGTGGACGAAAGGATCAAGGGGGAAGTGAACGGCGAGGTGCTCGAGATGGTCGCGGCGCTGGCGAAGCGGTGCCTGGAGATGTCCGGCGAGAGGAGGCCGTCCATGCGCGAGGTCGCAGAGGAGATTGATAGGGTGAGGAATCTCATGTGCAAGCATGTGTGGCGTGTGTAGGCGATGTTGATGTTGCACACACTTCGATTCTTGTGAGTGATAGGTGAACGACTGTCGGACCCCATTTCTGGAATCCACTGTGCTTACCGTACCAATCCCTGGATCAGTAGTTGATACGCACAAAACAAAGATTATACCAAATCCATACTTCGATTATTATTACAATACCACAAATGTCTTGCAAAGACTACAAAATACAATACCAGTGGCCGGCAGGCCTGGCCACAAACTAACAATACAAGCGGAAAGCGAAGAGTCCAACTTCTACAGGCAACTTGGGCGACGAACGCAAACCCTACTCGTCGTCACCACCATCTTCATACTGAGCATCTTCTTCTGAATAATTAAAGCAAGGGTGAGTACATAAGGTACTCAGCAAGTCCTAACACTACACAAGGGAATTGTAAATGCATATATGGCTTTATGAAGGATTAGGCTATACGGCTTATATTTTAGCAGAAAGCTTAATTTAATGCAGGGTTCATTTTAAAAGCGTAAACCTTTTCTAAAGAATTTGTTTGTCATGATTAAGTGGGTTGGCCCTGGGGGAGATACGTCAATCCCGCCAGTTCCCAGATTTTAGGCGAGCCTTCGGGCGCACGGCCGTACCGACTCTCACTTCCAAAACACGGGCAAACTACCGCCCACTCACACTTCAAGGAGTAAGTAAAACTAATCTTTGTGAACTCAACCATAGCGCGTCTGTGACCGCGACACGGCTATCCGGATAGATTTTAACTCTGCAGAGGTGTACATCTTTACCCACAGACTACATCGCTCTTAGCAAGGGAGCAACATAGCGAAACCCACCTTTCCCGAGTGTCCCCACAATCCCACCCACGAGCCATTACTGACCCAGGGACTTATAAAGCGACTATAAGTAGTCAATGGCCCAATGGCCAAGTCGGACAACGACCCATAAAGATATCGCGTCTGCTCCTGGTTGCTCGTTGCACTACTGCCTCCTAGGTGGATCAAGTGGTAGACGCCAGAAAGTTAGGGTCAAGTCCTGCCCATAACAGGATCTGTTGGTTGCACGGGGTTCACTAGGTTGATTGTTACAAGAACCGGTCCTTAACCGGCCGAGGCGAGCATCTTCCACCTATCACTATTCACCGATCACCCTCTCGCCCCTGCCTGAAAATATCCCACTTCACCCCAACACACTAGTTGGTTATTACCCTCCCAATTTATTTACTCACACACACCAAGCGCACATTTTCACACATTTCACCAAAATTCATGATTATTGTGTAGCAACTAAATAGCTGCAGTAAATTCCTAAGCAATCTAATATCAAGGTAATAATCCAGCATTATTATAACATAATGAAGGAAACATCCTAGGTTTAACAAGGTAACATACATCAATATCAAGGATGGCTATCCTACTAGGTTTATAACTAACACAACATTTCAAATAATAAAATAGCATGCATCATATGTAAGCATTTAAAATAGGCCCTTCATAGGATGTGGTGATAAATCATAGGATCAATATGATCAAGGAAAGTTAGGACTTGCCTTCAAACTCTTCCTCGTGCTCCTCCTCGTAATCCGGGTCCTCGGGCTCCTCCTCGAATTCCTCGTTAGCTATATTACGCAAATTATCGACGAATAAATAACTATCGCAAAATAAAATAAATGCGACCAAATAAGATCCAAATAAATAACCAAATAAACTCAAATAGAATAGGAATTGATATGAATAGATAGGACTGAATTAAATAGGATGGTCAGGGAAAAGAATCTATTAATAGAAGCTAGAAGGGTGGAATTATGGTATAAAGAAAAGGAATTAGATTTCCTAGATTCCTATTTATCTTGGGAATATTATATTTTTCTGAGGTTGGGAAAAGGTGGCAAAATAATCTAGGGAATATAAGATATTTTTAGGAATTTTTTTGGAATTTTTCTATAAAGGGAAAGTGTCGAAATAAGATTCTGTGTGCACTAGCCGGGTGGACCTAGCAGAAAAGATTCGATTTCAGAGGCTGACTGGTGGGGTCGGGCTGCTTAGTGCACCCCGGGTTACTGTGCCGTGGACTGGGTTCATGGGTTCTGTGGACCGGGAGTGAGTGTGAGTGTGGTTCACATGAACCGAGTGCATGGAAGGGAGAGAGAGGAGGGATGCTGACTGGGATTATGTGGTGGGACCCACGAGCTGACGTGGACTTCATGTGGACGCCACGTCGGACGGCGGCGACTAGGTCAGCGCGCGGTGGCGCTGGGCTGTGCGCGGCGGTGGCTCGCCGGAGGGCTCGCCGCCGGCCGCTAGGGTGGAGGAGGGAGGACGAGATCTAGCCGTGGAGACTGAGAGTGCGACGGCGGAGCTGGGAGGGGTACATGTCGTCGACGGCGAGCATCAGAGCAACAGCTCGAGCTCGCCGGAGTTGGGCGCGGTGGTGGCGCCCGATGGGACCTCATGTGTGTGTGCGTTTCCACGAGTGCGTGCTGTCTAGGGGGTGCGCAGGGTCACGGCGAGTGCGATGCGCGTGCGTGTGGAGTGAGACGCGGCCGGTATGGCGGCCGTCGTCGAGCTCGCGCGGCGGCGGACGGCGGCGCTCGATGCGCGCCGGGCTAGGGCTTAGGAGGGCTAGGGTTTGAGCTCGGGGTCGAACGAGTAGGTGATGGAGATGCTGTAGAGACAGAGAGGAGAAGAGGATCTCACCGGAACAGGGAGATCGCGCGGCGGCCGGAGTTGGGGAAGAAATGGGAATCGGTGTCGATTGAGTGGCTGTGGTGGTGGAGATGCAGTGCAGTGGCGATGGAGAGCTGCGCAGGAGGGTTGCGGCCTATTTATAGGCGGAAGAGAGGCGGTTCGCGCGGAAATATCGCCGGCGGCGATATTTTCCCCGGCGCCGATCTTATCCACGGCGCATTGACAGCATGCCTTGGCGCAGGGCCGAGGATGGTCAAAGTTGCGGCGCGGTATGGGCACGGCGAATTCGTACGCCCAAGTGGCGAGAGGTGCGGTGAATCGGCGGGGAGAGAGAGAGGGAGAGAGGCTCGCCGGCGAAGATATTTGCGACGGCGAGGCGCGTGGCGACTCCTGGTTGGACCAAAATGCGGCGCGGCGAGGTCGGCGGCTTGGTCGCGACGTCAGGCGGCGCTTCTGGACGACGCTGGCGAACTCGCCGCTGCGCTGTGAGAGCGGGAAATCCGGCGCTCCCATGCCGGCTTTGAATGGAGCGGCGCCGCCCCGTACGCCGATGGGATGAATCAAGGCCGGGATGACGTCGCTGCGGAGTGGCTACAGCAACGCGAGGACATGAGCTGGAAAGGATGAGAGAGAGAGCAGAGAGGGAGAGTGGAGAGAGCGGCGTCCGCGCTGGCGAGAGCTCGCGAAGGCGCGCGGTCGCGCTGGGAAGACGACGTGGCGGCTGGCCGGACCGGGCCATGCGGGCTGCGCTGGGCCGGGAAGGAAAAGGAAGAGAGGAGGCGGCCTGCTCGGGGAAAAGAGAAAGAGAGGAAGAGCTGGGCTGGGCCGGCGAAGGAGAAGAGAGAAAAGGAGAGCCCGGGAAAAGAAATGTTCAAACATTTCTTAGATTTCGAATTGAGCAAATTTGAATGGAATTCAAATTTGGGAGAGGGAGTTAAACACCAAATGGAATCCAGATAAAAGGAAAAAACAAAACAAGCACTTGAGCACGAACTTTTATTTTAGAAATTTTCAAATTCTATTTATTGAACTACTTTAATGAGATTTTATTTTTGTAAAATCATGGAATTACCTATAAATCTAAAAAGTTCAATTTCTGAGTGAATTTTATTGTATTTAAATTTTTGGGCTGTTACAGACCTACCCCACTTAAAGGGAATCTCGTCCTCGAGATTCGGAAGCTTCTTCGAACAGGTAGGGAAACTCCTTCTTCAAGTCGTCTTCACGTTCCCACGTAGCTTCTGCCTCGGTGTGATTATTCCATTGAACTCGACAGAATCTCACAGCGTTTCTCCTTGTTTGGCGAGTCACTACATCCAATATCTTTACTGGTAGCTCTTGATAGCGTAGGTCCGGCTGAAGATCCATAGCTTCAAGCGGTACTTGCTCTTCTGGCACTCTCAAACACTTCTTCAATTGCGAGACATGGAAGACATCGTGCACATCGGACATTTCCTGTGGGAGTTCAAGGCGATACGCCACTGCTCCCACTTTCTTGAGTACTTTGAAAGGTCCAACATATCGCGGAGCTAGCTTTCCTTGAATCTGAAACCTTCGAGTACCTCGTATCGGGGATACCTTAAGGTACACATAATCTCCCATGTCGAAGGTAAGTTCCCGTCGTCGGGTATCGGCATAACTTTTCTGTCCGCTTTGTGCAGCTTTAAGATTTTCACGGATGATGGCAACTTTCTCTTCGGCATCTCTGATGATAGCAGGTCCAAACAACGATCGCTCTCCAACCTCTGACCACATCAAAGGTGTTCTGCACTTTCTTCCATATAGTGCCTCGAACGGTGCCATCTGCAAACTTGCTTGATAACTATTGTTATAAGAGAATTCTGCAAACGACAAACTTTTCTCCCAGTCTTTTCCATACGTCAGAACACATGCTCTCAACATGTCTTCGAGGATTTGATTTACACGCTCTGTCTGTCCATCAGTCTGTGGGTGGTAAGCTGAACTGAAATCAAGCTTTGTTTTCAACAGGGCATGTAAACTTTTCCAGAACCGGGAAGTAAACTGGGGACCACGGTCTGACACTATTCTGCTTGGAACTCCATGTAACTTCAATATGTGATCCACATATAACTGTGCATACTTTTCACCACCAAACACTTTCCTCACAGGGACGAAGCGAGCTACCTTTGTAAGTCTGTCTACTATTACCCATATTGAATCATTTCCTTTCCTGGATCGGGGCAAACCCACAATAAAATCCATTCCAATTTCATCAAACTTCCATACTGGGATGGGTAGAGGCTGTAGTAATATGGCGGGTCTACTGTGTTCCGCCTTGATCCTTCTACATGTGTCGCATCGAGCAACGTATTCGGCTATATCTCTTTTCATTCCAACCCACCAGTACTTCTGTTTCAAATCCTGATACATCTTAGTGGCTCCAGGGTGAATGGAATATGCAGAGTTATGTGCTTCATTCATGATGAGCTGTCTTAAGTCGTTATCTCTGGTCTTAGGCACACAAATCCGATCTTCAAACCAGAGAATTCCACTGGGATCCATCCTAAATCCAGGGCTTTTGTTTTCACCAATCTTTTCTTTATCTCCTGAATCTCCTCGTCTTTCCTTGAAACTCTTCTGATCTGATTTTCTAAGGTTGGCTTGACACACAAAGTGTTGACACGTCCCTGACTTACAACTTGCAGGTTCAATTGGTTCATCTCATCAATCAAAGCCCGGTTTGTAGTGACTACCTTCAGATTGTTACAATAAGCCTTACGACTTAATGCATCAGCAACCACATTTGCCTTTCCGGAGTGATACTGCAGCTCAATGTCATAATCCTTTATTAATTCCAACCATCTTCTCTGCCTTAAATTCAGCTCTGTCTGAGTGAAGATATACTTTAAGCTCTTGTGATCGGTGTAAAGATGACACTTATTTCCAATTAAATAATGCCTCCATATTTTCAAGGCATGTACCACAGCTGCTAATTCCAAATCATGGGTAGGATAATTATTCTCATGAACCTTCAATTGCCTCGAAGCATATGCAACAACCTTGTCATTCTGCATCAGGACACATCCAAGTCCTTGTCGAGATGCATCACAATATACCACAAAGTCCTTGTGTATATCAGGCAAGGTAAGCACTGGGGCCGTTGTTAACTTTTCTTTTAATTCTTGGAAACTCTTCTTATCTTTCTTTGTTAACTCCGTCATTGGTTTTGCAATCTTGGAGAAACCTTCAATGAATCTCCTATAGTACCCTGCTAGTCCAAGGAAACTTCGGACTTCTGAGGCATTCTTTGGTTGTTTCCAATTCATCACTGCTTCCACCTTTGCAGGATCTACTGCTACTCCATTTTCATTTATGATATGTCCCAAGAATGCGACTTCTTGTAACCAGAATTCACACTTGCTGAATTTTGCATAGAGCTCATGGTCTCTTAGTCTTTCCAATACAATCCTTAGATGTTCCTCATGTTCTTCGGCACTTTTAGAGTAGATAAGTATGTCATCAATAAAGACTACGACAAACTTATCCAACTCTTCCATGAAGATCTTATTCATCAGATTCATGAAGTATGCTGGGGCATTGGTTAAGCCAAATGGCATCACGGTGAACTCGTATTGACCATATCGAGTTACAAATGTTGTCTTCAGAATATCGCTGACTCTGATCTTCAGCTGATAGTAACCTGACCTCAGGTCAATCTTAGAGAAGAACTTGGCTCCCTTCAACTGATCAAACAAATCATCGATCCTGGGCAGTGGATACTTATTCTTGATGGTTACCTCATTCAGGGAACGGTAGTCTATGCACATTGTTGGCGGTTCTTATGCGATAAAATTAAATTCATTAATTCCGCAAGCGCACGGATCACCATTGTAGCATTTCACCTTGGAGTATTCCAGAGTTATCGTATTTATATTTCCGCAGGGAAGTAGAGCAAAAGAAAGCTGAATAATAGCTATGCATTGGATAATTTGGAGAAAGAAATAATGTATCAACTATACTTGAGACGGGGATAAGATAGGCATGATATATATGGGTGGCACACACATCCTCAAATCCAAGGTAATAAAATAAATCGTAGTATACATTTGGGAGAGCAACGAGATAGAGTTAAGGCTACCTGTATGTTTATCTATTATTTACTTTTCTAGCAGTCGATTCTACAAAGGTTATTTACTCTAGCTAAGCTCATACACATACAAGTCATGTCGTTTCGGGGCACGGAAGTGCCAGGGTAACCGATGTTGCTAGTTCACCCTGGGGATCCATCCGCTATAATTAAGACCCTGCTGAGTCCAACCCGGACGTGGTGGATTACAGAGACCGGTGCAGCTGTCACATACACTCGCGGCTACCATCCTCCGTGGGGTTGGGTGCCAAACGTGCATAGGCCAAGATCTAAGCGCCACGCTTACAACCCGCCTAGAGGAGCTACTCTTGATCAACGGAGCAGTCCTATCTAAGAATGAACAAGCACAGATTTCACACGACGTCATCTCCGACGACGGCACTCTCTCGTACTCGCTATTCCAACAATCACGAATCCCACAACAGACTTCTACAAGCACTTACTTAACGAATAAATAAACTAAATAGAAAAGAACTACTAAAATAAATAAATAAAGATAAAACTAATTATATAATAAATAAAATAATATCTCAAGAGAGTAACGATACAAGAACTATACCGAACTCCGAGAAGACTCCGGAAGCCCGAGAGAGCTCTCACTCTACTCTACTCTACTCTACTCTAACTCCCAAAGCTACTACTCAACTAAAACTAATGAACACTTGGATGAAGTGTGGTGGTGCGCTTTGATTCGGAGGCCGAGGGGTCCCTTTTATAGCTTGTGAAGGCGGTGGAAGCACCCTGGCCGACTTGGAGAGGCGGCGCCGACAAAGTCGGCCGGCCGGCCTAGGGGGGTAGCCGGCCGGCCGTCCCTTCGGTCGGTTCGCCACCGTCTTTTGCCTGAACGCTCCAGATCATCTCCTGATGGCGGTCCGAAGGTCGGCTACTTCGTAGGGGCGGCAGAATTGGATTGAGGGCCAAGTAAAGGCCCAAATAGCCCACCTTCTAGAATGTCGGTGGAATTCTGCCGAGCTGGGCTTGAATTGTGTGTTGAAGATTATTTTCCAGCCCACTGGAGGAAGCCTGGGGCCTGTGGCCACCAGGTGGGGCTGGCCGGCCTAGGGTGGGGCCGGCCGGCCAGGGATTTTCCCTGGCTGGGCCCACTTTTCTCCATTATTCACTCCTGCATCCAAATATTCACCAAAACCTATGGAGTAGCATTATTCCTATCTACTATGCACAAAATCTTGGTGTTATGTATTTATTTACCGGTAGGGTGGCGGTCAAAACATGGTTTAACGACCGCCAACAACCTCCCCAAGCTTAAACTTTGCTCGTCCCAAGCAAACTCAACTCAGGGTACCGGCGGATCAGGAGTTACAAAGAAGCGCCCCATGGGTAATAAAGATGCAACAACATACTCCCTAAACAGTGGTAAGTTCACGAGAGCACAAAATATTCATGAGTGTTGCAAAAATCGTGGGGCTTATATGTCACACCTTGTCATGCAGCATTGAAGACTAGAACGGCATTTTCGGACAAGTACACAATTCTAGCAGGTATGCATCCAGAGTTTTTATGTGCTGCAAGGTAAGGTGCAAAAATTCTCCTTCGTTTTGGTAGGTACTTCTCTTACCTACCAATGTGAGTTCTATTCCTACAAGCTTCACTCATCCTACCTTCTACCAAATGAGGCTTTGTATGTGGAGCTTGGTAAGGGATGCACAATTGTCATGCATATATTGTAAAGCTAAAGAATGAGTCTCCATCAACATAGCAACTCCATTTATTTTGGTCATAGGAAATGATGTGATGGAGGGGGAGAAAATGAACTCACACTTATGGAACGGGGTTTTGAAAAACATTGGTCCTTTATTTTGCTCAAGATGTTTATGATAAGAACCATATAGCCATTGACTTTTGTCATGCAACCATGGAGAGTTGTTTTTTTTTTATTTAACTACTCCATGGTGCAAGGGGCCATAAATTTTGAATGGTTCAATAAAACATTTTGAAATATTCTTGAGTATTTTGGATGGACCAAAAGTTTTGCAAACTCTGAAAAATGTTTGGTTGATTTATCCAAACATTCCCCTTTTTATTTGGTGGAGAGAAATTTTCGAAAACACACGCGAAGGAATTATGACCAAAATTAGGAGTGCTTAGTTTCAAGAGTACATCAAACCTTAACAAAACTCAATGCATAAACAATGGCTATGAGTGGAGCTGTTTCGAATATTATGATATGGCTCTGGTAGGTAAATAAATCCTCACACTAAGAGAAGTGTGCCAAAACAGAAGGGTTTAGGTGCTTGCAGCAATTCAAGAAAAACTTTTCTGGATGAAACCATACTAAGAAATTGTAACAAGTCCTAATCATGCCATATCACAATCCACAATGCTCAGACTTGGTGTAACAAATGCAACCCACGGAAATAAGCAAGACTCATGATGTGATCATGCTCAAGTAAAATAACACATATGTCAGGAGTAGAGGTTGCATCTATGCGACACATGGGAAGCTAATTTGTAACTCGATCATCATTTCCCTTAAGCGTAGCATAACACCAAGATTCTAGCATTTATTCGAAACAGGGAGTTCATTTATTTATTAAGAAAGTTAGGAATACTTACCTGGGGGTCCTCCCCAAGCTTGAGTCTTTGCAAGACTCGAGCTTGTATTGAACTCCTTCTTACCTGGGGGTGCCCTCCCCAAGCTTGAGTCTTTGTAAGACTTAAGCTTGATTCAGGCTCTTCCTCCTCCTTCTTGATCTGCAACAAGGGTGAGGATGATACAAGTGGCTAGCCCCTAATGGGCATCACCGGGAATCCTATTATTTTTGTTGTTTTTTAAATTTTTCAAATTTTTATTTTGTTTTTATGATTTATGAAAAGAAAAACAAGTGCTAGGCCTAGCTAGGATAACGATTGGGATGGCCTCCCCAATCGGAGGGCTCTCATTTTACGTCCTTGAGCTGGACGTTCTCCATGTCTTTTCAACTTGTTTGGACCTCGCTCGCTGGAGAATCTTGCGAGGTAGAGGTTCCTTCTTTCTTCCGCCACACCTTGGTTGTCTTCTTTGTGTTTGTGGCGGCGACCTTTTCTTCAATAGGCGCCTTTGTTGTGCTCTCATCGGTCGATGCCGTGGCTGCCTTCTTCTTTCTTGAGCGCCTCGCTCTCCTCTTCTTGGGCGATTGTGACTCGCCTACTCCTTCTTGCGGAGGAGTAAGAGGGGCTTGAGATGTGTTAGGCGGCTGAGGCATCCTCCTTGGAGTCCTCCAATATTTTGCTAGCCTTCTTGCATTCTCTCTTCCAGATAGTCTCTCATATATGCAATGAGCTTGTCTGGCTGTGGCATGGGTGGAGTAATCTCAATCTTCTCCACTCTCCTTGGGTCCTTTCCATATATGACCCGTACTTGCTTGCATTGCTCAACCTTAGGCTTGAAGCTGAACGTTTCTTCCCTGCCGTTGAAGTCCAAGTGGACCTCCCTTGCCCCCACGTCGATGTTGGCGTTTGTGGTGCTCAAGAACGGCCTCCCAAGGATGAGAGGGGTCTTGACATCCACTTCCATGTCAAGCACAACAAAGTCGACGGGGACGAAGAGATTTCTGATCTGCACAGGAACTTCTTCGACAATCCCCAAGGGCAGGCGTAGTGACCCGTCTGCAAGCTGGAGCTTCATGGTCGTTGGAGATAATGGGTGGTTTAACCCATCGTACATCGCCTTCGGCATGATGCTCACGCTCGCCCCTAAGTCACATAGTGCCCGAGCGAAACAACGGTCGTTGACCAAACACGGAATGGTTGGCCATCCGGGATCTTTTCTGATCACATCCTTGGGGAGTGCGGCATCCAAGTCGCTCTCTTCACACCTGATGGTTATTGCATTCACACTCTCCTTGGGATTAACTTCTGGTTGCCCAGGAAGTTTACCCGCACGAGGAGACTGCACAGCTGAAGCTATTTGCGCTATTTGTGTTTCTAGCATCTTGTTATGGCTTAGCTGGTTCTGCAGAGCAGTGCTGAACGACTCTAACTTGGCATCTATGCTCTCTAAAGCCTTGTCCGTAGTAAGAAATTTCTTACTGATGCTGTCATTGATCTTGACCTGGCCGAGAACTAGGTCCTTGATAGAGGGCTCATAACGGGAAAGATTACCGTTGTTACCTCCCTGATTCTTGTTGAAGGAGAGGTCAGGCCTTGAGTTCCAGCCGTAGTTGTTCTGGGAGCGGTACCCATTGCCATTGTTGAGGAAATTGCATTCCTCTCTCACATTTGGGCAATTGCTGCCCATATGCCCAATGCTGCCGCATTCCTCACATGTCATGCGGGAATCCGCAACTTGCAGGTCCTGCGGAGACTCCACCTTGCGGAGTAGCTGATCGAGCTTGATGGCGAGCATGTCCATCGTCTCCACTTGGTGCACTCCACGGGTCTTGGTGCACGCCGCTTGGCGTTCACCATGAGTCTGGTTGGCCGCCACCTTTTCAATCAACTTCTTAGCGTTCTTCACGCTAAGGGAGAAGAAGGAGCCGCCTGCTGCGGCGTCGAGGTGCTCTCGAGCGGACGGCCTCAAACCGTGGTAGAAACTCTGTATGAGGAGCCATTCTTCCATGCCATGGTGTGGGCATGAGAGAACGTACTCCTGCATCCTGTCCCAGGCTTCCGCGGTCGACTCATCTGCGAGCTGTTGGAAGCCCGATATCTTGTTCCGTAGGGCAGTCGTCTTGCCCGGCGGGAAGAACTTGGCGAGGAAGGCATTGGAGCATGCCGTCCACGTGTCGAGGGACTCTTGGTTCGCGTAGAACCACTGGAGAGCCTTCCCCAACAGAGAGAATGGGAAAAGCTGTAGTCGGATGGCGTCCTGAGGTGCATCCCTTATGACGAAGGTGTTGCACGTCATCAGGAACCTTTGGAGGTGAGCATTTGCATCCTCCGACGGCTTCCCACAGAAAGGACTGGCCAAGATCATGTTGATCAGGGCTGGCTTGAACTCGTAGTCCTTGTTGGTGATGCGCGGGTTGGGACCCACGCGGATGTTCTCCGTAGTCGGCGCGGAGAAATCATTGATCGTCTTCTCAACAACGGGGGTCGGCCATGGTGTTGTTCGTTGAGGAGGCCCTGACAACCGGTGGAGGAGACGATTCGAGAGCCAGAGCGTTCTTGCGGATCTGTTTGGTGAGTTTTGCTCGAACTTTCCTCAAGAACTGCTCTGGATCTGAGTGGAAGTTTTCTGGTAGGTCGAAACCAGTCATGCACAGTCCTGTTTCAAATGTTCACAAGAAGAAAAACCAGGACAAGGGTAAGCCCGCAAAAGTAAGTGATAATTATTCTTCTCACAAACTTCAATGCATTTATTCAGTTCCTAGCTGCTACTTCCCCGGCAACGGCGCCAGAAATGCTTGTTGGCGGTTCTTATGCGATAAAATTAAATTCATTAATTCCGCAAGCGCACAGATCACCATTGTAGCATTTCACCTTGGAGTATTCCAGGGTTATCGTATTTATATTTCCGCAGGGAAGTAGAGCAAAAGAAAGCTGAATAATAGCTATGCCTTGGATAATTTGGAGAAAGAAATAATGTATCAACTATACTTGAGACGGGGATAAGATAGGCATGATATATATGGGTGGCACACACATCCTCAAATCCAAGGTAATAAAATAAATCGTAGTATACATTTGGGAGAGCAACGAGATAGAGTTAAGGCTACCTGTATGTTTATCTATTATTTACTTTTCTAGCAGTCGATTCTACAAAGGTTATTTACTCTAGCTAAGCTCATACACATACAAGTCATGTCGTTTCGGGGCACGGAAGTGCCAGGGTAACCGATGTTGCTAGTTCACCCTGGGGATCCATCCGCTATAATTAAGACCCTGCTGAGTCCAACCCGGACGTGGTGGATTACAGAGACCGGTGTAGCTGTCACATACACTCGCGGCTACCATCCTCCGTGGGGTTGGGTGCCAAACGTGCATAGGCCAAGATCTAAGCGCCACGCTTACAACCCGCCTAGAGGAGCTACTCTTGATCAACGGAGCAGTCCTATCTAAGAATGAACAAGCACAGATTTCACACGACGTCATCTCCGACGACGGCACTCTCTCGTACTCGCTATTCCAACAATCACGAATCCCACAACAAGACTTCTACAAGCACTTACTTAACGAATAAATAAACTAAATAGAAAGAACTACTAAAATAAATAAATAAAGATAAAACTAATTAATATAATAAATAAAATAATATCTCAAGAGAGTAACGATACAAGAACTATACCGAACTCCGAGAAGACTCCAGAAGCCCGAGAGAGCTCTCACTCTACTCTACTCTACTCTACTCTAACTCCCAAAGCTACTACTCAACTAAAACTAATGAACACTTGGATGAAGTGTGTTGGTGCGCTTTGATTCGGAGGCCGAGGGGTCCCTTTTATAGCTTGTGAAGGCGGTGGAAGCACCCTGGCCGACTTTGGAGAGGCGGCGCCGACAAAGTCGGCCGGCCGGCCTAGGGGGGTGGCCGGCCGGCCGTCCCTTCGGTCGGTTCGCCACCGTCTTTGCCTGAACGCTCCAGATCATCTCCTGATGGCGGTCCGAAGGTCGGCTACTTCGTGGGGTCGGCAGAATTGGATTGAGGGCCAAGTAAAGGCCCAAATAGCCCACCTTCTAGAATGTCGGTGGAATTCTGCCGAGCTGGGCTTGAATTGTGTGTTGAAGATTATTTTCCAGCCCACTGGAGGAAGCCTGGGGCCTGTGGCCACCAGGTGGGGCGGCCGGCCTAGGGTGGGGCCGGCCGGCCAGGGATTTTCCCTGACTGGGCCCACTTTTCTCCATTATTCACTTCTGCATCCAAATATTCACCAAAACCTATGGAGTAGCATTATTCCTATCTACTATGCACAAAATCTTGGTGTTATGTATTTATTTACCGGTAGGGTGGCGGTCAAAACATGGTTTAACGACCGCCAACACACATTCTGAGACTTCCATCCTTCTTCTTTACGAACAAAACAGGTGCTCCCCATGGTGATGAGCTAGGTCGAATGAAACTTTTTCTTGTAATTCTCTTATTTGTTCCTTTAACTCAGCCAACTCATTTGCTGCCATCCGATAAGGTCTCTTTGCAATTGGAGTTGCTCCGGGGATTAAGTCAATGATGAATTCAACATCTCTATCTGGCGGCATTCCAGGTAATTCCTCAGGGAAGACATCATGGTATTCACAAACCACTGGCACTTCTTCTAAGGGCTTAGCTTCCATGTTGCACACCATTGGTTCTGAAGTCATCAGGTTGGGCTGACATTCTATGGTGACTCCCTTGTGGTTTGTTGCTGTAACTTTACGATCAGCACAAGATATATTCCCTTTATGCTTCGCTAACCAGTCCATTCCAAGGATAACATCTATTCCACTAGATCTAAGGACTACTAGGTTTGCTAGAAACTCTACCCCACTTAAAAGGATTTTAACCCGAGGACATTCTAGTTGACACTTGATCATTGCCCCAGGGGATTTTGTCATCAGGGGGATTTTAAGTATAACAGTTGGCAGTCCATGCTCAGCAACAAACTTCGAAGAAACGAACGAATGCGAAGCTCCAGAATCAAAGAGAACTGTTGCGAGTACGGAATTGACAAGGAACTTACCGAGTACAACGTCTGGCGCATCCTCGGCATCCATAGCATCAATGTGGTTGACCCGTCCTTGTCCGAAAGATTGAGTCCTCTTCTGCTGGCCTGAAGCCTGGGGTCCTCCACGTCCTATTCCAGATATTGCGGATCGGGCTCCTGGATTGTTTGACACTGCAGATGGCTGTCTGTTGTTGTTGTAGGGGCAATTAGCAATCATATGGCCTGGGTCCCTGCAGTTGAAGCATGCCCTGCCTTTGACAGGTGCCTGAGAGACCTGAGTACTACCCCTCTGCTGAGTGTTCGAACTTTGCCCACGATACATCTGGTTGGATTGCTGCTGACTTGCTGCAGGAGTGCGATACTGCATGGTTTGCTGGTTCCTCTGCTTTGGCTGGTATCCAAACTTAGGCCTCTGCGACCTCTCCTGCTGCTTGCTCTTCTGTGCCTGGAACTTACGTTTCCTCTCATTATCAAGGTAGGAGCGAGAATCCTCAAGTAGCAGAGCCTTATTCATGAGAGTGTTGAAATCTGGGTAGATGTGGGTCACCAGCTGGGTCCTCAAACTGCCATTGAGACCTTTCCTGAAGCGGTCCTGCTTCTTCTTGTCAGTGTTCACTTCTTCTGGAGCGTAGCGAGCCAGCTTCATAAACTTCTTGATGTACTGGTTCACTGTCATTGGTCCTTGCCTCAGGGAGCGGAATTCATCTGCTTTCATTTCTAGGACTCCCTCTGGAATGTGGTAGTCACGAAAGGCTTGCTGAAACTCATCCCAAGTGATAGTGTCTGGGTCTGCTGTTGCCTCACGGTAGTTGTCCCACCATTCTCCTGCTGCTCCAACAAGCTGATGCGATGCTAACATCACCTTATTATGAGCGTCGGTAGTGACCAAGTTGAGCTTCTTGTTAATGTTGCGAAGCCAGTCATCAGCTGCTAGCGGGTCATCATCAGTACTGTCGAAGGTTGGTGGCCTGAGCCTCATGAACTCGGTCATCCTGGACTGAGGTGGAGGTCCATGGTTTTGCTGATTCATCCCTTGGGCGATGGCTTGCAGGAGTTGAGTCTGATTGGCCATCACTTCTGCAAGAGTAAGGGGTGGCGGCGGTGGGATTCACTTCCTCCTCACGATCTCCGTCATTCTCATCGTGACGGCTCCCTTCATGTTCCTCACGATTGCCCCGCTCATTCCTCCTATCATTCCTTCGGGGGGATGGATTACGGCGGTTTGTCTTCTTCTTTCCCCTGGTGATTGTCCTACCCCTTTCGGGCTGTCCATCACGATTGTCATCTTCAGCAGCCTTTGCATCACGCTCACGACGAGCTTCAATGCGAGCAGACTTCTTTGGCGGCATCCTGTTTCCATAGGTGAGGGTAAGATAGAAGTTGAGGCAGGTACTAAGCTTTTAGTTCTATTTATCAAGTAGTTTATCTGATTAGGTTGTTCTTGAATCACCCAAGCACTCAACCAAAGAACCAAGAAACTTGCAAATACACATAAACACTCTAGATTACAAGCATAGATAACTTTTATTCATTAGATAAGGTGTATTATACAAGACGTACTACAGACGAGTCGTACAAACTATTAGGACACTACCTACTACTAGGATGCTATTGAGACACTACTAGCTGCTAAGATAGCTGCTGCTAGCTACTGGTACAAAAGCTCCAAGATACTACTACACTGCTCGAACTACTCAGCCACTG
This sequence comes from Eragrostis nindensis, assembly GCA_012490785.1. Classification (NCBI taxonomy): domain Eukaryota; kingdom Viridiplantae; phylum Streptophyta; class Magnoliopsida; order Poales; family Poaceae; genus Eragrostis; species Eragrostis nindensis. The sequence goes on along the minus strand of JAAXCT010000105.1, from coordinate 312,926 downwards.
ATCCCACGATCCCTGCGCCACTGCTCGTAGAGGTTGAAGTCATCATCATTAATTATGAACGGGTTATGGAAGGTAAACCCGCTGCCAGGCTCAGCATCTGCTGGGGCATCCTCAACAGCTGGAACGTCGTCTTCAACCATCGGTGCGGTGGAATCTGCCTGGTCATCCTCCTGAGGTGGCTCCTCTGGGTCCTCTTCAGGATCTTCCTCTGTTTCCGCAACTTCGGAGATATCCATGCCTCCATCCTGGTCATCAGATCCATCTGAGTCGTCGGAGCCGTGTGAGTCATCATCATCACTCTCATCATCATCCTCAGATCGGTTCCCCTGTGTAGGTCCCTGACGAGAGATTGTTCCTCGAGTAGCATCGTCCAGAACAGGTGCTGTAGGGGGTAGCTGGCGCTCACCGCTGGTGGAGGTAACGAAGTTCCGCTTCCTTGCAGTCTGCCTGGTGCGCGCGCCTCGCCAGATCCCCACTTGGTGCAGGGCCTCCAGCTCCTGGGCGTGGCGCTGAGCACTTTCTGCCATGGTCTTCAGGGCTTGGTTGGCGCGCGCCTCAGCTTCTATGGCTTGGTTCTGAGCAATGTCCAGCTGCCTCTCCAAGTCCTTGATCTTCTCTTCTGCCCTCATGGCGTGCCTATAAGCCTTGCCCCACTCATGGGCATGGTCTTCATATAAGTTGTCCAAAGCCAACAAGTATCGAGCGGTGGCAGCCAAGGTAGGATCATCAACTGTCTGGGTGGGGCCCTCAAGTGTAGCCACACGATGCTTCCAAACTTCATTATCCACATCCTTCACAGGGAAGTACTTGAAAGGAGTAGTTCTGCTGAAACCGATGTTCTTTTGGCAAAGCTCTAGTAAAACTCCTCGGGCTGCCATCTGCAGAGTATCCTCAAACCTGGCGCCTGTGACCTGCCAAGTCCACGGCTGTATGTCAGAATGAGGAGGGACTCCATCAACATGTACACACATCTTGCGGACCGGTGCCCCCTGGTTCACGGTTTCCTGCCAATGATAATCCAGGGCTCGAGTGTATCCCATCTTCTTCATGGTGTCAGCCAGGAGTGCAGGAAAACCACTGTCTTCATTAGCATAAGACCAAGTCCAAGGACCTTCCTCCATCTGCCAAATAAATTTGGAGATGTTAGAACAGATCAAGGAGGAAATTTTTACAAATCATTTAATAATAGACTTAGAGGGAAAGGAGGATAAGAGAGGGGAGAATATTCATAAAATTGTTTTTCTGTCAAGATAAGAAACTCTCAGCGGTGGTTTTTCCTAGGGTTGCGTCCTACGGCCAAGTACGGCTCTGATACCACTCTGTCGGACCCCGTTTCTGGAATCCACTGTGCTTACCGTACCAATCCCTGGATCAGTAGTTGATACGCACAAAACAAAGATTATACCAAATCCATACTTCGATTATTATTACAATACCACAAATGTCTTGCAAAGACTACAAAATACAATACCAGTGGCCGGCAGGCCTGGCCACAAACTAACAATACAAGCAGAAAGCGAAGAGTCCAACTTCTACAGGCAACTCGGGCGACGAACGCAAACCCTACTCGTCGTCACCACCATCTTCATACTGAGCATCTTCTTCTGAATAATTAAAGCAAGGGTGAGTACATAAGGTACTCAGCAAGTCCTAACACTACACAAGGGAATTGTAAATGCATATATGGCTTTATGAAGGATTAGGCTATACGGCTTATATTTTAGCAGAAAGCTTAATTTAATGCAGGGTTCATTTTAAAAGCGTAAACTTTTCTAAAGGATTTGTTTGTCATGATTAAGTGGGTTGGCCCTGGGGGAGATACGTCAATCCCGCCAGTTCCCAGATTTTAGGCGAGCCTTCGGGCGCACGGCCGTACCGACTCTCACTTCCAAAACACGGGCAAACTACCGCCCACTCACACTTCAAGGAGTAAGTAAAACTAATCTTTGTGAACTCAACCATAGCGCGTCTGTGACCGCGACACGGCTATCCGGATAGATTTTAACTCTGCAGAGGTGTACATCTTTACCCACAGACTAAATCGGTCTTAGCAAGGGAGCAACATAGCGAAACCCACCATTCCCGAGTGTCCCCACAATCCCACCCACGAGCCATTACTGACCCAGGGACTTATAAAGTGACTATAAGTAGTCAATGGCCCAATGGCCAAGTCGGACAACGACCCATAAAGATATCGCGTCTGCTCCTGGTTGCTCGTTGCACTACTGCCTCCTAGGTGGATCAAGTGGTAGACGCCAGAAAGTTAGGGTCAAGTCCTGCCCATAACAGGATCTGTTGGTTGCACGGGGTTCACTAGGTTGATTGTTACAAGAACCGGTCCTTAACCGGCCGAGGCGAGCATCTTCCACCTATCACTATTCACCGATCACCCTCTCGCCTCTGCCTGAAAATATCCCACTTCACCCCAACACACTAGTTGGTTATTACCCTCCCAATTTATTTACTCACACACACCAAGCGCACATTTTCACACATTTCACCAAAATTCATGATTATTGTGTAGCAACTAAATAGCTGCAGTAAATTCCTAAGCAATCTACTATCAAGGTAAAAATCCAGCATTATTATAACATAATGAAGGAAATCCTAGGTTTAACAAGGTAACAGACATCAATATCAAGGATGGCTATCCTACTAGGTTTATAACTAACACAACATTTCAAATAATAAAATAGCATGCATCATATGTAAGCATTTAAAATAGGCCCTTCATAGGATGTGGTGATAAATCATAGGATCAATATGATCAAGGAAAGTTAGGACTTGCCTTCAAACTCTTCCTCGTGCTCCTCCTCGTAATCCGGGTCCTCGGGCTCCTCCTCAAATTCCTCGTTAGCTATATTACGCAAATTATCGACGAATAAATAACTATCGCAAAATAAAATAAATGCGACCAAATAAGATCCAAATAAATAACCAAATAAACTCAAATAGAATAGGAATTGATATGAATAGATAGGACTGAATTAAATAGGATGGTCAGGGAAAAGAATCTATTAATAGAAGCTAGAAGGGTGGAATTATGGTATAAAGAAAAGGAATTAGATTTCCTATAGATTCCTATTTATCTTGGGAATATTATATTTTTCTGAGGTTGGGAAAAGGTGGCAAAATAATCTAGGGAATATAAGATATTTTTAGGAATTTTTCTGGAATTTTTCTATAAAGGGAAAGTGTCGAAATAAGATTCTGTGTGCACTAGCCGGGTGGACCTAGCAGAAAAGATTCGATTTCAGAGGCTGACTGGTGGGGTCGGGCTGCTTAGTGCACCCCGGGTTACTGTGCCGTGGACTAGGTTCATGGGTTCTGTGGACCGGGAGTGAGTGTGAGTGTGGTTCACATGAACCGAGTGCATGGAAGGGAGAGAGAGGAGGGATGCTGACTGGGATTATGTGGTGGGACCCACGAGCTGACGTGGACTCCACGTGGACGCCACGTCGGACGGCGGCGACTAGGTCAGCGCGCGGCGGCGCTGGGCTGTGCGCGGCGGTGGCTCGCCGGAGGGCTCGCCGCCGGCCTCTAGGGTGGAGGAGGGAGGACGAGGTCTAGCCGTGGAGACTGAGCGTGCGACGGCGGAGCTGGGAGGGGTACATGTCGTCGACGGCGAGCATCAGAGCAACAGCTCGAGCTCGCCGGAGTTGAGCGCGGTGGTGGCGCCCGATGGGACCTCATGTGTGTGTGCGTATCCACGAGTGCGTGCTGTCTAGGGGGTGCGCAGGGTCACGGCGAGTGCGATGCGCGTGCGTGTGGAGTGAGACGCGGCCGGTATGGCGGCCGTCGTCGAGCTCGCGCGGCGGCGGACGGCGGCGCTCGATGCGCGCCGGGCTAGGGCTTAGGAGGGCTAGGGTTTGAGCTCGGGGTCGAACGAGTAGGTGATGGAGATGCTGTAGAGACAGAGAGGAGAAGAGGATCTCACCGGAACAGGGAGATCGCGCGGCGGCCGGAGTTGGGGAAGAAATGGGAATCGGTGTCGATTGAGTGGCTGTGGTGGTGGAGATGCAGTGCAGTGGCGATGGAGAGCTGCGCAGGAGGGTTGCGGCCTATTTATAGGCGGAAGAGAGGCGGTTCGCGCGGAAATATCGCCGGCGGCGATATTTTCCCCGGCGCCGATCTTATCCACGGCGCATTGACAGCATGCCTTGGCGCAGGGGCCGAGGATGGTCAAAGTTGCGGCGCGGTATGGGCACGGCGAATTCGTACGCCCAAGTGGCGAGAGGTGCGGTGAATCGGCGGGGAGAGAGAGAGGGAGAGAGGCTCGCCGGCGAAGATATTTGCGACGGCGAGGCGCGTGGCGACTCCTGGTTGGACCAAAATGCGGCGCGGCGAGGTCGGCGGCTTGGTCGCGACGTCAGGCGGCGCTTCTGGACGACGCTGGCGAACTCGCCGCTGCGCTGTGAGAGCGGGAAATCCGGCGCTCCCATGCCGGCTTTGAATGGAGCGGCGCCGCCCCGTACGCCGATGGGATGAATCAAGGCCGGGATGACGTCGCTGCGGAGTGGCTACAGCAACGCGAGGACATGAGCTGGAAAGGATGAGAGAGAGAGCAGAGAGGGAGAGCGGAGAGAGCGGCGTCCGCGCTGGCGAGAGCTCGCGAAGGCGCGCGGTCGCGCTGGGGAAGACGACGTGGCGGCTGGGCCGGACCGGGCCATGCGGGCTGCGCTGGGCCGGGAAGGAAAAGGAAGAGAGGAGGCGGCCCGCTCGGGGAAAAAGAGAAAGAGAGGAAGAGCTGGGCTGGGCCGGCGAAGGAGAAGAGAGAAAGGAGAGCCCGGGAAAAGAAATGTTCAAACATTTCTTAGATTTCGAATTGAGCAAATTTGAATGGAATTCAAATTTGGGAGAGAGAGAGTTAAACACCAAATGGAATCCAGATAAAAGGAAAAACAAACAAGCACTTGAGCACGAACTTTTATTTTAGAAATTTTCAAATTCTATTTATTGAACTACTTTAATGAGATTTTATTTTTGTAAAATCCTGGAATTACCTATAAATCTAAAAAGTTCAATTTCTGAGTGAATTTTATTGTATTTAAATTTTTGGGCTGTTACAACGACAATTAATTAAGTACTATGTAGGATGTGGAGTTGGAGGTCTTACGTATCTAGGAATGTTATTAGCAGTAGTTAGTAGATCACCAAAGATGCTTTCTTGGTCTGAGATGGTTGATACTGTTAGGAATACAGGTTTGACAAACACGACATAACGTAATATATGATTGATGGCACAATATTTGTATCAATAGGAAACGACTTGTTGTTTTACAAGGAAACTTAGGTCTATCCGTCTATGCCCATTTTCATTCTTGGTGAGCTGCGTGCTTGCTGTTAGGAATACAGGCTTGACAGACACAATATGCATGACTGACGATATTTTGCATCAACGGGCAAGAACTTGTTCTTTTTCCAAGGAAACATAGGCATATGCACATTTTCATTGTCTTCAGGGATTTCTTGCGAGTAAAGATATATCAACAAAATATCGATACTACATCTGGAGAAAACACGTCGCTGAGAGTATGATGGTGGCATATTTCGTAGCTAGAAAAACTGAAAAAGACTGACCAGCCTGTGAGACGCGCGCGCGGTGGTTTCCTCACTACGGCATTTGATCTCCAAGCCTCCATCAGCGAGCACGGCCACCACGGGACAGCTAGTAGTACTCGTCGTGGCGGCGGCCGATGGCCATTGGCGAGCGCCCGGACGAAGCAAGCGGAGGCGGCGACGGCGAGCCCCGCGAACGCCGGCGGCACGAGCAGGTCGGCGGCGGACCACCCCGCCATCCGCGCCGGCACGCACTCGTGCTCCCCGCCGCCGTCGAGCAGCACACGCACCGTCCCCGCCGCGCACGCCCTCCCTCCGCCGCCTCCGGAGAGCGACCACACGAAGGCGGCCTCCGGCGCGAACGACGCCACGGACACGGCCAGCGCCAACGAGGCCGCCCACGCCGCCGCGTGCCGCGCGCACCGCCGGGACCCAGTGGCGCCGCTCCCCGACCAGCGCCTCCACCAGCGGATGCATCGATTTCTGCCTCCATCGAATGATCACCCGTGTGCCTGTTCCGGCCAGGCGGCCACGGAGCTAGGTGCCTGCGCGCGCGCGGTGGCGTGGTTAAATGGAGTTATGGAGGTGGAGTCAGGGGAGGTGATGAACTGGTGAAGTGGGTGCGCGCGCCGCGGGAGATGGACGAGGCGAGTGGTTCGTGGAGTACGTGCGTGATGAGTTCGTGGAGGAGCAAGTAGTTAGTAGCTAGGTGAGCCGCCAAGGCGGGAAGAGACGGCTGCTTGTTCGTGAACCGGCTTTGGATGCTGGCCGCCCTGTTGAATTCTTTGGGTTTCCGTGGGTGGTGGTGTGACGTGTTGGAAGAGTAAATAGACATTAATTACTGACCTTATGTTTAGTTTGCAAAAAAAAAGAAAAGAAGACTAACATTATCAAAAGAATTGCACTTCTCATTTCCTATTTCTCTCTTTATTTTGACTTGGCAATGCGTCTCTATCCCCTTCTCTCACTTCTTTCACTAGTTTCGTGCTTATCAACTTTTTCATGTCTCCATAATTAACATGCCTAAAATCATAACTGCAAATGTGGGCGCGGAGGAGGACGGTGACTGGCCGATGTGGGCGCTCGAACATGCTGTTGTGGCCAGTTTTTTCTCATGTTTGTAGCTACAAATAAGAGTTTTAGGAGGAATGAAAAAGTTAGAAATTGTTTTGAGGAAATGTTGGAGATGGATTTTTAAATTAAATGCTAATACTTTGATATAAAAAATATTTATGGGGCTTTTTTGGAAATGCTCTAGTATCTTTTTTCTATTTCTAAGCTTTTTCATATTCCGCAGGAATAATGCAGACCGGAATCCTTCGGAAGGGATGGGCCGCACGGAACCTTTCCCCAACGTAATCGACCAAAGCAAGTGATAACGTGGCTCTCCCACGAGGGTGTGCTTTTCGCGCTCTTGTAGACTTGACTCCACATCTATTGCACACTAGGTCTCCAAGCTCCGCGACAATCACCAAGTTGAGCCACTCGTCACAAAATTGACATCCTTTCTTCTAGCTAGGTTGAGTTGTCACTGTCAGATACGCAGATTGATGACCTCTTTCACATATTGAATTTGCACATATTGAATCGGGATCTTCTCACAGAAAATCAAACTCTTTGCCTAAGGTACACTCCAGCGTGTCGATAAAACATTTCTCGCGTGTCTCCTCTTGGGGTTTGAGCTTCTCTTATGCTAGCAATTCCATGAATAAGGCGATAAAATTCAGGATGGTACAAATGGTTCTCCCTCGTTTGCCCACGCTCAGCACACCACATAGCCTGGATGATGCCCTCCTAAAACATAAAGCCCAAAAACCTAGGTGTGATGGCGAAGTATAAGAACAAACAAGGCAAAGATACATACCTTTATTTTATTGTATCTTTATTTTTGATAAAACAATAGAGCTTTCATAAATCAAGCTTTTTGGTGAAGCCAGAGAGTACATGATTTAGAAATAAAGGAAAAAAAAATATGAGATACTAGCATTTGATCAGAATCGTACAATGTCACTTTTATAAATCCCGAAAGAAAAGGGAAATTTAACAAACAATAAAAAACCTAGGAAAACCTAGCCGAGAACCATTCCTTCTTCCTTCGCTCTCCCTCGCTTCAGTGATGGGGCTCACCCGCCTTGCCCGCCCCTCCTTGCAGTGGCAGCGACACGATGTAGTCTCCAGCCCCTTCTCGCTTCATTGGTTGCATGCTCTCTTCCGAGCCAATTCGCCCTCTCCAGCGAGCCGGAGGAGCCGTCAATCCGCATATGAGAAAAGAATAAAAAGTTTCACTTGTGAAGAACACTTTTTTTCCGCACTCTTAAGTTTATTTTGTGGTTGAGTCTTCTTGTTCATGCAGCACTAGTTTTACATAATAGATGAATGTATTGTATCATGATGTATAGGTAGCTGGGTGTACAACGTCTATAGGAACATATGATGCTCTAAAAATGACAGAAGTAATATTATGGTACTATATCACCTCAATATATTTTATACAAGATAAAACACATTTTGTTAACTTTTTTTCTAAAATATGCTCTAAACATATTTATTAGTTATATAAAAAGGGAATTTTTCCCAAGTAATATGTGACGGCAATGCAACTCTAATCCAGCTGCATTGTCGTACAGCAACCAAGCTCCACCTATGCCTAAGAGGATACAATATTTTGTTTTGCAAGTGCCTAGGAGGATACAAAACCGAGAGAAAGAAATGCATATTGTAAAAATAGAGATACGACTATCCATATTTTAGTCTTCACATTTATGCGAAATGCATGCTCAACACTTCATATACTTAAATACTTAAAAATAACATGAAATATGACCAAACAAGAGGTGGCACAATGTAAACCGTTATAGTTCCTCAAAAGTATCAAACATAAAAAAGCTAATTTATTATGAAAATATGACATAAAAGAAATCAACACACATAGAGCGGATTAGGAAATCAATTAGGAAAATTTGTCTGAGACACACTGAAAAATGGTAGCTTCGTCCGCAACACACCAACAAAGTCGAATTTGCCTACAACATACTATGATTTTGAAAACTCTCGCCCGTGACACTATGACCATTTAACAATTATTTACAACTTTTTTATCTCAATTTATAAAATGTATTAGAATTTACTTGTTGCCAATATGCATTGTTGCATTATCAAATGAGCCAGATTTTTTTTAGATTGCTTGCAATGCAAACAATCGAAAAAAATTAGCTTCATTTTTAAAGATAGACAACACAACAATGTACATTGGTGCTAAGTTTTAAATTCTGAAGTTGTTTATAAATTGAGATAAAATGGTTGCAAATAATTGTTAAATGGTCATAATGTGTCACAGACGAGAGTTTTCAAAACCGTAGTGTGTTGCAGACAAATTCGACTTTGTTGGTGTGTTGTGGACTGTAAGCTTCATGACCATTGGAGTTCGGAAACCCCAAAGGTATGAATGTTTTGGTGATTGGATGACCATATTGATGTGACTAATATTTCCATGTAGGATATTCAAATGGTCATGTCAAGGAAGCGTCGTCTCACATACTCTATCTTTATCGACGACTTGGTGATTGGTTGCCTCGACAATTCGGATCGAGAACTTGATGGAGTCAAGGTTGAGGATGTATCAAGGCTAAGGACATGATAGATCCAAGCAAGTGTTGGCTTGGTGTAGATGTTAGCTTGAGTCCATAGGAAAAACCGGACTATCAAGAGGGATCGAATTGGTTCTCTTAGAGCACACTAGGTTAGAGATCATATGGATGCATTGTGAGTCTCTTGAGGGTTAGGGTGGCTGAAGAGAAGAAGAGGAACCAAGAATGGAGAAGTTGGAAGCAAGGATCAAGAAGTGGATCAAGTTTTCAGCTTATGCAGAAGAGACCGGATGGTACGGTCCTAGGGACCGTATGGTACGGTCTTCATTGAAGATCCAGACAGAGAAGTGAAGTCTCGGGATGCTGAGAAAATGAAGACCGTAGCATTGACCGGAAGGTACGGTCATGGGACCGTATGGTACGGTCATCAGAGGAATTCCAGACAGAGAAGCTGAAGTTTCTAGAAGAGAAGAAAATGAAGACCGGACTATTGACCGGACGGTACGGTCCTAGGGACCGGACGGTACGGTCTTCATTGGAGAAGTTTAGACAGAGAAGAAGAAAATGGAGAATCGTCTGGAAATGAGGATCGGACGGTACGGTCAGAAAGGGACCGGACGGTACGGTCCATGGTACGGTCCTTATATTTTCTGGGCACTTTTGGGCAATGCTAGTTTTGGTTTGTAGCCTATAAATAGTTGGTTGCTCGCCCCTTGAGGGGTCTCTTGGCCATTGTGGGAGTGCAGGAAACTCAGAGGAAGCCAAGAGCAAGGGAGAGAAGCACTTGTGAAGGATTTGGAGTGATCCTAGTGCTTGAGAGAGTAGCAATTGCATCCACTTGATCTCTAGGCTAGTGTGAGCTTGAGAGAGTCACTTCGGTTTGTTACTCTTGGTCTATGGCAAGGCCTAGACCGGTTAGACGTCGGTGTTGAGCTGTCCAAGAAGATTGTGGAAGCCGACACAAGTTTGTACACGGTCTTAAAGCTTCCCGTGCGAAAGAAGCATCACTAGTGGAGCGCCCTTTGGCACGCATCAAGTGCGGAGCCTTACCTCCGGAGGAGTACCCGGGAGAGAGCCCGGCGGGACGTGCCCGCGACTTCACTCGGAGGGTGAAGTGTGCTCTAGGAGGGATCGCCATCGAGCGGAGGGACGGGATCGAGACTCCGACGGGAGTGACCCAACGTGGAGTAGGGGAATGCGCCATCCTTCCAAGACCACGGGAAAAATTATGAGCATTCCTATCTCTATCTCCTTTACTTACTAGCATTTACGCTTCCGCATTTACTTATGTGCTAGTAGAATTGCTTGATTGGTTGTCTCTTGTTTTACTTAGTAGAATTGCTTGTTAGGGTGTTGCTCTATGGTAGACTAGATTGTGTGCGTGCATCGCTAGCTTCTTGTCATCATCATATTTAATCTTGCTTGCTTCATGTCTCAAGTACGTTTGGGAGAAATTATTGAGACACCGAATCCCCCCCCCCCCCCCCCCCTCCGTGCCCCTGATCCTTCCATGGACGAAGCCATTTCTCAGTGTGTCTGAGATAAAAGGCGCTGGTTGGATGAGCCATGCAACAATAGGTGAGAGATCTGAAAATTAAAGAAAAAAATACGTAGAGAAAACATGTTACTGCTTGTCTTACTAGCTACAGATATTGATCGGTCTATTGGAGTCGTTGCTTGGTCGTACTAGGTGTATGAGATGACAACATTACGACGAGGGGGTTGGGCCACACAAACTGAGGCCTTCTGTTGGGTGTTGTAGTTTAAAAATGAAGGTATTATGAAACCGCGGTTTTAGATGCCATCGTCAAGCAAAATCATGGTTTAGAAAAAAACAAAGGTATTGGGTGGAATTTTTAAAACTCTAAAAAGACTACAGGGTTTGCAATAGTACTATTGTGTTTGCAACTGCAAGTTTTGTTCCATCTAAAGATCTCCTAGTTTCCTAAAACCAAAGTATTTCGTAATGCCATATATATATATATATTATTTATCTAAAACTCCAAAGTCTTATTAGCAGCAGATTACATGTTTGACATGCTTTTAGTCTGAGATGGTCGATGCTGTTAGGAATACAGGTTTGACAGAGACTACAACAACATATGGTTAATATATATAGACTGATGACACAACATTTTCCACCAATATGCACATTTTCATCGTCCGCAGTGATTTTCTTGTGATGAGTGATGATCTGGTTAATTAACCACTGTATTTACAAGCCCCCAAAATAACGAAACTCGGTGACTATTTCCAAGCGAGTCCATTATTTTCTACATGAGGTGGTTGGTCTTGACGCCTTGGCCTAGTTGAGTAAAGGAAAAGTCCAATGACGACTATTGTGTACGGTATTTTCAAAGGAAAATTTCGAGGTAATACAATATTCCTTCTATTCAATTGAAAAATCTCTCTATCGTTTTCATTTTCGTTTCCATGTAGATTTTTCCGTTTTCATTTTCGTTTCCCTATTTCCCATAATCGTTTTCCTTTTTTGTCGTTTTTCCGGAAACAATCACCGGTAAAACGGGAATTTCCGTCAGCATTTTCATCCCTAGTTGCAGACACTGGCCTTGATGCATGTGCCCACCCGTCCTTGTAACCTTGCGACCTGCATCTGACTACGCTGCCCATGCGTTCTCATCTGAACCCACCTTGTAACCTTGCAGCCTAGTGGAATCCACTGTGAGGGGAATTTTGGTGAAGTGAAGAAAAGCCCCAATTTTTGAGAGGATTGCATAATTGGAGAGACTGCAAGAATTGGAGCGGGTTCATTGGTCTCTCTTTTGCTTTCACAAAACTGATTTTGTCGAGCTGCGATCGTGCTGTAGTGTCGCCTCGGCCACAGCCATTGCTCTACGCATTCGTGTGCCTTACGTGAACCTCCCCACTGCCCATCTGCGATCTCAATTCTCTCATTGATTGAAACTTGTCTCTCCAAGTGTGTGCGCATGTCACAAATCATCCATGGTTGTGGGATCGCTCATCTCTGCCTAGTGTCTCGTCATCTTCCTTCAAAACCCTCATCGTAAAAATAATAAAGAAGAGATCTAAACAGTTGAGATAACTAATAAATAGAGTCTCTATTTTCTTGGAACCAAAGAGTCCAGATTTTTTATTGGTCCCGATGGATTGCCATGCAATCTGATCGAGTTGATCGGCATGTAATTTCCATGCAACGGATTTTTTAGTCCGAATTACTATTTTTATATATTGCAACATGGACTCTTTAAACTAATCTAGATCGTCCAACATTCATAAAAATCAACGGTGTATACTAAAATAATAGATTTCGAAACGGTCGGTTATTAATAAAGTTCGATTAAAAAAATTTAAAAAATGGGAAGCGGGTGGGATCATAGATGAGCCAGCCCATTATATTCTGAGACGGAAACTCCGCCTGTCGGGATTTCCTCATATATTGCGGAGCTGCGACCGGAGAGGGGAAAGTAAGAGAAATCGAGGAAGCAAGGGCGAAATCGAGAGAGCAAACGGCGCAAGGAGGAGCCAAGGCGACGACGATGGCGGCGGCGTTGGCGAAGGTGATCCGCGGCGGGCGTTCCAGCGCGTACTCCCAGCTCCCGGCGATCGGCCGCGGCATCCTGGAGGGGGACGTCCTTCTGCATCTGGGATCGGCTCGGGCCGCCCACGCTGCGGGCATGGGTCGTCTGATGCACACGGTTAGTGATTTGCCCTAACAGACGATTAGGGTTACAATTTTCATCTTCCCAGTTGTCCTTAGAATGATTAAGTGGTTATTAGGGTTAGAGAAAGGGGGTTGCGTGTCATAGGGTGGGTTGACTCATTAGATAAGAGAAAGAGCATTTGCAGGGGATATATGGATCCATGAAAGTTTCTTTATATAGCAATCCTTCAGAATAGCGTTTCTGAGCTCTTGCTTCATGGCGCTGAAGCGCTGGCTGCCTAGCGGAGGAATGCCGCTCCACCTAGGGGCACAAGCAGTACCTAGGCGTGCTGGTCGACCTAACCGTGTAGCCAGGTAGGGTCTGATGCTGCAGCCAGCCATAGGGGACAAGCTGACACCGTCGCCGTCCAATTTTGCCTATCTGCTCCTGCGAGGCTGCGCGCTGGCTAAACGGTTAAAAGTCATCAAATAGACAAAGAAGCATGAGAATAGTTAAGAAAATACTTAGTTGAACTTCTAAACTAAAAATTTTCAAAGATAGAAAACGAATGTTACATAAAAAATCTAGAACTTCTCTTCACTTTTTGTGCATGAATAGTCTAAAGCTGATAGCTCAACCATTCCGCTTTCGTACGGCATTTTCACTGACATGGCTGACTTCTCATCCCAACGCGTCGCAATCAGCCAGCGTGGGCGTCTTCCGCGTCCACCACACAGAGCCCGTACGTCGGTGCCCCACCCACAACCCGCGGCGGCATATAGCTGAGCCATGCATGAAGCCAAACGGGACATAGGGCTCGCGCCTGAGCATGGATTTCCTCCATGCCGTTGTGAACGGCAACAGGCCCGCCTCCTCAACAAGGGAGAGAGGCAGCAGATGGATCTTGGGCTGAGGAGAATACTCACTAGCTAGTCACTAGTGCCACGCCGTAGATCACAAAGCGATGAGAGACGGCACCGCCGGCAGCCGCGCTTGCACGGCCTCCTCGCGCGGTCGGGGGCTACTGTGTGCGTGCTTGCGCAGCCTCGCCTAGATGCAGGTCGGGGTAGCATACGAGCCATGGCCGCAGTGCGTGCTCACACGCCGCAAGACGACTCACTCGCGTTGTTTTTCCACAAAAATCATCCGCCCATGTCTGGCACCCAGTGTCCATGGATCTAGGCAAGGGGTGGGTAGAAATAAGAAGAACGGGGGAACAAGAAACGACAGCTGGCGGCTGCGTTTGGGGGTACTACCTCCGTTCCAAAATATAAGCATTTGTTGACTTCTGGATCTTACGTTTGACCGTTCGTCTTATTCAAAAAATTTATAAAAATATTATTTATTTTTACTATTTGTTTGATCATTATATATATTTTAAGCATAACTTATTTATTTTTATATTTTCATTAAAAATTTGAATAAGACGAGCAGTTAAACGTGATGTTCAAAAGTCAACAAATACTTACATTTTGAAACGGAGGGAGTAATTGATTAGGGCAAGTCAGGTGCGGCTGCGTGCAGCTGGCGACACCGCCTAATGACGCCTAGGCAATGCCTAGGCGTGCCTAAGCTCTAGGTAGATTAGTACCACTCGCTTAGCGCCTAGCACTTTTCAAAATATGTATGGTACGTATAATTAAACTAATAGCCCTATTTTCCTTTTGTTATATAGATAAAGAAGTACTTAAGATACCTATAAGCTAGCTAGATTTATTGATTAACATATGTTATCTTTGATGTGAAGAGCAAGTAGACAACTTAATATATTGATCTGAGCATGGCAGGGCCAGTGGCGTAATTTGGGACACATAGGAGGAGCTGGAAGCAAGTTGGCAGAGCAAAAGGCTTTGCTCTTCGGGATGCGTGGAGTTCTCTATCCGAATCAAAAGCCCGCGAGGATGGCGCTGTGAGTATTCTACTTTTGACTAGCTGATATGTGGCCTAATGAAAATGCCATTTCTTTTACCTTAATTCTCTTGATGTCACTTGCCAATATTTATGCAGTTTTTGTAATCAATGAGTCAATGTTTAAAATGAAAGATTTAAACTAGGGATAAACACACATGAGCTTAACGGTGATAAAACTATGTCATGAAGATATATATCTATGCTTCTATGTTAATAGGTTTGGTTTTCTAGAAGTGTGCAGACATCTTGTTTGCCTTCTTACTCAATTTTCCTACCTTATCTCATTGGATGTTCAGAAGTAAAATAACTGATCTGAATCACTCTTTTGGTTTTATTTTTTATTCGCTAGGTTCAGCGGCAAGAGGTTCATGAGCCGTAGCTCTTTTGGTGGACCAGGGAACTTGCCGTGGGTTCCTTTTTGGTTTGCTTATGCTGTGTCATTCTATTTCATACTTCCGCCGGCAGTAAGCGCCATCAAGAAGCTTCTCGATCGCTCATGATGATGAATAGACGTGGTAGTTGATGATAAATGTTTGCCCTCATGGTGCTGCCTATGATAAAACAAACTATGGCTTGTGATATCAAGTTGACTGCTTTCTAATTTGCTATGCATGCGGCATGCTTCAGGGCTTATAAGTTTGTAGAATGTTTCGGACCTGTACCTATATTTATGTATGTGGCACACTTCAGGCCTCTATGTTTGGAATTTGTTGGACCTGTTTAAGTGAGGTGTATCGATGTGGTCTTTCTTTCTTAATCTGGGTATCCGATCCCTAACTATCTGTATGCGGATTCTATATATTTTATCTAGCAACTCTGAATACAGAAAAATCTCAATGAATTTAGATAAGAGAGAATGTTTCTAAATTTAATTTGGTTATACATTTGGAAGATTGGAAACCTGCTGTGATTTACGGGTACCTTCGTGTCAGACCCCATTTCTGGAATCCACTGTGCTTACCGTACCAATCCCTAGATCAGTAGTTGATACGCACCAAACAAAGATAATACCAAGTCCATACCTCGATTATTATTACAATACCACAAATGTCTTATAGAGACTACAGAATACAATACCAGAGTGGTCGGCAGGCCTGGCCACAAACTAACAAAACAAAGCGGAAAGCGGAGAGTCCAACTTCTACAGGCAACTCGGCGATGAACGCAAAACCTACTCATTGTCACCACCGTCTTCATACTGAACATCTTCTTCTGAATGATTAAAGCAAGGGTGAGTACTTAAGGTACTCAACAAGTCCTAACACTACTCAAAGGGTTATAGATGCATAAAAGGCTGTATGAATGGTTAGGCTATAGGGCTTATATTTTGGCGGAAAGCTTATTTTAATGCAGGGTTCATTTTAGAAGCATAAACCTTTTACAAAGAAAACGTTTATCATGATTAAGTGGGTTGGCCCTGGGGGAGATAAGTCAATCCCACCAGTACCCAAGTTTTAGGCGAGCCTTCGGGCGCACGGCCGTACCGACTCTCACTTCCAAAACACGGGCGAACTACTGCCCACTCACACTTCAAGGAGTAAGTAAGACTAATCATTGTGAACTCAACCATAGCGCGTCTGTGACCGCGACACGGCTATCCGGATAGATTTTAACTCTGCAGAGGTGTACATCTTTACCCACAGACTACATCGCTCTTAGCAAGGGAGCAACATAGCGAAACCCACCTTTCCCGAGTGTCCCCACAATCCCACCCACGAGCCATTACTGACCCAGGGACTTATAATGCGACTATAAGTAGTCAATGGCCCAATGGCCAAGTCGGACAACGACCAATTACGATATCGTGTCTGCTCCTGGTTGCTCGTTGCACTACCGCCTCCTAGGTGGATCAAGTGGTAACACCAGAAAGTTAGGGTCAAGTCCTGCCCATAACAGGATCTGTTGGTTGCACGGGGTTCACTAGGGCGAGGTCCAACGAACCGGTCCTTAACCGGCAGAGGCGAGCATCTTCCACCTAACCCCACCTATGTGGGTCACTATTCACCATTCACCAGTCTCGCCCCCGCCTAAAATGTCCCACTTCACCCCAACACACTAGTTGATTATCACCCTCCCACTTTATTTACTCACACGCACCAATCACACATTTTCACACATTTCACCAAAAGTCATGAGATATTGTGTAACAACTAAAAGTTGTAATAAGCCCTAAGCATTCTAATATCAAGGCAGTAATTCCAGCATTATTATAGTATAATGAAGGAAATCATCCTAGGTTTAACAAGGTAACAGACATCAATATCAAGGATTGCTATCCTACTAGGTTTATAGCTAACACAACTTTTCAAAATAATAAAATAAGCATGCATCATATAAGCATTAAAACAGGCCATTCATAGGATGTGTTTATAAATCATAGGATCAAAATGATCAAGGATAGTTAGGACTTGCCTTCAAACTCTTCCTCGTGCTCCTCCTCGTAATCCGGGTCCTCGGGCTCCTCCTCGAACTCCTCGTTAGCTATATTACGCAAATTACCGACGAATAAATAACTATCGCAAAATAAAATAAATGCAACCAAATAAGATCCAAATAAATAATCAAATAAACTCAAATAGAATTGGGATTGATATGAATAGATAGGATTGAATTAAATAGGATGATCAGGGAAAAGAATCTAGAAAGGTGGAATTAAAGAAAAGGAATTAGATCTCTCATAGGTTCCTATTTATCCTGGGAATATTATATTTTTCTAAGGTTGGGAAAAGGTGGTAAAATAATCTAGAGAATATAAGATATTTTTGGGAATTTTTCTGGAATTTTTCTACAAAGGGAAAGTCTCGGAATAGGATTCTGTGTACACTAGCCGGGTGGATCTAGCAAAACAGATTAGGTTTCAGAGGCTGACTGGTGGGGCCGGGTTGCATAGTGCACCCCGGGTTACTGTGCTGTGGACTAGGCGTATGGGATCTATGGACCGGGATTGGATGTGAGTGTGGTTCACAAGAACCGAGTGCATGGAAAGGAGAGAGAGGGGGAGTGCTGACTGGGATTATGTGGTGGGACCCGCGTGCTTGCGTGGCAGGCGGACCGGGGTCAAAAGGTGGCCACGCCGGCGCCACGTCGGCGCCACGTCGGACGACGGCGACGACCGGGTCAGCGGAGCGGCGGCGCTGGACGGAGCGCGGCGGCGGCTCGCCGGAGAGCACGCCGCCGGCGGTTAGGAGGGACAAGAGGCGACGAGACCTAGTCGTGGAGACTGAGCGTGCGACGGCGAAGCTAGGAGAGGTACGTGTTGTCGACGGCGAGCATCAGAGCAGCGGCTAGGGCTCGCCGGAGTTGGCCGCGGCGGCGGCGCGCGATGGAATCTCGCAAATGTGTGCGATAGGACGTGTTTGTGCTGTCGGGGAAGGTGCGCGCGAGTGCGTGGAGTGCGTGTGTGTGCTCGGTTGGGCTAGCGCGGCCGTGTGCGTGGCCGGCGACGAGATCTTGCGGCGGCGGACGGCGGCGCTAGGTGCGCACCGGGCTAGGATTTAGGAGGGCTGGAGTTTGAGCTCGGAATCGAACAAGTGAGTGATGGGGATGCTGTAGAGACAGAGAGGAGAAGAGGAGCTCACCGGAACAGGGAGATCGCGCGGCGGTCGGAGTTGGGGAAGAAAGGGGAAACGGTGTCGATTGCGTGGCTGTGGTGGTGGAGATGCAGTGCAATGGCGATGGGGAGCTGCGCAGGAGGGGTGCGGCCTATTTATAGGCGGAAGAGAGGCGGTTCCCGCGGAAATATCGCCGGCGGCGATATTTTTCCCCCGGCGTCGACCTTGTCGGCGCATTGATGCCATGGCTTGGCGCGGGGGCCGAGGAGCGGTCAAAGTTGCGGCGCGGTATGGGCTGCGGCGAGGCCGTACGCTCAAGTGGCGAGAGGTGCGGTGAATCGGCGGGAAGAGAGAGAGAGGGAGAGGCTCGCCGGCGAGGATATTTCCGGCGGCATTGCTCGTGGCGGCTGCTCGTTGGCTCAAATTGCGGCGCGGGGAGGTCGGTTACTTGGTCGCGAAGCTGCGCGGCGCTCCTGTTCGTCGTTGACGAGCTCGTCGTCGCGCCGTGAGAGCGGAAATCCCGGCGGTCTCCATGCCGGCTTAAATGGCTCGGCGCCGCCCCGTACGCCGAGGTGGTGAATCGCTGGCCGAGATGACGTCGCAGCGGAATGGCTACAGCGGCTCGAGGACATGAGCTGGAAAGGCAGAGGGAGAGAGAGCAGAGAGAGCGGAGAGGGCGGCGTCCGCGCTGGCGAGCTCGCGAAGGCGCGCGGCGCGCTGAGGGAGACGACACAGCGGCTGGGCCGGACCGGGCCATGCGGGCTGTGCTGGGCCGGGAGGAAAAGAGAGAGAGGAAAGGCGGCCTGCCCGGGGAAAAGAGAAAGAAAGAGAGAGAGTTGGGCTGGGCCGGCGAAAGAGAAGAGAGAAAGGAGAGCCCGGGAAAAGAAATGTTCAAACATTTCTCAGATTTTGAATTGAGCAAATTTGAATGGAATTCAAATTTGGGAGAGAGATATAACACCAGTAAAATCCGAATAAAAGGAAAAAGAAAACAAGCACTTGAGCATGAACTTTTATTTTAGAAATTTTCTCAAATTCTATTTGTTGGACTACTTTAATGAGGTTTTATTTCCATAAAATCATGGAATTACCTATAAATCTAAAAAGTTCGAATTCTGAGTGAATTTTATTATATTTAAATTTTTGGGCTGTTACAGACCTACCCCACTTAAAGGGAATCTCGTCCTCGAGATTCGGAAGCTTCTTCGAACAGGTAGGGAAACTCCTTCTTCAAATCATCTTCACGTTCCCACGTAGCTTCTGCCTCGGTGTGATTATTCCATTGAACTCGACAGAATCTCACAGCATTTCTCCTTGTTTGGCGAGTCACTACATCCAATATCTTTACTGGTAGCTCTTGATAGCGTAGGTCTGGCTGGAGGTCCATAGCTTCCAACGGTACTTGATCTTCCGGTACTCTCAAACACTTTTTCAATTGCGAGACATGGAAAACATCGTGCACATCGGACATTTCTTCTGGGAGTTCGAGACGATATGCTACTGCCCCCACTCTATTGAGTACTTTGAAAGGTCCTACATATCGCGGAGCTAGCTTTCCTTGAATCTGAAACCTTCGGGTACCTCGTATCGGAGATACCTTAAGATACACATAATCTCCCACTTCAAAGGCAAGCTCCCGTCGTCGGGTATCAGCATAACTCTTCTGTCTGCGTTGTGCCACTTTGAGATTCTCACGGATAATGGCAACTTTCTCTTCGGCATCTCTGATGATAGCTGGTCCAAACAGAGATCGCTCTCCAACCTCTGACCACATCAAGGGTGTTCTGCATTTCCTGCCATACAGTGCCTCGAAGGGTGGCATCTGCAAACTTGCTTGATAACTATTGTTATAAGAGAATTCTGCAAACGACAAGCTTTTCTCCCAGTCCTTTCCATACGTCAGAACACATGCTCTCAACATGTCTTCGAGGATTTGATTTACACGCTCTGTCTGTCCATCAGTTTGTGGGTGGTAAGCTGAACTGAAATCGAGCTTTGTTCTTAACAGGGCATGTAAACTTTTCCAGAATCGGGAAGTAAACTGGGGACCACGATCTGACACTATTCTGCTTGGAACTCCATGTAACTTCAATATGTGATCCACGTATAACTGTGCATACTGTTCTCCTCTGTATACCTTCTTCACAGGGACGAAGCGAGCTACTTTTGTAAGTCTGTCTACTATTACCCATATTGAATCATTTCCTTTCTTGGATCGGGGCAAACCCACAATAAAATCCATTCCAATTTCGTCAAACTTCCATACCGGGATGGTAAAGGCTGTAGTAATCCAGCGGGTCTACTGTGTTCCGCCTTGATTCTTCTGCATGTGTCACAACGAGCAACATATTCGGCTATGTCTCTTTGTCCAACCCACCAGTACTTCTGTCTTAAATCCTGATACTTCTTGGTGGCTCCGGGATGAATGGAATATGCAGAGTTGTGTGCTTCATTCATGATGAGCTGTCTTAAGTCGTTATCTCTGGTCTTAGGCACACAAATCCGATCTTCAAACCAGAGAATTCCACTGGGATCCATCCCAAATCCAGGGCTTTTGTTTTCACCAATCTTTTCTTTTATCTCCTGAATTTCCTCGTCTTTTCCTTGAGCTCTCCTGATCTGATTTTCTAAAGTTGGCTTGACACACAAAGTGTTGACACATCCCTGACTTACAACTTGCAGGTTCAATTGGTTCATCTCATCAATCAAGGCCTGGTTTGTAGTGACTACCTTCAGATTGTTACAATAAGCCTTACGACTTAATGCATCAGCAACCACATTTGCCTTTCCGGGGTGATACTGCAGCTCAATGTCATAATCCTTTATTAATTCCAACCATCTTCTTTGTCTTAAATTCCGCTCTGTCTGAGTGAAGATATACTTTAAGCTCTTGTGATCGGTGTAAAGATGACACTTATTTCCAATTAAATAATGTCTCGATATTTTCAAAGCATGTACCACAGCTGCTAGTTCCAAATCATGGGTAGGATAATTATTCTCATGAACCTTCAATTGCCTCGAAGCATATGCAACAACCTTGTCATTCTGCATCAGAACACATCCAAGTGCTTGTCGGGAGGCATCACAATATACCACAAAGTCCTTGTGTATATCAGGCAAGGTAAGCACTGGGGCTGTTGTTAATTTCTCTTTTAACTCTTGGAAACTCTTCTCACATGCTGGAGTCCATTCAAACTTCTTATCTTTCTTCGTTAACTCCGTCATAGGTTTTGCAATCTTGGAGAATCCTTCGATGAATCTTCTATAGTACCCTGCTAATCCAAGGAAACTTCTGACTTCTGAGGCATTCTTTGGTTGTTTCCAATTCATCACTGCTTCCACCTTTGCAGGATCCACTGCGACTCCATGCGGGCTGGGCCGGACCGGGCCATGCGGGCTGTGCTGGGCCGGGAGGAAAATAGAGAGAGGAAAGGCGGCCTGCCCGGGGAAAAGAGAAAGAGAGAGAGTTGGGCTGGGCCGGCGAAAGAGAAGAGAGAAAAGAGAGCCGGGAAAAGAAATGTTCAAACATTTCTCAGATTTTGAATTGAGCAAATTTGAATGGAATTCAAATTTGGGAGAGAGATATAACACCAGTAAAATCCGAATAAAAGGAAAAAGAAAACAAGCACTTGAGCATGAACTTTTATTTTAGAAATTTTCTCAAATTCTATTTGTTGGTGTAAGCTTCATGACCATTGGAGCTAGGGAAACCCCAAGGTATGAATGTTTTGGTGATAGGATGAGAACCATGAATGTGACTAACACTCTTTGTGAGATCTTATAGGTCACATATGAAGAAAGCTCCGTCAGTTGGTGGTGAACGCCAACACACCATGAACTTAATTGACAAGGATGATTGGTTGCCTTCATCTACACAAGAACGGACTTGATGGAGTCGCGGAGAAGACATGGATCAAGGCTAAGGACATGCTAGATTCAAGCGGGTGTTGCTTGGTTAGATGTTAGCTTGAGTCCATAGGAAAAACCGGACTATCAAGAGGGTTCGAGGTGGTTCTCTTAGTACACACTAGTTATAGAGATCATTGGATGCATGGTGAGTCTCTCAGGGGCTAGGGTGGCAGAAGAGAGTTGAAGGAACCATAAAGATCAAGTGTTGAAGAAGAAGATCAAGAAGAAGATCGAAGCTGCGAAGGCAGAAGAGACCGGACAGTACGGTCATGGAGACCGTACAATACGGTCTACAGAGGAAATCCAGACAGAGAAGCTCAAGTTTCTGGAAGTTGAAGAATAGAGACCGGACAGTGGATCGGACAGTACGGTCCTAGGGACCGGACAGTACGGTCTCTATTGGGTTTTCCAGACAGAGAAGCTGAAGTTTCTGGAAGTCGAAGAATGAAGACCGGACAGTTTGACCGTACAATACGGTCGAGGACCGAACAGTACGGTCTTACAGGCGAAGAGCAACAGAGAAGGAGAAGTTTCTGTTGGCTGAAGAAGAATGGAGACCGGACAGTACGGTCCTAGGGACCGTACAATACGGTCTGGTCTGAGATGAGTTGCAGCACTCCCTGGATGCCGGTCTGGTGAAGACCGGACAGTACGGTCGGATGGAGACCGGACAGTACGGTCTACTGTACGGTCATCACGCAGACTGGGCACTTTTGGACAACGGCTAGTTTGAGGTTGGAGGCCTATATATAGTCGGTTGTTTACCTCTTTGAGGTGCTCTTGGACCCAGGAAAGAGGGGAGGTGCTGCCAAGAAGCCAAGAGGAAGAAGTGTGAAGCACTTGAGAAGGATTTGGAGTGATCCTAGTGCTTGAGAGAGTAGCAAGTTGCATCCTTTGATCTCTAGGCTAGTGTGGGCTTGAGAGAGTCATCTAGGGCTGTTACTCTTGGTCTATGGCAAGGCCTAGACCGGTTAGGCGTCGGTGTTGAGCTGTCCAAGAGATTGTGGAAGTCGACACAAGTTTGTACACGGTCTTGTAGCTTCCCGTGCGAAAGAAGCATCACTAGTGGAGCGCCCTTTGGCACGCATCAAGTGCGGATCCTTACCTCCGGAAGAGTACCCGGGATCGAGCCCGGCGGGACGTGCCCGCGACTTCACTCGGAGGGTGAAGTGTGCTCTAGGAGGGATCGCCATCGAGCGGAGGGACGGGGTCGAGACTCCGGCGGGAGTGACCCAACGTGGAGTAGGGAAAGGCGCCATCCTTCCGAGACCACGGGAAAACATCATGAGCATTCTCTATCCCTTCTCCTTTACTACTCGCATTTACTTATCGCACTTCATATGATTGCTTGTAGTACTTGAGTTGTGCTCTTATCTTGCTTGTGTGTTTACCTTGGTACCTACTAGCTTCACTAGGTTTGCTTGTTTGCCTTGCTCGTGTGCTTACTTGTTATAGCCTATCTAGTAGCTCTAAGGACTCTACTTAGTGTGCCTAGTATCTTGGTTGCCTTGTCTCTAGTTATCTGCTTACCGTGCCTTGCCTAGCTTGAGTCTTCCGCTATCTATCTATCTTGTGCTAGGTTGATAGTGTGGTGTGATTGTCTTATTATGTGCACTAGCTATATAGGTTAAGGATACTCCTTAGTGTGCTTTACCTTGTTACTAGAACTACTTGCTAGGAGTTGCTTGGGTGCAAGTGTTTGGAAATAGATTCTAGAGTGCACCGATTCACCCCCCCCCTCTCGGTCACACGATCCTTACAGTTGGACTACTTTAATGAGGTTTTATTTCCATAAAATCATGGAATTACCTATAAATCTAAAAGTTCGAATTCTGAGTGAATTTTATTATATTTAAATTTTTGGGCTGTTACACTTCGTGTCTATTTCGCAAACATGTTCGCTGCTGGCCTTGGCTGTTGAAGCTGTTGAACCAGTCAATTGCCCATCCTTCCCTATCAGCTTAGGCTTTTAGCTTAAGTTGGTGGGTGCAACTGGTTGGTGCATGCAACTTAAAATGGTATCGAGCCAGAGGTCTTGAGTTCAAGTCCTGGTGACCGCATATTCCGCTGCGCCGCTCCTATTTCCACGTTTGCACCCACGAGAGCTGCACGTGAGGGGGAGTGTTGAACCATAAGTCAATTGCCCATCCTTCCCTATCAGCTTAGGCTTTTAGGTGAGTTGGTTGGTGCATGCAACTTAACATGGTATCGAGCCAGAGGTCTTGACTTCAAGTCCTGGTGACCGCATATTCCGCTGCGCCGCTCATATTTCCACGTTTGCGCCCATGAGAGCTGCACGTGAGGGGGAGTGTTGAACCATAAATGAATTGCCCACCTCTTCCCATCAGCTTAGTCTTTTGGGTGAGTTGGTTGGTGTATGCAACTCAACAGAAGCATGTTGCGCGGGGACTGCTTGTCTCTTCTAATTCGGATGGTTGCTATGTCTCTTTGTGTCGACTAAGAGCTTTGCTAGAGTAAAATATTTTGGTGACCAATTGATCAAAGGTGGAACATATTTTAGAATCTGCGGGCATTTTTAAGTAAGAGATTTGCTACTTCTCAAGTGACTGAGATTTCGTACATTTTCGGAACAATGAAAAAATACTGCTAGATTAACGGAACTGCACCACTAGAACAACGAAACTATACCGCTGGAACAATTAGTTCTTAGGTAGAATAAATAAATAAAAAGTTTGGGTGGTTGGATCAGAATTTAATAGCTAAAAAAGTGACTGAGACATTAGCAAAATCTCAGTCACCTGAGGAGGAGACACCTCGCCTGTTGGTACGGGATTGGGGGGTGCGGAACAAACTCAGTCAAAATTTTTAGGTGCAAAAAATTGTTCTAAGCGAACACGGACTCGAGCGCATGCACGTAAGGCAAGCGTCACCCATTCTAAGCGCAGACGAAAACGCTGCCGCTCATCTGCCCCGCTCCCCCTCGCGGTCGAGCCGCCTTCCACGCTCCAGAGCCACAGCTCGCCCGGCCTGCCTCGTCGTCGTTGTCTTCACTTCTCCCCTCGTTTCTGCGGGGTGGCGGCGCGGTGGAGGCTGAGGTTGCGGCGGCGAAAGACGAGGCGCGACAGATGCCGGCGGAGGTGAGCTAGGAGATGCTGGACAAGTTGCGGTTCTCAGCGGTGCCCGCTCTTTTCTCAAACTGCCTCAGCGGCCGTCGTCCAGGTAGCGCCGCTGCCTCGACGTCGCGGCTGAGATATTCCGTCGCGACGGGCCGCGAGGGTTGTACCGCGGCTCGGGGTGTCCCTCGGGGGCACGGTGCTCGCGCGCGCTCTACATGGCCGCGCTCGAGACCACAAGAGCGACGTGGACCCTACATGGACTTGTATTTCGCATGAAGAAAAACTGAACAAGAACCAGCGCAGCCTGCGCGACGCCCGGTGGTTTCCTTCCTCCGGCGCGCTCCACTTCAAGCCTCCATCAGCGCCAGGGGAACGGCTAGTAGTACTCGTCGTGCCGGCGGCACGAGAGGTCGGCGGCGGACCGCCCGGCCATCCGTGCCGGCACGGACACGTGCTCCTCGCCGCCGTCGAGCGGCACCCGCACCGTCCCCGCGCCCGCCGCGCACGCCCTCCCTCCTCCGGCCAGCGACCACACGAAGGCGGCCTCCGGCGCGAACGACGCCACGGACACGGCCAGCGCCAGCGCGGCCGCCCACGCCGCCGCGTGCCGCACCGCCGGGACCCACTGCCCCCGCTCGGCCACCAGCGCCTCCACCAGCCGATCGAGCTAGCTGACTGCGCGCGGCGGCGGTTGGTTAAATGGGTGTGGAGTCCGGCGGGGGAAGGGAGGTGAACTGGTGAAGTGGGTGCGCGCGCTGCTCGCGGGAGGAGGCGAGTGGTGGGGTGGGGGAAGGTTGCGTGGAGTACGTGCGTGCGTTCGTGGAGGAGCAAGTAGGTGACCCAAGCCGGGAAGAGTCGGCTACTAGTTCGTGCACCGGGCGTCTTTTGGAT
Source organism: Eragrostis nindensis (assembly GCA_012490785.1). Taxonomy (NCBI): domain Eukaryota; kingdom Viridiplantae; phylum Streptophyta; class Magnoliopsida; order Poales; family Poaceae; genus Eragrostis; species Eragrostis nindensis. Next base: position 286,818 of record JAAXCT010000105.1, on the reverse strand, counting down.
GCTGGCTGCCCCGTTGAATTCTTTGGGTGACGTGTTGAGATGATGGGAACCTGTTTTGACTGCAATTCTGCTGTAACTAATGAACGTGCATTTTGCTCCCAGCTAGGCGCCTTGATGCCGTTCACTGCTTTGTTCTTACTTCTTGCCAAGGAAGGCTGCCGGCCCGGAACGCCCGCCAGGCCGCCACTATGGAGCACCTTCGGCAACCGCCACGGCCATCGTTGTGGCCTGGCCTCTCCTTCTTTCTTACTACTAGTTTCCCCGATTCAGGGGCCGTTTGGAATACGGGAATGGCAAAGGAATTTTGCAGGATGGCGTTCCTCAGGAAAGGAATGGTGTTGAGTCTGTAGAAGCCAGGCCAGGCAGGCCCGTGCACGTCTCGGAATCTACTGGGGCTTTGGAATTGGAGGCGGCACCGGCCCTGCCTGGCTTTCCCAAGAGATGCCTTTTTGATACCGGGCGAAATCGAGCGAGCAATTAAACAACGACCAGATCGTCAGAAGGGGGAAAAGAAAATAGTTACTACGACGATGGCGGCAGCGCTGGCGAAGGTGCTCCGCGGCTGGCGTTCCGGCGCGGCATCTTCCCAGCAGCTGCTTCCGGCGATGAGGCGCCTCATCCTGAAGGAGGGCGTGCTTACGCATCTGGGAGCGTCTCCGGCTGGCCCTGCTGTGGGCGTGGGTCGTCGGATGCACACGGTTCGTGTCTTCTCCCGACTGGGGTTTCATTGTTTCCAAGTTCTCAAGCCACCTGAATGACCTGTACTTGATTAAGGCTAGAGATTAGATGTGTTCTCTTCTCCGGGGGCACTAGAATTCGATCGATGTAGAGATATCGATGGCAATGTCTGCAAGCGAGTCCGCTATTTTTGGTTTTGGGTTCTAAATATTTTCTTCTTAGAACAAGATAACATAGATTCTTGCGTGAACGGTTTCCTTGAATGATTGCAGGGCCTGTGGCGCCAATCCGTCTCTGCGGGTACCAAGCTGCCAGAACAGCAGAAGCTCCTCAACATGTACCAGTGAGTAGCTTCAGTCCAAAGTCCAAATATACCTACCTTTTTGTTACAGAATAGACACAATAGGTTCTCTCGATCAGTGGATACAAATACCTGAAATATTCGCTTATATCGAGATATCAGCCTTGCTATCCACTTTATGCAGGTTCAGCAGCAAGAGAACGTTGTGCGCGTGTGGAAGATCGTTGGGCACTGGACCCGACGACTTGCCGTGGAGTATGCTGGGCGCCATGTCTTTCGTATCACTGGCTATTGGGGTTCCACACACTGTGCGCAGTATCTGGAACCGTATGAAGGAGAAGGAGGAGGAGGAGAATTGAAAGAGAAGAAGGACAAAGAGAAAAAAAGAGTAGTAGCAGCAGTGGCCGTCTGCTTGGTGATCCTCTCTGTAACGAATTAGTTTGCCAGTTGCGATGACCAAAATGTTAGAGTAGCGTGGTGACTTCCTTGCCTACTTGGCCACCTACTATGTACTTGTTTACGTATTGGTTCACTTAGGCTCTATGTATTAGTTTGTGAGTTGTGTTAACTAAAGTATGGTGTTTTACTAGTGGTATACTCTTTGGTTCCTACTGTATCTGCTATCTTCCTTATGCTCAACTTTTGGAATTGGTCATGCATAATGTCCGAAATTTCTAAACTATTTGCTTTTATGTTTTCAGCCAAAGCTGCTTTTATCTTCATGATTCACACCAGAACATAGCTAGAAGCACCAATTCAATTGTTTTGTGGTCTAGTTTCTTTAGGTGTTTATAAGCTTTGTTCCTTGTTGTGACCTGGTTGGAGGGGAAGTTGCTGGGTGAAACCAAGTTTGCTAGGACACGTATCTTTCCAATGTTTTTTCTTGTTATTGCTATCGGCTGGCTAAGTTTGCTGGGACATGTATCTTTTTATTCTCATATATTATTTATGTTCATCTACTTTAGTGTGGCTTTTTTTTGTAAAAACATGGAATTATATATGAACTGAAAAAGTTCAAAATCTGGGTGATTTTTGTTATGTTTGAATTTGGAGGGTGTTACAGCTACTCAATCCGTTCTTAAATTGTTGTCGCCTTTGACTTTTTGAGTGACTCAACAATTTGACAACGAGGTAAACGCATCGACATGGCAGAGTGGACGATAGCACAACCATGGTGCTAATCGTATGGCCAAAATTTTGACTGAGATTGCAAAATAAGCAAAATAAATTAGAGCTGTTGTATAGAAGTGCCGTTGATTAGTCAGTGCTGAATCGTTTCACTTCAGAATTTGACCTGCAGGCTGCAATCGCCGACATCCTAATCATAACTGCTTGGAGATAGAAGTGCGCAGTGTGCATTCGCTGAGCATTTAACCATCAGCTCATGAATTTCAAATGGTAAGTAGAACTGCAATCAAATAGTTCACCACAACCGCTTCCGGGAAAACTATTGAAATTCCTGCACTTTTTAGTTTTCATACTTTGATTCACTTAGTGGTACGTCGACGGTTAACAGGTAACATGCGCGTGATCTGAAAACAGTGTGTACAGGCCATCTGTTTTATTCCTTGATAAACATCTACATCCCTTATTTCACCTATTCCTTTTTGTTACTGATTGAATTAGGTGCATGGTCTTGGTTCAAAATACAGCAAGTTCCAATAAAAGAAGGCAAACCAAATACAGCAAATACTATAGATACAAAAGTAAAGGCCTTAAGCGAGAGCATCATCATCAGTTCAGTTGATTGGCATGACTGCAACCATTAGCGGGACAACTGCTGCTCCTATTTCATAAAGCTCTTGATTGTTTGTATAGTGCCTGGAACCGTGTAAATCCCCGCCATGATGAAACCAAATACAGAAGCCATACCCACTGCAACAAACGAGGGGTGTGGTGGACCCACATGCTCCTCATCACTGCTCATGAACCTCTTTCCCTTGAACCTACAATAAACAAGAGAATGAGAATAGTTTATTTTCGATTTGATCACGTATTTTTTTTTTCGAGAACGTGCGGAGCACATATTCCATTAAGAAGAAGAAGAAGTACAAATTATTACACGAGACCCGAAGGCCTAGAAAAGGTAAACAAACACAACAAAGAAGGAACAAAGCGACCTAGAAGCTAAGAACTATGACACACAACATTTACCTCCTCAACGCACCAAGGTGAGACATCCTCCACGGCTTCACAAACATCCAGGATGCCAACAGTTGAGCTTTGTGATCTCCAAATTTCTTGGGCAAGAGCGACCGCAACCAACTGGAGAGCTTGAACGTTTTTCAAATCTCCAGACGACCTAAAGACAATGCAATGATGTTGCAAGGAGCATGAAGATGCAACCAGGGGATGCCTCGGAGGCCATTTGGACAATGCAGCTCCACAGACAAGACGAATAAGAGTTGGTGACCAGAACGACCGATCTTACGACCCGACCTTTGACGACCCCCATCAAACAGCGATGAAAGAAAGGTTAGCGACCTGAGCGACCTTTGACTAGAAGAAATAACAAACGAGAAGGGAGGGGAGAGGAGTCCCATAACCAAGGGAAGGCGAGGAGAAGGGGGCTTGCCACAGAAACAACAACTTTGCCGAAGCCTCACTACGTCATCACCGCACGACCACCATTCACGACCCCGCCACCGCACCATCGGCAAGGTCACCCTCAACCCACTGCGACCAAAGGGAGAGAAAGGGGAGGATGAACTCTAGCGACATGCATTGCGAGGTCAAGCAAGGAGATCAAGGCAAGCGACCACAAGAGAGACGGGCCGACCGGGACGACCGTTGCGCCGTTCGAGCTGCTAGCGCTGCCCCAAACAGAGAGCGCACACAAAGAGCTCGCGAAACAGGACTCAACTTTCGGAGACACCGGTGTGCGGTGTCGCAAGCCGTCCAGGAAGGAGTCAACCAGATCTGGCCTTGCATCACCAGGACTCGGCCCCATCGCAGAGCAACAAGGCTCCTTGCGGACGACCACACGACCAAGAATTTGACAACACGACCAAGAATTCGACCAAACGACAAAGATCCGACCATCGGCTCCCGCCAGCGCGCCCTGTTCGCCGGATCCGGCCAAGAAGACGGTAGAACCCACAGCTGAAAGCTGAGAACAAAGGAGAAGGGGGCGGGTGGCAATTGCGCCGCCGGGCGAGGCCTCGCTACCATCGTCCTTGTGGCCGCGCGCGTTGGCGGCGGCCCGCTCCGGCCACGAGGGCGGCAGGCCCGCCGCCGGACTCCACCGGCGCCAAGCCACCTGCCGAGAGCGACCACGACCCAAGGGGGGAGGGAGAGGGGTGGCGGCACCACGGACATGCGGGACGCTGGCGCAGGACGTTCCGTCCTCGAACGCTCCGGATCGGCCATGGAGGCGGCAGATCCGCCGCCGAATCCAAGCGACCACGACCAGGGGGGGGGGGGGGGGGTTCATGTTCCGGGCCACCGGCGTCAAGGCCACGACCAAATCCAGCCCCCACACGCGCAGATCCGGCCGGCAACGCACCCCTCGTGCAGATCAGGCCGGCGATGGGACGACCCGGCTTCACGACCAAGGGGAGGGAAACGAGAGGGACGTAGGCAGGTGGAGGAGCAGCCCCACCGCCACCTTCCTTGCGGGCGCACGGGCTCGCTCCGGTGGCGGCGAGGACGCGCAGGGGAGGGGGGGGGGGGGGGGGGCGGCGCCGCCACCGCCTAGGGTTTCGCGCCGTTGAGGATCTGTGAAAGGACGATCTGTGAAAGGATCACGTATAATAAGCTAGAAAACAAATACATATACAGTAACATATAACACGTTTTTGGGCATGAAACCTAAAAAACTTGAAGGAAAAGAACGCAAATACAATCTCCATGCACGACTATTCAACTAGCTAATGATAATGGAAAGCAAATGGAAAGGAGTACGAATATTACAGAAATTAAAACATTTGTTCTATGATTATAAATATCATTACATCTCAACTGGATAGAAGTAAACGGGCATGGGTTCGTGACAAACAAATAAATATTGTGGATTAGAATTAGAAATCAAAATTGAAGATTCAGTAGATTTTAGTTGGAATATAAACTTACTGCTCCATGCTCTTAACTTGTTCTTGACGGCGGACTCCACGTATTCCAAAGAGACCCTGTGGCGAAAAGACAAGCTCGGATCAATATACATTTTTTTTTCATTTTTATCAATAACATGGAGGTAAGAAACTAGCATACTACAATCACTCAAAATTCAGCAGTCAAAAATTGTATCTTGGAAAAAAAAACCCTAATAATTTACACCCCTAGGCTCACATGACAGCGTGATTTTTTTTTCATTTTTCCGAATGAAATATTTTATTTTTACACCTGTCCCAAAGGCGTGATAAGTAACTAATTGCAGAATGAAAACACTGGGAAAGGGAAAACACACTCGACAGGGCCAGCAACCCTGCAGATTTTCACACTCGATTTTTCCATACCGTATTAAACACAGTGCCTCGAAAATCCTGTCAGGACATCAATCTCCCCACAGTAAACCCATAACACCAGGATCTCTCCAGCACACGAAATTTTCAGAACCCTAAATATATGTACCATGACTTGTGGAAAGAAGATCAGAGAAAAGTATTAAAGCAAGGGAAGAGAAGTGAAGAACGAACCGTGTGCATCAGCCGACCCTTGCCCGTGGCCCCAGACAACCCCTGGTGCGAGTCGATCTCCGGAAGCAGCCGCCGGGAGTGGGACGAGGCCGCAGCGAGACCGCCCTGGAGAACCTTCGCCATCGTCGCCGCCATGGTCAAGTTCGTTGGATACTGTAGTGTCGACGGTGTTAATTTCTTCCGCTCGTTCCTTATTTAGATTTCTCGCGATGATATATATACAAGAGATCGATGCGGCGATGTCTTCCAACTCGGGGGATCAGAAACGAACCTATACCTAGTGGGCCAGCCCATCTCGATCCGACTAGGTAAGGCACGGAGTTCCGCACGGTAACGCACCGACTTACCGTGTGGCGGCAGGAGAGCGCACCTATACCTGTTGCGGCCTTGTGGGGCTGCGCCCGAATATAGGTGAAAACGACGAGCGCATGCAGGCGACGACGATGGCAGCGGCGTTGGGGAAGGTGCTCCAAGGCTCCAGCACATCATCCTGGCTCCTGCTCCGGTGATCGGCCGCCGCGTCCTGCAACAAGGCGTCCTTCCTCACCTGGGATCGTCTCAGGCCGCCACCGCTGCGGGCATGGCTCGTCTGATGCACACGGTCCGTGTCTTCTCTATCTCACAACTCACAAGTGGATACGCGCGATTATGGTTTTTATTGTTTCCTCGTTGCCAAACGTTAGCCTAATTGAAACATAATTAGCGTTAGATAGCATCGTACAAGATGGGAACTGTGTAAATCCTCCTATTTGTCTTATTTCAGTAACCCTGTAAGCTATGTTATTGCAATCATTTCTGTGTCAATTAAACTTCGCATGGTACAAGATGGCTACATATCTTTGGTGATGTTAGATAAAGTAATGCAATTCTAAGTTGTGAGATAACAAGCACAATATATAATTAAGCTAGCTAGATTTATTGGTGTACAAAGGTGGCTATCTTAGATGTGAAGGGGTAGTGAGCTGTTTTAACTTGTTTATTGATGTGAGCATGCATTGCAGGGCCAGTGGGGTAAATCGGGGCCTTTAGGGACACGGGGAGTTCTCTATCAGAACCAAAAGCATGCGAGGATGGCACTGTGAGTACTCTACGTTCAACGAGCTGAATAAAAATCCTGCTTTTTTCACATCGATTATCTTGATGTCACCTGCCAAGTGAAATTAATTAAATTTATGGATGTAAAAAGCGAAGATCTAAACTGGAGTTAAACATGATAATGAAGCTATATATCTATTCTTTTATGTCAATTCATAGGTTAGATTTTTTTTAAATTGTACAGATATCTTGGTTGTCTTCATACTTTATGTTTCTAGCTCAGTTGATATGAAATGTCTGATCTGAATCTATCCTTTTTTTTTCTTTTTTTTTTTGTGCGTAGGTTCAGTGGCAAGAGATTCATGTTCGGTGATACTTATGGTCCTCGCTCTGGGAACTTTCCGTGGCTTTGTATGTTGGCTACTTATACTATAGGGACTGGCCTCGTGCTTGCAGCACCAGTACGCAGTGAAGTCAGTTGGCTCATGGGTGATGAGTAGCTGTGGCAGTTTCGTTGATGTTAACTTAATGCTGTCATGTTGCTGCCTATGATAAGCAGACCATGTAATGAGTTGGCTTGATATTCAAGTTGACTGCTTTACTAATTTACTACTATGTGTATATGTGGTCACTTCAGGCCTGTTAAGCTCAAGAATGTGTCAGACGTGTACTTATTTATTTATGATGTATGTAAGCTTCAGGCTGATATTTTGCAGAATTTGGTGCAGCTATTATATGATGCCTATCCGTATGCTCCGTTCTTTTTATGCCAGCCTTGTTTTTCTTATCCTGACTATTTGTATGCGGATTTGATCTGGGCACATTTGAATATACTACCCTGTAGTTGTTAGGTGTACTATTATTATCATCAATTACAACAACAACAACAAAGCCTTTTTATCCCAAGCAAGTTGGGGTAGGTTAGAGATGAAACCTACAGGAACCACAAGAGAGGTAAAAGCAACAAGAAATGCAAACCAACAAGAGATGCAAAAACCAACAAAAGATGCAGACCAACCATAGAAGAAAGTTAGTCGACCTCTGCCTCTCTTCACATTTTCGGGACGTTGTATTATCCCACTACGTACAGACGCCTCCTCCGGTCTTCGTTGCACATGCCCAAACCATCTCAAGCGATGTTGTACAATCTTCTCCTCAATTGGTGCCACCCCTAATCTCTCACGTATGTCGTCATTCCGGACTCGATCCCTTCTTGTGTGGTCACATATCCATCTCAGCATACACATCTCTGCTACACTTAGTTGTTGGATATGCCGTCTTTTTAGTTGGCCAACATTCTGCTCCATATAGCGCTATTATTATCATTAATTAAGATTAATATTTTATGATATCAACTTCAAGTTATATTATGAAACAAGTTTTAGTGTTTTTTAGAATAGCAACTAGAAAATTGGCGCGCAATTAGCGCGCTTTATGGCCATCTAGTTTACTCTGTATGCCGGGTTCATTTGTGCCAATGATTTTAGTGGCCGACTTTGATCACACTCATTAAAATATGTCGCCATGTTATCAGCAGATGACATTACGTCTCACTGTACTAATGTTCCAGGACGTACTTCGTGTTATACAAAAGAAAGAAGAAATTGGGCCTAATACAGGCCAAGATGGGTGCCATGGAGAGCGTGACAGATGAATTAACCATCTTTGCTGCAGAATCTGTGTTATGAACCACACTGAAAATTCTATTTACCATAATCCATTAAGTGCACTGCATTAAACCGAAGCAAATAATTCCCCAAAAAGAAAAATAAAACTGAAGCAGACATAACAAACATGATCATCCTGGACGCACAAACAGGAAGAATTCTCAACTCCTTCGCCGTCTTCACTGTTCCCGCACTCAAATTTCAACAACCAATGGACAACCGCAACATTCAGTAGTTATGTCTTTGCACCGACGTCCTCCGTTTCCAATTCTTTATGGCTTTCTCCCTTGAGTTGTTTTACTTCAATTCATGAAACTTTAGACAGTGATGATGTAACAGGCACAAAAGCTTAATGCATGCCTCCAGTTGACCCAGGTTCGTTTCCAGGAGCACTTTCTGCTCTAGCAGCTTCAGTTCTTATCATCTGGAATTCTTGCAAGATAAGTACTAAGTTCGAGCATTTTAATTCACCAACTGGAGATACATACATGGTTTCAGTAAACACAAGTCAGTACGCATGATTTCAGTGAGGAATTAAAATGTTACACGCTTAGTGCTACATATACATTGAGGCAAAGGCATGGACAAAAATGAAATCTAACAGATGTGCATTTCGTTCAGAAATATAAAACCAAATCAAACTTTTAACAAATGTGTTAGCTGCAGGCCCAGTTCAGGAAAAAATAAAAGCAAAACTTCTTGCAACGTAAATTATAAGGAAAAAAATGTTCAGTTGAAAGAAACTCATAGGTATAAAATGATGGAATAATTATTCATTTTAACAGGAGAGGAGTGAATGTTACAAGACAGACTATTTCCTTTTGTATTTTTCATTCAATATATTCAAACATAGGCATTATGTTCACAAAATGAACACAACTATCACAAGCTCTTGTTAGATTAAAGCTATTGTTTTGGTTCAAAGAAAATTAAGAAAAAAAGCATCATCTGCTCCTGCTATCCATTAGGAAACTACCAGCTCATTTTCATCAAATAAATTGAACAGCGGCATGGTTAAAGTGGTGATAAGTTCAACAGATGCATATAATGTCTGGTGCTCTTGCATTTAAAAAGTACGTAGCTCCTTCCATGCAGAGAAATGAAAACAAAAGATGGTAATGTACCAGAGTACTTGCTTGTTAGAAAATTAAGTGCCAAAAAAAGAGAGCTCTGTATGTTTATTCATGTCCCAACACCGTGTAAGATGCTTAAATCGAAATTTCTGTGTAGGCCCCTTCTTTTGTTCTTCGTTTCAGCCATTATTCCACTATGGAGCCTCACAGCTGGCTAGCCTGTAAAGCATCGGGAGAAGCAAGTCGATTGTGAAACTTCATGCGGCAGCGGTGGACCCCGCCGAATCTTGGCTTAGAGGAAAACGTCGACTGCAGCCTGTACAGCTGCGGATCCATGACATAGAGGGCAGTCAAGGAGATGTGAATTCAAGCTAGGAGCGTGTGTGCGAGATGAATCGGATGATGGCTCGACTCGACGTACCTCGCGGATTTTACGGCGGAGTTGAAATCGATTTCATGCCTGCACTGGAGAAGAAAGAGACCGTGCTTGGTCTCCGCAGCCTGAGACGACGAACTGGGGCAGGAATGAATGGAGCAGTTTTATTTGAACCTCCGGAGCGACGGCCGAAGCCGAAGCGGGTTGCGAGGCGGCGACAGCCGGAGGCATGGAAACGCGGAGACCCTGCGCCACTGGGCCGAGAGACGTCTCGGGTTTCTAGAACTCGGATGAGCCGACCCGATTCGCATCTACGGCTCATATCACTAGTTTCTCTCATCCGACGGTTGAGGTTAACGGGTTGACGTGGACGCGCCCACAACCGGCGAATGCGACCACATTGGGAGTATTAAGCTAGTTTCTCTCATCCGACGTATGGTTGAGGTTAACGGGTTGACGTGGACGCGCCCACAACCGGCGAATGCGACCACATTGGAGAGTATTAAGAGATTTCTTGTCTACACCATGTAACAACTTCAATGAATTTTATGATGACAACTTTACATCATGTAGTAGATTTAGTATATTGCATAAAAACCTGTGTTATTTTTATGTGCAGATTTTAGTGGATTTTGTGATAGAAATTATGAACATATTATGCGACAATTTACATGTTTTCTTGATATCAACTTAAAGATTTAAAATCATTCAATCTATCAACTTTTATCTTTCAAGATATAGCAAATTACATGGTAATTACTTTTTTTAAAAAACATATGAAAGTAATATGTAGTTTGTTCTCCTTATTGCTTAAAGATAAAGGTACAAAAAAACTAAAAATTTAACTTTTATATCGATTTCAAAGGGAACACAGCCCAATTTGCTGGCGAAGGCTCGTTTTACTCTCCCTGGCAATGATCACTAGGTGCTCCAATTGTCATTGTCATGCTGTTTCGTGCGTACTGAAACACATTTGTTGTCTCCAGGGAAATACGTTGTGACAACCCAGCCCATGGGGCCAGCTCATTTGAGCCTATGCGTGTGTGTGCACAAGCCGTGAGCTAATTGGCTAGCTAAGCTAGAAGTCGTTCCTCGCACCTGTGAGCGACAGCTGCGGCGTGGCGTGGCTTCACGGGGGGCAGGCGGTGGCACACGCTTGACTAGCAGTGGAGGGGTCCGGCAGCAGATCTTAGAGCTCTGGCCTGCAGCAGAAAAAGGTGGATAAAATTATTTTTCTATTTTTATATCCATAACAGGGGGAGGGATCGACTAGCATACTGCAGTCGATTCATCTGGTGCCCATTGGCTGGGGAGGTTTGCTGTAGTTACATTTTTCAAACAAAAATTATTACTTTGTTCTTTAACTGGCTATTTGCTTCGAACATGAACGGATAGCGTTAACAAGAACTTTGCATACTTCTACTGTTTGTTTGGGTTTCAAATGTTAAAAGGTTGGAAGCCATCTGCAGTATTTTGCCATAGCTGCTGGAACCATGTTGATTTCCTTGCATGCTCCGATGAAATGTGTTAACACGGATGAACTAAGCGCAAAAGCAAAGCTTGTCAAACGCAAAGCTAAACTACGGATGGTAGGGCAGAAGTTGAGGAGACAAAGGTTGCAGCAGTGTAGCTGAAGAGCGTAACTACTTCTCTTAGGGTTATATGTATGAGGTTCAGCCTATTTTGTCCTTTGAAAACTGAACTTCTTTGATACTTCTAGTACGTCACATCCATTTAAATTGGTACATCTTTGGTGTCTCACAACGATGAGGTTCCAGCGAAAGGGATGAACCGATGAGTTGCCGCCACATCTTGTGTTAGAGTCCAAGCTAAGAGTTCATAGGATCAGTTTTCTTGTTGTTTGTTAAGCTATAGTCTTTTGGCACCTGCTATTACATGTATAGAATGCATCTTCTATAATGCTCTTTCGTTTCTGTGTACCACTACCACTCGTGGATTTGTTTTAGAGCTCCGTACACGACAATAATGGTCTTTGTTGTACTAATGATGACTTTGGTGTGGTATATATAGAGTTATATATATTAATCATTACTTGTTTCTAATACTTTGTAATCATTATATCCAGATTGAAGCAAAAAAACAGCTAGAAAAGGTGGTGGTCCATTAGATAATTTAATGGAGAATCTTAACTTGATGGGTATTGAGATTTCTTAATCTCCATCTCCTCCGGTCAATTGATCAATATTGGCAAAACATTTTGTTACCTAAATAATTATACAAAATTGCAACAAGTTTAACGAAGAACATTTTATAGATCGGTCACTATACACATTGTTTCCTCTTACACATTTGCTTGTCATTTGAAGCTTCACTATAGCTTTCTGGTTACATATGCGGCAACTATATATTTGACCCTCAAACAAACAATTTGTAGTTGGATCATTGCCACGTAACAACATTAGAATCAAATTTAGTCTAAATATCTTATCACAACTTCAGAACATTTATATGAAGTGTGAGTTTTTAGTGATGTTTTTTTGACATAAACTATCTTATCTTAATAGGAATAGAATACAATAACCAACTTTTATGAACTATAATAACCATAATTTTCAGATTATGGTGTAGTAAAATTTAATATTTATTGTTGTCGAACAATTCACAATAGCTACTTCTATGGAAAATACTTACCTCTATCCACCACAAATATAATGACTTTAGGTTTAGGTCAAAGTCAAGACATTTTAAATTTGATTGTTAATGACATAAAGATGACAGTAAGATATTCATTGAACCGACTATCTTTAATATGTAATTCTTTGTGTTCAAAACAAAAAGAATTACTATGGTGAAACATAATATCTTTTATATTAACTAATAATCATGCACGTGTGACACACTTACTCTGGTTGGTTATTTTGAAGGAAAAAGACAAATAAGAAAGCTAAAACTAGTGATCTTGAAGCTAGGAAGAAGGGCAAGACTGCTTCTCCTAGGATAAGTAAAAGGGGGTAATTCTTGTCCGAAAACTCCAAGAGCAAAGTCTGTAATCATTTCCACGCCTACATGGCATGCAGCCCAGGGCCAATGACTAGAAACAACTCCACGCCTGCATGTAGCTCGGGGCCGGTGACTAGAAGCAGGCGAACCCCAAAGAAGATATAGTTAAGTTAAGTAAGCCTTTAAGACTATAGATCTCAGATTATTTATGTAAAACCGTTATTTTACAGTCTGCTATCATGGACGAGTGTGTGGTGCCTGATTAAGACAAATTGTGCTCAGTTAGAACTTCCATTCAAATTTATTTATGCTATGCCGTGTGCAAGCATTTCTGTCAATTCTGAAAACAGAACAGTGCAGTTCAGTTTCTCACAGACATACGGCACCTCATGCGGAGCACCGCGGCGGGGCTGGATGCGAGATGCGAGATGCGAGAAGCAGTACGGCAGCAGAGCAGCGCACGCGCAGGCGTGGTGCCGACCAGCACGCAGCCATACGCGCAGGCGAGATGCTGACCAGCACGCAGCCACACACGCAGGCAAGCTTGAGATGCAAAACAGGGGATGCGAGAGCTGGAGAAAGCTTTTTTTTTTGATAATGGGTTTATATTATATCATGAAATCCGCCGTACAGAGTTTTGGAATGCAATCCAAATTGAGAGCGTATTAGCTTCCTAGCTACTAGGAGAGAGCTAAACAGTTTTGCTCTTTGAAATTGCTGCTGGTACCAATCCACAGATGGGTCGAAACACAATCTAGCTGCTGGATGACCGAATGTCAGAAGATAGAGCCACAGGTGATGTTGTCGTCGAGAACGCTGGGTCTCGGCGCCCGAAACTGCCGAATAACCCACGACGATAACATCTGAAAGGGTCCTCCTGCATGCATTCCGATAGAACAGACGACGTTCTCTGCATCTGGCTGACCGGTAAGTGCACTTGAGACCGGTAAGTACACTTGAGGATTAAATGCATGGAGCCGAAGATCTATTGTAGGCTTCACCGGGCTCCAGCTTGCGACCACATGCCGACCAATGTCAAATCTAAGGATCCACGAACCGATTGGTGAAAAACTGAGTGTGATCAACCCGAACATCGGCAACAACATTGTCGCAACTATAGTAACTATCTCCCAACAACACAATCCATTGAAGTTCGTTGTGTGCGACCACTTAGTGAGTCCTGAGGTCATCTGATCTGTGGCTTCAGAGTGAGGCACACAGACACCCTTCCCAGCTTCCTGGGACCCACCGATATTCCAGCACCGCGACAGCAAACGAACAGACCGCAGACATCAGCCTTGCTTTGGCCACGTCGCAGCACACGCGGCACCGAGAGGCCCTGCATGGCCGCCACGCGCATGGACATCACTGACGTGGTTCAGCGCGCCTGGGCCCGCCACCACCGCTGTCGGCGCAACGGCGGCTGGCTCTGCCTCTTCCACAGCGGCGCCTCCGCGGCCGCCGTGGGCGCGCACGCGCAACCTCCGGCGCCTGCATCCCGCGCTGCTTGGCCGGCCATAGCCGCTGTCAGCGCTTGCGCCCGCCGTGGCCAGCGCGCCGGCGCTTGCACCCGTGGCCGTCGTGACCAGCGCGCCGGCGCTCGCGCCCTTGGTCGTCGTGGCCCTCGTGGGCAATGCGCGGGCTCTCGTCGCGGCCAGCGCGACTGCGCCTGCGGCTGCGGCCGCCGTGGCCAGCGCGCTTGCTCCCTTCGTGGTTGCTGAACGTCCACTTGTTGCTGAACGTCGACAACTGTGTTGTGCTGAAACAACCCGTTGCCTAACCTATCAAAGAGAAAAGATGGTTATAAAAAATCCATTATTTATTTATTTATTTATTATCTTAATAATTGAAGATTAAAAGAAGCCACCACACTCTGTCTCAAAGTCACGAAATGACCATAATCTATGGAAAAAGAAAAGATCCAGCTGTTAATCCCGTGCAGTGAAACAAGCCTGAAGTGAAACGAGTTTTTGTCGAGCAGTCTCTCTCCTATTGTGTATTAAAGAATCAAGTTTAACCAACAAATGGTTAAACAAAGAACAAAAAATTGTTGGAAAGAAGGATGAGGTCACATGGCAATACCACTGTACATATCATCAAAACAGTTATGGGAAACAAACTTCAAGTGCAAATTGAACCGGTATTGACAATCTTGGAGTTAAGTAGGTCAAATAATATCTAGAGGGTTTTCAGATCACAACCGTACTTGGGGAATATATTGAACTGAAAATGTTGTCACAGTTTGCTTGATAAATGCTAATTTTTATGTATGAGATATTATTGAAAAAGCTTTCACGGTCTTTATTATGCGACATCCCCTACTTATATATTCACACTATTTACTTTCACCTACTTCAGTATACAAAGTGTTGCATTTCGCATAATGTGTAGACAAATCTACAGATCTATAGTACAGCATATCCTTGTTTTTAAAACATGGATTACTTTAGGTTCATAATGTATCGTCTTAGATATATGTTGCAGTTTTATTTGTTAATAATCCATAAATGCATGCGTGCACGAGATTATGGTCCCGTGACTTGGGTGAAGCTAATAGAATCAGGTGGAATCTTCATGTCGAACTCTGATATACTTTTCACTCGATCTTCTCGATTAACAAATATGTGTGGATTACATTTTGGAAAGAAGAGGCTGACATATCATAAACTTGTAACTTGTACATATAATGTATTGAGGTAAGTTCAGCGATGCCAACAAGTCATAGTCTCATCAATCGTCAGAATGATATCTCATAGTCGACGGGAAACAAACTGACTCCACAACACTTTCTCAAATATGCACTTCCAATCAGGCAAAGAAAATTAGTACACGAGATTAGTATTGTATTGATACTTAGTTGAAAGCTAAAAATGTAATAAGAAATTGAATATTGTACAAAGAGACAACTCAGTGATGGGGGAAGGGGGCGAGCCAGCTGATTCAGAGATAGAGGAGCACCATATCACCTCCGAGTAGAGACAACGCGTCGAGGGGAGAGTTCCCTGTCGTGCTTCGTGACACTGTTGGTACTGCTGCAAGCAGTGGACATGGCACATGTATCATCCCAGCATGGCAAGTTTCGGCGAGCTGTTGGAGATCAAGGTGGCCAGAGCACTCGTCTTCGCTACGATGCGCTACGTTACGCCGTGAGGGGTCTGTAGAGTGGCGGACCTGGTGTTGGAAATTCATTGCTCTTTTTACCCTTTCAGTCGATATGCGGCGTTATGGTTTTAAGAGGACCCGTGTTTACATTCTGGTACTGGCGACTAGCGATAAACTTTCAGCTCATTCATGTTTAACATTGCAATCGATTTGTAATTCAGGTTATCTTTTGTTGTGGGATTATTTTTAAGCCTTTTTACTCCTGTTTTTGCATTCGTGATCTGTTACAAGGTTCACGTTGGACAGTTGTAGGAAACTTGTTAGTGTTCTTCTGGTTTTCAGCTGTTGGGTCTTCCGTATGCCTGAAATTGAGCGTTTGAAGCCATCGGCATCGAGTATTTTGGAAGAAACGCATAAGTATTTCAATAGAATCAAAGTATAATCCCAATTTGATAGAAAAAAAACACATATGCCCTGTATGACAGGTACATGCCACAATTTTTAGCAGGACTTGTGAACAAGGACTTGACAAAGAGACCAAATAAAAGTATCAAAGTGCTTTGCACCAACGAAAGGGCCTGTAACCTAGTGGTTACAAGAGCCTCAGTAGCACCTCAGGTCCTAGGTTCGACTCCCGGTGGGAGCGAATGTTCTAGTATTTAACGGCGTTATGCTTTCAGTGCTAGGCGACGTGGTTCTCAACAGCGATGCGCCAGCGGTGACTTCGTCAATCTCGAGGATTTATCGGCTCAGTCTTCGAAGATGTCATAGGGGTAGGGTTTGCGTATGTACGTTCATAGGCATGAGTGTGAGTGCAAGCGAGTGAGTTGTACTGGATTTGCCGGCTCAGCCTTCGAAGATGCTCGTAAAGGTAGGGTTTGCGTATGTATGTTCATAGGCGTGAGTGTGAGTGCGTGTGAGTGTCTGAGTTGTAATTCGCAAAAAAAAAAAGTTCTTTGCACCATTACATATGTAAGAAACATAACTTACATAACATAGAGAACCACATCAGGGGCACTTGAAAGATATAACGAGTTCTGAAGCAGACTATAGAGCTACTTCTACTAGCATCGTTCTCAGGGTAGATGAACCAGATGTCTGCATGTTGGACAAAAACACAATGTTCAAAATTGACAGTGGAGCAGCGGTGATGTATGTACTCGGCATCAGTTTCCAGGCAAGATTTGGACCCAAAGCACTAACAGACGGCAGAGGCAACCAAACGGTTTGGATCTACGGAAATCCCAAGGTATGAATGTTTTGATGATTGGATGAGAACCATGAATGTGACTAATACTCTTTGCAAGATTTTATAGGTCACATGTGAAGAAAGCTCCGTCTGTTGGTGGTGTACGCCAACACACCATGAACTTAATATCAAGGATGATTGGTTGTCTTCATCGACACAAGAACGGACTTGATGGAGCCGCGGAGAAGATATAGATCAAGGCTAAGGACATGCTAGATCCAAGTAAGTGTCGCTTGGTTAGATTTTAGCTTGAGTCTATAGGAAAAATCGGACTATCAAGAGGGTTCGAGGTGTTTCTCTTAGTGCACACTAGTTGTAGAGATTTGGATGCATGGTGAGTCTCTCAGGGGCTAGGGTTGCTGAGAGGAGTGAAGGAACCAAAATGATGAAGTTGGAAGCAATGATCGAGGAGATGATCAAGTTCCAGCAGAAGTTAAGTCACCGCATGATGCGGTACCAGTCATACGATGACTGCAGAAGAGGAAGTCCAGAGAGTTAGGGTTTTCGGCAGGAAGATGAAGAGGTCACCGTACGATACGGTGGGAGTCACCATATGATACAGTGAGTACAGGTGAAAAGTCCAATACTTTGAGGTTCTGGCAGTTGAAGACAAAGGTCACCGTATGATACGGTGAAGGTGTCACCGTATCATACAGTGGGCACCATATGGTTCCCAGAGAAGGAGGAGTTCCTAGAAGTTGGAAGAGTTGAAGCCACCGTATGATGCGGTGATACCTGAAGGATGAAGTCAAGAGATGGAGATGCTCTGGCAGGTGACAGAATGGTCACCGTATCATACAGGGATCCTACGGTGACTTGGTTTTCTGGGCACTTTTGGACAACGGCTAGTTTCGGGTTGGAGCCTGTTGGCGGTCCTTATTGAATATCTTTTACCGCCAATCTATCAATATAAAAAGGCATATAAACCACATAGAATATGAATATTTTATGAACTAATGCATTTCCATGAGTTTTGGTGATATTTGATTGCAGGAACAATATATGGAGGAAAATCACCACAAACTACAAACAAAGAGGGACTTGGTCATTAAAGATAAATTATCAAATAATAAATTTGACCTTACCATGCCGAAGCCCTCGTCGAGATAGTCAATTTGGGATTTTGGTTAACCCAATTTGGAGTTTGGGAGCAGAAGATATGCCACGACGAAGAATTCAGGAAATGCAGAAATTTCCTGGCCGGCCGGCTTAGGAAGCGATCATGAGCGTCCCGAGATTCTTCCAGTGGGCTACATACACTCCAAATATCAAGCCCAAGTACTCTCTATGGTGGATGAACAACCGACTTCGCGCAGGTGGGCTTTTGGGCCTAAACTTGACGGTTACTCCATCTTAACCGCTCCCAGGACTTCACCGACTTCGGAACCGACCTTAAGAAGCGATCATGAGCGTCCACGGTGAAGGCGGTGGCCATCCAAGACAATGGATGGTGGGCCGGCCAAGGTGGGAGGCCGGCCGGCCTACCTTGGCACCCAATTTTGCTCCACCGCCTCTCACTTGCTCTATTTAATCCCCGCCTCATTTGGGGCTATAAATAGAGGAGAGATCCCACGGTTCAAGATACACAAGAAGAAGAAGTGAGTAGTTCCTTTCCAAAGGCGAAGCGCTGCCTCCATAGTGCTTGGAAAATTTGGAGAGAGTGAGAGTAGTTCGGAGAAGGGCCGGGCTTGTCGGCGTTCTTCTCTAGCTTGTACCTCGACGGAGTCCTGCCTTTTTAAGTAAGACTTCGTGATTATTTTATGATAATTTAGTTTCCCTTTTGAGTAAGTTATTTCCTTTACTTGCTTACGGGATCATCGCTTTGTTTAGAGTGCCTTAGTCTTTGTTGGATCCGAGATTAAAGTAGTAATTGATAGTGTAGACGTGGTGTCTAGACTAGAGGTTACCTTTGTTTGCCGCATGCCCCACGGATTGTAAGGTAGGTGGTAGGTGGTGATAGCCCTATCCGTCCTCGGTAGCCCTCCACGTTCCGGTACGTTGTATAGCTGTAGACCGGATTCGCCTGGCAGACCAGGAGTAAGCCGGTGCCTGAAGTAAGGAAGTAAAAGCGAAACATATCTTACTCGATCTAGGAATCTTTCACAAGGAATCCTCTCTACCCAAGCCTATCATATTCTTGTTGTCCTTGGACGAGCCTGTTAGAAGATAAACACACACGTTCCCTGTGGATTTTCGATACCTTGGAATACTCCTGGGTGAAGTGTCACATCGGTATTCTCTGTGCGCTTGCGGATTTATCTGTGGTCGTTAAGAAATACCAACAGAGGCCTATATATAGTTGGTTGTTACCCCTTTGAGCTGCTCTTGGACCTAGAAAAGAGGGGAGGTGCTGCCAAGAAGCCAAGTGAAGGAAGAGTGAAGCACTTGAAAAGGATTTGGAGTGATCCTAGTGCTTAGGAGAGTAACAAGTTGCTTCTTTTGATCTCTAGGCTAGTGTTAGCTTGAGAGAGTCATCTAGGGCTGTTACTCTTGGTCTATGGCGAGGCCTAGACCGTTTAGGCATCGGTGTTGAGCTGTCCAAGGAGATTGTGGAAGTCGACACAAGTTTGTACACAGTCTTGGAGTTTCCCGTGCGAAAGAAGCATCACTAATGGAGCGTCTTTTGACACGCATCAAGTGTGGAGCCTTACCTCCGGAAGTGCATTCGTGGAGAGCCCGGCAGGACGTGCCCGTGACTTCACTCGGAGGTTGAAGTATCCTCTAGGAGGGATTGCCATCGAGCGTAGGGACGGGTCGAGACTCCGACGAGAGTGACCTAACGTGGAGTACCCTTCCCATCCTTCCGAGACCACGGGAAAACATCATGAGCACTTTCTATCCCTTTTCCTTTACTACTAGTATTTACTTACCATTCTATATATGATTGCTTGTAGTATTTGAGTTGTGCACTATCTTAGTTGTGTGTTTACCTTGGTACCTACTAGTTTTACTAGCTAGAATTGCTAGTTTACCCTGCTCGTGTGCTTACTTGTTATAGCCTATCTAGTTGCCCTAAGGACTCTACTTAGTGTGCCTAGTCATTTTCATTGCCTTATCTCTAGTTTACTTGCTCTAGCTAGTAGTGTTCCGCTATATCTTGTATATCTTCCTAGTGTGATGTGTTTCTTGTCGTCTGGATTCACTAGCATCATAGATTAAGGACCTCTCCTTAGTGTGCTTTATCGTGTCATTAGAACTACTTGCTAGGAGTTGAGTAGGTGTTTGTGTCGGGAAAAGATTCTAGAATGCACCGATTCAACCCCCTCTTGGTCACACGATCCTTACCGTTGCCCTACCACGAGCAGAGGACATGATTGACTGATAGCCAGAAATCACTCCAGAGGATCAAGAAATCTTGTACTAGTTCTTCGTGGAGGACTGGGTTTGTTGCGCTGCTGCTCCTGGACAAGGGTTGGACATCTTGCCGGAGCAGTCTGTAAGCAAGAATGCTAATGTACACAGTCTCTGTAATTTCAGTACTGTTATTCTGTACTTTTAGTACAAAAGAGCTCTAATGCTAATGTACACAGTCTCTAACCAAGAATCCTATAAGCGATGCTTAGGAAAACCGTCTTAACCAATAAGGGGGTTCATCGCAAACAATTAGCTCATACAAACCTTTGAAGCTTCACTATAGCTTTCTGATTACATATGCAGCAACTATATTGACCCTCAAAACAAACAATTTGTAGTTGTATCATTACCACGTAACACTAGAATCAAATTTGGTCTAAATATCTTATCACACAAACTTCAGAACAATTATATGAAGTGAGAGTTTTTAGTGATGTTTGTTGACATAAAATATCTTATCCTAATCGGGATAGAATACAATAACCAACTTTTATGAACTATAATAACCATAATTCAGATTATGGTGTGGTAAATTTTAATACATTATTGTTGTCCAACAATTCACAATAGCTACTTTCATGCAAAATACTTACCACCATCCACCACAAATATAATGACTTTTGGTTTAGGTCAAAGTCAAGTCATTTTTTACTTTGATTGTTGATAAAAAAAAAGATATATAAAGGTTAACAACATAAAGATTATAGTAAGATATTCACTGAATCGATTATCTTAATATGTAATTCTTTGTGTTTAAGACAAAAAATTACTATGGTCGAATATAATATCTTTTATATTAACTAATAATCATGCACGTGTGACACAAACTTACTCTGGTTGGTTATTTTTGCAGGAAAAAGAAAAATAAGAAAGCTAAAACCAGTGATCCTGAAGCTAGTAAGAAGGGCAAGGCCGCTTCTCCTGGGATAATTAAAAGGGGCAATTCTTGTCCAGAAACTCCAAGAGCAACGTCTATATCATAATTTCAACGTCTGCATGCACAGCCCGGGGCCAATGACTAGAAATAACTCCAAGCCTGCAAGTAGCCCGGGGCTGGTGACTAGAAGCCAGACAGGATCTCTTACCCCAACAAAGACGTAGTTTAGTGAAGTTAGCCTTTAAGACTATAGATCTCAGATTATTTATGTAAACCGTTATTTTACAGTGTGCTATCATGTACGAGTGTGTGGTGCCTGATTAAGACAAATTATGCTCAGTTAGAACTTCCATTCAAATTTATTTAGGCTATGCCGTGTGCAAACATTTTTGTCAATTTGGAAAACAGAACTGTGTAGTCAGTTCAGTTGCTCAGAGACATACGGCACCTCATGCATCAGTTTACATTCACATTTGTGCTTGTGATCCACATCAATATTAAACAGGTGAACACACACACTTGTATGTTTACAAGAAGACAATTTCAATTGCTCTGACCTTGTTGTCCATCATTTCCTTCAGCTCTCTTGTTCTGAACAGGCCTTGCTTTCCCTCACTACTGCAATGGCTCCTGCCCCAATCAAACCTTCTTTACTCACAAAAATCAATTCAGCACTTGAGACACGATTTTAGGGAATGAAATAATAATCCAAAGTCATATCACAGCAACCAACGCCGGGTACAGGAGCTGAAGACAGATTGGAGGCACCAACGGGAGGGGCAGAGCACCGCGGCGGGCTGGATGCGAGATGCGAAGCAGTCCGGCAGCAGAGCAGCGCACGCGCAGGCGTGGTGCCGACCAGCACGCAGCCATACGCGCAGGCGAGGTGCCGACCAGCACGCAGCACACACGCAGGCAAGCTTGAGATGCAGAACAGGGGATGCGAGAGGCTGGAGAAAGCTTTGGAGTGACCGAATGAGGCTACGAGCTCTAGGCTGTTCTCGAAAAACGATTCGTGTGCGGGGCTGCTCGCAGACGGATTGCTACACAGATGCAGAAAATTAAGTAGTCCTAGGGAGCAATACGGTTCCTTCATAATGATACTACAGCAATTTTGCCAACGAAAAAAAAAACGATGGCGTCGGCATTGGTGAAGGTGCTTCGCGGCGGGAGTTCCAGCGCCTCATCCCGGCTGTGTTCCTGGCCGGCTTGATTCGTTCGAGCCAATGCGCAGAGTTTAGCTGCGAGTTGTTGCGCCGTGTCAATCGAGTATGTGCTTCGATCGGTCAGGTTCAAGCAGTTAGAGAAGTATAGCTTGGATGCGGTTGGTGTCCGTCCGTGGCATGGTCTGCACGCACACCGCGCGGCCGCGTCGTGCGCTGAGCAGGCGGCTCTCCGCACGCTGTGCGCCGAGATGATCATGCGAGTGATACGGCGTCAAAGTGGTCGTGGTACGCGCAGGTGAGCGCCCGGCCGCCATGGCCGGCGCCACGCATCTCGAAGTCTCGATCATGTTCTTTCTGCACGACCACCTACCTTGATGCCGTCGACGCCGCAGTAGGCCATGCATGTCAGGTAAGAGGGCAGCTCGTTTTAGAAGCGAAAGACCAAATTGCGCGGGTGCATGAGGCCCAGCCCCAGCACAGAGAGCGAGTCCATGCATGACGATGTTGCCTATCACCCCAGCGACGGCTCGAGGTACGCCAGCGCACTCTCAATGTGCTCCATCCCCTCCTCCGCGGCTTCACGCAGCCCAGTACCCGGCCAAGGTACACGTACATCAGACAAGGCGTCTGGTTCTGGTTCGCGCTGCTGCCGTACGTCGTCCTTGGCCGGTTGACGGACCTGCGCGACCATAACTTGAGCTCCACTTGTTGCTGAACGTCGACAACTGTGTTGTGCTGAAACAACCCGTTGCCTAACCTATCAAAGAGAAAAGATGGTTATAAAAAATCCATTATTTATTTATTTATTATCTTAATATTTGAAGATTAAAAGAAGCCACCACACTCTGTCTCAAAGTCACGAAATGACCACAATCTTTCCTCGCAAAAAAAAAAGAAAAAGAAATGACCATAATCTATGGAAAAAGAAAAGATCCAGCTGTTAATCCCGTGCAGTGAAACAAGCCCTGAAGTGAAATGAGTTTTTTGTCGACCATTCTCTCTCCTATTTGGTGTATTAAAGAATCAAGTTTAACCAATAATATGGTTAAACAAAGAACAAAAAATTGTTGGAAAGAAGGATGAGGTCACATGGCAATACCACTGTTCATATCATCAAAACAGTTATGGGAAACAAACTTGGAGTGTAAATTGAACCGGTATTAACAAGCTTGGAGTTAAGTAGGTCAACTAATATCTAGAGGGTTTTCAGATCACAACCGTACTTGGGGAACATATTGAACTGAAAATGTTGCCACAGTTTGCTTGATAAATGCTACTTTTTATGTATGAGATATTGTTGAAAAAGTTTTCACTGTCTTTATTATGCGACGTCCCATACTTATATATTTACACTATTTACTTTCACCTACTTCAGTATATGAAGTGTTGCATTTCGCATAATGTATGGACAAATCTACATATCTATAGTATAGCATATCCTTGTTGTTAAATCATGCATTACTTTATGTTCATAATGTATCGTCTTAGATATATGTTGCAGTTTTATTTGTTAATGATCCATAAATGCATTCGTGCACGAGATTGTGGTCCCGTGACTTGGGTGAAGCTAATAGAATCAGGTGGAATCTTCATGTCGAACTCTGATGTAATTTTCACTCGATCTTCTCGGTTAACAAAATATGTGTGGATTACATTTTGAAAGAAGTGGCTGACATATCTAAAATTTTAACTTGTACATATAATGTATTAAGGTAAATTCAGCGATGCCAACATGTCATAGTCAAATCAATCGTAAGAATGATATCTCATAGTCGACGGGAAACAAACTGACTCCACAACACTTTCTCAAATATGCACTTCCACTCAGGCAAAGAAAATTAGTACACGAGATTACTATTGTATTGATATTTAGTTGAAAGCTAAATTTGTAATAAGAAATTGAATATAGTATAACAAGACAACTCAGTGATGGGGAAGGGGGCGAGCCAGATTCAGAGATGAAGGAGCACCATCTCACCTCCGAGTGGAGACAACTCGTCGAGGGGAGAGTTCCCCGCAGATGGCGAAGAGAAGCGAACAAAATAAGTAGACATGTTCCGTGCTCATGGACATGTGCTAGTGTCACCACAGCTGCTAGTTGGCGGTGTGATAGGAGGCGACACGAGAAAGAGACATGACAAAGGCAAGAAGACGGACCCCATCTCCCCCTTCCACCACTTGGCATGCACCAGAGGTAGCGAGGTTTACATTCTACAAGCATCGCAAGCTCTGATGTCCACCGCATTGGTCTGCACGCCCCCGCTATGAAACAAGTTTTAGTATTTTTTGCGATAGTAATTTCTTGTGTACACCATGTAACAACTTAAATGAATTTTGAGATGACAATTTTACATCATGTAGTAGTTTTAGTATATTTTATGAAAAAACCTGTGTATATTTTTATGTACATATTTTAGTGGATTTTGCTATAGAACTTATGTACATATTATGTGGTTTTCTTGATTTCAACTTACAGATTTAAAATCGTTCAAGATGTCAACTTTTATGATATACTCCTACATGATATATAGTAAATTACATGGTAATTAATTTTTTTCAAAGCATATGAATGTAATGTCTAGTTTTGTTCTCCTTATTGCATAGAATATAAAAGGTACAAACAAACTAAAAAATTAACATTTATAACGATTTCAAAGGGAACACAGCCCAATTCGCTGACGACGTCATGGTGCAGCGTATGCAAGGTCTTCTGGCTCCTTTTGCTCTCCCTGGCATTGATCACTAGGTGCTCCAATTGTTATGCTGTTTCGTGCGGATTCAGGTGCTCTGTATCGAAACACATCCGTTGTCTCCAGAGAGCGACGCGCGCCCATGACCGAAGAAAGAAGTCGTTTCTCGCACCCGTGAGTGACAGCTGCGGCGCAGCACGGCTTCACGGGGGCGGGGCGGGGGCACACGCGCGACCCGCAGGGAAGGGGTCTGGCGGGGCGGCGCATCGCGTCGCTCAGATTCCGGATTCTGGAAGCTCAGGCTTTTGCAGTAAAGCACACCATCGAATCTCTCATGCCAGCGATGAGAACTTCTGCAACCCAGAATTGGTCCATTAAAATTGTGGTAGTAACTTCTGTGTGTATGTTGGATGTATTAGTAAAATAACAACATCAAGCTGACATGAGGATGAAGAGAATGTCAAAAAAAAAAAAACATGAGCATGAAGAGTGCAATACAATTGGAGCATGCAGGTATTGAAACGCCTCATTGACGAATACCAGACGAATAATAGTAACGACGTCAATACCAGCTAAACTCAATTTATACTGAAGAAATCCAAGTCTTCACAAATAATTAATCAGAAGAAATACTTTTCGATGCTGAATGCTGATGATCTGTTGTGTAAGCACAATTTACAACTATTATTCACTACACTAATACATTGTACATGTATGGTATCCTACACAAGAGATGAATTTTCCTCTCATTGTGCAATGCTACTCTCCAGCACTAAGCTTCATAAGGGATCATCCAAGAATCATCATGAGTCGCTTCAGCCCTTTTGTTTTCCATCACTTGATTAAGGGCTGAGAGTGGAGCGACAGGATGATATAGAATTAGAAAGAGACAGAGTTGAGTGCAGTGGATTGGGGAGAGGTTGCCACGCACACGCAGGCATGTCTAGGTTACATAAGCATGTCTATATATTGTTTACTCAAAAAGAAAGGACGATGAATCTTTTGTGCCCAAAAGTGATACTGTTACTCCGTTTCTCCAGGGAAATTAAGCCCACTCTTTTTTTTTTTGCGAAGAAAAATTAATCCCACTCCAAAGTAAAAACGATTCGAATACTATTTTCTTACTTTCTTATCTAGGCTGGGGAAGTAAGAGCATCTCCAAAAGAGCCTCATAAATCTCTCTTAAATCAAAATACTAGGATATAATCCATAAAATCATCTCCAACAAGTTCTCAAAACCATTTTGAACTTTTTTCTACCCGCTAAACTCTCCCCATTTATAGCTACAAACAGGAGAACAATTGAGCCATTCTCCCAGCCGGCATCCCCATACACCTCCGAAAAACCCTGCGGGCGTCCGCCAAGTCACGTACGGGCACCGGCACCGGCACCGGCACGGATTCATATCAAAATGAATCATAACCTTTCAGGCGTCGAGCAGCCGTCTAGGCCGGATTGTTCGTGTCTCTGGGTACTCCTCTGTCCATGACTGAGGTGATGACTGATGACTCACGAGGATTGTGTATGGGGAAGCCGTGCCGCCAGCTGATCGATTAGCTGAAGCAGTTGTCGATGTCAATCCAGTCCAAGGCCCTACTCATGGATCCACGCAAGTTAAGTACGCAACCGACCTTGGCTTCCATTCCAGTAGTGCGACATCAAACTTTATTAATGAAATTTTATTATATCATTGTATGGTTCATCCAACCAGCGCCTTATGAATGAAATTTTATTATATCATTGTTGTCCTAATCAACTCTTTGTGAGTTGATTTCTCAGATTGAAGTTTCCATAGTTTGCACGAAGATGTTGGTAGATACGTTCCCAGTTGAGAATTAAAATAATGTCATATTTTTCTTTAATAAATTGACTTTTAATGTTTGATAATTTTTTTAGAAAAAGTATAATGGTTTACATTGTGCCACCTCTCATGTTGTTATATTTAAATATCATCGTTAAGTATTTAAGTATATGAAATGTTGAGCATGCATTTCACATAATGTGTAGACTAAAATATGTATAACCATATATCTATTTTAGTACGATCATCTTAGGAAGATCATAGGAAGAGTGGGTCAAAGGGCTTCCTTCATCGGAAATCTAGCTAATGCCTGCAGATACCCAGTGAAATGGTTGCTACTAAAGCGTAAACTGCTTGTTTTTCCTTCCCCGAATATGCATTTCTATCAGTTCATAATGTATCCTCCTAGGTATAGGTGGAGGTTGGTTGTTGTTTGTGTAAATCATCATATTTAAATCTGTTCGTGTCATAGATTTGTATGTAATTGTTTCTTACATACATTAATATGTTTAAAGCACATTCAAGAGGAAATAATAATTGAGTTAACAAATATGTTTTATCTTATATAAAGCACATTGAGGTAATATAGTATCATAATAATTCAATAGCCTTCCGACCCCCGACCCCATACTAGATGAATGTGTTGTATCCGTCTAACGCCAGCACCTTGCCGCGGGGTCATCCGACGAAGGATCGGATTGCGCACAAGACGTTGAAAGATGAACTAGTGGTCGCGCTCGCGCTCGGCAGCAGGAGCATCATTTTCACTGTCTTTTTTTCTAGGGTTAGAACGTCAGTGCTGTCGGGACCAGGCTTGATGCTACGCTCATGTCGGCGTTGGAAGACAGCAATAAATCCTTTGCTGAGATGCCACTTTACTTTGAACTAAGGTTGACGACAAACATGGGTGATTGGAGGAGGATAAGCAGCAAACATGGCAATCATGTATAATAAATTGTGAGGCGATATATTTTCTTCTTTAAACTGCATTTAAATCATCTATAATAAATTGTGATCATTCTGTTATTATGGGATGAGTTGCTATGATGCTTAGTTAGTTAATCTTTGCAATTCGACCGAAAGATCGATCTAAGTCCAAGGCCGTATGATTGTTACGGAAGGAAGCTAATATTTTTTTCCCATGCAATTTCCATTGGACGTTTTCTGGCGATGCCCACAAAGTGCATCGTAGTTCACTTGTGGTAAGACACTTTTGCAGTAGGATCTCTTCTTTCAAGCGCACAACAATGGAAGTGAGCTGTAATTCATCTAGTGAAACCTTTAGCTGTACATCCAGTTGCAGGTTTCGCTGAAACTTCGTAGAACTCATCTCTCTTGATTGATCAAATCTTTTATTACTATCCCGACACGGTTGTGTGATGGCCAACGAATATGACCACGTCATCATCAGCCGTTGGATCTGTGAACGAGTGAATCTGCAGCGTCATTTCCATCACAGCCAAGGAAGCATGATGTCAGTTGTGCGTGCGGCATTCGTGATTCGTGGAGTCATCAAGCGTTCTCTAGAACCTTCGTCGTCAAGCGCCGTACGCAGCCGCTCCATACTGCCCATCTTCCTTCTAGCGCGCGGTGGCGCGGCGCTGCCCGATCGGAGTACTAGCAGTTGAGGGCTTGACGCCGCCATCCACCTGCGGAGTTCTGCCCTATTTGAGGTAATTTGGACTTTTAAATTCATGCACCACTAAACGCATGTCTATACTACCGGCCTCTAAGCAAAAGACAAAATAAATAAGTCACGGATAGCGTGATGGCAAGTTAATGTCATAGAGAGTGTATGACGAATATAATAACACTATAACAAAATTATATTGGCATGAGCCGTGAAGCAAACTGGTTAACAAGTCGAATGTGACTATATATCTAATATGCTTTCCTTGAGATACTGGTTGCTCACAGTAATGTTGGAGTTTGTTGTTTAATCACGCAAGACATATAGGGGGTGCACAACATTAATTAGGCGGAGAGGGTGCTCGATCAACAAGTGAAGCTCAAATTATGGTCGCGCAGCGGGTGGCCGGCGGGATCAAGCTAGGAGAATGCCAAGTTTCAGAAGAATATAATATAATATAGCAGCAAGGAGAACCAGAACCAGACGAGTATGTGTACGTACGTGTGGCAAGCCTCGGCCGGGTACTGGCCTACTGGGGCGGCGCGCGGAGGGGATGGAGCACTACTATACGAGAGTGCGCTAGCTGGCGTACCCCCGAGCAGTCGCCGGTGGTGATGGGCAACATCGTCATCGACTCGCACTCCTTGCTGGGGCGAGCGCAGTCAGGTGATCAGCTTCTGAATCGAGCTAGCTGCTGCACTCGTACCTGGCCTAGCTACTGCGGCGTCAAGGTGGTCGAGAAGATCAGAAGAACATACATGATCGAGACGCGCGGGGCCGGCCATGGAGGCGCTGGGCTCTCGATGACGATCACCCGCGCGTACCACGACGCGCCCGAGGCCTGCGGCGCCATGCGCTACTGTGCATGCCACGGCCGACAAACGGTTGCATATCTCTCGCATTTTTAGAGTTAATTTTTTTTCATCTCTCTCGCATGTTCCATGCACAAGGCCCACAATACCGACATGCTTTACAGCGCGCGCCAGGCGGACCGCTGTCGTCTGCGTCGCGCACCATGCATGCCTGCATGTTGGAACGCTCACAGGATCACACTCTTGCTCACAAAGCGCGCGATCGAGAGAGACAGGGAAGGAGAGCTCGATCGGACACAAAACAATGGCGACGAACGCCGGACTCTTTATTACTATTGAAGCAGCAATTAATGAGAGCGAGTACTAATTACATGGTGCTTTATAGGCTCGGCCTCCCTCTCCCCGGCCTTCACTCGCATGATCCGCACATCTCGGCGCACAGCGCACGACGCGGCCGTGCAGCGTACGTACGTGCAGACCACGGCATCCTACTTCTCCTCTAACTGCTTGAGGCTGACCGATCGAGCACATACTAGATCGATTGACACGGCGTACACAACTCGCAGCTAAACTCTGCACATAGGCTCTCGATCGAATCAAGCCGGCCACGAACACACGATGAACACCAACCGGCCGGGACATGGTTTATTTCCTAACAAAAACACAGAGTTTTGATTGCGCAATACAGCCGCGGCGCGCCATTATTCTCAAGGAGGAGCCACGCAGGAACCCCGTCATGAATTGGCCTCTTGTGTTATATTGCGCACACCGCCGCCGCGAGGGACGAGTATGGGGGAGTGGTGCGAGTGCGTGCACACCGGTGTACGGTGATACGTGACGCCAGTGCCTCGATCGTCGCCGTCGCGATGGACAGACGGATCAGGGTCGTGCTCTGGTTCCAGGGGAGATCAAGCAGTTCGATTATTGGTTCGATGCCACAGTCTAAGGACGCCGGATGCATGGGCATGCATGCTCGTACATCTTATGGACTCTCAATATCAATATAGTTGGGATTAATAGAGAGGGTGGGAACTTTCGGTTCCCCTCAAACACCGTAGCAAGTCTCAAGAAATAAATCTTCTCTTCCCCGTTGCAGGCCGCTGAATCTGCATGCGCTCGTAATGCTGTGTCAAGCCGCGGCCTCCACGACTAACTCCAACATCATCCGCAAGCACATATAGACCTCAGCACCGTCCTCCACTGCCTCGAGCTGATTACATTACAGGCAACATCCCCAGCATGGTCCCCAGAACAACTTCAGCTCCATTTCAGCCTTGCTGACGGACCCCACCAAGGCAGTTGAGAGGGCGAGTTCTCCCTACCTTTTCACGATCAGCATGGCAATGAAAAATAAAATGAGTTTTTTTGTGAACTTCCAAGATCTCACTTCAAGCTCGAAGAGTTTCCAACCATTGTTCAAAAAAAACAAGAGTTTCCAACCATTCTTTTGGCACATGGTCGAAGCTATCTTAAATGGGAATTGCTGTGCATCCGGTGGAACCCTGTGAGTGCGACGTACTGAAATACAACAACTGAGTAGTCTTGATCTGCGTATGCGACGTATTAACATACGACTGAGTTGTCTTGTTTGGCCGCTGCATGTATGTACTCCTACTGTGCCTTGATCTGGTGCATAGGATGCTGCAGTCGGAGGCTGGTGGGACGATTTTGGTCGGACCTGTACTAGTGTTCATCTTAAATATATATATAGCGGTCACATCCCAAAAAATTGATATTTGAGAGCCTGATGTTGGTCAAGTATTGCGGGAAGAGTAAATTGCATGAATGATCATTGAATTTGCCTAGCTATTTCAATTTGGCCATTGTACTCATAAAAGTGTAAATCATGGCCATTAAGCTTGACCATATTTGCATCAATACGACCATTACCTTCATAACTCTTCCTATTTTCACGATGTGGCATACGTATAGCCATGACTCATCATGCCGCATGGAATTCTACTCATCCATCGTGTGCACAACATCAACACATGAGACCTCCTTTCCCTTACAGTTTATTAGTGTTACGATATGCACTCCTTTCATTTTTGTCAATAAATTATGCTTTCCATTTGTTACTTGTCTTTCATTTGAACAGAGCCACAATGAGATCGCAAGAGACATCGAGAAGATTTGGCGACGATGCCACAAGCAACGTGCAACGACAGAAGAAGAACTGAGTAGAAGCGAGGATGGCGAGAGCATCTTTCATTGGCTGGAGATGATTTTCGGCGCGGGTCAGATGTATGGCGAGTCCAGCCGCCAGCAAGAAGGACACAATAAGTCCGAGGCTTATTGTTTACTTGTGCCTTGCTTCAGCTTCATAATGATTGAAAAGAAAATACTAGCATATATTAGCATGAACGTAACTAGGAATGGATATTTATTAGTATTCCAAACAGTAATACATATTCCATGCCGTAGTTCTAGTTGAGTTCCATGCGGAATGATGATCATGGTTATGTGTATTCCACGGCATCAAAATACGTAGTGTTATGAAAGTGATGACCGTACATATTGACGCGTAGAGTCAAGCTTAATGACTACGATTTGCACTTTCTGAAGTAAAATGGCAAAATTGAAACACCCAAACAAGTTCAATGGCCATTCATGTATTTTACTCTTGCGGGAATACTATTAAGAGTAGCACACATGACCATCGTTATTTTACGAAGAATACTAGCGATTAATTTCTGCTTTGGGTTTGGTATCAATGAGTCTTAAAATTAACATTGCCATGGTAAAGACCTTCCTGTCTCCTAACTATAGATCCAGGTGAAGCGGAATTCCACGTCAGATACTGATGAGCGGCTTCTTCCTTGACGCGCGGCTCCTCAATACACTGTCAAACACCCTTGCAAACTATAGTCAGTAAAAATTGATAGGTGATGCGTAGAATATGCACCCTTGCATGACTAGTTTCCCAACGGCTGAGATTAATCAATTTTAAGAACCACGAAAGGTTTTATGACCATCTCAAGCATGATGCTATGATTGTGAACCAGAAAAAAAAAACAAGCTTCACTTGTGAATTAGCACATTTTTTCCACACACTTTGAGTTTTTTCTGTGGTTGAGTCTACAGAGACTTAACACATCATTCGTAAATCACCTCAGCGATATTTATGTAAACGATACATTTATGTATTTGACTTCGCGAGTATGAATATGGTGTAGTTGAGATTTGGCTTCAATGTATCTGTTTACTGATTTTTTGACTTGATCGGCATTTATATATGTTTTGAGTAAGAAAAATACTGTCATATGCTCTTGTATGGAGTCGCACTTACCAATGTATTTACGTTTCACCCCAGGTCATATCTATATAAAAAGATAATAAGTTGCTCGAAGAGAATTTTGAAAGGTCAAAACTTAAGATGGAAATAGTTGAGCAGGAGCTAGAGTGCGAGGAAAAGGTTGCAAGGAATCTTTCTCAGGTAATATTTTTCTAATGCAGTTATAGTCAATGAAAGGAAAAGTTTCTTTGTAGCCATACTTCTGTTTGTATTTTAGGCATGTGACACCCAGGCCTTCAAGAAAAGTAAATTAATTCAAATAAGATATAGTTCCATTTTTCTTTAAATAAAATTTGGTTAAGTTCAACATGCATCATGTTTTTTGTTTGCATTTGTACAAAAAATGAATTTCAAACTAGATAGTAGGTCGTGTACAATGCAATTAACAGGCGGAAACTCTTCCAAAAATATCCTACGTCCCTTTACTTTCTCTTGCATGCAGCACCACACAAATGGAAAAAAGAAACGCTGCTATAATATTCATTGCCGCTAATCAATTCTATTGATTTCCTCATTAGAGCCTCTCCTCTCCTTCCATGGAAACGTCTCCTGCTTCTTCCTTTCTTCAACCAAAACAGCAGCGCTGCCTCTGTTTCATCTTCCTGTTCCTCGTTTGCCCAAGAGAAAAACCGGCCGCCGCCGTTTCCGGTAAGTCGACGCCGCACTTCGTCGCTGTGATCCACTGTGGATCCTTGCTGATCCCTTGATCCCTGCTCTCCCATCGCAGGGCAACCAGAGGATCAAGGAGTCAATCACCGTCGCCTCGTCGCCCGGGAAATCACGTCTCCGATGAGCACCGGTGAGCAGCGCCGCCTTCCGTCTTTACGCCGTTGCCGCGCACCTGCGATTCTTTTCTAACGACGCCGATCATTGCTTCAACACCGCAGGACGACCACGACGCATCAACGCCATGAAGAAACTCACCTCGGACGCAGCAGCCTCGTCCCCGACAAACGCCGAGAACCACTGTTAACAACCCAATCACAGCACCAGCACAATCCGATATCAATCGAGTAGGTTTGGTACAATTCAGGGATACGCGACCTCGTGGGATAGGGAGGCCTCGAGCATAGTACAGCAGGGGATCGGATTAGGAGAATTGGAGTAGGAGATGGAGTAGAAGCTCTAACCCTAGAGGAGGCTAGAGAGGAGAGGAGGAACCGGAGGAGGAAGATGAACAAGAGCAGTGCTCTGTTTCTGGTAATTCTTTCGATGCCTCTCCCGTGAGCCACTTCTGTTATCTTATACTTGCTCAGCAACCAGCCCAGCTAGAAGAGTCCGACGGCCCATAGCATAAAGCCCAATGGGTATCCTGACATTCCTCCCTCCTTGAAAGGCGGCTTGCCCCCAAGCCGCTGTTGTCGAAACTTTCGTTCATGAGCAGTAACTTGTTGCAGCATAAGCATAACCACGACGCCTCTGCTGCTCTGAATGTACATTTGATTAGCTCCATAGCATAGCCCAGGAGCCATATGCAGTACGGAAAATCCAATACTCAATGATGAGTAATCTGAATGCTTTCACTTTGCAAAACACTCGGAAGTAATTGCTCTGACCAAACTGGTATAGGCCCATAGACTTTTTGCAGAACACTTGGGATGTCGAAAATACCATTTGTTCATGAGTTGGATGTGGCCATGGAAGCTTCAGTTCCAGAAACATTACAGGAGCAAACACTAATGTAACTAGCGGTTCAAGAAAAAGTTCCTTGCATTGTGAAAGCCTTCTCATGAGTAGCGCCACACAACTCTTGGATTCAATAACATGAGCAGTTACCAACCTCAGTGATGTTATTAACATGTGTTCACTATGCAGACTGAATATTGAAATTTGTTTCTTGAATCTCAGAAACGGCCAGATGCTTGAACAGGCTTGTCTGAATTTAGTGTGATGGACCAGCAAGGCTTCAGAAGCATTAGCACTTATAAGTTCCAACTGCACAATCAAAAGTGTGAAAATAGAATAATACCATACGCTGATGCTCGGTACAGAAATCCACCCTGCCAAGTCATTGTTCC
This sequence comes from Eragrostis nindensis, assembly GCA_012490785.1. Lineage (NCBI taxonomy): Eukaryota > Viridiplantae > Streptophyta > Magnoliopsida > Poales > Poaceae > Eragrostis > Eragrostis nindensis. The sequence goes on along the minus strand of JAAXCT010000105.1, from coordinate 252,099 downwards.
AGTGTATCCTGTGACAATGCAATATTCGTAGCTCTATATCAAGCGAGAGAAATTGAGTCTTCTCCCAAGCTGCACCCCATCTAGCTTGTACATAAACAATAGGTGGCGGCCAAGGTTGCTTCAGCAATGTTGTACATTCTTCTGCAGTTGACGGTCGAGACAGCATGAGAAATCTCAGTTCCAAGCTGCTTGAACATGATACTTGCACTGGCGCAACTGAAAACTGCAGTCTGTCACCATGATAGTCCACTATTTCCTTTGCATCACAACTGAAATTGATATTGTTCCATGCATATACACAATCAACTCTGCCAATTGCAATGGCAACATAGTACTCAAGCACCACAGGATTCCACTTAAGCCAACCAAGTAACCCATGCACAGTGGAAAAAGCTCCAGTACATATATCAGCAAGCACACAAATTGCAGCACAGTGATCAACAATATGGTTGCCGAAAATCACTTCAGAGAACTCTGCAGTCGAGATAGGTCTAAGAACTTCACTGCCCCAAATGTGTTGTTGCTCAGGTTCAATTTGCAGGAAACCCATAATTCCCATCCGAGAAAGGCAGGAATACTGATAGCAGACCATGATGTTACTCTGAGCTCTTGCTAGACAAAAGTATCTCAAATGTACACTAGGAAAACCAGAAGCAAAAGAAGGCCAAGGTAAAGGCCGTAGCACAGGGCCACGAGTGATAAATTTCAGGCCTGTGGGTGGTGGCCATGGTTGCCACTTGATCCACTTCATTGGTTTCTCCCATAGAACTACTACACCATAAGACAACTTTTCTGGATAGAAGTTCAGAGCAGTACTTACAGTACTTGCAGATGCCTGGACATCGATGACATGGTCGAGGCAAATTGTCGAACACTTGTCTGGCGGCGGTGTGTCGAGCTCGATGCCGACCGATAACTTTGGGGGAGATACTTCTGATGCCTCCAATGGTGTTGGGAGTCTTGGGACATCCTCGAATAGGTATGCAATGAGCAGGAACGTAGCAGCAATGTGGCCAGGACCATTGTCAACGTCGAGGTTCACGGTGTCGGGGGCAGCGATAGGCTGGACAGGGACATTGGTGTTGTCAGTGCCACTCACTACAGCCTGGGCGGCCTCCGCAATGTGTTCCTCAGCGAAGGCATACACCATAGCGGGACCAAAGTTGGGGATGACCTCAGTGATGGTGCACACCGAAACAGGCGCTGCGGTGTCGATGACGAGATTCTGGAATTTTGCCGAGCATGTGGAGGTTGCACTAATGTTGGCGCCGCTGGACACAACATCAGTGCCATCAATGACGGGCTCCTTATCAAAGACAGGTTCCTTGTCGAAGTTGACGTCATTGGGCTCAATCTCGCTATCTGGAGACACAACAACAGCATTGGATGTGTTGGGGGCGAAATCCTTGACGACGCTAATAGGTGTTGCAGTAGCACGAAGCATAGTTGACATCAATCTCGTCGTGGCGCTTTGGTTGCTCATGCCTGGAATTGCTTCACACTCCTGAGAAATCCCCCACTTGATGTCCAATTGACAACATCCATCGTAGATGTTCCGGCCATGGAATTCCCCAAAAGCTTCTGCCGCTTCTACCTTTGATGGAAATAGAACACGAGCCTCAACACAATCCCACTGCTCAAACACATAGATTTCCACAGCCCCAAACGGATCAAAAACTTGGTGAAGGACCTTCTCTGAGATTGGATAGCATGCCCGGAGAATTCGAACCTCGAGAACACGACTGGGTTCTCTCCAATCCTCGAGCTCGCTTGTGGGTATTTCATCAAACAAGTTGCATGCGCCCGTCCTGAAAACAACATCCCTGCAGAACTCGAACTCCAGATCAGACCCACACCTCAAGTGTGACTCCCACACCATCTCCAAGGGAAAAAAAATCCAAGGATTCGAACTGCTCTGAATACCAATTGTTAACAACCCAATCACAGCACCAGCACAATCCGATATCAATCGAGTAGGTTTGGTACAATTCAGGGATACGCGACCTCGTGGGATAGGGAGGCCTCGAGCATAGTACAGCAGGGGATCGGATTAGGAGAATTGGAGTAGGAGATGGAGTAGAAGCTCTAACCCTAGAGGAGGCTAGAGAGGAGAGGAGGAACCGGAGGAGGAAGATGAACAAGAGCAGTGCTCTGTTTCTGGTAATTCTTCGATGCCTCTCCCGTGAGCCACTTCTGTTATCTTATACTTGCTCAGCAACCAGCCCAGCTAGAAGAGTCCGACGGCCCATAGCATAAAGCCCAATGGGTATCCTGACAACCACGACCCGCCTTCACCGTCGCGAGAACGCCCGGAACCGCCCCTGCCGTTGCGACTCAGTAGGTGAGAACTCCAGGCCGGTCTCTTTTCTTTGTGCTGCCTTTCGATCATCGAGTTTCATAGACTGGTTAATCAGTCTCCTTGAGTTTCACGTCGCAGCCATGCATGTTGACATTTCTGTACATACTTGTTCAAGCTCGTCAGTTAGACCTCTAGTTTTTCTAGAATCCTTGCATGCTCTTCGTGTTGCTAATTAGATCAGGCGCCCTGCCTTTCACTCTGACGGCCCTTTCCTGTATCAAATATGCTAATCCCTGTAGCTCGTCAGCATGATGCCCAGTGCTCTGTTTTCTGTACGAAACAGAGTACGTCTCTTTGCCGTAGCAGAATTTTCAGAAAAATAGTGTAACTTTAATTGCTCATATCTTTTCATACAAACTCCGTTTCGCATGATTCTTGCGCTCACCCGACCGTTATGACGTAGGCTTTCTGATAGCATGCTTATTTTACCATGATTCTACTGTTTGGTACTGTTTTCTTAGTGTGTTTCTTGTTTGCTTGTCGGTACGATTACGCGGACTGACCAAGAGCCGGCACTGAACTCCAAGACCAAGATTGTGAAGCGTTTGAGCAGCAACAAGGCAAGTGCCGTTGACCATACTGAACCCATCTTAGGATTGTGTAGTTTTTATTTATGCATGCATGTCTAAATTGGAATCCCATGTTATGGTTTACTAGTTAATTTCCTTATTATTCCTTGAAGTCTGTTGATGATTAGTATATAGGTCTGGGTAGATATTTGCTAGTTGCTGTCAGTGGTGGGGGTATCTTAATTTGACTAATGACATAATGAACTGAAATCTTGGGATGGTAATGGTTATAGAGACATTGAGATTAGGGAACCTTGACAGAATGGGATGTTTGGTTTGGTGCCGTCGTGCACGAGATCTCGGTTTGTGCTAGTGCCTGCCATAGGTTCTAAGGACCGGTTCATGAAGCATGTAACCCGGCTTTACAGCGCAGCCATGAGACCTATATGGGTACAGCCTGGCCGAGTAATTGGATACCCTCTTCTTCTTTGTACACACCATTCGGATGTTTAGTGGCGCCAGAGGGAGCTTCTGCAGCGGAGGTAAAATAGACTCCAATATGCTGTTAGCGGTGGAACCTTAGCGGGTGTCTATAGGTTGAGAGGATCCTTGGAAAGGCCTTGTAGTGTGACCCTGGCTGCACACCTCGGAAGTGTGTAGCATAAAGGATAACACGACTTATGGGGAACGTGCGTAAACTCTGCAGAGGTATAAACTGTCATGACAGCCGTGCTCACGGTTAAGAGCGGCCTGGATTTATTCGTGATTAGTGGGGGGCTTGGCGGGTTGGTCTGATGGTAGCCAGGTGGTGGGAACCTGGTGAGTCGGTAGTCGGATTGGGAATCCAATGAGCTTTTCCTTGTTGGTTCAGTTCTGTTTGAGACATAACACCTAGTAAATAGGTTGCTTTTGAGTCTAGGTTATTAGCTTGGCATAGTGCAGTAAACCCGCGTCTAGCCTTTCTTGCTGATAGTCAACATGTCATATTTTTCCCATACTTGCTGAGTACTCTATGTACTCACTGTACTATTTTCCCCTTTTGCCATATAATGCTGCTCAGACGACGAAGGAGAGGCAAACTTCAACGACTGACGACGACTTCGACCCGGACGCTCCGTACTAGGCTGGTGCTCCCCCGGACAACGCCTGTGGAGATGGAAGACACGCTTCGCTTAATAGCTGCATTTGTACTTTTCTTTTAGACCTACGGGTCCTTATGTATCGAATATTTAACGTTTACTTGGCTTGTAATAAGGATATTTCACTATTTGTCGACTACATGTATGGTTAACTGATCCTGGCATACATGTGGAGTACATTCGGTTATTATTTTCTTTGAACCGGGTGTGACAAGGCAGCACTGCTAAGACATTATATTACCTCGGTATGTTATAAGTTAAAAAGAATCTGATATGTCAGTCATTTCTTCTAAAATGTGTTACACATGTATTTTTGTTAAGCAAGAAGAGAAGGGTTCACATCAGAGTTCGACATGATGAAGATCCCGCCTTATCCTAGTTTGTCCATAGCCACGCGACCACAGCCCTATTCGGTCACTCCAAAGCTTTCTAGAGCAACATAGAGTTCGTAGCCTCATTCGGTCACTCCAAAGCTTTCTCCAGCCTCTCGCATCCCCTGTTCTGCATCTCAAGCTTGCCTGCGTGTGTGGCTGCGTGCTGGTCAGCATCTCGCCTGCGCGTATGGCTGCGTGCTGGTCGGCACCACGCCTGCGCGTGTGCTGCTCTGCTTCCGGACTGCTTCTCGCATCTCGCATCCAGCCCCGCCGCGGTGCTCTGCATGAGGTGCCGTATGTCTGTGAGAAACTGAACTGCACTGTTCTGTTTTCAGAATTGACAGAAATGTTTGCACACGGCATAGCATAAATAAATTTGAATGGAAGTTCTAACTGAGCACAATTTGTCTTAAATCAGGCACCACACACTCGTACATGATAGCACACTGTAAAATAACGGTTTACATAAATAATCTGAGATCTATAGTCTTAAAGGCTAACTTAACTAAACTATATCTTCTTTGGGGTTCGCCTGGCTTCTAGTCACCGGCCCCGAGCTACATGCAGGCGTGGAGTTGTTTCTAGTCATTGGCCCTGGGCTGCATGCCATGCAGGCGTGGAAATGATTATAGACTTTGCTCTTGGAGTTTTTGGACAAGAATTGTCCCCTTTTACTTATCCTAGGAGAAGCAGTCTTGTCCTTCTTCCCAGCTTCAAGATCACTAACTAGTTTTAGCTTTCTTATTTGTCTTTTTTCCTTCAAAAATAACCAACCAGAGTAAGTGTGTCACACGTGCATGATTATTAGTTAATATAAAAGATATTATGTTTGACCATAGTAATTCTTTTTGTTTTGAACACAATGAATTACATATTAAAGATAGTCGGTTCAATGAATATCCTACTGTCATCTTTATGTCATCAACAATCAAATTTAAAATGTGACTTTGACCTAAACCTAAAGTCATTATATTTGTGGTGGATAGAGGTAAGTATTTTCCATAGAAGTAGCTATTGTGAATTGTTCGACAACAATAAATATTAAATTTTACCACACCATAATCTAAAATTATGGTTATTATAGTTCATAAAAGTTGGTTATTGTATTCTATCCCTATTAAGATAAGATAGTTTATGTTAAAAAAACATCACTAAAAACTCACACTTCATATAATTGTTCTGAAGTTGTGATAAGATATTTAGACTAAATTTGATTCTAAATGTTGTTACGTGGCAATGATCCAACTACAAATTGTTTGTTTTGAGGGTCAAATATATAGTTGCCGCATATGTAACCAGAAAGCTATAGTGAAGCTTCAAATGACAAGCAAATGTGTAAGAGGAAACAATGTGTATAGTGACGACCTATATAACGTTCTTCATTAAACTTGTTGCAATTTTATATAATTATTCGGGTAACAAAATGTTTTGCCAATATTGATCAACTTTGACCGGAAGAGATGGAGATTAAGAAATCTCAATACCCATCAAGTTAAGCTTCTCCATTAATTTATCTCATGGACCACCACCTTTTCTAGCTGATTTTTTGCTTCAATCTGGATATAATGATTACAAAGTATTAGAAACAAGTAATGATTAATATATATAACTCTATATATACCACACCAAAAGTCATCATTAGTATCGTACATCAAACCGTTTGGTTGCCTCTGCCATCTGTTAGTATGCTTTGGGTCCAAATCTTGCCTGGAAACTGATGCCGAGTACATACATCACCGCTGCTCCACTGTCAATTTTGAACATTGTGTTTTTGTCCAACATGCAGACATCTGGTTCATCTACCCTGAGAATGATGCTGAAGCCTTGATACCATGTTGTTGAGTACATTTGGTTTTAAGTTGTGAACTTATTTGAATCTGGAATTCTGGATGTGGCCTGCTAGTAGAAGTAGCTCTATAGTCTGCTTCAGAACTCGTTATATCTTTCAAGTGCCCCTGATGTGGTTCTCTATGTTATTTAAGTTATGTTTCTTACATATGTAATTGTGCAAAGCATTTTTTTTTTTGCGAATTACACAGTACAACTCAGACACTCACACGCACGCACACTCACCTCTATGAACGTACATACGCAAACTCTACCCCTATGAGCATCTTTGAAGACTGAGCCGGCAAATCCTCGTGATTGACGAAGTCACCAATTGCACATCGCTGTCGAGGGCCATGTCGCCTAGCACTGAAAGCACAACGCCGTTAAACTCTAGAAAAAAATTCGCTCCCACCGGAAGTCGAACCCAGGACCTAAGGTGCTACTGAGCCTCTTGTAATCACTAGGTTACAGGCCCTTTCGCTGGTGCAAATCACTTTAATACTTTTATTTGGTCTCTTTCAGGCCCTTTCGCTGGTGCAAAGCACTTTGACACTTTTATTTGGTCTTTTTGTCACGCCATTGTTCACAAGTCCTGCTAAAAATTGAGGCATGTACCTGTCATACAGCGCATATGTGTTTTTTTTTTTTGGATTATACTTTGATTACTTGTGTGTTTCTTCCAAAATACTCGATGCCGATGGCTTCAAACGCTCAATTTCAAGCATATGTGTCACATCTGATTTTTATATACATAAATCGGATTCACTCACTAAATAATAGGGGTAACTAAGTGAGTGATATATCTTAATCGATAAGGTCTCCTGTTAAACAGGTCTTCGTCTTCACCAACACTATCGTAGAGAAGTCGTTCGACGTTCATTCCGATCCAGATCTTCGTCTTCATCATCGAGGTTTGTCCAGGGATTCACGAAACGCCCATTCTAACTAAGGCCGCGTTCCTAGAGTCGATTATAGCTCTGATACCACTTTGTCACATCCGATTTTTATATACATAAATCGGATGCATTCTACATGTATGCCAGGATCTTTATCATACATGTAGCGACATGAACAGTGATATACAGTTCTATACGAATAAAAACAACTTTATTAAACACAAACCAGAGTTCCAAACATAGCAGCGGAAGAGACAACTCCAGGGCGCTCCATAGGCAGTCGACTGGCGGCAGCATGACCTTCTCTGCATCATCTTCAAGTAGTCTTGGCCTCCTCACTGAGCAACATTTAATATACGAAAAAGCAAGCGCATGAGTACATACCGTACTCAGCAAGTGTGGGAAAGAATGACATACAAGGCTATTATCAAGAAAGGCTTAACTCAAAGTTTGCATCTATGAATCCTAATATAGACACCTATATCAAAAACATCCTATTTACTAAGTGTGATGACAACTCCCAAACCAAGACACAGCTCACCAGGTTCCCACCACCTGGCTACCAAGACTCACCAGGTTCCAACCACCTGGCTACCAGCTCATCGGGTTCCCACCACCCGACTACCAACCAACCAACCACCAACTAATCATGAATAAGTCCAGGCTTGCTCGTGACCGTGAGCACGGCTGTCAAGACAGTTTTACACTCTGCAGAGGTTGCACCACTTTACCCACAAGTCGCGATTTCATCACCCGTCGGTGACTAAAACCTCCATTATGCCGTATGCACACTTCCTGCGGTGTGCGGCCAGGAGATCACTACGAGGCCTTTACAAAGCGTCTCAAAACTTGTATGCACCCGCTAAGGTTCCACCGCTAACAGCATTCTTGGAGTCCATTTTACGTCCGCTGCGGAAGCCCCCTCAGGCGCGCCACTAAACTATCGAATGGTGCACACAAAGTAAAGAGACATCCAATTAATTTGCCAAGCTGCTCCCATAGCAGTCTTGTGATGGCGCGGATATGCCGGATTACATGCTCCATAAACCGGTCCTTAGAAGAGCAGGTACAAGCACAAACCAAAGTCTCGTGCACGACGGCACCATACCAAACCAACCATCCTGCTCAGATTCCTAATCACCATGTTGCTAACCATTACCAAGCCCATTTAGTTGCATAGATCATTAGTCGGTATTAAGGACGCTTCCCAACCCAAACATATAGCGTGGCTAAGCACATGAATCAACCCATAAAAGACGCTACCCAACAGGCGACAAGGAATAATGAGGAAAATACTAGTAAACCCTATCATAGGATTCAAATTTAGACACGCATGCATCCAAGGAATGTACTACAAACTACACTAATAGGAGCAAGATGTTCAAGGACACTTGCCTGTTTTATATATTGCTACTCAGTGAATCTTGTATTCTTCGCTTCATATTCTCGTCTCGCTCCTCCACACCATCATCGATGCACGGACAACCGACAAAAGGAAAACACATAACAATCAACAACAGTAAACCAATCAGAGCAAACACATCATAAAAACACTACGGTTGGATAAATTATTCTGCAACGAAGATTTAGGCGCAAGAACCGCCTAAATCGGAGTTACCGACAAAAAGATATGAGCGTTTAAAGGTTGCAAGGACTAGACTGAGAATAAACTGAGGTTTCAGGGGCTTATACGAAGGACGACTCAGCCTGTATGAACTGCGGGTTGATATAACAGAAACACAAGGGCTAAACTGCAAAGGATACGACTTGTTTTTGTACTGGAAAGGCCGTGCACAGACATAGCAAGAATTTACAGAGACGTTCTCGAGGATTCATTGCATGATTCACAAAAGTAAATGATCTACAATTGTCGGGAACATGATTCTGCAGTGGTCGTTTTGATAGAAATTCACCTTGAAAGGAGATCGGGAGGCTGGAACGTCAAGAAGTCATGCTGCGACAGCTGCTGCATAGATCCGTTCTCAGCGTACCCTCCTGTGGTACGAAAAACAACTCCAAGGAACACACAAAGAAATGGATGGTGCATCAAGGAAATATCTGGATTGGGCAGAACAAGCAGGGAATTACCATTGCACGCGCAGGACACGTCTGAGACATGGTGCAGAGTGCATGTCGATGTAGATGCACGAGGCATCAGGGCTCTGATGGTCAAGATCTTCATGTATGATGTATAGGGGAACGTCACGCACCTCCCGGTGAAATTTGGTGGTGTTTGGTTCAGTGGATCTCCGGGAACGTGGATGCCGATCGGAGGATCCCATGGCTGGACGGGGCAGGGGACGGCATTGGCAGCAGCGTTCTGGTGGATTCCCCGTGGATCTGAGTGCACCCTCCTGTTGTAGAAAAGAGGTGATGAAGGAACACATTGCAGCATAGTTTATGCATAGAGAAAGCACAAGGATTGATGAGAAAGGCGAAGGAAACCTCATGCATGCGCGCTGTGCGCGCCCAGGATTGCAACAGAGGACAGAGCGATGTTGAGATCTCCTGCTTCGTTGCTCCTTTTACAAATCTGTTCTGCACACTCGTGTGCAACAACATGGGCCACGATCTGGTGAAAAATCAGGGCATTTGGATGGGTAGATCAGCGGGAACGCGAATGCCAATTTGCAGTGCTGCTGCTGGACACGAGGATGACGAGTTGCGGCGGCAGCCTGGCGGCGTGGTAGGGTTTGTGGGGGTGGGGAGGACGTGGGGTGAGGCCCTGGTATTTATAGGAGAGGTGGGGATGGTGTGCCAATAAATAGGAAATGCATTAAAATGCATTAATTCAGCATTTAAAGCTCGTTTTCTTTCCTTTTGAATGAACGCGTAAGGTGGAACGAACAGTTCTTGGGCGCGGCCTGCTGCGGACCAAGAAGGAAAGAGAGGTTGTCTAGGAAATAGATGGATGTCGACGGTCCAGAGAGAAGGCTTTCTATTTAGGAATTTCAGATCAAGGGAAATAGAAGGGAAAAGAGAAAGAGAGGGACAAAATTGAGAAATTGGTAGAAAATGACATAAGGTATTTGAGGGAAATATGATAAGGAATTATCCAACCACTAAATCCTTAGCCTATTCTATAGTTTTATAAATTCATTTTTCATCACATAAAACAAATTCGTTTTATTTTTAAATAAAATCCAGCAAAAATGCTTCACAACCCAAAATAGAAATTTTGGGATGTGACAAAATGGCAGACCCAACAGCAGAAAACCAGAAGAACACTAACAAGTTTCCTACAACTGTCCAACGTGAACCTTGTAACAGATCAGGAATGCAAAAACAGGAGTAAAAAGGCTTAAATATAATCCCACAACAAAAGATAGCCTGAATTACAAATCGATTGCAATGTTAAACAGGAATGGGCTGAAAGTTTATCGCTAGTCGCCAGTACCAAAATGTAAATACGGGTCCTCAGACACCATAACGACGCATATCGACTGAAATGGTAAACATAGCGATGAATTTCCAACACCAGGTCCGCCACTCTACAGACCCCTCACGGCGAAATGTAGCGCATCGTCGCGAAGACGAGTGCTCTGGCAACCCTGATCTCCAGCAGCTTGCCGAAAGACTTGCCATGCAGCGATGATACATGTGCCACGTCCACTGCTTGCAGCGGCACCAATAGTGTCACGAAGCACAACAGGGAACTCTCCCCTCGATTGTCTCAACTCGGAGGTGAGATGGTGCTGGTGCTCCTCCATCTCTGAATCAGGCTCGCCCCCTTCCCCATCACTGAGTTGTCTCTTTGTAATAGATTCATTTTCTTATTACATTTTTAGCTTTCAACTAAGTATCAATACAATACTAATCTCGTGTAATAATTTTCTTTGCCTGAGTGGAAGTGCATATTTGAGAAAGTGTTGTGGAGTCATTTTGTTTCCCGTCAACTATGAGATATCATTCTGACGATTGATGAGATTATGACATGTTGGCATCGCTTAATTTACCTCAATACATTATATGTACAAGTTAAAAGTTTATGATATGTTAGCCATTTCTTTCCAAAATGTAATCCACACATATTTCGTTAACCGAGAAGATTGAGTGAAAATTACATCAGAGTTCGCCATGAAGATTCCACCTGTATTAGCTTCACCCAAGTCACGAGACCACTATCTCATGCACGAATAAAACTGCAACATATATCTAAGACGATACATTATGAACATAAAGTAATGCATGTTTTAAAAAGAAGGATATGCTATACTATAGATATGTAGATTTGTCTACACATTATGCAAAATGCAACACTTCATATACTGAAGTAGGTGAAAGTAAATAGTGTAAATATATAACTAAGGGATGTAGCATAAAAAAGACCGTGAAAGCTTTTTCAATAATATCTCATACATAAAAAGTAGCATTTATCAAGCAAACTGTGACAATATTTTCAGTTCAATATATTCCCCAAGTACGGTTGTGATCTGAAAACCCTCTAGATATTATTTGACCTATTTAACTCCCAAGATTGTCAATACTGGTTCAATTTACACTCCAAGTTTGTTTCCCATAACTGTTTTGATGATATGGATTGTGGTATTGCCATGTGACCTCATCCTTCTTTCCAACAATTTTGTGTTCTTTGTTTAACCATATTATTGGTTAAACTTGATTCTTTAATACACAATAGGAGAGAGACTGCTCGACAAAAAACTCATCCACTTCAGGGCTTGATGCTGAAACAAAAAAAAATATGACATGTGCATCGTCAAGTTGATTACATATTGGCTGAATAAAAAATTAATTAATATCCAGCTGGCAGACGAGCATGCGGTGATCCATTCCCATGACATCGCTAGCAAACTGTTACATGCGTTAGCGTTGTTGTTTAGCATTACTTAAGTAGTTTATGTGCCGTCAAAACTTCTTTCTTGTAGAGGGATGTCGATGCATGTTTCCTGAAAAGAAAAATTAAGTATGCATGTTATCTTCGTTCTATAGGGATACTAAACACTGCAGGGAGTCAAATTACATAGCCCATTGCCGCTTTGGTCAGCTTCTTATTTCTTCTGTGCAGTCCAGGTTAGCGACTATCTCATGGGCCCTCTGCAAATGCAAGCTGGACATTGATGCCAAGGTTGAGAAGGAAACGTGATCGAGCAACTAACTAATCATGTCTCTGTGTAACTTCTTGAGATCCTAGAGATCCAGACTGTCAAGTTCATGAACTGAACTAGTTAGGATCCTTCTGAAGAGTGATGTATTCAAACTTAGACAAGGACAACAAATTTGCTAGGCTGCTGTTCATCTCAAGAAAATGTGAGTTTAGTATTCACCTGTGATCTGCTAGGCCATTGTATGTCTATGTTTCTTCATTTGAAAATATGTTGTAACCTAGCATGAGTCTTGGATATGGGATTTTCACTTGTATGAACAGCAGTCCGGTGAAGTGTTTTTTGTATATGTTACTTGTGGCCTGGTGAATCAATGTGATGCATGCAATGTAGTAATTTGGGATATGGACGACATGAAATTTGTAATTGAGGACCACAAATGATTTTATAAAATGGGCATGAAAATAATAGCGCAAAAAATAGACCAACAACGTAAGTTTCTACTCAACGGTTTATGACAAAAAGACAAGCGTCATAAAAATCTATGACGATTCGGATATAGTCATAAAAATTTATGACATTTTTGTAAACCGGCACACAGTTATGAAAAAAATATAGAATTCATCATAGAAGGTAATTAGCGACGCACAAGCCATGACAAAGTGATTTTCGTCATAAATCAGTCATAGAATGTTATTTATGACGATTTTTTCAGGTTTTGTGACGTAATTTACTCGTCATAGAAGACCATAAATGTTGTAGTGCGTTGATGAGCATCATCAAGTTGATTACATATTGGCTGAGTAAAAAATTAATTAATATCCAGCTGAGCAGACGAGCATGCGGTGATCCATTCCCATGACATAGCTAGCCAACTGTTACGTGTGTTAGCGTTGTTGTTGACGGATCCTACCTGCCACTTACCTCACAATTGTCTCTGTTACCAAAACTACTCTGATACCAACATAGAATGTTAATTGAACCAGTATTAAGATTTATGTAGGAGCTGAGTGGACCAAAATTTATTCAAATCCCCCCCCCCCCCCCCCCAAGTCCGGACATATTATTTGAGGGAGTAACGTGGACTTCTTTATTTTGTAAATGCATACACACTAAACGTATGGCTATTTCCACTACTGGTCTTTAAACAAAAGATAAAAGAAATAACTCACAGATAGTGGGACGGGGTTGATAATGCCATAAATAGTGTATGGATATAATCAAAGTATAACGAAATTACATGCACATGGGGCATGCAAGTGAATCGGTTAATCAAATCGAATGAACCATGCAAGAGTAGCCGAATGACCTAGAAAGGTAAATGTGAATATCGATGCTCCTTGGCATACTGGTTGCTGGCGGTGAATGGTCTATTGGAGTTCGTTGTTTAATCACACTGCACGTAAAGGGATGCACAACATTAGGATTTTTGGTTGTGGGTGCATTTGTAGTTTGTACCCACCATGTTCCACGTAGGTTTGCCCCTACATCATTGGTTAGAGTACATATTCTAGAACAGCCTAGAGTTCGTAGCCTCGTAGCCTCATTTCGGTCACTCCAAAGCTTTCTCCAGCCTCTCGCATCCCCTGTTCTGCATCTCAAGCTTGCCTGCGTGTGTGGCTGCGTGCTGGTCAGCATCTCGCCTGCGCGTATGGCTGCGTGCTGGTAGGCACCATCCTGCGCGTGGTGCTGCTCTGCTGCCGGACTGCTTCTCGCATCTCGCATCCAGCCCCGCCGCGGTGCTCTGCATGAGGTGCCGTATGTCTGTGAGAAACTGAACTGCACTGTTCTGTTTTCAGAATTGACAGAAATGTTTGCACACGGCATAGCATAAATAAATTTGAATGGAAGTTCTAACTGAGCACAATTTGACTTAAATTTAGCACCACACACTATAAAATAAGATTTGCATAAATAATCTGAGATCTATAGTCTTGAAGGCTAACTTAATAAAACTATGACTTCTTTGGGGTAAAATGACTTGACTTTGACCTAAACCAAAAGTCATTATATTTGTGCTGGATGGAGGTAAGTACTTTACATGGAAGAGCTATTGTGAATTGTTTGACAACAATAATATATATTAAAAATTTAATCACCACACCATAATAGGATAATTACGGTTATTATAGTTCATAAAAGTTGGTTATTGTATTCTATCCCTATTAAGATAAGATATTTTATATCAGCAAACATCACTAAAAACTCACACTTCATATAATTGTTCTGAAGTTGTGAAAAGATATTTAGACTAAATTTGATTCTAGTGCTGTTACGTGGCAATGATATAACTACAATTGTTTGTTTTGAGGGTCAATATAGTTGCTGCATACGTAAGAAAGCTATAGTGAAGCTTCAGAGGACAAACAAATGTGTAAGAGGAAACAATGTGTGTAGTGACCAATCTATATAATGTTCTTCGTTAAACTTGTTGAAATTTTATATGATTATCTAGGTAATAAAATATTTTACCGATACTAATCTACTTTGACTGTAAGAGATGCAGATTAAGAAATCTCAATATCCATCAAGTTAAGTTTCTCCATTAAATTATCTGATGGACAGCCACCTTTTCTAGCTGAATTTCTGCTTCAATCTGGATATAATGATTACAAAATATTTGAAACAAGTAATGATTAATATGACTCTATATAGACCATACCAAACCTTATCATTTGTACAACAAATACCATTATTGTCGTGTATAAAAGGTGCATTCTATACATGTAATAATAGAATTATGCAAAGTCTTGTTAACGCTATGCCTTCATGTTCGAAACAAATAGTTGGTTAAAGAACATATTGATTAATTTTGTAAAAATGTAACTATAACAAACCTCCCCAACCAGTGGCCACCACCGACGAGATGATTTTAAACGTAGCATTGTGTGCCTTTGAAATAAAGTGTATGTGTTAGTTGGATCCAAATACAATATCACAAGGAAATTTTGAGAACACCACCTCTTGGGGGAAGAGCCCACGGCTCCAAATTTGCTTCTTAGAGAGGGCTCCCATAGACTCTTTTTCAGAGCTTGAACTCTAGCAAAGGAAAATCAAAATGTAAATAGATTCTCAAGGCAAACACAATTTATGAATTTGAACACTCCGTAGAAACTTGTCTAACCCTACCCAACCCCTAACAAAACACTTATGAGCAGTGCAACGACATAATACATAAAATATTCATGATGAATGTAGTTCAACGTAGTAAATTAAGCAATGAAGGAATTGGTACTGAGATTTTAAAAGAAAAAAATATATAATCTAGTCTATTAGAAAGTTACACTATCTGCTCAAAAGAAAAGAAATGAAAGCAAAATTAATGTGACGGAGTACTGGGATTCTGTTCATGGTTAAAGTGACCGTGTTATAAGAAGTGAAATGGTCATGCCTATATTGGGCTGCTATTCATGGTTGTGACATGAGCTCCTAATTACGTATTGGACATATTTACAACTCAAGTAAATGATGAAATGAGATATCCCAATCACTATAGAACTGAAAAATTAATAACAAGCAAAGGAGAAAGTGATACTTACTATGGCGCCTAGCAACTTAACCAACATACATTAGTAAACTCATCCGGAGTAAATATAATTAGGTGGGCCGGCGTGCTCCGCTGCGCCCAGATGAGAATGAGCATTTGTAAATGCTAAGTCCAACGGGCCACCTCTCTCCCGATGGAACCAAAGTGACACCATAGATGGCCCAGAGGACAGCAAAACTTTGGTCGGACACGGGTCGGGAGGGCTTGTGGCCTCTTAGGCAATATAAAACGGGCCACCGAGACAACATATTCGATTAGGCCTATAAAAAAGAGCCTACGTAATCAAAAGGCCTGACGAAATCGGACAAAGCCCATCGAGACAGCCCACAAGAAAAGATGGGTGACGTGTCGACATGAGAAGCAGCCACATAGGCCAAAATGCTGTAAGGAGCCCAAAACTTGCTATCAGCATATAGTTATTCACACTTGGCTACTAATGTATGCAAGTTTCATGGCTTCATACAGTACATAAACTTGGCCAAAAGTAAAAAAAATAATAATAATAAACTGAGGCGGCGCATTAGCGCCGGGGCGTGGAGCAGGGCGCTTCGGTGGGCATGATGCTAGTGTTCTAAATAGCCGGCTATAGCCTCTGGGATGAGAGTCGGAGAAACGAAGCTGGGAGGCAGGTAGGATCGAGGTAGGATGGAGCCGCGTGATCATGTCGGACCGGAGAAAGCGCGAACGTGTGCGCAGATCAAGCGGAACTCCACAGCCGCGCGGGGCATCACAACAAACCGGCGGCCGGCTCTCCGCCTCCGCCACGGCAACCGGGGCATATCAAAGTGTGAGGTCCTCTACCACCAGACCTCTGAAATCAAATCAACCGATACCCAGTCACGAGCTTAGAATGTCATCAGCGCCTATAGCAAGGACTGTCACCAGCCCTGCAGCCTGCATGCTCGTGTGTCATGAACTTCCTTGCCTAACTATAAGGCATCAACCTATATCCTCGAACAAACACAAATTTTGATTCCTCTGCTCCATCTGTTGCAAACAAAACGTTAGCAAAGAACTGCTACTTGAGAAGAACAGCTAGCTCCACAATCTACGTCAACAGGGGCCACAAACTGCTACTGCCGGTCAACCTCCAGTTCTGCACTAGAAAGTTGATCATGCGACCTTTGCCGCGCCAGGTAGCCCTCACAGAATTCTCATTGCACGATAAATGATGAAATCGGATTAAATGTACATTTATGGTAGCGATGTTCTTGAGCTGGCGCCAAACCAGATTGTTCTGAGAAGCAAGTCTGAATACTTGAGTGTGCAGGTGTACTGGCAGTATGGCTGCAGGGTAATGCTGCTATTCGCTTGTTTGTTAAAAGTATACGCATTGGCATCCATCAAAGAATAGCAAAAACTGAAGGTTAGCGAGTTAAGCTTCACACACTGGATTGAGCGAGCTTATCGTGCAGGCGCCTGACCTTGAACATGTTTCAAGCCTGGAAATTACAGTCTGTTCGTTTCCTTAATTGAAAAAAAAAAGACAGTAAAGTTTCGAACATGCAATGCGGGGATACATGTTTGATAATCCAAACTGAGCTCCATCCTAACTACTTCAGCCTGAACATGTTTCTCCCAGCCTGAACACCTCCAAAATGTCACCAACTGCACAACTGCAAAAAGAGAGACAAAAATATGAAACTAGGGACGGTAAATAGCACAAAAATCATCAATAGAACTAATATTATGCAAGGTGACATCCAGCCAAAACCTCCAGAGCTATCACAATCTGAAGTGTCTTGGCAACATTTTCATGTACAAGTGGAGTTTGAGAGGAAGGCCTACTGGCATTACTACAGTTTTGTGGCACCGGTTGTCAAATGGGCAGAACGGCACCTATGGCTGCCGCCACCAATGGCCATCAACATGGACATATCAGGTGCTGTAAAGGAGCCACGGCTGAGAGTCCAAGACCATGGCCGTGCGGTCAAGGTATTGTATCGCTGACATAAGGTTTTAACACCACAAGGCGGAATGGGGATGCTACTGTTAAGTGATAGCTACAAACCTAGTTGGCCAAGGTACAGATGTTTGCCGAGTTAACTTTGTTGGGAAACCTAGGGATTGCAAGAAGCATTCGCTTGAGATGTTTGACAACTTAGCTCAAGTGGATGTCAGCAACATTAAACTTGCAAGGGGTCTCGCTTCAGTTGTGTGGGGTCTGATGAGCTGCAAATTAAGCTATGGATGGGTCATTGTGGCTGATGGGTTTGCTTATTCCAGTGGTCAGGAACTTGAATTGTTTAGGTGCCAAGGAATTTGGATGGAAATAATTGCTACAACTATTATCTTGCTGTAAGCAAAGCTGACAACATTAGTGAGTGCTCTGGAACCTTCTTTTCATTACAAGGTGTCAGCTGAGCTACAGTTCTGCTCTGTCACTTTGAAGCTGTCATGGTCCTCGGCGCTCCAGCGGTTAACTTATTGGATGTCCATCGATATGGAGCAGTTTCTTAGAATCAAACAAGAACATGCAGCTGCAGCTCTAGGAAATGAACAGAACAGAGGAAAGAGGGCTATGTTCTTTTGGTTTTCTATTGCCAAAGAAGTACTGTTGGCATTTCTACTGTAATACTGTTTAATCTATGGACAACATTCAGGGTGATTATTAAGTATAGTTCTTGGGTATCCTAGGGACAAGGTTTGCATTCGACTGGTGCTCATCCAATTACCACCTGAAGGCAACATGTTGTGTGAAAGCAAAAGTTTATACAAGCAACCATATGGAATGCTTTCTAACACATGAAACCATGCAACCACCACCTGAAGCTACTGCGTTCAGTGGTTCTCAAACTGCTATTATGTGCAATTGCTAAACCTTCTTATGCAATAACAACTGGTTGCCATGAATCATCAACTTTCTTGGGATCCTGGTGTTTCTCAAAAGCAGTAGCTACTAGCTAGTCAGAAAAAGTGCAGCGGAGCTACTTGAAACAGAAAAGCGTGGTCCAGGTCAGCTCAAAGCATTTTAAATGAATTTACTTATGCAACTGAAATTTTTTATCTAGTTGACAAAAGTTATAGAACTAACCCAGACGGATCACACATCGGTAAACGAGGGTGTCGCCGCCGAAGGGATGGCCGTCGCAGCTGCCTCCTGCAGATCCCTGCAAGTCCAAAGCAACATTGTTAATTCTTTTTTCATTTTTTAAGATAAGGTTATCAAAATCTGCGTTAACTAACCGTAATTCTTCATGGTGATGGGCAATCTGGTCTTTTAGTTCTTCTGCACTCTTGATTGCTACAGGGAGCTTCCTTGCTAGCTTGGAGTTCTTTTTCCACAAATCCAAAAGTTGTACCAGATGCTCCGGAAGTATACCGACCGTATAGTACAGCAGAAGACCAGTACACAACCACCGCATACCATCAAGCTTCTTAAGACTTTCCTCCATATTCTCAAGATCATTGTAGAGCTTTTTAATGGTTGCCACATATTCCTACACACGTAGGGTAAGATCTTTATAGATAACAGCTTTGATTAACTATTTATGAAGGAACGAGACTAGAAATGCTAGTGAAGAGTAAAAGCGCAATGCAAAGAAGAAAGGTGAATGTTTTTCATGCATACTTCCATAATTACTAGATAGAGACAGCGGTGCTCAAATTAGGAAAACGGTTGCAACACACTTGTGATGTCACCAAAGCACATACTAAGTAAAAAAATCTAATTTTACCACCAGAAATTTTTTACAGTTGTGAAAGCATAACTGAATTTTACCACTAGAATAACATTCAGAGATTTTTCCCACGAATTTAGAGAGCAGTTCAAAACATAACCTTGTTGGCATCAGCCGGTGAGGGTGGAGGCGTACGGCCAAGCTGCTCCCCAGCGTGAGCGGATGACTGCAGGCCAGCCGTCAAGTGGAACCGCCACGGGATCACAGGGCAAGGGGAAGGTACCTGCTGAATATGGAGAGAGCCGTGTTAGCCAAAAAATGTGAGATGCAAAAGAATGTACCTGATTCATAAAAGAAAGGCTAAACCGTAATACAACCAGCTCGGAAAGGCTAATATGTAATACCACCTCGGGAAGGCTAAATACCCCACATTTTGGTGACAGAGGTAAATGCACCTCACTAAAATAGCACTACTACCTATATTAAGGGGTGGGGATCGAAGGGGCCTCAAACTGCTGCTGCCGGTCAACCTCCAGTTCTGCAGTAGAAAGATGACACGACCTTTACCGCGCCAGATAGCCCTCACAGAATTCTCATTGCACAATAAATGATGAAATCGGATTAAATGTACATCGCCCTTGAACACTAAGTATAATTATGGTAGCGATGTACTTGAGCTGGCGCCAAACGAGATTGTTCTGAGAAGCAAGTCTGAATACTTGAGTGTTCAGTATTTGTGCAGGTGTATAGGCAGATATCGAAATAAGTATGGCTGCAGGCTAGTGCTGCTATTCACTTATTTGTAAATAATATATGCATCAGCATCCATCAAACAGTAGCAAAAACTGAAGCTTAGCAAGTTAAGCTTCACACACTGGATTGAACAGAACAAAATGAAGTGCACTGCTCTACTTCATATAAAGGGTCTTGCAATTAGCACCAAAAGTTACCAGACTAAGCTTGCTACTTAGGTGTAAGTAGTTAAATCTACTGTTGGAAGCATCCAAAGATTTGGTATGTGTACTTGCTACAAACAGTGGCTACAAAACATTTTTGAGTGTATCAGAGGGAAGGATGAGTATGATGCAGACATGGAAAGAGTAACATAGATCATGATTTAGTAGGAAAAATGGTGCTTAACAGACTCAAATTTAATTGGAGCATTCTAAGGTGATCAGGAATGTAGCTTAAAACTGTCACCCAATAACTTATTAAGAAATATGGGTGGAAAAGCAGTGTAGTACATAACACAAATATGCTTAGGTAATTATGTAAGAAAGAGCTGCCTAATACCACCAGATCTAGAGTTGCAATTATGTCGTAAACATGGACACAGAACTTGAACCACAGAAAAAATAATAAAAATCCGCCATTCATCGCCTGTAAACGCCTTCTTGTGGAATGCAACTAAGCTAGGGTTGCTTCGCATTTCCACAAGGACCTGATGACCAAGCGGGGAGCTACTAGCATGAATTGCTCAAGATGACCCAAACATTGCACCTAGTGGAGCGTCGAGAGGGCTTCCTACATCAATGGCGGGCACGCCTACAAGGCCAGCGACATTGCAAACTGCTACCAAGGAACAGCATCCTTTCGAAAAAGAGCCATTTTTTAATCATACGAAGAAACTAATGAAGGATAGTGGGGTCAACATAGCACATCTATTTATTTATATTACTGGATCGTTTCCTCTTTAACAGTGTGACCAATTATGATAGCTGATTAGAAATGTAGGTGCGGAATTCAGCTCAAGAATGCATATATTACTGAATTAACTGAACCAGTGGAAGATGTCATATACGATTCTTGACACCAATTGTAACCGAGCCTTCAACCATCGAGCCCCATACATCATAATCAAAGTATTATTAAGCATCCAATCACCTTAACAAATTGTATGCCAAACCAATCAATCATCATCGTTGGAAAATATAGGGCTTGCTAGCACAGCTAACTCCACATCACTAATGCTCCACATAGCAGAGAAATGGACCTCTATACCATAGTAAGCAATCTAACAAACACGTGGTAAGCATGTTAACAAGTGGCCACATGTTCAGATCAATTTAACAAACACATCTTGATCAGTAGGGATATCATTGTGCAAAATGGAATGGACCTGGGAGAGGAGCGGGATCAATCTAGATGTAAAGCAGGCATGCTGAGAGACGAATGGAAGCTCAGCTCATCTCGTTGGATGCTCACCTTGCGGCGCAGGGGAGGAGAGGCGGCGGCCGTGGACGCGGGGGCGGACGCTCCCATGGCCGGAAGCAGCCGGCCGACGAAGCCCTCCTGCGGCCCGCGGCTGCGGCCCATCGCCGGGAGCAGCAGCAGCTGGGGCTGGGAGGCGCGGGTGCGCCCGCCACGGATCGCCTTCGCGAGCGCCGCCGCCATCGCCATCGCTTCCTCTCCCAGTCGCCCGACTCCTTCTCTCCTCGCGGGCCCCCGGCCGAGATCGACGAGGCGGCCAGGTGACCAGGTGGGGAGGAGAGATGGAGAACAAGACAAGGCGTGACCTGAGGCGCGTAGGAGGGTCGTAGACATGGTCCAGTGAACTGGTTCAGGTGGGCAGGTTGCGGGCCCAGAGCCAGTCACACAATATTGCGCCCTTCGCTCGTGCACCCGGAGCAGGAGGTTGTGCGGAGGAGGAGACGTGTCACGTTCCGAAGCACGGTGGGCCCAGCTAGTCAGTGGCGCGATACGAAACGGGGCGACGGAGTGGGCGGGACGGGTCGTGCGCTCCAGCTGTTCCCGTTCCTGCGTGCTCACATCTGAGCCCGTCAAGGACGCCCATGTGACATATGAGCCCGTCAAGCTTTGGATGTTTGGCACACGCTTCATTCACAGTTTCCTTGATCGTATATTTCAAAATTTCTACAAGAATTCACATATTACATTGAGATAATTACACGAGTGTCCCTACTTTGTATCTCAATTACTACCTCTGTTCTTAAATTGATGTCGCTGTTGACTTTTTAAGTTACGTTTGACCATTCGTCTTATTCAATATATTTGTTCAAACTTGCAAACTTATAAGTTATGCTTACATTTTTTTTAATAATAAAACAAATCATAACAAAATATATGATATTTTTAAAAAAAATTGAATAAAACGAATAGTCAAATGTAACTCAAAAAGGCAAATGTTGGGTTGCAACTGACATACGGAAGAGAGTAGAATAGACATTTTGTATGCCCACTCATAGTAGTATTTCACCAAAATACCATGTAAGGGAATAAAATTTAAGACCCATGGCATGTAAGGATATGCATTTTTTAGTGGCACATGAGGGATTAAAGTTTAAACCAATAGCACATAAGGAAATATCCCTACAAAGTTAGAACATGCAACGCGGGGATACATGTTTGATAATCCAAACTGAGCTCCATCCTAACTACTTCAGCCTGAACATGTTTCTCCCCAGCCTGAACACCTCCAAAATGTCACCAACTGCACAACTGCAAAGAGAGACAAAAATATGAAACTTGGGACGATAAATAGCACAAAAATCATCAATAGAACTAATATTATGCAAGGTGGCATCCAGCCGAAACCTCCATGGCTATCACAACCTGAAGTGTCTTGGCATCAGTTCCATGTACAAGTGGAGTTTGAGAGGAATGCCTACTGGCATTACACATTACTACTACTACAGTTTTGTGTCCACCGGTTGCCAAGTGGGCAGAACGGCACCAATGGCTATCAACATGGACATATCAGGTGCTGGAAAGGAGCCACGGCCGAGTCTGAGACCATGGCCATCAGTTGTGTGCGGTCAAGGGATTGTATCGCTGACATATGGTTAACACCACAAGGCGGAATGGGGATGCTACTGTTATGTGATAGCTACAAACATAGTTGGCCAAGGTACAGATGTATGCCAAGTTAGCTCAAGTGGATGTCAGCAACATGAAACCGTCAAGGGGTCTCACTTCAGTTGTGTGGGGTCTGATGGGCTGCAAATCAAGCTCTGGATGGGTCATTGTGGCTGATGGGTTTGCTTATTCGAATGGTCAGGAACTTGACTTGATTAGGTGCCAAGGAATATGGATGGAAGTTATGGCTACTACTATTATCTTGCTGTAAGCAAAGCTGACAACATTGGTGAGTGCCTGGAGCCTTCTTTTCATTAGAAGATGTCAGCTGAGCTACAGTTCTGTTCTGTCACTTACTGGATGTCCATCGATATGGAGCAGTTTCTTAGAATCAAACAAGAACATGCAGCTGTATCTCTAGGAAATGAACAGGACAGAGGAAAGAGTGCTATCTTCTTTTGGTTTTCTATTGCAAAACAAGTACTGTTGGCATTTCTACTGTTTACTCTATGGACAACATTCAGGGTGATCTTGAAGTATAGTTCTTGGGTATCCTAGTGACACGTCACACGTTCGACTGGTGCTCATCCAATTACCACCAGAAGGCAACATGTTATGTGAAAGCAAAAGTTTATACAAGCAACCATATATAGTTTGCACTCAAGGAAATTTTCTAGAACTCAAGAAAATTCAGATTAGTTTGTCAATATGGAATGCTTTCTAACACGTGAAACCATGCAACCACCACCTGAAGCTACTGTGTTCAGTGGTTCTCAAACTGCTAGTATGTGCTATTGCTAAATCTTCTTATGCAACAACAACTGCTTGCTACTCATCAACTTTCTTGGGATCCTGGTGGTGTCGATCACACTAAAGTGCAAGGACAATCCTGGTGTCGATCACTACTTGATGCCTATCTTGTTGCACAAGTAAAAGAATTTAGGCCCCGTTTGGAACGCAGGAATTTCACAGGAATTTTACAGGAATTTCACAGGAAACAGTTCAATTCCCGCGGGAATGGAGAATGATTCCTCCATTCCAAACGGGGCCTTACTAAGGATGCAAGGTTGTGTAAAACAGAATTTTGCAGTTGAGGTCAAGTGCTATATCCAGATGAAGATCAGTGGAAGTTATCATGATTGCCTACGCAAACTGACCTCAAAGGCCATATCAGGGAGCTTCAGTGGCGGCTTGAGTGCAAGCCGCATTTCAAGTGGGGAGGAATGTCATGTACTGGGCCGTCGATCAACCGGGTTGGGCTGGGCTAAAGCTGACTGTGAGCATCGGTTGACGTCTGCTTACTTAAGCAAGGTAGCGGCAGCAAAGGAAGACATCAAAGAATAAATTACCAGAACATTGTGGCGTCGGCTCCCGTCTTCCCCAATGCTCGCCTACCCCAAATTCTGATTCTCTAATCCTGATATCGTGCTTCTTTCCAACCTAATTGCTCTGCCCAGTCTCTAATTCCAATTCTCGCCAACTTGTATCCTGGAGTTTATTTGATAATATCTCTCTTGGGTTGGCTGTTGAATCGGAGTTGACTCAAATGGATTCGCGACATAATACCAAGATGCCCTTGTCTCACTGGCATAACAGCCCCAAAATGTAGGCATCTATACCCAACCAGAAGGCATGATTCCCAACAAGGCCCTTACATCCCCGACCCCCGACGCGGCTTAGACAGAGCACTAAGTCCTGAACCAGAGTTAGTTCATCAACTCAGAACAAATTGATATTGGCATCGTTCCTGCATAATCAATGCTGATTTTGCACTGTGCCCTACTCTTTTGTTTGTAGATGGGATATGTTGTGACTGATGACAGGTAAGTTTCTTAAAGGGCAATGGCAGTGGCAGTAGCAATGCCAATGGCAATGCAATGGACCCAGCCCTACACTGCAGCTTCCAACAGAAACAGGGATCCATTCGCATGAGGTCAGGGAAATTTTTTAACTAGGAGAGGATGATGACGATGATAGACCAATTATCACAATCCTCATTTGTCAATGAATCTTCTTATGAAACAGAGTTACAGAAAAGTGTGGTCCAGGTCGGCTCAAAGCTTTTTCAATGAATTTTCTTATGAAACAGAGAAGCGTGGTCCAGGTCAGCTCAAAGCATTTTCAATGAATTTTCTTATGAAACTAAAATTTTACCTAGTTGACAAAAGTTAGGCATACTACAGTACTTGAGAGGTACAGTTGATACTTCTAATTCTAGGTATAGTGAAGAAACTAAATGCCAAATCCAATGGCTTGAAAATATGATGACAATAAGACAAGAATAATGTTCAGCAGAAGCATGCGGAGAGTCTGCAATCTAGAACATGCAACTCAAGCAATGGGATGTGTTAGGCAGGCTTACCATATAATTGGAGCAGCGCATTTAGGCAGACAATAGCTAATTCTGGTCCTGCTCAATCTGGCGTTGAAGCACCTCCAGCTCCTTAAGCTCCGCCCTGGCCTGCACATTTGCAAAAAATATGGTCAACACTTAAATGAACCTAAAAGGTAGGTAGAAATAAACAATTATACTTGGTCCACAGCAGCCTCAAACTCCTCCAGAGATTTCTTGTTGGCCTCCAGCTCGAGATAGCTATGAATCAAGAGCCCTACTTCAACTGTAAGTATCACAACACCCAGAGCTACGAGGTACTTCAAATGTGTGCTGACCATCTGAAGCTCGCAACCCAACTTGTCAAACCTATGTGAAAGGTATAGGATAGCCTCTTCTGAGTCGTACGGCTGGAAGGCGAGAAAAAAAAATATCAGTAAACACTAAAGAACAACACTTCTAAAAAAATTCATTAATTCAAGATAATACTAACCACGTAGCGAGTAAGACCCGGGATGAACACGTACTTCTCCTTCAGAGCTCCCAGAGGAGACGGCGACACAGGACGACCCTAAGAACATATGCAATAAAATAATGAAAATGCAATAGTATCCTAATAAACAAAAGCAAAGCTATACAGGAAATTTTGTCAGGAACAGAGATGCTGAAGGTGTATGGTGTAGCGATGGCCTCACATAACGTATGTTCAAGATGGGAGGATAAAGCTTCACCAGGATCCAACGGCAAATAATCCACAATGGAGTCATTTGTAATTTTCCTTTGTTTGGTTAAACTGTCATTTCGAGTTACACTAGTAACTGTGATGTAGCTCGCTGGACTATAAAAGCCAAATGAACCTGGAGTGGTAAGCAAGCAAGAAAATACTTTACCACTCATATCTGTTTCTCTCAACTTTACCTTCCGTTAGAACCCTACCATACTTTACCAACCCCCAATTTCTCCGAATTTATCTATCTCTCGGATCCAGACGCCAGTACTACATCCATGCTGTGTAGTTCGATCTTGAAAAGGGTATCAGAGTGCCAATCCAAAATCCTATCCACCCTTTTGGTTCGATTTCAATCGGATCCAGTAGGGCGCGACAGTGATTCTGGAAAAATTAGTGGTGGATTTGTTGGAGATGATGGTTGCAGAGTTTATCTCTGTGTAAAATCCCGGGAATCTCGACGAATCGGATCCACGGTGGTGCTGGCGGAAAGTGAAGAGTTGCAGAGCTAGTCTCTGTGTAAAATTCCTCGATCTGATCTCCACCTTGGCGGCGGTAGAATTGTTGAGTGGACTTCTTGGGGAGGGCTTGTCCTGAACTGTTCCAATCAACATGACGGCACCGACTACATCCAAGGCTGAGGAGTTGGCTCAGTTTCGTGTGGAGGTTCAGACAATTCAGGCTGATATTGCTGAGGTGAAAGGTATGAAATTTCAAAATTGCAGAGCACCTTAGAGGCATTAGTACTTGCTAGTTCATCTCAGAAAGAACCACCTGATAAGCCTGCTATTACTGTGCAAGATGGAGTGCAGAGCAGTGGCACTACTGACCCAGATTTGGAATTACTCTTTGATGATCCCGGTCCTACTGACACTGCTACTACACAACCAATCCCACAAGTGCCTAAACCCCAAATTCCTAAACTAAACACATTACCTCCTAGACCACCACCCTATCAACAATCCCCATCCATCAACAACACTACCACTCTTAGCCAATATTCACAAAGAGTTGCAGTGCAAACCCCTCCCATGAATCAACAGATGCTGAATCAATATTCTTATCCTGATCCTAACATGTCAACCTCTTATCAAATACCTCAAAGCCCATACAATTAGATACCTTCAATATCCCTCATACCAACAGTGTTATCAAACTGACACTATTCCACAGCAACAGGGATTTCCCAACCAGCCTACTCCTTTTCATTACCCCGACCAGTTCCAACAATACCAACAGCCTAATCCATGTCCAAGCCCAACAACTTCTCAACCATCCCCACAACATCAACCCCAACCTAACCAAGACAATCACCAATTCAAGCTCGTCAGGACCATTTTTATAATAATAATACTCCACGTGTTGAAATGCCTGAGATGCTGAAGGTGTATGGTGTGACGACGGCCTCACGTAACTTATGGTCAAGATGGGAGGATAACACTTCATCAGGATCCAACGGCAAATAATCCACTATGGCGTCATTTGTAATTTTCCTTTGTTTGGTTAAAATGTCATTTAAAGTTACACTAATAACTGTGTTATGTACTATAACTCGTTGGACTATAAAAGCCAACTGAACCTGGAGTGGGAAGCAAGCAAAGAAAATACTTTACCACTCATATCTCTTTCTCTCAACTTTACCTTTCGTTAATCAAAAAAAAAAAAACTTTACCTTTCGTTAGAACCTACCCTACTTTACCAATCCCCAATTTCTCCGAATTTATCTATCTGTCGGATGCAGAGTGCAGACGCCACTACTACATCGGTGCTATGTAGTTCGATCTTGACAAAAAAAAAAGGAACCCTCACCGTGTGCATCAGGCGACCCAGCAGGGCGGCTGGCGGAGACGCGGGCGCCGCAGCTCCCGGGCGCGGAAGGAGCTGGGCGATGCCCTCATGCTGCGGCATCCGGCGGCCCGTCGCCAGGAGCAGCAGCTGGGTGGAGGCGCGAGAACGCCCGCCGCGGAGCGCCTTCAGCAAAGCCGCCGACATCGCCGCCGCTTCGTCAGACGTCGGGTGGGGAGATCCGCCTTCTCCTTCCTCGCGGGCGCCGGCGGCAGAGAGGGTCAGGTGGGGAGGAGGAAGTGCGGCTCGGCTGCGGTTCGTAGGAAGAGGACGATTTCGTGGAGTTAGACCAGGGATCCCGACCGCGTGGAACTAAGACGCGGGCCCAGCGTCAGGGAAACAGTGCTGGTCGTCGTCCCGTGGACCGGGCTCAGGAGCATATGCGGAGAGGGCACGTACCCCGTTCTGACGAACGGTGGGTCCTACCGGTCAGTGCACGATGTGGAACGCCGCGATGGAGTGGGCGGGAAACGGTGTGGTGTGGGTTCCAGCTGTTTCTTTTTCGCGCTGCCAGCTGGCCCCCGAGGTTCACTGGCGGAGCTGCTTGTATTCATGGGCATTCACATGAATGCCCAAAATTTCTGAGCAAAACAAAATCGCATGTTGTCAGCAGGGCACACGACCAGACAACTCCATCAATTCGTTTATTCAGAAGGCAAGAGTGACAAGTTTCTCCTGATTTTCCTAAATCTCTGAATCCCAAAATCCGCCTCCTCCCACCATGTTTATTTAAAGCTTCGTATTGTCAAAAAAAAAAATCTCATCTCATTTGCTAAAATTTTCAGCGTTGTCATCTAAATATGAATGCCTAGTCGATCAATCTCAGCTTCGCCATGGCGAGGTGATGTAATCGTAGCAGCAGCCTTCGTTGGGAAGTGAGAGCATCTCCAAGGAAACCCTTATATGGACTCTTATACCGGATTTGAGGGGAAAAATGCAAAAACTCGTCTCCAACGATCCCCTTATCCCTCTCCTAAGGATGAGAGCGCTCTCATTTTCCCGTCTCCGCCTCTCATCCGTAGGAGAAATCTTCGGCCCCCTCATCCCAACTGCCGACCTCCCGCGCCCTTGCGGAATCTTCCCGCATCGCCATGCCGAGCGTCGCCACCACGCCGCGCAGCGTCCCCGCCCATCCTCGCCCCCGCCCATCCTCGCGGCGGACTCCAGGCGCGTCGACGCCGCCTTCCTCTCCACGCGCCGCGACGCCGCCTTCCTCTCCACGCGCCCACGACGCCGCCTTCCTCTCCACGCGCCCGCACGCACACGCCATGGACAGTGGAGCCTCCCGCCGCTGCCTCCGCCGTGTGGAGCCGCGTGGGAGACCGCCGCCCGCGCGTGGAGGCCCGCCGCCGCGGTGGGAGCTCGCCGGATTCGCTGGGGGAGGCGGAGGAGAGGGAGAGGGGGAGCATCACAGAGAGGATGCGAGCTCGGCCATGGCGTCTGCTTGCGCGCACAGGGAGAGAGAAAGAGAGAGATGGTGGCCGGTGGGAGTGGAAGCGGTTGGGGAAAAAAGAGAAAAATAATGATGAGGAGGCTGACATGTGGGTCCTAGTAAAAATAAGAGGCTGGATTTGAGAGGATTGTTGGAGATGTGAGAAGATAAGGAGGTAAAAAGTGGATGAGAGAGCTCTTATATATGATAGAATAAGAGGCCAAATTTAAGAGTTTCATTGGAGATGCTCTGATGGGAATCAAAGGGGACACCCTCCGAAATAACGTTTTCCTAAAATTCGTCAAATTCACTGTTCAGCAGACTCCAAGCCAGGGGTAGAAATGAATTCCCTTTTATTTTTAGTTTTGTTACAAGCTCACGATATATTCTGTCTAATCTGGGAAACTAGCATACGTTTTCGTTACACGACACGAGCATACGCGGGCGAGCCAAACACTGGCGCAAGCAACTGACTATTCATGACTACCGATTCCATAAACGAAAATGGTTACGGTTCGACCAATCAGATACATCAGATACATTGCTCATGATAACAAACACCGAACATGGATAAGGTCAAAAACAACAGTTAGGCAAAACCACACTGCAATGCTCAACCGATATCTGATTTTAAATTCATATTCATCTAAAACAACAGTTAGGTATGTATTACACTGACAGGACACAAAATATTAAACCTGGAATAGAACCGGAAATCTGCCTCCGTTGTCATTCTCCTGCTAGTCAAGTCTGCCACTGTTTGTTCTACTATGCCATAACCCCGTCTGCCTGTATCCTTTGCCACTAGCGCAGTTACATCCATCAAAAACAACACATGCTGTATGCTACCCTCGACTATGTGCTAACAAACCTGTGCCTAACAAACAACAAACGATCCCACCATCAACACCGGTGTATCTACGTCACTTCCAGTTAACACAAACACTACCTACAGCTTCACTTCACGAACCAACACCTCTTTAGATCAAAGGAACAAAACTAGGAAGTCAGATTCAGCTCAATGCCGCGTTGCCTTGCGGATTCCATTATGCTCTCTGTGCTGCTTCCACTGGCTTTGCAGGACTTCAAGTACGCGTGCCACAGCTTGAAGGAGAATGGGTATACAGATGTGGCCTGCTGGTGGAACCTCTTTACGGTCTCTGCAGCATGCAGCTTCTCCAGGAGATCTGCAGCTTCCAGCCATACTGATTCAGGTGCCACAGGAACAGCTCGGAAAATGGCGTTAATTAGAACAGAACCGGCCCAGAATCTGGTGCCCATGGAGGTTGGGTCAGCGCCTGTGTAATGTTTGGCCACGAATCTACCAACTGCCAAGGCTAGACGGTAGTTTGCAGGAAGAACCTCCATCACTGATTCAACAAAATCAACCAAGTATTTCACTTTGCCAATTTTTTCTGGTAGGAGAGATGGGCCAAAGCACACTTCAAGGACAGAGTTTATGACAGATGAATCTACCGAGGGCGGACCTATAGTGTTATCTATTAACTGCTTAAGACTATTCTTCTTGACGTTCTTGCAAAACCTTCTTGACAATAGTTCTCTTGTGGGCAAGTTCCGATGATCTGCTAGATAACAAATGATAAAGCTGAATGCATCGACAGCAGATGACTTCTCCAGTATGTGAATTGCAGCATGTTCTCTTAAACAATGTTCATAGCACTCCTCATGAGATGATTTAAGCGCCTTATCCACAGCGACTAGCGCTTCTTTGAGGTTGTTCTCAAGAATCTTATACAATGAGAGGTTTAATAATCGATAAACCTGATCATCTGAACATGGACCAGAACCAACTTCATCGGCACAAGCAAGTGATGGATATTCAGACTCTTCAGTGCTGACTTCTACTGCATCAACAGCAGCATTACTTTGGACACTAGGATCTTCTCCATATTTTTCATACCAGCAGGCCAGTAACTTCTCAGCTAACTCAATATTATCAGACAAAACATGCTCGATATATTGATTCCACAGATATTGAATTCCTTGCACTTCTCTAGGCCAATCCGATAGCAACTCATCAAACCCTTTCAGATCAGGACACATAGCATACTTTCTGTTCAGACGAGCCGAGAAAAGAAGAATCTGAGGACACATTGGGTACTCCTCCATATACTTCACAAGCATATCAGCGGAAGATTTGAAGCCTTCAAGAGCAGCTAGACAACTAATGTGGTTAACAGTTAGGAACTCTGACAGCATCAGGTAAGACGGGTCCCCATTTTTAACACTCTCGCTAATATCTAAGGCCATCTTGTCAGCAGCATATGTCAAAAGATCTATAATCTGACTTCTGTTATCTACACTAGACTCAATAGGAGGCCATACTAAGTCATGAGGTAGAGCTTTCTGACACTCTAGCTGATTGGTAATTTCTTCTGGAAGTTTCCTATAGATTGAGACATACAGGCATGAAATCCAA
Source organism: Eragrostis nindensis (assembly GCA_012490785.1). Taxonomy (NCBI): domain Eukaryota; kingdom Viridiplantae; phylum Streptophyta; class Magnoliopsida; order Poales; family Poaceae; genus Eragrostis; species Eragrostis nindensis. The sequence goes on along the minus strand of JAAXCT010000105.1, from coordinate 220,170 downwards.
AATATGCATCTGTCGGACATGGTCAAGCAAGAAATGACATCAGCAAGCAACTTGTCACCAGTATTGTCATGAGTTGCAGTTGGAAGAATACCAAAAATCCTAGAAATTGCCTTCTCTACATTTCCAGACATGCACAGGAAGTAAATCATCTGTAAGAAGATATCTAGTATGGAAGCACTTCTTTCCTTCAAATCATTGTCAGTGTCTGCTGTCATTTGGGAAAGCATGCTCAAAGCGTCATTGTAAGCATCCAATCGGTCATCAAAGCGCAACCTACTATTAATATACATAAGCCATAGTTCATAGGAATAAACATTGTGTTGCACCTAAAAAGAAAACAAAGTATAAGGTTTGTTGATAAGAACATAATAGGGGGCATCTAATGATACTGAACTATAGATCAAATATGCACACGCTGCATGCAGATTACAAGTATGAAATTCACTTAATCTCATTTTGTTACATTTCGTGTCTTAACGACAAAGTGAATAACTAGAAAATGAGTTTTCATTGTTCAGATTCCATCATAAACCGCACTGGGTTAAGATATATTTTGGCATAGAGTATTGTAAAAAAAAAAAAGGGCTATATAAAGCACATAAACTGTACCATGACATGAAATGTAGTTTTCACATAAACAAGATGGATCCATGCAGTTGATATATTAAAACAAGCAAGCTAATTAAAAAAAAAAGCATTTGTTACTTTGTAATAGCATCTACTAAATATGGCAGAAACGTGATCGTAAATAGTGTACCGCATGGGAAAACATGTCATCTTTCCCAAGTCCCTCATCCTTTTGATAGTAGATATGAAGATAAAACACCCACAAAATAACTGTACTTGGATCAGCCTCAATAGACCTTGCCAGAAGTAAAAGAGCCTGCAGAACACATAAGATAAGCTAAATGGCCAACAAAATCTAACCTTAATTCAACTGTGTAGATCATGTTATGAACTTATCATGTGAAAGTTTTTCTATCAAATAATACAGAGAAGATCACCTTGACTCTATCAGGTTTCTGGGCTTTCCCACAATATTCAACTAGTGCTGCCTCTAGGAAGAGTTCAATATCAACAGATCCCTGCAAAATTTTATTCTACAGGACAAGAAGTTAAACAAATTATGTCAAAATAAAAGCAGATCAAAGAGCAATGAGCTACTAAATATTTTCATTCATAAGAGACAAAATAATCCACCTCATTATGTTTCAGGATTTCCGCTATTGATAATATAATTTAAATACCATAAGTAGCGAAATGAAAACTTGGCCCACTGTGAAAGCAAAGTTCAAAGCCCAAAGCATTTTTCAGGGAATCAAAAGAAAGGGTGCACTATTGTTAAGCGAGTAGAAAGACGATCCAATCAAAATTATCTATATGCTATCACGAGAAGATGATAACATGTCCAATGCTCCCACCTCTTTATTAACTCTGATGCTCCTAGTCTTTACAAAGTGATGCAAATGGCCATAAAAAATTCTTAGAAAATTATGATAGATAATACTTACATGATAGATGGTATGACTAAGAAAATACCAGTTTCAGATATTAAAGAAAGAAACATATTTAGGACTGAATTTTGTGGCATAGCAGATTGAATTCCAATGAATGTTGTCCAATTTTCTGGAGTTTTGTGACCATTTAAAAGAAAAGAAAGAGGGACGAGGCAAAGAACCAGATTCGGAGAACAAAGAACAGGAACATCAGAAAATTCCAAGAAAAGGTTTGGTGCAAAAAACCAGACGGAAGAATTGATGATGATATTCATACAGTAGACTTCACCCACCTTCCTACTATCCAGCATTCGGAAATTTAATAGTTGTCTGTTACCGTCAGAATCTGCAATCCAGCCGTCACCAGCCTGCAAGAATGGTGCACCAGATGGAAGAACTCTTTGAACTGATAGAGGTAAAGGAAAGGATGCACAAAAACCCCTTTGCCAATATTGCCATAAACTGTTAGCCAAAACTGACTGCATCAAGTTCAGATCAGCTTTAATAAGATTTGAACCAACACGATATGCCGGTACAGGAAGAATATGATGTAAAAGACCATAAGGAATCCGGCCTGCGTTAATTAAATTTTAAGAATCAAATGTGGAATCTTCACCAAACACAATGCTTATAAAGCCAGATACAAAAACAAATTCAAGTAAAAAACAACGATTAGACATTGCTTGCACATATTACAAACCTGGAACAGAGGTTGTTGCATGTTTTGTGTGCTTTGACTTTCTCCAAGAATGGTGCACAGCATGTTGCCACTGGCATTCTTCATCATTGCATTTTCCTCGGAGCTCAAACATGCAGAAGGGCCAGAAGGGATCAATCCCACTGTGTGTCAAAGCATTCTCTGTTTGGGTAGCTGGGAGCATATTCACATTTTCTCTAACATAGTCCTGTACGGATGCCATAGCATATTCATCATTGGTCAGACAGTCATTTCCGTAATGAGAAAATTCCTTGCAAAGGCCAGGAAATGCCCACTTGATGTGTCTAGCAGCATTTTGTGGAGCTGAAGATGGAAAATTCGGACTGCTCATACTCAATGACATGTCTAATTCTCTGAGGGAGGAAATATTGTCCTCAGGTTCACAGTTTCCCATGGAAGGACCACTACTCGAATTAGAGAGATCACCAGTTTTTTCAGTGCAATCAGCACCATCACTTCCAAGCTCCACTGTACCTGCACAACATAATATATATTATTACAGTCTACATGAGTAACAGCTTATCCTACAGGAAGCTCATCACAATGATGATAAGACGTAATATAATGCTAACAAAACTAATTGTAGGTGCAACTTATTAAAGCACATTCATAGCACCGTATATGTTGGAAAGCTAGTAGCTACAGTCCATAGTAATCACAAAGATCAAAGATAATTGATTAATTTGACAAATGAATGCTTTCAGGATAAATTAATACATCATTCAGTATTTCAACATGTAACTATGTAAGTGGAGGATATATAAGTAATTAAGTATAACAGAAAATGAAAGTGGTGGAAAGTGGTGTGACCTTCCAGAGTTGTCATCTGCTCTGCTTCCTGTAATTGAAGTCCAATATGTGCATGCCCCTTGTCATGTTCAGTCCCAGCTACTTTTCCAACAGCGTGTTCTTCATTGCTTTCTCTGGTGGTATTCAGACATGGCTTCTTCCCAAATCTTTCTACCAATCTAGACCTCAAAGAAGCTTCCAAAAGCTCATAGTCCTGTGCACTGTCACCAGAAGTTTGTCTGTTTTCCTGTGCATACACATGTATAGTTTCGTCCCTGCAATTCTCCACATCCATAGCACACTCTGATCTTGCCTGCCTAGCAGGGAACAAATAATCCTCCATGTAATCTGAAGGCAAACTGTTATCATTGGCAGCACTCACAAAGTTTGGATCAGCAGAACTGGTAGTAAGGTCATCACGAGAGTGTGGCTGTGCCTCATGCTTATCGACTGGCTGCTGAGGAGGTTCCTCAGGGTATAGACTGTACCTACCACCGTGATTTTCAAGCATCTGAGAATCTGCATGAATATGAGAACTCAGTAATGATGGCATTGCAAGGCCCTCTCCAGCATTCTGAATACTCGAAGACTGTACAAAAGAAGAATTCTCAGCAAGTAAACCATGAACTTGTGCAGAACGGATATCTCTTTTCCGACGAAGAATGGTGCATCTTTCATTTGCCTCAAGTAAAGCTCTTTGTGCTCTGCGATAGGCTCTAAGAGCTTCTCTTTCTTCAACTTCACATTTCCTTCTATGCTCCTGAGCCTCCTCCAATTCCCTCTCTTGGAGTTCCTCCATCTCAAGCAGAGAGAATAATCTCGAGTTCCGCCCTTCTACAACTATCTGGCCATTACATTTGAAAGGATCGGCATTCTGCACAAAAAAAAAAGGTGAATTGACCATTTACTCTAAACATGATCTAGCATCATTATTAAAATTATCATTTTCATTGTGTGCACTTTCGAAATAGAACATAACTAGTGTCATAATGCAAAAAAAAAAAAAGCATCAATACTGTTAATTTTAAGACAGAAAAATACACTAAAAAGAGTTTGACATTCAAAAAAAGACATCCAGAAGAAACATCTATTTTAGAATATCGAAGAAACATCTATTGATTATAATTGAAGTGCAGAACAACTTTCTTTATGGTTCCACACTAAGAATATTTGCATCTCAACAAACAAATTGAAACAATGGATATTCTACCAAGTTTGCACGTGAGCTTCATCAACTGATTAAATGTATTTCTCAAAAATCAAGAAACATTAATATTAGAATAAGGGATACAGAAGAGTGCTGAAACTAACCTCCTCTCCAGGTTCCAAGTGTAGCCTCTGGTTTGACACTGTTGAGGTACCAACAGGTGGTACCCTTTGCCTAACTTGGGAAGAAGTCACAGGCACCAAAGCGCTAGTGTCTTCAGGAATAGACTGGCCACTAGTAAATGGTGCAGCTGCAAGCCTTCCATGCAAATTGACCACAGCATGATTACCAGCACCTTCTGTACTTTTGTGATGAATTTTGGCTGATGGAAGGTTCTTCGTGGCATCACCCTGTTGTATTTGATCCAACGGTTCTGTTGCGACTCTGTGCTCTGTCTCATCAGCATTACAGTTCATGCGTATTCCATTGTCAAAGTGATTAAGCACTTCAGAAGATTTCATGGTGTTTATCCCAGATGAAGAATTAACAGGCGCCACTGTTTTTTGAGGAATAACAGGCGCCACTGTTTTTTGAGGAATAACAGGCGCCACTGTTACCAACTCACTGTGAACTTGAGTGTAGGAATGCTGCTGGTTGAGCTTCAGCCTTTTGTTTGGTCTTGTATCATGATCAAACAGATTATCAAGGTGTGAGCATTCACCACTATTTGAAGCTTCCAACCCTTTCTTTTCTGGCAGCAACCTTCCTTGATCATTACAAATATCTGCATTCTTCGTAGCAACAGGCACCGTAGGTCTTTTTTGGCCCTTTAGTTCATTTTCTCTGGCAGCTATTTTGTGGCGCAAGCTTTCTAACCTATTATCTGCTGAGTTTACTCCACCACCATTTCCATCCTTCTGCTTAGCTTTCAGAGGAGTAACTTGGCGCAAAGGGAGCTCTTTCCTAATCAACGTAGCACCTGATCCCCTACCAGCCCCTGCATTTCCGAGTGTGAGTGGAAAAGCAGGGAAATTTGTAGATCCTATCTTTGCACCAAGGGTTTTTTGCCGAGAAGCTTCCTCCCTCGTGATCCTAGTTTGCATGCTATTCCCTGTTTTCTGTGTGCCCTCAGAGCTGGCCTTCATATCTCTAACTCTATCTTGCTTAGCCTTTTCAGAGTCAGGCCCACTATCATCATCAGAGAAAGTAATCACAAGGTTATCACTTGACACAGGCTTCTGCCATGTAAGACTTCTATTTGTGCCAGGTTTGAACTGCCCTTGATTTACCCTCATCGTCTTCTTGTAACCAGGACCAGCTGTCTTGTGAGCCATAATATTTGAGAGGCTCAAAGTATTGCTGCCTGTTAAGTAATAAAAGGATAAGAAATACGGTCACAGGATATGTATAAGAGGCAGAAGACTATCCTACCACAGAAGGAAACTGACACAAAACATGAAAAGCCTTTAATGCGGTACTTTACACCGATCGGAACTTACCTTTACCCAGGAAAGTTGACGGTGGCACTTGAACACCAGCCTCCACAGGGTTCCCGGCACCTGATGCCGCTGCGGAACGAATCTGGCGAACCTGCTTGCAGCAATTTAATGAGCACGGTAAGCGACAAGCGCCGCCAATCTAAACTCACGAAAAGAAAATTAAATGCGCCGATACGTGCATGCACGACGCTAACGGGCGACAAATATGTAAACATGCACATTGCAGCACATTAAATAAATGCAAGAACCAAAATTCCATAACAGCTAAATTATAATCCGCCTACCATAACGGCATAACCATATAACGACACCAAGCTGGCAACTCACGCATAAAAGCGCACATCATAAAACATGTTTGCTTGTACATCCTCAAATAAAGTGTAATAGCTTAATGCAGCTGAAACCGTACAGCGACATCGACCTGCCAACTAGCAGCGCAGAAAAGCGCACATCATAACACCGTTTTGCTTGTACATCCTCAAAATCAAGTGTACTGCTGCATTAACTTAAAGTCAGCGCAATCATAACCGTACAATATCACATCCAAACTCTACATACAAGTCCTAGCTAGAATCAAACAGTTATATCAAGTCCCTCATCCTGGAAGTCCCATCGCTGTTGGATCTCAGCGGCGCCATTACCACCACTACGCTCCCATCCTGCACCCATAACCCACAATTCGTCCTGCTACCAGGAAGCACGCTTCAGAGCATCAAACCAAGCACAGAACCACGCCGATCCACACCCCGTACCCTACCCCCCGGGCCCCGGGGATGAGTCAAAAGTGTCAACGGCAAGCAGCTCCAGCACGGCAGCTTCTCTCCCTTCACGGGCCAGCTCCGCCAACTACGCGTGCGGGACGGCGCGGTCAGCTAGATCCAGGGCGAGCAAGCGGGCGCTCACCTCGTCGTCGTCGGCGCCGGAGGAGACCTCGCCCTCCTCGCGCACCCTCGCCGCCGGCGGAGCCGAGGCGGCCCCGCTAGGGTTCTGGGCTGCGGCTGCGGCGCCGGCGGAGGAGGCGGCGGGCGGCGGCCGCGGGGCCCACATGGGTGGGGGAACGGAGGCGAGGCGAGGGTTTTCGAGGAGGTGGAGGAGGAGGCGGCCGCGTCGCTTTCGCGTGCCGTCGTCACGAGGGGGGGAAGCAGTTTCAGCTTCGGCGGGGGAGAGAGAGATATTGGGGGCGCGGGCCGGAGAGGCTGACCGGTGGGGCCCTGACGGGAAGAGTCGTGGACGGCGAGAGGCTGGGGGCGCGAGAGGTTGGTTCCAAACGTGGGGAACGCGCGCCCCGTGCTGTCCGTCTCTATTTCCGGTGGCTACGGGGGATGTTTGCAGCCGTTCGATCTTCAGATGGACGGTTTGGATCGTACGGCCGTCCCGTTTGCTTTGGGTTGCGCAGGGCACTGCTCAGATCGGATCATCCCGGCCCAATCATTGCTCAAGATGGGATGCTCTCGTATACGATCAGTAATGTCCATGCAGGAAGATGGGCACAACTGATTCATCGCCCGCTCCTGAGTCGACACGTTGGGCATCGTGATTGCCTGCGAGAGGGGCTTGATTAGGAACGTACATGGATATTTACAGAAAGGACACACGATTTTGAGTTTCTAAACTCTGCCGCGTCGCTCGGAGCCTGCTGCTTCACCATCCATCTTCAGAACTCCGATGACTTGTCATGATCGCACTTCGTCCTCGAAGCTCGAATGAAGTCTTATCATGAGAAGGAAACGATGAACGTAACAGATTTGTATGTCTATTAGAGCACAGCGACATTTTAGAATGGCGAGCAGAACGCCAAAGCCTTCATCAGATGATCAGAAAGAAGCACCATCAACACGAACCAAAGCTACATGCAATGACTATAGGTTTGTGAGTCGAGATGAGAGAATACCGACATGACTGAACCTAAGAGTACTAAAACTATGTAGTAGGTGTATGACGCTTAATTATCGAGACCTGACGAGGGCATCCGTGATTGCCTTACCTAAAAACGAATGTGAGTACTGAAACTAGCAGGTTTTTTTAGAGAGTGCCGTCCGGCGAGCTTTATTGATTCGATAAAATAGATGAACGACACCTGTAATTTTTTTTTTGCGAGAAAATAGATGAACGACACCTGTAATAAAGATAGGAGTTCATCGAGTAAGAAAATGCTTGCCTAACTACCTCGTGCGTCACTTGATTAGCCTTTCTATTACAATGATCAATAGATATCACATCAATATTCTTCCATACAGTATACTCATCCGTTTCAAAATATATGCAGTTCTGTCTTTGTACCTAATTTATTGAACATTATCTGAATCTGGACAAGCATATGTTCAGATTCATAGAACATTTTTATGAATCTGGACACCCAAAAACATAACCAGAACTACATATATTTGAAAATGGATGTAGTAGCATTCATCATAAAATTTGCTACATTCATCATAAATACAGTACTGAAACGAGTAGTAGTTATGATCAAACTTCTTCATTTGCTACAATAGCTTAGAGCATGTGCATCTATTGGTGCTAAGGAGCCACGAGATAGAAATGAGTAGCACCAGTGCTAAGAGATTTAGATATGGTGCTACTGCTAACGTGACATCAATGCTAAAGTTTGCACCTGATGCTAAGTACATTTTGATAATAAAATTAATTAATTTTAACTGTCTTAGCACCTATAAAGGTGGTGCTACGGTAAAGCAACAAATGCTATGAGAGAGGTCTTGTTAGATAACTGTCCTTAGGATTATTTTTGGGGTACCGGATGCACATGCCCTTAGGACGGAGGTCGGTTTAGCTTTAGGCCGATAAATTGTTCTTGCATCCCTAGCCTTTATCCATGGCAAACTAGCAATGCACAGGAATTCGGCTTGTGTTTAAGGAATCTAGATGGTTGGGAAAAAAAAAAGTGTAGATGTTGCCAACTTGAGCTGCTGTCAACTAATATAACGATGATTCACACAGTGTTGCATCAGATCAGGCTGCAACAAAAGCTCGAACCACCTCCAAATATCAAATCAGTGTCTAGAGTTACAGCATAGACAGGTTATGGTCTAGGAATGTTTTTCCCCCTAACAAAATGGAGACACAAAAATTTGGATCCTGGGACAAGGTTACAAGGCAAGTAAAGAACATAATCTGAAAAATGTGTGCCTATGTCTTAAGCTTCAAGTCCGCGTCTGATGGCAGCGCGCTTCCGCGGTGGTTGAAGATCATGAAATCCAGGTTTGCTGGGAGGGAAACGATCCTGCAAGCATAGTTACAATGCATCAGATACCCACAACAGGAACGTTCTTCCATGACAGGATAACCAACCGCCCTACCCATATGGATTAAATCAGATAATTCGAAAGAATATACTTGTGCAAACTCAACTGTTGCTGCTAAATACAACCAAGTGTATCCAAGCCTTAATCATTCAATAATATAACTCATGTACGAAAACATTGATGATTTTCATTTTATGATAAAATATCCACAGAATTCCAAGTTCAGGTGTTCCATGTCACTTTCAGGGAAGACAGGAGTGTGGCAGTCAACAATTTCTCACCAGAGAAGGGACCATCACAATGCCCTCAAAGAAAGTACCAGCCAGATAAACAAACTTTTTTTTGGGGGGGGGGGGGGGGGGGGGGGGTTGTTAATTTATTGATAGAAGACCAGATATCTAAGATACTGCAATTAGTGCAAACAGCTCAATTATGCAGCAAGGGGTTAACAGAATCAGGGTTAGAAAATAGTTCCCAAGCATTTCTTCTGTTCTACCAAGCAAGGGGATTAACAGATTACACTCAATTACCAAAAAAACAACAGAATTAGCAAGAAGTTTACATGTTGACAGACACATGAATCTAATCTACCATTATGTTCCTAAATCAAATACAGGCAAGTGCTTTTTCAAAGGCCCACCATGTTTGACAGAAGAGTTCCATCCTCAAAATTCACAAAATAGTAGGTTCCATCGCTGCATCAAATTCATATGCGCTTACATAGCTATGAGGAAGGTCATGACATCTCAATTCTGAGTGACTCTATAATCTACGTTGAATGAATTTCGGCGGTTTCAAATACTCTGAAACAGAAGGCCTTTTCTAGTTTTGTTGTTACGTACTATCAAAGCATTATGGCACAGTACAGACTTTCAAGGGTGTGTGTTTTTCTATATTACAATTCTATCCATCTCACAGTATTCCTATAACACAAGCTCACGTGTTTAAAGATGTTTAAAATAGTACAAAGCCCACTGAAACAGTATGACTACAATGATGTTTTACATGTGTGTAAGACAACAGCTTAAGTAAAGGTAATGAGGCACAGAGCCAAACTTTCCTGTAACCCCATTTCCTAGTTTTCTGGTCCACAATTTCCAATTGCATCTTAGAAAAGAAAATTAGTTTTGACTTCCTAAGATTGCATTATATTCGAAGCCTATTCGCAACTACCAGCTACAATACCGTGTCACCGTTCAGATAAAGTACAATACAGAGCTGCAAATCAGCTTACCTATTCTCCTCGGACTGTGGGAGCACCGAAAGGAACTTTGCTGGGACAGCAAGCCCTGCCCACATGCACAAGGCCAACCCCAAGAGCAACTGAATCATCACCTGTTTATGCAAAGCAAAGGTACCTAAGTTGGCTGACACCAGTAGAACAAGAGCTAGAACAGAATAACCAAAAATTCAACATTAAAGTTGGAGTCGAAGGACACAAGAAGTCTTTCAAATAGTACACCCCAATGGCCCAATGTTGTTATCAGTGCGAACAACAATTTTCTGTGGGTGAAGTAAACTACATCACAAGCAATCAACACTCAACACTTCATCATGACTCAAAACATACGCTGCGCGCCATAAAGCCCCAACTTCAGCGCCAGACTATCACTCCAAACTACACATCAAAATTCGCTACACCCGAAGAAAGGAGCTACAGAATTTTCGGTGTTCGAGCATACGTACATCCATCGGCGGCGCCGAGAACTCCTCCTCCGTGATCTTGAGCACCGCGCGATCTGCAAACAGCACACAGGAACATCAATCCATGGAACAGAGCCACCGGCATAGCGCGCCCAGACACCGATGACACCAAGCTAGCGACATCCATTCGACCAATTAGCCAGGAAACTCCATGGGACCAACAAGCATGTCAAGTCAACCTAGGCCCGCTACCATCACCACAACTGAACCAATCCAGCAGTCTCCCAGCCCGGAACCCAGATCTAAGCCCTACCCCTCTCCTCTCGCGAGCACACACACACGCACGAACAACGCTAAAGCGCAGCAGCGGATCCGATCCGAGCTGCGCGTGGACCTCCCAATTTCGCCGGGAAGAACAGATCGCCCCTGCGCGAATGAAGATCCGGAGCTAGTCGGCGGAAGCGGAAGGCGGGACGTACACTGGATGGTGGCGTAGGCGGCGTGGGCGAGGATGGCGCCGCCGAGGACGCCCACCACGTAGCCGATCCCCATGGCGAGGAGAGCTGCGTCCACGAGCTTCGTTCCCCTGCTCGTGCTCACGGTCACGGCGCCGCGGATATTCTCTCTCACTCGGAGCTCGGCGGTGCCTCGACGCGACGGGTGGGTGGCTGGGTGCCTGGTTGGGCTCGTTTGCCAAGAGCCCGAACGGGTTGGGTGCGTTGCGACCGTGCCTGGTAGGTCTGTGTGTCTGCTGACCGTGCCGGGGGCGATCATCGATCAATCTATCTGTGGAATATAGGTGGATTGATGATGGTTCAGATCGAACACTGAATTGGGGGCGACAAATCCATGTACAATGGTTATGAAAAAGAAAACAATCCCTAAATCTTAATTTAGAGGCAGCGATCGGTTCAGATTCCAGCTATTTTGATTCCTAAACCCACATCTGCTTGTTGCTACAGTAAAACAAGCTGCAACCGCAGCACTAAAAATCTAAAACGATCACAGCCAGAGTCTCTAACACACTTTTAGTTGTAATAAAATTTGCATCCTCCAACAATTCGTAATTTTTTGTTTGCCGCATCATCTTTTAAAATATTGGTGGAGTAGGTAGATTGGGAGTGCGTAAAGCATCAACAAATATATAGAGACTGGATTGGGAGAAATGGAGCAAAGCTAAATATAAATTGCGCGTTTAGATAACTGTTGCAGGGAGGTTTTTGTTGACTACTCAACGACGTAAGTAAAGGTTTAGGAACAGCTTACTGAACGGTTGGAGATGCTCACTCTTTAATTTAAAATTATACGGAAATACATTTGAATTATCATATATCAATCTCCATGCATTAGTCAAAACCATTGAGCTTTTTAGATGGATTTATATATTAACTCTCTCTTTCCAACGCATATTGTCATTCCATTAACTTTACTTTTTCATCTTTTCAACAGCGGGTCTAGAGCGTCTTCTTGGGCATAAACATGCCAATTCATTGCATCTTTCCAACGGCAGTGCATGTTGTTTTCCAGTTTAAAGTCTTGCAACTTGAAATGTAAAAGTAAGCATTAATCTCTCATGTCAAAGTTCCATTAGAATGGTATCCATCTAAGTCAAAAAGTGTAAATATGTGTTGAAGGTTAACATCTGCGTTGCAATATTTGTGTTGAAAGTTTCTGCTGAACACATGCTCAAGAAAACTGGGTCAGTCACAAACGTCTCGTCCAAATCCCCCGTGCTTCACCTCTTTCCAGCAATTGCTAACTAAACAAAGCTTACATCATCAAGTCCATGCCATGTCAGCTGCCGTATTGCCTCTACTATGCACTGGTGCAACGTTTGTGTTTGCAAGAAAAGAGCATTGGTTACCAGTTCAAGCCATGTGCAGATTGATATAGATCTTGCACTCAAAATCTGGAAACGTGGAGCGTGTGCCCGTGTCACAATTCACAACAGATGCAGCCTTTCAAGTGCAGCCTTTCAAGTACACCAAACACAGAAACATGCAAACCACCCAAATGAATTATTTAAATAAAAAACAGCGTAGGATGCAAAGAAACTATGAACGCTGCGATCTGGTGGATCCGGCACCTGCGTACATATCTCCCCTATAAGGAATCAGAAAGCACGAAACCAATGTCTAGATTCCAAAAACGAAAAAAGTGAGTCCAGATTATTGCGACTTCCCCCCAACAAATATCTAGATTATTTGTGTAGTTTTGTGTTACAAAAGTTTCTTACAACAATGATGTTCTCTGCTGTCTCAACAACTCTCAAACAGCCACTTACATTAAAGGTCTGGTACAAAATGAAGGCAATCGCAAACAGTACAACTACACCGTGATTTATGCAGCCATGATGCAGTCAATGGCTTGTTTGCAGATCCCCGTCATGGTCGCCTCTGGTCCATAGACCTGCAATGAGTTGTCGAGCATAATAATGTCATCCGCTATGAAGGAGTTGGTCCCGATGATTTGGTTGCAATGAGTTGTCGAGCATAATAAGGTCATCCGTTATAAGAGATCATACCTCAATTGGAACGCCAAGTTCTGCACCTAGGGTGCGCATTTTAGCAAGGCCAGTTTGGTAGTTCGGACCACCCCTCCGAACGTAGATGTTCATCCTTGCAGCCTTTAATTTGGATTCCTGGAAGCAGATTTGGATTTAATAACAAATAGGATTGATGAAGAATTAAAATGGAGAGAGTGGTTGGGGAAATGAGCAGTAAGCTAACTGTGTGGTCCAACTTACCTTCTCTCTTAAAGCGCGAATGATGCCACTAAATGTAGCAGCAACATCAGTGAAGTTAGCTATACCACCTCCAATGAGGAGAGCTCTCTTTCGGCCATCAGGATCGGCGGTGGCACACTGCTCATATCCAAAATGTTATAAATGACAGACAACTAATAAATGGAACAGTGAGCTTAAAGATTCTTATTATACAGTTCTTACGTCAAGAACAACTCTAGCATATTGCAGAACCTCCTCCTCCTTGGGCGCTCCACTGTACTCTGCATAATTCCCAAGCTCTGAAGCATACCCCAAGTCTCCAACCTGGTAAACAAGAGGAACTATGAGATTTTTTCTTCATACACCGCAGATATAGCCCATGTTGTCAATAAATATTAGTTCCTTTATAAACTTATGAAAGTCTAAATTCAAAGTTAACAGAAGGTGACATAAAAAAGTCCCAAGCAATTTAGATGACTATCTTCAAGAAATTAAGGCTTACCGTATCAGCATAAATCACGCTAGCACCACCACCAGCAACCATTGTCCAAATGCGTCCTTTTGGGTTCAATACTGTGAATTTCAGAGAAGCACTTGTCTGAAAGAAGAGAAATGGTTTCATTACATGAACCTCATGGAACACACAGTACTCTGTTAACATAATTTTATCCAAATACAAATGTAGACGATAATGGTTTACAAACAGAAGGGCATGGTGGGATGAAATATCAGGTGTCAATTTTAAATGAACAATTGAACCTACCTTCTCATCCAGCTCATGGATAAAGCTTTCCGAGGGACTGAGCACTCTTCCGAAAGGTAGAGGGAACTCAATGTTACCCCACCTGTACATTCAAAACAATAGTATGCATGATTAAATACAAACTAGAGAATCCTCTGCTTTCCAAATATAAAGAAAATAGTAGTACAATCAAAATGAAGGGAGGCAATTGGAATCTGTAAGGTAGATCGAAAGCCTGCATCATACTTATTGAAGTTCTTGAAAGCGGCTGTGTCATCAAGTTCCCCTCTCATGTCCAAAGGATACGGTTCACCATTCACCAAGGTGAAAGGGTTCATCTCGAGAAATGAGAAATCCAAGTCTGCCAAAGGAATCAATTAGCATCATATGGTGTCAACTTAAAAATGACTGCATGTGAGAAGCATGGGTAAGGTACCTTGGAAAACAGAAAATACCCCTCTAATGAAGTCACCTATTTTTGTGCGGACCTGCAATTGAGACAGAAATCATGAATGAGAATGAACCAAGCATTGGACAGTTAATCAAGAACTTGAGAGTTGTCAGCTATTCAGCTGTACCAAGTTCAAACTCATGAGGAACAAAATAAATTGCATGATTGCAAAGCAAGAACTAGTGCAAAGGCTTACCTCCAAAGGCAGGGTGGCGATCAACGGAGCACATGAATCAGGTGTCATTTGCTTCTCTGTGGGAAGAAAGATCGTCTTAACCTTGTCCCAGTTCTCCTCAATCTCAATACCTCCACACTCTGAGAAACTGATGGTGCAACCGAGCCTTTCTGATACAATCGAAAGGTAGTACTCTTGATCATGAGGCACAAAAGGCTCAACAATGAAGGTCGTGATTGGAGCTTTGCAGCCGCCCATCTCGACCTAAATACACAAACACACCCATCAAAATATCATCATAAGTATCTATAATCACCAAGATTGTGCAGGAAAATGCATGGAAAATGTTATTTCAAACAATACCTCAACTCCCAACCGCTCCTTGACAAATTGGCGAACTTGGGCAAGATCCAGGTTGAGGGCCACAAGTCCACTCTTCCCACGTTTACCAAACAGCATGTCAGGTTTGACGACCAGCTTCATAGATGAGAGCCATGGCTCCTGGTTTGCAAGCTCAGTGAAATCTGTTGATTGTGTGACCTACAAGTGCATGCAAAAAGTTCAGTCTATTTTATCTTGAGGAAAATACCAAGGACAGGGATGCTCTAGAGCGGGGAAATAATGTAGAACATCAGAAATTAAAGCATTTAACTAAAGATTTGTCATGTTGAAGATGAGTTTCAGAACCAAGAAAATTCAGCTACTGAGAACGCTCAGCAAGGACACTTTCAACCATAAAGCAAATAATCATGAATCCATTGTTCCTATCAGCATTAGAAATTAAGAAAAAGTTTATCCTTCCCTAGATGAAGCACAGGTGTTTCGGACAAACCCACTTTACCAGAGAGAAAATACTTCCAACCCAAAAAAGATGATGCCACTTCAATTTTTAATATTCCGATGAAGTGTTGAGACTTTAGGTCATCTTAGCGCTATAATTACAATCCATTATGGCAATATATGGCTGGATCATCTCCGCACACACAAATACAAAAGAAAAAAAGGACACCAGCCAGTTCATCTGGGTTTACTAAATATGAACAAATCATACACAGAATAAAACTGTAGTTTGTGGATCCGGATCACAGCTCTCACTTGTCTAAAATAACTAAAACCGTAAACATCATTCGGCACATTGAATTGCTCATGAGATACAGCACTGGTGAAATTCCGTAAACCAAAAACTCTAGCGAAGATGACAGTGAACGGGCAACAATTCTAGCCAACATAAAGAATGTAATATTCGGACGATTGAAACCTAAATTACTATCTCAGGTTCCCAATTACCCACTTCTTCACAAACCAACTACCCAACATAATTACATTTTCCCTCGAGCTCTCGGTCAGATCCTCACCAGCTACAACTACAACAGTCACAGCTCTCTGACAACAGATAGCTGCGAATGACCACTTCCACGTGGAGATCCTCAAACTCTACCCAGGCAACAGCCCTTGTCGGACACACAGTCTCTCTCACCCCAAACCTGAGACTAGCAAACGATGCTCGTTCGTGCCGAACCCAGCGATCCCAGCCTCCCAGGCCCCAGCACAGAGTTCAGCTGCAGCATCACCAGCTCCACCCCTCAAATTATCATCCCAGAAATCCAACAGCTCCGGAATTCAGCGGTCACAACTCAGCATTAACACAACGCAAACCCCTCCGACACGCCCCCCAAACCCCACGCATCGCCCCAGGGTTCCACCGGACAGAGCAGCGCACCCCCGCGCCGCATCCTGCCGGCCGGCGCGCAGACCGCGATCCGCTCCCCCGAGATCCGCCCCGAGAGCACGACCCGATTCGCCGCGGAGCTAGCACCGCCGGTGGCGATCGAGCAAGACAGAGAGAGGAAGGGAGGGAGGGTGCTGGTGGTGCTGACCTGGGCGGAGAGGATCTGGAGGTCGATGCCGGCGAGGCGCTTGAGGTGCTCCCGGAGGAGGCGCTTGGAGTCGTACTCCCGGATCTTCTTCCGCGCCATCGCCCCCTGACGAAAGCTTCTGTGGAAGGGCCGCCCTGCGCTTCCTTCTCGGAGGAGCGGGCTGCGAGCGAGCGAGCGAGCGTGCGTGCGTGCGCTGAAGTCCGGTGCGCGGCGCGAGCAGAGCACGTCGCGTGCGCTGGTAATTATACGGCGAGAGAGACCGGTGGGTAGTGAGATCGGCGGGCGGGGCGGGCGCGCGGCGGGGGTAGCTGGTGGTTTCTCTGGATGGGTGGGGTGGGGTGGGCCCGCGGATGGTTTGGTTGTGGGTAGATGGGATCTGGTTGGGCTTGGGCAGGTGCCTGCGGCTGGGGCCGTTGGGTTGGTGTGCTGACATAAACACGCGCCACATTTGGACATGTCAAGGCTACGGACTCTCTCGTCCGTGTCACGGGGTAGGAAAATAAGGTCACGCACGCCGTCGGTCATGGATTTGTGTTGATGGCACGGCCGCAGCTGCGACAAAAGTTTTCAACAAGTGAAAACTGGGCAGATGTGCCTCGTGCGTTACTGACCCGTCAATGCGATGGGCGGAATCATGGCGCGTCAAACGTTTTTCGCCGCTCTCGCTCCCATGTCGTTGATAAAGTCGTTCTCGGAAGCGGATCGTCGGCTCGTCGCATTTCTTTTGCAGGCAAGAGTGGACGATCTGGTGCTGCCGGGGACTGATGGGCGTTGGAAGGTATAATGCGATGGGCGGAATCATGGGGAGTTGGTAGGTGCTGTTCGTGCTCTCTCTCCATCCATTGTTCCCGTATCAACAAGCAAACATCTACCAAATTCCTCCACCATTTTACCCCACCCGTTGAATATGATCAAAAAAAAAAAAAATTATCGCCTACAGAAGAAGACCCCATTCCATTTCTTAAACCATCTTATGCAAGGATTCCGTTAGGTATGAAGCCAGAAGTAGATAGTTATTCCTCTATTCATAATTCAGGGTCAGCTATCAGATGACAATCCTGCTGATGCAATTCAATTATTTGTACCATGAACACCTTGGATTGGTTACGAGGGTTGGGTACGACCAGCATGATACCATGAACACCTTGGATTGGTTACGAGGGTTGGGTACGACCAGCATGTTATCATGCCAAATTTCGTCCCTCCCGAACACCAGCAAATTAGCGAGCACACAGAGACCAGGTTGGGCAAAAACAAACACTTCCGTTCCCACTAGCACATACCAACAACATTTTAAACCCAAATCATAAGAATCAACTCCGTTAGTACACATTCGAACATCACCATCTCAGCCAAGGGATGATCTTCAGAACAACTAACACGTCAGGGCCCAACGTCCCTGGGGAGCAAAGGTCATTATCATTACATCCTACTACTCACCACCGTAGACGACAGGCACATCTGCCGCCCGAGCGCATCCAACCTGCTAACCCCAGAACATGTTAGCCATGAGATTGGACATGCTCCCTGTACAAGCTAGGCTATTAAAGAAAAAAAGAAGATACACTCACCTACCTGTTGCAAAATATCAGACAAAAGCAAAGTTCATGCAGCTCAGCAGACGAGGGGGCGATGGAAGATTATTCTTCTTGGTAGGTATTAGTAGTTGACGTGGAAGCAGGGTTTCGCTTGACAAAGTGGCCTGCAGGGCGGGAGCCTCTGCTGTGACCACGCTCCCTGAACACTGGTCCTGAAGCGGCAGGCCCCTCGGTCCGTTCGTCAACGCTTGGGTTCTGCTGGAAGTCTGTGGGTTTGTAGGATCCAACTGGTTGGTACTCGAGGTGACTGCCACCCCTTCGCCGTTCAGCATTCGTGCCATGGCTTGGTCTCCCGGCATCATAACCTCTTCCCCTGTGAGTACCACCTCGGTTGTACCTCCCATTTTGGTGGCCCTGGCGACGCAGTGGAGGATTAACCTGCTGCTGTTCTGCACTTGTGTGAGTCTCATTGTTCTGTTTTCCATCTTCCCGTGTAAGGTTTTCATGCTCAGAGTGTGCGTCCTTCTCACCAGTGCCATCATTCCTTTGAATTGGTTTACTGCTGCTGTCTGGATGGGTTGCACTATCAGATCCTTTGGAGCTGTTCATCTCAATCGTGTCTCCATGCGAATCGACTTGCCCTTCCATAGCATTATTGCTTTGAGAATGGGAGTTGGATTTTGGTTTCCAGTGTGCTCTAGAATGTGAAACTGCCCCGGTGCTTTTCCCCTCAGACCTTGAAATGTTCTTGTGATTGG
Source organism: Eragrostis nindensis (assembly GCA_012490785.1). Taxonomy (NCBI): domain Eukaryota; kingdom Viridiplantae; phylum Streptophyta; class Magnoliopsida; order Poales; family Poaceae; genus Eragrostis; species Eragrostis nindensis. Next base: position 201,351 of record JAAXCT010000105.1, on the reverse strand, counting down.
ATGAGTTTGAATCCATAGCCAATGCTGCTGGTTGATAGATTAAGTCATTCCTGCCCTCTCTATCTTTGCTCTCATTTCTTTGAGCCTTAATATGCTGTCGCCTTTGCCTGTTAGCAGCATTGTGTTCTTTTGCAGAACTGACAGGCAATGAAACTATTTCAGCAGTGGCTGAACTATTCTCAGCAGCAGTACCAGCCTGGGATTTCAACTGCTTAACTTCTTGCTGGACAGTTTCAATTGGCTGGTTCTGATCGGCAGACTTCTGCACATCCTTTGATTCATGAGAGTTCTCTGCTTGCTCGATAGGATTTGGCATCACCGTAGCCGATTCATGTGCATTCCTTCTGCGCCAAGAAGGATGAGATTTCCCATGCCCCTTGTTAGCTTTCTTGTCCTCCCATTTCTTCGGTTCGGTTGCAGCATCAACTTTAGGATCACTGGACTTCTCAACTGCTTCCTTATCCTGACTCTTATCCACAGATGTTTTCTCTGACTGCAAATTTGGCCCCAGATTCTGCTGTTGCAGCTCTTTGGACAGAGGCTTAGGTACATATCTCTCCATTTCAGCCCTCTTTGTTCTCGTGACATTCTCCCCATCATTCGAGCTCTTTCCAGATAGTTGAAGCGGGTCAGATACTGCAGCGTTCAGTATGGCTCTGTCAGATTTTTCATTCTGCACTGCTGGTTTAACCGGTGCCCACAAGACACCTTCGTTACCATGTGGCTTCTCAACAGGACGAACAGCATGCTGCTGTTTTCCGGATCTTCTTGCTTGCTGAGGCCTTGATCGATTGTTTTCTGTATTAGGTGTTTCCTCTGGTGATTTAACAGGCTCCTGCTTCAAAGATGGAAGTGAAATTCCACCCACAGTTATACTTCCCACAGTAACAATAGTACCTTCAGTGGGAACTATAGAGCTACTGATGATAACACCACCAGTATATGTCTTTGGCTCACTAGAGACTTTCGATGTATTCTGCTCATTGAACACCACAGGTGGATGTTGAGTAACTGGGGCATCTTCCACCTTTTTCTTATTTCTCAAATGCCGGGCACCCTTCTTGTTCGGGGCTGGGGGGTCATCTTGTGAAGTGGTAACAGCTGTTTTCGTCTCCAAAGAACTCTCAAAAACTTTCTTGGCATTTCCATTGCCAACTGGAATACTTTGCTTCTCGCCATGAATTTTCTCCTCGGAAACAACATGCCTTTTTCTGAAACCCTGCTTAGGCTTTGGAACACTGATGTCATGTGATTGTGTGATACTTTTCTGCACAACATGCTCCATGTTGCTCTGTATGTTCCCAGCTGATGATGAGGCAGCAGGATCTTTGCCAGCACCTGCAGCATGAAATAGTGTAGTAGACTGGGGCTGCACAAGAACCGCGGTGTGCTTATCATTAGAAGGCTGGAGAGCAGCAAGACTATCAAGCGATGCAACATCACGTAGTTCAGCAGTTGAAGCGGCAAGTTTAGCAGTCACATCAAGGCCAGCCTTTTGCTTGTTATACCCATCATTAGCCTCTACTGTCATATCATTTGAATTCTTCTGAAGTACTGCCGACCGTCTGTTCAGTTCTTCCAATTTCGCAAGAGCTTTTGCCTTTTGGTTCTTTATCCTTTCCTCTTCCTCGGCTTGCAGTTTTTTTGCACGTTGTGCAGCCAACTCCCTCATTTTTGCACGCTGAATTGAGAAAAACAAAGCAAAGAAAATTAATTGGTAATCACACTGTCCGAATTCCTAAGAGCATTTGATCCAAACAATTCCACAGGAAATGAAAGCAGATATATGATAAAAAAGCAAACCAAATCTGAACACATAGTTGAGTAATTGTCATCCAAAAGTCAAACAACCGTATATGAGAATGAGACAGATCCCTCTGCAATGATGAGCTAGTCTTCCTATCAAATCAAGAACAGGTTCAGCAAGGAGCCATATGCTAATTTTAGCATGTCATCATGATGATGATCAGATGATGTTGATGCAGGAACGGTAGTATGAAACTATTTCCATCCAGAATGTCATAATGATGATGATGATGTTGATGCGGGAACTGTAGTATGAAACTATTTCCATCCATAATTACAAATAAAAACATACTCCAAACAATGATAACATGGCAACAGAAGCGTACTTCACTAAAAATGACTGCACTAGACAAACACAAAACAATTGAGGTAAATTACTGATCAAAACAACAGAGTATCAAAATGTTCAGAAATAGTATAGATCAATGGTCCCTAAGGTAATTAGGGAAAGAAAATTTCGCAGATTGGTAGCCATACAATTAGTAAAATTTACAAATACATATAAACATATACCTGAGACTCGTAATCAGGTGAAGCTGGCATATCATCAGTTACCGCCACAGGTTGATGCTGTGAAGCACTCTCCTGTGGTAGGTCATGCCGGTTATTCCTCAAATCAATTACTGGTAAAGAATCATTTGTCGAACTTTCTCCGCGTCCATGACCCGCAAACTTGTTAGCTGACCTGATTTTAGCAGGACCATGGTGACTGTTTCTTGAAGAATCACCTCTTCTCTGTACACGATCATTAACTGAATCACCAAGCTTGCCCGCTTTGCTGAATTCTGATAAATGTGAGTGTAATGGTCCAACAACTGTACCATCAGTAGGAACATTTGATGGTCTCTGCAGCACTGAAGTAACATGAGACACAGAGTAAGTCTGGTCGGAAGCAGAAGCAATACCAGCATCGACAGCAGTGGACGATACATCTTTCATCACTTGATCTGCCTTTGAATCAGTGCTCTTTTGCAGCCTCTTCAATTCTTTGGATGAGGCTGGTTCCAGGACATTACGGGCATCAACATTTCGAGCTTTGTTGTTTAAACTCTCAATCTTTTCTATCAAAGCTGCATCCTTCTTAATGACAGGTTGCTGATCATGCATACCTGAATTATCCTCCTTGAATTTCTTGTGTAGAATGCCATCACCAGTATCCCTGGGAATGGAATGTGCATTACTAAAAGCTGATGGCTGCTCAATTGGTACTGGACCTCTCTGGTCTGGCACCGATTTCATAAGTACCCTGTTTCTATCACCAAAGGTATCCCTTGTCTCTGTCCTCATGTTCAAATCGGTCCGCTTTCCATCAGGATGTGGAAGAAGAGGAGGTGCTGGTTGAGCATTCCTTTCCACTTCATGAGTACCCCCTACACGATCAGGGTTATCGTGCAAAATCCTAGGCTGTCCTCGATTGAACACTTGTACTCTACCAGATTCCAGCGACTCCCTTGAAACCATGTCATGTTTGCCTGCCCTGCCCTGAGAATGCCCAGGGTGGAACTTGTCATTCTGATTTGGGAATTGATTCAATATTCCTGGTTGATGAGGACCTCCTATGAAATGTGGATCTCTGATGAAATGTGGATCTCTGACATTAGCATTATTAAAATTCGCCCGTGGACCATAATATCCATCATATGGCCCTGGGCCCTGGTAAACTGGTCTGACTGGAATAACAGGCTGACTCATGACATAGGAGTTAGGAGGCATAGGATGATACGCATCCCCATTTTTAGGGTGATATCCACCATGCGCAGAGCTCTGCCTTGGTGCTGCTTCAGAGTTGGGTGGGTACTGACCATAATAACCAAATTGTTCAACAGGGAAACTGCCAGGTGGACCTACAGGCCTGTACGGGCCACCTGGTGCTGCTCCTCTATGCCACATTCCCTCAGGGGCATGACCAGGAGGTGCACGCCATGAATCAAACTGTGGAGCAGGCATACGGAAATTAGGAGGGTACGGCTGTGGATGCTGGCCTTCATTTGGCAGACTTGTCGCTGGGAAAGGAGCATTCTGCTGATCTGTCTTCAAGATATCCACAGTCTGATTACTGGGTGGAGAAATAACCTCACCAGGTCCTAGAACACAAGCCATTCCGTCACGTAATACGGCAATTAATGTAGTTTACAGAGGACATTATCAGCTATGATACAATGATGCTGTGAAAATATTCATACCAGTTGTTATGCTTTTCCCTTGTTCATTTTGTGATGCTTCTTTGCCAGAACTAGAAGTTGGGCGCCCTTTTGAACTATGGCCTAGCATAAAACATGTGTAAGGAGAACTATTCCACAAAAAACTAGAAGAAACTGGCATTTGTAAGAGAAAAGCACTTTTGCTAAAATAGTTCAACAATGGTAACATTTATCTAGTACATATGTGTAGACTTGCAGTATAAATTTGGCACAGAACAAGGAGCAGAATCATAAAATCATATTAGTGCACAAAGTTACCTCGTTGACTGTTTGAATCAGAACATTTATCAGAGCCAAGTGTAGGGAAGTCACCAGTACTTAGAGTGAACCCATGACCATGTGATGCAGAACCCTACATGTTAAAACCAAAAATATAAAAAGAAAGACGTATTGATTCTCAATTCAGATGAAGTTCAGGGTTTGCAAAATTACCGGTCTGTCAATAGTCCTTATCGATACTTTAGCATTCTCTGAAGCATTATCCGCGAATCGAGAAAGCTGTGAACTTCCTGGTCTTGTTTCTGCACTTCGGGGGCGACTAGTGGAAACTGGTAAATGAGGTGATGGAAATGTGCCTGATGCTGAAGATGGCCGAGAATTTGGCCCCCAAGCATTGGGGGAGCCAACTGATTCGCTCCCAGCTGTTGATGGCCTTGAGCCACCCCCAGAAGAGGGCCGACCATTCAAGTGGCTAGGTGAACTTGAACTTCCATCATTCTTGGTTGACAGAATTGACGAGGTACCCCATGCATTTGGTGTTGTCTGTGTTGGTTTGCCCCATGTGAGGGTGCCCCTAACATTGAAACCAAAATCTCATGAGCTAAAACATCATCCTAGATATCAAAAGCATCCAAACAGAAAAATAATTAGCAAGTATAACACAAGGTGTGTCCTTACTTTGGAACAATTTCCAGATTGGGATCAAGACCATGGTTTTCCAACCTTCATAAACAACCAGCAAATCAATCCACAGATACGGAAGTCCAAAGGATTATAAGAAGCATATGTTTCAATAGCCAATAGGAGTATTATTACCTCTGACTCGGTAAATTAATAGGTTTTGGGACTTTTCCCAGAACAGTCATGCCAGATTTCCTTGCCGGAGCAGCCCATCTGAAGGAAGGCATATGGAATAATGAAATTAGCAGATAATACCAGCAGTAATGCCAAAGCATCTCATGTAATCATGAACCAATGCAGGCCAGTAAATTTATTATGCAAGGAAAAGAAAAAAGCAAAAAACATACTTATGTTACAGCAGCATTTTAGACATCTAAAACCTGGCCACCAATGGCATGCCCTATCACCTCAAATTTTGACAATTTTACTTGCAGTTACATTCAATCATTAAGTAGAGACTCTCAACTGAACAGACAAACTAGAGCACCATAGGCTTAGACGGTAGTTAACCCACTGTTATTACCTTCAAATTTCAGTAACTCTATTCATAAATTCACAAATAGGTTATACATGGAAAGTTAAAAACAGCAAATGAGGTTATTCACATACGGAAAAGGGTAAGCACAGTCCAACTACCAAGGGCGGGCAGTTCAACAGTGCAGAACTTTAAGCAGAACACTAGAATTTCCGCAAACTGCGCATATAATCACCAAATCATCTAACAACCTGTCGTGTTCTCCACATGGACCGGGCTACCGGATACGTCCAACAGCCAAAACTGACAAAACCTCAAAAAAATACTCAAATTTGAAAACAATTTGATAGCACATGTCAACAGGAGTACCAAATCAGCTGAACTACGTATTCCATTGGACCAACTGACCAATAGGGGTTCAATATCAAACCGAACCATCTAAAAGCTACCATGCACACAACGAATATCAATCCAAATAGAAGCTGCATGCTGCTTCCACACACACACACCGTCAAACCGATGCTATATTACCCGAATTCTTCCGAAAATTGCGAAACGTGACAATGCACACGGGTACAGCCAGAATTGCAGCAGCACAATTCGGAACAAAAGGAAGTTGCAGCGTGTGTAGGGGTGGAATAGAGATCGCGAACCTCCTGTCCGTGGTGAGAAGGCTCGAGGCCATGGCCCCTCTGCCCACGAGCTGGCTCCCTCACCGGGCACACGCCTCTAATTGCCCGGTCCAAATCGTGCGGAATCAACAGCCGGTGCGGGACCTGGCCCCAAGGCGGGCGAGATCGAGATCCCTGCGCCTCCCTCCCAGGAGCCGCGAGGAGTGAGGCGGGGCCTGAAACCCTAGGACGAGGAGGAGGAGGCGATCGAAGGGGGAGGCGGAGCCTGAGCGGCTGGGTCGGATCGGCGGCGGCCGACGCGGAGTCGGATGCCTGAGATGGGGACGAGGTAGAGGGGCCCGCGGCGGCCTGCCGTCCGGCGAGCGGCGGCGACGGGGGAGAGAGAGGATGACGGGTGGGGCCCGCTTGTCAGAGGCGAGGTAGCGGGGGCGGGGCGGCGAGGCGGAGAGAAGGTTGGGAAAACGCTCGTGGGAGCAATATAAGGAGGAGGAGATGGACGCGTGGCGGGTCTGGAGTGGCCGTCCGGAAGAGAGCCCGTGGGCGCTCTGGGCCCGCGTGTCAGTGTGATTACGGACGCGTGGTGCGATTGGAATGGAGGAAGGCGGCAGGACGGTGTGGCGGCTCGGCGCAGAGGATCCGGCAGGGGCGCTTGAGAAAGCTGGGCCGCTATTGCGTGCTTGGATTTGGCTCGCCACGTCGGACGCGGCGACTTGGACGTTTCGTGCCAGGCAAGGATACAAGAGAGCAACGGCTCCACTTTGAGCCTCTTCAGTTTTTTTTTCTTTTTTTTTCCGAGAGAGCCTCTTCAGTTAATGACGTCACGATTCAATATGAACCATTGAACCATCTCATCTCTCTCGAAATCGAATCTTGATGTGATATGCTATCGAATTTTGTACGAGGGTCTACATGCAAGAAGGAAAAACTCAAACCATAAGCTTCAATGTTCCATACTTATGCACTTCAAGTGGGTTATGATATGATGTTATCTTATTTCATTATGTACTATCAGAAACTAAAGATGACACAATACTATGATGGGATCTAGATATGTTTGTTGCATCCTTGGTATCACTCTCACAACAACTGCCACGCTCTATCCTAACATTTTCAAAAACATGATATCAGGCTTATCAGCATGTTATATCTTCTTTATCAATGAAACGGGCACTGTCAGTGACATTTTGTTAAAAAAAAAAGTTGTCAACAAGATATGCCCAAACCAATATCATGGTACACAACACGCACATTGCTGCTGAATGGAGTAGATATTTTACTTACAATCTCTGGGGAAGCTAGAGTCATGTAGTTTTCAAGCACTATTCAAGTAATTATATGCAACGAACAAGTGAAAATTGTTTTTGATCATGATGGTTCGCCACGGCTTAAATTCCCTTCCTCTCGTCACTATATTCGCGAGCGATGCTGTGCTAACTTTATTATTTGGATATTCTAAATGAAATGGTTGATGGATTCCATGTTGCCTGAATATCTTAAGTCGACTAAGAGACTAAAAAAAAGTCAACTAATAAGAAAAATAAAGCCCGATTGCCTTAAATTAGCTGGACTAAAACGTTGGTTGCTGCACAAGGGCAACGCAAGCCTCATTCAAAGTATAGTGATTGTTTATCAAATAGGGAATTTCAGCGAGCCGATGGGGGAAAGAGTCCTTTCTTGCGATATTCATGTGAAATTTGAACACGTTTCCTGCTTTCTTTTTTTTTTTGCGAGGGCAGTTTCCTGCTTTCATATGTGCTTAACTTGATTTCATCGATCTTTGTTTTATTTCCATTAACGTTTATATATGAAGATCAGTAAAAATTGAACTAATATTAGAAGTTAACAACCGAGATATAATGTTTGCTTATTTTAGAGATATCAATTAAAAAAGAATTTTGCGGTGTCATTCCTATTGCGAATTTACCCCTTATTTTTCAAGTTTATGATTTTACCTCTGATTTATCAAACTAAAACCAGAGTTTACTCATGTCATTTTGATTTTACCTCTAATTTGCTTCAAAACCAGGAGTAAACTCGGAACCACAGGGAAAAGGAGGAGTAAAATCGCAATAGGATGCAAACCGGGTGTAGAAACACAAATGCCTCCGAAAAACCTCAAAAATCTAATGTTTGCTTGATGACAAAGTTGTAAGTGACCACCATGAAAATACAAATACATACAAAGGGGAAAAAGAGAGAGGTAAAAAGATTTGGACTTCATTGGGGCAAGAAAACGAGCCAGAAGCTTAACAGCAGTAGGGCCCTCCTCCTTTTAAATGGGGATTGCTAAACTCCACCCAGGCATTTGAGAGAGCTCTCCCACCCGATTTTGTTCAGCCTCTTGACTACTCTTTGCTCCTTCTTCTCCATCTCGGCGGGTCTCCGACCACCTTCCCCATCTCCCGCATGAACTCCGACGGGCTAGTGTCTTAGGGTTGGGGGTTGTGGGCCTCACCGGTGTTCGTCGAACATAGAGAGGGGGAGGGGGGGGGGGGGGGGGGGGGGGGGGGGGAGAGGCAGGCCGGCAAGCGGTGGTGGCGGGAGAGACGGCGGAGGCGAGGGGCGGGGACGCCGCCGGAGCTCGTGGCGGAGATGACGGTTGGGCCAGGGTAGGCGGGGGCGAGGACGACGACGGCGGGTGGGAGGCGGCGGCGGTGGTGGCGGAGGTGGTTCTCTCGGCGGGCTAGGGTTCGCCGAGCTCGGGCGCGCGGCGGTGCGCGCGGAGCTCGGCGAAGCCTAGCTGCGAGGCTGGGCGGCGGCACGCGGGGGGCTGCAAGTCGCTGGAACTCGGAATCGATGAAGAAAGGCTGGAGGTTGAAGATGAAGGAGAGCCGCTGGATCTTGATCGTGTGGCCAGAAAATTCGGATGGCGGAAGGAAGAAAATTACCCGGGTGGAATGCAGACAGGCCCTTTTAAATACCCCGATCCCGGCTGCCACCCGCTCGCGCCCCGATAGCAAGGAACGCTCGATGTCGCGGTCGCAGCGTGTTCCGAGCTCGCCATGCGACGCCACGTGGCGCTTCGCCGGCGCCGTCCCCGCTCGGCACGCCCGGTCGCAGTCACCGGTGCGTCGGTCCGGCGCCACGGCCAGCTGGCGCGCTTCCTCACCGATCACGACTGACGACGACGATGGCGGCGGCAGCAGCGTGGGCGTCGGCGGCGACATCGTGGTGATGGTGCCGGCCCGGGGCTCCGAGACGCCGGCCACGCGCGCACGGATGCCGGGGCTGTCACAGTGCGCGTCGCCGGAGGCGCGGGCCAGGATCGGCGCCGCGTCGCCGGCCACCGCTCGGCGCTTGGCCGTCCGGCTCTACGAGAGCCTCGGCCGCCACGGCCTCCGCCGCGAGGCCGACCGCGCGTTCCGGGACGCCGCGGAGGAGGCGCCGGCGCCGGACGAGGAGGAGGGCGACGGCGGGGAGCTGACGGGCATGGCGTGCCTGCTCAAGGACGGCCTCGTCAGCTACCTCCGGGAGTTCGCCAAGATCACGCCGCCGGTTCCCAAGCAGGTGCGTACACGAGTGCATCAGCATGCATGGTTAAGAACGTAAGTACTGCATATATGCAGTGCCATTCGCCATACTGGCGAATTTTCGGACTAGAAGAAAGATGAGACGGCATGATTTTGATCGCAGACCACCCTTCGACACAACTACTGATATTCCATTTTTCAGAAGGATACTATCCTAGAAAATGAACATTATTTTTTTCACAAAAAGTTGGCAATGTTAGATAGTCTTCCACGAACTCAACGAGAACAAAATATGAAATATGTGCTTGAAAATTGAAATGAAAGAAGAGTTATACATTCATATAAGCTCAAATGTTGCCCTGCAGAGACGAAGAAGAAAGTTTCAAATTGATAAGTATCTATTGGATTCACTTCTTGGATTTCGTCCTGAAATGTGCTTAATAAGATCAAGTTATTTTTCTCATCTTTAATACGTTCATATGTCAAAAATGGCCAATCTTGTCCAAGCAGCCGCTCACAATCAAGTTGATGTATAAATTAAAGAAGTATTTGAATAAACACATATTGAACAAAATTAGTGGTTTAAAAGTTTCTTTATGGCGTCAAAAAGTGTGTGATAGAGGCCTAATAGAGAGAAATACCAAAGAGAGACAGACCCTAAAGCTACAGGTTGGGATAGTTAGCCACCACTTCAGTTGACTAAAATTATCTTAATGGGTGACTTACGTTGTTCTTCTATCAAGGCAACAAGATATCTCACCAGATGGAACAATAGGATTCAACGACTATGTCAAACATAGAACGAAACATTAATTCATTCGTTGAACACGAAGTCTCTACATGTCACAATTCCTAACTATGATGACGCAATCTGGAAAGTGGGCTTACAAGTTGAATATATTGTACGCTGCTTAAGCCGGCTTCGAAGTTAACTAATCATTCTGATTAAACCTGGACTCTTCATAGAAAGATTAAATAATTCCTTCTTACCTCCTATGTTGTTGATGACTTGTCATTACTTTCATAGCTACGCTTTCATTCCTTTGTCAAAGACCCAAGTATAGGTTCTTCTGAACTTCATAGCAAATGTGTAATATTATAGGAAATTATTTTACAAACCCAAGTTACAAAAAAGTAATATGACGGCTCATTTTTTTTTGACTGGCCGTATAGCTAATACGACAGTAAAAAATTAATACAACAAAATACTGCATTACAGCTAATGTGATTTAACAGGAGCATATGACGGGTCATTTTTGGAAAAGAAATTTAAATATACAAGAACAGCTGAGTACAACATTACAAGATGTTGTGAAAATACTCTAATTTACTGTAATTTAGATATTATACTATCTACGGCCGGTACCAATATGGTGGATATGCTGCAGGTCGTCAAATTTTGCGGGATAACATATTCTAGGAGGATTGAAACGGCCACCTTCAGCTATGAGACCTTCGGCAACAAGCTGCTAGAGTGTTTTCTACAACCAGTGAGAAGCATGTCCCTGAGCAAGAGACTAGCTGAGCTTCACATATTGAAAGGAATTGATGGCTACATCATGCCGGGTTCTATAACTCTAGTCCTCGGCCCGCCTGGTAAATCAACTTTGTTAATTCAAGCACACAAAATAAGTACTATTTTGGTCCCATGATCCTGAAGATGCAAACATCTAATCCCTTGTCATTGGTGAGGAGAAGCAGAAATGTGGGCAGTTACCAAAAGTTCAAATATGTCATGGTGTTCTTTACAATGAAATATCTGGGCCGGTCTGGCCACCCTATCAAAAATTATGATTGTGTCTATCTGCTAGCTAAATCTTGAAAAACCATAACCTATTCGTTGAACTGAAATCTGAAGTAATTTGGTTATGTTTTCGCTTATGATATATTCATTGCATATGGACTTCATTCTCAAGAATTACACAAAATTAAAAACAAAAAATAGTACTGTAGTCTTTATATAAGCACTTTATGTCTCACGGTAGTCCATTTCTGTCCCACGCAGGCAGTGGAAAGAGCACCTTGTTGAAGATACTTGCCGGTAGGGCAGATCCAAGTAACGATTCTGGACTGACAGGCACGGTAATCTACAATGACAAGACAGCATCGGAGGTTCAAAAGAGTCGACTAATTGCCTATGTCTGTTGTCAGCTCAACAAGTAAGTCACGCTCAAGCTAGCACTTGAATGAAGATGGTGAATTCAAAATTAAGTTAGGTTGCGACAAACTGGTACCTTCCTTTGGATAAATTTATGACAAGGCATGAAAAATAAAATATCATAATAATATTTAAAGTGATGAAATTACACGTAAAAGGAACTCAGAAAATAGTTAGTATCTAAGGGCTATTTATGGGGGTGAAATGTAAGAATCCTGGTAGTTATGTTATCTGAGGCAGATATGAAGGTCAAAGGAAAACGACTTCAATTGCATAGCTGCTACATATTCTTATGCTCTCAACATCTTCAGCATTCATAATTCTGATTTCTGCCTAGGCACATCCCCTTCCTCTCAGTTCGAGAAACTCTAGAGTTTGCAAGGGACTGCACACAAGGCCTGCGTCCAGAGAATTTCACGCCACAGATGCGAAAATTCTTCGCTTATGCGCTTGTCGAAGGACAGGATCCCTTTCTTGAATATGTCATGCAGATCCTTGACCTGAAGAAAATAGAGAACTGCCTTGTGAGTGGCATATCAGATGGTGATCGGGACAAACTAATAATAGCTGAGCTCGCACTGGGAACCTACTCGGTCATGGTCTATGACCAGCCATTGACAGGATCAGACCCAGTAATGACCTATGATTTGGTGAACACTATCAGGAGTGTCTGTAGAATTCAGCAATCATCAGCAGTCATGGCCCTCAACCACCTATCCCAAGAAGCATTTGACCTATTTGATCGGATCATCCTGCTTGGAGAAGGGCATGTTCTGTACCAAGGTCCAAGACAAGTTGCAGTCACATACTTTGCTCAACTAGGGTACAACTAGCAAAACCTTTGTTTTTGTCAATTTTACAGCCGAGTTTTGTTTGACTAAGAAAATTTAGAAACTGCTATTAGGTATATGAAGCCGCCGCATGTGGAGTCCTGGGAGTTTCTGCAAGATATTGCTGCCGAAAATGGCATGCAGTACCTATTGCCAAGGTCAACCCAAGAGCTTGGAGGAGCTTGTGGAGTGCTACTACTCATCCGACCATTACCTGGATATCATAAGGATCATTGGCATGGGCAACGAGTTCAGTACATATTGGGTAGAGAGTGAACCAGGAATTGGCTTATCCTTGAAGGAAGCAAGCCTGTGCAACCCAAATGTTCCTTCAGACGAACATCAAGCAATGAGTGAGTTATGCGCCCGTTTTTTTATCGGTATATAGCGCAAAATTATAACTTGTTCATGCTTTCAAGGCTAACACATCTGATTTTTACTAACAGAAGTAGTTGTTGCAAAGCTTCTGAACAAATCTAGATCTGCCAGTGGGGTGGAAAGTACAGGAAACATCCAAGTTGGCGACATAGTAACGGGAATTTCCATAAATGAAGAGCCAATGCAATATCTAGCAACTGGGCCATTACTTGAACGACAGCAACACTTACATCAGGTTTTTCCCACTCTACATCATGCCCGTGGCCATCTCCGCCTTCAGCTTGAACAATCCGACAATAAGGCAGGTTATTATATTAATGGTTTCTTTTCACTTTATCCTTATCATTAATGACATATCACATAAGTTTAAAGGCGCTGGAAATCTGTCACAATAGACTTGAGGATTTTTTTCTAAATGATTTTATTCTGAATCTTTTGCACTAATAGCAAGAATATATGCTGCAGAGAAATGAGAATGAACCGCACTGGGAGAAACTTAAGATACCTTATGTGCAACCATGGTGGGCATCAACTAGAACCCTAATCCAAAGGCAGCTTAGAATCTTGAAACAGCTTCATGTATTGAGCATGCTTCGACTAATCCAGGTTCGCTAATTATTAAAATCGTAAATATATAAAATAAACAATTACTTTCTTTGTCACGATAGGTAAAGGAATATTGATACGCCTTCTGCAGGTATGCATTGGTATCTTTGCTGGGACGCTGTTCTACAAGCTTGGCGGCCACTATAATCTTCAAAATATGAATTCTGTGAGAGCTCTAGGCTTTGTAACCACCATGAGCATTTTACTCATAAACATGCCTCAGCTCCCACTATACATGCTTCAGAGACCAATATTCTACAAACATAGGGACCAAAGATTTTTCAGGACATCCTCCTATGTTGTTGCTCATTGTGTTACAAATCTACCTCAAGCTTTTGTTGAGGTAATTTCATCCTTTAATCTTATTGCATTAAAGGTTCTTAACTTCTTATTACTTTGAACAACATGGCAATAATGATAGTTCTATAAACAATTCCGTGCATAATGCAGGCATTCCTTTATTCAGTTTGTGTATATTTTCTAGCTGGGCTCACAAGGGAAAACGATGGAGCAGTTTTCTTCGACTACCTAATTCTGATGTTTCTCGTAGCCTACTTTGGATCATCAATCTTCTTCTTCCTGAGTGCAGTTGCACCCATTCCTGAAGTAGCAAATGCATTGGCAGGTACTTAATGTTTCTTTTCTATCTTTATAACTCTTCTTAAACAACTCAAGTTATACACAATTCTGTACATTCCCGCTGCAACTCAAGGCGTATCATCTATTTACAAAAATTTCAGCAGCCTTTGTTAGAGTAAACCTTGTGTTCCTGGAATAATCTAGAATATAGTAGAGTCTTGAAAACTAGTGATATGTTCTGGAATGTAGCAGAACTACTGTAGCGGTACTGTAGCACCGACTTACTGTAGCTGTAACCTTCTAGAGTCTAGGAGAAGTAGCAGCCAGCCTCCTCCTATGTACTATAAATAGCATCTAGTGTGCAAGTAATGGAAGTGCCTTAGTGTGCCCAAGCATTAGCCTTCTCTAGCTCCCTCTTCTCTAGCTACTAGCTTGCTGTCCTGTGTCCAGCACCTCCTTAGAACTAACAATTGGTATCAGAGCCAGGAGAATGTCGTCCTCGCCAAAGTCCCCAAAGGCTGGACATACCAGCGCTGCTGCAGAGCGTATTGTCGCTAACTCCTGCGCCGTGGAGCTGCCGCTGCTGACCAAGACCAACTACCATGAGTGGTCCTTAGTCATGCAAGTGAGCTTGGAGGCGCTGGGGCTGTGGGAAGCAGTGGAGTCGGACAGGGTCGACCGTCGCGAGGATAGGCTCGCGTTGGCTGCCATCTTGCGTGGGGTGCCGTCGGAGATGAAGGCCGGGCTCGCCGTGAAGAAGTCGGCGAAAGAGGCGTGGGCAGCAGTAAAGGCGATGCGGCAAGGAGATTCGCGCGTGAAGGAGGCCAACGCGCAGCGGCTCTTGAAGGAGTTCGAGAACGTTGCGTTCCTTGATGGTGAGTCCATCGACGACTTTGTGTTTGCGCGTTCAAGACATCGTCACCAAGCTGAGAGAGCTCGGCGAGAAGATGGAGGAGGGTCGCGTGGTGAGAAAGATCCTGCGCGTGCTCCCCAAGAAGTTCAACCAGATCGCGGTAGCGATTGAGATGCTCCTGGACTTAAACTCCATGTCCGTGGAGGAGCTCGTCGGAAGGCTGCGTTCGGCGGAGGATCGCTCTGCCGACGACGAGGTGGCTGAGGCCGGTGAGGGCGTTGCACGCTTGCTGCTCACAGAGGAGCAATGGGAGGAGCGTCGGCGTCAGCGCGGCTGCAAGGAGCATGGGCGTCGCGGTGCTGTGCGACGTCGCTGCAAGAAAGGCAGTAGCCGTAGTGGCGGCTATGACGGGGACAGCGACGACTCAAGCAGCACAAGCTCGGGTGCTAGTAGGCGCCACCGAGGACGTTGCTTCAACTGCGGCGAGCGGGGTCACATTGCAAGGTTCTGCCGCCAGCCAAGGAAGGAGAAGGCACTGCTTGCCGACGCCGACGACGAGTCGACGCTGCTGTAATGGCGGAGAGCGCCATGTCGTGGTTAGGGGGAGACGCTGCTGGAATAGAATAGTCAAGATGAAGTGAGGAACACAAGGATTAGGGGGAGAATGTTAGAGTAAACCTTGTGTTCCTGGAATAATCTAGAATATAGTAGAGTCTTGAAAACTAGTGATATGTTCTGGAATGTAGCAGAACTACTGTAGTGGTACTGTAGCACCGACTTACTGTAGCTGTAACCTTCTAGAGTCTAGGAGAAGTAGCAGCCAGCCTCCTCCTATGTACTATAAATAGCATCTAGTGTGCAAGTAATGGAAGTGCCTTAGTGTGCCCAAGCATTAGCCTTCTCTAGCTCTCTCTTCTCTAGCTACTAGCTTGCTGTCCTGTGTCCAGCACCTCCTTAGAACTAACAGCCTTGTATTAATCTAGTCAAAACTATCATCTGACATATAGTTTTGGACTGCTACTTACCTGCAGGTCTCATAGTCTCCATTTTCCTTCTATTCAGTGGGTTTGTAATCTACCCATCTAATATTCCTCAGTACTGGAAGTGGCTAATGCATATCAATCCAATTCGTTGGGCCAATATCTCCTTCTGTGATCAACAGTTCTTTAGTGGTTACAAAGACCCCTGCAACAGATATGTAAACCATCTTACTTTCTGTACGGGAAATACAAAGATGGCTGCTGGAAAAGCCTACATGCTCTATGCTGAACTACTTACAAGTGTTTCAGGAAAGCCTTGGGTTTCCTATATGATTCTTATTGGATGGACGATATTTGCGCAGTTGATGGCATTTATGGCCTTAAATAAGATAGAGTTTTCTCAAATGAGTCAATCGGTGCCACAGATTAACGAAAGGAAATTGTCAAAGAACAATCTATATGATGTGGAGAGTTATTCAAATTCCCTCGATGACGGCATGGAAAGTTTCGTTGAATCAGGGCGATACAAGCCTTTGGAGATACCAAAGTCAGAGTCTCATTCAACCAAAGGAATGTACGAGGATGATAGTGAGAGTATTCGGAGCTGGATGGAAGAATACAGAGTTGAAAATGAATCAGAGCAACTGACAATACCAGTCATGCCGATAACTTTAACATTCTTGGATATATCATTTTTGAGGTAATTTTTGATAGACTGGATTTAGAGTTCTATGACTAGTTTAACTGAATTCCTTTGGGTTTCATCTCTAGCCTACTCCAACTTGCTTGGGACTAAAAGGCTTGTTGATGTTGTTGTTATTGTTGGATTTAGAATTCTATGTTAACACACTTCTCTTAAATACACTCAAAAGCTAACAAAGTAGAATTTGATGTTGAACTTTTAAAACAACATGGATAATTGCAACTTCCCAAAAACATGAGTATGACAATGCCTTTCTCGTGACAGGTGTGGAACAGTGACGAAGGAAGATGCCTTTGATTTTGAGAATGTCACTGGGTATGCAACACCAGGAACTATGCTAGCTCTTGTAGGGGGAGCTAATGGAAGTGTAGCAACCCTCTTAAAGTGCCTTGCAGGAAGGACGCCTCCCTATGGCCGTTTTACTGGAGATTTCCGAGTCAATAGCACCAAATCTGCTGCTGAGTTCTCAAAATATGTGGGCTACGTTGAGCAGCTTGATGTTCATCAACCTTTTCTCACTGTACGAGAGTCACTTCAATTCAGTGCCAGCCTTCGTCTTGCAAATGGTGTCAGTAAAACAAGAAGAAACATACATATTGAGTTAGTTCTTGACCAACTTGGCTTGCAGTACTATGCCAATCAACTGGTTGGGTCCTTGAGAGATGGTACCGGGAAAACATTTGAAGTAGCAAAGAAGCTCACAATTGCAGTTGAACTTGCAGCAAACCCAAGTATTCTCTTCCTTGAGGATCCTCTTTCCGGTCTTGATTCTTCTGGAACCTCAGGAATCTTGAGCATCTTATCACAGCTACCAATATCCGGGCAAACAGTCATTGCGACAATTAGCCACCCCAACACTCGCGCACTTTCATACTTCCATCAAGTCATCATCCTGACTCGAGATAGCCATCAAGCTTACTTCGGCCCTGTAGGACTCAACTGCCATGAAATACTTGGGTACTTCACTATGATCCCAAGGGTGCCTCAGTACATTGAGACACAAAATCCTATCAGCTATATCATGGACATTATTGGACATGGAATCCCAAGAACAAGATTTGCAGGAACAGACTTGGCAAAAGAGTTTCAGAGTAGCCATTTGTGTGAGCTGGCCAAGAAGGCCATCAAAACTACTGTCATCAACAATAAACTTGGAAAGGAAAAAGATAGAAACATGGTAACAGATAATTACAAGTACATTGTGTCACTTATATGGCAACTAGGGATGATTTTGCTGAGGACAGAGAGGTTTTTATGGAGGAATGTGAACTACACCTACAGCAGGTTTACTGGTTGCGTGATGATTGGGCTACTGATGGGTTCACTCTACTTCAAGATCAAGTATGACGACACGTATGGGGTGACTTCCAGGTCATTGTACATCTACATGCAAACCATACTCATAGGGGTCATATCTGCTAACAACGTGATCCCTCAGATTGGCACAGATAGGCTTGCCTACTTCCGAGAGATGAGGTCCAAGATGTACCTCCCGATATTCTACCCACTATCATGGGTAATCAGCGAAATCCCCTACTTCCTGATCGCAACACTAGCATTCGTCGGGATTGGAAATGGCATGGCAGGCATTGCAACCCAGACAGCCGCCGATTTCCTGACCTACTGGTCAGTCCTCTTCATCTTCACCCTCTGCATGACCTACTTTGGCATGATGGTCACATTCCTAGCTCCGAGCCCAATCCTCGCCGCGT
This sequence comes from Eragrostis nindensis, assembly GCA_012490785.1. Taxonomy (NCBI): domain Eukaryota; kingdom Viridiplantae; phylum Streptophyta; class Magnoliopsida; order Poales; family Poaceae; genus Eragrostis; species Eragrostis nindensis. The sequence goes on along the minus strand of JAAXCT010000105.1, from coordinate 183,068 downwards.
TCCTCGTCTCGATAGTAACGTCGATGTGGGTCTCTGCTTCTGGCGTGGTGGTCCTCTTTTCAGACATCAGGTTCTACAAGTGGATGTACTGGACAAACCCGTTCCAGTACGCGATGAGCGCGCTGACTACGATAAGCTTCTACTGCGACACATCCCAGTGTCAGACACATTGCACGTGCCCACAGCTCCCTGATGGCTCGTACGTGTGGGAAAGGATATCAAGCATCAGGTCCTTAAGCCAGAGAGGCTGAACTCTGATGTGATAACCTTAGCAGGGATGTGCACAGCATTTGTGGTGCTTGCTTTCCTCTTCTTCATCACACTGAAGCACAACTCGCCACACGCCCATTGAGACTCCTGAGTCACACGATCAAGTGTCGGCTTTTACCATTGCAGACATATTCTTGTCCATCATATCTTAGCCGTCTGTGTCCAGCTGTTGCAACTGTATTACGTTTCATCACACTGTAAAGAGGACTACAACTATTGACTATTGAGTTCTTTTATTGTTGTAAAGATGTATGATCTGTTATGAGATGTCACTCTGTTCTACACACGACAGTGGCTTATTAGATGTAAAACTGTACTCCGCTTTGCAGAGCACGAGTCGGCAGATTAATTACAGTGGTCTAAAGCTACTCCACCCATATGTGCAGCGCATACAACACACTCAAATCACGACGCAAATCAATAGACGACATAGCAAGGGCAGGAGACGAACTTGCCTTTCCCCTTGCTGCTGGCATTCCGTCGAACATGTGATGAGCAGGCGCCACCACCTCGCATAGGTGGGCAAGGCAAGCGTAGTACTAACGTACAATGGGCCAGGCACCTCCTCGAAGGCAGAGGGCTCCTTGACGCTAGCGCCGGCGCCGGGTATGCTGTCCCGCAACGGAACCGCCTCCTGTCCTGCCGATCGCGCGGGCTCTCTCGCCAGCGCGTGGCTGGCGATGGCGCCCTTTGCTTATCGAACGGACCGAAGCGGACGCAAGCGGGGGCTCAAAGTACGCAACCAATGGCGCAAGCGGGAGGCTCAAAGTACGCCAACCAATGGCGCAAGCGGTATGTTTGTAGTCTCACATTTCGCACAAAACCCCTCGACGTTCTCTGCGCAAGAGCGACCGGCCAACCAGACCCGCCGCCCGCCGCCCGCCGCCCGCCGCCGCCGACGTCCGCCGGGAGATCCCCAGGTACCGCAACACCCGCCTCTCGGATCCCCCGTCCACAACACTTGGTCTCCATTGCCGCTGCACCGCTCGTCTCATTTAGCGCGGCGAGTCCGTTGTTGCTCGAGGGAAAATATTCTTTTTTTTTTCTTTGCGCATGGGTTTTGGCGATAAACGGGCTTGGGGGCGGCGGCCTCGGATTGTCTCCCGGCGCGATGTGATACAGGAGGCATTTCAGCGTTCTGGGTCGCGCGGTGCTCGTCACTTCGCCGCTAGGGGTGGTAGGCTGGGGAAGGGGCGGATTTGACGGTGCCTGCGACGTGTTCGTGAAAATGTCGCTTCCAGGATGTGCTCTGAATAGACTGCAGAGACGTTATTTGTGTACTGCATCTAGGACAATGCGTTAGCTGTTAGTGTTGACAGCAGATTTTTCTGGGAAAGGTTGCAGTAGAACATACTAGTACTCTTAGGGTGTTACTGTACAATACATCTAAACAAATGGATAGAAGTAGCCAATTTGCTGCGGTGTTACCACTTATCAGATATTGGCGATTTGTCAAGGCTGTGAAGGTCGTTTTATATTGAGTCCTTGTCTTTGAAATAGTGCTAAATGCCGTGCTCCTTCTCCCTTTTTCTTTGTTTCTCGTGAAGTTTTTGACCATTAGACATGCTCACTGGGAATTTGGAGCGTTAACAGTTCGCTACAAATTAGATAAGGAAGAAAGACATCTTCGTGCATAAGCGCCGAAAAGTCATTCTATTGGGCTTTCCTTCTTTTTCCCAGTAGTAGCCCGGCTTGAGTCCTTTATGACTATGGATATTGAGATTTGGTGGTCTATAATATTTGCATTGATCACTGGATTGGCAGCAAAGGCCCATGTATTGTTTGGATGGGTCCTTCGCTTGCTGTTGGAATAATCATATTTACCGCAATCCATTTCTATTTACTACGAGCCTTTGGATGGATGCAACCCTTATAGCACTGATGACCAGTTTCAATCCTTTGTTTTTTTACATGATCTCGAGTTCTTGATGAATGGATGTGTGTGCACATCAACAAGTTGAACTTTATATTCTTTCCTGCAGTAGTATATACTCTGTTTTAAACACACTTGAGGGTTGATTACTGATGAATTCTTCTAATCTATCACAGCATAAAGAAGATGCCTTCACTTCAGAAAGCGTTGCCTCCAGAACTCGCTGATAATGTTCTCAGAGTAAGGGTCCTTTTGCACCTTCTACTACTTTCTACTTGCTATGTTACCCTGATACTTACGAACGCTCTCGTATCAGATACCGATACTCCACTGATACGTATCAGACACCGGTACTCCACCGATACGTGCCGGACGCGGATCACACATTTTTCTGATTTTTAAATAATAAAAATAATCCTGATACTTGGTTGACACCTCATCGATCCTTTCCGGATACCTCAACTCTCGACCCACCCATCATTTGACGCATGAAAACACACCCTCTCCACGAATAAACGTCCCCTGATCTTGTCCTCTCGATCACCCACATGTAAGGTCGTTGTCGCCTGTTCTGCAAAACCCAGAAACCCTGGCCACCATCCATCTTCTTAGGTGGAGAATCATTGATGATTGCATATAAATGCATATGCTCAACCTTCTTAGGTGATCACATTCTATATTATACATATAAATATAGTTTTATATATATAGATGCGTATCGCCGTATCAATGTTTTTGAGAAAATGACGTATCGGTGTATCCCCGTGTCACGTATCAGTATCGGTATCACAGTATCAGGGTAACATAGTCTACTTGTGCTATGGGCAGCAGCCATCCCTCAAATCAACTTGTACAGTTGTACTGCTGTGATGGTGATTAGTAGTGAGTCATAAACCTATTCATTTGGAACAGTTCCCTCCCCCCCTCCAAAATTCTAGCTTCTGTTTTTCAGAAAACACACATCTAGCATTCTCGTGCTGCCTGACTCTGTTTATGTCTATGGAAAATTGTTACGAACAAAGCAAACTAAATATAGCTTGTGACTATTGTCGTCATCTTTTGTCATGCTGTAGTTATACCGTGAATGCTTGAGGAGGGCGAAGTTTATTGGGCATCAGGTATGCGCATTTATTGGAAAATTTTCCCTGTACTGTACTCCCATCGTGAAATTATGAAAAGTGTTTTTTATTATACTGATTTAATGTCTTTTGTAACCCAGAAACACAATACAGAGCTTCTAGTTACTATGGTGAGGGAACAGTTCAAGAAAAACATGCATGAAACTGACCCAGATAAGATACAGAAGATGAAGGACGAGTAAGTTGCTACCCAGTGTAAATCTTTGTTGTTTCTTTGGATTTCCAATCATATATTCCAGTACTCTTTTTATGATAACCACTTATATTCTGAAATTATTTCTTGCCATTCAGTGCTGCAAGGGGCCTTATCAATCATATTCTTTATGAATCCGAGAAGATGACAGGACGCAAATTCTCAGGTTAAAAAGAAAAGTTGAATCTGAACTTAGAATGTGCTGTATGAATAACAAAAACATCATAATCTTGTGGTTGTTGAATTATTTGACCGATCAGCATGTGGACCTGCTCATGCTTCATTTTGATTTTCAAGTGCTTCAGCTACTAAATCATTGAGCTTGTTAATGTATTTGTCCCATAATTCTGAATGGTAGTTATTTGACTATCCTATATATATTTATTCTAGCTTTGCATATGGGAATATATGGTAACTGAGAATGCTCCAATCTTTTGAAAATCAGATATAACTGATAGTATCTTGCCCCGGTGATGTATTGATACTGCACATAATCCAGCATATCCTCACGTTTCTTGGTTCCATCTCTGTGGAATGTGGAACCGAACAACAGCCGCAAATTTTTGCAAAAATGCAACAGTAAAAGTTTGTGGCAATGGTTCTCTCGGGCCTGTTTGGCCGGGCTTCTTGCCCGGCTTCTCCTACGGCTCCTTCAAAAAAATCGCCAAACGCAGTGCTTCTTCAGCCGCTCCTCCGTGATTTCCGGGCGAAGCCGGGCGCAAAAAAGCAGCGAAGCTGGGAGCACCTCTGGGGTCGCTTCGCCCGCTCCTCCCCTCCGGTCCCACCAAAATCCAGTCGCCCTTTCCCGTATTGCCATCGGCTGGTGGTTCTTTCCCCCGATAATGGCGATGGCGCGTACGACGGCGCGTCGGGTGCTCCTTCTGCCGCGGGAGCATCACTGGGCTTGGCGGCCTCTCCTGCCTCCGCGCACCATGCATGCCAGCCGCCGCGACGCGATGCGCGCGCGCCTTCAGCTCTGCTGAGAGAGAGAGAGAGAGAGAGAGAGAGAGAGAATGGATTTCGGCAATTCCAGCGAGAGAGAGAGCGAGCTCGGGAGCTAGTGGCTGGAGCTATGAGAAAGATGAGTGTTTGCGTGGCCCCGTGAGGAATGGATAAGATCGGTGAGTGGGGGAAAAGAAATACAGTACTAGTACTGATTTTTTAGTAATGTACTGTTTACTTTAAAATAGAAAAAAAACACATGGTAAATTCAGGTAGCTAGTTAAACTCTAATTTTTGTTATTATTTCTTTACCAACAAAGTCACATAAAAATAAAACTAAAATATATGTATAGATGAAGCCATATGTCCGGGGCACTACGGACAATTTCCACTTTCATCTATTCATAAAAAGCAAGAGAAGCTGCAGAAGAAGCCGTTTTGCCAAACAATTTCAGACATAGCCATAGCCACAGCCCACAGCCAGCACAGCTGGTATTTCAGAGAAGCCACAGCCACAGCCGAAGCCGACACAGCCGAAGCCCTGCCAAACAGGCCCAAATATGTTGGAATGATGGGAAGCTTGAACTTCTCCATACCCAGAAGCATTTAGTATTTCATGGATCCCCTTGATGGTCTGCATCAGGGAAACAGTTTACCCAAACAAAATAAAAAAATTGCTCTTCTCTGAACACCCTACCTATCAAGTATGGTATATGATTGCCTGCGTTGTGCTTAGCCTTCGTTCTTTCAGAGTTGTCAGTCCTGCACTTCTTGAAAGTGTATCAGCCGTTCATTTCTTCGTTTATAAACAGGGAAGCTCAGTCCAAGCTTCAGTGGAGTTGCACATTGCATTCCAATTATTCACGGTCACATCTGAAGATGCTGGGCTGATATACTGCTCCTTACACCTACCATGCATGGATCTGATGTCTCAAACTTTTAGCCGAGTAATCTACATCCCTATGAATTTGTCACGTTGTTCTCCAGAATCTGGTAAAGTGATCCACAACAAATGACATTGCATCAAAGAGATCACATCTGAAGAGCTATGTGGGAAAGATACTGATGAGGTTGAAGAATTCAGTGACCGTGGAGTGGAGGGAATGAGATGCGGGCCATGCGGCCAGGTAACTGGGACCGTTTTGGGAATTGCCTGCAGCGCATGGCACACTACTTACTGTCTGCAGGTCAAATGATGGGGAAAGAACGCCCCCTTCCTGGAGCACTCAATTCACTGATTCTCATCCATCAGCAATGGACCTGAAGGATGGATCGTTCCACCATTTGTCCGCCGCACTGATGAATTCCAGCCACTGCTTTCTCTCGAGTCCTCACATCATTCTGTTTATCCTTGTGGTTGAGATCACCCATGCTCATCTTTCCAGAATGGTTTTCCTCACCTGTAAAAGCCATTTCATCACCAGTCCCCAACCCACGAGTTGTCGAGGAAATCATCGAACGAATATGATTGCCAACGATGGGCATGTCGTTTAGCCTAGACCTCGAGCATGACAAGCTGCAACAGCTCCTATGAGATGAGCCCTGTGACATCCAGAGGAATTCTATGGTGGTTACGACATGTTGATTTCAGTAGGTCAATGCTTCACGGCCAATGCAGTGGTGTCTTCTAAAGTTGGAATCATGGCTGCAGTTGAAAGACGAATGTGGCCGTGACGCTTCTCCCTTTCTACCTACTGCAGGCATGTGTTGAGGCTTTCTTTGTTCCTTTCATCCGATGAAACTGCAGCATAAAAAACTTTTCCGTCTATAGTAACATGAGCAAGTACAGTTCAGAGGCCGGATTCAATAGCAGTACTTGGCATTATTTATACCACTACGACCTTGACCAAGCAATTTCCTTGAACAATAATGACGTCTTATACCTTGTCATAGTAGCAAATTGCTGCAGAAACCAGCATGGCATGGTCTACAGGTAGATTCAGACAACTGGTACCTACCTATGCAGTCATCTTTCTGTCTAAATCAGTCATTCCTGATCTTATCTTGTTTCTCGCATGCGCATCTCTTGATGGAGTCCTCGTGTAGAAAAACTTCTTTTTTTTCCCAAATGCCTATTCATTTACTTCCTCTGTTCTTTTATTGATGATGCCCATTAACTCAAATTTGAGCTAATGAGCGTCATCAATTCAAGAACAGAGGGAGTGTGAACTTTCAGTCTACTGAATTTCACACAGATTCACGTCAGGACAGGGCACTCCAGATGAATTTTATTGTATGAATTGAACCACATATTCATCTAAAACTTGCTACATCAGCATGTTGTGCGTTGTGCATTTGAGGCAGAATTTTCATCGATAACCTGTTACATCAATATGTTTAGTTAATGCAGCAAGTTTCATATGCTGGTCATAAGGCAAACTAATTTTTGTAACTACTAACAAATTTGAAACACAGAAGGGAAGTATGGCTTTTTGAGCCTTTCAACTAGTATACAACACACATGCTCATCGCCATCTTTTGCAAACGGGTGTCCAGCAGCTGAATGAAGACGCAAGCAGAAAGAATGTACTGTTTGGCGATTTCATATACAGATTAATGAATATAAATAAAGAGTGAATGATAGTATCCTAATGAAACTCAGTATTTTCCAAGTAGTTACTCTAATGTTCCGCTGGTTGAGGAATTACACATGTAGTACTCCCTTAAATCAGGACAAGAAAGAAAAGAAGGAAGATATAGACTAAAGATATACATAAACAATCTGAACATACTTCATCAGACGACCCTCAGTGATACTAATACTGAAACCATTCCTTTTTAGAAAACCTAGCTCTGGAATCACTCATATAGCTTTATTTCCAGTAGTTGCATAGTTTATAGTAGCAAGCAAGACTACTTTCTTCACTTTGGTGTTGAGCCTTCACCCAACTTGGATGCCCGGGTCTCACCAGTCCTAGGGCTGCTTCTCCCTCCTAGAGGACTGCGGTCATGCCTCAGCTCAGTGAGGCGAGGGCTGTACACCTTGTCAGAAATAGATGGGCTGCGGATGCCTTTCAGTTCTGCTGCAGGTGTGCTGCCAGAGCTGGTGATCTTGGGGCTGTTCAGGCGCTTGATCTCACCACGGCTTCTTGTGACCAAGTCGTCTAGGATCTCTGAACTCTGGGCCCGTCCCAATGCAACATCAATATCTTGCTGAAAATACATGGTATGGAATGTTAAGATGGGACAAAACGAAAATGTTCTAGTCTGAAAGTACCATGTCAATGTGCAAGAATAAAGTGTGTTTGTGAGGACAAATATTTTCTGAACTCACCGCAGCAAGGGTAAATGGTATAGCCGGTGATTCCTCATACTCCGCTGCGTCCAGATCAGTTAGATGTGCACCTTTGAAGAGCTTGGGGAGGATGTACTGCCTGACTGGAACCAGGAGCATGATCATGAGGGGGAACAGAACTCCGGCAATTGGGATCCATGTGATCCCAAAGCAAACCAGCAGATACGTTGTCTGGAAGAGTGTGAACATGGCTATCGTCTTGAATGGCACGGTCTCGACAAATGTGGTGTGGTACTCTTCTAGCACCCTGTAAAGATTGGTGAACAGTAAGCAGTTCAGTCAGACACAGCAACTAGGTACGAGCTGATAAAACTTAGTATAATGGTATACTTTCTTGTATCCATCAGATCATGTGAGACATGAGCATTTTCGGGTGCATATATGTTTAGCAACAACATCAGACATGCCGAACTGGTACGTTCGAAGTGCGGTAAACTTACTTGTATCTTCTGCTGGGAGCAGTGAAGAGCAGCAAGATCCTCTCCCAGAATTGGTTACCAGGCAAGCTCTCAATAGCCATGAAGGCAAAATAGCCCCAGAGGACAGACGTGGGGATCTTCTTGAGGAGTGGCATAGCAGCGACACAGCCCCCCACCATGGAAGCCTGCAGCAAGTTACTCAAGCGCTGCTCCTTGACCTCAATGGGCAGCAGATCGTCAATTTCCTTCTCTATGTCAAAGACCGCCTCATCAACCGGCGCATCAATGTTACCCATACTTGAAGCTAGCTGAACTGTTGAGTCCTTAAGCTCATTTAAACCCTACATTATTCAGAAAAAAAATTAAGGAGAAATATCATATACAGCTATATTGTATCAATAAAGCACCACATGCTACAAGTTTTGTCAGGTTTCAGGCATACTCTTTGAGACTGTTGCTGATAAATCAGTGGTGTCTGCATCTGCCGATAAGCATCCTGCATGCTGCCATACAGTTGGCTCAAGCTCGCATTCTGGCTCATACTGTTTCGCGCCGTGGCTACAAGTCGGTTACGCAGTAGCTGCATAGAAATGTTTTGCCATGTGGATGAGAAATCATATTTAGATTATACTGTGAGGAATTATTTGAAACTTTCATAGCTTACCTGATGTTTGAGAGTAGCCAAGCTCTTTGTATGCATTGGCGACTGTGGAATAACACCGTTTGATGGAGGGATACCAATAAGGCCACATAGTAAGGTCTGTCGTTCAAGAAAAGATCCTGAGTACGTAAAATACAGCAAGAGCCAAGAGAATTAACCCCAAATTTGTTCACCGGGCATACCAGAAAGCCTAAGAGAAGCAAATCGTAGTGGAAAGATGGAGGTTTCCTCAAATTGAACTCTTTCTGCTGGGCAAGCTGAGATGCAACACTATGATCGAAGTAGTAGAGAACAGCAATCATTGTAGCTGGTATGAAGGCACCAATGATGTAGAGGAGTGGAACATTTGCCATATCCTGCTCATTCGTTGACATTAAAGAAAAAATCATAAACAATGATGTTCCACATGAACAACCTAAATGAATATTTTCTGAATATTGAGTACCTTGATGACTGTCCAATTGTCATATGCACCAGGGGACCATGGATTAGGGCTGAACAGGCGTCGTGGAATTCCCTTTGGAACACTTCCATATGGTATGTAAGAAACTCCTGTCCATACCAGCACCATAAGTGGAACGCCATAGTCAGCGATGAAGCCACGGAGCCATCCTGTTCATGAGAAGTATGTCAAAAATTGAGCAAAATAATGTTCTTAATAGCTGTAAGCAACATAAAATTTGGAGACTGTATAGGTATAGATTTTTCATAGTTCTACAAGACCAATTACAGCTTCTGTGGTATACCTGCTCCATAGCGCCATGATCTTGCCTTCCTGCTCCGTAGGGCAGTGAGTAAAAGGCCAAACGACAGGACAATTGCAAACATTCCATTGGCGAACCGCCATGATGGTATAAACTCAAGTGCCTTCCAGTTTTCCCTCTCACGAATACGGAACTCATCAACAAGGCCCTGCATCCAATACATAGATTTGTGGTCAGCTACAGTGAATTCTCGCACATTACTCCAGTCTTCATGAATTTCTGATACTGTTATTTTCCAAAACTCTGCTTCTATGAATTACTACCGTTCCAAAACGAAATTCTTAGCTGCAATAATCACAAGAATTGCAACCGGAGGCAGGAAACGTCTCCATTGCCCTGCATGTAATTTCCAGATTCTGCACATGCTATTGATCAACCTACTTGATTCTCCACTAATTGGTTGATTCAACTTGACTAGAGTAGTACACAACCTGAAGAGGCAACTCTTGTTTGGTACAAAGTTCATAGAACATCCACATAAAGAAATGAAACTCTTATCACCGGTATGTTTATTTATTTATTTATTGAAAAAAAAAACTAGAAAGCAGCAATGGCACCAAAAGGGCTGCAGTTTTCACCAACCTTGATAGCCTGCTGCATGAAGAGCATTGCGATCAGAAGTCCAAACAGCTCGCCGGCGATACGGGTGAACCGGCTGATGAACGAGCATGCACCAAGTACTGCCAGAAAGAACAGGAGGACTGCAGTCCATACACAGACCCTGCACACAACATCAAAATAAGCTGAAACAATGCCACGACTGTACCAATCTGAAACTAAATTCAGTACCACCCCGAAAAGTATGACCTACCAACCGCTCCAAGCCAGGAACAGACTGCGGCCCAGGTCGGGCCTGTCCTTGGCAAAGTTGAACATGAAAGTGTACATGAGCACAGTCGGCTCAGCAACGCCGAGGATCAGCAGAGGCTGCCCTCCCAGAATGGAGTGAATTATGCCACACAGGGCTGTGGATGCCAACGTCTGCACTGCTGTGAGAACTCCATCTGCACACAAGAAGACCACCAAAAATAAGCATATCTTCTCATCTATTGTACTGAAACAAATACAAAGAACAATTTTTCAACTTCCATTACCAGTGTTCCTCTCCAATTGCTCTCCAAATGATATCACTGGTATCGCGGATGCGAAGAATATGTAAGTAGTCGGCGCCAGGATCCTGAAAGACCGCAAAAGTAATTCCTTTTCAAGATCTTGGGCCAAACAACACATAATTTCGGAACAATCAAGACTGCCAAGACTAAAGGAATTACTACACAATATTGGCTTGACAATCAATTTCCAAATCTTGAAGCTATGATGATACCAAATTTCTAGTCCTAAACAGAATAATGCCAAGACTGCAAACAAAGATTGGCTTTGTTCGTACCTGATACCAGCACGGAACCCTCCGGTCCAGTCCTGCTTGTAGCAGGCGAGCCTCCCATTGAGGTCGTTCTTGATGCCCCGGAAGGGCACGAAGCTCTCCTCCATTGCTGGGACCAAAAAGGGCTTCGCTTTTGTCAGACACGAAGATCTGAGGGTATATTCTGAATGGCCACCTGGTGTCAAGTGAGGCCCTGCTTACATCTTGCGGCGGATGGAACAGGCAGAAATACTACGAATTTGCAATCTCGCAATGCATTTAGCGCGGATCCATGGAGGAAGACGAGGGCCGAGGCTATGAAGGAAAGAGAAGCATATAGAGCATGGAAAGCAAGCAGGGACTAGTGAGAGGGCAAGGTCGAGGGGGAGCTTGGAGAGCTTCAGAGCAATGGAGTGGGATAGAGGGCTGATATATAGGAGGCAATGGAGACGTGAGAGAGGCAACACTTTTCGAGTCCTAAAAGAATTTTTCTTGATGCAAAAAAGTTCAAAGTAATAAAAACCTTTTCTTAATTAATGGATTGTTCAAGAACTGATCAAGAAAGAAAAAGTGCAAGAGATCTGCAGAGTTTCAGTGGGGTGACACACAGGAAGCAGGATGGTGTGACACTGACTTGTGTGAATTGTATTAGTAGCCAATAACTCAAGAAGGCAGCTGTGTGAGCCGGTAACTGCTGTAGTAAGTGTAATAGTATAGTACTTTTTTTATTTAGTTACCAGTGTATTGTCAGTGGGGAAAAGGAAAAAAATGGAGGAAAATATTTTTTACTAGTGATTTGTTTGGTTGTGCTGCCTTTGGGAGGGCATTGCCATTTGCCAGTCCAACTCGAGCTGTCCGTTGTCTGGGGGAAGGACCCAACCAGCTTCCTCTGACCATTTTATTAATCTCTTCATGTGCTTTCTTCAATGTGTTTTCGGATTTTCCGCTGAAAAATTAAAATTGCTGCTTCTATGTTTATTACAGGTGTTCAGGGATGTTTTTTTGTTTACTGAAATTAAGGTGGAAAGGTGCCAACTTTTGGAAGATGTTCATGTGCGGTTCACAACTCAAAGGACAAAATTTTGCGTGTAGGGAAGCTTTCGGGTATCTCAATTGCATAATATAAGCATGAACACCATTGCAAATGGTGTGCAGTGGGGTGTGCGCATGCATGTCTTTCATGTACAGTTTTTTTGTTTTTGCCCAAATTGCGGTGCCTTTCAGGAACTGCAGTCAGTTTGAAACTACCAGTGTATGCCATTTTATTTTTCAAAAATAAATAAATTGTATGACATTGCATATTGTACTAGTATCCCCATATGAGTACTAGTATTTCCCATGGTTTTTTTGGATCGCGCATTTGAGATTAGTTGCAATTCTGTGATTGACACCTGTAGGTTCGACCAAGTGGCATATATTCTCGCCAACATTCGGAAGCACAACTGCATGCAGTCAACCCAACATTCTGAAGCACAACTGCATGCAGTCAACCATGCAAGTGTAAACTGTAGTAATTATACAACTAAGTTTTAGCTGTACCTCTCTTCATGCAGCGGACCAGCAGCAGTCATTAACTGCAGGCAAAAGCAAAATAAATAAATAAATGTTTTTGCGCTTAGACCTGACATTGTAACCACATGGTCCAAGGATGCAGTGGAGTAACAAACAAAATAAAAGTGGGAGCTAGTATAGTAAGATTCTAAACCTACCATCTGCTACTTGATCGGTCGCAACTCACAAGTCACAACAGGCCATCAGCATGTGCACATGCATTTATTTTTTTAATTGTACTCATATGATAATGTGCACAGTACAGAGGAGCTCCTTGAAACAAGCATCCTGTTCATGTCTGTTTGGAATCTTCCATAAAGAAATCAGGTTTTCAGGAACCCCATAAACTGAAGTTTGCTTCAGGGTTCAGCTCGAGGATCACAAGAGTTGACCTTACCTTTGTCCCAGCATGAAAATGATTGCCTTGGCAGAAGTTTTCAAAAAGCTATCCGGTTCTTACTGTTGCTTTTGTCTGCAGTTATCTGAAGAATGTTTGTTTAAACATATTAGATCTGTTTCCTAGACTCAATTAAAACTTTGCTCTTACTGGTGCCTTGAAGAGGACTTGTCCTCAAGATAATATGGAAGCATGCGGACCTTTCTATTGCTTGAAAACCAAGGTTATCACAAGTTCCTCTGATGTGGCTACTCTGGTGATTGTTGTTGCATACGCGATTGTTTTTTGGGTCATGACAAGTGAGTGTGGTAACAAGTGCTAAAGTCTGGCTGCTTGGGCCTGCATTTTCAGTGTGAGCTAACTGCTCAAGAAAAGGATCACGGTTGGGTTAATGTAAGCGCGCTGGCTTCCCTACCAACTAAAAGTGGATAATAGGTTAATTAATCAAGAGTCTTCGAAATGTAGCTGAAGTACAAAAGGTCCAACTGTCTGCACTGTTTTTTACTAGATTACCCAACTGCCGAAGCTTAGGCGAGGGGGAGGTATATGAGAAGAGACGGGGAGGACTCATTTTTTTAATTTTGAGGTGCTATGTGATGAACCATTTCTAGGAAAGGATGGTGCTTAGGTGTCGAATCCGCCTTGGATGGTTAGTAACTTTTTTGACTTAGCGAATCAATCCCTCTCCGATGACATATCAGCAAAACAACATTAGAAGTAGAAGGTGCAAACTAGATATTTAGTAAAAACAGAGACAATGCCCTGTTTGGCGCAAATCTAGCTCCAAGATCCATGTTGCATTGTGATTTTATAAGATATAATTAAGCGTTTTATATTTTTAGTCTAAAAATAATAGAGAAATGACTCAACCATATATCCATTCTTTGAATTTGCCACAACTTCAGATCTATGGATTTTTCGAGTTAGGTATGACCAGCTCTGCAAGGGGGCCATCAGTTTACACTTCATCGAAAAGTTGATAACAACCACTTTGAGTCCATGGTTTGCTAGTTGAAAAAGTTCCCTTTTATTCAACGAAGGTGAGCACTTTAACATCGTTTTTATTTTTGGCTAGATCCCATGCACGTGCAATGGTGTTTTTGATGGGTTCTCTTCTAGTTTACAGTGCTTCAGGCAATCTAATGTTTTAATGGTCCTTCAGAAAAGGGAGCGTCTGAAGTAAGCGAAAGGATCCTTGCACTAACATGAAAATGGACTCAAAATGTTTGCTGGATGTTAATTAGTTTGAGTAGTATGGCAGCATAATTTTTTGCGGTGCACTTTTTTCCAAATCTCCGCATATCAAACGGTAACAAAAAGCTCAAGAGCACATGGCAACCTCTCTTCTCTCTCTGGAATCTGGAGCATAATTCTATGATCAGCAGAGACGCCACTCCCCTTGTGCCCGCCATGCACCATCACTGACCTTTATCCCTGAACGGCCGCAGTGCCACACCAGTATCCGGCGCCACTCCTTGAACACGCAATCACTGTGCAAAAGCTAGATGTTCCCTTTGTGATGTGCTAATGTACTATAGGGCTACATCTTCGTCATCAATAGGGCATAAACTAATAGTATACTAGGATATCCTAATATATATTTCCACCTCATTTTAAAGCAATGTGAAATAAGTTGTCCTGGTTTTAGGTTTGTATCACTGTCATTGCCCTGAAATTGCGGTGCTTACCTGTCAGAAATCAGAAATGCCAGGGCCTGGATAGACAAACGCTTCCATTCCATTCTTGTGTCACCTACTCCTGTTCTTGGCGAAATTCTTAACACCTAGCTAGTGCCGGCACAAACTACGAGTTGAACAGATTTCTCTTATCACGATGTCATGCATCTCTGAAAGGGCTAGATTTACAGATTCTTCTGATAGAGACTTGGTATCACGAGTCGGATATATGTCCATTATGTTTCCATTTTAGCATCCCTCATCAAGATGCACATGTCTGCTTCACCATGCCATGAGAACGTGCATTGTGCAGAGCTTTCACTTAGGCAGAAAGCTCGTCAGAGCAAGTTATCTCTGGAAAAATTCCAAAATAACTTTGTGACAATATTGCAGTGCGTACAAAGTTAATGCGATCCTCAATGATTATGACTCATACGCCCTTTAACCCATCCTGCATGGTCATGTGTTTGCTGATTAGAAGATTAGATAGGTGACCTTTTGAAGTTGTAAAGGTAAGTTTGTTTGATCATTAGCGAAGTGTCTTGCATAGCGTCATCGTAGAAAATCGTCCGAGAAACTGACGAGACGACAGCACAGCATTAGGTAGATACTGTTTCAATTTTATATTAACTACAAGGGCATGTAAAAAGCATCGCATCCCACTCATGATTCCACAAACCGAAATTTATAGTATTTTTTTCGGGGCGATCTTTTCATCCTTTCGGTCAGATAAGTGCTGAGCTTTTAGTGAAAAGGAACATGCCGGCATGCCAAAATATCTTTGATCTTGAGTACGAGTGAGAAACCAGGCCCTTCAGATGAACCGGACAGTACCAGTTCTTGTAGTGTCAAGAGAAACAAAAATATCATTTGCCGCAGTTGTTACTGTTGCAAGATCGAAGATGGATGAGGCTATTCTGAGTGATAGTTATCCCGTTATGAATGATATGTTATCGAAATTTCGGATCAGTAAAACTTTTCTAAAACTATTCCTTCAATTTGCTTGAAAACTCTGAATTACGGATGTCGATCTTCTGCTAGAAAAGATATTTTATGGAAACAATGAAAGTTTCACATGGAGAGCCAATATTCATGTGTGAGTTTTAGAAACCCTTAATAGTTTTAGAGAAGTTTTACCGTCCGAATTCTCACAGACTGTGATCGATTTTATTTTTCTTCAGAAAGGTGTCCTTGAGCTAAGCTCGCTAGTGGCCTGTCTATCAGCAGCCACCAGACACAGGTGTTCCTTTCATCGATGCTCCTTGCCTACTAAAACAAGAATCTGCCAAGCACAATCTTAATAAACAAATTTATTATCAATTGTATCCTTATCTCACATTGGAAAGATAGTTATGCATGACTAACATGCAATGTGTGCTGAAAAGGTGAAAGAAGCTAACAAAACTACAAAAGAGCAAGTTGCAGCCAAGGATGGAACATGGATTGATGTGATGCAAAGCATGCAATAAATTTGTTTATACCTACTCTGGCGGTTGGATTGCAAAATTACATGATATATAATGCAAGCGAAGCTCATCAATTGGCTGCATACTAGCACTACATGTAGCCCTTGTCCATTGAATCGACAGCGTAGCAGGTTTTCGCAATCAGTATAAGATAGGTTAAGTTCCTGGAAAGTTGAATATCTACAATAATAACTCAATCAAACGAACCTGTGAGATCACCTATGCCTCCCCTCCAATCCTATGAACAAGATAACATATTAAAGGTGATAGAAACTTGGTGTCATTTCACTTTTTTCTTTTTTGGTATAGGACTTTAGGTTCAACCAGTGAAGCTTGAGCTGAGTACTGGTTGTGCTAGTCATCCATTTTGGTTGGCCGACCAAAAACTATTTCATCATCTAGATTATACAGGATTAAATCATGATTAAACACCGTCAAGGTTGAAGGATATTCTCCTATGACGGCAAAGGGGCAAGAACAAGATTGCAGTTTCTAATGCCGGGTCCTCTGCCCACTCATCGCGTCATCCTACAGCCTGAAGTAGTACCTTAGTTGTTCATCAATGCTAGAGTAAAAGTAGTTATATTATTGCCTTACAAAGAAATGAAGCATCTTTCCAAAGTTATGCCATACTTAGGATTATATTGTTTAACCAATCCAACGGCAAACCTCTTGCGAGTGTGATGAGTAGGTGCAAGTATTTAGGTGCAAGTATTTAGGTGCAAGAATCTGTCTATTAATCTTGGTATAGGACTTAGTTGCAAGAATCTGTCTATTAATCTTGTGAGTGCAAGTAAACAAACCTCTTGACGGTGAAATTTACATTTCTTCCAAAGGAGTCAGTTACCCATCATATCAAGCAGGATGGTACACAAGAAAGATGAACGCTGCAATTTGTACAATGTACAGCGTGCTCATGTAATATCAATGAGTAGGTTTGGACGAAACTTGCTGAGAAGTTTGACAACCATGGTTAGGTACAACGTCCTTTGCTGAATTTTATCAAATTCTTGTACCATTTGCACAAGTCCACTTGCCTTGAGTGGTTGCAATGAGTAGCAGAGTCTATCGTTACCGTTTGGGTTTCCAGATATAGTAATGGCGTAATCTTGACTGAAGATTGAGGCAATGCTTTGATTTTCCTTCAGAACTCATGGACAATAATACTGAACAGATTGACACTTCAGAAAACAATCGGACTGACGCTTCAGAAACAATCTTGTTAGCAGATTTGTTCTCTTCGCATTATTGAAGCCTCTCTGTCTGTGGACAATGGTACATCTCTGTTCTGTCTCTCCATCAGTTGTTGAGATTTTGGAACAATGAACAGGGGCAAATATGGTCGGTTAGCGATGATGTGATACTTTGACACTTTGACATGAGAAACACTTTGATTGCTCTTTCATCTCAGCACCTAAAGCCTAATTTCTTGCTACAGTAGCTTTTGGCAGACGATGGCAAAGCAGAACCTGAATCATTTCAGTGTTTGACATGAAAGAAAGCTCTGACCTCAGAGCAATCCCTTTCTGATAGCGAGTAAAGTATATCCTCCTAGGATACTTATCCCTACTTTTAGGTCTTTTTTGCTGATTGGCACATCCAAAAATCACCGCAACGTCGTCAGATGAAATTGCCTTTCACTACTATTTGTTTGTTTTTACTGCAAGTGATCACGGTTTTGAACAATGCTGCAAACTTTTGCAAGAGGGAAACGTAAACAATGAAGAACAGATGATAAAGACTGCCAAACGACAAGCCTGAAAGTCACTCATACAAGAAGTGCCAAGACTCCAGAGTGACAAAACTCGGATGAATCCCATCCTAACCTAACAGAATGTGCGATCTGTGGTTTATTTTGATAAGACCAACGTGGAGCCAAAATTGAGATGGAACAGGGCGGCCGGTGATCTGTCAGGGCACACGGTCATGCATGTCCATGATTACCATCCGTCATCTAATCCGATCTTGTCTGGATCTCCGCTTTTCTAAGGTGAAACTAGGCTTTTTGAGTCTCCCATGTGCCTAGTAACCTGGTATGCTGCCACTGTGAAAACTTTTGCAGTATAAATTTTATAGACACTGTGCAGAATTACATGGTCATGCCATGCGTATCCATGACAACCACATGTTGTGACAATGGCGCAAACTGAAAATATTGTGATTTGGACATGATAGTGTGGGAAGAGATTTTCCGTCGATCAGGTTCTGGTATTCGTGTCAAAGAAAACTCTGCACTTCAAAATTGTCATAATATATTTTTAGAGGAAGCTGACTGATATTATATCTGATGAATAGTAAAAACCTTACACTTTTTTTTTTGAACCTAAAAACCTTACACTTTGAAATGAAGCAAACTTATTTTTCTTGTCGTGGAGTCTCGGTTGTATTCTCTGCTAGCCCATTACAGACCCCTTTGGGCCAAGTACGAACGAGTTGATCCGACCGGGCCAATGTTAGCGAATTTTTTTTATTTTTAATCGAATTTTTTATTATATTTTTATTAATAACCGCTCGTTTTCGAAATTTGCAAAACTAGTCGCCTACTCGCCCGATTAATGGGCGATAACCTCTTGTCGCCCGACCAATGGGCGACAAGGACGCAAATATCCGATTCGATGGGCGACAAGGGGCGAGGCGCACGCGGTGGGGCCCAGTCGCCCGTGTACCGGGCGACAAGGCCGCAATCTCCCGTTCCGCGGGCGACAAGGCGCGGCGCGTCCGCGGTGGGGCCCAGTCGCCCGTCAGCTGGGCGACAAGGCGTGAATCGCCCTTTTGCGGGGCGACAAGGTCCAGTCGCCCGACACCTGGGCGACAAGGTCCCACCGTCACATCGCCAGGCTTCTGCGCTCCCATCGTCCACGCCAAAGTGAGAGGGAGCTTCTCGTTCTTCTTCCATCTATTTCAAGGGTCCAACCAACAGACACACAAAGAGGTAAACACTTTGCCATGGCCAACAGAGGAGGACGGCGAGGAGGAAGGAGAGGAGGGAGACCGGGGGCTGCATTCCAACCTCTTGAAGACTGGGTTTGGCATGGAGAGAGAGGTCCGTCAACATATGATCCACCTATTCCAGAGTTCCCTCTTGAGTCCAAAGATGAGTTCGACCCTGTTACTAATCCACTCAGAGAGTATGACAACCAAAAATTTGTTTGGCCAAAGTGCGCCCATAGGGAAGATTGCCTCGTTCAAATGTTCGACGGCCAATGTGAGGGTGGACGCCGCTTCTTCAGGTGCCCATATGGAGAAGTAAGATTTCGTGCATACTTATTAAATCTTTCTAACCGTATGCATACAAAGTACCTCACTTCTTTTTTTTGCAGAGTCATGAGGATGAAGAGAACTGTGGCTTCACGAGGTGGGTGGATCCGAAGCCTATTGGTGTGACCGCGGAGTACATTAGCCACCTTCAAAATCGCATACAAGACCTAGAGCGTGAGTTTGAGACCGCAACTCAATCCAGGGCCGGCGAAAGCCAAGAGTTGGTCATTAGGATTGCTGGGCCCGAAACCATGTGTCTTGATCCATTCTGCAGGTGCCCGCACCACAAGCCAGGGCCGGCGAACCCACCACCACAGCCGCCACCACCACCAGCACCGCCATCTTACTATGGTGCCTACGAAAACGACGGCTACTCGCAGTCAGGGGGACAGTCCAACTACAGTCCATGGGACTAGATTTCGCATCAAAACCTGGCTAATGTTCCATTCTCATTGTTCAATGTTGCATTTTCAATTCCCTAAGGCATGTTTTAAGCATGTTTTAAGTGTCACTGTTCAATCATGTCACTGTGTCACTGTGCAATCATGTCACTGTGTAATCAGGTCACTGTTCAATCATGTCACTGTGTAATCAGGTCACTGTTCAATCATGTCACTGTGTAATCAGGTCACTGTTCAATCATGTCACTGTGTAATCATGTCACTGTTCAATCATGTCACTGTGTAATCATGTCACTGTTCAATCATGTCACCGCGAAAGAAAAGCACTGAAATATAAGTACATAGGGAAATAAATTACACTGGCATGTTCGGTACACATAACTACTAACCTAATTGTGCACCGTACTAATCCTGACATGCCTTAGGAAATTGGAAATGCAACATTGAACGAGGATAATACACATTGGCTAGATATAAGACGTCACCGATACAAATGCAATTATGTCCCACATAAAACTACTACGATAAGGGAAGGACAATTGCTCTAGGATACTTGAAATTGAAGCGACATGAATGTAAGTAATGCTGCTACTTAGGCTCCCTTTGTGCCCGTCGAGCTTCCTCGCGCCATGCAGCTACTTGTTGAGCATGGCGTTGATGAGCTTCTTCCTCACGCTGTTGGCTTCGTGCCATTGCACGCTGGCGTGTTTGCTCTTCACGGCGGCGACGTTCATCCATTGCTGCCTTGATCCTTTGCTCCATTAGTTCCTCTCTTGTAGGTTGGGCGTGCGGAATGTTTTGTTCCCGTTGCCCTCTAGTTGGACGTGCCTGTTGGAGCCTTTCATGGTCAGCCATCCTCATGAGGTATTCACTTGTGGTTTCGGCTTCGATGGCTGCACGAGTAGCATTTGTGGGCCGAACCGAATCAATCCATTGCTTGAAGTCACAACCCTGAAGGTAGGGGAAAATGTTGTAGCGTTACAGACTGGAAAATATTACAAGTGTTAGAGAAATGTTTAGTTACCATGAAATCAGGGTCCAAGTCAGGACACCCAAAGAACCTCATGCCACATGTGGCACGCTTTGTCGACGTTCTAATCATGGCTCGATGACCGCACTTGCATAGCGGCCGGTCGCTCCAGGGAGGCAATGGAAGGCTTCTGTTGCTTGACTCAGCCATGTGGACGGTTTGGTGCAAGGTACCTTGTTTTCTTTGCGCAACCCATCATATTTATATGCGAAGCTAGGCATTGGATGCTTTGTGCAATCCATGCCACCTTTGCTTTTGGACTTGATGCTCATCGGATGCTCTGGCTGCAATAATTATTGTCGGGACATGACCGGAATTGAAATGACCGGTCACTGGTGTTGTCACAGGTGTCGGGACACATGCAAGCTACATTGATTTTCATTGATGCCGATGTAAAAGAAGTAGGCCCTTTGAAACATAATTGAGAACACGTCGAGTGTACATTGATGGATGAAAGGAAAACAACCCGGCTTGCACATTAATATTTAGAATGAAACATACATAGATGTGAACAATGACGTGTTCTATGCACATAATGACTAACCTGACTGTGCGTGGATCTAATCCTAACACGCCATTCATACATCACACAACATACATAGATTGGATGGGAACAATGGCATGTTCCATGCACGTGATGAGTAACCTATGCATGGATATAAACACGCCTTAGGGAATTAAAATTGGTTGACAGTGAACGTAGTAGAACGGAATATCCGGGTTATGCATGACACAATCCACTAATCATCGTCCAGGTAAAACGACTCGTAGCCGTCATCCTCCGCCTTGGAAGATGAGCCTGTTTTGCCCTTGGCCTTGTCGCGAAGCTCGTCCAACTCCCACTTCTTCTTCAAGTTCACCCATTCCTTATCTTTAGGCGAGATAACGTGATCGATCCACTTAACAAAGTCACATCCCTTCGGCAAGTCGTTGTATTTGCTTTCCCTTTGGTAAGGATATTTTTTTGCCCTCTCCCTTGTCTGCGTAATCAATATATATAGTTAAAGTACATCAAACACACGGAACTTTCATCGACAGCAATTAGATATCATACCGTGGAAGGAAATGTCTCCAGATCGTTCTCATCTTCCTGGGGGCACTTCCAGTAGCGCCTTCCCCAACTGTCCATCTCGAAAGATACACTAGATACGCACATTTTTCCGCAGTGGCACTGAGGCGTCTCTTCGAATCTTGTTGGTGGTGCTTGGGGATTCAGAAAGGTGTCTCTGTTAGGGTCATTTGCAGGAGGTCCATTGCGCCACTTTGCAAGCGCCGCATCGAGCTCTCTTCTCGCCCTGATACGTGGTGGTGAGTCGTCCTCATCCATTGTGAGGCACTGAGGCTTGTGACATGCACCTTGCACATAGGGTCAGTTTATATAGCAGTCGAATGCCTAAGAAAATGGGCCCCGCTTAATAAATATCTGCGCATAGCACTTGCTTGATAAAATCGAAGGAATAAAAAAAATTGAGCTTGTCGCGCTTCAGTCGGGCGACTCTTGTCTTGTCGCCCTTGTCCTAGGCGATTGGTCCTTGTCGCCCTTTAGTAGGGCGACTGGATCTTGTCGCCCGACAGCAGGGCGACTGGGCCCACCACTCCGTCCCTCGCGGCGCTCCCGCCTCTCGTCGCCCGCCCACGTGGCGACTAGGAGCTTGTCGCTGTTGACGGCTCTTAGACCCAATATTTACCCGTCAACTAGCTGCGCTTTTTATAATGAAACAATCACCAAAGGTAGACTTAGGTCTTTAAACTAATGATTTCCACGAGTCTTGGTGAATTTGTGAGTGCAGCTGCAATTCACAGGAAAACGGGGAAAAGGAAGCATAAAAGGCCCATCCTGGAAACACCAATTTTCCCCGTCATAAAGAATTATCCAAATAAAGCCCAACTCCCGATAAAAAGACTTCAAGTCCACCCATAGCAGGTGGATCAGAGGAGAAGGCAACCAGGGGAAGCCACCTGAGAAGGCCCAAGCCCAGAGGGGCCAGCCACAGGTCGGCCGACCCCAAACCCTGGGTCGGCCGACCCCCTGTGGTGGCCCCACTGGCCCATCTTCCTATGTCGGTTCGCCACCGCCTTCTAGAGGTCGGCTCCACCTGCAATCAATGCCACCGACCTACGGAACCGCCTCAAGTTGCCGACCTTCTTGGGCTATAAATAAAGGGGTACCCCCCTCCTCCAAAGCACATCACAAGACACAAGTCATTCCACTCCCATCCAGGCCAAGGGCCTCTTGTACAGTAGTAGAATAGAGGAGAGGGGAAGGATCAAGAGAGGGATAGCTTTCCTTTTAGTTATTTCCTTATCTTGTACCCTTGGCGGATATTTATCTTATTAATAGTTCATCGTTCGTTCTTCGTTCGTTCGTCGTTCGTTCATCGTTCTTCGTTCGTTCTTAGTTCGTTCGTCGTTCGTTCATCGTTCGTCGTTCGTTCTTAGTTCGTTCATCGTTCGTCGTTCGTTCGTCGTTCGTTCATAGTACGAACCTTGTTCTTATTCGTAAGATTAGTATTCGTGGTGTTATTGATCTAGCGAGCTTTACATACTAGTCGTTATTCTTGTTATACTTGTGTACGGGATCATCGCTCCGCGAGGGGTGCTCTAGCCTTCCAGATTGGTACCAGGACCGGGGTTAGAGTAGTAATCGACGGCATAGGCGTGGTGCCTAGGCTAGAGGTTACCTTTGTTTGCAGCGTGCCCCACGGTTTGTAGAGGTAGGCGGCAGGTGGTGACAGCCCTGTCCGTCCCTTGTAATCCTCCACGTTCGGGTTCGTCGTAGAGCTACAGGCTGGCGTGACTTGGCAGACCAGGTCTATACCAGTGCCCGAAGTAAACAAGTAGAGCTAGAGTGCGATCGTCCTACGGGACAGCTAGATCTTTATTCATCCTCTCGATCCTATACTACTGCCATTCTTGTGTGTCCTTGGGTAAAACTAACCTTGCTGCAGATTATCACCGTTCCTTGGGGAAAACAAATACGATACCTTGGAATACTCCCGGGTGAAGTGCTACAACGGTATTCCGTGCGCTTGCGGATTTATTCGTGGTGTAAGAAATACCAACAAGCATTTCTGGCGCCGTTGCCGGGGAACGGTTGCTAATTCTGTAGCGGACCAGGTTTGCCCTCGTAACTTATCTTTACATTTCCCGTTCAATTAAATTAGAAAAAAAAAAATACACACATGGAGTCATCACCTACAATCCAATCTTTTTCCACTCCACGGGGCGAGCTCTTAGAGCCACCATGTTCATCTCAACTTGTTGTTTCAACAAGCTATGAGCTCAGCCCCAGTTTTATTTCTTTGATCAAAGGACTTTCTTTCTCTGGTTTAAAAATGAAAATCCTTTTGAACACTTGCGAGAGTTTGAGCAATTGTGTGCATGCCGATTGATCAATGGCATGACACATGAAACTTTAAAGTGGAAATTGTTTTCCTTCTCTCTCAATGGGAAGGCGAAGCAATGGTACACTTACACCGCTAAGAGAGTGAACGGTGATTGGAAAGAATTGCGAGACAAATTTTGTCTAGCATTTTTTCCCGTATCTCGTATCACTGCTCTACGCGCGGAAATAATTAACTTTCGCCAAGAGGAGGAAGAAACCCTTAGTGCGGCATGGATACGGTTCTGTTCATTAACAGATTCCGGTCCAGAGTTATTGCTTCCAGAACCCGTTCTTTTGCAACATTTTTATTCAGGGTTGAGCAAAGACACCGCACTTTATCTTGACACGGCTGCCGGTGGTTCTTTTTCTCATAAGACCATAGCGGAAGCAAAAGATTTGCTAGAAAGAATTGTTGAAAATACACCTTTTTCCGCTGAAATACCCGAGGAGCCGGAGTCAAAAGATGAGGAACTCATTGTGGAAACACAACAAAGGGTGTCTACCTTGGTAGACCCAACATCCGAGTCATCATCTGATTCCCGAACAATGACAGAGGATGATGAACCTCTTGAGTTCCCATTTGAGTTTGAGGAAGAAATTTTTGAAGATTTTGGAAACACCTCGAACTATTTGTTTCAAAAGAGACCGCCTGTTCCTTTGCCACCTCCCGAACCAATTGAAAAAGAATATCTTGTGGAGACTGTTCGGGAGCTTACTTCAATCATGAGCGATGAATGGTTGAGGGAGAATGAGCTATCCATGGATACCATTCGGCTCTGCCCTCCCTCAACCAACATATGCTGCTCCATCAAAGGAACCAAGGTGGATGCACTCTACAACCCTCTTGTTGGTGCTAATATCCTCTCCGACACATACGCGTTGTCAATCTTTGGCAACCGACCATGGACATCAACAAACAAACTCCTCAAGCACCCATCAGGCCATATTCTTGAGAGTTTGGGGATTGTTAGAGATGTGACTCTCTATCATGAAGACCTTGAGGTTATCCTGGATTTCTACGTCTTCGAGGTCCCAGACTTCGACATAATGATCGGGCATCCCATAGAAAAATTCCTCATTGATGCCCCATCATTTGGAAACCTCAATTTCAGCCTCGGAAAAGAGTCATTCTCCATTCCAATTACCACCTCACGAAACACTCTTTCCGATGAACCACTTGAGGAATATCAAGTGGAGGAGGTCATGGCTATTTTTCCTCACATTGACCCCGAGTTAGCTTTAGAAGAAGATGCACAAGAGTTTATCTTAGAAGAAGCCGACTCGGAGGACACCTTTGAGCTACCACAAACCACACCACCGCCACGACCTCCCATTGATCTTAAAGCGCTACCTCCTGGTTTGCGCTATGCTTTCTTGCACGGAGATCCGCAAGCTCCCGTCATCATAAGTGACAAGCTTTCGGAAGAAGAAACCACCAAACTCATGGCCGTGCTTGAAAAACATCGCTCCGTTCTTGGCTACTCACTTGAAGACCTAAAAGGGATCAGCCCCGCTCTCTGCACCCATCGCATTCCCACGGATCCTGAAAGTACACCTTCACGGGAACCTCAAAGGAGGCTGAATAATGCGATGAGAGAAGTTGTGAAGAAAGAGGTCTTGAAGCTATTACACGCAGGGATCATCTATCCTGTTCCTCACAGTGATTGGGTGAGCCCCGTACAAGTGGTACCCAAGAAAGGAGGTATGACGGTTGTTCATAATGATAAAAATGAACTTATTCCTCAACGAACCGTCACGGGGTGGCGAATGTGCATTGATTACCGAAAACTTAACAAGGCTACAAAGAAAGATCATTTTCCGCTGCCCTTCATCGATGAGATGTTGGAACGGTTGGCAAATCATTCTTTCTTCTGTTTCCTTGATGGGTATTCGGGATATCATCAAATTCCCATCCACCCCGACGATCAAAGTAAGACCACTTTCACATGCCCGTATGGAACTTATGCTTATCGTCGCATGTCTTTTGGTTTGTGCAATGCACCTGCCTCGTTTCAACGTTGCATGATGTCTATTTTCTCTGATATGATCGAAGAAATTATGGAAGTTTTTATGGATGATTTCTCTGTTTATGGAAAAACCTTCGATCATTGCTTAGAAAATTTAGACAAGGTCTTACAGAGATGCCATGAGAAGGACCTGGTACTTAATTGGGAAAAGTGCCACTTCATGGTCCAAGAGGGCATAGTTCTTGGACACCTTGTGTCCGAGAGAGGAATAGAGGTGGACAAAGCAAAAATAGAAGTTATAGAAAAGCTTCCGCCTCCTGTGAATATCAAGGGTGTTCGTAGTTTTCTGGGTCATGCTGGTTTTTATCGTCGCTTCATAAAAGATTTCTCTCAAATTGCACGACCCCTTACGAACTTGCTTGCTAAGGATGCACCCTTTGATTTCAATGATGACTGCATGCATGCCTTTGCTACTCTTAAAAATGCACTCATCTCTGCTCCAATCATTCAACCCCCTGATTGGACGCTTCCTTTTGAAATAATGTGTGATGCTAGTGATTATGCTGTGGGGGCAGTTCTTGGTCAAATGAAAGACAAAAAGCATCATGCAATCTCTTATGCTAGCAAAACTTTGACTGGAGCTCAGTTGAATTATACTACCACTGAGAAAGAGCTCCTTGCCGTTGTTTTTGCTTTTGACAAGTTTAGATCTTACTTAGCTGGAGCAAAAGTTATCGTTTACACTGATCATGCTGCTTTGAGATATCTGCTTGCTAAGAAAGATGCTAAACCTCGTCTCATAAGATGGATCCTTCTGCTCCAAGAGTTTGATCTTGAAATTAAAGATAAGAAAGGAGTAGAAAATTCTGTAGCAGATCATTTGTCGCGTATGCAGTTCACTAACTTGCAGGAGTTACCCATAAATGACTTCCTACGCGACGACATGCTGCTGAAAGTGACGGATTCGCACCCTTGGTACGCCGACATCGTAAACTTCATCGCCACAGGATACGTACCACCAGGGGCGGATAAAAGAAGATTAATTTATGAAAGTCGCCGTCACTTATGGAATGAACCATACCTCTATCGTGTCTGCGCCGATGGACTGCTTAGGCGATGTGTGCCCACTCCCGAGAGCACACAAATCATTGAAAAATGCCATGCAGCTCCATACGGTGGACACTATGGTGCCTTCCGTACCCAAGCAAAGATCTGGCAAAGTGGATTCTTCTGGCCAACCATGTATGAAGATACAAAAGAATTCATTAGAAGATGCCCACAATGCCAGAGATTTGGAGGCATCACAGCACGAGATGCAATGCCCCTCACATACAACCTTCAAGTCGAACTCTTCGATGTATGGGGCATTGACTTCATGGGACCATTCGTGAAGTCCCAAGATTGTGAGTACATATTGGTGGCAGTGGATTACGTATCCAAATGGGTAGAAGCTATGCCATGCCGAGCTGCCGACTCCAAACACGCTCGCCGGATGTTCCACGAGTTCATCTTTCCAAGGTTTGGAACTCCGAGAATGGTGATAAGCGACGGAGGGTCTCACTTCATTGATAAGACCTTCCGTAGCTTTCTAAGAGAGCTTGGAGCAAAGCACAACATTGCCACTCCATACCATCCCCAAACAAATGGGCAGGCCGAAACATCCAACAAACAAATCAAGCGGATCCTGCAGAAAACAGTCTTGGAAATGGGGAAGGGATGGAAGAACAAGCTACCCGATGCACTATGGGCATATAGAACAGCCTACAAGACACCCATAGGCATGTCACCATACCAACTCGTCTATGGAAAAACATGCCATTTGCCAGTCGAGTTGGAACATAAAGCATATTGGGCCATGAGAACTTGGAACATGGATATGAAAGGAGCTGGGTGGAGAAGAAAAATGGAGATAGCTGAGTTGGAAGAATGGAGAGACAAAGCATATCACAACTCAGCCATCTACAAGGAGCGTACAAAGCGCTGGCATGACCGGCGAATAAAGATAAAAGAATTCAAAGTGGGAGACAAGGTGTTGCTCTTCAATTCAAGGGTAAAGCTCTTCGGGCATGGAAAACTGAGAAGTAAATGGAACGGACCATACACCATCATCGACACGTCGACTCATGGGGCAATCACACTCCAGGACGACGGAGGTAATGTATTCAAGGTAAATGGTCAGCGCCTTAAAATTTATCTTGAGCCCGAAGAAAATAAAGATTTCGATGTCATGCACTTAATTGATTTAAATATCTTTTCTTGACCTATGCATTGAAATATCCTTCTATACCCTGTATATTCCGAAGATACCTTTCCCAACAAAGCTCCACGAAAAATAGTAAGGCCAGAACCTGCCAAGGCAGGTCGGCCGACCTGGCTACCAGGGTCGGCCGACCCCCTCTGGCAGCCCCTGCCTTCCATCTTTTGATCCTTTTGCCACCCAACCTTTCCCTTCCTTGTTCGCCTATGCTTTGGAAATAAATCCTTCGTTTCTTCGCCGGGAGAGGGAGAACCACTATAAATACAACCCATTGCACCCCCTCTCCATCCATCTCTTCCAAGCTCCACTCCTTGAACCAAAACCTTCACCTTAGTCATGAGCGAAAAGAGCGACGCCTCCTCCATCTGCACCGAGAATAAGGGTAAGGAAGAAAGACCCTATTGGGTGGCCGATAACGAGCGTTTTGAAAGATGCGCTAAGGCTCTAGGAAAAGCCCACCTCAAGATTAGGAGCTTGGAGCAGGAGGTGGCCCGAGCAAAGAAGGAAAACGGCGTCCTCCAAAACCTCTACAACAATCTTATGCATGAGAGGATGCAAGACGAGGCCCTCATCAAAACTCTCTCCAAGAAGTGGGCACAAGTTGATCTGGCCCTGGAGGTGATAGAAAAGGATTAAGAGGGCCAAATAAATAGAATAAGAATAGGCGCTTTTGTTTATTTCCTTTTTATCAATTATTTCCCTTCTATTTGTAATGCGCCTATCAGTTTAGTTTATAATTCAATCAATGATAGTGCTCCCCGGACTTGCATACCGGTAGAGCAATATTTGTGTTTCCATATCTTTGTCGTTTTTGAAGGAAACAGGCAAAAAGGCAAGTGTGGGGGGAAACATCGCCATATCTGGAACAATCACAACCAAATCATCCAGAATCATACGAGACAACTCAGGAAAGGCCAACACGCGAAATATCAGAACCAGTGGGGTCCAGGCCAGGTCGGCCGACCCCACCAGGAGGGTCGGGCGACCCCTGGTGGTCCCCACCAGACTCCAGCCTCCTCCTGCCTCCTGAGTTTGCACCACACTTCCACTTTTTGCCTGCTACACCGTCAAGTTCTTCTGATAATCTGAAAATTAAATAAAACTTGACACACTAATCTTTTGGGACAATCCTAATTGATTTATCTTTTGCCCACAACTCTACCTCTCACATTCATGGACTTGCACACTTGTTATTTCTCGCTTCATCGCTGAATGCTTGTGAACACCTTATCATTAGGAACCCATGTTTTTCCTAGATAATTGGCATGTGAGATATGGTTTGTCGAAATGATCTTTGCTTAACCTTCAAGTCCTTGGGAATTTATCTTTATGAAAATCAAAAATTCCATAGTATGATGCTCCTCACTTGATTTATATTTTCCTACCAAGGCCAAGAACTCTACATGAATACTTTGATAGCCTATAAGCTGCTAGTTGTTGATTTGAGCTTTGTCAAATTCTTGGACCCTAGTGAGAAGCTTGTCATACTCTTTTGATCAAGATCACGTACACTCCACCTCACATGCTACACTTCTACACTGGAAGTTGAGCAACATTCCATCATCCATCCGCCAAATAAATACTCCAAAAATCTCTGTTACCTTTCTCTCTCAAAAATATCAGTGGAGACATGGCTATGCAAAAAGAAAAAGAATAATCCCTGCTCATACAAAAGTAGAGCATGATGAAAAAAATGATGATGGGAAAAATAAAAGAAAAAGAAAAAAAAAGTATGATAGCCATGTCCTCCTCAAAAGTTCAAAAAGAGAGAGAAGGTAACACCATAAAAGGAGTACAAATAATTTTCCACTTCATGCCACCACCACACATGCACATCTTGATCAGATTGTATGACTTGTTTTCTCCATTGGATCCAGTCTTTGACTTAGCAAAATAAGAGACACTAGTATGCTCCACTTTACCCTACCTTGAGCTCCACAAAAGCCTGATCAAACACAAGGAGGGGAGAGGCAAAATCATGGCCCTTGAGAGGAAAATACATAAACACCATGAGCGACTTGAGAGAGTCATTTGAGGAGCATGAAACTATGTTTTTATTTCTGAAAATTATGCAAAAATCCCAAGGTACTTGACAGGGAAGGCGAGGTGATTTGAGACATGACCGTTCCACTTATCAATCATCCAAGGAAGGCATGTTAGACACCTCAAAGTTCACAGGTATGAAGTGTGGCTTGCAATAACTTGTGTGCAGGCTCCCATTTATGAGGATGAGTATCTCCCGCCTTATGCTCGCAACTTTACTCGAGGACGAGCAAAGAGCTAAGTGTGGGGGAGTTGTTGACGGCTCTTAGACCCAATATTTACCCGTCAACTAGCTGCGCTTTTTATAATGAAACAATCACCAAAGGTAGACTTAGGTCTTTAAACTAATGATTTCCACGAGTCTTGGTGAATTTGTGAGTGCAGCTGCAATTCACAGGAAAACGGGGAAAAGGAAGCATAAAAGGCCCATCCTGGAAACACCAATTTTCCCCGTCATAAAGAATTATCCAAATAAAGCCCAACTCCCGATAAAAAGACTTCAAGTCCACCCATAGCAGGTGGATCAGAGGAGAAGGCAACCAGGGGAAGCCACCTGAGAAGGCCCAAGCCCAGAGGGGCCAGCCACAGGTCGGCCGACCCCAAACCCTGGGTCGGCCGACCCCCTGTGGTGGCCCCACTGGCCCATCTTCCTATGTCGGTTCGCCACCGCCTTCTAGAGGTCGGCTCCACCTGCAATCAATGCCACCGACCTACGGAACCGCCTCAAGTTGCCGACCTTCTTGGGCTATAAATAAAGGGGTACCCCCCTCCTCCAAAGCACATCACAAGACACAAGTCATTCCACTCCCATCCAGGCCAAGGGCCTCTTGTACAGTAGTAGAATAGAGGAGAGGGGAAGGATCAAGAGAGGGATAGCTTTCCTTTTAGTTATTTCCTTATCTTGTACCCTTGGCGGATATTTATCTTATTAATAGTTCATCGTTCGTTCTTCGTTCGTTCGTCGTTCGTTCATCGTTCTTCGTTCGTTCTTAGTTCGTTCGTCGTTCGTTCATCGTTCGTCGTTCGTTCTTAGTTCGTTCATCGTTCGTCGTTCGTTCGTCGTTCGTTCATAGTACGAACCTTGTTCTTATTCGTAAGATTAGTATTCGTGGTGTTATTGATCTAGCGAGCTTTACATACTAGTCGTTATTCTTGTTATACTTGTGTACGGGATCATCGCTCCGCGAGGGGTGCTCTAGCCTTCCAGATTGGTACCAGGACCGGGGTTAGAGTAGTAATCGACGGCATAGGCGTGGTGCCTAGGCTAGAGGTTACCTTTGTTTGCAGCGTGCCCCACGGTTTGTAGAGGTAGGCGGCAGGTGGTGACAGCCCTGTCCGTCCCTTGTAATCCTCCACGTTCGGGTTCGTCGTAGAGCTACAGGCTGGCGTGACTTGGCAGACCAGGTCTATACCAGTGCCCGAAGTAAACAAGTAGAGCTAGAGTGCGATCGTCCTACGGGACAGCTAGATCTTTATTCATCCTCTCGATCCTATACTACTGCCATTCTTGTGTGTCCTTGGGTAAAACTAACCTTGCTGCAGATTATCACCGTTCCTTGGGGAAAACAAATACGATACCTTGGAATACTCCCGGGTGAAGTGCTACAACGGTATTCCGTGCGCTTGCGGATTTATTCGTGGTGTAAGAAATACCAACAGTCGCCTCTTAGCAGGGCGACAAGTCCTAATCGCCTCATCCACGGGCGATTGGGCGACTAGTATTGCAAATTTCGAAAACGTGCGGCTATTAATAAAAATATAATAAAAAATTCGATTAAAAATAAAAAAAATCCCAATGTTAGCGACGTTTGGGCTTCTCCAACCGCTTGCCATTTGGGATTAGGCCCAGGTTGTGCAAACTACGCCCGGCTCCTCTTCATCAGGTCCTGCGTCGCTGCTTCAGGTCCTGGCACTGGCATTGTTCCAGGAAGGCTCTGCAGAACACACAACAGTTTAAGCTTCGCGCATCAGCTGAAGCAGCCTCACCTGCTGCTTTCGCCGACGCTATAAATGGCTCGATAGGATCTGTTGAACACGACATACGGACTGTGTGTTGGGGAAAACACAATGCTTCCCAGCACAATTCGTCGTGGTTCCTTTCAGTTCTACAGTATACTTGAGCAATAGCCACAACCTGTAGTAGTACGCAGACTTAGCAACCAAGGAAAAAAACACTGCAATTGCCAAGTTAGTGATTTGTTTGTTACATTTTTTTTTGACGAAACTGGAGGGGAAAGCCCCCCTACAGATTATTTATTATAATAAAAGACAAAAGTTCAGTACAAAAGCCAACAAAAGTTAGTGATTTGTTTGTTACTATTCAGACGGTACACCAATTGTGGTACGCTCGGTGAGGTACCTCACTTTTGCACTTGAAATCTTGTCCAAAATTGCAAACTCATCTGTCTAATTTCAAGGTAAACATAAGCGGCTTGCTGCGAATTTTCTAGGATTTAACGGCGCTGTGCGTTCAGCCGGAGGCGACGTGGCCGTCGACAGCGAGGCGCCAGTGGTGACTTCATCAATCTCGAGGATTTGCCGGCTCAGTCTTCTAAGATGCTCATAAGGGTAGGGTTTGCGTATGTGCGTTCATAGAGTGAGTGTGCGTGCGTTGTGAGTGTCTGAGTTGTACTGTGTAATCAAAAAAAATATTACATCACACATCACACCAACCTTTACAGATTTTTTTTGGATACTTTACCTTTACAGGTGTAAGTCCTATCGTGCGATCAGGTTCGGTTACCCCAACAACAACTATCATAACACAGCTGGAATCCTTCCTTCCAATGTTTCAAACAACTCCCTTGCAAAAAAAAATAAAATGTTTCAAACAACTGACATCCACGCTCAGAAGGAAGGTGGAGCTTCCTCATGAACCTCAAGCTGGTTGCTTACAGCTACTACATCACAAGATAGCAGCAGGAACCTTCCTTTACAGATTGATCATCCAGCAGCGAACCGGTTCGGTCACCCTAAAAATAACTATCATAACACATCTCGAATCCCTCATTCCAGTATTTCTGACATTCATATTCAGAAAGAATGTGGATCTTCCCAATGAGGCACAAACTGGATGGGATTTATGGTTCCATCCTCTGTTTGGTTCGCTCCAATATCCTACTCCGCGTGCAGCATGGCTGTAGCCTGACTGAACAGTAGGCATGTTCCTGAAAATTTTGACTCGGGATAAATCTCGCTGGCAAATATGCCACTGATGCATGGTGGCAAACTGCAGGAGAAGGTTTGGGTTCATATATCGAGTCGGATTAAGGGGTTCACAACTGTGCATGCATTTGAAATGATAGCCTGCCCCTTTCTGGCACCCTGAGGGTATTAGGTATTTAGGTTCATCTCTCACACGCTTCCATTGTCATGTTTTTCGTGTTTATTTCTTAATTTCTTGTTCTGTTATTCTGTTGGGGATTTTTCATGCCTGCACACCAAGGCTGGCACCGCTAAGTTTAGAACAACAAAACTTCAGGTTGCTTGACTTATTTGTTTTTAGCCTCGTGGCTTTTCAATAATAACTAGTACCAATGCACGTGCGCCACGCACGTGTATAAAAGGCTCAAAATGATATTTACAGTTTAGCTGATAGCATAGTATAATTGGATAATAAAAAAACCTTTGTTAGGCCAACAAAATTTATATGTCATTGGTAGACCTATTAAATCAATAAGACCCAAAACAAATATTATTCATTCACTCGTTGATTATTTGTCTTTTGATAATATGGAAGACAAAATGAAGAGTCAATGACATAGTATTCCACCTGAAAATCAAACAGGGATAATTCGACTCATGCTTCGGTAATTTACACAGGTGGCGCACGTGCATTTACACCTGAAAATCAAACAGGGAGCAACAAGTAGTACCACGTTTCCTCGATCCCTGGACCAGCTGCTTTTCTGGCGGTTGATTTTCCTTCCCCTCTTTGTGTTATGGCGAAAAAAAAACAGAATCGTTAAGTGCACACATGAAAAAGTTTCAGACATATCTTTTTTAAGATATTAAACCTGGAGGCAAATTTTCAATTTGGTTAGCAGCCTTCTTCCGCTCACGCCATAGCCTCGTCCGTTCTCTACCATCTGGGTGCCGCTTGTCCAGCAAAGCATCCTCATGGTCCCCTAAGAAAAAAAACCACCAGGTATTTATTTTCAGTTCAAGGTAAGAAAAGCAAGGCATCAGAACCATACCGGCAAGTACAATGTGCGTGGGACGCCCTTGTATTCGAAAATACCTGGTGTTTGATTATTCTGTTTGCTTAGCAAGTTTTTGTCGCTCACGGCAAAGCCTGGTCGGTTCTCTAGGCTGTGCGCGCTGCTTGGCATGCAAGTCACCCTCGTGCTCTCCTAATTAGACGAAAACACACCTCCAATTACAATTTTTTTTGATGGGTTCCAATTACAAATTTCATTTGATCGCTGAGGGTCTGCACAATCGGGTGTATCCTCGGACATCGTTGTTATATCAACCTGCATATGTCGTAGGATAATCAGGTTTCGCACAACAGTTATAGATCATTGGATAAGACAGAAACGAAATTAGGGTACCTTACGCGAAGTTTCTGAGCGCACCAGAGGGAGCAGCGGCTAAAACTTCACGATCTTCAGGAAGTAGACGGCTTGTTTATCACCTTGATCCACGATCACCATCAACGAAGGGCGTTAAAATTTAGAACCTGCCTATAATTAACAAAACGGATCACCCCTTGAACATAATCGAAAAATCAAAAAAAAAAAAATGATAGCAGACTCACCGCCGCAGCACCCACCATGAATTCAACAAGACAATGAATTCGCCAAGCCAAGCCGATCCGCCATGACCAACAAGCAATAAGCCGACGATCGCAGCGCCTCCAAAATCCTCTATCGCCCTAGACGCCGCCTTGCCGATGATCAATCTGGACGCCGCCAAGATGAGGATGAAATTGGAGTGCGGCAAGACGCCGACGATCAATCTGCTCTAAGTGCTACGTAATGAGCAGCCGGTTTCTAAACAAAATTCAAAGTGATACGTAACAAAGGAAAGCTGAGAATAGGAAAGCTCAGAATATTGGCTATGCAGCGAAGCCTGTTTGGAAACAAAATTCAAAGTGCTACGTAACAAAGGAAAGCTGAGAATATTGGCTGTGCAGCGCTGAGTATTACGGGAGGGTAGGGAATTCGTCAGGTAGAAGAAAACATTTCGATGTCCCGTTTTCTCAATATAAAATTACCTGAGCGTCACACATTGTAGCGCCCACGTGGCAGGTGGGAAGTCTATGGCAGGATCCGACGGTTTTAAGATGAGGTGGGATTTGAATCAATGGTTGATACATAAGTTGGGTAGGATCTGGCAGGTCAAAATCATTTTCCTCCTAACTGGTTCTTTATTGGTTTAGATACATTAAAAATCCTACAGATGGCTTTCTTTCCACAAATGTGTGACAAGAATAACCGTCCGCAAGAAACTGTGACCAATTTTTTAAATTACCTTAACCCATACTCCCTCCGGTTTTAAATTGTTGACACCATTGACTTTTGAGTTTCTTTTGACCGTTCGTCTTATTCAAAAATACTAGCTTAAATATGTAAAATTATAAGTTATATTTCAACTTCCTTTAGTGATGAAACTAATTATAACAAAATCTATGATAATTTTTAAAATATTTTGAATAAGACGAATGGTCAAACGTAACTCAAAATAGTCAAACGTCAACAATTTAAAACCAAAGGGAGTATATCATTTGCAGGTACTTTTGTCAGAATTTACTGAAACTGCAGTAACAAATTTCACAACTGGAAAATGTGTAGCAGAAATGAAAAATATGACAATTCCATGCCGGCCATGTACATATATCATCAAGGACGTCCTCCTTGGGTTTGATCTCTTATACGTAGATACGTCGTTGTGCAGTCCTGTGCCGGTCTGGTTCAGCTCAGCAAGACGTCGAAGAAGAAGAAGCCATCAGTGATATGTGGAGGTGTCTCAGAAGCGACGTACCAGGCGTGGTTTCTAACGCAAGGATGTAGTAAATGTTTCTGAACATTGTTGGATTGAGAAACCGATGGCTATAGACGAGTAGAAAGCTGTTACTCGGAAGGGGGTTCACAGAAATGCGTATCCAGTTGCAGCTGATTAACATTTTACTGAAGCAATCTTGAGCAGTAAATTCGTAGGCAAGCACAAAAGCATGCAACTAATGAGAACTACCGCTCAGGAGAGCGGTTTCCATGTCTGATCCCAGAGATCGAAACAGAGGAGAGCAAGGCGAAGAACTGAACGCGATGCATGGCTCTCTCTGAAAGCTCCACGAACGTTCTCGACGTGATCTCCATCCACCAACGGAGGCGTGCCCGACACGGTGGTTCTGCCATATCGCTGCTACGCCGGCTTCCGTCCGTCCTTCTCCCTCCTATCCGGCAGGCGGCGTTGGCATGGCATCCGTACGCAACGACCAGGGGATGTCGTTATTCCGCTCACCAGGTGTTGGCAAAGTTTCCAGAACTAACTCAATTTGCTCCATAACTGTGCGTGACTTTGAAACCACTTATTAATTAAACCACGATCCACGCACATCACGACTAAGTGCCTGTTCGTGTTTTTAGGTCTAGAGGTCACATCAAAACTAATCTTGTTATTTAAGCGTCTTAAATAAGTATAATTACAAAACCTTTTTACAGATGTGGGCTAATTTGCGAGACGAATCTAATGAACCTAATTAATCTATGTTTTGCTACAGTAATGCTACAGTAACCATCGTCTAATCACGGTTTAATTACCCTCATTAGATTCGTCTCGCAAATTAGTACAAGGTTCTGCAGTTAGTTTTATAATTAGACCTATTTAAGGCGCCTAAATAACAAGATTAGTCTTGATGTGACCTTTAGGCCTAGAGAAACGAACACCCCCTAAATTTCTGGTTTAAATTGCATATCTTGGTATATCTTCTCTTTTCTAAGAACGTGTCATTCAAAAAAAACATACTTTCCAGTAAACGATTTGACCCGTTCTTAGCCATGCTGGAATGAGCCGAATATGGTCTTCAGTAGTTGATACAAGTTCTATCATAGGATCAGCACGAGCTATGCCATAGGATCTCTCTTCATGTTAGCAGCACATTGGAACCAAGGATAAAACAAGAAAGGTTCCTGGATCAGCGAATTTCACGTTGATTCATCTGGCAAAAATCAAACCAATGTGGTTACTTGTAAAAGAACCGCCACTGGTCAGTCCAATCCTGGGCTCTGCGTCTCTGATAGTCATGACTGATGACAAGGGAGAGGGAACCAAGAACCGATGACCATAATCGGATTCCGGCAGCAGATATCAGATCATGCTCTCTTTGGTTCACTCCAATGTCTCACAAAACGAAAATGCCTTGTGCAATCTTTCGAAACATTAGTTTGTGGCTGAAGGCGGCAACTAGATCCAGCTAGGTGAAGCTGTATTATTTGCACCCAGACACCGAGTCCAACTAACAACCCAAATGGTTCACAACAATGAAATGCATTCATGCATTTCCAATGGCAAGTCGGCCCTCTTCTCCCTATAGAGCGGATAAGACTCACGGAATGTAACATAGTGATTATTTCTTTGTTCAGTTAATTTCACAAAGAACATCAAATGCTCATAATGCTTCTTGTTGAGAAAAAATATCGTTGACCATTGCCATAGAAGAACATTCATTTCATTCATGTTTGGATCGGATTATGTTCATGAACAGAGCTAAGAGAACTATTGATTTTGTTTGAGAGAAAAATGTTCCGTATCATATATTGCTATTATGCAGTGGGTCCACATGGCCACATCGAGGGAAGAGGTACCAGCCTAGAACACTACGCAAAAATGACAACTTGGCTACAGGGGGATTATGGCACGGAAAGGGAAACTAGCTCCACATCTGCTCGTGCCCTAATTCTCTAGCTTCAGCCCATGCCTTGGCACAAGTCATTACAGGTTCATCTCAGAGCAAGTTTGGTTCATCTCCGATCCAGAGACATAAGCTTCCACAATAGTGCGATGGACCTTCCACGGTGACTACGGAAAGATGTTGAAACTGGATTTTCCTATGTAACAGAGGGTCCCAATTTGTCTTGAGAAAATATAACATCACGTACGATTTGTTGAAAAGAGCTTGCTAATAATAAAGAACATTTCACATGCATATCCTAGCACAATAAAGGGCATGTTTGGCAGGGCTTATGCCTATACAAAAAATAGCTTTTGCTGTGGCTTATCTTGACAAATAGCTTATTAACTTATTCTGATTTATTTGGCTTATTCAGTCAAGTCGTTTGGCAAAACAGCTTATCTAAAGAGTGAGCTGGAAAAAGCTACTCCCTCTATCCCAATATATTAGGGATTGAGGTGTGAATGTCCCAAAATGTAAGGGATTGAGGGAAGAGTGGGACCCACGCGCTGGAATCTTTCTCCTCCCACCCCCCCCCCCCCCCCGAGCGACGCCATCCAACCATTTTCCCCATTCGCACCGGCCTCCCATGGCGCAAGCCGCGCCGCCACCGAGCTCCCACTCAGGCTTCGCGGCCTTGCCTAGCGTCTTTCGCCGACGACCCCAGCGGATCTTGCTGGAGTCGAGCCAAGCCCATCTCGCCGTGTCGCCTGGCCCAGCGCAGCTCGGCGTCGGCACATGGAGGAGGCGGACGCCATGGAGAAGAACAGGCGCGGCGGTGGCCCCAACGCTGCCTAGTGGCGCCTCTCGCTGCCGTCTCCTCTCCCAGTTCAACTCGTCCCTGGCGCATGGAGAAGGCGAACGCCATCGACGCCATGAAGGATAGGCGCCGCTCGTCGCCCGCCGCCGTCGTCGCATCTCGGCCGCCTAGCTGCAGCTCGTCTCCAGCCGCCGCTCGTCACCGGAGGAGAAGGTGGCGCGGAAGGAGCGCAGCAGCAACACGAGAAGAGAAGGCCGGTGACGGCGAGATCTACACCACCCCTAAGCTCGCGGAGGGCGGCGAGATCTACGTCGTCAACAGGGTGGCGGGAAGAAGTTGACGCGGCAGCCCTTGAATTGCACCGTGGTGCTCAGCTGGGGCTTGGCGCCATGGAGGCGCATGGCGGCGCTTCCTAGGGAGGGCGGCTTGGTGCCGCACCACGGGATGGCGGCGTGTCCCTAGGCGGTGGCAGAGGCTCGCGGCATGGCGGCACTGCGGAGGTGCGCGTGGCGTGGCGGCGCGGTGGAGCGCAGGGCTCGTGCAAGCTGCGCGGAGGCGAGCTTGCTAGCTGCGACGTCAGGAGGCCATGCAGGCTCGGGAGGTGGCTGTGGGTATGGAGAGAGAAGACGGGAATAATGCAGGGGCATTCTCGTCTTTTTACTCTGCCTTTGCTTTTCTTGGGAAGTCCTCCAATCCCTTACATATTGGAACGGAGGGAGTAGTTTTTCTGGTTTATCCAAAACGGCTTATCCTAGTACAAATTCCAACACAGCTTATTGTAGTCTGCAGCAATAAGCTGTTTTCCTTTTTCCTGTTTGGCAGAGCTTATGGCTTAGGGCAGGTACGATGCTACACGTAGGCAGTCTCATAGCCCGTCTCATGCGTTAATATATAGAAGTTTTGGTGACATGGAAGAGAAAGAGGGATGTGAAAGAAAGAAGCGGTTGTTTCGTGAGGCAACCACATCATGCACTAAAATTTAGGAGTATGAGAAGGCTTTCACACCATTATAGGAGTTGTAGTTGCCATGCAACTTATAAATATTCCTTTTTTCATCCACAAATAAAGGAATTATAGTACTTCTTTGAGACAACTAAAACAACCATCCATTATATATGTGGTCTCATAAATCGTCTTATGATTATGAGACCGCCTATGAAACAACACCTTTGTACCTGCCCTTATGAGGCTATGTTATGTTTACTAATTGGAGGCTTCTTAGAAATTCTGACAAAAAAGCAAAACATCTAGCCATTGATTTGAATACTTAATAAGGCTTAACCATTGGATCTACATAATCTGGAAGTACACGTCATCTACGGCAGCCTGCGCAATATACGGAAAACCTACACGATCTGGAATTTCACGTCACCTACGGCAGCCTGTGCAATATACGGAAAGACTAATTGTCTTGGAAACATACGTGTTACTAACAAAACAAATCTACAAGATCACGTGAAATAAATCCATCGCGATTTCCAAATCCAAAGGTACTTTCGTTTTGAGCTATAAATCTGCAATCCTGTCATGCGGCACCGTAGACGGATCCCGTGAGAGAGGATGACACAGCGTAGATCGACTAGATGAGCTTGCGATGGTCTCGCCGGCAGAACTCGACAGCTCCAATGGCCTGTCTTCCACCTGACGAGTTCTTCAGAGTCCATGCATGGGTGGCCAAGCTTAATAGCTGACTGGAGCAGATCGTGGAGTTTTGCATGGTTAATCGGTGAATGTGATGGAACGCAACACAACCAAGGGATATCGCAAAGACGACGGAGCCAGGTCTACATGTCTAGTCTATGTACATGTACAAGAACCTTGACAGGTTGGTCAATGAGCTGCCAGCTGTGGCCTGTGGTATGTGGATGTTCAAAGCGGAAGGCCACGCTGAGCTGTTCACAGCGGCAGCATACATGTATTTTCATGTTATGCAACTCTATACGCAGCAGATTCGATCGTACTCGCATCGACACAGGATTGAGGTAGGGCAAAATAGCTTGGCTGGCCGAGTGCACCGAACAAGGAGAAAAACAGGAGCCCCTGATTATCTGCATGCGAATTGCAAGAAGATGGTGATCACGGTACTACGGTAGGCTAATCTTATTTGCAAGATGCGATCGAGGAGTTATGCAGACATGCATATAGATTGGATGATTAAGGCAAGTATTCCTATTCCCTTGATCGTTAATTAAAGAGACGACATCTAAGAATATAATTCTGTTTCAATCTTAGTTTCAGCCATCTATGTATTATGTATACAAACTCTGGCATCAGACGTGATACTAGGAGGATTCATGCCACATAATATGAATTCAAGAGCAAGCCATATATGCATGTCAGAATGCAGCAAGGACACCACGATTTGCATGGACAAACATTCAAGTGCACCATTTATATTCTTCAGAGGTGACTATTTTCTTTTCTTTCTTGAATTCAGTCAAATTATTCTCTGGTGTATTAGTGGCAGGAATTTTGGTGGTCCGTTGTCTGTCCCCCAGCTTATTAGAGAATAGGTTGAAGATGGTGTGTGGTGCATTGGATGTTGACCAGGCAACTTACGAGAAAATGAAAAATAAGGTATTTTCCAAGAGACTTGCCAAAAAAAGAGGCTAAGCATTAAAGTTTTAGATGTCTTTCTGGAAACTCAACGGATATCAAGCCTTAGAAATTCATCGGATCCAAAAAAATATTTTTTGGTTTGAATGAGGGGCCTATTTGTGAATATAATATGCACAAAATTTTCCTTTCCTAATGGTAGTTGAATACATGGATATGAGTATATTCATTTGCTCTGCGTGATTTTTTTTAAGAGAATCCAATATTAGTGAAAGTTAACATTACTAAATCCATTAAAATTTATTTGTAATTTAGGAAAACCAAAAGAATCACTAATTATTAGATAATATATATCTTATTATTATGGGTTTATGCATTGGACCACATGGCTATTATAATATTAGTACAATAGGTACAATCAATAAATTGCATAAACATCTTGGAAATGTTTGAGAACGGTTGCCCACTTGCACTGAGAGCTCAGTGAAGTCAATCAGCGTCATTAGACAACAGGTAAAATGGAAGTATACTATAGTTAAATGTACATTAGATAGCATCCGTGGAGGATAATGTGTTGAAATAAACGGACATGCAAGGGGCAAGAGGAAGGGGGGTCAAGCAAGTTCAGTCAGTTGTATGTTACAAGGTTCAGAAAAAACATAAAAATAAAGTACTACATGAAAAATGTGTAAATTCATATATTGGAACATAACTGATACTCCCTCCGTTTTTTAATATATCACGCCGTTGACTTTTTCGGTACGTTTGACCGTTCGTCTTATTCAAATATTTGTGTAAATAGCTAATTGTATAAGTTAACCTTAAAGTGCTTTTGATGATGAATCCAATAATATTCATTTCACATTCGAAAAGTAATTATTTAAATCTATATTATTGGTCAAAGTTCAACAAAAAAGTCAACGGCGTCATATAATTAAAAACGGAGGGAGTAGAAACATATAGCATTTCCTTTAGAGATATACCACTTTTTTGCTATTTCATAATATATATTGTCACGTCCGTGTTTTTGCCTCCATTGAAATCTACTAAAATTTTTTTTATCTTTTCGAATTTTGAAACAAACTAAAATAAAGTGAGTGTTTTAAGGTTAGTAAATCACCTCAATTTTAAAATTTTATCATTTTTGAAAACTTGCACAAAAATCTCATATTGAGCATTTCAGTGTTTTCTTGTTTTTCTTTTGGGTGTTGTTTGATTTTGATCCTTGTCCGAATTTGAATTCCATTCAAATTCATATCCCTCCAAAATCCAGAAAATAGCAAACCTTTATTTTCCTATCGGGCCGCCTCTTCTTCTCTTTTCCTTTCCCTTCTCTCCCTTCCCAGCCCGTCACGGCCCGGCCGCATTCCCCACTCCCTCCCCCTTCCACTCCCGCATGGGCCACGCCCCTTTCTCCCAGCCCAGCACCACCGGCCCAGTCCGCACCAGCCCGCCTCCCTTCCCCTGTCACTGACGTGCGGGCCCCGCCGCCGTCGTCTACCTCCAACCAGCCAGCGAAAATACCGGCGCCGCCCATCCCGCGCTGCCGGCCTCCACCGCCTCCGTCGCTTCCCGGCTACAGAGCGAGCCACGCGGACCACGTGGCCGCGCGCCACCGCCCCACCTTTGCTTGCCCGCCCCGCCAAGTCCGCCGAACCGCCTCGCCCCTCTTTCGTGACGGGCGCGTCAAGCCGGCGACCACCGCCATTGGCCGCGCGCCGCCATACTGCTCTGCACCGCCATGGCGGCCTATAAAGTAGACCCAAGACCCCTCCTTCCCCGTCTCACTCTCATTCACTCCCTTCATCCTTTCCCGAGCACACCACGAGCTCTCCTCCCTTCCTTTCTAAATCCGGCGTGAACTCCGGCGAGCTTTTGCCCTACCTCCGGCGAGCCCCGTCGTCAACGTGTCCCCCCTCTCACTCCTCCGGTCCACGCCTAACCTCCCCGTCCCCTT
Organism: Eragrostis nindensis; assembly: GCA_012490785.1. Classification (NCBI taxonomy): domain Eukaryota; kingdom Viridiplantae; phylum Streptophyta; class Magnoliopsida; order Poales; family Poaceae; genus Eragrostis; species Eragrostis nindensis. Next base: position 139,551 of record JAAXCT010000105.1, on the reverse strand, counting down.
CTCGTCTGAAGCCGAGGCCGGTGTGCGGAGATCGACGACGAACTAACCCTCGTCGCCGCCTTCCCCTCCGGCTCCGGCTGCCTTCCCGTCGCCCTCCGGCCTCGCCGTACCTACGGTGAGCTTCCCCGTACCGCCCTCTCTCCCCCACGCCGCTTCTTCTCCTCCGTCCCCTCGCGCACATCCACCCGCGCCGAGCACCGCCACCGCCGCCGCTCTCTCTCTCTCGCCGCCGTCCACCCTACGCTTTTCTCCGGCCAGCCCGAGCCCACCAACCTCGCCGCCGCCCTTCACCGCACGCGCACGGCCACTCACCCGAGCCCAAACCCATGCGCCTTCGCATTCCCCGTGGCGAGCCGCCGCCGCCGCCCACTCCGGCGAGTTTTCACGGCCGCTCCGTTCGTCGCCGTCAACGACATCTCCCACCACCACCTTCGCCTCCTCGTGCGCATTCCCCGCGTCTACTTCTCGTCAAGCCTCCGCCCTTCTAGCCGCCGCCGGCGAGCAAGCCGGCAAACCGCCGCCGCGCGCGCCGCCCCGGTCCACCGTGGACCGGTGGACCGCCGCCGCCACCTGGTCCACAAGCCTGTGGACTTAGTTCACGGGATTTCCCATTCAAAAATAATCCCAGAAAATCAGAAAATCCCCGGGGCCCTGTCTTTTTGCAGATAAGCCCCTAAGCTTTAAAACATTTATGTTTTGGTCCTGTCTTTTCACAGAAAAGTCCCCAAACTTTTCTGTAATAACATTTCGACCCCTGTCTTTTTACACCGAGACCCCTGAATTTTTCCAAAATTACAGATAGGTCCCCGTCATCTTTCTGTATTTACCAAAAAGTCCCCAGAATCTTTCCACACTTGCAAACAAGCCCCCAAAGCACTTCTACTCTTGCAAACAAGCCCCCAGGTCCCCTGAACCCACATGTCAACCTCTCACACCTGCTAAAAATACTAAGTCCACACAGATAGTGTACACAGAATCCTATATCGAGCATATTTCCAATATCAGAAAAATTCCTAAAAATCCTCAAAAATCCAATATTCCTTCCTAACCATTTTGCAACCCTTTTTCCTCTCTGGAAAATTAGAATGATGATTATACATAATTAAGTTAATCAAATCCTGATCAATTTCCTTTCTTTTACTTCAAAAATCAATATCTTTCTCTTTCTAACACCAAATTTTGGCGAATCTTGCGCCAAAGTTCATCTAAAATCATCCTCTATTCATTGCCACCAGATCCAATCTAACCTTGGTCTCTATTTGGTTTTATTTGATTTATTGCTTGATTGCTTGAGCGGTAGATTTATTTTCTTTTATCGCTAGATAATCAAGTCTTCGAAGAAGAGCCCGAAGATTTGGAATACGAGGACTTAGAAGAAGAAGACTGTTGTGAAGGCAAGTCTAACTCTCTTTGAACATATTGATCCTATGTTTGCAAATATCCTAATTAGAGCTGTTTATAAATAAATTACATGGTATTTAAATGAATTTAAAGGCTAGAATGGTCCTATGCAATATTTGATTGCCTGCCTTGACTTGAATATATCCTGATCCCTTGTTAACTCTAGGAACCAACGTCATCAAATTCCTTAATGATATGTTGGACTGCTTTGCCGCTTAGGACTTTCACCATATGTGTTTAATTAATACTGCTCACATGATTTTTCGTGTGAAATGCGTGCGTCTTGGTGGTGTGTGTACATGTGAAATTGGGAGGTATAATAATAAGTGCAACCCTAGTGAGGGATATTTTTTTGGCGGGATCAGGCGAGGTAGTCCTCAGTGGGGAGGCTATCTCTGGGACGCCCTTCCACTTGTGGATTGGCTATTGAAGATGCCTGGTTCGGTCGTATAAGGACCGGTTCTTGTGCCGCCTTTGCTTAGCACCTTACGCGCAGCCACAAGCCGTATATGGGTACGGGATTGGAACCACACCCTACTAGTACTCACCCGGTACCCCCCGGAGGCAGGAGATGCAACGGAGTCCCCAGGAGAAGACTCGTTCGTTGGTGGGTGTTCGAGATCCGGCATTTATGACTGGCCATATTATTGATTGTGAAGCCCCTGGTGATGTCCGTGGGGGATGCCGTGGTGGTACGAAGTAGGTATGGAACCTTAGTGGGACAGTCCAAACTATGACGATAGGGAGGACTGGACCACCTTGTGGGGAAATTTGTGCACCCTTGGCTAAGGTTAAGAAACTTTCCGGAAAGCCGTGTTCCACGGTATTGGACAACGCGAAAGCATCGGCCACACTATGATTAGACTTTTCTGTGTGAGTTATCCTTGGCGTGTTTTCGGAATACACCGGTTTGGAGCCGTGTGCTGGTTGTCGGCCAGTGATAAAACTTGAGGCACTGGCGGATGGACAGTAACTCCCCCAGGGCCGCCCAACCCCACTAATCTCTACAGATACTTGATTAGATTGCGAACTGCTTTGTCTTCAAAACAACCTTGCATAAACTTGGCTTTCACGCCTTGTTGCGATAAAACCTCAGCCTATCCTTTGATAAACCCTTGCATAACTACCCCTCGTGTTAGGCTTGCTGAGTACCTTAAGTACTCACTCTTGCTTCAATCATTCAGAAGATGAGCCAGAGATAGAAGCTGATGGAGGTGAAGATTAGGGTTCAGCCTGCACGCAAGTCTGCCTGTTGGAGTGGTGCCGTTCCGTCTTCCGCTGGAGTAGTAGTCTAGTGCTGCTGCTGTAGCAGCTAGTCGGTGTGTTGTCTGTTCTTGTGGTCAGGCTGCTGGCCTTTGTTGTAATACCTTTTGTATAATAAAAGGGCTTGTATGAGACTTGGTAATATTATATAAAGAGTATGAGACTGTGATGTCATTCTGTGAAAGCGTCGTATCAGCGTCTGATCCAGGGACTGATACGGTAAGCGCTAGTGCTCCAGAAATGGGGTACGACATATATCTACCACTTCACAAAATGTTTTTAAGGAAAAAGATTGAGTATACTTTCAAATAATAAAAAGTAATTATAGAACGAATGTTATATTTTTCCTCTCTAATGTTGAACATATAAAGATTTACTTAGATCTGTAAGTTTTTCTATAAAATAAAATACATATGCTTCTTCCATGAGGACTAACCCGTCGTGAATCCATACATGGCACATCGCCACGCGTTGCCCAACAATGCAACGAAAAACAACTTCCTATGGCAAAACAAAGGTGTGTGTGGTCCTGAAAGATTCATATATCTTCTCTGTTCTGTAGCTTAGCTTAGTACTCCCTCTGTTTCAAAATATAAGCAGTTTTTGACTTTTAGACTTTGTGTTTGACTGTTCGTCTTATTCAATTTTTTTAATGAAAATATATAACAAATAAGTCATGCTGAAAGTACATCTAGTGATAAAAGAAATCGTAACAAAATACATAATATTTTTATAATTTTTTTGAATAAGACAAGTGGTCAAACGCGATGTCTAAAAGTCAAAAACTGCTTATATTTTGAAACAGAGGGAGTACATCGAAACACAATATCAATACTACCTTGGCTCACCAAGACAATTGTATTTTTTACCTAAAAAAATTGTAATTTTTTTCATCAGACTTTCAGTAGATGCATAAGTTCTCTCAAATCTGAATTTGTAGTCGTGGAAAATTGAATACATTTCTTTGCATTGCATCATGAATACCAATTATCTATACAACTCATCTCACACGACTTATTAAGCTAAGCATATATTAAAAAAAAATCTAAAGTCAACTTTCTCAAAACATATGTAATTCATGCATGTATCCTGTAGCAGTGCTAGCCCGTGCATATGCACGAGTTGAATGGCTAGTAAGCCAAAGCAAAAGCCACCCAAAAAGCTTTTGCCAAACACACCCTAAGATGAGAGCAGAGAAGCCCGTGCTATTGTGGGACCCAAGCTAAAACTTGTCGACCGTCATGCGACCTAGTCGCTGTATCTCCTCTTCTCCACATCTTCATGGCTGTAAGCTACATCGGCCAATCTGAGCAGGGTTCTCGCTATCAAAAGGTGAGCCGGCATGGTAGGTAATGATTCATTCCGATGAGGAAGAAATGTTGTTGCTGGAGAAAAGGCATCAGCGACATCTCTAATAGCTGATTTATCCGAAGCCGTATGAGAAACCACGTCAGCGCAGCTTCTTCCTTCGGCCCACACTGGTTCTTACTAGAGCCGTCATAATCATTTTGGTTTACTCCAGTATCCCACTTTGGTTTGTCGATCCAGTCTGAGTTCGATTTGAAGCATGGCAGCAGCTAGCTAGTGCGGGAGAAGCCGCAGTTTTCTACTATTTATCCACCAGGGAAAGGGGCTCGACACACAGCAACGCAATGCGACCTTGCATGCACGCCGTTATCATGGCTGCCGCTTTAGCCTTGTTCATTTCGCGGGCAGCGGAAAAGGAGGCTCACGAAGATGAGACGAGCTTTCTAGTCACAGCTTAGACTTGTTGCCTAGCTAGTCCTTTCGTTTGAAATAGTAGTCATATTTTGACCGCTAAATTTTACCCACAACGACACACTCCACAAAACAATAAGGAACAAAGATGCCACTACAAACAACAAACGCATGGTTGGGTTTCATTGCAACAAATCCCTGGAATCGGAACAGATAAATACCACAGACTTCCGATTTGTTCGTTGAATGAAACGAGGGGCAACCTTTTCTCTAAAAATAAATACCACAGACTCTCTCCACTCTCCGCCACCACTGGTTGCAGTAGTTCCAACGAATTAACAACCAATGTACGAAGGAACCTATTCAGAACTACACAGTTGTTCGCTGAGATCGCTGCCCATCGAGCGATGACAGTGAGGTATTGGAGTGAACCAAATGAACCACAAGAGCTCTCATTTGAACTAACGTGTGGCTACCTAGGACTAATTGCAGTCATCTTTCAGGTAACAAGCGGGAAGCCAGAAGAAAGTTCCAGGTCGCCAACAATATCAGTGAGATGTATTTGTTTTCAAAAGTACTTTCTGGCTATAATTTTGTAACGATAAGCATAATAAAATAAGCGAGATTTGTGGTGAAACTTTGTTCGTTGTCTGTCAAAACATGTCTATCATTTCTGAAAGAGGGGGTAAAATTGCCTGATAAGGTCATGTTTTCTAACCACAAGAAAGTGGCAAAACTAAACGTTTTCAGGGGGTGATATATCTCCATGGAAGGTAGTAATCGAAGAGTTTTGGCCGACCCTCTCAGGTCTCGGCATATAATGTAAGCAATGATGTGTGTACAACAAAACCCAAAGAATAAAGTTGAAAGTCAACATAGTTGGACAGCACTGGCCATATCATTGACACACGGCTCATTTTCTCTAGTTACATTCATCCATTCTGCTACTACATGCTGAATCCGCTATATATGCCGAGAGAATTGCACATCCCCTCCACACAAGATGTCATGGCCAACAATGAATCACTTTAGGTTGAGATATCTTGGAGTGAATGAAAAATCAACCTGAACCCCCGCACTAACTAATTCCAAAACCTTTCTAATATACTGGGGTTAGACTACCCTCAATACAGGATATCATGGATCATCGCTATTGTGTTCACAAGTTATATTGTGAAGAAACTTGCTCTCCAGTGCAGGGTGCCATCGGTTGGTCCCGGCATTTTACTGCTCTCCCTTTCCTCTCTCTGCTTGGTTGGAGTAGCCCCGTCCTCCTTTGCTTGGCTGATGAACAAACCAAGCCGGAAACTCCAGAAGTACCATGGTGTAGCAGTACAAGCACAGACTGCAAATCAAGCTGGGAAGGCAAGAAGTACCCATCTCTGGAAAGGTAGCAGCTCCACGCGAGTGGACCCCTTCTCGATTTGGAGATGAATTTTCAGTTCGTCGCAGTAGGCAGAGCGATGCTGTGCTCAGACGGCCTGTTCGGTGGACGGCGTAGCACGAACTTGCCCCATGGGAAGCTCGCCGGGGAGCTTGGCTTCCTGGCACAGACTGACATGCCGCATGGCCTCCTCGGGAGGACGGACCCGCGAAGAGGACATTTCTTTTGGCTTCCCTCTTGTTGCCAAAAAGATGACTGCAATTAGATCTAGTAATCAACGGCTCTGTCGTATGATGGTAGCCACACGTTAGTTCAAATGAGAGCTCTTTTGGTTCATTTGGTTCACTCCAATGCCTCACTGTCATCGCTCGATGCGCAGCGATCTCAACGAACAACTTTGCGTAGTTCTGAATAGGTTCCTTCGTACATTGGTTGTTAATTCATTGGAACTACTGCGACCACTGGTGGCGGAGAGTGGAGAGAGACTGTGGTATTTATCTGGTCCGATTTCAGGGGTTTGTTGCAATGAACCTGAAGCATGCGTTTGTTGTTTGTAGTGGCATCTTTATTCCTTTTGGTTTTGTGGAGTGTCGCTTTGGGGTCTGAATGGAGCTTGTCCTTGTTTCGGCGTGGAGTGGATGAAATGCAATGACCATGAGATGAGATTACGGGATAGTTGTTGAGAACTTGAGATGGTTCAGGCTTAAGCAGGGCCAGCCTAGCTTGATGAAACAAAGTTGTCAACCGGCAGCACTCTGCGTGGCTTGTATAGTTACGAACCAAGCAGCATTCTCCTTAGAGCAAGCCCAATGGCTTGTCGCGTCGACCGACATGTCAGCAGAAATCGAGATGGAGGAAAGAGAAATCAAAAGATTCCTTCGCTTGGCGCTCGCAGACGCGACCATCGATTCCTGCTCTTTCCACTATTCATCAGGCCCACGGCAATCTTTTCCCACCCACACACGGAGGAGATGTAACTCACCTAGGATAAATAATATTTTTTGCAGACTTCGCTCGTCGCGTCCGTTGAGTGAGCTCAGCGCGTGCCTTGGCTGAAGGAGGACGTGTTGGTCGATTCGACAAGCCCCTTGGCCTTGCTCTTATTTTGGACACATCTCTTAAGAATTATTAAGTGCTAAATAAAAAAACCTTAAAAATTTAACAGCTTGTGAACTGAAAATAGAAAGAAACAAAAACAGAGGAGAACAAAACCACATGAATAAACAAATAAGAATGGAAAATAAAAAGACATGTAACATAGAATCTATTAATATTGTCAAGAAAAGATGCCACCACGTACACTCTCAAGGCTAGAAATTACCACATTTATCAAAGAAAAAATTTAAAAATATGCCCACCATTGTCATTATGAAAAAAATAGCTCAAAATACCCGCTACATAATTTTATTTAATTACCCAACAATGCCATTATGAAAGATATCCCAAAATACCATTCCATGTATTTTTGAATTTACCCAGCTTTGCATCACTACAAAAATAGTCTAAAATGCCAAAAAATATTTTGGTAAAAAGAAAAGTCATATACAAGAATATTTAACAGGCATTCAATTTAATTGATAAATAATAATCTGGTTGTTGATACAAGCCGCGCAAATGCGCGGGCAACCATACTAGTTTCAATTAATGAACCAGTGATCTCTGAAACAAGCGTGTTAATTAGCAACTCCCTCATGCCATGGTTTGGGACACGGTGGTGGCAATGGAGGTTGTTCTTGCAGATGGGCGAGTCGTGAGGGCCACCAAGGACAAAAAAATAATAATAATAATAAAGTGAGGGCCACCAAGGACAACGAGTACTCGGACCTTTTCTACGGCATTCCATGGTCCCAGGGCACGATCGGCCTCCTTGTGGCGGCGGAGATAAAAGCTGATTGACATCAAGGAGTACATGAGGGTGACCGACACTCCCGTCAGGGGCACCTTGAAGGAGATGGCGCAGGCGAGACGGCGATGCCAGCAAAGAGAAGGTCCCGGACTTTGTGGAAGGGATGGTGTACGCGGCGTCGTCGGGCGTGATGATGACGGCGTTTACGCGACGGCAGAGGAGGCGAAGAAGAAGGGAAACAGGATCAACCGCGTGGGGTGGTGGTTCAAGCCCTGGTTCTACCAGTACGCCCCAGCGAGCGCTGCTTGGGAGTAAGGAAGTGGTGGAGTACATCCCGACGAGGGAGTGCTACCACCGCCACACGTTCGTTTCCAACTTAGCAAAAGTTTGGCTCGTTAGAAACGAGTCATCAGTGGGATAGTGTAAGGAAGTTTGGTTCACCTCTGGTGGAGAGACAGAATCTTCCCAGAATAGTGGGATGGAGCTTCTTCTGAACACAAGTTCTATGATCCGTTTGGTTTGCTCCCCTATCTCAACCATACAATTTAGGCCTTGATTGTCTGGTATGCATAGAAGAAGTAGGCAAAACTTGTGCCTAGCTTCCTGGTATTTATAATTTCCACTAGCAGCGTGTCCATGGGTGACGCATGTACATGTAATTATGGCCAAAATTATGGAGGGGTATGAATGGAAATGACGGCGGCAGATAGAGGGCATGCCTTTGTAACCTTGCTGGGCACCGATCCAGTTCATGAGGCTCAGGTGAAATGAAGCTATCATGTAGCCGTTCCGGATTGTGTGCAGAAGACATGACGAATTAGCATATTAGCATGCGAAACCAGACAAGCAAAATTGAAACTGGATTTTTTCTCTCTCTTTGGTGAGGTGATGGTCATGAAAGCTCTTAACAGAGGGTCCGAATTTTTGTTGAGACAATATAACATCACGTACAAGTTCTTGAACATCTTGTTCAGAATGAGAGCATTTCACATGCATATGCTAGAGCACAGTAAGATGAGAGTGGAGCAGTCCGCGCTTCTGTGGAGGGACACACGAAAATCAAGTCAACAAGAAAGCCATCCAAGATTTTAAATGTGGCCACTTTCCCGCAAAAAAAAAAAAAACTGTGGCCGCTGACCAGATTCGCTAGCCCAAATTGGTGTCCTATGATTAAATTGCATGTATATACTTAGTTAGTACATATATATATGCAACATAAGATGTAGATTGATTTTTGTATTTGACAAGATGCAAAATAGATAGTATCTTAGATATGGACATATATGCGAGTTTAAATCACAACTTAAAATAGATAGCCATGTCAAGAACTTATTCATTCAAGGATCTGTGCGGTAAAAACCCAAATTCAATTACAAGCAATGAAGTCTTATTTCACCTTCAAATAATTTTGACCAACCAACCTATTGTCTGAGATCAATTAAATCATAATTTCTAAGCTACAGTGGTACCACCAATTATATCAGCTACGTGGTTGTTGGAGAAAAGGCATCAGCGTCAGCGACGTCTTGATTTATCACGGAACAGCAAAGAACGGAAGCCATACAAGAAAGTCATGAACGCCTCTTCTTGCTTCGGCGCACACACTTGGTCCGATCAGAGCTGCCACAATCGGTTTGGTTCACTCCAATATCTCACTTTGGTTTTTCACTCCAGAAGTACCATGGCTTAGGATGGCAAATCAAGCTGGGAAGGCCAGAAGTACCCATCGCCGGAGAGGTAGTATCTCCACGCGCGTGGACCACTGCTCGATTTGGAGATCGATGATATCGTCAGTCTGGCGCAGTAGGCAGAGCGATTCAGCGCTCGGCCAGCCTGCGGGGTGGGCGGCGTAGCAAGAACTTGCGCCGTGGGAGCGGCCCCGCGGAGCTTGGCTGCCAGGCACATACTGACCTGCCGCTTGGCCTCCTCGAGCGGAATGCAGTGCGGGTCTTTCGTTTGCCTTCACTCTTGATGCAGGCCCTTCACGGTCTTGCTGGCTCGGTTTCTTGTGCGGCAGTCGGATCAAACACACCTGACTGCAATTAGTCAATAGATGCAGAAATGCAGAAGGCGCGGCAGCGGGTGCCATAATTCCTTGTAACAATTGGCGTAGACGCGCAACGGGAGGCACACGTTTGTTCAGATGAGAGCTCTTGTGGTTCGTTTGGTTCACTCCAATCCCTCACTGTCATCGCTCAATGGGCAGCCATCTCAACGAACAACAAGTGTAGTTCTGGATAGGTTCCTTGGCACACACGGGTTATGAATTCAGTGAACTACTGCTACAAGTGGTGGCAAATGTAGAGAGGCTGTAGTATTTATTTATCTGTTCGATTTTAGGGGTTTAATTGCGATGAACCCAATCATGCGTTTGTAATGGAATCTTAGTCTCTTTTTGTTTTGTCTGGGTGGGTTTGGACGGACCTTGGTCTTGTTTCAGCGCGGAGTGGATGAAATACGATGAGGATGTGATGAGGTGAGGTGAGAACTGTTGAGGTGGCTCTCGTAATAGATCCGCAGACTGCCCATCAACATGGTAAAGTCATTGAACAGTTCAAAAGTATTGATTCAATATTTTTTGCTAAACTAAACCAACAATTCTTTTGGAAACCATTGCACTATGAGTGACTTGTGAAGTTGTCAACCAAGTAATGCTCCTGATTCTGGAAACAGGTTTCAGAGGCGGTTACATCAATTCTTGAAAACATTATTAAGTGTTCAATGAAAAAATTTTTAAAACTTTCAGAGCATGCGAACTAAACACTGAAATAATGAAAATATAGTAGAAATAAAAACAACTGGGAACATAAACATGCATGTGTGGTTTGGAAAAATGTTGGTAATTTGGTATGGAAAAATGTTGGTAACTTTTATGACCTTACATTGGTTAAACTGGAAGCAGTTCAATTGGTGTCATATTTTTTTTTCCCCGTAGGGAGTACCTCACGGAAATAAAGTATATGAAACCCGGTCTCGTGCATGTGGGATTTAGACCCTATTTACAACATGCATTAGACCAGGTCTAAATCTCGTATGCCTCTATAAACATTCATTTATCTGGCACATTATGCAAATCGCAAGCCTAACGGATAACACATCTTAGAACTTGTTCAAGTAATGTTCTGTGCATAAAACCCAAATCAATAACAAGGGAAGCTTTCATGTTCGAACAAATATTTAGCGTCCATGTCGGGGATATTAGATTATACTTTTTTCGTTACGGTATACCCACCCATTCATTGATCACTAACCCATCTGTGCTCTAGCTAAGTAACTTATTGACCATTTTACGACATATCCCCGCTGCAGCTATACTCTTCTAAGCTACATCGGCCGCACACAGGAGGGTGCTAGCTATATATCCAAGTGTAAGCCGACACGGTAGTGGAACCATTCATTGCTAATGTGTAAAGAACGTGTTTTTCTGCAGAAAATGGATCAGTAATTGCTCCAATTGACCTATCGCAGAGCAGAAACCATACGAGAAAGAATCGAGAGTTGTTTCCTGTTCTGGAGCACACTGGTTCCGATTAGGGTGGCCATAATTTGTTTGGTTCACTCCAGTATCTCATTTTGGTTTGTCGATCCAGTCTGAGTTCATTTGGAAGCATGGCAGCAGCAGTAGCTAGTGCAGAAGCAGCTGCAGATTGTACTATTTATCCACCAGTTCAGGGACAACGGCTCGACGCTGCAACGCAATGCAACCATGCATGCATGCACGAGGTTCTCGTGGCTGCCGCTTTTGCCTTGCCCGTCCGGCGCGGAGCAAATGAGGCAGATCACCAAGATGATCGAGATGAGGACGATGATCTGTTCAAAATAAAAAATAAAAAATAGAGACACGGACAAGGACGACCAAGACCTGTTTGTTGAGGCGATTGATCGGGCTCAAGCTGGGCTGTGCGCATGCATGGTACAAGTTTACATTCTTACCTAGTAGTAACCTGGAACCCCAGCTTACTACTCGACTGATGATAACCGTGAACCTACTGCCGGCCTAATGAGCCTCACGTCGACATGACTTTGGGCTCTCCAAGTGCCTCTAACTGAATGAACTCGAATTACACCATATGGAAGTGCAAAATGTTTGATAGTGGACATTTTTTTTTTTGCGACAGTTTGATGTGGAACATATTCTGGACCCGTGCGTAATTCGTCTCACAAAAAGAAATCCCAGATATGCCTCTATACATAAACTCAACAGTTCGATTATGCTACTGGCGTAATCGAACATTCAATTGATACCCCCCAATAACCTCTGGAATAAAACCTTGGCAATCATAACTTGTGAAAATTCATTCGGACCCAAAAGTGTCCATGACGAATTTATCCTTTCTTAACATAAGCTTGTGGTCTGTCTGGCTTCAATAGCTGCCAGAGCCTAACAAAGCCTTTTTATATAAGAGAATAAGAAAAAGAGAAAAGGCTGCGATAGAAGGATGTACTTCTCTGCCATATATGTAACTATTTTCATCTTAGGACCTTTTTCCATTTCCAAAAAAAAAACTATGTTTATCTTACAATCTAGAAACCAGTTCATCCACCTCATCTCCAACAGAGAGAAAGTTCTGTTAATTGTTGACGTGTAATTACTTTCTCAGCAGGTTCTGGCTCAAACATTGCATCTGTCATTGAATCCAAGAATAGTGGGGGTGGAGGTTCCACTGTGACTACAATAAAGGATTTTGAACACAAGTTATTTGATCGGATTGATCCGTTTGGCTTGCTCCCCTATCTCACACCACACTGTTGAGGACTCGATAGTCTGGCATGAGTAGAAGAAGTCATCTAAACTTTAACCCAAAGGGTGCAACAAATTTCCCAAGTAGGTCAAAAGCGTGTCTTATCTAGTACTACTTCAGTGGCAGCATGTCCAGTGGTGAACAACATGTGTAATTCTGGCTAAATGCATCGGCATATGACTGACAAACTATTAGCTGAGGGTGACTAAATTTTACTTTTCTGGTTATAGTACACCCATCGATTCACTAACCATCATACGACATGGTCGCTGCAGCAACTCTTCTCCGCATGTGCTCTGGCTGTAAGCTACATCGGCTTCTGAGGAGGTTGCTCGCTATCTAAGGGTAAGCCGGCACGGTAAGCCTTCATAGAATCATTCATTGCTAATGTTGGAGAAACGTGGTTTCCGCAGAAAAGGCATCAGCAACTGCTACAGTCGCTGATGCAACACGGAATAGAAGACATACGGGAAAGACGGCACAACGGCTCTTTCACTCGCTGCGCACTGGTTCGGGTCAGAGCCGCCATGGCCAGTTTGGTTCACTCCAGTATCTCACGTTCGCTCGCCGATCCGTCGGAATTTGTCGTTTGGAAGCAAGGCAGCGGCTAGCGCAGAAAGAAAGTTGCAGGTCGTACTATTTATCCACCGGTTCAGTGAAAGCGATTCGGCGAAGCAATGCAATCCAATAACCATGCATTCACGCCATTCCCATGGCCGCCACCACATTGGCCATGTTCATTTGGCACGGTTGGTCAATGCAAAAAGTGTCCCATGCCTGTGGTAGCAAACACAACATCATGCGAAACGTGTGGGGAAGAGAGGGGAGAGCTAGAGAACGAGACAAGATCGGGCAGGAACAGTTAATAGGGTTTTAAGTGAGATTAATTAAAGAGACTCCTCCATGAAACGGTCCCAAAACTGCTCAGCATGCGACGAGATGAAATATTCGTCCACGAGGGTCGAGCTTTCAACCAATAGTTCATCAACCAAACTAAGAAAACAGGCTCACGAGGGTCGAGGTGAAGCGGCACTTGCTTTGCTTTCTTTTAGTTGTTTTATATTTGTTTGGTTATATGGCCACAGTAGTTGTCCATGAGCTCTGTGCTAGAAAAAAAAAAGTTAACCAATCTACTAATCAATTTGCAAACAAAAATATCACATGCTGACTTGCACAAAATTATTGTCTTTTCAGTTCAGAACAAGAAAAATTCTAAATCCTGAATATCAAATATCTCTGCGGATCGAACATTGCTATTCTCTTCAGTTCAGAACAACAGTATGTCTGACTTGCACAAAATGATGAGAGTTTATCCAGGGCAAATGTTCGCCCATCATATACACTCTAACAATCTCAGATACATCGATCAACAATCCAGTCTTCAGCATCTAAACACGATAATACGACGTTCAACCATTTCTACCTCCGTGCAAGACTGCATTGATATCCTGTTACAGTACATGCTAGAAACCAAATGAAGCGCAAGGAAAATTCCATGTGCAGGACCCGCACGCGCTGATTCTGATCGGGGCTCTCTTGATTTGCTTGGTTTTCTCCACTATCTCATACATGCACGTTTTCATCGATTGATGTCCCAATTGCCAGTCATGTTTGCAGGGAAGATACAAATCTACGCAATCGAATGCAAAGGTTAGATCTGTTAGCGAAGTGGCTGCTACTGAAGGAGCGCAACAGGCGCAGGAGAAGCTGCGATCTTTATATACCCAAGGGGTTCATGCACAATGCAACGCATGCATGCGTTTGCAACGGCTGTTGCTACCCATGTTCAGCACCAAGAGAATGAAATCTCACGAGGCTTTCACAATTCTGTGAAAGAGATATATTGGTCAAGCTCCGTATAGTTAGTGACACGCTGCTTCGCTACTCCCCATGTACACTAACGCAAATCTGCTATACTTTCCTTTCAAAATGTGATGAACCATGTACTCGGCCGTCAGTGGGCCACTCCATTATGATTAATGGAATTCAGGTGGGAGTCCTCCTCCCCCTGTCAACCTTAAGAAAAAAGAAAACACGCTGCTTCGGATTATTGGAATAGTGCTCCGTATAGTTTCTCATTCTCTGTTTCATTGTCAGGTTCACTACTCTGGTATGTCTCACCAAATCGAGGTAGTTACATTTCTGAAACAAAAAAAAAAATATGTAAATGGTAGTGGCAAGGTTCATGTGATGCTGTAATTTTACACCTGGCACACAATAATAATGAAATGCATGCACGCATTTCCAATTATAGATGGCGGTCTGCGAACCGTGTTTCGCACAGAGGGAAATGAAGGAAAACACTTGATGTTTTTATCTAATCTATTTCTTCTTCAACATATTTAGTGACGTATTTGAAACTGAAACCGGAAACATATTAAAAAAATAATACAAAACCTTTTTCCTGCCATGGAACACAATTCAGATACATGCATGCTTGTAATAACATGATAGGGGCGGTTTGGTGTATAATGATCGAAAAACGAGAAATTCACCAGATTAAACAACCTATGGCAAAAGCTCACGAAACAAAAAAGATTAAAACTTCTCTACACATTTTCGTTCACTCGTACTAATGGTAACTTTATTCAACGGGAAAATTGGTCTCATAGCATCGAAAGATCACGAGTTCTGTAAAATACCACCAAAAGATCTCGCCTCCGTAAAATACCATCGAAAGATTGAAACGTTAACGTGTACTAGCAGTCCGTTACATTTGGGCAGCAGCTCTGTTATCTCGGACCAAAATACCCCCAAAACGTTATACACATGAAAAAGAAATGAAGAACAGCTAGCCGTGCTAGCTCTGCACCAAAAGGTCTCTCCCAGAATAAAAAAGAGCATGCAAGCCGTGCTGCTCACAGCATGCTACCAGAACATGCATGACAAGCATTTTTAACACACCAACAACATGAACTAAGATTAATTTTAGCCCAGTAAGGGTTCCATACAGAGCAGCAACACAGTAAGTGAAGTTGAACACAGAGAGGGTTCCATACATCATTGTTTCAGCACAACAATAATTAAACAAGGTTCCATACTAGCACATACATGACAAGTTCCATCACAACATGCATGACAAGTTCTAAACAGCTAGTTTATAATGAGCCTCCTTGCAATCCCTCCAGGTGATATTTCAAGTTGTGCTGCCATTCTTCTTGTTGTAGGCCCTGGACTTAGTGGTGTATTTGGTGGTCTAGTTGGAGTAGAAGATGACATCCTTCTTGTTGTGACTCCTGGACTAACTTGTGCTTGAGTGACCAAGGAATTAGAAGTGGTTGCTGCAGCATCCTTGGACTTTTTAGAAAGTTTCTTAGATTTTGAAGTACCAGCCTCTCCTTTCCTCTTCCTGTACATCAAAAAATAATTCAGCCAATATGCAGCACAACTATTGTGAAACAAAAATAGTAACAAAAATGGAATACCTAGATTTGGGAGGAAGTGGAGGTGGTAATTCAGCACTAAGTTCAGTTGGGGGCTCACTGCATCCCTTCTCAATATGCCCAAACTGGAAGCATCTTTTGCATTGGTAAGGGCCCCTTTTCCCTGGCTCACCTCTACTCTTGATCCTTTTGACTCTTGGCCTACCTGCAGCCCTTTCTAGGTTTGGGGGCAACATCTCAAACCCAGGATCAGCAACACGCCATTGTGACTTGTCAACCATTGGGTTGATCTCAAACTGATAAGCAGCCTTGAAACGCTCAAGTGAGTAGTAGTCATGCACATAGTTCTCTAATTTAACCTGCCTGAGTGAACCTATGAAACATACAGCATGGCTGCAGGGTTTACCAGTAATCTGCCACTGACCACATGAGCATGTTTTGTTTTCAAGGTTTACAGCTTGCCTCCAAGGATGATTGTCCTTAGTCAATCCAGATACCTCAGCTTTAAGTCCACCACTTCCCTTGATAGTGTACTTTAAGTTTCTACTCTTAATATTCAGCTCATTGATCACACTTGTAAGAATTGGCCCTTGCAATCTATTAGCGATATGTTGCCTCATCGCTATTTTTTCCATGATCATCCCCCTAATTGTGTCCATGAGAGTATCCACAGGCAAACCTTTGGCCTCCTTAATCCAGTTGTTGAAGCACTCTGATATGTTGTTGTTCACATAATCAACCTTGCACTGCCCTGAGAACTTAGCCCTTGACCAAATCTGTTTGTGATGTGCTGCCAAATAAGGAATTGCTTCTGGACAGCTCTCAACAATTTTGTCCCAAAGCCACTGATACCTTCTAGTAGAACAGGCCCAAGCACATGGCCACATGTACTTCAACACTTGTCCATCAAATTGCTTCCTGAAATTCTGCATGAGGTGTCTAAAACACTCTCTGTGTTCAACTTCACTTTGAAACACTTTATGGACTGCTGTCTCTAAACCTTTGCAAGCATCAGTGTGGATTGTTAGCCCTTTCTTCTCTGCTCTATTATTTTCCTGCTGCACTCTCTCATTATCTCCATTGCCTCCTTGAGATGCATTTTCTTGCCTCTTGAAATACCTCCATTCTTCATCAGCTCCAATTGGATCATCTCCCTTTGCATCAACTCCAGGCTCCATGTAGTGTTCCCTCTCCTCCTCTTCTACTCTTTCAGGTCCAGCTGCTGATACACCATGTTCTGGTTCCTCTGCCCATTCTTGACCATCAAATTCAACTTGAATTGGCACCGGAACTTGCTGCTCATTCTCCTCATTTGTGATCTGAATCTGCACTTCATTCTCCACATTTCTACTCTGAATCTGCAGCTCATTCTCCCCAACTATCACTAGGCTGTGATCATCCATTTCAGAGACAAGTACATACGCACATCTATCTACAGTCATGATAAATTTCACAAGTTTGGAAGACCGCAACAAGTCCAGCAGCTCCTTATCAGTAGCAAGACGCATTGTGAGACCTTTCTGAGGACAAACAAACCAAAAGTTTGGCTCCTGCTTCTGATCCCAACTATAGTGCCTTCCAACATCTTTCTCCATGTCAATAATTGAGTACTCCTCTGAATCTACCCACCACTCCAAAGATCTGCCCTTCTTGTACACAGATCGACCATCCTCGACAGTTGAGAAGGACACAACATCAATTACTACTCTACAAGCATTGTCCTCATTGATCCTGCAAATATTAGCAGCGCTGAATTAACAACACTGCTGCACTTCTCCATACTTGCAACACTTGCAACATTTAAATACTTGCAACACTTGCAACATTTGCATACTTGCTGTCCTTCCCTAATATGCAGAGTATACGAAGCATAAGCTAGGGTTCGAGTCTTACCCATCAGGGATCCCAGATTGATGCATTCTGAAGCTTCTGCTTGGTCCTCAAAGGCCGCTCACGCGAGACATCGGTGGCGTCACACGTGCGCTGGAGGAGGCGACGGGCATCGACGGCGTCTTGTTGCAGGGGGAGGAGAGGGGCGGCGGCGTCCTCGTCGTCGCGCTGGGGAAGAAGACGGCGTCACTGGAGGAGGTGAAGGGCGGCGGCGCTGGGGGAGGCGAAGGGCGGCGGCGCTGGGGGCGTGCGCTGGGGGAGGCGAAGGCGGCGCGCTGGGGGCGTGAGGCGCTGGGGGCGGCGAAGGGCGGGGCGCTGGGGGATGCGCAGGGCGGCGGCGCTGGGGGCGTGCGCTGGGGGCGCGAAGGGCGGCGGCGCTGGGGGAGGCGAAGGGGGGCGGCGCTGGGGGTCTTGCGCTGGGGGAGGCGAAGGGCGGCGGCGCTGGGGGCGTGAGGCGCTGGGGCGGCGAAGGCGCGGCGCGCTGGGGATGCGCAGGGCGGCGGCGCTGGGGGCGTGCGCTGGGGGGCGAAGGGTGGCGGCGCTGGGGCGTGCGCTGGGGGAGGCGAAGGGCGGCGGCGCTGGGGGCGTGCTCGGTGCTCTGGTGGTTGACTGGAGGCAGGTTCGGGAGGATAAGGGTCCCGAGGGCACAAATGTCATTCACTCCTGTGTTATATTCCTCCCAACAGGCACAAATGAGCACTTCATGAACCAAATGTAACGGACTGCTAGTATACGTTAACGTTTCAATCTTTCGATGGTATTTTACGGAGGCGCGATCTTTTGGTGGTATTTTACAGAACTCGTGATCTTTCGATGCTATGAGACCAATTTTCCCTTATTCAACAACCGAAACTTAATCGCAATCCTAACAGTTATAGTCGTCCCCCTAACAGTCTCCTGTCTTCATATGCTAGATTCGAGAAATTTTATTTTTGTAGCATGTGCATACACAGACTCAAATCGTTGGCGTGGTGGCCAGATTGTGGTTCTCTCCACTATCTCATAATGATTGATGCTTCAACCGCCCTCCATGCTTGCTTGCAAGGAACGAAGATGCCCATCATCTACACGCAATTGGGAATGCAGAGACAGACGCAGAAAAGTGAAGCTGCAAATTTATACCCGCCTGGTCCAAGGGGTTGACGCAACAACGCAGTGCATATGGATGCATTTTGCAATGCATGTTCCACCACCTTCGGAGTGTGAATTCAACCCCTTTCCGTGTGAATTCAAAGGTTGGTGGCGGGCGCAGAAGAACAAAGCACTGTATTTGTACCGCTCCATCCAACTCTGTCCAAGGGGTTCACGTACGTTTCACAACACTTGAATACATTTGCAATGACCTTGTTCGGCCCCAAGAGAATGAAGTTCTCGACTGTTAGAAGATCAAAACCATGCTTTCCCGCTTTAGTTACTTGCTTCTTTGGTTTTGTAGCTATACAATGAATTCCTTTTTTTTTTTTTTGGCAAACACGAGCTTTATAGATAGAGGAAGGGTGAAAATTGAAGCACCAAAGTAGAATGAACTACATTTCATGTCGACCTAAGGTTCAAAAATCTCTACAACTTATGAATTGTGAGGAGTTCGTCTGCCCCTCCTTATTCTGCCCCCGAAAAGACCGTAACCCGCGCGTCGTGAGTCCCCGCATGCTCTCTCCTGCAATCCCGAACGCGCGCCCGCTTTTTCAGTTCCGAAAACATTGTGCACTCTCCTCCCCACGACTCCACGCAATTGCCCCGACTCCCCACCACGCCGTAACTCCATCGTTCTCCGATCTCCTTCGTCGTCGTCGGCTCCGCTCATAAATCGCAGCCGCCGGACCCCTAAATACCGTCCCCAAAGCTTCCCCGCCTGATTTGGTAGGGATTTGACCGCGCCTCATGCTGTCGTGCGCAGCTTGTTCACCCCTCGATGGCTCATCCAAGCCAAGAGCCTCCCAGGCTGCGCCCAAATCGCCCTGGCCGAGAACGACGAGCATGCTGCCCCGTCGGTCCTGCTTTCATCCCAGTGTCGTCCCACCCTCAACCATCGCCGCCGTAGGGTGCGCCCTGCTCGGCCCTGTCCACCATTGCCAAATTTGGCCGGGTCTCGCCTTGCCGTTGCGTCAGAAGGAAACAATCAGAGGCGTTCTGGTTCATGAAGTTAATTCAGATGGAAGCCGGTGTCCTGCAGAAAAGGTATTGATGTTTCCTTGTGATTGAAAATAAAATAAAAAATATGTGCTCTGTACTTCACCATAGCTAGACGTAGCACTATTGTGTGGTCTCTACAAACTCGATAATCATGGTCTGATAGCTTTTATTTTAATCCCTGTTTCAGCTAACCGCTCTGTAGTATTCTTTTTCATGTGACGAGCTCAAGTCCTCCACTCAAGCGAAACAGCAGTAGTGTTGCCTTGTTGGTAGGCAAGTCTGAAGAAAAGGCTGCAAGCTCTGCTGCTGGGCTTCTTTGATTCATCGGTCTAAAGATTACGGCAAGCAGTCTGTCGGTTTCCAAAGCACCAGATAGGTTTGTGTGAGCCTGCAGCACTTTGAAGGTTTGCCTTCCTGATCGTGCGTATGATTTTGTTAAGGATATAGTTAAATTAAACGACAATTTCCTGGAACTACCTACGTACGAAATCTGTGAGGGTTTAGTTGCCATCAATGGCTTTAAGTTTATGGCATGCTTAAATTTTTCTCTATATCCGGTAATGGAGCACTTCATTGATGTGGGTGTTTAAAGTATTTGGTACTTTTGTCACTAGCCAAAGACCTACCAGACCAATGACCGGAATTGTCCAAATTCGTGTATTCATTCCTCAATATATGTTAGATTACCGAAGTTGTAGCCTGATTTGATTCGCCGTTACATGCATCATAACTGTTCAATGAAATAACTGCTCTTTTCTGATGGACCTGGGTGAATGGTCATTTCTCTTTTTTAACTACATATAAAATCATCAGATATATCTATACTGTTCTCATAAATTAAAATAAGGCCCAACAGGGACTATTGATATCAACAATAATATAACTTAATGTTGATGAGCTGATGTCAGTAGCATTCACCTTTATGCACCCTCGAATGCCTTGTTCATCTGTTAGCTGTCTAGATATATTGGCATTTGTTGTTTATGAAAAGTGCCTTGATGCAGGTTGTTGCTTATACCTGAGAAGAATGTGGTTTCAAAATATACCAAGTACTTCATCGCTTGTCAAGTTTCTGAGAGCATTTTGTTTGTGCTATACAGAATGTCAGAGTTCCAACTGAATGGAACATGCCAACTTTCATTATGTGTTTGGGCACTAGCTGAATCTCACTTTTCTATTTTGGGTGTATAAGGCATGCCATTTTCTAAGTTTCCTATCGACAGACTAAATGACTTTGAACCATGTGTTCAAGTAAGTTGCTGCTTTTCCCCTCTATGCATCCACCTCTATTGATAATCATCAGTGCTATATAAAGCATGATATTTTTAGATTGACCTTCTTTTACTTGAACCCCTATAGGTTCTTCTTAAGAATGTCGAGATCACCGTTCTGTAATCGCTAAGTCAGCTGAAGCTTCTTGCTCTGTCCATTTTGTTTCTCAAGTCATTTCATTTGATTCTTGTTGTCCCTTGCACGGATGCTACGGATTGCAAGGTACTCGTATACTACCAAGGATTATTCGTGTCAGGTACAGCGAAGCACCAATATGGTAAATATCGAGAAGCACCAATACGGTAATATCGAGAATACTTGTTGGAAGGTTAAAAGGTTTTCCCAATTGCAAGTGTTGTGAATATACAATACTGTTGCTAGAGTAAAAGGTTGATACCTCTGAAATAAATAATCCTGTGGAGTTGGCTCTTCGTTAAAGCTGAGGAAGAAGATAAGTGGGGCTTGGTGATGGCGTTAGTTTGTTTACCAAGCAATTGCAGCTGTGCACATCTGATGCCATTGGCATACACTTGTATTGCTATCAATGGTGGTGCTAACATCTTAATTGATGTCACTGCGACAGAGGCACAAGGAGAGAGGTGGAACAAAGGATGTTGCTGAAAAAAGAAATCATGAAAAAGATCTCTCTGTATTTTTTTTCATGTTCTATTTGGGTTTTATTATTGAAATAAGTAGTTGGATTTAAAGATAATATGTAATAGCGGAGGCAACAGTGAAGATAGAGTAGTGAGGTCAGACGGTTTATGTCTGGTGTCAAGCAAGAGCAATGTAATGACTAACTTCTAAATTGTACTGAACTCTTCTATATTAGTTTTGTTTCAATAGTAATGGGTTGATTGGCTTCAAAATTGTACTAAACTTCCTTAGATGGAGGAGCATTCATGTTAGTAATTTGCTATCAAATATTGATCTACGTATTATGTTGGATGACATACAACCAAGTAGGATTGACGCAATCATTGCAACATACACTATGCATGTAAATATAGGCAATTCAAGATGTTCTGTTTGTTGCAATGTTGTTTTTCCTTTGTTCAAGAGCATAATGATTTCTTAAAATAATTATGTTACATGAAAATGTTCATCCGTAGCAACGCACGGGCACTCACCTAGTAACAAATGATGCTCGGAGCTGATCAGCGGATCAAAGTGACTGAGACCTCTCACGAGGATGGAATGAAGTAATGGATTATTTCCCCATACTAGATACATGAATTAGACTTCATCTTCCTAAACTTATTTTACAGCCTGGCTGTTCAAAAAACTCCACCGAGTTCTTTGCGGCGCCTCCTGTTCCTTCGGTAAAAAAGAATAGATTGAAACAAACCACTGGCGCACAAGAGGATCATGTTATAAAAAAAAAAAAAGCTAGCTCCGGTCCAGGAGTGCAACTAATACTTTTCACCTTTCACTTATTAATTCATCTTTCTCATGTGCCAACAACAGTCAAAGACTCCTTTCGATAATCGCGGAGCAGTTTTACAGAATACCTGTTGGGATACAAACTCATATGGGTTGTTGGATGCCAATATTGTTGTTGTTATGCTAGTGATATTGTGCGTTGTAAGAAATTTTTAATTGGATAGCCGACATCTAATCGTCCGTCCAACAACGATTGATGTCCTTGTGGTATGCGTGCAGATCAGCACCGACAACTCCTTGCAGATACATTCATGTAAAATCTTTGTACATCGAACCAACCATTAGTGTCCTCACGGATCCACGATATATTGAGCTGGACCTAAGGCTATCGAATAGTGGTATGGCACTTTTACGGCACCTGCATGCGCTAATTCAATCCGAGACCCTCATGATCATTTTGGTTCGTTCCACTATCTCAACCGCCTTCAAGGTTGAATGGAAGAGAAGCACATCTATACGCAATTGCGAATTTCAAGGTTGGATTTGTTGTCAATTTGTGTTGCTTCTGGCGACAAAGTCAGAGAGAACAAAGCTTCGAATTTATAACTGCTCGGTCCAAGCGTTTCACACAACAATGCAATGTGCATGTGCCCATGTTTTGCGATGGCAGCTGAACCTTGTTAATGTTTGGCAAAGAAAATGGCTCACGAGGTTGAGATGACCAGGGCTATTAATTCCTTGATTCTATTTTCTTCGGCTAATTGCTTAATGTGATCCAAGATTCACAAATAACCCATGAACGTTTCTCGATCGGCGCCGGTCAAGTGACAATACCTCTCAGGAGGATGAAATGATGAGGCCATGTGATTATTTTCCCTTACTGGTTACTAGAAACAGACCTGATCATCTTCATAAAGTTATTTTATAGTCGGCTGTTCACAAAGCTCCAATTGAATGTTGAAACGCGCTAGGACATTTCTTTGGCATAGGGTTGCAGCATAAAGTCTGCAGGCTAATAAACCTGAGCTAGGCTCGGAGTGCATACGGTCACTTCAACGATGAACCGCACGGCAAAACTCACTATTTGACTAATAACTGTGGCTGCTCCAGGTCCCAGTCGGCGAGAGTCAAAGCCTCCCCCTAGGCGTGTTTTGCAAAAAGTTTGTGTGATTAAAATAGTATTTATACATGCTTCTATTTTATAAGGAGGCCGGGCTACAATAGTTCAACACTGACTCTACCATATGCCGCTAAAAGTCCAATAATAAGTAACTTTAATTGGGGACTCTTGTAACGAACAGCACAGCAGACAAACCGGATTATGGCTTCTGCGTATCCTGACACGGGTACTGTAGCTACAGTAACATAGTCTGTGAAGAAATACGTTTTCGAAGCTCATGGATTCTGGATAAAAATGGATATTCTTGCAACAATACTTTTTACTGTGGCTTTAGTGTCATAAGCAGAAGTAGAATTCGTTGGACAAAACTGTATCAAACTGGGCCTGAGTGCGCCTGCCGTGCGTGTTTCTTGTTGCTAAAATAGAGTTAGAGAAGACAAACACAAAGCAAGAGAATACATGGATATAGAGAACGTTTGTCTTGACTCGCTAGCTCGGACGTTTCTCTGCTATCGTTCAGGAGATACAATAAATTGTCTTTGCATACAGTCGGGCGAATAAGAATGATCGAGCCGGGCCTGAGAGAGAGAGAGAGCGCCTGGTTGCTTCAACGGTAAATCGCAAGCTCAAAGCCACTATTAATTCGACTGATAACCGGCGTCGCATGATCCAAGGTCCCAGCGAGAGCAACATGGCTGGAAGATGAAGGCGCATCAGTAGCAACATGGCTACAACGAGTGGTGGAATCCATATACGCAAAGAGAGGAAGAAGCGCGCTACTGACCGGCGTCGTTCTATACACATAGTGGAACGTGTGAAAAAAAAAAGAAACCGGCGTGTTTTCAAGGCAAAGATCAAACTAGAATTGGAAGTGGCGATGTTTGCTAAAGAAGAGATCGATCGACACGTATCATAGGGCACATGATGAAACAGCGGATTCAAGAGTAACACAAACGTTCCACTGCAGCAATAGGCCCTGTTAGCCTTCAGACTTGATTTTCGGTTTCCATTTTTCTGTTGTTTTCCTTTATATATAAAGTCAGCGTGTTGTCTAGCCCTGCATCAGTGTTTTTACTTTCGTTTTCTGGACTGAGAGTCTCGTGTTAGCAGCAGCTACCCTGTGCCTTCTATGAGACTACTTATATCTTCTTAATGCAAGGCAGTGCATCTTCCATGTTTCGTCAAAAAGAAATGTCCCGGCGAGAGCTAGCGCGCCTTCAGCCCCCCTGCGAGTTTGTCCCTAAGTCGCTATGAGTAACTATAAAATAAACAGCTCTCTCTCTTTTTTTTACGAGAAATAGTAAGTACTCTGCCCATGCATTAAGCAGAAGAAGAAACAACAGCTCTCATATTAGCATGTGATGACATGGGGTTCAACACTGACTCTACCCTTTGGTTCACGTGTCAGTGGTGTTGCACAATCATTTGACATGCATTGGCGGATTTCTAATAGTAGGTGCTGCTGCACATGCAGCCACAGGGGAGCTATGACCAGTCCTCCTCCTATCTGTTTACTGTTCGTGTAAGTGACGCTTGCGGACTGAGTGCGCCGTGCGTGTTTCTTGTTGCTAGTAAAATACTAGAGTAAGAAGACAAAGGCAAAGCAATTAAGCAAAGGACAGCACGTGGCCTAGACCCCACCACCCGAATGTTGTTGCATCGTCGTCTCTCGCCTTGCAATCGGTTCCATTGATCTCATTGCATCATTATCAAATATCTTGTACCTCTTCGTCCCTAAATATAGAGTTTTCTATCATTCAAATACAATAATTATCAAAGTGTTAAGAGACCACTATACTCTTTATTTTTATTTCAACTCATCCCTCCACCAATCCTCCCACCAATCACAAAGTTTGTCTTATTCTCAAAACGCCTTACATTTAGGAAAAAAATTCAAATCTTAAAACGCTCTATATAAAGAGACGAGGGAGTATATAGAAAGAGCTAGCATAGCAACAACCCATACAAGCAGCAGCAGGTCGGTTGGCAGCAGGTAGCAATCGCTGCCACTGTTTTTGTGCCAGCAACGTACGTACGGCTTGGTAGCTACTCCATCACTCTCCATCACCGGGAGCTCGGACAGCAGACCGACCGATCGACCAGCCCGGTGGCATTGACGCTTGCTTGATGGCTATGGCCGCCAGCAGCCTCGCCACCAGCCCGGCTGCTCATCCTGCTCCTATTCCAGTAACTTGTGATCATCTTCGTCCACGCACCCGGGCTCCGAGAAGCAAGCGTTCAGCTATTCCAGTAACTTGTGATCATCATCAGTTTCTAGTGCCGCCGGCCATGTCAGTGATGACCTCCGGAAATCCTCACCCATCAACAGCAGCAGCCATAGGTAGCAGGAGCTCCGAGTCGGCCGCGCAATCCACCACCGCCGCCGGGAACAGCAGCAGCAGTAGCAAGAAGCCATCGTCCCGCCGGAAGAAGGTGACGCTGAAGCTGACGTACCTGGAGATCAATGGGTGGGTGTGGGAGGTGCACGAGCCCGGCGCCGAAGCCCCTCCTCTCCGCGTGCTCGTGGACCCCATCGCCGCCGGCAACCTCGACTTCGGCATGCCCTGGCTCTACGACGGCGCCAAGAAGCACCCGAACGTGAGGGCCATGGGCGTCGACGACCTCTTGGAGATGAAGCCCGACGTGCTTCTCATCACGTCGAACCTGGACGACCACTGCCACGCCCGCACGCTCGCGCGGCTGGCGGCCGCGGCGCCGGACCTCCCCGTGGTCGCCGCCCCAGCGCCGCGCGCGCCCTCGCCGCCCTGCAGCCCGCGCCGTCGTTCCGCCGCGTCACCTACCTCGCCCCCGGCCAGTCCGCCGCTGTCGGCGGCGGCCGCCACAATGTCCGGTTGCTCGCCGCCCGGGCCCCGTGTGGGGGCCCCCGTGGCAGTGCCCCGAGAACGCCTACGTCCTCTTCGCCGCCGGCGAGGACGACGGCGGCGGGCTGATCTACTACGAGCCGCACTGCGCGTACGACAGGCGGTTCCTGGAGAGGAACCGGTTGCGGGCGGAGGTGGTGATCACGCCCGTGGTGAAGCAGATCCTCCCCGGCAACCTCGCCCTCGTCTCCGGCCAGGAAGACGCCGTCGAGCTCGCCGCGTTGCTGAGGGCCAGGTACGTCGTGCCCATGAACAATGGGGACTTGGACGCCGGCGGACTCCTCGCCGGCGTCATCACCACCCAGGGGACCGCCGAGTCCTTCAAGGCTATGATGGCCGAGGCGCTTCCGGAGGTTCAGGTCCCCGACGCCACGCTGGGCGTGCCACTCTGTCTGGAACTGTAATTGTGTCGATGTTTGTGTGTCTTGCTATATTAAAGAAGAAACTCATTTCATAGGATATTAATCGAACCATAAGTGAACTGTCGATCCTTCTCAGTCGACTTAGCCTTTTGACTGCGACTGGTCGTGCATAGTAGCTTGTATAGAAATATCCTCAATTCAAATGTTAAGACTCTCCCCTATCTTTTTTTTTCTAGTTTATTGTGTTTTTCTTTCGTATGTTCCAACTGAAAAAAGCGATTTCATTCAAATCAGATAGCCAATCCACCCAGAGGCTCTTCTCCAGGTGCGTGTAAACCAACACCGGCAGAAGAATCGCCAAGAAGAATAGAGAAATGGTACTTTTGCTGCACCCGCACACCCTAGTTCCATTCGTTGGCCTTGTGATCTGTTTGTTTCTCCCCACTATCTCATACGCCGATCAATTTGATGATACATCTATTGATGACGCCTCGATCGCCTTCGATGCTTGCATGCATGAAAAGATGCATACACATCTATACGCAAAGTTCAGAGGTTGGATTTGTTGACAATAATTTGTATGCTACCGACGACCAGTGCAGGAGAATGAAGCTGCGGTTTTGAGGAGTTTTACTGTCCAAAATAATGGCCATTAGTTTTCTCAAACTAATGGTCATTTGTTTGATCCAACGGTCTGGATCTGGTATCAAAAATCCACTACTAATAGCCATTAGTAAGGGTAATTTCGGAAAGAGAAGTAGACTTGTAATAAACATTTTTTAACAAAATAAAATTGAATGAATATGATTAATTCATGTTATTTATTGATTTAGTACCAATTTGATCATTATTATCAGTTTGGTAGGGTTACCAGTTAGGGTCCGTCCTCTTTCTATCATTTTGCCGTCGCCGCAAATCATCATTCGAACGGAGTTTTAATTCAAGCAATTGACGAATTGCTAATGCCATGGATCAATACAATGGATCGCTTAAGTAAACCATTCAGATTATGATATCAATCTGATCTGTTGCTAAGAACCGATGAATCAAAACAGAGGCATTCGACATGTCAACATCTATATTTCGCAACGAGATACACAGGAACGGGAAATCAATACAGTCGAAACAGCACGGGAAATCCAACACCGCTGGGAGATCAGGTCGTGGGTGTTCCTCGCGTGTGCGCGTCCGGCGGCGGTGTCGAGCGAGCTCGCCGCCGCGAGTCGCTGGGCGTCGACGGTTTGATTGGGAAGAACGATGGGGGTTCGACGTGGCGGGGGAAGGGAAAGGCGTCGATGGCGTTGCTGTGCGGAGAAGACACCGCTTGCGGCGGCGGCGTGGATCGAAGAGCCACGAGGGCATCGTGGTTCGCCGCCTCTGCGCTCGTCGGCGAGGGCGTACTCTTTTTTTTTTTTTTGAGAAGACGGCGAGGGCGTACTCGATGGCTGGGCGTGCGTTCACGTTAAAACCACCTAGTTGGGCTTTTTACTTGTTGGGCTGCGCAAGAACGTGGGCTGGCCCTGATAAAATGAAAGTCAATTTAGAAAAAGCAAATTAATTAATTAATAGTGCAATTACGAAGATGCCCTCAAAACTAATGGCCATTAGTTTGGAGAAACTAATGGCCATTATTTTGGACAGTAAAACTGCTCGCGATTTTATACTCACTCCGTCCAAGTGGTTCACGGAACAATGCAGTGCATGCATGCGTTTTGCAACCCAGCTTCACATTGTTCGGAAGCTCATGACGGTGAGATGATAGGGGCCATTGATTCTGGGGAAAAGACTTCATACGTTCACTCTTTATTTGCTTGTTGTTTCGGTTTTTTTATGCAACGAATTGAGTATTTAGTCGATCTAAGATTCGCCATATGACACATGAACCTTGCTCGGTGCCTTTGAAGCGGGATTCTGTGAGACCTCTGATTCGTATGACCAAATATCTGTGTATGACAGTTGAAGTTTTGACCACTGATTCATCCACCGAATGTTGGCTTGTTGGTAGATTGGGTGTACGTGTATAAATCAAAGAATAATTTCTCATCCGCCATCACAATTGTGCACATCCTGTATATGCCATAGTCAGTGACATAGGTGAGCTCCATATGTCACTGACACACTAGTGGCATATATGGGATTAACATTATAATTTTTGCAACGATTTATAAATACTTGCCTCAATCATCAAAATAGCTTAGTTTGTGGTTGAGCTATACAAGTCAATGATTCGACAGGCACCACTTCCCATTGCACACACATCCCATTGGGGTCAGTAGGATATTCGATCAGAGGTGCCACTGAAGAACCAAGCAATGCTCTTTTTGCAGCACATCCACAAATTGATTCTGATCAGGGGCTTTGTAATTTCTTTGGTTCACTCTACTATCTCAAGCATTGGCCGATTGATGCCTCATTCGCGTTCCATGCATGCATGCTTGCCTGGAGTTCCGAATTGAAAAGGTTGGATTTGTCGACAGTCTGTATGCTTATATTTACCTGCAGACACATACCCACTCGGTCCAACTGTCCGAAGGGGTTCACACACTTCGCAACAATGTGATGCATGCATGCATTCGTTTGTGATGGCAACTTAACCCTGTTCGGCACCAAAGAATGAGGCTCGATCACGAGGCTGAGACGTTCGTAGCCATCCTGTCACTATTTTGCTGGTTATTCAGCAGAGGGAATGAAAGCTAATGATCTAAGACGCTTACAAGATAACAGGTGAGATCTTCGAAGCCATTCTGTCACTAATTACTGAAATACATGCATGCGCGTTTTGAATGGCTGCTGGTGGTGGTCGCCGGACCTTGTTTGGCACAAAGGGAACGAAGCCCAAGCTAAACTGACAACATACCGCTTACACCAAGAGCTTATAAATTAAAATTTTTATTTCTCTTATTTATTTCTTCTGCTACGTTTTTAGGAACGAACATGAAATTCTTATTTCCAAACCTCAAACTGGCAACACATCTCGAGAAAATGCAACCACAACATTTTCTTGGCTATCGATCATCAAACACAGTTCGAATGACCTTATGCATTATTAGTTTATTATACGTGCTTGTAATAACAAGACAGAGGCGGCCCTTCTAGAAAAATAAAAAAATGAGATATATATCAGCCAGATTATAATAACCCAGTGGGCTGTAGCGATACATCGTAAAGAAAAACTGCGGTCAGCTAAGCCATTTGCACTTTCCTTCTTGTATCCATTTATTTCTTTTATAGTTTCTGGTAAGTGCTAACAGTCAAACAATTCATTCAATAATCAGGGATCCAACACCATCGGGAACGCGGACACATTCATCTAAAAGTTTCGTACATTTAATTTGACTTGCACAGATCAGGTAAATATACAGGATTACAATTTTTATCCATGGCAAATACAAAAAAGTTGTCCCTAAAATATCAGAGAGGGTGTGCGGGATAGAGCAAGCATACAAGCTGCGTCCCGGTGAGCTTGGCAGTAACTACGAAGTTTGGCAAAAACTTACGTGGATTCAGTGAAGATAAGCTAGCTCGCACCGTTGGCTTGGTCCATCGAGTGGAGGAATGCTACTTTTGCAGCACCTACATAGGCTGATTCAGACCGGGAGCCTCGTGACCTGTTTTTTTCCCTCCAGTATCTCATGTATCAAAATCACCTTCTATTCTTGCATGGAACATGAACAACAGTAGGCAAATATTATATTGGGAAAGCAAGGTTGGATTCTTAACCAACAATTTCACTAGTAGTTTGCATGCTACCTACGTTGCGGAACAGGCGCAGGAGAACAAAGGTGCGAATTTATACCCGACTCCGTCCAATTAGGGGGTTCACGCAACATTGCAATGCATTCATGCGTTTGCAATGGTAGCTGATTAACCTTGTTCTGCACAAGGGAATGAAGCTCACGAGAGTGAGATGATCATTGGGTCCATCACTTCCTCTCTCTCTCTCTTTTTTTTTTTTTTTTTGAGGGGGGTCCATCACTTCCTGCTTGGCTTGCTCGGTTTTTGTATCCGCACGGCAAACGGGCTGAAAACTGACCCGGGCCTTAGAGAGCAAGTGATTTCGACAACGAACCCGGGGCCCAAGCTCACTATTTGACGGATAACCAATCGCAGCCGGCCCAAATCTCGTCATTCTTCCGTGCGTCCCTCTCCTTGTCCTGCCTGTGACTGACTTCTGGGCCCCCACGCCCCTCGAATTTAATGAACCGTTGCGCCTCGCGTGACATGTTAGTGAGCCAATCCCAGCAGCCTGTAGGGTCGGGGTCCTGCCGCAGCAGCGGTGAGCTGAGCAGTAGGGCGCGCAAATCAAGCTCGCAGTCGTGTGAGACCAAGTACTGCGCCGCTTCATGTGAAGCAAACGGTCGGGAGTTGGCTCTACACGTTCATCGGAAGAGCTGTATTTGCAGGGGTATTCCGCTTG
Source organism: Eragrostis nindensis (assembly GCA_012490785.1). NCBI lineage: Eukaryota > Viridiplantae > Streptophyta > Magnoliopsida > Poales > Poaceae > Eragrostis > Eragrostis nindensis. Next base: position 108,354 of record JAAXCT010000105.1, on the reverse strand, counting down.
TAGGTAACGGCCAAATAGAAAAAAATTATACTACAGCTACTACTCCACTGTATTTCAGTCATTCAGTGCACAATTGACAATTGTTTCTTCAGAAAATAACAACGTGAGTGATGCTGCAATTAGGACACCTGCAGTCAAGCACCACTCACGTTGTCAAAGCCACAAATCCGTCGGAGCAGAGTCTGACCCGGGGCTTTCCGCGACGTGGGCTCCACGTCACTGCGAAAAGCACATACACCAAGTGGGCCCCACCGCTCTGTCCCCCAATTAAAAAGTGCGTTCGACCGTTCAGCAGGTCGGCCCCCCCGGGCCCGCCTCCCAGAAAGCTCCAGCCGACTGAGTTGCGGCTGCTCGCGCTTCCCGGGCATGATGATGATGCAAGGAGTAAACAACACCCACGAAGATGACCAACCTGGAGTAAGCGAGCGGCATCGTGACAAAATTGCCAGGTCGGCGTCCAGCCTTTGGGGTGGACAAATGGAGCTGTGCAGATAGTCAAAGCGTGCATATATAGTACAAGAGTATTATTGGTTGTGATTATATTACTGGAAAGCTTGATGAAACCTCTTATGTTGCACTATTATTAGTTCTTACAAATACATACTCTTTCAAAATAAGTGACATTCTAGCTCCGGTCATGTAAATTAAGAGGAGATGGAAAAACAGAGAGATAGAGAGTGAAAGAGGAGAGAGATAGAGAGAAAATTACATTGAGAAGCAAGAATGAAACTTCGTTTTTGGAAAAACTATGTGTTGCTAGAATGACACTTCAACTGGAACGAAGAGAGTAAACAGATAGACTCAGCCAAAAAAAAAAAAACTTTAACATGCCATGATGATGGAAAATCCCTTGTTACATTGAAAAGATTGTATCAGTAGCATATATAGAATCTAAAATCCGGCAGAACTGGTCTTTAAGTGACTATTTACAGCTCATATGAGACAACAACATACTCTATTCGTTTTTGAATTCTGTATGGATCAGAAAAATACTCTCTTTATTTTTAAATTGTTGTCACATTTTATTTTGTAAATAAATTTGACCACCTGTCTTATTCGAAACATTAACTTAAATATACAAAATTATAAGTTATATTTTAATTTTTATTATAAAATAAATCATAAAAATATATATGATAATTTTTATTTTTTAATAAAATGAATGTTACGAGTAAAACATAACACATCAACTTTAAAAATAATTTAAAAACGAAAAGAGTACTTGTTATGAGTATCTTTTGCAAATAAATAAAATGCAAGAAAAAAAGAACATTTGATGAGTATTGCCACGAATAAATAAACCAACAATAGGTGTCATGCAAGCCCCTTGAGGAAAATAGTTTCCGAAAAAATGAAAAGGTTAAAGAAATGGCGAGCTCCCAGGAATAGAAATGCAAAGAAGCCACCAAGCCATTCTTCCATGGAAGAGATGGATCTCGCCTCCTCCTCTCTCCCGTAGTTGTGCCCACGACGACCTCCCCAACATTGTCCTTAGGATGCTCGCCGGAGGGATCGCGCGGCGGTGAGGCTCGGGCATAGCCTGTGGCAGAAGCGATGGCGACGGCGGCAACGGAGTGGGACAGCGGGAGCGAGGCGGGGCCCACCGGGGACTGGCCGCCGGCGGCCGCGTCCCCGGTGAACGGGAAGGCGGCGGAGTCGGAGGCTGGCGCCTCGGTGTCTGGCTCGTCGGAGGCCAAGGTCGACGACGGCAACATCCAGGAGGCGAGTCGTCGCTCCGCGAGGGCCTCTCCCTCAACTACGAGGTCTCTGGAATCCCTCTGCCCCTGGTGCCCGTTCTGGCTTGATCTGGGAGGGTGAATCGAGTTCGTTTGCGGGGCGGTTTGGGCGAAATGGAATGGGAAGATCGCATCTTTCAGGTCAATGCGCGCCTGTGCGGCGTATATGATGCGTTTGGGGAGATCGGGATGCGGGAAAGGAGCTTTTGGCGGAGACCCTGGTGTCAAAATGCGTTCTTTGATTTGATTTCATTTCGAGGGGGCTGCATTTGGGGAGAATCAGTGAAGGTCTCTTCATGAACGAGGGCAGCGGTACCCATTTTAACGCCAATTCTGGTTACGGCATCGCGATGATTGCTCTAAATTGATCGGCAGGTTTAGACAGGGTTGGGAAATTTGTGCTGGGTGGAGTCTGACCATTCCCATGAGATTTGTAGATTTGGCCTATTATGGAATTATAATGGTCCTGCTTGTTCAAAATTCGAGTGTGCAATGAGGGGATACGTTTCAAAACTATATTGATTTTAGAGTCAAATTAATGCAACCGTATGAATTATGACTGCGGTGGGCTGTTGTGTTATCGTGTGAAATTGGTAGCTGGAGAAGGGATAACTTAGGAGGCAAACGATGTAACCGTAAGGTATGGTTTTTCATTCATCGTGTAGTTTGACTGGGCAATGCCTTTTCTGGCATGCATCTTAGTTTCTAATCTTGTGGCAATTTTTTTCTGGTGGACGATCAAAGCATCAGACGATCATCATTCATCGTGTAGTTTTACTGGGCATTGCCTTTTCCTTCTCAATCTTTGCTGCAGCGAGAAGATTTTTCCCTTCCTTTTTCCTTATTTTCCCTAGAAAATGGTAATATATTGTTTAAATGTGTTCATGGCATCTCATGTTGAGCCAATTTGAGTAGAACGAATTTTGAGAGCATGGTCCCCCATAGCTTTTACTTGCCCACCTGCAAGGAATTCTATTGCAGATTGATTGTTTCTTTGACATAGCATCTTGAAATATGTTGTAGCCTGTAGGTCATTGGCGGTGTAGTTAATTGCAAGAGTGCACAACCTTTACAAAATTGAAAATGTTACTTTCCACTGCGGATAGAATCAATGCTTTTCTATACCAAGGGTTAATGCTGGTGTTTCATTCGTATCAAATTAGATTACATGTTTCTTTTAGATGACGATGCAAGACAAGAAAATTAACTGTAGGTTAAGACTTTTTCTCTCTAAAACTTTCTGGCAACATTAATTAGTGTATATTTTATTTAGAATCTGTAACCTGTAACGTACGAGTTCAAATTCATGCTGGAACTTTTGTTGTGCGTGAACAATCAAATTTGTCAATCCAATTCCCTTTTTTCTTTCATGAATCCTTTTGACAAGTAGCCCCTATATGGTGGAAGCTTTCTAGTCTAGACATACTACACTTTTCTGTATTTATTGTTGCTAACCATGAGTTTTGTCTAATGCTTTCAACATTAGGAAGCAAGAGCTCTCCTCGGGAGATTAGAGTATCAGAGAGGAAACGTAGAAGCTGCTCTGCGAGTATTTGATGGAATAGACCTTCAAGCTGCTATTCAGCGGTTTCAACCATCACTTTCTGAAAAACCACTCTCAAAGCGAAGTAACAAACTGCGATCTGATTCATCAAATTCAGGATCACAGCATGCTGCAAGCCTTGTCCTTGAAGCCATTTACTTGAAGTCAATGTCTCTTCAAAAGTTGGGGAAAGCAATGGGTATGAATTGTTTGTTTTACTATATAACCATTTTTATTATGCTTGTCCTGACATTCTGAGCCATTATTTGCAGAGGCTGCTAAGCAGTGTAAAAGTGTTCTTGATGCTGTTGAAAGCATCTTCCAATGTGGCATACGGGTGTCATGGTTGAACAAAAGCTGCAGGAGACTGTAAGTAAATCTGTCGAGCTTCTTCCAGAACTTTGGAAGCAAGCTGGGGCCTATCAAGAAGCACTCACATCTTATCGCCGTGCTCTTTTAAGTCAATGGAATCTCGATGATGAATGCTGCACAAGGATTCAGAAGAGATTTGCTGTTTTTCTGCTATATGGTGGCGTAGAGGCAAGCCCCCCAAGCTTGGCTTCACAAACCGAAGGTTCATTTGTTCCTAGGAATAATATGGAAGAAGCAATCCTACTGCTCATGATACTATTGAAGAAGTGGTTCCTTGGAAGACTCACTGGGATCCCTCTGTGATGGAGCATTTAACCTTTGCATTATCACTATGTGGCCAGACATCTGTTGTTGCCAAGCATCTCGAAGAGGTTTTACCTGGAATATATCCTCGAACTGAGAGATGGTATAGTCTAGCATTGTGCTATTTTGCTGCTTCTGATAATGAAGCCGCATTAAACTTGCTAAGGAAATTGTTAAATAAAAACGAGAGTCCCAATGACATAATGGCCCTGTTATTAGCAGCTAAGATTTGCAGTTCCAGTTATCAGCTTGCTTCTGATGGAGTAGAATATGCAAGGAGAGCTGTCAAAGATGCTGAGTCATCAGATGGACATTTGAAGAGTGTTGCCCTCCATTTTTTGGGGAGTTGTCTGGCTAAGAAGTCTAAGGTTGCTTCATCTGATTACCAAAGATCTCTTTTGCAAACTGAGGCTTTAAAGTCACTTAATGAGGCAAGATCACTTGATCGTCACAACCCAGAAGTAATATTTGACATGGGGATCGAGTATGCTGAGCAACGGAATATGCATGCTGCCTTGAAATGTGCAAAGGAGTTCATTGATGCAACAGGTGGGTCTGTCTCTAAAGGTTGGAGGTTGTTATCTTTGGTTCTTTCCGCACAACAAAGGTATTCAGAAGCTGAAGTTGTGACCGATGCTGCGTTGGATGAGACCGCAAAGTGGGAACAAGGGCCATTACTTCGAATAAGGGCTAAATTGAAGGTTGCTCAATCATTGCCCATGGAAGCAGTTGAAGCATATCGTGCCCTTCTTGCTCTTGTTCAGGCACAACGAAAGGCTTATGGAACAGTCAATAACGGCACAGAGGTTTGTTTTCTGAAGTACCAAAAGTAACATTGTTGAATGTTAGTATTTTAGCGAAATATTTAAGATTTCTGTGAACGTATTTGAAATTCAACAGCATCTGATTTCCCTTAGTTCGAACACTGTAGATTGGGTTCAGAATTTCACACTGAAACAGTTACCAAAGAAATGTCCTTCAAGCTGTTTTAGTCTAGTTTCATTTTCTAGCCGTTGCATTTACCTTTCTGTCTTTTCATGGCTGTCTCATTCTTTGTGGAAACTCTTTTAGGAGGAGGATAAAGTGAGCGAATTTGAAGTTTGGCAAGGTCTTGCGAACTTGTACTCTAGTCTTTCCTATTGGAGAGATGCAGAGATATGTTTGCAGAAGGCAAAAGCCCTGAAAACATACTCAGCGACAACCCTTCATGCAGAAGGTAAGGAATTTAATGTTGTTCAGGCCTCATGGGTCATACATGTTCTCTTTGCTATTGCGATGCACAATGAAATCAATCATTCAGTTCATGCCTGCCTAGTTTTATTTGCATGCTGTCCACTTTTTTTATTTGCTTATATGTTCTGTCCATTTTATTTTTTAACTTTGATGTCTATTGGTCAGATATTTGTAAAACCAGTAAATTTGAACATATCCGAGTTAGATTTGTAAACCCGCGATTCATATTCTTTCCAGGAAACATGCATGAGGTACGCGAGCAGATACAAGATGCACTGGCTGCATATTTCAATGCTCTCTCGACGGAGCTAGAGCATGTGCCTTCCAAGGTTTCCATTGGAACCCTCCTCTCTAAACAGGGGCCCAAGTATCTCCCTGTGGCAAGGTGTTTCCTCTCGGATGCCCTAAGGCTTGAGCCCACAAACCGAGTGGCTTGGTTCCACTTAGGGAAGGTACACAAGCACGACGGTAGGTTAACTGACGCTGCTGATTGCTTCCAGGCCGCCTCAATGCTTGAGGATTCAAATCCGGTAGAGAGATTCAGATTACTCTGATAACAGCACATGAGCTTTCCTTTTGTCATCGGCTATTTTTCTCTTGTTTTGGTACATAGCTGGGCAGAAATCGGATGCCAGCTACTTGTATGTTGTATCTATAGTTGCCAGTTTGCTCACCACACCGTTGTTCGAGACAGACAAATTCTGTAGCTATTGCTATGTGGTACTATACGAGATGCTTCACTTTGTGGCTACGTCAGGCGGCCCGCACCATGAAAATTTACTCATGTATCGACCCATTAATGCATGATATATTACGTAACGATTGTAACGAGTCATTGGATAACCTAAAAATATAGTGCTGATATTGATAGTTTGCCCTTTTCGTGCTATGTTTTCTGTGACATGCTTTCCAAGTAAACTTTCCAATGTGAAGTTGAACATGGGAAGTGCTGGAGTTCATAAGAATCATCTCTATTTCTCATCCACGTGAAATTCAGATGATGCTTTTATCAGCAAAGATCCAGGCTAATCAAGAACCGAAAGAAACTCTTGCAGATAATTCGTTTTGTTACTCTCTATCTGGACCAATCCTCGTTTGAGAGGATCAGAACAACTCGTTTTATTCAATGCTACAGCTATTTTTTGAAGATTTTGTAAACTTGCACCCCCTCCCCCACCCACCCCACCCCACCCCCCCCCCCCCCCCCCCCCCCCCCCCCCCCCCCCCCCCCCCAAAAAAAAGGACAATTCCAAGTAGCATAGTTTAGCATTGCAAGGTACAATTCATTTGATGTGAAAACATCAATCAACAAATATTCGGAAAATACAGCTTTGTACTATAATCATTCAATGAGAAAGAGCTAAATGTGACAATTACCAAGATCGAGACGAGTTCTCCTACTATAATGCAAAGGCAGAACACCTGCCACTTCGTTTCAAAAAAAAAAAAAGGGAAAAAAAAAAGAATGAGAGTACGCATACATACGCTGCACGCTGAATTTCAGCCTGCTGAGTTATCCTCCAAATGAGCTATGCTTCCCTCAGTCATCTTCTCTTCATCCCATGTTCGAAGTTCAAGGGTGGGGTGGTATGGAAGGAGATCAGCAGCGCTCCTGATAGCTTCCTCCAGTGCCTCCACTTCCTGAACTGTCGCGCCACTACAAATGATCTCTACAACAAGACTCCTAAGGGAAGAGAGGTGCTGTTATGATCAACAATGGCGAGGGAGAGGGAGAGGCGCACAGAGAGAGAGATAAGGTTTGACCCTTCTAATTACTTCTTGCCTTTATTGATAGACTGCCCCTCTTTATATAGAGGGGGTACAACTTGACTCTCAAGTAATCTATGACTTGACCCCTAAGCAAACTGGTGGACCCATGGCCCACCTTTCCTAATTAACTAGCCGGCCACCTCCTTAGTTTGGCCCTTGCGCCGGCTATAGGATATAGACTCGGCATGGCCCCTGCTTCGAACATCAGCCCAGCTCCATTGCTCCAGCAGGTGAGCTGGAACTCCTTCAGGCACATGAACATGCTGCTGGTCACGACAAGCCTTTCTTTGGGGGTTGCTGCATTTGATGACACCCAAAGGAACATCAATAAAGGTAAGTTCCCAAGAACTTCCAATGTTTCCTCATCTACTGGATCAACATTGATGTCTAGGTAGGTGAGCTTGCTAAGTGATGGAATCCAAGATGGAATTCTGGGGAAGTGGTAGTTCAAGCTCATCTCGAACTTCTCGAGCAGATGAGGGGTGGGGAACCAAGAATCCAACATGAAATTTATGGAATAACCGTCGTAACTCTGAATGCATACAGACCGAAGGTTCACCCTGCCAAGTTTGCGGAGTGATGAGAGCAAGTTATCAATGAAAGCTTTGCTGTTAGGGGTGCCTGTTAACAATGCACCAGCATAGCCCACGATGCCGCAGTTTAGTCAGACTGCCCAGCCCCAGCAAAGAAGAGGCTGAGCAGTTTCGGTTGATTTTGATCTCTAATAGCTCCTGCAGAGAATGCAAATTCCCGATTTCTTCTGGTAATTCCAGATTCTTAACACGCAAGCATGTTTAATTCTGCAGATGAACAATGCTTTTTGGCAATTTTGTAATATTTGATCCTCTTAGATCCAGGGTCCGCAAATGCTGTAGATCACCTAGTTGTTCAGGGAGCGCATCAATGCTTCTTACATTGAGGCGCATGTACTTTAACTGAAAAGGCATCCTTATATGCTCAAAATAGTTCTGTGCCATCTCCTCACCATTTTCTATATCAAGTACCCGAAGAACTCGGAAACTTTGAAAGAGAAGGCATCTGTTCAGAATACCCCCAGATACTGAGTGACCGACAATGGGAAATGATTGCTGTTGATGGAACATTGACCTCCTCTTGGCAATAATAATTGACAGATAGACGGCGAATCTTACTTTGTAACTCTAGTTTCAGATTTTTGTTACCAAGAAAAGTGGCAAAGTTTTCTTCAATGGACTTAGATACAAGAAGATCAAGAGTCATATCATGAACTCTGCATGAATCTACTCGACCATCACATTCGACTTTGACTGGTTGAAGCATGCTTCTGTTTATAAGGTCATTAAAGTAACAGTCTCCTATTACCTCTGCATCTTGTTCTCCTTCTGTATTAATGAATCCTTCAGCTATCCACCTTTTTACAACTTGATCCCTTTCAATCTCATAATCTTCTGGAAATATACTTAGATAAAGTAAACATGTCTTCAAATGGTGTGGGAGATCATCATAGCTAAGGGATAATATCCTTCTCATTTCTTCCACATCAGGATCTTTATCTAGCGTTGAACCAATTGATTTATGTACCATATCCCATTCTTCTTTCGTACTAGCTTTATTGGCTAATAAGCTAGCTATCGTAATAATGGCCAAAGGAGAACCCTTGCATCTTCTCAAAATATTGAAGGAAGCTTCTTCCAATTGAGGAGGGCATGTATCTTTTGAGCCAAAGATTCGCTTGAAAAACAGACTCTTGGAGTTATCTGTACTAAGGGGCATAATTTCATAGACATGATCATGGTGAGGAGAGCAACATGACTTAGCTACAGAGACAATACGTGTTGTGGCCAAGATTCTGCTTCGACAAGCATTCACAAAAAGGGCACATTTGATGGTCTTCCATGCTTGAGTACTCCATATATCATCAATAACAATGAAGTACCTGCCAAGTGCATGCATATCATCCATGAATCAGGTTGAGCTACATCTTCTTGTCTCAAATGCCAAACATAAGCACAGTGTAACAAAAAAAGGAAAGGAAAATGCATCTGTGCTCAAAAACATTAATTACAAAATAATTGAAAACTAGTGGGAGCTAAAAAGCCACCCTATTAGTCATCTCTTAGTTTATGAAGTACAGAGAAACTTGCATATTTCTTCTTGATTTTTTTGTTGTTTGGACAAAATCACATGTCTTATGGTCATAGAAAGCCCAAGATATTCCGCTAGCAGGATAAAATCCAGGTTTTATAGTAATAGAAGTTCATGCGGTAAGTCCATAAATAACATTTTCGTACTCAGAACAATTTCTCATCATTTTTTTGCATAACAAGTCAACATGTGATTTTTATAAGCAATGTATGGTTAACTCAGTTTATTCGAAATTTTTTTTGAAACCCCTCTAAAGTCAGTCCACATGAATCATGAAACGTAGTCAAATGCATAGGCTTTTAGAACCACAAAAGCATCATTATATTCTGTCTTTCATTTAACAGAAAAACAGTCGAATGGAAGGAATGAGTTATCTACACAAACCCAGTACATAAAACCAATCTTCTAGCTAATAAGACAAAGATATTGTTCAAAAGAGCAAGTGCCACCAAGAACCAAACTACGACTCCAAATTCATGAACTTACCTCTTGTTCTTTAGAAATTCTCGTATTGCATTGATGAACATTTCCTCATCCCAAATTTCCATGTTAGCGTATTCCTGCTGGCTGACTTGAGAGAGTATATTTCTCAATATCTTCTTTAAATCTGGCTGCTGTGACAGAGAAACAAAAGCTCGACACTGGAACTGGCCTGCAAGTCTACGGTACACCTCATTTGCAAGCGTAGTTTTACCAAGACCCCCAGGACCCACGATAGATACCACCTTCAGCTGTTGCATGGATTCTCCCTCCGCCTCCATTAGCAACCTTACAAGTTCATCTTTTGGTTGGTCAATGCCGACGAGCCCATCTGGCTCGGCATATAGTGAAGGCAATCGGGGATCGATGGCAGTTGCATTGCTGAATTCAAAGGCACGCTCATCAAGTTTGTACCTCATCCGGCGCTTGTTAACATCTTCAACGCGCACCTTGAGCTCCTGGATGTGGTTGGCAATTTGATGACGCGCTCTCAGCTCCTTAAGGTGTTGAGCCACCCTATGGACAAGGCCTGCAGACTGGGCCATCCCATTGTAGCCAATCCGATGCATAAAATCATCAATACAATCCTCTATGTCATAAGTCATCTCACGCACTTGTCTTCTCCACTCCTTCGTCTGCACGTCAAGTACATTGTCCACCTCTGCCAGCCTCTGAAGGAGGGCGTTCATGCTACTCAGCTCATCCGCCATATAATTCACCTCCCTTTGCAAGCCTTTCAGCTTCGTGTACTCTTCTCCGAGCAGGGTCGTGAGCTTGCTGATGACACATCACCCCAGATAAAGCACTTGCCATCTGTTGCAAGTTTGACTGGTTTAGCAAAATAATGAATACCAAAAGCAAATTAAAGCACCTGCTCAGAATGAGAAAGAAAATAAGAACATAAATAGTCTCTGCATCTATGAGAGGATAGGCAATTAAACGCACTAGGATTTAGGATAAGAACAACAATTTCATTTGTGAGCACGAAATACTAGTCGTAGCACAAAATCACATGGCCTGAATGCCCAAATTAACATGATTCAGCGCAAAAATGCTGTTGCACGTGATGTCACGACTTTTCTCATAGATGTGCAGGTGACTATTTTGTAGGTAACCGACTGCTAGTCTTCTCGCCCATGTGTCATATTTCCGTAACTCTAGACAAGTAGACATCAGCATTCTCTCCAGTCACCCAAACGGTGACAACAGATCACTAACAGTACAAGAACTAAATCCAACAAGAGTCAAGAGATCTGCCTCTGATCGCGAAAATGGCAAAATATGAAGCAATCCAAGTTGAATTAGATGGTGTTATTAAGTAAATGGACAAATAAATGCAGCATTGTTGATTTGATTTCAGCAGGAGACCACTAAGAGGACGATACAAAGTAATACTGGGCTAACGGCATAAAAGGTGGCTTAGCCTGGCTAAAATTAGTATTATTGATCAAGAAGGCACAAGAATATATGTCGCTACCTCGCAATCCGGCAGTTTCAGACGGTACCAATTAGATTGGTGAGGTGCGCGCGGTGGAAAATGCCAAGCCGCCACCCGACCGGGTAAGTTCAGCCGAGCCGCGACCGGGAGCGGATTCTCCGGCCCCGGAACGGAGGGAACCAGTGGATCGGCGCTGCGCGGCGGGAAGGTCCGACGGCGGGCAGACGCGGCGGCGAGGGTAGAAGCGGAGGCCGTCGCGGCGTCGGCTTGTGGAGGAGCAGGGGGCTGGGTCACTGAGGCCAAGTACTGAAGTGCCCTTTGAAGCGAAAAGTCAGTGGTGCGAAAAGTCAGTCGCCGACTTTGATGAATGGACAAAAAGTCAACGAGGTTGAAACATTGAAGTTGGAAAACACATACTCCCTCCATTCCACATTGTATAAATATGTCTAAAATTCTAATGCAAAATTAGTCAAGTAGGAAAAAGTTATATATATATCCTCATTTCAACTCAACTCACCAACTATTCACTCACCCACCAACCCATCATATTCTGTTCTTTCTATAGAAATGTTTGCATTGTGAGAAAATTTTAAATATTTTCAAATGCTTATAGATTGGAATGGAGGTAGTATTCTAGAAGATTTTTTTTAAAAAAAATACATGCATCCTGCCATTGAAAGAAATATATATAAAGTCTCGCGTGGTAGAGGTTTGAATTATGCAAATAACAACTTTTTATTCTAAATTATTTAGTAAGATTATCAGGTTTATTTTGAATTACTTGGCTTATCCAGTTAAAACGTTTAGCAAATTTACCTAGTAACTTTTTTCCTAGGTCATCCAACAGCTTATGTGGAAGGCAAGCTAAAAAGACTATATATTTGGACTTGGGCAAAACAGCCTATTTCGTACAAATGAAAGATGGCTTATGACATTCTTAAAAAAAAAGATGGCTTATGAATATAAATATTTTGCATTTTCTTTGTGTATGTGTGTTTGATTGGGTTTATGGTTTATGGAGTCATAAACAAAAGATGGCTCTGTTTAGGTGATGTAGTTTTTCTTAAAACCAAAGTATGAAGAAACCATGGTTTTAGAAGTTAGTGTCAAGCAAAATAAAAAAGAGGCCCTCAGTGGACTTTCTAAAACTTCAAAATTGTTGCACTTTCCATGATTTTTAAAACTACAAAACTTGCTACATCCAAACACTTTGATATCTCTCAAAACCAAAGTATTTTGCAAAACCGTAGTATTCTTTCAAAACTTCAAAAACACTTTGTATCCAAACATGACCTAAATCTGGAAAGTTGCATTCTAGCGCAAGACTATTCCTAATGAGTTGTATCATGCACATTAATTCTATCACAAGACCTTTCTTTTTTTCTCAAACCACTCACTGTACATCACCGCCGTCAACCATCTGTTTATTCCCTTTATATGAATACTAAAGCAAGTTCTTGAATACCAATTTTATAAAACTATGGCTATTTGCACCCCCTTACAAACAATAACCATAACTTTTGACCTGACCACACCTGAATATGTGTGGCTGATAAGTGATTCTCATGTTGAAAAGTGCTTGTTTTGTGGTATACAGACGTAGTTGTTTGATATAAAAAATTAATAGTCATGTTCAAAGAGAGGCAACTTTTTTGAAGTTCGATTTTCTTTCTTCTATTACAAAACCAGGTAAATTGGCTCTCTCAATTGTGACAACGGAACTTCAAAAAAGTTGAGGTAGACAGAATGGACTTTTTCCCATTAGAAATCACTTTAGCCCACTTTGGCCCATCAGCATCCCAGACCAATTCGTAAGCTGGCTGAGTTCAAGCGGCGATGCAGCCCACGGCCCAGCTCGTCCCGTGCAGGCGGCGAAGGCGGCGGCCTTCTCCCGACTCCCGAGCAAAGCTGATTAAGAGCAAGTATTATAAGAGTTCCACAGCCGGCGCAATCCAGTGAGAAAGAGAGATAAAGTAGGAGAGAGAGAGTAGTGAGCGATTTGCTAGACACCGGCAGAAGCTGGCGAAATCACCTTTTTTCCTCAGCTGCCCACCGCTCCTCCTCTCAAAAACATCCACATCCTGCAAAGAGCATTAAAGAGCTGCGGGCCTCACCACTACCGCACCTCTCTCTATGCTAGCCGTTGACGAAACCATAAGCCATCTTATATTTACTAATTGGATGTTCCTTTTAAGCCTTTCACGTTAATCGAAAGAAAAATCCTAAAAATTCTCAAAAAAAGCAAAACATCCGGTCATGCAAATTAAAGTAAGAAAAATGGTGGCCTTTGGATCTAACATGATCTAAATTACCCACCTCTGCCGTTATGAAAATGTTTGTGAAAAGTATCCTTCACACCTATTTTTAAATTACCCGCCGTGTCGAAATAATAAAAAATAGCTAAAAATACCCCTCACACCTATTTCCAGTTTACCCATCATGCCATTATGAGTCCAAAAATAGCTAAATCAGAATAGTAAAAAATAGCCAAAAGTACCATTAATTCCTATTTCTAATTTACCCGTCGTGTGTGAAATAATAAAATAGCCAAAAATACACCTAACTCTTATTTTTAAATTACTCAATTTGCCAAATTTGAATTAATAAATGGAGTCTATTTAATATCACAAACACAAATGCAAAATGTGAAATTCAAAATAAAAATGATATGAAAGTAAATATACTTCTTTTAAATTGTTGGGGAAATACACATCATCAAAAGTAATTTTTTAAAAAATATATCTATTTATTATGTGTCTCTCTAATTTCTAGGCCGTGCGATGCACGGGTTGAAAGGCTAGTATTATTAAGGTGTATTACTCTATTAATGCAGAAATAGCAGGAGGGTGTATTAGTCCATGCACGCCTGCCGAATTCAAAACATGAACATATATTAGTAGGGTCTATTATTCCATGCATGCTGAAATAGCAAAGCCACCTTTGTGCCGGCAGGAAACAAACTGAGAAGGTATTCTTCAGTCTGAACGATAGCAATATTCAGGTATTCAGCATCTGGAATCTTTCGATAAAATCTGATACTCCTATATACTTGTGGACGGTCAGAAAGTAGCCCTTGCTTGTGGACGGTCAGCAGCTGGTAGCTTGGCAGCTGGCAGAAATCACCTGACGCGTTACGACCACAGTCTGTTTGGAGCTGTGGATTTATCACATCACATGACGATCAATTGCTGGCGACTAATTCCTTGTAGAGAAATATAGAAGTTAGCACATAACATTGCTACACTGCATACAGTTGGCACTTTCAGCTAGCTGGATTGGCAATCGATCGGAGTATATGATCTGTATCGAAACTCGGAACTCCATATACATGATCTGCTTTACAACTTAAATCCTCACTGATGTATATGGCTTGACTCGAACGCAGTCAGCTGTAACAGTGAACGTGTATATGGATCAACAAAGGAATATATACAATGTTGTTCTTGACTTTAAACTGCCGTTTCTGCGCTCCAAATGTAAGCGAGCAAAATGATATAACTTGTGCCTGCCTCTTTAATTATCTTCAGTAGAGTAAGCAACAATCATGTTTGGTGTTTTATTAACAAACGATAGCATACCTCGTTATGCATGTTGATTTTGGCAGCGGCGGCATAACGTACTGCTCATGAATAGAGTAAACAATCGAAGATAAACAGATGAAATAAAGTGGATGACAAACGAACTGGTATGCCATGCAACATGATAATAGCAAGATGATAAACTTTGTTTTACCGAGGAACTTGATGCTGGACATTTGTTCTTCTAGCCACCGTCGTGGTGGTATGCTGTGCGGGTTCACCCAGTCCCGGCGCGGCATGTTCGGCGAGGGCGGGCTCATCCTCTTCGACGTCAGCTACGTGACGGTGCGGCACGTCGGAGACCTGCTTCCCGTCACCATCGTCGGCATGCTCGGCGGCCTTCAGTGAGCGGGGTGCCCACACGGACTTCACTTCTTGCAACCTAAGTGCCATATAGGAGCGCGCCTAAAAGAAAAGTGGCATATACAAGATCTCGTTTTTTTAAAAAAAGAAATCGGGCTACCAACGATTCACGTTGCTGCTATCTTCCCGGCTTCTAACTTTTATTACGTGGTTTTCATGGCCCAAAACGAGCGCGGGCGCATCATAGATGGGCCGACCCATTAAATTCCGAGACGGAAAATATCCTTTTATATAGCGGAGCTGCAACCGAAGACAGGAACGTAAGAGAGAAAAATCGAGGGCGAAATCGAGAGAGCAAACGGCGAAGGAAGAGGAGCCAAGGCGATGACGATGGCGGTGGCGTTGGTGAAGGTGATCCGAGGCAGGCGTTCCGGCGCCTCCTCTCAGCTGCTGCTGCCGGCGATGAAGCGCCTCATCTCGCAGGAGGGCGTCCTTCAGCATCTGGGATCGTCTCCGGCCGCCCCTGCTGTGGGCATGGGTCGTCTGATGCACACGGTTAGTCTTTTGCGACTCAAATTAGGGTTCGAGAAAATGTCAATTTCAGGAGGGGGATCCTCGGAAGTTATGTTATTGCATTTCTGAATCAATTATAATTAGTATGGTATAAGGCGATAGCCTTTTCTCCTTGTTTGTTATATATAGATGAAGAAGTGCATAAGATACACAATAAGTTAGCTAGATTTATTGTTTGACAATAGTGCAGAGCAAGTCAATTGTCTTAATTTATTATATTGATCTGAGCATGGCAGGGCCAGTGGCGTGATTCGGGGCCTTTAGGGGGAACTGGAAGCAAGTTGGCGGAGCAAAAGGCTTTGCTCTTCGGGACGCGCCGTGTTCTCACTCCGAACCAAAAGCCCCCAAGGATGGCGCTGTGAGTATCCTACTAGCTGCTATGTGATCTAATAAAAATGCCAGCTTTTTTTACCTTAATTCTCCTAACGTCACCTGCCAAGTTTTATGCAGTTTTTGTAATCAATGAATAATGCAAAATAAAAGATTTAAACTAGGGATAAACACTTGTAACGAGTAACGCCGATAAAACGATGTCATGAAGCTATACATCTAGACTTGTATGTTAGGTTGTTTTGTTTTTTAGAAGTGTGGAGATATCTTGTTTGTCTTCTTATGTTTTCAACCTTATCTCACTGGATGCGCAGAAGTGAAATGACTGATCTGAATCATTTTTTTCTTGTTGTTTCTTGTTTGCTAGGTTCAGCGGCAAGAGGCTCATGAGCGATGACCCTTTCGGTTCTGGACCCAAGGACTTTCAGGTGTCTCCTTTATGGTCTGCTTATGCTGTGTTGCTGTATTTCACAATTTCACCTGCAATGAGCGCCATCAAGAAGCTTCTCCACGGTGATGATGAATAGCCATGGTGGTTGATAAGTATATGCCCGCATAGTGCTGCCTATGCTATAATAAACTATTGGCTTGTGATATCAAGTTGACTGCTTACTAATTTACTATGCATATGTGGCATGTTTCAGGGCTCTTAAGTTTGTCATGTTTGTAGAATGTTTCGGATCTGTACTTATATTTATGTATGTGGCACACTTCAGGCCTCTATGTTTTCAGAATTTGTTGGACCTGTTTATGTGAGATCTATCTGTATGTTCTGTTCTTTTTCGTATCTGGTGTTTTTCCTAAAAACTTTGGATTTGTGTACATTTGGAGATTGACCCCTTCGGTGATCCCTAAACATGTTCATTGTTGGCCTTAGCGGTTGGAGGCTTTTTGCGTGTCTGGTAAATCGGATGATTGCTAGAGAACAAACATGTTGCTAACAAATCCATCATTATGTGATCAAGTCAAACTATGGAAGTGGCCGGAGCTGTAAAGTTGATACAGCTACTAGAAGATGTGGCGTGCCACCAATTCAGGTTATGAAAATGTGAACCTCGATCCGTATTGGACATAGAACTGTATGCATCAATTTGAAACATATGGAGATACTCCCTCTGGCTGTCTCAGTTTTTTCAATTTACTTGTCATCCTCACATTCCGATGCTCATTTCTCTCTTTTCAATACACATTTATCTTCATCTCTTCTACTCGATTTCTGCGCGCCTACCTTTTTCACTTCTCCGTAATCTAGCTAAAACGATAATTTCACTTCTCCGTAATCTAGCTAAAACGATAAGTAATTCGGGGGGTTCTTTCTAAGTTTGTTGATTGCTGGATGACTTTCCTCTACATATAATCTGTTTATGGAGGTAAAGAAAGCCAAAGACGTGTGACTAACTCTAGATAATCTGTTCATTGCTTGAGAATGTTTTAATAGCTCTAGAAAGTGTCGTCCTTTTTACCTGCTACATAAATATTTTGTACACGGCACAGGAGTTGTGTGTAGTGTACAGATTTTCCATTTTGAAAAGTTAGCTGCTATCATTCCCAATCCATTAACTGTATATTCATATCTAGGTTCTCTCACAACTTATCCCATTATGTTTTGTTGCTTCCCACTATATCTGTTGTTTTGCGGCCTTTGGCTGGACATATTTGTTAATAACTGCCACAGACAAGTGGAATTATTAAATCGAAAAAAATATGAGTGGAGTTATCCTAACTTAATTAGATTAGAAGATTAAAATGCATTTAATCCATCATATATTTGGTGTTTATGCTCATCAGGCAAGATCTCTCAGAAAGTCCAACAATTTTTCTTATCTTTCATTTGACTGTTTGTGTCTTATTTATATTGGCAAAATTTGATCATGGACACTTTTTAATGTTGGCATTTGCTAGTGGACACTACTCAAGTTTGGTTTTGCCAATGGACACTATTTAGTTGCGCCAATTAGCTAATGGACACTCAAGGCATTAAAATATGACTTTTCTTGTATACAGGAGAGAGTTGAATTTGTAAATGACCAAAATGCCCCTGTTTACTTGGTCAAACCTACTCAACATATCACGATGCAATTAATACAATTTCTGAAATACGTATAATTAATAATGCTTATGAAAATAATTACTACTTTTAATGGAAAATAGTAATATCGCTTATGTCATATATAATTAACAAAGAAATGTGGCTATGTAATCATATCGCTAAACTGGCTGCAAGGGCAATATGGCCATTTCTAGAATTCTCTCTCTTCTCCACACAAGATAATCAATATTCTAATGACATGAATGTCTATTAGCTAAATACCATAATTCAATAGTGTCTTCTAGCAAAACCAAACTTGAGTAGTGTCCACTAGCAAATACCGACATTGAAAGATGTCCTTGAGAAAATTTCACCTATTATTTTATTGTTGTAGAGTCTATCCAGATGATATATCAGTCAGCTTACATTCAGTATAGGAGCACAAGTTCAAGGCAAGACATGGTTTAAGCTTGGTAGCTTTCATTCCAATATGGCTTAAGCTTACTTAGGAGGCTAAAACGAAATAAATGACAGGATGTAGCCCCATGTGGGCGAGAGAGATGATTTTTATTTGTGCAAATGACTACAGATAGGCCATTTATGTAATGAATGAAGGTCCTGTCAGAATTGATGTATTGTTTAGATTTGGGAATGGAGAATACACCTTAATATGTTAATTGTTTATGTTGTTTCCATAATTTATGGTGAGACACCATTTGCCCTCTTCTATCGATTGAAGATTGCTGCAGTCAATCCTTTTGCCGGTTGCTGAAGTTCGTGATCAGGTGATCCTTCACCTGGGTGCGTGCTGGATCTCTAGATCGTGCTCATCTGAGTCGTGGGTTGGAGAATTTATCTATTGTTGGTTTGTGATTACATCAGGTTCTTGTAAACCGGTATTATCTGTCGTGTGCTGTCGCTATTTGTGATTGCTAGTGGAGAACCAATTACTAGAGATTGTTATTGCTCATTGTTGAATAGTCCAAATTGCTACTGATGTTACATCTATTTAGTTGCCAATATATCAGTTACAAGGGCACGAGCTATTGCTATTACTTGCCTAATTCAGTAGGAAATATATTTGTTGCTTGGTACTGTGAAAGATTGGGACACATTTTGGACCTTACTAGGCGTGTCTTTATCAATCTACTCTTCCATCTGTATATAAACTTTTATGTTTCAGTTTTGCAAATATCAAAATCTTACACAGCAAATTTAGTTCTTAGAATACAAGAAGTATGCTGGTGTCACCACGCATGGTGCTTTGAATCAGTTATACTAATTTAGGAGCTAGCTGTTCGTTAATTTGGTCCCAGTGACCTTCTTCAATCTTACAGCAGTAAATCTTTGTCGCTATTGCTTATGATGTGACACTCAATTAGATGAAAGGTTCTGAATTAAATGGTCGATTCAGATGTTTATAGCTACCTTAAAATTTTGAGTGAGTAGCTCTGATGATTTCTTTGGAGTGTTTTTTTCCCCTTATCTTTGCAGCTCAGTTTCTATGCCAGTATAAATCTTTACAATTGTTATGGATCATTATTCAAGTATTATTTTTAGCTGTGCGCCTATGTCAATGCAACTTGCTTTTTATTAGTCTCATAGTGTTCATATTTGAATTTCCTAAGATGTGTTAAATGCTGCCTTAAGGTAGGTGATAGCTTTATTTTGTTTAACACTACAGATTGCATATTTGGTCAGCAAAAAAACTCTTTGCACTATAGGCTCTCAAATAATCTATTGACAGCTCTGTTGCACCTGAAAGTTCCCAGATATTTGCTTTCTCCCGGTTATTCTTGCTGCAGCCTCAAGGTTTTCAAGCGGTTGTCACTGTTTCCAGAATCAACGATAACACAACTTGGTTCTTTCCTTCGTGCAACCGATGGAACTTGTCAGAGGGAAGCGGCTTCAGGTGTCCTGGTGTCTCACCATAAAACTTGTTTTTTTTTTTTTTTTTTTTTTGAAGTGGAATACTCATTCCATTACTCAACAGGCTCCAAATCGTTGGCAACCAAAGTCAGAATACAACTTGGAAGGCTGCCCATGATCGGGTCATCCCCCATCACACTCTCACACCCGAGTGCTGCTATCGCATCCGCTACCTTATTACAACTCTTGGAACATAAGCAAACTTGATACTAATAAAATTAGATTCAGCTAAGCTACGCAGCTCTGAAATGAGGCTGCCAACAGGAGAAAAACTTGTTCCTGCACAAGCTTCAGGCTGAAAAAGGAGCGGTTCCGAGCGACCCGCTTGGTGACCCTGCGACCCCTTCGCTGCAAATGTGGGTCAAGGGTCAACCCGATCCTATCTAGTGGTGCGACCCTACGGACCCAAGGGTCAGTTCGAACCACCAAAATCAGAGCTCCCTTTTTCAGAGAGAAAAAAAGAAAGATCCAAAACCCTTGCGGCAGCTGCTCTCGAGTCGGAGACACCGATTACCGACTGACTCCTGATTCCTGAAGCCCGCCCAAGCTGGACTCCGAAGCAAGAAATCAAGCTCTCAAGCAGTTTATGCTTCACTCTATGGTCGACCACCCCTCGTCTCCCGGAGATTGATCCCCAGCATGCCTTGCCAGATTGATGCCCGTAACAGGAAAATGGATTCATTAGCAGGCGTATAGGCCACTTGTGTGATCGATTTAGTCCAGTTCGCGTAGTTAGTGCCGCGAATTATGAGAAGAGAAGATTGTGGGAGGAAAATTATGTACAGACAGCAATGCACAATGCAAATAACACCTGCATATATACCTTAATGTAGGCATTGTAGTGTTCTGCAACAAGAGCGATGATGCAATTGTCTTCATCCCAACCAGAAGGACTACTCACTCGCTTAAGTCTGCATATCTTGGCATAGCTTTTTTGCTGGTACTTGAAATGATTTTTAACATGATCACCACTTCTCTTGGATTTGCAAATCCGTGTTTCCTGTAGCACACTTGTCTAATATGAAAGCACATGCATTGTAATGTACTTTCTTGAAGCCTCTTGAGGTCCTAGCTAGTGCCATTTCCACCATATCAGACAACCGAGACAGCATGAAAGCAGCAGACATTGTTGCTGTCCAATTAGCAGATCCATTTCCATCACCTTGACCCCAGGAAGAACTGTACAGTCCAGGCGCAAGCAATTACGAACCACGATGATCGATGTACCCTGCTAGTATATGATCATTCAGTTTGAACTGCCACTGCAAACAGCACGACAAACATAAAAAGTTGTTTGCTGGAAGGTGAGGCCGGCCGGGAACACGATCGAGAGCCACGTTTGCGTCACCACTGCGTGCTGTTCTTTGCGCAGTTAACCGTCGTCGTCAGGCAGGCGGGCCGGGGGGTCGTACGTGTATGGTTGGGTTTGGACGTTTAGTTGAAGAGAGGGGTTTGTTCGCCAGCCTAAATAAATTAAGAAACGCGGAGCTGGTGGACGCGCGCGTGCCGTGACCACACACACACACGGGCCAGGCACGGTGGAGAGAGTTAACAGTCGTCATCGTCATGCTGCTGCTACTACAGCCAAGCAACGAGCCAACACGACGCGAATCACGCGACCCAGCATGGCGTCGTGCGTAACAGCGAGACTGGCCGCCATGAATGCAATGCGTCGCCGTGGGCCGTGGGAGACGTGCGTGCCGTGCGTTTCGATTTGGACGACGAAGGCCAGCCATCCAGGAGAATGTTGCAAGCTGCTGCCACGGCCGCTGACGAGACGAGCGGCCAACGGACGCGTCTCCTGCGTCTCGGCAGCAGAGCACTAGTGGCAGGCACATGGGCGCATGCATGGTCCACGCTCGCCGTGGCACAAGTACCCTAACGTTTTGACCGTCTCCTCCGTCCTCACCGTCGCACCGCAGCGTGCACTGCTCTGCGCCTGCTACTACCCCTGCCACGCACGTACGGCCCACGCCCTGCTGCCCCTCCTGGGTCAACCCAACCCCACCCGCCGCGTTGAACCGCCCCATCAGTCCACGACGCCCGCCCTCCGCGTACTAGTGAGTACTGGTGGGCAGGGGTAGTTGAAGCGCTCGTGGTTGGGGGCAGAGGAGAGACTGCCAGGATTGCGTCTGCCTCTCTCGCTTCCTTCCTTCCTTCCTGTGCGCACGGCACGACAGGTTTCGTTCGTTCGGAACAGATTTGCGCATCCCTCATAGCAGGTCAAACCGTCAAAGGACGACCAGAGCTACAGGTAGCTGCCCATCCATCCATCCGTTCCAAAACAGCCGTCTGCGGAGGAAGGAGGCCGAGACGGAAGACCAGTGAACGCTGAAATTTCTTTGACCTTATTTCTTCCAAAATGTGTATTGACCTCGTAAAGTGCTTTACCTTACTTCTTCCAAACTTAACACCACATGTCGCCAAATCTGTACTCATTTCCAAAGTTAATATAATCCGACTACCAACCCGGACGATCGACATGCGTTTCCGAACCGAAACGGTGGTGTGTGTCATCAGAGCGGTAAGGGGGAGAGAGTTAACCGTCGCCATCGTAATCTCATGCCACTACGGCCGAGCACCGACCCAGCCGGCGCGTTTCAGACGATCGTCATGCGTTTCCACGACAGTGTCGTCAGCAGTATCCGTTAGCTCGAGTGTTGGCATCTCCTGCTCATTCATCTCTAGTCTCACACACTGCCGCCGTCTTTCTTATCCGTTAGCTAGGACAATCTGTCCAACACTTGCAGTGCGTGTCATGCCAACACTCGAGCTCAGACTGACTCCAACAAGAGGAGCCAGTTTTGAGAGGCATTTTCATCGTTGCCTACCGTGAACAGTTGTTTGCATTTGTTTCCGATGACACCGTCTCCAACAGAGCGACAATGCATCCGCATCACCCGCGTCCCCTGCTCCGCTCGCTCGGCTCATCGACCTCCTCCGTCGCGCACGTCGAGAGCATGGATGGCGCCGGCCGCGCGCACGTTGCGGATCGGAGCTCTTCGTGCTCGACCCGACCGCGGCGCGCGTGCTCTACCCATTCGCCGTACCTGCCTCGGCGCCGCCGGCGAGCTCGCGCGCATGGAGGACGCCGAGCTGGAAATGTGCTGCCGCGGCCCACCACGTCGGCGTCCTAGGCGTGCGGGGTCGAGGCCCTCCTCCCTCGCTGCCCGCTCGACGGTCTGCGCGATCACGCGGAGGTCCAGCGCAACACGGTGGCACGATGCGCGGAAGCCTGCGTCGCTGCGGCTGCGGACGGAACAGCTCGGCGGCCTCCAGGCGTCGTCGCCCTGCTCCCCGGCTCGCACTCGGCCCACGCGCCGGCGCCCCTCCTCGCCGCGCCGCTCTCGTCCGTTTGGTGGTGGGCGAGGCCGGGACGACTTGCTCCGGCGAGAGCTGGGAGGCCCGCGTTGAGTGCTCGCCCTGTGCCGCTCTCGCCACCTCCACTGCTCGCCCTGCGCCGCCGCCATTCGTCCTGCGCGTTGCGCCGCAGCTTGCCCCGCTCGTCGCTTTCCATTCGTAGGAGGATCCTCGTGCTTCCTGGGCGCTCCTCTCTCACTCTCCTCGTCGTCAACACCTCCTACGCCAGGTTTCCTCGTCGAAAGGTGAAGCTCCCAATCGAGCTTGTGCATCAGCCCGACTCCAAGTGCTTGTAATTGGAGTTCGATTAGAGGCTGAGAAGCACAAATCCAAGTGCTTGTATCTTGATTATCGGATCTCAGGCTCAATTTTGAGTGGTGATGAACTTGGGCGTGTGCTCGGGAACAGGTAGCTGCTGCACTCGCATGAAACATGCGTCTGTCTTGGCGTCGGCAGCGTCCAGGCCGCCGCGGTCGCGCTGCGGGAGCTCGGCGCCGTCGCGGTCGCCCGGAAGTAGGCCCCGTCGCTCTCACCTGCGAGCACGGCGAAGACGACGCCGAGGCGGAGCAGGGGAGGACGCCCGCGAGCACGGCGTCCTGGTCGGCGAGCCGGGGATGCGCGCAGCTCGCTCTCCCGCGCCGCTCGCCGTTCCTACAGCTTGTCCCCGCGGGCGACGAACATCCGCGCCGACCAAGGCGATTTGCAGCACCAAGTGGCAGCGTCGCGCGGGCAGGCGAGCTCGCGGGCTGGCGCACCTCCCGTCCGCCCGTCGCGCTCCTCCCGACGCGCACCTCTGCCGCGCCGTGCTCGCCCCAACGCCGGAGTCCGACCCCCAACGCCGGCGTGTGGCCCCGCCCGAGTTCAGCTTCCTCAGACGCGCCGCCGCCTCCAACCCGCCACCCCGCGTGCCGAGCTCACGACCCGTGTGCCGCCCTGCGTGCCGCGCCGCGCCGCCGCTGTTCCCCCAAGCGCAGCTCGCCCCGCGGCCCGCTCGCCCCCGCCGTCGCAGCTCGCCACATGCCGCCCCACCCGCGCGCCGCCGCGGAAGCTCGCCGCCGGCGCCGCTGCTCGCCCTGCCCCGTTGCCGCTCGCCGGAGTGAGTGAGAGAGAGGGAATGCCTTTGAGGAGAGAGGGAGTGTATTTTTGGACACCCTCTCTCCTCCAGAGGCAAACTGGCTCCTCATATGGCTCCTCTGTTGGAGGTGTTTTGTTGATGCAAATACTCTCTAAACATGCATATTTGCCTTTGCCTGTTTGACTGCCTCCTCTGTTGGAGTCAGTCTCATCGAGCATCCAGAGCGCTGCCATGGCGCAATCGGCTCCGTACCGCGCTGCCTCTCCACTTCGCGCCCGCCGCCTGCACGCTGCACCCTCGCCGGCTCGTCTTGCCACGCCGCAGCTCCGCAACCGAGCCGAGCCATAGGAACAGGGGAGGGGCGCGGCACCTCTCGGGTGCAGGGGAGCGACCTTCACACATGGCCACTTGCCGCGTCGCATGCCGTCGATTGTGCGTGTCGTCGCCCTCAATCGCCGCCCCTGCATCGGAGCGCGGGCTCAGTGAGGTCCGCTGCCCTTCACCTCGATGGCGTCTCCAGCTCGGCCTTGCGCGAACTAGCTCCCTTGGCCCGCCATGGCGCGCGAACCTGCTCCAGCGACGCGCCGCCCGCGAGCTCCATCGGCCCGCCGCATGAGCAGCCTGCTCTCCTACGTCGAGCTCCAAGACATCGTCGCCACCGATGCGAGGCAGGAGCGGGAGACATGAGGGTCACGTCGAGGGGAGGAGCGGCGTGGTGCAGCAGCTGCGGGCTGCCACTTGCCAGGGACGACGGTGGTTTCAGTTCTCAAATCAATGTTAGTGCGTGGATTTTTCAAATCGAAGCTTCATCCGAATTGCTCTTTCAGCACCAACTAGTTTGGATGCCGAGGTGAACCAAGTGGTAGTATTGAATGCAAGGAAAATATTCAGAGACACAGATCGGCAAGTTTCCAAAGGTGCAGACATAACATTGAAAAACCCACTGTTCCAAATATGTCTATGGATAAATTAACATAAAGGTAGAATACGGGATAGCTTCAGTACACAGCATATTCAAACACAACACGTAGACAATGGCATACATAAAACAGGGCATATCAGAGGCAGCACTCTAGATGTAAAATCAAGCCGCACTAGCATCTGCTGCATCAGCCTGGCACTTCCGGTCCTCCAACTCTTTAAGCCTCTCCCCAATTGAAGCTTGCTCCTCCTGTACCTCCATTAGAAGAACCACCTGGGCTTTGGCAATTTCGCCGGAGAGCTGCCTGTTTTCCATTTCATTCATCGTCAGCTTCACTGGAATTCCGACAGCAAATGCCAAGATGATGCCCGAGAACAATAAGACCATGGCATCCAGTCGCCCCATTTTGGACTTCACGTTCTCCGAGTTTTCGTATGCCTTTGTCACGAGGGGAAGGTACTCCTTTTCCTGCCCATGAGCAATTATGCAATGTTAATCAGGTGGCCTATTAATAGAACCAAAAACATTTGAACATCAACACTTAAACATCAATTAAGTAAGTTTGCTAGTCGTTTAGTTTTCTTCCTTTTTAACTTGTGGAAAAGCCTCTATCTTGTGTTTCTTCTTGGCTAATAGAAGTTGGGTCCCCCCACATCTAAAATAAACACAGCACTGAAAATATCTGGCTCCACCCGGTATGAACTGATAAAATACCAGTACATGATAAAGTAAATGTTTCATAATGAAAAAAATCACTACAATATGGTATTTCACCCTCACATCCAGAAACGATCCTGATTATATGCAATTGTCCTATCAAATGCCAGCGGCAGGGAGCTAGGAAAACAGTAGTATCATAATGGGCGTGGTCCTGATTACAATATGGTATTCCACCCTCAATTTTGGTATGAAGTTGCTTACCTTGTTCGTACTGGAGTAGCGTCGTAATGGGAGTGGTCCAGGGGAGTGAAGGCCAGGCACCTGAAATCATTTTGACAATGCTCAGGTTAACAATTTGTGGTAACTGCTAACAGTCATGATGACAATGTCCAGATAACAAGCCGGGAAGAGAGAGCCGGCACCTTCTTGGTGCATCACGATGGCCAAAATAATAAACAAAAAAAGCACCAATTCAAACCATAAACAGTAACACGGATATGCGAGGGTTGCTTGGATCACGGCCACCACAAGCCACGCCATGCCTATGGCAGACACAGGACAAAAGGCTGCTGCTTGGCTGAGTTCGCAGCAGCAGCATGCACGCATTTTGCATTTGTGTCTGCACGGCGCCCACGAGTGTGGCGCCAAAAATCAGCGCCACACTCCGTGGCGAAGTGAGCTGTGGCATGGCCATGTGCGGCGGACAAATCCTGATGTGCCAAGGATAACGAAGCAGAAATAAACAGATTAAATAGTAAAGTATGATCTTTTCTTTCTGTTTTTGCTAAATATGGCCAATTAGAGCATCCAAACATGCCTGTACTAGACCATGCTCTACCACCGGCCATCTAGTAGCCATACTCTACAATACCATTTACTTCCTACCGAATGCATTTGACTTTGGCCCCATCCAAAATTTCAAAA
Organism: Eragrostis nindensis; assembly: GCA_012490785.1. Taxonomy (NCBI): domain Eukaryota; kingdom Viridiplantae; phylum Streptophyta; class Magnoliopsida; order Poales; family Poaceae; genus Eragrostis; species Eragrostis nindensis. The sequence goes on along the minus strand of JAAXCT010000105.1, from coordinate 81,672 downwards.
AGTGCCCAAACTCAAACAGCTCAAAACAGCTAATCTAAGCCGAAAACTGCAATACATTTCATAACACAATCATCTACCAGCTAAACATATCTAGACTATACGAGCAGGGATGGTAATCATTTACAAATACTCCAGACCATGTATCTACACAAAAAGGAACTGAGATGTACCATATAATCTGTTCAGACACCATAAGCTACCGAGGCAGGCACATAGAAGCATCAAATATTCCAGTGGAATTGAGATCTGAGAGTGAGGAAATGAAGTATATGGTGCTCACCAGCTGCGGCCTGACGCCAGGTGCCAAGCGGCGCTGTGGTGCCGCGCTCCTCACCTCTGGCCTGGGGCATGCCCAGGAGGACGGGTTCATGTCACACGAGCAACGGCGAGCCGGGCTGCTCACCGGAAGCCTCGACCCGAGCACATCGGCGGGAAGGCGGCCAGTAGCCCCTGCCATCAGCCGGCGTCCCATGCGACGGAAAATGGGCGACATCGCCGGCGAGTTTCGAGATGGGAGCTGTGACTGGCGGCGAGTGAGTTGGGGAAGGGGAAGGGCGGTGTCCACACAGTATATATACTCTATAGATTAGGGTTTATTCACGGCTTGTTTCAGGCCCAAATAACATTTGGGGCCTGTCGTGTTCTGGGTAGCAGGCCCAAATCAGCTAATCTGCAGTCCCACCCATTACCATATAGTTTCCTCCTTCCAACTTGTATTACAAAATCAGTAACAATTTAGAGATTACAACAAGATTATTTTCCTAAGGGGTTCAATGAAAGTTGTTCCCCATTTGCTAAGTCACCTCTCATCTAGCATTATATTATATATATATTTCTTCAGCCTCATCCCCTTCCCAAGTACTTCTTTTACTACCACCAAATATTCCTCACTTTTTCTATAGTCCTTCCTTGTCTTAGATCGCACATGTCCCTTTAGATACACCACCACTTTGCGTGCCAAGCTTAAGCGACAACCATCCTAATCTGACTCCAAGTGATCACTAAAAACTTAATTGAAAAAAAGGGAAGGATTGCATCCGTGTTAATACTCCAAAAATTGAGTGTTCAAGACCTAAGAAAATGCCTAGAATGCTTTAGGCCTCCGCTAGGAATAGGTTGGCAACGATTTGACTCCAGTACGCCTGCTAGCTTAGCTACTTACCATCACCCTTTTCAAAATAATAAAATATTTCCATAAAATTGAGGCTCAAGGGAGGGAAACAAGTACAATCACATGTTTTGTTATTAATCTTTATTGTCCACGTTCCAATGCATGGACGATTCTCAATGTTGGGCGTCTATGCACTTTCAACTTAGAGTATGGGAAGAGTATTTTAACTCTCGCCTTCCACTATGCACGATGTCATATTTCCAACAAAACAACAATCTATGGCCATGCATGGTTGGGCTAGAACCAAAAATTTTATAGGGTACTCACCACTCAGGTCACCAACCTAGGGGGGGGGGGGGGGGGGGGGGGGGGGGAGAGAGAGAGAGAGAGAGAGAGAGAATGGTATTGTATCTACTCCTTCCGTCGTAGTTTACTTATCTTGAGGATGTTTTTCGATGTTTAGATTCATAGAATGTTCAGTGAACTAGCAGAAAGCCAGGATGATAAGTGATTTGGTACAAAGGGAGTATATGATATTATGTTAGGCTTAATGACAGGCTGCATATTGCTTCAACCATTATCTATCCCAGTTTATACTTCTAAATAGTTGTATACATGACTAGTTATCTTACTTCCTGCATGTTTCATCTCTAGCCGCCCCAACTCCCTTAAAGTTAAAAATGCTTTGTTGTTGTTGTTACGTTAAAACCACACTACATCAACTAACTTAACGTTTGATTTTATAAAAGAAGAGTATAACTAGCCAGGAACATGGATTTGCATTATCCCTAGGGTGTAAAAAGGCTGACAAAAAAAACCACTAGTATTTATATGTGACTTCAATACAAAATGAATTAGGATGGACACCCCAAATTACCTTGTGTTGCTCGCAGGTTTGATGGGGAAATCCATTGTGAAGGCTTGAGGCGTGACTGTTAATAACAAGATAATAAAAGACGTTAGCAACTTCATGCATCAGCAATACAAAATAAAAAAGTGGCAGGAGCAGAGGATTGTCTCCCCACCTTGTTCCTGCTAGAAATCGAACTGCTGACATGAAATTCCTGCATTACAGTTAGGGTACGTATAGTTCAGTTCCCACTACAGTAGGGGGCAAAAAGAAAGAAATTATTCTGGATTTAAATCTACCGTAGGAAATTTAAATCTACCCACCATACACACCAGTATCACGAAAGGATTGGGTCAAACTTGAAGCATATCCCATTTTTTTCATTTAAAAATTCAGATTGGCAAGCAGAGTCAGCCACGCGGGGTAGAGCGGCAATTCTCCCCCCTCCTTTTTCCCTTGTGTCAGACGCAGCAGGGGAGATCAGCTGCAAAGGGCGAAATCACACACATCACTCCCCCCTTTCGTGTGCGTTTGGGAGAAATCGCTCGAAAGCACGCCGGCCAACCTATCAAATCGAGTAAATCCAGTAAATGCTCCGTACCGTTGAGACCTACGGTAAAATAAATCACTCCAAAAGCAGGAGAGATATTGAGAGAGAGATACCTGCTCCTCCTGCGGTAGCATCGCATCGAAGCCACGAACTATGCGCGGATCGGGAATGAGCGGTGAAGGACGCCGCGCCGCCAGAGGAGAGTCCAATAGAACCTCGCCTGCCCTTATATTTTCTCTCCAGCACCATGGGCTTGGGCCGAGGCGAACGGGCAGGGTTTGCAAAACCCGTCGGTAACCTGTCGGTTATCGCGGTAACCGGCCTTCCGGTCCGGTTCGTTTGCTCGGTTTATCGGTTTTCAAATTTTGTATTTGAAATGAATTTGAAAATTTGACGAGTTTTGTCCGGTTTTTATCGGTTTTGGTCGGTTTGATCGGTTACCGACAGGTAACCGGTCTTACCGGTCTGGTTCGGTTGCAACGGTTCGATCGGTAAGGTGAACCTTGTGAACGGGTTCGCTCAGACGGCCGTACACATGTCCTATCCCGTCATGTCAGTACACACGTCAGACATGGCAAGCGGCCATGCCATCGCACAGAGACGAAGACGATTATCTCACGCATCTTTCTTCAAATCGAATAAATTAAAAAAAAGAAAAAAAACATCTCGCACTCACGGGCACAGCAACCCGCGGCCTCATCGCCCGCATCCATGCGAACTGTCCCCCTGTTCCCCCATCGACTTGTCCAAATCCTTCATCTCATATTATAATAACACACATTACATTCCTTTGGAAACGAAACATGAAGTTGTAGCACAAAAAGTTTGCACGAGCATAACCCATCGTATAAACACACGTTGAATCGTTCAAACATTCAGAGCTCTGTGGACAACTTGAAGCAAAACGGCGTCTACCACTGATCAACAATTTGTAAAAAACCATGAATGACACTATTTTCTGAACAGTTTATAATGCCTAGAACGAAATAGACTTCACTATGAGTGACCCTATTCATACCAAAAAAGTAGGGTCACACCCTTTGCATGAACATGTAGTTGTAGCACAAAAGGTTTGCACGAGCATAACCCATCGTACAAACACACGTTGAATCGTTCAAACATTCAGAGCTCTGTGGACAACTTGAAGCAATACGACGTCTACCACTGATCAGCAATTTGTAAAAAACCTTGAATGACACTATTTTCTGAACAGTTTATAATGCCTAAAACGAAATAGACTTCACTATGGGTGACCCTATTCATACCAAAAAAGTGGGGTCACACCCTTTGCATGATTGACCCACTTTTTGATGCCCTATTCTATTATTTTAATTTTTAGGAAAATTATTGTTATATTAGAGTATTAGACACAAACACTGTTTTTTTTAGGAAACAAACACTTTTCTATTAGCCCGCCCTAAATATGGACAGCAGAGTTGTCAGACGACGCGGCCCACGGCTCAGCTCGGCCCCTGCGGCCGCGAGTCCGCAACCGCGTCAAGGAGAAACCTCGCGAGGCCGGAGAGAACTGAAGGGAGGAATTAGGAAACCCCCGGGAGGGAGCAAGGTAACGACCGGCGGCGGCGAAGATGGTGAAGGCGCGGATGACGACGGCGGACGTGGCGGCGGAGGTCAAGTGCCTCCGCCGCCTCATCGGCATGCGCCTCGCCAACGTCTACGACATCACGCCCAAGGTCCGCCCCCGTCCCTCCTACCCCTCTCCCCCTCGCTTTCGCTCGAGTCACATCGAACCCTAGCCGCCGCCCGCCGGGGCGCGCGTTCGTGCGCAGCCCCGATCGGATTCGGATGGGATGGGTTTCATCTTGTGCCGCCGCCGCCGTGTTTGGGGAGGATTGGCGTCGGCGGCTGTGTATTGGATTAGGGCCTACTCGGATTGGGGCTGGAAGTTGTGTGTACCTTGCTCCAGGGCTGGTGGCAGCAGTGGGATAGCTAATTTTGGAACTGCTTACCGTGGCCTAGGGTATAGCCATGTCATTGTGGTGCGCTGATGGTGGTTCGTGTGCTGTAAAATTGCCTGTGAATTTTGAATGGAAATAGGATTCGACACGCTAAGTTGCGAGCTGATGACCTCGGCACATGCTCTAGGTGCAATCTGGTATAATACAAGTTCGTTGTGCTTTTTTGTCTTGTATTTTGAGAAGGCCAGGGTATTTCTTTACATTCCTGGTTTGGATGGTGGCTCAGATGCGTATCATTCGGACCACCAAAACAAAAAATCTAGTGAATCATCACCTTGAGTGGATTACATTGAGTGGCTGGATTCTCTGCATAATTGTCAACATGTTTACATGATAAATTCTCTGACAAATCTTTCTGCACTTGGACAGACTTATCTTTTCAAGTTGATGAACAGCAGTGGAATTACCGAGTCAGGGGAAAGCGAGAAGGTTTTGTTGCTCATGGAAAGCGGTGCCAGGTTTCACACCACCCAATACGTCCGGTGAGATGCTACTCATTGTCTTCTATTGATGTTTATATTGTTACCCTTCTCCAGAACATTAATGTCTAGACCACCACGGTTATACGCTTGTGCAGTGATAAGAGCACCACGCCTTCAGGTTTCACTCTAAAACTACGAAAGCACATTCGAAACAAGAGGCTTGAAGATGTCCGTATGCTTGGATATGACAGGGTATTGTTCCAGCTTCCTTTTCTATCAGATAACATTTCTACTCAGCAACTTTATATTGCTGTTGAATGTTGATTGGGCCATTTTACGATGTTTATTTTTTGTTTTGATTGTGCAGATTATCCTATTCCAATTTGGACTTGGTAGTAATGCACATTTTATAATCCTGGAGCTATATGCCCAAGGAAACATCCTTCTCACTGACTCAGAATACACGGTGTTGACGCTACTCCGTTCTCACAGGTTAGTCTAATTTGTGCAGTGCTAATTTAATTCTCACTACATTAGTAGGCACTATTACTGGCTTCATTGCAGCATTAAGGACTAAAGACAGGAAAAAATTAGCGATTCCCCTAATCTTTACAACATGTGATCCAGGACGCTCTGTTCCTTAATTATATGTTTATTGTATTTCTTTTTCTATTGTACAATCGCAGAGATGACAACAAGGGATTGGCCATCATGTCACGTCACCGGTATCCGGTAGAAGCTTGCCGTGTTTTTCAAAGGACTGACTTTGCAAAGTTAAAGGACACACTGACAATGTCTGGTAATGCTGATGAAGTACCTTCAGAAACTACATCTGGATCAGTTAATGCTCAGGAACCTTCTGAATCCGCCAATGAGAAACCCTTGAGTAGAAAAGAAAAGAAGTCTGCTGCAAAAACTAAGCAATTTGGTTCAAATTCGAAACTCAGTAATGGTGCTCAATCAAACAAAGCTACTCTGAAGACAATTCTTGGGGAGTCACTTGCTTATGGCCCTGCACTAGCGGAGCATATCATATTGGAGGCTGGGTTGGTTCCAAGTTCGAAGGTTGGGAAAGGTCCAGAGAGCAGTATTGATGACAATACTCTTGAGGCTCTCAGGGAATCTATTACAAGGTTTGAGGACTGGCTTGTAGATATTATATCTGGTCAAAGGATTCCTGAGGGTTATATTCTTATGCAGAATAAAATGGCTGCAAAGAAGAACCCCACACCCTCTGACGGTTCTTCTACTAATCAGAAGGTCTGTCAACTTTTATTCATTGTTTCTTTAGTACTGCTATGGAAGTGAATTGCAGATTTATTATTAAGCTTCATGCATAAGACACTGGCAGATTACCACATAATTATGATTGATGCTAACTTGTGAACTGAATATATTTTTTTAATGTTCCCTGAACACAGATATATGATGAATATTGCCCTATTCTGCTGAATCAATTTAAGTCAAGGGAATATAATGAATTTGAGACATTTGATGCTGCACTAGATGAGTTCTACAGCAAAATAGAGAGTCAAAGGGTGAATCAACAGCAGAAAGCAAAAGAGGAATCGGCAGCTCACAGACTGAATAAAATTAAATTGGATCAGGTACGGCACCAGACTTCAAATGCAAACTTACAGTTTTCATTTGTTGTAGTTGTGTCCCATTGGAAGCTTAATGTTATTAGGTACATTTAAATGACCTTATAGTCCATTCCTCGCAGGAGAACCGTGTACATACATTGAGGAAGGAAGTGGACCATTGTGTCAAAATGGCAGAACTAATTGAGTATAATTTAGAGGATGTAGATGCAGCAATTTTAGCTGTCCGTGTGTCCCTTGCAAATGAAATGAGTTGGGAAGCTCTTACTCGCATGATCAAAGAAGAGAGAAAGGCGGGGAATCCTGTTGCAGGTCTCATTGATAAACTAAATTTTGAAAGGAATTGCATTACTCTACTCTTGAGCAATAATCTAGATGACATGGACGAGGATGAGAAAACTGCGCCTGTGGAAAAGGTATGTTCCTCAAACCCCTAGTCTGCGTCCATTATTGTCCTGTGGCATGTAAACTTTGTTGAGATTAGCTTTTTTTTAATGATTTGTTGGATCTAATGTTCCTGAAATTAACTACATTTATTTGGGTCGGTCTTTGACTCCACGCCTACTATTTATTCATTTGTTCTATGTATATATGTTAGCAGTTACCGCATTTCTATATCTGCGCTCTTTGAAGTGTATCAGTTTTTTATTTTTTTATTCTTATATTACCATACGGCCATGTAGAGTGCTTCTGCTTGATGGAGTTTCACTGACCCACATTAGCTCTGCCACTATTAAAGTACTATTGTTATTATTTTATGCTTCCTCTCAAACTGATAATGCATTTTGATATTGTTTACAACCTATACCTATATTTTAGTTGAGTCTCTTCGTTATATTTAACATAAAAGTTACAATGCAATATCAATACCACAACACTGTTTTCGTTACGAACATGACACATTCTTTCTGTTGTTTCAGGTGGAGGTTGACATATCGCTTTCCGCACATGCAAATGCCAGGCGGTGGTATGAAATGAAGAAGAAACAGGAAAGCAAACAAGAGAAGACCATTACAGCTCATGAAAAAGCATTCAAAGCAGCTGAGAAGAAGACACGTCTTCAGCTTGCTCAGGTACCTCATCACCATACACTTATGTTAGAAGCAAACATTTGTAATTGACATTTGGTTCTTGTTAGTGTTTTTTTTTTATTGAATTGGTTATGAGCCCTCAGCCCTGCGTAGTCCAATCTCTTCCATGTTTCTCTAGAAAGACAACTACATTATTCATTTAGTTTTCTTGGTAGCACAGAGGTGTGTGTAATTTATAAGGTTGGAAGACAGTTCTTTTTTACTCTGTTTAGATGGCAGTTGTAATGTGTTTATTGTCATGGTTTGGAGGAATTCATTTGACTTATTGTTTTGTTTCTGTAGGAAAAAACTGTAGCTGCAATCACTCATATGCGCAAAGTTCACTGGTTTGAGAAATTCAACTGGTTTATCAGCAGTGAAAATTATCTGATTATCAGTGGCCGGGATGCTCAACAAAATGAGTTGATTGTCAAACGCTATATGTCCAAAGGAGATCTGTAAGTACCATTGTATCTTTGCGAACTGCAAACTATGCCCATATCAGTTTTTTGGGGGAAAAGATGTGGTTTTTTGCTATCTATCATAGACAACAAACTCCCTGTACTTCCTCATGACATTTTTGATGCTGTCATATGTTAGTTTTGTTCCTTGACTTTCTCATAGACGGTGCTGGTTGTTTTTGCATGTTGTATAGGTATGTGCATGCTGAGTTACATGGAGCTTCCAGTACTATCATCAAGAACCACAAACCTGACGCTCCAATACCACCCTTAACCCTGAACCAAGCAGGGTGCTTCACTGTGAGCTCATCATTATCTCTGAACACTTTATTGTAATCAAAAACCGAGCGCTCATACTAACTAAATATTTTGGTCTTGGGTCTGCTGCAGGTTTGCCACAGCAAGGCGTGGGATTCAAAGATTGTTACTAGTGCTTGGTGGGTGTATCCACATCAAGTTAGCAAAACAGCTCCCACTGGCGAGTACCTTACTGTTGGCAGTTTTATGATCCGTGGCAAGAAAAATTTTCTCCCACCTCACCCTCTTGTTATGGGCTTTGGTATCCTCTTCCGATTGGATGAGAGCTCCTTGGCAGCTCATCTGAATGAAAGGAGGGTCAGGGGTGAAGATGAAGCACTCCAAGAAATTGAAGCAGAGTCTAGCAAGAGGCAAAGTACCCCTGAATCTGATGAAGAAATTACTAGTGAAAAGGGTACAAACGGGGAAGCACATGAAGATGAATCAATAGAAAATACAAACATTCAGCAAAATAATGATCTTGGTCGTTCTGATCTGTCTACTAATACTACTAATACTGGTAGTACCGAATCATCTGAATCTCTGGTCTCAACCCAAGCTGAGGAAAACTTTGATAATGGAAATTCAACTTCTAAGGAAGAAACAGTTGATGCTTCTGTTTCATCTCAGCTTGATGAACTACTTGATAGAACTCTTGGCCTTGGCCCTGCTAAGGTGTCTGTTAAAAGCTCTTTTCTAAACAGAGAGAAAAGTCTAGCAGAAGACAATGATGATATTGAAGTGAATAACCCAGCTGTAAGAGACAAACCATACATATCAAAAGCAGAGAGAAGAAAACAGAAGAAAGGCCAGTTTACTGGTGAAACAGCAAATGATTCCCAAAATGGTGAAGCTGTTGAAATGCCTGGTACTTCACAGCATCCAAAAAGCAAGACAAATACAAAGGCTGCTAGTCCTGGAGCTACCGAACCTGGTAATTTGCAACACGAAAAGAGCAAGGGAAACACAAATGTTGCTAAGTCTAAAGTAAGTCGCGGGCAGAAGGGCAAGCTTAAGAAGATTAAAGAGAAGTATGCAGAGCAAGATGAGGAAGAAAGAGATATTCGGATGGCATTACTTGCGGTAATGGCATCATTTGTTCTTTTTTTGTCTCCAATTGTATGATGCATGTCTTTTTGTACTGCAATTTTAACATTGTCCCTTACTCTACCATTTTAGTCCTCTGGAAAAGCTTTGCGAAAGGACAAACCTACACAAGATGGAGATGTATCCACTGCAAAACAGTCTAAACCACCAGCTGGTACCTTCGCATTTTCCTCTTATTTTTTTATTTTTATCTGTGATGCTGCTTTGCTTGCCGGGAATGCTGTAGTTGTTTAACCGTTTTTTGAAGATTTTCTTTCCTTTAAGGTAGTAATAAGGTTTGCTTAAATGTTTATCCGTCATACTGAATTTTGATATGTAAATGCTGATGCAAATTATTGTTCTGCATATTGGGATGTTCAAACTTTTCATACAGTTACTCTCGCAGGTGAAGATGACTCATCAAAAATATGTTATAAATGCAAAAAGTCTGGTCATCTTTCTCGTGATTGTCCAGAAAGTACATCTGAGATGGATCCCAATAATGTCAGAACTGGTAAAAGCAAAGATGGTTTGGGCTCTAGTGCTGCTCCTGTTGGTGGCAGCAGTGCCATGGATGAAGATGACATTCAGGAGCTTGGTGATGAAGAGAAAGAAAAGTTAATTGATTTGGATTATTTAACTGGAAACCCGTTACCAAGTGATATTTTGCTCTATGCTGTACCTGTGTGTGCCCCTTACAACGCATTGCAAACGTACAAATATCGCGTAAAGATTACCCCTGGCACCGCAAAGAAAGGGAAAGGTACAGTTTTCTCTTTGTGGTTCTAGAACATAATGAGATGCCATTCTTTTTTGTTTCTTTTCCTTTTTGATATAATATGAAGAATCTTGATGTCCAAGTTTGTTGGTTCCAGCTGCAAAAACTGCAATGAGCTTATTCCTGCACATTCCTGACGCAACAAACCGAGAGAAGGAGCTGATGAAGGCATGCACAGACCCTGAACTGGTGGCTGCAATTGTCGGAAACGCCAAGATCACTGCACCCGGCCTCACTCAACTGAAGCAGAAACAGAAGCAGAAGGGAAAGAAATCTGCAAAGGACAAGTAGAGTCTTCACCAAGAAAGTTTTGATCCATCCCAGATCCGTCATGAGAAGTTTTTCATCTTCAGACTGTAAATGATTCGATTTGTTTAAGGGGTGCGTCTGGAGGTAGCTTATACATTTATATTGGTGCCTGTAACACGGAGTAAGCATCTCTTTGGCATGGAGAGGCCTAAGATCAACAGAGGCAGTAGCAGGCCTATGGAAACTAGAATGTACGTGTACCTACAATGCCAATCCGAGTTCCCATCTGCTGTTTACCTGAGAAGAAATTTGTGATGTCCCGTACAAAGCTAAATATATGGAAGTTGCGTGTCCCATCGGTGATGCTTCGACATGGTTTCACATACTATGTTGATTGTTTTCTGTTTCCATTAGACATGAATGGGAACCTGTTTCAGTCTATGCTACATAACGCACATAAAGCAAATATCTGAAGATCATATGCCGATACATAACGTTATAAAGTCATCAGCTATACAAAAAAAAAAAGTGTTTCCTCACGCAACAAAGAATTGATCGCAGATGTTATCTCTGCATCTGCATCTTACGCCTCTGTCTTCATGACTCTGAAGGAGTCCATGACTCTTCTCAGATCGTCCTCTTCCTCCATGAACACCTGCTCTGGAGTCTGCAATCGGAGCTCATAGAGCCGCTTGTTCTCGACACCAAGAACCGACAGGTACCTCCGGTCCCATTCCAGCCTTTGCACCCTGTCCTGTGGCATCACTGCAAGCTCATTGTTGCTCGCGTAAGATTTAATGTTCACCTGCAGAAAACCACAGTAGAGCAACTGAAATCTCAAACATCTGACAAGGAACCAGGAAAAATCTGGACAGCAGGGAAATCAAGTAGAGTAAACTCGGATCTGTAAGAGTAATTTGAACGGTCTATTTCATTTACCTCAACTTCATAGTAGAGCCTTCCATCGTCGGCGACCTTGGACGAAGCTGACAGGACATTTGATTCACGTCGAACACCCAGCCTGGTTGACATGAATTCTGTCAAGTACTGCTTCAGCACTTTCTCTGCAGCCTTCTCCGGAGGGCCTAGATCCTCGACTGTTGCGTACTTTGATGACGATGGGGATGACATTTCGACTGATATGTTCTCATCAAGAACAAAGGGATCTCTGAAAAATATGTCCGCGCCAGCTCCTCGGACCTGGATCCAGTTTTTTGGATACAGGAAGGAGTAACCATCAAATGTATCAATGTACTCCCTGAATGTGCCACCAGTTGTTTCAGCTAAGGTGATCTGAGGCCCGAAAAGTAGGACTGTTGAAGATAGCATCGTGGACAGGACATTCCTCCTGGGAACTGCAAAAATCTTAGTTTCGTGCAGTTTGAGTAATTGTTACACAAGTAGTAATCAAACAGTGATAAAGTTCTTCAGGAATTCATGTGCCTCCCTTATTCAGTTTGTAATTATTTAATTTGTGGCATACTGCCGATGAAGAATAGGACAAGAAGAGTTTCAAATTGCAGCTACCTTATTATAATTCAAGAATTATGCTACAGGTGTTGGTACACCAGAGAATGTTTCACGTTATGTGGCCCATATGAGACTATGGACTGCATAACTACAGTTTGTTTTCCCTTTGAAAAGCACAACATGATGGCAAACTCAGCACTACCTGACTAACAATCAGCACGTTTTCTAGCTGCATGACATTCTACGTCATTAGTCATGACTCCTGAAGTTACCAATGTTTAAACTGTTACTATCAATCCCTCCCAGTAGTAATCTTGTCAGTTCTGTAAAGTGTGAACTCTGTAGAGTGTGAACTGAATCTTAATATGGCTACAAAAATTATGTAATAATTCAAATATATTTCCAGATGGTGACTAGAAACTGTTAGCTTACTGAATTCAACTGTTTGAAAATTTCAACAGGGTTGTACAGGATGGCCAACACCAAGTTACATAGGAAACAAAGAGATTTGTGGTAGTACAGCTAGCAAATTTTGGAGTCTTGCTCTTGTGCAGTGTACTTCAAACTTGTACGCTCCTTCTTTGACAAAAAAAAAAAAAAACAACATCATGATCATACATGGTGTGCCATCAATCGATTGTAAACTTTTTCCCAAATTGTCTATTTGCATGACCTGCAGATAACAACTCTTCTTAACTAACAAATTCTAGATTTGTCCCTATCAGTTCACAACAAACAGCACAACACTCCATTTTCATTGCCATCAAATGGAACTGCTGCAGCGAAGTAACATTCTGTCCACAACTCCAGGACACAATGCAACAATTCCATGATTGTTGGAAAATAAGGCACATGCACGTGCCAATTGAGTCAAAGCACAAAAGTGGCAAAGAGGCCAGGTCATATGTGATCACTATCAACAGGCAGGACTTGAAGTGGCTACACTGTCAAATGTACCATCCGGACTTCTAGTTGCTCTTACAGAGTACGTACATTACAGAGCACTGATGAGAATGACAAAGAAAGTGATTGAGAAGTGAGGACTTGATCAAACCCATGTGCCTTTTTAATCTGCTACGAAAAACAAAAAACACAGCTCGGAAATGTTCCATCAATCAATATATGTGGAAAAAAGACATGAATCCTATGCCTGAATGATTGATGAACCCTCCTGACTAGAAGTCCTAGACAGTCAAGTGTGGTTACTGAGAGTACTTCAAACATTGAGAGAGCCTTTTTTCTGCCAATCTTCCACTGCTCCTCAGCCACATTCAGGGAAACTGAGCTAGGTGACATCCAACTCCCCAAGATAAGGACTTTAAGGCTAAACTACGACTAAACATGGACAAGATTTACTTAAGCTCCAACCCAAGAACTGTGCCAAGCATCACTCTTTAGTCAGACAAGACACATAGGATAAGAATTCACAAAGCACAATTCCTGATCGGGCGGAGCGCAGCCGATTCATGAATTCAGCGCACAGCTATTACTAAGTCTTGAGCAGCAATCTCAACCAGAAAATTTTTCCAGCTTTTCTTTAGAAAAGAAGAATGAATTTCTTGCTAGTTACCAGGTCATGGCTAGAGAGAACACAGCACGTACCAGCTGGGAGGCCGCGGCAGTGAAAGGAGGCCGTGGTGCGTGGGGCAGTGGCTCGCGCGCTTCCGGAACTCCTCCGGCCGTTGGAGAAGGCAACGGCGGCGGTGGCAGCGGCAGCGGCCATGGGAGCTGGAGCTGAGCTCACCTGACCTGCTCAACAGCTCAAGTGGATAGCTAAGCCTCCACGCGGATTTTCAGGTCTCAAAGATGACGAGGTGAAATGGGCCCGTACTTAGTGGGCCTTAATATGGGCTTCTAACATGTTTTGACATTTTCATTTTCTTTTTACAGAGTACTTGTTGCTCGCAAAAAGAAGTATTGTTCGGACAGAACACTATTATTCCTCAGTTCTTTTTTTTAATGAAGTCTATTAGAGCTAATGGGCGTCTCTAAAAAAAATTGGAGAGAGTACTCTCTACAATGAAATTTGTGAAAGTATTTTCCAAGGAAAATTCGCACATAAGAAAATTCGGTCTTCAATATAAAAGGAATTGCTTTGTAGGTTTTTAGCTAAAAGAGCAAGAATGAGACCTTTTTTTACAAGAGCGGGATAAAAGTTGCTGAGAAAGTGCCAAACAAATTTACTTCGAATGTTTAGTCAAGAAATAAAAGCTTTACACGCAAAAAAAGGAATAGTTATTAAATGCTATTGCGCTACAGAAAATTGTACAAGCAGCATTTTTCATGTTGCATAAATACAGCTCTTTTTTAGCCCTTCCACTATTTCGCAAGCCTATAAAATGACAAACTCTTACTATCAGTCCGTTGCAACCACTACCTTTAGTATTCTTAGGAAAATATCTTGTATGTCATTGACTTAAATTAAAAATCTTTGAATGGGTTACGTTTCATGAGTCCTCTCAAAGTTATGTCAAGTTAAAACCGCTCTGGTCAGCCCTATCGTTAATCTTGTCTGTACTGTAGAGTGAATAAAGTATGCAACAGTTCATATCTATATCCTGGCGGAGAATAATTGAAGAGGTTATCGTACATATTTCAACTGAATATTTTGAACAGGGCCTTTCAAAATTGTTTTTGATTACTTGAAAGGCTAGAACAACATCAAGCATTTGGAGTTACATGTGTTTGGGGAATTAGGGGGTTGGAAGTTGGGAGTAGGTGTCTTTTGTTCTCTTTTTTTTCCTTGATGGTTGTAATAAATTTCTTCTAATTGAACAGGGCCATATAGGATGTTCAAGCCTTTCTGTGTACGTACGTAGTTCATGCTTGCTGCCTGGCACTTTCTTGGACAAAGACAACAATCAGGCTGTTTGGCAGGCTGCGCTGCAGCTGCAGCTGCTGAAGAAATAACTGCGAACACTGTAGCGGCTGCTGGGAACACTGTAGCAGCTGCTGAAGAAATAACTGAAACACTGTGTCATGGAAGCAGCCAGGCGAACAGGCCTAGTGTAGCAGCTGCTGAAGAAATAACTGAAAGCAGCCAGGCGAACAGGGCCAGTGTCATGGATGCATGGTGTAACCTGTAGTGTGACCTGTATTAGATAGTAACTCCTCTAGTCTTCTTAACTAATTTTTGTCCCTTTTCAGTTGACAACAAAGTGCATTTCGGTCTTTGTCAGGTTCAACAATTTTCTATAGGAAGAGGGTGAGTTACCGGCGTTCTGGATGAAAAACACCCATGAGGAAATTTCGTTAGGAAAAAAGTGGCCGTGGATTTTGGAACTGCCGCAGCAGACTGTTGATACCGTCCACAATTCCATGAACAATGCAGCACTTCCATATAATTGTTGGGAAATGAGGCAACTGTGCTTGCTGATTGTGTCAAAGCACCTATGTGGAAAACAAGTTCGACCATATTCCACTAGGGAAAATAAAAACCGGTATGAAAACTGGGGAATTCGATCCAGTAGTGAAAGAAAGATTTTGAAATGTTCATAGCTTCATCAAGTGTACGGTAGGAAGCAGCACCACGGTAGAATTAAGTGTCAGATGGGACCCCTAGTTACTGGGTACATGCAGAACACTAGAAATAGCAAGAGAAGGCCAAAGAAAGCGATTAAGCAGTAAGGCTAGTCCCAATGGGTGTTCATTTTGTTGTTTTCAAAACTGCCACATAAGCAATAAAACATTGCTTGAACAATGAAATACCCTATACAATGCATGGTTTCATTTTTGTTGTTTCCTAGGACAACATGCAAGACACAAGCTTGTTGGAAATAGTGTACACATGGTTTCATTTAGATGAAACTACTCTCTTCTCTCTCCTTATTAATTTACTGCCACATCATCTAAAATAGTGACATGGCATCATATTAATGAGAATGAAACTCCATTGGGAGTAGCCTAAGGACACGATCAAATGCACGTGTCTCTTGGAACTCAAACGACGCAAACATCGTCCGTTCCATCGATCTATGCATGGCCAATTAGACGTGAATGTAACTTTTTTTTATTTCTAACATTCCACTCCACCGTACGCTCATGGAAACTGAGTTTAAGCGCATGTGGAGCCGCCGACCTCAGGTCAAGGAGACTAAATGATCGGCAAGATTTTCTTGATTCACAAATTAATATATACCACAAATTTACCAAGCAGTAACATCTAGTCAGAAATCAATAATGACATATAAATTGACATTTGGAAACTTCTTGCGCCTCACAGGGAACTCCATGGGAGTAGCCAATAGGAGAGTTCAAAAATCCATCACGTAACCAGAAAACGACAATCTTCTAAGAAAAAAAACCCCAAAAAACGACAACGCGACTGCGTTCCAGAAATCAGCAGGAATTATATATATAAAAAGAAACCAGCAGGAGTATCATATATAGCAAGCAAGAAGGCCATTGGACGAGAGTTCGCATGCCGTCATGCATGGGCCGAATAGTCACAATCACAAACCCATAGGGCCATTCCAAACGTACAGAAGATGCATGTAGATCTGGTGGTGAAGCTAGAGCTACAAACACCCGAGTGCACACGCTTGTGTGGTGCTTAGTCTGGACTTGTTGACAGTCCTTCGCATCATCTCTATGATGCATGTTTTGGGCTCAAGGTTGTGCAAAAATTTGAGGAAAACAACTGAATTGCTTTGGACCCTGGTGCACCAGCACCAGGGAAGGTCAATCAGTTCGATCTTGATATGTCCCTTTGCTTGCAGATTTGGGGCCAGAATAACCACCTGTATCTATTGCCCCATGCATGGGAAAACATTTAAGTGTAGGGGAGGTCCTCGTCCCATAGGATGAGAATATAGCCGGAGGGTTTATCGCCTCTACCAGTGCTTTGGAAGGGAATACAACTATTTTCTATTATGATAATTTGAAAATACAAAATTGAATTTTTGAAAGTGATTTCAAATGAAAAATATGCTTAGAACAGCATTCAATCTAAATATGAAAATGGCATGGATGACAAAGAAAATCTATATATAATTTTAGGAAAATAAAATGGAAAGCATGTTAAATGGTTGATAATATCTTGTGATCTTGTTAAACATATTTGTAGTATATGTAGGTGGGTAACTGAAATTTTATAATATCTTGTTATCTATAATGGTAGGAAAAGAAAATCTATAATATCTTGTTAAATATAATTTCAAAAGAAGGATTTTTTTTGTATAAAGATATATTGCAACATCTGTCGACATATTGAATGGTGTACTGTCTCTTGAAAACATGATTATTATATTATACCAAGAAAAAAAGAGAGAATATATCATGTACCCCAAGAACATCGTTTCACTAAAATAGTCAACCTGAGCAACAAAAGAAAGTGAAAGATCAGAAAAAGGTGGTGCATACTTGGTTCATGTTGGACACAAAGTCATAGATGTAGGGTGCGATACCAATTGGAAGCATGTCTCCTTTCTTCCCTGCTGCTCTTCATTTCTTATGTTTCCACTGTTCACAATTGACTTTCAAACCTGCCGTACTGACGCGCGCGCGAGAGAGAGTTTCAACTTCCGCGTTGTTGAGAGAGAGAGAGAGAGAGAGAGAGAGAGTGTGAGTTCCAATCTCCGCGTTGTTTAGGGTCTTAGATGTAAACGGTAATGTACTGTTATTGAAAGCTCAATGAATCCCTACCTCTTCCATAAAAAATAGGAAAAGAAAAAAAAAAGGTCACCCAAGGTTTGCATCCCTACCTGTTGGTGATCTTGGACGCACAAGTGCGCAACGCTGCTACCTTTTCTGTCTGTTACGTTGGTGAGGGAAATGGATCGGTCCATGGCCTTATCTTGTGTATATTAGAACATGTGCGCGCATTTTTCCACTACTCCATACCCGGAGCTTGCTTTGTCAATGTTTGGCTCGAATTTTATGTTCTGGAAGTTGTTGACTTCACTCATGAGTCGTGACTCACCAGAAAGAATCCTACGGGGGCAAAAAAAAAAGCACAAGGAAAGGGGATTTTTAGAGGTTTTTTTTTTACCTCGTGACTGGTGTCAAACATGCAGGTGCACATTTACCTACCAACATGAAGTCCAATTTGGTTGTGCTGGAAGTAGACAGGAGCTGACGATTCGGAGTGAATGAAATGGTTGGGTACCACACATGTGGAAGGAATGGTATTTTTGTAGTGCTAGTCAATGTGTACATCTCACGTTAAAATATTTGTGGAGAAGAAAGATGTCGTAATCAGTTGCTAGAAAAAAATTAAAAAGAAAGAGGGACACTGTTTCAGATAATTAAATTATCTAAATAAACCTTCGTGCCATCAAATTTTGATAAGAGGAATAGCGGGTCGACTGAAATTAGTAACCAAATTATCTCAAGACAAAAGTGCAGTGAATAAATTAACTAATGAGATTTCGTATATCTCTATCACATTTTTGGATCAATTAAAACATACTACTGGAACAATGAAGCTGCACTGATGAAACAATGAAACTGTACTGTTGTAACAAATAGTTCTTAGGTGTAACAATTTCGTTTTTCCAAAGAACATTTTTTTGCACAAGTGAATGAAAAATTTGGGTGGTTGGATCAAAATCCAATGGCTGAAAAAAGTGATTGAGAGATTAGCAAAATCTCCGTCACCTGATAAGGATACCTCCGTCCAATTTTATTTCTCATTCTAGACTTTAACAATTTTCTCAAATTACTTGTCATTATCACTTCATTTGTACCGCATCTTTTTACTCCTCCTAAATTCTTGTGCACATAACCATACGACATCTAGTATGGAAGATAGGTATCCATGTTTGTTTGATGCATAGTTATCATCATTTCTACGACATGCATGCATCGAGTATGGTTGAGGTTAAAAACCGGCAACTCCCGAATGGGAGCTTTGGCTATATCATGTTTATTCTTGAAATCCATGGGGCCTGCATCCACCAATAGTTAGAAGTTCTTTTCCTTGAAATTCCTCTTGCATATGATTGATTTGCAGAAAATGGACTCAAATATCTCCACCTCTAAATATCATTAAACTGTACTATATGGCCGCTGATTTCTGACTGGATTAATTATTGTCCTTTAACCTATACACAGAAGTTAAAGTCTGGCTTCAATCATGGGGCCTCGAAGACTTGGTCTTGGACAGGTCGGTGCGACGTCTATTCCTTCCATTTCAAAATAGATGTCACCTTTTTTAGATACGGCTTTGGCTTTCAAAGAAGTTACGGCCGCGTTGGTCTTGGCTTCTAAGAAAATAGATGTAATCTTAGAGTACCACCTCAAATATTTTCAAATTCTGATTAGTTATAACGTACATAAAACTGCCATTATAGTTTGTTAATTGATAAATAATTAGAGAACCAAATTAAGTTACTGATCAGAACTGTGCATAACAGATCATGCGCACATCTTGAATGAAAAGGAATTAAACGAAACTGAACGTAGTAACACATGTATCGAATATTTCTACAAAAGAGGAAGTAATGATAATCATTCTTCAAGTTGCGTGGAGCCTATGATGGCAACGAACTGACTGATTTGTGCAAAAGTTTAGCTGTTGGTTGCAAGCTGGCACCCTACAGTTGCAATAGATATCAATCTACAGGTTGTGGCACCAATGGAATTATTGTCGTTTTGGCCGCTACATAGTGATAGCTACACAAATAGCTGCGATGGATGGTTGTACGTACATACTTGTATATATGTTTAATAAAAGTCCCTCTTATGGTAAACATTTTGCTACATCAAAGAAAGTAGAGGGGATGCAAAACCTTGATTGGATCACTGTAGACGGTGGGGTGAAGCAACCTCGCGTGCCTTCCCATAACTCAAAAGTTGATAGCGCTATACTCTTTGTGACGTGACATAGGAATTGCATGTCTCCTTTGTATCATAACACCTTTACCTGTATTTATATTTTCAACCAAAAAAAGAAAAGCTTTAACATATAAAACCCTATAATTGTCCCATTGATGAGGGAAAGCAAAAGGAAACATCTATTGTCTCGCCTTATTCCTTGCTTAAAACCCTATAATTATAATTAGTTAGTTAGATGCGTTGCTCAGTCGATCATAGGTAATCCCTACCAAATTTTTTTTCGGATGAGGTGCGATGGTGTGGGGATCATGTCATTGCTCACTAATCTCTATAATTGTACAAGTATAGTTTGAACAATATGAACTAAACATTTACTCCCTCTGTTTTTATTTATATGACGCAGTTGACTTTTTTGTTGAACTTTGACCAACAATATATAATTATGTAATTAGTTACTTAACGTGGGATCGATATCATTAGATCTATCATCAAAAGCACTTTAAGATTAACCTATATATTTAGCTATTTGCACAAATATTTATAGATAAGACGAATGGCTAAAGTAACGAAAAAGTCAACTGCGTCATATAAATAAAACGGAGGGAGTAGAACGAAGATAACTTACACGTACGGTGATAAAGCTACGCCCTCTAGTGTTGGAAGTCCAGTTGCGCTCGCTGTGCTCGCATGTGACGTCCTCGATCTGCATCTAGCCAATAAGATTGCCATTCCCAAGACACAACCGTAACCTGTCAACGACATCCGTATTTGGCATCTCTAATCCCTAGCTTTCCATGCGTCGTGGCGGTGTCCATTCCTCTCTTCCCTTGCTCGGCAAACCCAGCTCCTTTCAACAAGCAGCTGATCAAAGCATCGATGCATCATCTCCATGACAAGGCCTTGTAACCGATTTCCTGTTGCTTTTAAGCTATCACAAGACGGGAGAGAGAGAGAGAGGTGTGGCGCGATGGGTCGCATTGTTCACGTGGCACCGATCGATCGATGTGCTCGAACAAGCTTATAGATCAGTTTGGCAATTAACAAGCTAGGCGATCGATCGATGATGCCAGTTGGTGCTCTGTGTACGGTCGGTACATGGGCATTTCGGAGCGAGAGGTATGGGGCTGGTCTCTCATCACATGGGCTCGCCTTGATACATGACTGGCCATCCTTTTCTGGTTCTGCAATGGTGTTGTCACGAGCAAGCTTACACGCGTGTACGTACTTAAGATACGAACAAGCCATCGGACTAGTCTCGGGTTCTTTTTTTTTTCCAATCACTGACGCATTCTATATTCGAAATATGCATGTAGAATTAATTTAGCCCTAATGTGTATCTTCTTTAATTAATTTCCGAGGAGCCCTAGTGCAAGTCTACAAACTGTCCTTCAGTTGATCGATCAGTGAATGAACCACTTTAAAGTGGCTGCAAATGCAAATTTTGATCTGCAAATAAATGAGTAAATTATACAAAACTAAAACTTTTTGTACTATTGTATCATAAAACTATATGATGCCGAGTCTTTTTTACGAAAAACTACATCAACTCTAATAACTTGCAACTCTTGTGGTTTGTCCTACGAGTCATCGATCCTTTGTTTTTAAAACATATATAACGACTTGTGAGGCTGGCTGCAGGTGGGGCTAAACATAAAAGTTGTAGTACGTTCTAGGCTAGGATCAAAGTCATTTAATTAGTTTTCGATCTAATATCAACATCAAGGCGAGTTGTAGTTTTATGTACAATTCAAAGTCACAAAAGTTGTAGTCTTGCGAGGCAAGATCTGCACATGACACATCCGTTAGATTATTCCATAGAATAGCTAGCAGTGCGTGAGAACACGCATGTACGTTGATCGTAGCAGACCCGCCCGTAGTCCGGAGATTACGAAAAGAATCCAAGGCTTGGGCGTTGGAAATGAAAACACACATAGTACAGTAGATGATGACCCACTCTCTCTCTCTCTCTCTCTCTCTCAAGCTAGTCTATAAAAGGACATGCCATCGATCCCTCACCCACAAAAACTGCCACAACTTTCATCAATAGATCATCGCTATCTCTCTCTTTCCCTCCTCACACCCCACAACTACGACAAGACCACCAAGCGTGCCAAATCAGCATCAAAGACGATCGACATGGCCTCGTCACGGAGCAGTACTAGGAGCAGCGGCACGGCGGCGGCCACGGCCGCCGACGAGGAGGGGCAGCAGCAGGTGGCCGAGCTCCGGCGCGGGCCGTGGACGGTCGACGAGGACCTCGCCCTCGTCAACTACATCACCGACCACGGCGAGGGCCGCTGGAACTCCCTCGCCCAGGCCGCCGGGCTGAAGCGGACGGGGAAGAGCTGCCGGCTGCGGTGGCTGAACTACCTCCGGCCGGACGTGAAGCGCGGCAACTTCACCGCCGACGAGCAGCTGCTCATCCTCGACCTCCACTCCCGCTACGGCAACAGGTAATCAATCAACCAACTTCTCGTCGATCTGTGTCGCGCGCGTCACTACCGTGTTCCGGCAGCCGACCGACCACGCCGCCGGCAACGGTCGGCGGCCGGCACACGCGCGCCTCCCGGCACCCAAGTCTTTAGACTCGTGCGGACTCACACCTGCTTGTTCTTGGCCGAACACGTGTCCACGCGTATATACGGCCATCGATCGCCCACTGTAATATTGTACGCACGTGCACGGTACTTCTACCCGTAGATGTGGACCTGTACTCGAAGCACACAACATACTAGTACTAGCATGACACGACGCACAAGGTGCAATCGATCCATCTTGCACGCAAGTCTCGTCAAAGTGGATCGATCGATGCTGTTCAGCACCAATTGGAATGGGGCTCTGCACCTAGCACCAAAACCTCTCACTTTTGGTGGAACTGTGCACGAAAGCAGCACCAGTTTCAAGTCTGCACGCCTCTACCACTTTCTATCCCTCCTACTAGATGCCAGTAGTAGTTCATAATAAATCTTGTGAGGCACGATCCCTTGCATTTCTTGTAATTTCATTTCGCCCCCTTAATTTGTGATGCATGATCGATGAATTGATCAGGTGGTCCAAGATCGCGCAGCACCTGCCGGGGCGCACGGACAACGAGATCAAGAACTACTGGCGGACGCGGGTGCAGAAGCACGCCAAGCAGCTCAACTGCGACGCCAACAGCCGCCGCTTCAAGGACGCCATGCGCTACCTCTGGATGCCGCACCTCGTCGACGTCGACGCCGCACACCACCGCCGCAGCCTCATCCACTTCGCCGACCACCAATTGCAAGACGCCTACACCTCCTCCGCCGCCGCCGCCGCCGCCGTCGCCGGCGGCGACGTCCACATGACCTCGTCGTCGTCGACGGACTCGTTCGTGACGACGGCGTCGGAGTCGTACGATGCCGTCCCCCCGATGATGAAGAAGTGGGATCACCAGCCGATGACGACGGCGTCGTACGACGGCGAGGCCGGGATTTACGCGGACGTGCGCGCCGGGGAGATGCTAGCGGTGGTGAACGGCGGATCAGATTGTAATTGGGTGCAGGAGACGAACCAAGCAGCTGGCGGGATGATGTGGTGCGATGATCAGAAGGCGCAAGTAATCAACAACGGCGGTCAGGTTGTCGAGGACCCCGAGCTCAGCGGGTGGGTGCAGAGCTTCTCCGAGGGGGGCGGCGCCACCGAGAATTTCTGGACTTTGGAGGACATTTGGAAGATGCAATGAGGAAAAGCTCCCCATATATCTATATACATTTTATTCATACTGGGTGTACGTTGGTATGAAGTAGCTAGCTAGATAGATAGATAACTTGAGAATACATATAAATTTTTTTTTGGTGTTGATCTAACTTTACTAGCTATACAATTAAGGAAGTTGTTTTGTACCACCACCAACATCAAATTTATGTGTTGGTGGTGATGTTGATTTTTCCCTCTTCACTTTGGCTAGAGGGTGGTATATATATTGATATTGCACAAGTATACCGATGATTGGTGTATCAAAAACTTCTAGAAACTTAATTGTATATATATATATATATATATATTCATGTGTGTGCCAAATTAATAACTTCATCTTCTCCTTTTAGCAAATATAAAACCTTAATTTCTCTTCTTATATAATCGACTGTTACTTCCTCGATCAGTGATGGAATATTCCAACGATCTTAATCAATCATTTCCTCAAGTGTGGTGGATGATTGTTCCAACGGATGATCCACTTTTCGTTATAACCATCACAGTTTTAAGAATCATATTGTGATTCCGTTATATATATTAATTCTCAAAAAAGAAACAAGAAATAAGCAACAGTGCTATGATATCATGCTAGTACTTGCTAGGATAACTAACTCCACTCATATTTGCCTTTCTCACAATCTGAAAAAAGAAGGAGGGAAAAGCAAGGAACCTAGCTAGCTACTCCTATACGAGAAGAAAGGCAAGCCACAGATTCCCTTCACCTAGCTTTGCATCACACAAAGAAAAGACTCATCATCGATCACCCAACAACCCCAGTAGTCACAACACGGCGTCTATCCATGCACGATCGACTTGCACCATCTCTCCAACGTCCTAGCCTTTTTTTTTCTGATGGAACTCCAACGTCCTAGCTAGCTACCTAGCCATAGATTCTCCGATCCCAAATTAACTCCATTTGTTCGATCAACCTCCACTACGATTCTAGCTCCGGCCACGTGCGGGAATCCCCGGCCGTAGCTTCGGCCTCAAGCTTTTTCCAGTTTGCAGAGGGCATTCGGCATGTGCATCGACAAGAAGCGATCAACTTGCTGCTTCATTTTCCCATGTACAGCTGCTATATAATGTCGTCAAGCTAAGGCACTGAGATGATCGATCCACGACACAGATTTGGAAGGAGTAAAGCTTGCTTTACGAGTTCCGCGAAAAGGTTGAGCACCGAAACCCTCCTAAATTTGGAACATGCATAATTGCATATGCACTTGCTTGACCGTGACAAGCAACATTCATTCATCATCAAGGTGTGGACACTAGTGTTAATTAGGGCGTGTGGAGATGATGTCGTGCACTTGTCCGCTCCACAACCGCGAGAGCTCTTTGGCGTCATTTTTTTCCCCCTCTCTACTTTGAAACACGCAAAATTAGCTTTGCGTTTTCTTTTACGTGAAAGGGGAAAAAATTGAGTTTGAATCAGAAGCGATTTTTTTCCCCAGACTTCCAGGGTTTTATGTATGCGGTTTTCATTTGAACTGTTTGTTCATGTTACGTGCCGCACCTTCTAGTTATGACGGCTGATGGGGATCGACGGTGCCAGTCAAAAATGCGTCAAGCTCGTGAAAAGGAAAGAACAGCACGTGCTCAAATCCAGCTGTTGAGTCATCCTTAGCACACAGCCGCTCCTACTGGCCGCCGGCTCGAGAAAGTCACCGTGCCGTTGGAGCAAGTCAGAAGACGCATGCACGCAGCGAGCGAGTGCGCGACAAGCGGCCGGCCACGTCAGCGAGGACCCGCACATCACGGAGAGTCGGGCCGGGCCCCACCGGCGCCCCCTGCTGCCACGTCACGTCAGGGCGGCGCGGTCGGCGGTCAAATCGAATGCTATACTACCATCTATGGCAAATGAAGGGTTACTGTTTATGCACGCGTAAGCTAATCTGAACATACTACTAGAAATAGCGGTAATCAATCATTGTTGGCTAATGTTAAGCGGACGCGATTAGGGCTTGATTGGCGGGAGATACTATATATATCTTCGAGTTGAGCGTGGTCAAAACCTGTCGGTTTCAGGCCGCGCTGCGTTTTCCGCCGTGGTCGGCGGCGTACGGTTTGGACCTGTGGTGTGGCTTAGGTGATCGTGATCTTCCAGTTTTTTTTTTTTTTTTTGCGATGATCTTCCAGTTAATTACTGTACTAATCAGGCCCGTCGATCCACATGTGCAATGTGAGCGACCGAACAGGGCCCCCATAATCTTGGGGCCCCAACAATTATTTTGTTTAGTATTTAGGCCTGCTAGAGAAAGCAAATTAATCAGCCGATGGACGATCTCTCCTGTTGCTGTTTGACATCGATCCAGCCGATGGACGTTGCTTCGTCTCTTTCCATGCAGAAATTCTCTAGAAGGTTTTCTTCAACTCATTATACTAGAGTTATCCCAATGGAGAGGTCTGTCAGACAATGGCTAGTATATTGCAAGGAGATCGATAGAACATTGTTTTTGTTGCAAGTTACTAAAAAAAAGTACAAGAAAAAGGTATCTTCTCTAACTATTACTGTGACTGTAGCATCTTCATGATGGAGCTCTTTGCATGAATGCGTATTGTATCTCTCTGCATTGTAAAAATAGGCCAATTTTGTGTTTCGCACAGGGGCCTCGAAATCTCGGGTACGGCCCTGGTACTAATACTCTGCATGTGTTTTTTGTACAAACCACCTGCTGTTGTTTCACTTACGTATACAGATCTGGAGCACGCACGCGGGTTTTATTTTTTGTGGTCTACGAGTCTACGACAGAACATATATGGAAAATCGCGCTCTGATAGCCTGGCATCGTCATTTTCAAACCAAGAATATATGTGGAAAATCGAAAGATGCGTCTTCTCTAGCATCATTTCTTTCAAGTTTCAACCCTTTTTTTTTTCCGGCGGAAATCAGCTAGAAGCAGAGTATTTTTGTTGTTGCGTGCTCCTAGTTGGTGGACCGTTGGCATGACAGACTCAACACAAGAGGGCTTCTCAGAAGAAAAAACATGGTTCTGGATTCTTATACATGTGAGTTATGCATCTTGCAGCTTGAGGAAACACTGAAGCATCTATTTATATCTTGCAATTTTGCAAGGGCATGTTGGCAATCAATTGGTATTACAATTCCAAGAAATCTCCAAACCCTGCAAATAATAAAGTGGTTAAAAAGGAAACTAAGTGTGCCATTCTTCATGGAGATTATTATTCTGATGGCATGGAGCATATGGACATCTAGGAACAAGTGGTTGTTTGAGAATGTTGACCCGACAATTGATAGCTGCAGAGGAGTCTTCTTCAAAGAACTTGCCATGGTTATCCATAGGACAAGACAAAGACACGTTCAACAGTTACAATTATGGATAGAAAGTCACTTATAGGCCTGTTCATGTTGGTCTTTTTGTTTTTCTTTTTGTATGTACAAAACTTTATTATAATTATCAATAAAATACTGTAGGGCTCTGCCCTCCAGTTTGCTTCAAAAAAAAAAAGTTGGTGGACTGTTCAGTATGCATGCACATTCAGGCCGACCGCTAACCGCTCGTGGGCCAACCAACCGGATCAATTTTTTTTTCTCCTTTGCTAATGGCAGCGGGCCCAGTTCACTGGTACAAGTCGATCGTGTGGGCCAAGCCCAGCTTGCCAGGACTAGAACCTCCTGGACCGTGGGCCGAGACCGTCCTATTCGTTGGGTTTGACGCGCCACATTGTCTCGTGTTTTCTTTCTTTCTTTCTTTCTTTCTTTCTTCTTCTTCTTCTTCTTCTTCTTCTTCTTGAGGGTCTCGTGTTCTTTCTAGCTGAGGACCGACCGTCGACCGACCTGTAAGCTGCAACTGAACATAACTGATACACCTAGCTACTGCCTACTAGTTCAGAAATGGTTCATTTTTGTAGCTATTTCCACTCTCATTCTTTCATGCTCAGCTATTCCAGGTACCATTTCTTACATTTCACACCCTTGCCCCCAAATTAACCCTACCGCTCACAGAATACGAAACCAATATTTCTCACATTTTCGTCAAATACGGTTGGACAGAAACGAAAGCTTTTTCCCAAGCTCACAACAGCCTCAGTTCATAAGCTACTTCTACTAGGAGTGGTCCTAAAAAAAAAGCGGCCATATTGCTCCAAAACGAAGAAATCAACACGACTCGTGTCTGCAATCTTTGACAAGCCGTTGCTTTCACATACGCTAGCTAGGAGTAGTAGTACCAGCGTGTGGTAAGCAAAGATTTGCTGGCAGGTGGTACAGACGGCAGAATCTATTAAAGACCCCGCTCGATCCATCAACACCACTGTCGATGGCGATCGATCCGGCATCGAATCCAGCCCAATTCAATGCGGATCGACGCGAAAATAATTTCGAACCACCGGATGAAAGCAAAATCCACATGGACTGACTGGATAAGCAGTGCTCCAACTTCAATTTCGCATTTGCAGCGGATTTAAAGATGGTGGTACCGGTACCGCGGTACGAGCTCGCGGTAGATCGCCTCGTGGAAGTAGTTAAATCTCCATAAATACCGAGCGGACAACGTAAGAACACGGTCCTGATCGGACGGGAAACGTAGTACAAATAAAATATGGTTTTTAACAGCAGGAATGAAGCTGGAACAGTAGTAGTAGTGGTACATATGCATATCATCATTATTATTGTAGAATAAACAAAGTAATAACGAACAGTGTCGATCGATCAAAGAAAGTATTATCACGCTGAGCTGAGCCGAACTGATTCGCAGGCATCTTCGTCTCTGAAAGTCTGAATTGGCGGGTGTGCTTTCCTGAACTGAACCTGTGTGTGCAGTAAATGGCCGCGGCGTCGGCAATGCGGTGGATCAGTTCTTGGCGGCCACCGCCTCGGCGTGCACGGCCTCCGTGCTCAGCTCCTTGAGCTTCTCCTCGATCCCGTCAATGGCGGCAGCGTCCTTGCCCTCCTCCTCCGGCTTCTTCTCTTCCTTCTTGTCCGCCGCCTCCTCCGGCTTCTTCTCCTCCTCGTCGGCCGCCGCCTCATCAGCGACGACAGCAGCAGCAGCGTCCTTGCCCTCGACGCCGCCGTTAGCAGCAGCATCAGCCGGCTTGACATCCACCGCCGGCACGGCGGGCGGCGGGCCGCCGTCGGCCTCGAACGCCTCGACGGGGAAGCTCCTGGAGATCCCGCCGAGCGCCTTGCACACGAGCTTGCCGGTGGGCGGGTCGTCGAGGCAGATCTCGTTGAGCGAGACCCAGATGAGCATCTCCTTGGCCTTGACGCCGGTGATCTTGCGGAGCCTCCCGGGCTCGGCGATCGCCGACACCTCGGCGCCGTAGGACACGTGGCGGCCCGCCTTGGCGAAGTAGTGGTCCACCTTGCGGCGCTGCTTGAGCCACACGAAGCCCGTCTCCTCGACGTAGCCGCACTCGATGATGTCGCGCAGCGGGAGGAGGCCGCTTGGCAGGCCCGTCTCCTGCAGCAGGAACCGCGTCTTCTCCTGCCCCGCCGCGTCGCCGAGGTAGATCTCCGCCTTGGCGCGCACGTCGTCGGGGATCGTAAGCGTCATCTTCGCTCGCCGGAGACGGGGGAGATGGAGGGAGGGGTGCTTGATTTGTGTGGGAGGAGGAGCAGGCGGAGGAGAGCGGGATTTGGGTTGATTTTGGTTGGAGGCGAGAGTGTTGTGTTGTGTTGGAGAGGTGAGCATGCGGGCCGTGCTTATATAGGAGAAGAAAAGAAGATGGAGTGAGGGGTTCTAGTTGTAGGAGTTGCTGATTGGGTTTAGAGAGTGATGAACGAGCAGTGTTGGTTGGGAGTTGCTAATTTTGCGGAAAAGTGTGATATTATTGTGAAATTGATAGGTCGGCGTATGGATTGCTAGATTGTTGTGTATCAATTGTTGACATGACATGGTAGTACATACTTGCTCTATTCAGAAAAGGAAATACAGTGTACGTTGCACATTATTGTTGGATGGGAGTACGCAACAAGAAATAAACACAACGGGCCTTGGGTGTATGTTCTCTCTCTGGTTTTCTCTTAGACCCACTCTCCTCACCACACTCTTAATCAGAAAAAAAAATCGGAGGACGCAAGACATTGACACGTACCTAAACCAAATTCAAATAGATAATTTTTGCACGAGTACATATATTCGTGACAACACGATCGAGGATCCCAATTCACAAATAGTGGTTGCACTCCGTGACCAGGGCTCTAGCTTGAAGTTGATTGAGCAGGAGGGCTCTAGCTAGCACTCGCTGATCACCCTTAATTTCCTTTTTAGATGATTTTCACTGTATAGTTCGTTGTTATTCGTTTTTATTAGATCGCGCGCATCGCAGAATCGGTGGTTACGTTCCGTGAACAGAACCCCCGCGGTTGATTACACGGGCTGTTCTTGTCCCGCCATGGCTGTCCCATCGCGTGCACTTGCGAACCCAGCCAGGAGAGGATCCCCACCGTTGGGATCCAATCCGACGGCTGCGGGCGCGCACGTCCGCCGTCCACCTGTCCCGCCATAAATGGGGTCCGTTGGTCGGGGCAGTGTCAAAGAGAGGATAGCCGGTGCGCAAAAAAGTGAGTTACATCATGTCATCATCACTTCTCTCTTCGGTTGAAGCTTCAATGAGCAGGAGACGATACTGCTGATGACACTGTTTCGGAAACGCATGGCGATCGTCCGGGTTATTTGTGTAGTACAACACAAGAGAAGAGATTTCATGTTTGCAAGTAACCTGCAATTAGCACTGATAACCATACTTTCTTCTGTTCCTGTGCAAGTTGGGAAAAAAAAACCAAATTTGGAAGAAAATGCTAGTGCTGCAAGTTGAAACAAAGCTTCGTCGTTGACAGGTCTCCCATCACCGCTGCGGCTCCTCGGCAGACGGCTGTTTTGGAACGGACGGCGACGCCATGAACGGATGAGCAGCCAGTAGTAGCTCTCTGGTCTTGACCTGCTCTGCTTTGTGCTCTGTTCCGAACGAAACCTGTCGTCCGGCGTCCGCAATGGAAGGAAGGAAGACCCAAAGACACAAATACTGACAGATCGCTGCCCCAACCACGAGCGGCACAACTACCCCCTGCACCGCATTCAACACGCCCGTCCTGGTCCGAGAGTGAAGGAAGGAAGGAACGAAGGAAGGAACCCCTCACATCAGCGGTGTTGTCCGTCACCTTCGACAGACGCCGGCCGGCCGGCCGCCGTGGACGCGGCGTGGCCGGAAGGAAGGATCCGGACCGTTCGTGCCGCATCCAGACGACGCACCGAGGAGTACGTTAAATGCGAGGCAGGTTGCGACGCGTGGGCATGGATGGGCAGGGAGAGGTGGCAGGAGCAGAGCAGCGTGGCTGGCTGTGCCATGATGCCACGCTGCGGTGCAGAGTGTTGATTCAATTCGGGGTGGTCGGGTGGAGGCAAGCGACGGTCAAAACGTCAGGGTACTTTGTGCCGGCACGCGGCGGCTTAAACACTCCCTCCCTGCCTGCCACGGCGAGCGACCGAGCGAGCGAGGAGAGGACCATGCATGCATGCATGCATGCGCCCATGTGCGCCGCACTAGTGCTCTGCCGGCCGGGACGCGGAGGACTGGAGGAGGGCCGTCGGCGGCAGGCCGCCCTCCCCCCGTGCCGTGCCGCCGCATTCATGGCTCCATGGATCTCGATCCGAGGCGGCGCGGCACCGTGGCAGGCAGCCTGCAGCATTCCATCACGCACGTTCCTGGACTTCGTCGTCCGAATCGAAACGCACCTCCTCGCATCGCACGGGCCACGGCGCATGCACATTCATGGCGTGCCCCGCAGCTGTCCCGCACGCGCCATGCCGGATCACGCCGCCCGTCCGTCGCGGCCACCGTAGTTGTACGACGGCGACGGTTAACTCTCGCCCGCCCGTGCATGTCCAGCACCTCCGCGTTTCTTTCGGCTGCTGCCCAACGAACCCAACCATACCATACCATACGCCACCTCAGCTGGCCCCGCCTACGGACCTGACGGCGACGCTTAACCGTGGCGTGCGAAAAAACACAGCTCCAGCCGCACGCACCGGCGCCGCGCGCAAAACGTTGCTCTCGTGTTCCCAGCCGGTCCGGCATCATCTTTTCCACCCGACCGAAACTTGCACAACTCACTTTTCCCGTGAACAGCCAGCAGACTAAACTCTCGCGGCACGACACGCGGTGGCGCATGCACGTCCTTGCCACGGCGACGACCCGCCCGCGCGCATTCAAGTGGCGGCCATGCACGCTGTTCCACTCGTGCCACGCTGGCCTGCAGCCTGGCCGTCTCGCTCGCACTCTCGCGGCCGCGCTCGCTCTCCCCCGTCCCGCCCGTCCTTGCCCGCGTGGTCACGGCACGTCCAGCAGCTCCGCGTTCCTTTCGGCGGCTGGCGAACCAAACAACCACCGCTCCAACAAACCATTTCTAGTACTCCTACCTGACGACGACGCTTAACCGTGCGCGTGCAGGAAGAACAACAGCTCGAGCCGCGCGCACGCACCGGAGCCGCGCAGTGGTGCCACGTTGCTCTCGTGTTCCCCGGCCGGGCCGGCCATCACCTTTGTTTTCCCAGGCCAAACTCACGCGAATCACTTTTCCCGTGAACGAACCAGCAGCACCAAACAACTCTTTTTCTTATACTGTTTGTCATGCTGTTTACAGCGACAGTTCAAACTAAATGAGTTCCACGGGTGCGTATATCGGGGTACATCGTCGTCGTGGTGTCATCGCCGTGCGCCCGTCCCAGGTGTACATGTGTGGCCGGAGCAGAGCAGGGCAGAGCAGGGCTGTCAGTCCCGCTCGCCTGCAGGAAGCTTTGAATGCGACGCGCCCATCCATCCATCCATCCGTCTGGCCACGACCGCGAGCCTCATCATCAACTGCACGCGGCTCGCAGCTCATGGGCGTCCACCGCGGCGGCGTCGCCACCACCACCGCCAACCATGCTCATCAGGGTGGTCAAATGGGCGACCTCCTTGGGCACCGACGCCGTAAGCACCTGCCAACCAAAACACAACCACATGAACCACCGCCATCACTTACTTCCCCGACAGCAACGTTCACCGTCCCCAAACCTGTGGCGGACGAGCGAACTAGGGCATGACCATCGACACAGAAGAAGTACGTACCTCGTGGCCGGTCTCGGTGACGAGGACCTCGTCCTCGATGCGGATGCCCATGCCGCGGAACCGCTCCGGCGCGCTCTCGTTCAGAATCGGCGACGGCGGGATGTAAACCCCGGGCTCGATCGTGATCACCTGCACGCACGCCACAACATGCAGCCAGTGAAAACAGTATGGTTCAGGAAATGGAGCAGTTAACAGGCAGAGTTGCTAAATATGGACGGATGACACAATGCGTGCAAACGGCCTGAAGATTCAGTGGGAGCTGAACTGACTGAACAAACTGTTGGGCTATGGACGGATGACACAATGCGTGCAAACAGCCTGAAGATTCTGTGGGAGCTGAACTGACTGAACAACTGTTGGGCTGTAACGGGTAGTACCGGACAGAAGGCCAGTTGGCTCCAATCCAATCCAAGCAAAGCATGTTCACAGGTACTAACGAAAGTTCATTACGAGGCAGGCAGGGAGGGACGAGGGGGAAGAGCAGAGATCGACGACTTACCACGCCCGGCTCCAACGGTTTGTCGCTGGGGAGCGCCACGGAGTCATGAATGTCCATGCCTAACGAGTGACCTGGAATCCGGGACACAAACAAAGAGGAGTTGTTACTTACGTTTGGTTTGGTCCCCCTCGCTCCCTCAGGCATTCAAGACCAAATCTAATGGCGAGGACAAGGAAAGAGTGGCAAACCTATCGCGGTTGGATTCAGGTAATTGTACTGCACGGATTTCCCCTTCTCCAGGATCCCGAGCTCCTGGAACCCCTTGATCAGCATCTTAACCTGCGTGCGAAGAAAGACTTTTGAGACAAGGATCTTCCGAAAAATTTCGTGGCATGTAACGATATTACAAACGGAAAGTTAGAGCTGCGACTGAAAAAGGCGTACCGAATGATCGTGTATTTCGCGAATGCTCGTGCCTGGTTTGCAAAGCTTTATGCACTCCTTGTTTGTCTCTAGTATCAGGCTGTACAGTTCTTCCTGCGGCAATGGCATACAAGATCAAAACTCTGACCTTCTAGTCTCAAGAAAATGAAGCACATTTTTCTGAGACATAGCACAACAACCATTGTGCATGCAGGGCAGTAAACGTTAGAGGAACAGCTATACTACCTGCGCAGGAGAAAACCTGCCCGAGGGTGACCACGTCCGAGTCAGGTCGCTGAGGTAGCCATGATACTCACAGCCAACGTCCATGAGCAGCAGGTCACCTGTTTTGATCTGTCAAACAGCCGCATTAACTCTATCTACAAAAAAACAGCTCCGAGATGTGCAATGGGCCAGAGAAATGAAGTCTTTACCTTCCTATCGTTTCTCGAATAGTGTATGACACTGGCATTGGCTCCTCCACCAACTACAGGATGGAACCTAAGATAATGGGAACAAAGCACACAGTAAATCCTTTTTGCGACTATCATCTTGCTACACCAAGAAAGAATAATGAGTTCCTTATCTCATATTGTCCACCGATGTCAATTAAGCTCAGCTACCAAATTAACAATGAATGGACAAGAAGAATATATAATGAGGAGCAGAGTGCTTACGCCATTCTTTGAGCACCTCTCATTTTGCATTCATATTCGATCTTAGCTGCCAACTGGCTCTCCTCCCTGTGGGTCCTCGATAGCAACATTGTTTGTAAAAGAGACTGGACAAATGGAGACATAAGTCAGTACTGTGAAACAAATCAATTTGTGGCACATATAAGCCAACCATTAATACTAATTGTACCGTAGAATTGTCAGCCACTTGGTTTTGTGTTAGATTTTCTGTATCTTCTGCCTTGCATTGCACACTGCCACTATTTACTTGAACTGTACGATGTAGATGTACTATCTAAACATAACTATTTTAACTAGGATTTTGGTAGAAGCCCAACCAATGAAGCAAATGAAACTGAATTATAGAGCCAGCCAGGAGACAGGAACATATGTGCAGCATGATGTGGGTATGCACATATGGTATACACATAAAATAGAACTGTGTTTCGTTGGTGAACTGTGTTCCTTGGGTACTAAAGGTGCTTTGCGTCCCCCTCTAGTGCTCTATCAGTGAATTTGCCCACATCAAACCCTCATAACCCACCTAAAATATTAACTATGCTCCTTCCGCAACCAGAAAAACTCGAAACAAATGCTTAAAAAAAGACCTGCCAGCAAAGACTAATGTTCTGTAGAGAAATATATCAAACAAATTTCATGAAATCTTCTATAGAAGATTGAAATGAGAAACTAAGACTATCTCGTAAAGCCTAGTGACACATAATAAAGATTTATCAGAATACCTGAGAAACAATAGATGCTGATTCCCTCATCAATTTAACTTCAGATTTTGATTTGACCCATCGCAATTCATCGGTGTAATATGCAAGATCTTTTACTTTCTTGTTGAGTGATGCCCTTCGGAAGGCATCCAAATTCTTATAAGAAGATGCTGATGTCTTTACATTGTGATATACCATCTTTGACCGTTCGATCATGTCAGGAAGGATCTGTATTTTAGTAGCAGTGGTGTTAGTGGTGGAAAATTCAGTAATTGGCAGCTAACAAGGTAATATAATCAGCGGCAGGAATTAACCAGCAACAGAAGTGACGGAGTACCTTTGCAACTGACTAAGTGGAAATGCTTTATCTGCTTTAAAGAATTCCATGGCTGCCTCAACTCCAGCAGTCTGACCTTGCCAAAGTACATCCTAGCACAATAACACGTTAATAAGAATTGCGTGGTTTGACAAGAAAAGGTATCAGATAAGAGGCTAAGAGCTCAGTACCTCCTTATCTGTTTCTGGCATGAACATACATAATCCAGTTTCCTCACTCAAAACCGCTACACCACCGGGTTGTGTACAACCTGTAATGTACAGGTAGTCACCACTCTGTCTGAATGGATATGGCACTACATCTGTCATCATCTGCTGATCCGCAGAGGCAATAATGGCCAAGCTCTTTTCCGGCATAACCTCCAAGAGCCTTTTTCTTCTCGAGATGTACTCCTCACTTGAGATGCCTGGTGTGATCTCTCCATCAGCTAATAACTGGCTCATGGTGTTACAATGTTTAAAAACACATACAAGGAAATAAATTTACAGATACGATTATAAAAGAGTAAAGCATAACAAATTGACACAGAGAAGTGTATATCAGTGGATGATCAGGTGGTCTACTTGGTATAATGATAGCCATTACATACTGGATTATTGTTCTTGCAGCTTATAAGCTGGTTCAGTTAGCTTACTCCTACAATTTATCTAATAGATAATGAAGTTGCAAATGTAAATTTATGAGCCTATACAAAAATCAGAATACACGACTACACGAGGACAAATCTCTACCCCAACTTCAACTTTCTCTGCATGAGGCCATAAGAGGTATTATGGTTAAGCTTGAAAATTAACTGGTTTGCATGACCTTCACATTCGATAAAAATGCGAATCTTATTTGAAGTGCAGAGAAATGGAAATGTTACTATGTCAGATATGCTTATATGTTTCCCTGGTGCAATGCAGATCTGCAGGGCCTCTCAGTCTCACATCAAACTCTAGTTTTCAAACACAAGCAAGTATGCATGCAGACTGAGCTGCATTGCCTAGATATAGAAAATGAAACTGGAATAACAGGCAACATGTTACAGCATGTAGAGATCAGAGACCTTAAATGCACTTGGGGAACTTGGAACTAGCTACCACCTAAGTGTCCATAGAAACAAAATGTGACTACTCAAGCAGTTTAAATACGAAAGTACAAAAAGACATTACATGCCAATATGCCAGCAAATTCGGCAGCAGCACCTGTAGTAGCATGAATTCAGTACAAGAAAGAAATAATACCTCAGGATGAGATTGGGGCGTTGGTTGGCCGACATCGACTATTCCTCCAGTGCTGTATGCAGCTTGCCGAACCAAACCACGAGAAGCAGACAAAAGTCGAGATCCTACCTGTGTACACTTGTAACAAAGGGACAGATCAATATCATGGTAAACAAAATTTTAAGAAAAGAACTAGTGTCAAAGATATTTCCGTAATGACAATGCCACATAACTGCTGGCATTAAGTTCACAAAGAACGACGTGAAAAATAGGTTACACATTGTGACTCAGTAAGTGAAATTCAGAAAATTTTCTCCATTCTTTTATCTGGAAATACAGACGAAGGCACCAAAGAGGACAAAGATAGCACATTCCCTTTTGCAGTGGGAAGAAAAGCTAACAGCATCCTCTTAACAATAACACACACATGTATTCCCAATTGTCCAACCAAAGTAAACCAGAAAAACATTCACGATTCAAATTCGGAAGCATACAGAAACAGGCAATCCACATGCACAGTGGACTTCTCATCGATAATTAATCGTACAAAAGTGCCTGTTTAACAGGAAGAACACACCTGCCGACCCCCAATTATATCGAGTCCACTAAGCTGCTACCTATCCAGCAAAAAATTCGACGAACAGGAGCCAAAAGAGCTAAAAAGTCCCTCCTTTAGGTCGAAGCATACACCTGGTACTCAAAGGAACTATCTCCAGATGCCAATTTCAAGCTGCTCAGACGCAATCCAATCCTACGGAAACCCCGCGTATATTGCAAAAACAGCACGTCAAGAGTACAAACAAGCAACCGAATGTTTGAGCTTCTTCTCATCCAACCCAACAAGTCGATGCAATCAGCGCATCCCAGCTGCCTTCTCACATCGAAATTAGCTCAGTCGTCGCAATGATCCCCACAGAGAAACCGAAAAAGGGGGAAAGGAAAGGATAGAAGAAGTGACGGGAGTTGGTTGCTTCGAGGATCTGGTTACCTCGCTAGCTTGCAGCGTTCTCCGCAGCAATTGCGCCGTCATGGCCATGGCGGCAGCCTAAAACCTTCGGGTAGAGTTCTTCCGTCTGTTCTTTCTCTCCGCTTCTCCTCCCTAACCTGGAGTGATCCTGGCCGTCCAAAGGGTACCGGGACCGGGAGGATGGCCGTCAACGCGGATTTTTCCCCCTGGTTTTAAAATTTCGATTTATTTCGACGAACCTGTCCATACTTTTCTTGTGTGACACATTAAGTATTCGACGTCTATTAGGGCAAAATATCAAAATGTTAATCACACATTTTAGACTTCATCTGTTTGCGAGCCCTGCATAAAAATGTGAAATATTAATTACACATTTTAGGACCTCATCTATTTGCAAGCCCTGTACCGAGAAGATGGCGAAGGCTTTTGAGGAATGAGTTGTACTACACTTGATCGCTATTTTGTGTCACTACATTGCCGAAAGCCCAAAACATATCCATACATTCAGTTAGGTTGGGAAAGCACAAGTCTTCAAGTTTCTAGGACGATGCTGAAATTCCACTGGTATTTGTTCAAAAAATAAAAACCATAAGTTTCTTGGACTGATAGTCCAAAGTTCGAAATTAAAATTTTGATGACAAAGGATACGATTCAACGCTCAAAATCAGAAACTTGGAAGTCCTTTTCTTCCATCATGCATCACCGAATGCATCACAAATTCACAAGCTACATAAAAACACGGAAAATGCCATCCAGAACGCACCTACGATCCAAAGTAGGTTACAATTACAAAGTACAACAGAATACAGTCACTTGCAAGAGACATTTCATTGGAAATTGGAAAGAAAACTCTTTATTTGATCAATATAGGGTGACCGGGTAGGTATTATGTGGCCCATATCATGCTCAACAATGGAGCAGCAATCCTGAGCAAACAGACCAGCAAGTTCAATGCTTGCTCTGTTTGCTATCTGCCTGTCATGACCTTCCCCATTGCCAAAACAATGGAGCGAGGGCAACTTGATTGGTTCTCTGTCGAAATCGCCCACGGGTGCTGGATATCCAGAGCAGAATACCCCAAACCTGAACTTCGGAGTGCCATAGGTTTTCTGCTGCTGCCTGCAGAATAAGGCAGCCATTGCTGCACCCTGAGAGAAACCAAGAATCCCATCGAAGCTTCCCATCTGGGAGATTGCATTTTCAAGGTAGGCATATGATTCCTCAAAGCCTTCAGTTTGCTGCTGATATTGAAGAGGATCAAATGGTGCATCTGCAACCTTCCAATCTTGCTCGGCATAGCAGCTAGAGTTTGGAGCAATGAGCCATGCAAATTTCCTTTTTGCTGTCACAGAAGGAGGTGAATGAACGTTGGAGCAATGAACCGCGGATGGTTGGTACACAAAGGAAAGCTCATGAGGGGCATCTATAAAGACAAGCTCAGCAATATGTTTCAGCTTTTTGGCAAGTGCTGATGTTCTCCCTTTAAAATTGGATGCATTCTGACGGAAACCATGCAAGCAGAGGATCTTCAACTTTTTCAGCTGCTCATCACCTGTGCAACATTCCTCCTAGTTAGTGGAAGGTAAACCTCAAGGAGTAAAACATGCACATAATCAATTTGAACAAAGTGCATCTTTTATAATTCAGAATCATTGAGAACAAAGATTACGTGAACAATAAGCAATAGGACTCAAACCACATGCAACTAACAACTAAGATAATAGTTCTGCAGCGTTGACGGGCATGTCTGATGAAGCTAAGAACTGATCTTGTGGTTATTGAATCTAGCAATCATTTATCACACTTGAACTAATGTACAAACTCAACCTTTTAGATCTAAAAATCGTGAATGCATGATATAATCATAAATAATCCAAAGTCAAGTAATTATAAAGGTAGAATGATACAGACCTTACCATTACTCCTTGGCAATTCAGAGGTTGCAAAGTGATCTTTTATCGATATTTTTTCAAAGCCAGAAGATTCAGTTAGCCTTAGATTTTTTTCGCAGTCTTGACTAGGTGACATTTGGCAGGACTGTTTTCCATTCTTCTGGCAAATCTCACAGGTATATTCCTTGGTAGAATTCTGGAGAATTAAATAATAGGATTTAGTGCGTAAATTCAGTGGTTGGAACATATAATAAAAGGCATAAATCAGAACCATTCAACCATAAATATGTATCCAAGACCTGACACGTTGGGCAGACCAAGACCAACATTCTGCAATGGCTGCAACGACACCGGGATGAATAGTCATCAAAGGAAGAATGGCATATCAAACAAGTTCCAAGTATATTTTCTTTTCGGCTTCCCACTGAGATTCTGTCAAATGAAATAGTATCAAGTCTTAGAAACACGAAATAGAAGTGACTAAGGGACAATTTAGCTTTAATGAGATTGTAATCAGACTATTTGGTCGCTACCAACCTATGGTCAAATACAAAATTCTTTCCATCAAAATAGCCACCATCTGGGTATTGTTCCAGGTATCTCTGAATGCCACCATATAGCTGACATAGAGATGACAAGAAACTGTTATATACAAGCTACACAGACAAGGTCACAACTAGAGTTAAAGGCAAATCTAGCAACGGGAACAGTTTACCTGAAAAACATTTTCAAAGCCTTCACCTTTCGAGCGAATATACGCTGATGCCATCTCACAGCGTATACCTCCTGTGCAATACCTGTGTCAGTAATGTGTTAGATGTGTTCCCTGCTTGCCAAATGCATCAGTCTAATTCAAGGTCAATCCAAACATACATCAGTATTGACTTGCCACGGAGCTTATCAGTATGCTCATCTATCCATGAGGGCAGGTCACTGTATTGCCGAATTTCTGGATCTAATGTCTCCACGTTTGGAACATTGAACTTGCCGATCCGTGTCTCGTACACATTCCTTGCATCCAATACAACTACTTCATTCTTCTGCACAGGTGGCTCGTCATCGCAACTAGATTGCACTAAAAGAGCAGCCAAGCTTAGCAATTTGGATTCATTTCTAAGCCCAGACAAATATTGAAAGGTTCCCAATTGAAAATCCACTGACCAACATTCTGTAACACCGAGTGGAACTCAGCTGCTGACAAATGTCTCCCAGCTCTCGAAATCTCCGGTGGCGCCGCTGTTGGGTTGCAACACAAAGTAACCAGTTCCTGCCAATGCAGTAACAATTCAAAGCTCACTGTAACGGTTGGCAGTATTGAATGGTGAAATTATTCTGCCGGGGAGACAATACCTTCACGACGCGCACAGAGAGTGAGGTGAAGCCGCACTCCCTCGCGACCCTCTCGTCAACGGGTCCTCACAGGACGCCAGCTTGAAGTCCGTGCCCTCGAAAGGCTGTTGGAGCTCATCTCCGCGATGTGCTTCTCAAGCGCTGACATCCTGCCGCCGAGCTATCAACACCAAACGGTGAAGTCACTAACAATACATTCACATTCACGAACCTTACCAGCACAGCAGAGCTTGGTATTTCCTCTAAAAGCGCGATCTTTAATAGTGAGAAGAGAGAGCGAGGGAGAGAGGTGCTCACCGTGGCGTTGACGCCGTCGGGGCCGACGCGAACGCGACCAACGAGTGCGAGCTCGCTGCAGTGCGCCTCGTAGAACGCGGCAAGCGCCGCGGCGTCTGGGACCTCCGCGTACTTGTAGTAGAGAAGCACGCCATAGAGATCTCCGTCTCCGCTTCCGCCACCTCTCTGCTGCTGCTGCGTCGCGTCCATGGCAGAACCCTAGCGGCGGCGGCAGAGGCGGAGGCGGGAGGACGACGACGATGTAGTGGGGCCTCGACCGGTCTCAAGTCTCATCTCTTAACGTGGGCTGACCCAAGATACATATGAGGCCAGTCATGAAATCGGCCCGTTAACGTAAAGGTCCGGCCCACACAGCACCTTATCCTTCTCCCCACTCCCCATTTCGCTACGCGTCCCCGCAAAACCTCCGGGCAAGAACCTCGTGCTCCGTCTTCCCCGACCCCCACTCACCCATGGAGGCCGCCGCCTTGCCGCGGGCGCTCTCTCTTCTGGCGCCGTCGCCGCCGCCTCTTCAGCTGCGCGTGACTTCATGGCACCTCGCCGTCGGCGCAGGCGTGAGACGGCTGCGGGCAGTCGCAGTGGGGGCCAAGAAGCGGAAGGGCAGGGGAGAGGGCGGGGAGGCGGAGGAGAGGGCGGACACGCACAGCTTTGCGCCCAAGGACGGCGAGGCCACAGGAACGTTCCCGAGGCTGTCCTGCTAAGAAAGGTGCGGCCTTTTTCGGCGTCCTGCTTCCATATGCTTTTAGAACGGTCGTTCCCTGCTTCAGTTAGATAATATTTGGCGAAATGCAAGCGTGCAATCTTTTTATTACAAAACTGAGATTATATAGGCACTAGTCGGAGTAATCTTGTGTTAGTGATGCACATATGCTCTTTCAGTGGATTTTAGGCTCCGATTGTTGCTTCTTAAATTATGTTTGGAATTTGGTAAATATCGATGAATTGCTGGAATTGCAGAGTCATTGTTGTATGCTTGTGCTTGTGTGACCGGCTCATGGGCGTGTACCTGAAAAATAAGGAGAGGCTAGAAGCTGTCGCCAATGAACAATGAAATTGTTTGCAGATTTACTTGAATTTATCAATTTAAGGAATCAACTGCTTGTAGTAGCAACTAAAACATGAAAGGCTAAGCTACTGGAGGAAAATTAAAAATGAAATTATGCACCTCGCACGAGGTCTATGCTACCCATAGAGATGGGTTAGCAATATATAGCCTCACCAATTAGGCCGTTTTTACTTTTTAGGTGTAACAGGATCTAGTTTGAAGCTTTGGGAGGGGAATGTTGAAAACTATGTGGAATACAAAGGACTAACTAATACCCTCAAAAACAAAATCATTTAGTGCCAAGCAAGTCGGGGTAGACTGATACCCAAAACAGCTAGTATAAAGATATTATGGAATGAAACAGAGATGGGAGATAGGGAGCACCACGGAAGTTGTAAAAGCTGCATTTCTTCATGATTCACTCTCTTTAATTACATTAGCACCTGTAACAAGAAAGTTTTCTCAGACATGGTAAGGTGGAGGGCAATTTGTCATCATCTTTTACTGAATTCGAAAATGTAAAAAATATCTTTCTTTCCTCTTAAAATAGTGTATAGCTCACAATGTTTCCTTAAGAAAGGTTAATAGGATTTGAAATGAATTAATTTCCTATGCTGGTTGTTTTGCAGAAAATGGTGAGAGAGGATGGTCAAGTGTCACCAGAATTTGCTGGTGCAGATGAAGGTGACATTTATTTTTGTACTATAGGGTTTATTTTTTAGATATTCATGTTAAATCCTCACTTGCGCAAACATCTGGTCTGTCTAATCTTTTTTCCCTTTGTTTTACAGAAAAGCTCTATGAATTTCTTAACATTCAGCTAGAGAGTGATTTTAATCTAAAAAGAAGTAAGCTCTATTTCTTTTCTTCTTTTTTGAAGATAATTTTACATCTTGTGTTTGATGCATTGGCATCACTTGCCTTGTCATTTGCATGTATCTAAGTTTAGCATGAACTTCGTCCTTTTACAGTGCGACACTATGAAGTTGTTTACCTAATTCACGAGGACCGTGTCGAAGAAGTTGAAGAGGTTGTGTCAAAAGTGCAAGGTACATCTCTCAATAGTCAATACACCAGCTGGGAATCTGTTTAGCATGTTGGAGTCTCCTTGTTCTTATTAAACTCTCAAATCGAGTTAGTCATCTCAAGGCAAACAGATGTATTCCTGGAGTCATTTCCTGCTGATCTTATGACTATCTTTCTGATTTTCTCTTGCTTCCTTTCATTTTCCCGCCAATTTCTTAGTGCAGTTTCAAGGGCAGGAAGGAAAATGTTACTTCTCTATTCCTTTTAACTGTTAAGGGGTTCGATTTATTCTCTACATTACTAAAAATATGTTCTGTGCATGTTTCTGTATTAGTAAATACTCCAGCTACTTGATATGCAACAATGCTCTTTGTTCTCTTTCAGATTTTGTCAGAGAGAAGAAAGGAAGGATATGGAGGCTCAACAATTGGGGACTGCGCAGACTTGCTTACAAAATAAAGAAAGCGACACATGCTAACTACA
The DNA here is from genome assembly GCA_012490785.1 of Eragrostis nindensis. Classification (NCBI taxonomy): domain Eukaryota; kingdom Viridiplantae; phylum Streptophyta; class Magnoliopsida; order Poales; family Poaceae; genus Eragrostis; species Eragrostis nindensis. Next base: position 38,323 of record JAAXCT010000105.1, on the reverse strand, counting down.
TATTAATGAACTTTGAAATAGAGTCAAGATACATTAATGACTTCAAGACCTTGCTAGATAAGGATGAAAGAATCATTAGACACCTCGTTATGAAGCGAGATGAAGCAATTACTGAAGACTGTCCTCCTCCACCAGAGTTCCATGCTCTGCGAGCGCAACAATGTATGGATGAAGAATATGATGAAGATGTTGAGGAACAGGAGGAGGCAGAGGAGGAATTGGATGTCGAGAATGAACTAGAGTCTGGTGCTTATAATGATGTCGATATTGAAACCAGTGATGAACCTGAAGTTATTTTTGTTGATGAAGCTAATCAGGGTAAGTACGAAGACACTAGAAGAAGGAACAGGAAGTTGAAGGCGAAGAAGTATGCTGTTGAGAAGGTATTGAGGTAGCATTAGTGCACGGTTTTCATTTAGTTCAAGTCTATTTTAGTTTATATACAAGGAGCCACATTTATCTGTATGATGAGGTAACTTCATTTAGGTGCTTCATCTGGTGCCATGAACCTTTATTATGGTAATGAGAAAGGTATATCTTTCAATCTGTGTAGAGTTATAATAGGCCTTTTTCTAATACCCATGTTTTTCTGAGTATATTCCTTGTCTTAAGTCCCCAAAAAAAAAAAATCAAAAGTTTATATGCTGTATTATGATTTATGAGCTCAAAATACAACCATCGTTGAACTGAGCTTATGTGTCTCTTGCAAATATGTGATGAGTACACACCAAGACCAATGTAAAATGCATGCTTTACTGCTTCAATGGATTTTAGAAAAATCTTACATCGCTCCTGCGGGTAAGTACACTACGGTAAACGGTAGACAGTCGTCGAGTTTAGGGTTAAGTAAATCAGGCTGCCAGGTCAGGAAGGTTTTAAAGCTACGGATATGTCTAGGTACGTAAATCGTTTAGGAACTGGAACTAAGTACTGGCAGAGCCAGAAGGAAAACCAAGTGCCAGGTAGGATTTTTAGCTAACTTGTATGTTGTAAACTTTCTTATCTAGCTTGAGAGGGAAAACAAGGCAAAGAATATAGAACTTGAAGGCTATATGAGAGCTTTGAACAAAAATCAGTAATGAACAACATTTATAGTTCATCAGTGCTTGATCTTCAACACCCAGTGAAAATTTTGCACACCAGGAGCCCATATTGGCTTAGACCTGTCTCCACCCCTGAGTAAGTAGTTGGAAGCCACCTGGTTTGTGCTCTAAATTCGTTTTAAATCTCTAGGGTTGGAGCATATAGACTCCTTCATCTGATATGTACATAGAATCTGTTCGATCTTCCTTTTATATTGGGCGAAATTCATGTGGCTATCTTATGCAAGTTTCATGTTGATTAGTAGTATAGTAGCCCTTCGTTGCTGCTGTTAACCACAGAACATGCTAGATTCAATTATTACACCAAAATTTCCACATCCCTCATCATCCATGCACCAATTTGTTGGCTTGTAATTGAGTAATTTTATCAAGGCAGGAAGCAGGGGAAAACGTTTTGGTGTCATTTGCTCGAGAAACTTGTGTTACTAACATAACATTGTCGACATGCTGACATGATTCAGATTATGTAGTTATGACATGATGATGCTAAGTATGATTGAGCGGGGACCTTGTGCGAAGTTCATTAATGACCAAACCTAAAGACTGTTCAACAGTTGGTTGTTGATTTCTCCAAGTTCTATAAAGATTGACATCAATCAATTGATCATTAACTAGCATTAACTTAGAGAATCTTGTTTACATCTCAACTAACCTTGCTTGGTGCCAGCAAATGTTAAGATAATCATGGTTTTGCTATTGATTTTAGAAATTTCGTCACTCATCAGTCTGTTTTTGCAATAACTTGTTTCATGTCACAATAATGAGCGCCTATTTGGTTATTTCCAAGTTTCTTATGTTTCTTCAGATTTGCAGTTAGCCAGGGAATGTTCATCTTTGCATGGCAGTGATGATCCTTCTGCACGAGCACCTTCTTGTGTTACCTTATCTGCTTCAAACTAAAAAATCTTTCATGAACTACGAATTGCTGACACCTGATTTACTTTGTCCTATGAGAACTTGCTTTATGTGGATTTACTACTGGTTTTCTCTTTGAGATGATCATGACATGTAATGGCTGTGGATAGCGATGGACTTCTTATCAGTATCTCAGCACTTAAATTTGCATTAGTTTGCCTGTTTGGACCGTAATTAAAGGAATCTTCTTGATTGATCAGCTTGGTTGGACTGTAATCCAATCCATGCCATAGTAAGGTGAATCAAATCTTTTGCACAAATAATTCTTTAGTTGTTTGTAGTTTGGTCTGTGATGTACATTAAACTAATGTCTCAATCAGCATACTGCCATACATTGTACATGCATGCTCCTACGTGTTCACTTAAACAGTGTTGCAGTGTTGCTATGGTCTGAAAACATTTATTGCATTCCTGATGCCTCTCTTCAGCCCTGTAATCATGGTTTGGATGTTTCCGTTAAGAGGCGCCTGTTTACTTTGTTGTACTGATCATATTGTACATGTATATTGGATTGTTTCTGGTTTGTTATATGCCTAAGCAGTTACGTACATGGTCTGAAAGGTATCGTCGTCTCCAGCGGGCATCCTAGCTAAACATTTTCGCGATGGGTGTGTGAATTTCAATCTAGTTAAATGGTCTCTATTGTGAACCAAGATGGATGTAAGGCCTCCATCTTTGTTCTTGAGGAGCCAGAGACCTATGGTCACAGCTCGTGTGCAAATGTCAGTGGCCATTGCAATAGAACTGCAAACAAAATGGGATTTCACATATCATGTGAGCCATGTGAAGTATGATTGGTCTGGAACTGTGAAGCACATGGATGATGCCCTGTTCAACAGTTAGTTCAATCGACCAATAACTAGCATTAACTTGGGAGAGACCTTACTCGCGTCCACAGTTGGCTTGTTGCAACAGCAGCATGGACCTGCAAATGTTGCAATCCTCTAGAGCCCATTGTGATCGGCTGTCATGCTGAGCAGATTGCAACCACTGTAGTCCTACTTACATCTCGCCGTCATATCTCGACGCTTCATTGTGTTTGTAAACGTAATTTATTTCATTGCTTACCTTAATGAATGGTCTGTTGCTGACCCTAACAGCAGGCTGGTTGGTACGCATATAGGCATGACCTAACTGTCTAACGGTTGGTCTCTGTTTGCAGTTCATCTGGTGAAGTTGATACGGCGTCGTATTTCATCAGGCTTTGTGATGTGTGGAGATCCCAGAACGTCCATGATCAACCGACGGACCGATGTTGTGAGTCTTAGTCTCGGTCAAGACTGCAGTGGCTCACAATTTTACATCCCGTTTGGCGGTTTTTGGAGATGGTTTAATGTAAAAGTACTGATATAAAACGTATAAGTCAAATTCTCTCATCGAAGCGTTTGTAGTCCAACGGTTAGGATAATTGCCTTCCAAGCAATAGACCCGGGTTCGACTCCCGGCAAACGCATTTTTTTTATTTTTTTAGGTTTTTGAGAACCGGGCCTTTTCTGGTTGTCAATGTCACAGTGGCGAAGCTAGCGGCACAGAGAGACCCGAGTGCCACTTCATGGATACCTAGTCTCTCTATTATTCGATACAACGTGTTTGGGTGGTGCCAAAATTTGATCTGGGTGGTGCACAAGTGGTGAAATATTTGCTTACACTGGATTTTCTTTTCACCCTGGTGCCGGTGCACTCGGCACGGCTCATGTAGCTTCTGCAGAAAGCATATATATTATATTAATTTGGGTACAGAAATTATATTTCGCACCTCTATTTTCTCTACTTTGTCATCCTTATCTTCAACATAAATGTGTGGAATCTATGAAACTTTGAAAGCTACTATATCTGGCATTGCATCGATAACTTGTATTTCTAAGCTTTGCTTCTGTGCACAGTGGGAGGACATTATCATTGAATAGCTCAAATACGAAAAATGGAAACGCCTGTGCACAGCCATATACTTTTTTATATTTCGCACTTCTGTTTTCTCTACTTTTGCCATCCTTATCTTCAATATAAATGTGCGGAATATATGAAACCTTTGAAAGCTACTATATCTGGCATTGCATTTTGAACTTGTATTTCTAAGCTTTGCTTTCGTGCACAGTGAGAGGCCATTATCATTGAATTGCTCGAATACGAAGAGCGGAAACGCTTTTGCAAAGCCATATACTTTTTTATATGTCACACCTCCATTTTCTCTTCAATAAATGTGTGGAATCTATGACTTTGAGAGCTACTATATCTTGCATTATATCTATTTCTCTGAGAACTTGTATTTCAAAGCTTTGCTTTGCAGTCCTGCACGTGTCGTGACGAGTGGCGGCTTGTTTTTGTGTCTATATGCAATGTATGGACCTCGTATACGTTTTCCCCTTCTTCTTTCTCACATCATTTCTCACGATCTCTCTGCTCTAGATCTCTTACGAAGGGCGACCACCTTGCTGGATCTCAGGTTCTGAAATCCCAACCCTTCTAGATCATCTAGCTGAGTGACAACCATAGGTTGGAGAGGAGCACCTCCGTGCCATTATCCTCTTCCTTCTTCTATTTCTCTATTTGGTACATGACATCTTCTCGAGGCAGGTTATAGAGCCAACCTCGAGGAAGGAGTAGTTCGCGTGGTGGAAAGGGGCACCAGCACCGGAGAAGAGCAAGGTAAGAATTAACTCTTTTTCAGAAAAAAAAACAGTCAATTTTTCTCAGTTTTTTCTTTTAGGAATAATTTATTATGGTATAGTTTGCCAAGATGGTTCAAAATGTTTCTTAAAAATGGTTTTGGAAAAGGCAAGATGGGAAGGGCAAAACGTTCGAGAATGATGTTCAACAAAATTTAAAGGATAGAGAAAAGCATCCTTCAATTTGCCTTTGTTTCATGTAACATTGAGAATGGGTTCCTAGCAGTTCCTAACATGAAGTGGGCCTGGACTCACCTGTTAGCAACTGCTATGGTTATGTACATAAGTAGCATCATACTCACAATTTATATTTTTGTTTCAGTTATTCTGTTAAAAAATCTGGCAAGCCAAATATTTCCTACCTTAAGGTTTCATGGATTACAAATTTATATATCTGTTTGTGCTTTGAATATGTCAACAAGCTGAAATTAATAAAACAACATTTAGTTGGACATTCTATGCCGTTTATGATAATATAGATCAATTGAACATTTTTTTTAAAAAATTACCTTCAAAGGGAAATTTTCAGAAGCCAATACCCAATATATAGTGCATAATTTTACAGTCTTTGTTTTTCTTTTGTAAGATTCGCCTAATTTTAAAGTCTGCGTTTGATCAGGCGTTGATCTTCATTGATAAAAGAGGCAACATGTCTAGGTTAAAAAAACATAAATAACCATACAAATAACCATTGACTTGATTGCCATCTGTACCTCTCTCTCTTTACCATTGTCCATTGACCACCTCACCTAGAACTTGTACATAGGTGGAAAAAAAACCAAGTTTGACTAGTTCAAGTGGGGGAATCTTACAGGGCACTGTGTCGAAATCGATATGGAAATCGCTTAATTAGGTTCGCACAAGTTGTTATATGGTCCTACTTAATTAGGCTTGCACGAGTTGTCTACTCCTATGTATACATGACACGATGAAGGTGGTGAATGAAGCTAGTGGGTGCAAGCGTGCAACTGCAACGGCAACAGAATTGAGTCTTTGCTCTTCTCCTTGTTCTTCCTCCATGGCCAGGAAGAAGATGGCGGCGGCGTCCGCGGCGGCTCACGAGCTCCTCACCACCCTCCTCGCGGCCGGCACCGCCGCTCTCCGCCAGCCGGCGCGGCCCAACAACCGTTCCCCCGCCGTCGTCGTCCACCGGTGCGTCCCCCCGGCGGCGCGGCTGGCCGCCGGCGCCACCACGCTGGTCGTCGACGTCGACGGCGCGCTGCTCCGGTCGGGCTCCCTGTTCCCCTACTTCATGCTCGTCGCCCTCGAAGCCGGCGGCTTCCTCCGCGGCCTCGCGCTGCTGCTCCTGTACCCGGCCATCGCCTGCCTGCTCGCGCTCGGCGGCGGCGGCGGCGACCTCGCCGTGCGCGCCATGGCCGCGGTCTCCTTCTGCGGGCTGCGCGCGGGCACGTTCCGCGCCGGCCGCGCCGTGCTGCCGCGGTGGCTCCTGGAGGACGCGGCCGCCGAGGCGCTGCGGGTGGCGAACGGCGCCGCCGCGGCGACGAGGGTGGTGTGGGCCAGCGCGATGCCGCGGGTGATGGTGGAGCCGTTCCTGCGGGAGTACCTCCTGCAGGCGCCGCCGGCGGCGGCCGTCGCGGCGCGGGAGATGGGTACGGCGTGGGGGTTCTACACCGGCCTCGTGGCGGAGGACAAGGTGGTGACGTCGGAGCTGAGGAAGAAGGCGGCGGCGGCGGCGACGTGGTGGGGTTCTCCGCTGGAGACTCCTCCTCCGTGGCGTTCCTTCGCAGCCCCCTGGCGTCCGTGTGCAAGGTACGGCTCGACGAAATTAAGCCATGCACGACTTGACACAAAGCTGACAGTGATGCGATGCGATTGACCTGACCATTTTTTGAGTTAATTTGGCAAGATCATTCACCGTCGTTGTCTCTGCCCCGCGCGCGCGCGCATGCAGGAGGTGTACGTGGCGAGCGAGGAGGAGCGGATCAAGTGGCGGCGCCTGCCGCGGCGCGAGTACCCGCGGCCCCTCGTCTTCCACGACGGCCGCCTCGCCTTCCTCCCGACGCCGCTCGCCGCCGCGGCCATGTTCACCTGGCTCCCCTTCGGCGCCTTCCTCTCCCTCCTCCGCCTCGCCGCCTCCCTCGCACTCCCCTACCGCTACGCCACCGCCTTCCACGCCGCCACCGGCATGTCGTGGCGCCTTCGCGGCGCGCTTCCCCCTCCTCCTCCGACCGCCGGCGAGGGCGGCCAGCTCTACGCGTGCAACCACCGCACGCTGATCGACCCGGTGTACGTCTCCATGGCGCTGGACCGCCCCGTGCGCGCCGTCTCCTACAGCCTATCCCCCGTCTCCGACCTCATCTCCCCGATCGGCCCGTCCGTCCACCTCGCTCGTGACCGCGCGCGCGACGGCGCCGCCATGGCGCGGCTGCTCGGCGGCGGCGCCAGCGTCGTGGTCTGCCCGGAGGGGACCACCTGCAGGGAGCCGTACCTGCTGCGCTTCAGCCCGCTGTTCGCCGAGCTCGGCGGCGCCGCCGGCGTTGTGCCCGTCGCGCTCGCCGCCGAGACCGCCATGTTCTACGGCACCACGGCCGGCGGGTGGAAGGCCGTGGACCCGTTCTACTACCTCGCCAACCCCAGGATGTGCTACACGGTGGAGTTCCTCGACAGGGTGGACACGGCGGCGCTGGTGGGAGAGGGGAAGGCGGCGAGCGTCGACGTGGCCAACCGGGTGCAGCGGATGATCGCGGCGGCGCTCGGGTACGAGTGCACCATGCTCACGCGCAAGGACAAGTACCTCATGCTCGCCGGCAACGATGGCACCAAGTGAAGTGAGAGCGCGCGTGTGCACACATACATGTGCATGCGTGCATCATCAGTCCGTTATGGTGTGGCTCCATCCATGTAACAATATCGGATGATTGACAGCTTGCCATTACATATACTCACATATATAATTAGTATACTAAAGAGCACAAAAAGGGAGGAAACATAGTGGTATTACTGTTACAGTTCTTGTTTTATAGAAAATGTTCGATATTTGTAGATTTCGTGATGCCTTTACTTCTTATTTCTGTGTTTATTAAAGATATTTCCCTTCTGTATGATGTAGCAGAGATTTAACTGGACATTAAACGAAAAAAAAAGTTAAATCACCCTCGCTATCAGGAGATGGGTTTTATGTCGTTCTTCAGTGTGATCATCAGATCAATCTTGTCTGAATGGTTACGTAACTACGTTCCGAATCATGTCACAAACCTGTGACACTCGCCAAGGTTGTCATGAGCATAGTCTCGCTTAGCCGATTCGGGATGAATTCTCAGCAGTTAGCGCCCACTAATAAGATGGAGCAGGAGGGGCCATCTGCCAAGCGAGAACTTTCAGAATAAGGGATTCAATTCACGTGCCTCTCTGGAATCGACACTCAATTCACATTACTTTCAGAATTGGAAGGTCAATTCTAGAGAGACACCCGCATTCAGTCCCTGATTCTGAGATTTCTCTTGACCAGCTGATCTTTCATCTCTTATCACAAACCTCACACGCGGCTCATTTGAAAACAAGACTCCTCACTTGTAACCACAAGGAGTTTTTGGTTGGTTGCCATGAATTTCCTCCACCGGCCATTAAAATAGATTTCCTTACGAGCAAATTTCTAACCATCTACATGAAGAAATGAAATGCAGAAGCTCTGCTACTAGTGCATTGTTGTCGTACTGTAATAAATATCTTTTCCCAGTCATTCCAAGAGTAAAATCCATAGCTAGATATCTGAAGGTGACTGGAAGTTTTGGATCGTGTTTGTAAAAGATCTAGTCTTAAGGCAGTTTGGTTCAGCTCCCACTCCACATGTCTTTGTCAAGTTGGTTACTGACACTGTATCGTACAAGTTTGTTAGTTCTTTGGAGTGAGCGAAATAGCAGAACAATTCGGGCCAACATCGAAATGAAACTAGACATTTCTGTTTTTGGCAAGAATATTGTTTGATGGCATTCACGTCAAGAAACCCGAAAACTGAATCCATGATGAGGAAGAATGAAAGACTATGATTGTGTGATCACCCATTCTAGGCAATCCATAAGGAATCAACCTCCGATTCAGATACTAGAATCTCCTTTCATCACAAAAAAAGAAGACACCTTTATGGTTCACCTTATGATGACATAAACAGGATTTCATTGATGAACTGCATGCGGTGCTGGAGTTGTGGGGTGGTCCAACCCTGGTGGGGGTGATTTCAATTTAGTAAGAACTCAAAGTGAAAAGAGCAATGGGAGTGCTAACCCACATTGGACCTTTTTGTTCAATGATTGGATAATAAATTTGGGTTGATCGAGTTAAAAATTTCAGGAAGGAAATTTACCTGGCCAATAACCAGGAGAATTTGATCATGGCTGCCATAGACAAAATTTTTGTTACCACTGACTGGGAAAGTAAGTTCCCCCTCTCTTTGGTCAAGGCCTTACCTAAGTATGGCAGTGACCATGCCCCCTGATGATAACCACAGGGAGAGAAAAGAGACTACTACGAAGCTGTTTCGTTTTGAGAAATGGTGGTTAGGGGAGGCTGACTTTGGGGAATTGGTTAGAAAGGTTTGGAATATGCCGTGTAGTGAAGCTAATCCTATGGATATCTGGCAGTATAAGTTTAGGCTCCTTAGAAAGAAGGCAAGGGGATGGGACATTAATGTCTCTGCTAGTAAGAAGAAGAGGAAAAAAGAGTTAATCTTAGAGTATGACATCTTAGATAGGTTTTCAGAAGACAGTCAGTTAACTGACCAGGAAAGAGAGAGAATGAAAGATATTGTAAAGAACTGGACCACATCTGGCTACAGGAGGAGACTGCAGCTAGACAGAGGTCCAGAGATAGAATTGTTAAGGAAGGGGACAGAAACACTGCTTATTTTCATGCAATAGCTAACCAAAGGAGAAAGAAATTTTATTCTAAAATTGAGGGCCTAATGGCCTCGTGGATAAAACTGAAGATATTTGAAGTAGCAGTAGGTTTTTACAAAGACCTTTTTGGTTTGAACCCAGGCTAAACATGAGGTTAGACAGGGATTTTTGGGGAGAGTCTGAGAAGTGACTGAAGAGGAAAACAACATTTTTGGATGAAATGATTTCTGAAGAGGAGGTGAAGAAAGCAGTGTTTGACTCTTATGCTGAGGGGGCTCCAGGGCCAGATGGCTTTTCTTTCCTCTTCTATCAGAAATTCTGGGATGTGATTAAGGATGATTTCATGAATATGGTTAGGGACTTTGAGCGTGGAGGATTAGATGTTGGCAGACTAAACTATGCCATGCTGACTCTAATCCCAAGGAAAATGATGCTAAAGAGTTGAAAAAGTTTAGACCTATAAGTCTTCTAAATTGTAGTTTGAAAATCATCACCAGGGTTCTAACCATGAGATTGAACAAGATTTGTGAGAGATTGATCTCTCCAAATCAGAGTGCTTTTATAAAGGGGAGATTTATCTGGAGAGTGTGGTGTGTGCCATGAAATAATTCATTCTGTTCATAATAGTAAATCTCAAGGGCTAGTTCTGAAACTAGACTATGAGAAAGCATATGATAGGGTGAACTGGGACTTCCTTGAGGAAGTGCTTAGGCTAAGAGGTTTTTCTGAGAAATGGATAGGATGGATAAATAGTATCACTAGAAGTGCCAAAATGTGTGTGAGAATAAATGATGTTAATAGTGGTTATTTTAATGCTGGGAAGGGTCTGAGGCAAGAGGAGACCCCTTGTCACCTCTCTTATTTAATATTGTTGTAGATGTCTTCACAAAGATGTTGAGCAAAGCTGCAGCAGAGGGTAAGATTAGAGGCCTTTTGTGTGACTTCAGACCTGAAGGTGTCATCAGCTTGCAGTATGCTGATGACACTATTCTGTTTGTAGAAAACTCTGTGGAATGTGCTAGGAATCTGAAGTGGATTTTGAGCTGCTTTGAACAAATCTCTGGCATGAAAATTAATTTCCATAAAAGTGACCTGCTAGCTATAAATATGGATGAGCAGGACATTAATGTCTTTGCTCAGATTTTCTGTTGTAAAAAAAGTGACTTCCCTATGAAATACCTAGGTGTATCTTTGCACCATAGTAATTTGAAGAGAGAAGACCTGCAACCTGTGGTGGATAGCTAATGAAAAGAATTGAGGGTTGGAAAGGTAAGTTGCTCTCTTATGGGGGTAGATTGGTACTGCTGAAAGCATGTCTTTCCAGTATTCCCATTTACTTGCTTTCAATCATTAAATTCCCTAAGTGGGCAGTGGATGAGATCAACACCCATATGGCCCACTTCTTCTGGGATAACTCAGAAGAGAAGCATAGATTTCACCTAGCCAGATGGGGCCTGGTGAGCCAGAAAAGGAATATGGTGGTCTTGGGATCACTAATATCAGAGAGATGAATATGTGCCTGTTAGCCTCGTGGATTAAAAGATATCATCTAGATGATAATAAACTGTGGAAGCAAATTGTAGATTACAAGTATAGAACTTCCTCTCCAATATTTTCTGCTGTCCTAGGAAGGTAGGATCTCCCTTTTGGAAGGGGTGTTGTGGGCAATGGAGGCTGCGAAACTAGGGTACAGTTGGAAAATTGGGAATGGAAGGAGAGTGAGGTTTTGGGAAGATCAGTGGTTTGGGACATCAAGCTTGGCTATACAATTCTGGGACCTATATATAATTTCCAATGAGCACAACAGTCGGTGGCTGAGGTTTGGGATGGTACGAACTTAAGCTGACTTTTAGGAGAGGAGTAGATATAGAATGTACAATAGATGGCTTGAGCTAGTGGCCATCGCTGAGTCAATTACTTTGGTGGAAGAACAGGATGCTCCTGTATGGATGTATTCTTCTTCTGGGCAATATGATACTAAATCTCTTTATGCTGTGATTTCTTATGGGGGTGTGCAACCGGTGTACACTCCAGCTATCTGGAATGTAACTGTACCCTCCAGGATACATGTTTTCTTGTGGCTGGTGTCTTACGACAAGATACTTACAAGAGTAAACTTAGCTAAGAAAAAAGAAGTTCCTGACAAAACCTGCCTATTCTGTTCTGAAACTGAAACTACAAGTCACCTGTTTTTTCAGTGTGTGGTTGCAAAAGAGATGTGGAGTTTTGTGTCTGATCTGTGCCTGAAAGACATTGGTAGGGATTATGAATCAATTGCGAAGTGGTGGTTGAGTAAAAAAAATATGGTGCCAATGAACATTTTATCCTGTTCTGTTATGTGGAATTTATGGACTCTAAGAAATGCTTTGTGCTTCCAGGGGCATGTGTGGACAGGGATGAAAGAGCTATGGAGGAAGACAAGGAATACGCTGAGGACATGGAGAAAGCTTTGCAAAGGAGAAATGCTTCAACAACTGGACGTCTTCATCGACAAATTGACTTCAAAGCTGGAGGAGGTGCCGAGATTGCTGTGTACCATGGGGAGCCAGGAGAATGGAGGAGATATGGCGCCAGAAGCTGGTAGGAGCGCGGTGAGCCAGGAAGATGGTGCGAACAGAATTTCGAGAGTAGCTGTAATGGGTTCACTACTGAACAACAATGCTGTGACAGTTGGGTGTCACGGGGCAGCGAGTCAGCTGACCCCACCGAGTGCTGTAAGCAGAGACGATGTACCAAAACTCTGTTTCATGTTAATGAAACTAGGGGGCGACCCTTTTCTCTAAAAAAAAAAAAGAAGACACCTTTATCAACCTTCAGTTCCTGATCATATATATGTACTGGTCATGTACTGTAGTTCGAACATTCTTCTTGAATTTAATGAAACGTTTGCAATTACGCAAGCATGGGCACTAATAAATGGGTTAGATAAGATTCTTTTCTTCCAAGGTCTGCCATTCAGGGATTGAGCAAATGCTGCTGATCAACATTTCTGTAGCTCATAAACAAACACAGTGTTGGATTCAATCATGCATGCATGACAAGCGGATTTTTTCAAGAAGGCAGATCTAACAAACAAGAATGCTAACGTGCTATCTATGGCTGCGAGCACGACAAGATTGATATAGGCAGCATTGTACTCCATTAGTTTCTGTTGCACTGATGCTTTGCTGTCATCAGTACAAGTTTGGTAGAGTATTTCCTCAAAAATAGATCAGATTAGGAGAAGACATGGAATGACAATACCAACGTGGAAATTTGTAAACAAAAAAAGATGATACAGATTAAGAATCGATGTGGTCTCAAATCTGTAGCTTTTCTTTATCTCATATTAAAAGGAACAATGACAAGAGTATCATTACAGTTTCTTAAAATAATTTTCACAAATTAATTTAATTGCATCCACATGAATTTTCTCGAACCCAGGTCCACATAAACGACCTTACAAGTTGTTTTTTTCCTTACATTATTATTCGTTAATCACTTAATCTTGAAGAGGTTTGATACATTTATGAAAGGATGGAGTAACATGGTAAGGAAGTGGTGTATATTAATGATAAAGAGAATTGCGCCGATAAAGATTTTTGATGATCGAGACAGCCAATTCCCTGGCCTTAAAACTTGGACGAAGACCATTACTGATTACAGTGGTGTTGATGCGATGGCGACTGCACGCAGATAAATATGTACTAGTAAGTATAGTGCTCAAGACAAACCAACTGCACCTTTAATATCGATCAAACTAGATTAATTGCTCTTTATGGAAAATCCAAATAACATTCGCGAAGGCGCCACAGCTGTTGTATAGCCATAAATTCATTTTGCGCACGAACACTGAATCCCTGAATGGCCTACAATTGATTAAGCAACTATGATCCGGTGTTCCGGATGAGCTACAACACCTATCATGCTAAAAAATTTAGACCAATTTCAGGTATTGCATTAAAGACTGCATGAAAATTCAATGAAGCGGAGCCTTCCGATTCCTCTTGGCCGGCGCCTATGCCACCGCCTTATTATTAGCGTTATTAGCAGACAGCAGTGGTGGTGCAGAACGATGAACATTGTGGAAAGCTTGATCGATCATCTCTTTGAACATTTTACAAGCTGAAAATTTTAGACCAGGTCAAATGGAAGCTCTAACCAGAAACAACACGGTGTCCAAATTTCCACAATAACTACATAGAATTGCGGGGATTGCGACATGTAATTAGCCATAACTCAAGGCATGGTAGCCATGTAAGCGTTATTGTCATGGAATAAAATTCAGAGCATGCCATGTCTGTGAGATTTAGACCTGAAGTTTCTGTTCCCTGCTGACAGCATGGGTGACAAGCTGGTCCAACAAGTGCACCGAAGATGGAATGATGAGTTCGGTGAACTGGAGTTTTCCAATTTCCCTGAAAGATGGAGACTTGAAGGGGGTGGCCAGTCGGCGACCGTCGCCGCCGGCTTGTCCGTGTTTTGGACGGCCGCGCCGGAGAAAGATGCATTTGTATTGCCGGCTTGGTCAAGTACTTTGCGGTCAGCATTTGTCAATTTCAAATTTGGCTTGTGAGCTAGTCAAAGCTTTAACATCTTACAACCAGCTAAGCGTGTGATTTGTTTGATGTCAGGTTAATGCAAGGCTGTGACCTGATTGAAACTGGCTTCAACCACTGTGCGAAATGGGGGCTTGGACTCAGTAGTTCAGACACAAATCTCAGATGGGTCAAAATCAGACAGTTAGAAGTTACCTGTTACTTGAGAGAACCAGCTTATTTGACTATCTACTGACATGGAAGTAAGTATTCTCTAGCTCAATTCAACTGAATTATCCCCTGATCAACACCATCTATGGTCTAGCTCAGTTCAACAGAATAATCCCCAGATCAACACCATCCCTGTTGGAACATTTAGTATCGTAAAACCTTGACCATTGACCAAGACACGTAACAGTACACGTTAATCGGGCATTAAAACACCGACAACTTAAATAGACATAAAATTTGGTAAGCTGAAACAGCTAGACAGGTGAAACCGGAGTTCTAGCAGCAACAGAAGAGTAACCAAACCCAAGAGCCCCTGAGCCAAAAGAATCGCTGGTTTGCGTCCTGATGAACTAACGAACCAGAGTAGTTCAGTGTTTGCAAGGTTCAGAATTCAGAGCATGCAAGTGCTTGTGCCAGCTCAGTCGCCCCACCGTGCTGTTGGTGTTTTCGAAGCAGGAGTGGAGAAAGATGCTCATTATAAAGCGGGACAATATTTGGTGTAAACTACCTTTTTGGTTGAACAGTGAAACCTATTCAGAAAATACACTAAGATGTTTTCTGACAAAGTCAAACAAAAACACAGATGTAGATCGGATGGTGAGAAACAAGCATAAAAAATTTCAAGTTTCAAACTGAATTTCGTTTGGAAGATAAAAAAACACAAGGAGAAAAATGACAAAAATACAGCACATGTACCCCCTCAGTTTCAATATAATATTTTTTTAGCTTTGAAGTTTAAAATCTCTATTTTTAACCATTAGTTTTTAAAAGTTGTATAGTTTAACATCATAAGATACATCAACTATAGATTGTAATTGTTTCAGAAATTTTTAGGACCTTTAACTATGTTTTTGGTGGAGTTTTCAACTTTTGTTTAGTGTTCATTGGATATCCACCCTGACACATCACTCCAACATTGTTATCCAATTCAAATTGTCCCCTGCATCTGTTGAAAGGAATTCGAGTTCAAATGCAAGTGACCGATTGTCCAATGAGTTCAAAATCAAGCATTTAGGAGTCTCCAATACATCAAAATCAAGCAGTTTAGGAGTCTTTGATAGTTAAAAATCAGGCATTTAGGGGTTGCGAGCGACCGAGTAACTTTACCTTTTCCAAAGCCTAGTCGCTATAGTCAGCTACCGAGCATTTAGGAGTGGTTAACTATCTCCATTGGAACATTTCTGAAACTCTTCCAAAGCCTAGTCGCTATAGTCAGCTTTTCGTAAAGTGACATTTCTCTTGCATTCTGATAAACATTTACCTCACAAAGTGATTTAGCTGATGCATTTAAAAGTAATCCAACACTATGATCTAATTCAAATTAGCTACTGCATCCATATTGAAAGGAACTCGAACAGTCAGTAGTCAGTAGTCCTTTAAGCCTCCGATCGGCCAAAATCAAGCAGTTTGGGAGTTACAAGTGACTGAATAACTTTAAACAACCATCCCATCGAGATATTTCTGAACCCTTACAAAGCCTAGTTGCCATGGAGTCACCCTTGATAAAGTTGAAGGTTAGTTTTTTATGTATAATCAGGTACGTATTGCAAGATAAAATAATGACAAATTTGAGGTTTTGCGTTAAAGGGCAAAAGAGATTTCCTGTTCTTTGGTGCATTTGATATTGAGTTTATTCCTGTTCTATTGCATTTGATATGGAGTTCGGTGTTATAATTCTGGGTGCAACCATAGTATTACATCAACTATGGATTGTAACTTTTTGAGAACCTTTAACTATGCTTTTTTGGGTAGAGTTTTCAACTTTTGTTCGGTTTTCACTGAATATAAACCCTATTACTTTTAACCCTATTCTCTGATTCAAACTAACTTCCACGTCCATGTCGAAAGGAACTTCAGTTCATATGCAAGTCTCCGATTGGTCAAAATCATGCAGTTTAGGAGTTGCCACTGATTGAACATCTTACCTATCTCTAAAACCCATACTGTCTATTGAACAACATACTTAATAGCATATCACTGCTATGCGTACGGCTGGTTACAAGTGGCCCAGCCGTACTACTAATGCAAATCTCAGCAGATTAGTTGGTTTCATGCACGTATTTGTATTGGTGACAACACAGAAGTATGTGAATCATTTCCTTTAATATCATGCGTTACTAACCCATACTTTATATCATGTTTGTTACTAACCAAGCGTTAAACGTAGTAAAATATATCCGTTCATTTTTTTTTTTCAGCATGACAATGGAGATAGTTCATCTCTAGGACCGTCGCAATCCAGTAAATGTCAGCCAAAGTTTAAACATTGGCCAAGGATCATGTTATACAACTGCAAGGCTTCTGCGTGGATGCTGAAAAATAAAACTTCCTCCGCAAAATCTGATGTATCAAATGATATAGGGGTAGGCTGCAAAACAGGAGTGAGTCACCTACTAACAGAGTTCCCAACCACAAAATAGAATTGATACATTGTTACACGGCCCGGCACCATCGATGACAAAGGACGATGAATACTAATCCGGCAGACGTAGCAAGTACAAAAGCTGTCCAGTCTCATTGTCTGGTCACATCCAAACAGTTGATCAAGTTTCTTTCACAGCTTGTTTGCTTCTCCTTTGGTGCACATCCCAGTTGAATACCCGAGCAATGGTAACCTGACAAAGATATTCCACAGCTTACAAGATAATAACTGTATGCTCATTGCTCAGCCACCCAAATTGAAGCATTAAAACTAGTCATAACCATTTTACCTGAGTGATCGTTTGTTGGTCTCGCAAGAACTGAAGATCAGCAATAAGGACTTCTAAACTGCCCTTGGCATTTTCCAGGTTTTTTTTCAAGAGGGCATTGGCCTGCAAAATTTCAGGGACTGAGAGGGCTAAACCGAAACCAACGCCAACAAGTACAAGAATGGTCAATAACCTCATCACATGAGTATTCCAGCATCACATTTGCACCCAACCATAGACACACTGAATCGGTATCCTCAATTTTTGCACGGGAGTAGATACCCTCGGATAATTCAAAGTCTGCTATGAGTGCCTGCAATGATTAATGAGACGATGAGGGTAGTTAATTTTCACTGAAATTAGCTGCTAAAGACGCATTTAGCATTTACCATGGTTGCGTAGAAGAAATTATTGAGGAAGTACTGCATAAATCCACAAAAATGTGCAAGCAGGTTTAACTGGAACCTACAGATGAAATGATTTGATTCACAACAGGACCAATGTTAAAAAAGCGGCCGCCTTGGCGCTAGGCGGAGCTCCACCGCTTCGCTTTCAACTAAGCTGTTAATTAAGTATTTTTCTCTATTTTTCCAATAAATAAGTGCTAATATGCAATGTTTTCACTATTTTTCTCTATCCTTTTATGTTTATTTGCTACAAGTACAAACGCCTCAGACTTCCTAGCACCGCTTAAGCGTCGCCTAGACACACCTAGGCGCTAGGAGGTGCTCAACCGCCTGCTTAGTTCTTCCGCTCTTTAAAATACTGAACAGGACACATCATGGCACATGGATAAGTATGGCTTAGTATGGATAAGTATATGGCTTAGCGCCAGCAAACAAAATCCCAATTGCTGATATTCAGCTACGAAAACCTTTACCAAAGATAACAACTCTGTGATTGCTTTGCTGAAACTCTAGTTATATTTCTTGTTCTTTCAATTATCATACTTGAAACATGTCGTGCAAAATCCATATTAGGTGTATATCTGATCATATTCCATAAACACAAGATGACTAGCCAATATCAACTCCCAGATAAACACAGTCAAATTCTTGTACAGCAAATAAATATTGAAAGCAAAAATCCAATGCAAACAATGGTTTAAAAGTTATAGTAATAGCACATGATCTACATCTTTGAGGAAGGAGAACATAGGTCAAATAGACTAACAACCTAACACCCTCAAATAAGATAAAGCACCCATCACACAAAACATTTTTAAGGGCTCCTCTACCAAAACAGGAAAGGGTACAAGTGCAACTGCAATATATACATGTAATGAAGTCATCATCATGAAAGAAATGTAAATGTTGATATGTGGTTTCTAGAAATTGTACAGACCTCACCCAAAGCCTTTTTAGCTTGTAATGTTGCCACAGTATCCAAGCACTTCTCAATATCAGGAATTTTTGCCTGTAGCAAGAGAATGTGAAACTAATATGTTACGTATGCTGCCATTAATACCCATAGTAAAAAATTGATGTATAAGTTATTTTGACCAGAATGATGATTTAAAAGTTCTGGATGATCAATAAGTTAGGTTTTTATATCATTAATTCAAAACTTAAAACTTTTAATATGTAGTAGCTTCTTCTCCCGACTGCATCATGAAGATGTAAAGGACTTTGGTGATCTAAATCGAAGATTGAAGAGAAAATCCTGAGATGCAAACCAATTTGCACTTCAAATCATAAGCTGGGCGATATGTTAAGCAACATTAAGATGGCACAATTCGGATTAGCATCCCTCCTAAATCTAAGCCAAAAAGGAGCACCTGAAGTTCTCTTTGTTGTGCCAGAAGTTTCATCTCCACAACCTTGTACTGTTGTAGCCTGAAAAAACAAGGTAACACAATGGTTACATTTTCCTCAAAACAAAGCACAATCAAGAAAGAAGTCATAAATTTTTATACGCAACAAATAAGATTGTGACAATAATGGATGTATCCCGACCCTGTATTTTCCGATGGCCCTAAGATTACTCCAATTGAGTTCGCAGTTTCCACAGGCAAAAAATCCTCAGTTTATTAACCCAGCTTAATGCCATACAGCGGGTAGAATTAACTTAAGAGGGGTGGTTTCATGCTCTATTAACACTTCGCACAAATCTCGCTGCATAGTTATCGTTTGGCAGATTAGTACCAAAATCCTTGGCCCACTCCATCCCCCAAACAGTTATTAACCTAAACTAATTTCCTGCAACATGACAAGGTGGCAACAGCCAATGGCTAGGTAGTCCTTTTTGCTCCGATATGGGATCAACAATTCAACATCATCACCATCACCGTGCAGCTGGATTCAAGATGCAGTCTGCAAATGCGCACCAATCACATGATGCCCATGAGCGTCATCAACATTCAGCAAGACTTGATAGCCAAAGCTACATATCGTCATCAACATTCAGCAAGACCTTCACAATACTGCAGCGACATCCATATATCGCTACAGTTAGCGAGGACCCAATTAGTTTAGCAAATCAGTACACCAAGCCCAGCAGAACGAGCTGGGGAAGAAAGGACCCATCAGGTCTCATCGAGTCTGGAACTTGCAGAGATCCAGGCAAAGATGGACCCAGCAGAACCTCTAAAACCCCGCATAAATCCTTCAGGCTCCCAGTTTGTCTAAGAAGAAGTGGCCGCAACACCTACTCAGACAAGGGGACAGCGCGCTGCTAGGATCCAGGTAAAGCAGTCGCCTTTCCGCAAGCTACGAGTCCGAGGAACCCGCAGAGAACCAGACGGCGGATCCAGGGCAAGGATCCAGACACTTGATACCACGACGCAAGGCTACCGATACCAATACGCGATTCCGGATCAAGCGCGCTCCGGGTCATGCTGAGATCCCTAGGCTACGAAAGTACCAGTTCACAGCTAGAGGGAGGTGAGGGGCTTAACCTTTCTTGGAGGAACGCGAGGGCGGAGTTGACGTCGAGCCCGGCCTGACGGAGGTAGGCCTCCACGTCCTCCACGAAGGCCGCCGCCGGGATGCCGCGCCGGGATTCCACCCCCTGCGGCGTCGACGCCGTCGCGCCCGCCGCCGCCATGAGAGAACGCGAGAGACAGTGAGAGAGAGAAAGAGAGGGCCCAAGTGGACGGGAGAGGCGGCGGACTGAATGAGGCCCAAACAGAGGACAGTCTTTGAAGCGGAAGGCATGCTGTTTGCAAGGTGGGGCCCACCAAGTTCAGCCCAATCGTCGAACGGTGATTCAGTAGGAATGGGCTGAACCAAATAAATCGGCAAGCATCATCCAGCCCATTTGTGTCTCTTTACTGGGCTGATTGGTGTTAGACCACGGTTTACTTTTTTTTATTAGTTTGATTATTTGTGTTTTTACAAATATTTGCACAGGTAATCTTCCCCTAAAAAAAGATATATATATATAACCTAAGTTTAAAGTGTTTTTGATGATATAATAACAATACTTAATAATTAAATAAATATTAATAAAAATATATGTTATTGGTCAAAATTTAAAGAGAAAGTAAAAAATAATATATATTTGAAAGGTAGAAAATAAACCAACGCTGAAAGAGAGCCAGAAATAATATATATTTGATGGGACCCGTTGCCCTCACGGGTGGTGGCTTTCTCGCCGCTAGAAAGAGAGCCAAAAAAACCGAGGCAATGTGTGAAGCAGCAACAGGCAAAGCTAGAGAAAATCACAATTCAACTAGCAGGCAAGAGAATCACGCCAAACTACTCTCTCTCTCTCTCTCTCCGGCGACGATTCTGGCTTTAGGCATGTTGAACAAAGAAAGGCTTCAGGCTGCTTCCATCACAAAGAAGGCCACACAAGAGCTCGCACAACCCTTTCCCTCCACCAGCACCCACATACACGCGCTGCATTGGCGTGAGGTGCTCACCCATGTACGGGTCGTCTTTTTCCAGAGGAATGATTATGGATCAGATGATTCCGGACTAGGTCAGTGATGTCACGATGTGATCTAAAGACGATGTATATTCCTCGCTGCAGAGGGAGGTGCCGTGCAAGTAGTAGTCGAGTTTGACGGCAAAACGTACGTACGTGCACAGACGAGGCCGATGCCCGGCCACCACGACCGCATGTCTGCACGCTAGCTTGCTGGTTTACTTCCACGAACACACACATGCTGCAAGCAGTGACGGAGCTAAAATTTTTAAGAGATGGGTGTTCAAAGTTATCAATTACTAGACAAAGAAGCATGAGAAATATTGTTTAGAAAATACTTGGCTGAACTTCTAAACTATAATTTTCAGGAATAGAAAACGAATTTTACATCAGATATCTAGAATTTCTCATCACTTTGTGCATGAATAATGTAACATAGCTCAGGAATTATTGTTTTTGCACCAAAAATCATAGGTGTTCAAGTGAACACCCATGAACCATGGTGGCTCCGCCCATGGCTGCAAGGAAGAAGAAAGCTTCAGTGTAGGCAAAACCCTTCGTGTATTTTGATTTTTTCCCCTTTTTTAAATAAGCTGACTCTTATAATACCTATTGTATGACCTGATTAATAATTACAAGTTTACAACCATATCAAAGAACTGAAACAATCGGTCTCACTAGTACTTGCATGAATCCAACCCTAGTTAACACACACAATCACCTAAATTATTTCAATGTGACCAGAATCCAGATATTCTCCCATTAATACGAGAGAAATGTAAAATGCATCTCTCATAAAGGGGTACCTACACCGGGTTTTAGCTAAACCGACAGCCCTCAAATAGTCCTGCATGTCGGCGATTACCGTTCACACATAGCACAATTTGAGGGCTGTCGGCTTGGAAATGATTTGAAGAAACCGATGTTGAACACCCCCTTTCACTTCTGCCACTAACTCTGCGTCTGGCGGGGCTACTCCTGGTGCTCACCATTTCTGTAGTAGTGGTGGTTATTGTTCCTGCTCCACCATCCGTTGCAGCACCTCATTTCTATGTTCGCCCCGCCGCCGAATATTGTCGACCAGATCAAATACAGGGCAAACGCAATAGCGAGTGCCCCGTAGGACAGCACCCAGCCCGTGCCCGGTGGCCATTGCAGCGGCTGAGGCGTAGCACGGCAGAGTCCAGGCGGCACCACTCGGTACGCGCCTCCTGTGGTGAAGATGAACGCGTCCTTGCTGTTGTCCTCGTTGAAGGACAGCACACGCCCCAGGATGACGGTGCCGCTACCGCGGCAGGGCATCGGACTGCTCCTGGAGCACCTGAGGTTGGGGATGTGAGAGGAGTAGCGCTTGTGGCTCTTGCTGCCTCCTGGGGCTTCCACACCGGTCCTCATGGTGGAGGCATACATGTACAAATATCTGCAAACATGAATATACCACAATCAAACTAGGATAGCTAGGAAATATTTGTCAACAAATGATAATATTAACAATTTTAAGCCACACAATCGTCCGTGGGAGACATTTGTGCACACACCTTCCTGTCAGTGAGAGATCCGCATGTCCTCGATAGACAAGGCCACCCACAATGGATGGCATCCTGCCATCTGCGGGGCGGCCGTGGCTAATGATAGTAACATTAGATGAGGAGGTGCTGTAGCTACCAGCTTTGTTGGTGATCAAGTACACCTTCTCCTTCTGTTGCTGATATGCACATTAGATCGAATCAGTACTCATTCCTCCGATTGGTTCAAGAAAAAAATAGGACAATGCATGTAAGGTACCTGGTCGACACTGGCGCAGTACAACTTGGACGACATCTCAGAATCGAAGTTGCATCCGCTGGGGTTGTTCAGACCCGTGGCAAACATCTCGGGCTTGTCCATCTTCCGAGCGCCACGGTTGTTGGTTCCTCCCCTTTCTCCTGAAAAAATCAAAACCCCAGGGTGAGAAAGTATTGAGAACTTGCTTCTTCCACATGTATGGATCTGCTGAATGTTGATGCATTCATTTACATACCCGTCATACTGCCGACATCGAGCCTGATGATTTTGCCCAAAAAGGAACTACCGTTCGTTGAGAAATCACCATGCCCGGTGATGAGGTACAGGTACCCGTCACTGTCGCTGGGCTGGAACAGGATCTGGCCTCCATGCTGCTGGTAGGAGTAGGATGTGTGCGGCTCAGGCAAACACATTGTGAAGATCCTCCTTACTTCAGATGGATGAGCTCGAGTCGCCTAGCAGAAGAAGGGCACAAGATCATTCATGTGTGTTGGCCAAAGAACTAGCTAGTAGGCAATCTAGCTTTGAGGCCTCTTTAATTTGGAACACACGAATCGCATAGGAATTTCACAGGAAAAAAAAACACTTGGTTTGAGAAAAACTCCTCCAATTCAAAAAGGGCTTGAGGCATTGATCTCGGATGAGCAGAAAATTAATCTCTCTATAAATCTTGGTAGGGAGCTAGGAAGGAGCTAGACAATAGATACATATGTACACTACGCGTATATAAGTCTAATTCACTTCAGTTGTATATATAGTACGCATTGGAAATTAATAGTGAGGGATTGGAATTAAGTTGTACCTCAGAATAGTCAACACCACCTATCGCAGAGAACTCAGCCACGACTAGCTTGTACCGGCACAGCCTCGAACCACTTCCGGCCGCATCACCCCAGCTCCTTCCGACGCTGCAGGCAGGCGAGGTGTGGCTGTCGCAGTTGTAGGAGACGAAGAAGCGGCCGTTGGCCGCGTACTCCGGGTGGAACGCAACGCTCACCAGCTCGAGCACCCGATCGCTGAGGTCCAGGAAAAGGTGGTCGTCGTCGACACGCAGGGCTCTTCCAGATCCGCGTTCCGGCATCGTGGCCAGCCAGACTTGCCGTCTCGGCTAGGCAAGAACACCCGGTCCGAGCCGTCCGGGTGAGCGGCCATGTCGAGGAAAGAGCCCGCGCTGATTCTCTCGAGACACACGGTGCTTTTGTGGGGTTGATGCTGCGCATTGCTCCGTGGAGGAGCAGATGCGCACAGGAGGGGAACTGGGAGCTTCGTCGCCGTCGCCGGGTCAGCGTTGTGGAACACTAGAGCTGAGAGAGACGGGATGCATCTCTGCAAGAGTAGAAGAAAGTAAGTGTGTTACTTAGCTACGTTTTTCTTTTCAAACAAAAGAAAGGTGACCTTTTAGATGATCCACCTTTCTCACACAACATTCAAAAACAACATTGTTTATAAAGAAAGTTATAAAGATCATATGAACATACATGAAATATTCAGAATCTGTGAGGCACAATCTAACACACACAAAAAATCAAGATACGCATAGGATATCCAATCGGAATATACATGAAATCAAGATCCAGGATACACAAATTAGACATGAGGACAAATTAAAGATATATTCGTACGAACACCATATATTTTGTATAGATTCGTCTGCGCGAATCGAGTGAAAACAGATTCATCAAAGGCATCGCTTTACACAAACGATGCATCATGCGGTGTGTGTAGTAATATATACAAAGGTTCAACTAATGTTCCACAATTCGATGTAACCATAGAAAACAATTCAATAAGAATCCGCACGGCTTCCTCCAAACATCCATGGATAGGAGCAAAACTAGTCAATGTCTATATAAGGGGAATTCCAAATTCTTTTTTCCCCAAGTAATTAGAAGCATGAAGACCATGTCTATATAGGGGGAATTCCAAATTCTTTTTCCCCCAAAGAAATTAGAAGCATGAAGAACAAATGCATCATCATCTCAGTAATATACGAAGATTCAAGTAAACTTTGCGCAAGTCAACGCGGGTCAATAAAATTTTGCATAGCTTGCTCATAAAGCAAAACTAGTCAATATTAATTTATCAAATTAGGACACATAAGAAACCCAGACCCAGAAAAGTAACCCCGCTTAAACAAAAACAAAAAGATGCAAGAAGCTAGAAGAACAAACGAAAAATACTACCTCCAAAAATCTGAAACCCCACCGCAATCATCAACCCCTACATAGAGGTGGCAGATCCGGTGAGGCAATGGCGCCTCTACCGGCTCCATCGGCGGCGGCGCTGGATGGATCCAGCCAAGGCGGTGGCGGCTGCCGGGGGATGGCTTGATTCAGCCATGTCTCAATGGAGAAGGCGAGGCAGGAGAAGGATCTAGCCATGGTACGGTGGCGGTGGGCTGCCTGCTGGTCACAAACGCCGGGAACCTCTAGACCCGTGAGGAAGATTAAGAGAAGTGAGAGGAGAAATGGGAAGGAGCGGCCTCAAAGCAAACCATATGAGAAGGCTTCGTGCAACTAACTAGGCTGCAAGCCTGCAAACATGGCACGTGACCACGTGAACGATGGCCAGAAAAGGACAGGGACATACTAGTAACCAATCATTTCTCCCATAAAATCTCATAGATTAATTATCAAACAAGCACGAAGAACAAGGCAGTGAAACCAGAGAAACTACTTCTAATAAATCCAGTCGATCACGTTAGTCGCACCATCAGTGCAGAACATTTGATTACGTACCGTGCAGAGGAAAGCCCGGACGATGGCCAGCGCACGCACCGTCAGAGATGTTCATGTCCTCGAACTGCTCCCTCAGCTTTGCATCGTCCATCGCGTTGCAGCAGCTGACCCCAGTGTGGCCGCAGAAATCCAACGGTTCTGTCAGCATCACCGGCGCCCCTACAGTGAACAGAAAGGTGATTGAAATATATTTAAGTACAGCATCGCAACTAATATATATCATCACAGAAGAAATAGCAAACGGCGGCAACTTACCTGAGCCCGCGCAGACTGGCGTGGGAGAATCAGACGATGAAGAAGCAGGAAGAAGCATAAAGCTGAGAACCATGAACTGCGCAACCACGCGAATCATCTTCTGCTGCTGCTTCTTCATGACTGATTGGTTCAAGTGTCGCGTTTGGACGACCCGTAGAGAGGAGGGGCTGGGAGCGGCTTTATATTGGTCGACGAGGGCTGGAGCAGTCTAGAAGCCCTGCTCAGCAATGTGCGTCTTCGGCACGCGAACATGCTGGCCGTTCGATCAACTCAGGATTAAGGGGGCTGATTAACTGGCAATTCGTTTAATGACTCAGGGAAAATGGTTCTGGTTAACTAGTTTTGGCATGGATATTCAAAACACAGGCAAGAGCCAATACAAAATCATATGTCAAACCTACTACCACTCCGATCCAATATACAAGGAGATTTTAATTATCTGTGTTGTGTGCCAATTCAATATATACACTATTTCAATAAAAAATTCATCAAAGGGAATAATTTACAAATAAATCATGTGTTTGACCACTTATCATTGTTGACTACTATTTTATGTTAGAATGCACATATTTGACTTTTCAAAAATAAATATCTTTTAGAATATTGATTAATAGTTGCAACACTTATCATTGTTGCTCAATACAGTATCTACAACTGCCACTGAAACCTCAGTAGTAGTTAGAGGGTTTTTTTTTTTAGAATAGTAGTAGTTAGAGGTTGATAACAGATGATGAGCACAAAAAAAAAAGTTCTTTTCTACGATACTCATGTTGCCACTTTTGAATGCTTATCTGATATTTTAAGCATTTATGTATTGTTGAAAGTTGTTGGTGAGTCTACTAAATACCATTTACATATATTTAGTGTGCTCAAAGCTACTAAATTCAACTGGAACACGCCGCTATAAACGACATGTAGTTGCGAGGGCAGGAATTCCATGTAAGCATGATTATACGAGATCACATACATGGTGGCTATGTGGCTGCCGAGCCGTTAGGGTGACTTGGATCCCTCTCAAGCATCTTGGTGGCCTGGAGTGTTCCCCCGCGACACAAGTGGCACCGTCCACAGCCTCCGGTTCAGCCACACACTCTTCTTGATCGTGCCACAACGCGTGCAAAATGACAACATACACTTGTCCTTTGCTTCCTCCTCTGCTAAGTAATGGATCCTCACGAGCTCATCACACCATACACCACGTTCATGATGTGCTGCCTTTTTCTAAAGTGTGGTCGCTAATTGCGGCCGCTTTGAAGTTCATTTTGGGTTGTTAATTAGGTCAGTGGGACCGGATAACATATCTAGTTCATCAACAAAATTCCTGCTGACTTTTGAGAAGGAGATGAAAATGGGAATGTGGAACAGGGACTCTTTGTAGTAATCAGCGAATCATGATGAAAGCTTTGGATGGCTGGCATAAACTGCGCGCTGTTCGAACATATGTATTACAACCAAGAAGCATACCTCGCGCGTGTGCTGATCGAATATATCAACAATTGAATGGATCGTACGTGGAGGTACACCAAGCAAGGTAATTAGTAAGCGGTTCATCGATAGTCGATCATGCCGTACGTAGCTAGGCCTGCGTCTTGCAACCCTACAAAAGCTGCGGCGTGTTCAGCCGCCGGCGTTTCTTCCGGTCTAGAAGACCCCTAAAAGCTCCGCTTTTACACGACCCTTTTCCCGTGCAAGATTCTCCTGCCATTTTGCTTAATTATGCTTATCCGGTGCGAACAAAAGCTCCCAAAAGTACGTGTTCTCGATCGAATAATTAAAACAGAGACACATGAGATTGGAACGGAAAATGGATGGGGTGAGGTCAACGTTGAACCTAAGGTCACAACTCACCAACGTTATTTGCCAGGTTGTTTGCGAAAATATCTTGATGCTTCCTCTGCACATGCTGGTCGATCGTAAGCGAAAGCTGTTGGGTTTGGGACAAGGTGCGTCGCAAACGCGTTGAACCTGGGACACGGCCTCCTCCATGGTCTTCAGGCAGGAAATTAGCAGCTGCCTCGATGCTTCCGGGAGCTGGAGAGACGCGGCCAAGGAAGAGAAGAAGAAAAAGAAAAAGCTCGATCCGGCCCACGCACGTCGCAGCAGCGGCCGCATCTATCACTATCTGGCAAAAGAAGGAAGAGGAGCCATCAGGTGAATGAGCGTGTATATATATTTCTTCGAAACTCGATCTAAGGACTTGTTATTTTTTATTCAGAATTGATTGATTCGAAATTTCTGAATGTTACACATAAACATTTCCTGCTATAAGATATACCTACTGGCTACTATCGAAGTCTAAAAGTATTTTGCGAGTTGAGAACAAAGTTGTTTCATTGAATCTAGTGCACAAACAATAATAATATATCAGTATGTTGACGTCCAGTACGTAGCCGTCTCGGTAACACACATAATGAAATTTTGTTCAGTATCTTCCGTAATTGCTAATTGTTTCTTTGGTAAAAGTTACAGGATGGGCGAAGAATAGCACTACCCTTATATACGAAATTTTTCTCAACATTCTTTTTTAAGCAGCCTTTCGGGAGTATCACTCGTTATTTATGGTGCTATATAATATATCCAGACAGTGGCACGCAACGACACAAGTCTAATTTGTATGGTTTTGGCAAGTGCTTCCGGATAACAATGCAGCCATGCACATGTGGCTGCCACGTTTTATCTGCGTCATCTTTAGGAGTGCGTCAAGTCACTAATAACGGTACAAAATGCACCCGCTTTATTCTCATTTGCTTTTTGTTTGGCGATGAACCTTCCAGGAGCGCGCGTCTGGTACGGAGGATAAGCATGCAACTAGCTGAAGAAATCAGAAGGGTGATTAAACAAACCTAGCTAGCTACAAACGAAATCATCACATATATAGTTACAAACCTAGATGACTTTTTCAAAAAGACGACATCATCACATAGTTTCAATGTTCCATTTCCTGCTTGAAAAAGTCAGGGGATTGATGACCTGCAGCTGAAGAAACGAGACGACGTTGAATGGCAGGATAAAATGTTTTCTCGTCAAGAAGCACTGGCACGGCGCCCATTTTCCAGTTGCCGACAACATGAGGTGGGGTCTCTAGCCACTGAAAATTGTTTAAGTTCACTTTTATTTGCGAGCTAGACTGGGCACCAGCAATGGGAGAAATAAAGGCGGTAGTAAGGACTCCTATTGCCGATTTGCCATTGTGAGAGCCGGTAGTAGAGGAGGTAATAACTAAAGCCGGCAATTGCACTACTACCGGCAGTAGCGAGTAAAGAAACAATATTAATTCTCTCTCTTGCTTCTCTCTCCAATGCGCTGTGTGGATCCGTGAACGTGGGAGGCCTGGCGGTTGGGTAAAAACGATTTTGTTATCAACTGTGGGCCCTTCTGATATTCCCTCACACGTGAAAACAAGAATAACTATCGTCGAGTTTACACCGGGCCCAGCTTACTACCGACTTCGGTAGTAAACATTGCTGTTGCTACAAGATATGTTTCATGGTTAGTTCAAGTATTCTACCTCCATCCAACAAGATATGTTTTCCGGGTTTTACATGAACTGCTGTGACATTATGTTTTTTTTTTATCTGTTGAGAAAGTTTCTTTCTTCTCCAGTCTCTAGTTGAATATTTCCAAATCTCAAATATATTGCTTTTAATCTGCTGAAGCAAGATTTTATTCCTACCTGAAGTACATCTCAAGCTGCAGTACCAGAATTTTAACAATTCTGACCCATAAAGATAAATCACCAATGGGTATACTAGTTGTGGTCAATCCTCTTGCTCTACTAGCTTTTCAGAAAAGTTGGAAACTTTAGTTCATTTCAAAGGGTTTTGAGTCGACACACCGATTCAAAATTTTAGAAACTTGCATCCCGAGGCAGAACTATAGCTAAGCGTACAAATCATACAACGGTGTTCTGCATGCAAGCTCCAGTTGGTATACACAGCAGCAAACTTGTTGCCTGGATTTTTTAACTCTAGTTTTGAGCAATAAAGCTCTGTTTGCATTGGCAAAGAAAAAGCTAGCCGTAAGAGAAATTTAGATGGTCTTGTGACATTAACACAAATAAATAAACAATAAAATAAGTAATGTATGGTCAAGTACGGCTTGATATGGCATCACACTTTGAATGCCACACTGCGACCATCTGCCCTGATCGGCCGCTGTAGTCGCGGCCGGCGACAACAAATTAAAGCGTGCACTAACAAGTATATTTTACTACCCGGCCTAACAAAAGAATGGCTACAAATGAATCTCCTTTTGGACTCGATCGCCATGATTGTTGTTAACCTCAGCTAATCAATCCATCCTATCCTGGAGAAGAGATATGGGGGCAAAACGTCGGTCCTCAGTGGTTGTTAATTAGGTGATGAATCGCATCAGCATATCCAGGGAAGCGCATCCCTAGAATTGAGGCTCTTGCGGCCGGGAACCTCTATCTCGTTGGGCCCACGTGGCGATTTTGCTCAGCCGTTGCTGCGAAGACAGCGCAGAAGGACCCCTTGTGCTCATAGTGGAGATGGGGCCTAGAGGATTTTGATCGTCTGCACACTTAGGATTAGACGATTAGTGAAACTAATCCGATCCAGATAGCTTTTCCGTGTTCTTGAGAGCCAGAATTATGCTATATGGAGCTGGGGCGTTGCGTGGCGTATCGTAGCATGGTTATCTTGCCGCGAACGGTTAATTCAAACATAGGTCACATAACTAAGTACTACTCTACTCTGTTCGGCACTAAGGCCAATCTCAATGAACATTTTTATTTCATCGTTTCCAAGAGTGACACGTCAGCTTTATGGTCTTGTTATGTGAAATAAAACTGCATCTCTCAGTGTTCAGTTTCATAAGTTTGCCAGAGCATTAAATTATTGCTACGTGGCACTTAGTTATTGGTTGGGGATGAAAGAAAGACTCTCAATCCAGTTTCATTTGGCTTTCATCATTTTGGAAAGAGTTCCATCATCCTTTCATGAGGATGAAAGGCATCTCCTCTCTTCCTTATTAAATACCATGACATGTCACCACTTTGCTGATGTAGCACCTAATTAACTGCAAATGAAAGAGCCATTGAGAATGGCCTAAATGTAATATCTTGATTTGATGAAAATCAAACTTTTGTAGGAGTAACTTGAGTGTTATAATGGAGAGCTCTTGCGGTTGATAAAGTTAAACTAGAAATTAGAATCCCTTATAATTTGTTAGGTTGGATCGTATATGCACTTCACGCATCAGGACAACAGCGAGCTTGACTTGAATCGTCGTACGTTCATACGTTGACGCATCCGTGCGGCCGCTTTTTTCTACCGTATATACGCTTCTGCTGTCAGCAGTATCCAGTATGAAGTGCTGCAGCTAAAAAAGTAGCGGTGTTGGAATAATGTTAGTACCAAGTGCCATCAGCTTTGTCGGGCGCCCGTCAGACTCGAGGGCAACTTCCGACCAATTTCACATGAGAGAGACGTGTGTCCGCATCAGTGCGACATTGTACTGTTTACATATATATAGCCCGTGGGAAAAGAAAATGCAAAGTGATCTATTTGAAAATTGGGAACCTTTTTCGTGCATAATTTCACACGAAAGATTTTTTTTTTTTGCCAGGGTCACGGAAAGAAGTTCTCCGATCCGTCCCTGTATATTTCCTTATTAACCAAGTAATTCTCCGGAAGAAACAACTCTTCGTCCCTGTGTATTTCCTTAACCAAGTAATTCTAGGATGCTATAACTTCAGACGCTGTACGCTTGCTTGCTTTTCGTTAGTGTCACATCGGATTGTACGGATAGATCCTCAGTGGAACTATATAGCTTAGGACTTTATTGCACATATTGATATTAGTCACCATTGTATCGGCAGCTGATCCAAACCTGAACTAGCTGAACCGGAGCATAATTTTCAATAGAAAAACTAGTAAGGTGACATACACTAATAGCGTAGGTAGCTAGCTCTCTCCCCAAAATATTTCTTCAAATAATATTTCCATGAATGATGGATGAATCACCTAGCAACAACCATGGCGAGTCCAAAAAGAGATTGATTTGCAGCCGATCCTTTTAGGCCGGGTAGTGAACTAATTGTGTTTGTGCACGCACTTGTCACCGTCAAAAAATGGACCGAATTTATGATAACGCATCCAAACAAGCACGCATTTGTTGCTCGGATTTTAATTCTAGTTTGAAGCAATAAAGCTCTCTTTTCGTGCAAAGTAAAAGCTAGCGATAAGAGATATAAGATGGTCTGATGATAGAACACAAATAAATAAACAATAAATTAAAATAAGTAATCTATATGGTTAATCAAATATGGCTCGATATGGCTTGACACTTTACTATGTTTTGTGACATGCATGGATGCCGCACTGCGACCATCTGCCCTGATCCACCGCTGTATAATCGTGGCCGGCGACAAGCGCGTGCATTAATACAATATACAAGTATTTAATTACCCGGCCTAACAAAAGGAACGGCTACAAATGAATGTCAACCTTTTGGACTCGCCATGATTGTTGTTTACCTCAGCTATTTCACTATCCTTTTGCTCTACATGTAGCCCCTTGTCATTCCACCGCAGAGTGTATATAGGAGGCTAGGAGCTCCGCTGGCAATTGATGATCTGGAGACCAACGTGGGCCCTCACGCTAACGTAAAGGTCGACTGTGTTATTCATATGTAGAGGAACAATGCTAGGCAGACAGGTGGTGAACGCCAAGCTAGTTTTAAAGATCGTTTGGATTTTGTACATCTCCCGGTCATAATATTTATAACATATTAAATATATGTAAAACATTTATTTTGTGAAGTCGTAACATTTTCTAGTTGAAGCTGGAACATTTCAGTCTTAGATGACTAGGATGTTTCGTTTTTTGTCTATCATATCATATGGAACAAATTAAATACAACATCATTTTCATGAAGCTGGAATAATTTCTACTGAACCTGGAACATTTTTGTTAATTTTATGAAGATGATAAGGTTAAAAAAAGAGAATAAGAGATTAGCATAAAATTTGAGAAGAAAATACAAACATGTTGTGTGTTTTATTTTAGCTGCAAGTCTGTTCTTTGGCGCTCAAAATTTAGTTCGATTATCTTTTGCCAAAATATTGTTTCCTGCTTGATCGGTTTACTTTCCTTTTGCGTGGACAGAATTCAGTTCTTCGTGACGTGGTGTATATATCGAGCTTGTAGTTGGCGACGACTTAGGGGAGCTGGTGGATACTACTGTGAAATAGCTGCTTTGACATAATGACTACATGATAAACAAAGGCAAAACGAGGTAGTGCTACCGTACGTGCGCTTTACCGATTACAGTGAACAGTTAAGCATCATCATACAGTAACAGGATATACTAGATATAAACAGGTGATGAAATTAAAGGTAGTGCTAGACTAGGTGAAGAACTTAAACAATGCTGCGACATGCGGAAGATCGATCGATGACGAACACGATGACACAATGAGCCGAAGCCGATCCAAGCAGATGGTTGCCCAACGGGCCCATCGACAAAGTGAAAGTCTATCTAACACTTCAATCTCTCCAACATTATTCCAACGCTGCTACTACCTTTTATCTGCAGCACTACAGCTCACGGCGCAGAAGCGTACCGTACAAAAGCCGCCGCACCAATGCGTCAAAGTACACGACGATTCAAGTCGACCTAGCTAGGAGTAACAAATTAAAGCAGAGCTCATGCAGCGGTGGTCTGTATTTTAATCAACTGTTCGCGGCAAGATAACGATCCATCATCACGCCACGCAACGTAGAAGGCTAGGTGGATTGGAAAGAATGAGGACCCATTTTTTGCCGCGATCCCCATTTTCAGCTCCAGGTCAGCGTTTCCTTGTGCTTTTACATTGGTGGCTTCCGATCATCGTGCGCGTAGAGTTCTTTCGGTGACCGTCGGGAAACAACTGCAGTTGGGCCTCGCCCATCAAGTGCAAAATATGCATTCGGCGACCTAGCTCTGTGGAAACTAAAATAAATTCCATTTCTCATGGGCCTTGCCAGCGGTGGATCCAACGGTTAGCCGGGGTGGGGGTGCACTTTTACATAAGGGAATAGAGGTGGCCGTTCAAGTCGAGCAGCTCTCTGGGAAGAAGATGACCATGTGCGTCATGGGCTAGAATGAGCCTAGGTCGGCTAAAGGAGAGAGTGAAAAAAGAGAGTGCAGCCTTTTATTCCTGGGTTGGCTTTCGTTGAGAAGTGGCCTTCGGCCCAGATAGAGATGGGGTGAGTTTTTCCTTTTCTTTTTTCTTTTGATTTCCAATTTAATCCAAACACGAACTTGAACTCAAATTTGAATAAAGACTCCCAGAAAATCCGTAAAAAAAGAAAAGTAAAAAAATCACACACTTGAGCATGTTTTTGGATTTGAAATTTCAGAAAATTCGAGTTAAATGTGCTTGTCTTTAGTGAAATTTACTAAAAAACTATAATTTTGCATCGTAAATTTGGAAAAGCTCAAATTTTGAGGGTGGGGAGAGGCAGCATGGAACGGGCAGGCGGCTTGGGGAACATATGAATTGAGCCCCACCAAAAATTTTCTTCTGGATCCGCCACTGGGCCTTGCTGGCGGGCTGCAGCAACTTTTGGAGCAACCAGTCAACATCTCAGCCGTGCCTGGCCCCAACAAAGCAGAGAAACCAATCAGGCGTACATGCGTACCAGATCAAAAAAATTGTAAATGTATCCTCGCCATGCCGCTCCCACAGTGGATGGAACTGAAGGGTGCTGGTTCCCGCCATGCCACTCCCACAGTGGATGGAACTGAAAGGTGGGGCCATGGCCCCCGCGCTCCTGCTTTCTTACAATCATTAGTTTTAATTAATTTGTCTTTTACATTAACAAAGTTAAGTTGTTCCTCGCCAAACTTCAGCTTTTATATGCATATGCAGTTATAATCTGGACATCAAACTAACAAAGCTATTTTTGGTTAGTCTTACTATTGGTTAAAATTGACTAAAAAAATATGTGATGGTTTCCCAACTTCATTGGCATTTGCTCCTCCTTGATTTTGCGTCAGTAATAGCTAGGATAGGTCTCATTGATTACATTTGTTGCTTCGAATATTTTGGATCGGGTGTTGCTCTGGCAAATTGAAGCATGGTCGCTTCATGAGAGCAGTGGGTGTTATTTTGAAGTGCTGCGAGTAGTGAGCAGTGGGCCGTAAAAGTAAAGCAGGCCTTATGTGAGGTGAGCCCAACTAGACGGGACGAGTGGGGTGGGTCACGGAACGTGCGCGAGATGATGATTCTCAAAAAAAAAAAAAAAAAAAAAAAAAAAAAAACGTGCGCGAGATGATGCGCTTTCAACTCGCGCGGGCGAGTGCGATGCGCCCCCAGCGTACGCGACCCTGACGATTGCCAATTTCTTCCTCTCCGACTCTCCGTAAATCCTAGCTAGATCTCCTCCATCCAGAGACTCCGTAAACCCCTCGGCGACAGCGATGGCTCCGACCGCCAGCAGGCAAGAGGATGAGGAAGACGCTCCGCCGCGGTCCCTGGTGGCGTTCCGCACCTTCCTGTCCAGGCCAATGCCATGGCAGAGCAGCGTGCGGCGACGGCTTAGGTCGGCGATCGTGGGAGGATCACGGCGGCTCCGCGGTATTGGGAATCAATAACGGACCCATCACCATCAGATACCGTCACGCAAGAGGTCGAGGGCCCCGTCGACGGCGGAGAGGAAGCGCGGCGCTCGTCCGCCACCCCTGCACGACGCCGCCGCCGTCGTGGCATGATGATGATCACGCCCACTGCAGGGATCTCCCCTTTTAGGGCGACGCGATGGGTACAACCACAAGCAGCCGCAAGGACTAATAAAAAGAGGAAAAGAAGCAGGGCCGACGACACCGGCGGCGGCGGCGAGGCGAGAGAGGAAGAAAGAGGGGGAACGACGACGACGAGGGAACACGGAGGCGACAGCGGCAGCCTCAGCGTCAACAACTGTCCCTGAAGAAGCAGAAACATGTCATCTTCTTCTTCTTCAGCTGCCGCAGGGAGAAACGCCGCGCCGCCGCCGCCACTTCAGCGTCAAGTGATCACGCTGAGGAGGCAGAGGCCGCCGCTTCATCCTCATCTAAAGAGCAGGAGGAGGAGAAGGAGGCGCCCTCAGCTTCAACTACCGCAGGAACCTACGTGCCCAGGTCTCCCATCCGTGAGCGTCATCCCTCGCCAAGTCATAGGGCTTGATGAACGGGGAGAGGTTTGTCCTGGAACCAAGGACCAAGGTTGACTCAGCGATACTCGACGCCTACGAGGAAGAGCGAGAGAAATGTCAAAAGAAATTAGGTTTGCATCGATCCTCATCTCTTTTTCTTCTCGATCTGTGTGCTATTCGAACCAAGAGGAAACGGACAAATACTGTTCTAATTAAACAGTACGTTCTTCCTGCGATCAATTGGGATTCATACCACAGTCTCCCCATGGCCCTGTCTGTGGTCATTCTTCTTAAAACGAATTTCAAGTTTATACATACTTATCCAATGCTTCATCAGCTATTATATTTATCATATTGACTATCTTACGTACGTACTGTATATGTAGATTGGTATATGAAGCTTCCAACAATGTGCGACATGTATCTTCCTCGTTCGAGCCTCAGTTCGGAGTTTTTTAGTAACCGTGAAAGCGCAATAGAGACAATCCTCGAAGCGTCAAAGTTTGTTCTGGCCTTGTCATCATATAATGGTACGTACATAATATACTATTCTCTTATTTTGGAGTGATACAAAACTCATTGACAGTTCCTATAATAGTACGTGTTTATGCAGATGGTAAATTGTTGGAACAGTGTTCTGGCTTTCTGATAGACTGGAATAAGGATAGTAAAGTTGGAACGGTTTTGACATCCACACATCTCATCTGCTCGAGGCGTTTAATCTCTGGACGAGTGGTTGGGAAAAGAAGAATATGCTCCCCATGCAGATGTATGTTGTGAAAGATCAAGGAAATAACAACTTTCTTTAGGAGAGCAATTAAAAATTATGGGTTAGGACAGACACCAAAGAATAAGAAATTCGGTCCAAATGAAGTAGGCTATAGTTGTCAGATGGAACTATTGCATATATTATTATTTAACATATATGTTCTATGCACATTATCTTACTTTAGTTTGTCCTAATAACATAAAAAATGGAGGGAGTAACTCTATTTTTGTTGCATTTCAGTTCTAGATTTAATCGGTTATGTTGAGTACTGTTCAAGAAGTTTATCCTTATATGTTCGATCATTTTAGATTGATGTTCAGTGTTGAGTGGCGTTGTCAAGGGTCGATTGATGTTTTACGACAAGCACTATGGATTTGCTTTGATCAGTATAAGTATAGATAACCTCTCTGGTGGCTTGTTTTAGCAGGAAGTGAATTTTTCTCAGAATGTATGTGTTCTGGGAAGAGATAAAGAATTTAATATGCAACTAACGCGGTGGAAGGGTGTCATATGAAGGCCCCACCACATATGAACGCTATCATTACAGGTTATTGATGGTGTAGTCCCTGAGGTATGATTTATAGTCTGTCTTGAGATATCTTTTTTATTTAAGTTGCTTGTCTTTACAAATTTTCTGTTTAGCAGTATGAGTGTTGTATTCTAATACTAAATGCAAATGTTGTAGGGCGGCATTGGAGGGCAGTCATAGACCTCAGTGGAGAAGTTGTGGGAATGGCCACATCATAGTGGACACAGTGGTTTCATACCTTGTTCTGTAATAAGCAGTGCTTGCACCTTTTTAATAAACTCAAGTATGTTCTTGCATTGTTCAATTTCTATTGGTTTGAACTGTAATCTATCAATCCATTCATGAACGAAGTGGTAAATCTTGGTAGATCCTTATATTGGTTGAATGAATTACGTCTAATTTTCAGATTCTTGGCACTAAAACCACTATACATGTTACCTGTTGTTTGGGATTTTAGGATTGGTTGGGATGGTTTAGGATATGAGCAGATGTTTTTTTACCATGGTGGATACATTATTTAACTTCTGTTCAGGCATGCTATATGGCATGGGGTCTGGGGCACGAATGACCTTTTGCCAACAGCCAGTTTCCTCTCATCATCTCAGCCAAAGCCATGTCCAAAAACTGTTGAAAAGCATCCTATATCTACGAAAGCTGCTTCTTTAGTTTTTTTTTTTTAATCAACATGAGGTTCAACTTCAGTTTAAGTATTCTGCAATTTCTTTTGTTACTCCTAAAAGGATAGCCTGGACTTGCGAGTGTCACTCACTTGAGCCATCTATTCATATGTAATACTTAACAGAAATGTATTTCCTTGTTTATCCTGTTACTTCTTCTTCTTCCATATACATGTTGTTCAGATTAAAAAATAAATATGTTGTCTAATCAGTTATGTTGAACCTTTTTCTAGTGATTAATGTCATCCATTAAAGCAAAATACAACAGTCTGTCGTATAATCAGCTTATGGTGAATTTCTCCATCATAAGTTAGAAGCACCTTGTTTGAGAAAACACTGATATGGGCAATCATTGATAGGTTGTCCTGCTTGTAGAAATCGGGGATCAGGATAAAACTTTTGTTCAAGGGTTGAAGTGACTATAGCATTAAAGTTCAGATTTCAGAATAAACTCCATTGTAAAGATGAAGTCCCTGAAATCTCTCTTGATTTTTTAGCCTTGTTCAAAATCAAATGTTTTACTCCACTAGTTTTGGTAAACAGAATTTTGAATGTAAATTTAATAATCACCTATTATTGAATCTAA